>CM042475.1:26172805-27509305 GCA_023621385.1 Quercus gilva | reverse complement strand
AGGATGGCCAGGCAGTGCCTGGTGGTAGCAATTAACCACAAAATTAAACCGAAGGAACAAGTTGACCGTGAGCCTTTATAGCAATTACTGGAGTCTGAAAGCTTGACAGGGGTTGACAGCGCCGAGGAATTGGTCCAAATACCGATCTTGCCATATGCTGATAAATGGTTCCGAATCAAGGAAAGCCTATCCACTGTGGACCGTGTGGAAATTTTGTTGACTCTAGTACAGAACTTGGATGTGTTTGCTTGGAGCCCATACGATGTACCTGAGGTAGACCTGAGTTTTATTAAGCGTAATTTGAATGTAGATCCCAAAGTTATGCCTAAGAAACAAAGACCGACGAGATCCATAAAACCCCATTGGAAGTGGTAAAGGAGGAAGTGGAAAAGTTAAAACGATCGGGGGCCATACGGGAGGCATTCTTTCCCAAGTGGCAAGCTAATACGGTGGTATTTAAGAAAAAGAATGGAAAGTGGAGGGTCTATGTCGATTTCACTAATTTAAACCGAGCATGTCTAAAAGACCCCTTCCTGGTGTCGAAGATAGACCAATTGGTGGACGCCACAGTCGGGCACCAATGGATGAGATTTTTGGATGCATTCCAAGGCTATCATCAAATAACTCTGGCCTCTAAGGATCAAGAGAAGATTGCCTTTATAACGCCCAAGGGGAATTATCATTACACGATGATGCGTTTTGGGTTGAAGAATGTGAGGGCTACGTATTAGCAGATGGTCACACGTATGTTTAAGGAGTTGATCAGCAAGACAGTGGAGGTGTATATTGATGACATGGTAGTAAAGACGAGGGAGGAAGAGGAGCATGCCCGTGACCTACATGGTGTTTTTAATATTCTGAAGTAACACAAGTTACACCTTAATGTAGATAAGTGTGCCTTTGGGGTGGGATCGGGCAAGTTCTTAGGGTATATGATCACTACTCGGGGCATAGAAGTGAACCCTGATTAGATAATAGCCATCCAATGGCTACACCTGCCCAATAATTCAAAGGAGGTCCAAAAGCTTATAGGTATGATCGTTGCACTAAATAGATTTATGTCAAAATCGGCAGACAGGTGCAAACTGTTCTATCAGCTATTAAAAAGGATTCCGTTAGACGGAAAAGTGCGACTCGACATTTAAAGATCTGAAATCCGACCTTGCCAGCTCGCCTATTTTATCCATACCCGACCCGAGAAAGGAGTTTTACATGTACCTGGCGATGTCCGACCACGCCTTCAGTTCGGTGTTGATTAGGCAGCGTGAAGAGATCCAAAGGCCCATGTACTACCTTAGTAAGACTCTGGTGGATGCAAAAACTCGATATTTGCTGTTGGGAAAAATGGCTCTAGCCCTGGTACATGCCACGAGAAAACTACCACATTACTTTCAAGCTCACACGGTATGGGTGCTAACTAAGTACCTTTTGCAATCATTGTTGAGAAGATCAAACTTCACGGGAAGGATAGCAAAGTGGGGGAACGAGGCTAGGGGTGTTTGACATACGTTATAAATTGAGGAATTCCATTAAGGGACAGGTGCTTGCAGACTTTGTGGCCGAGTTTACCCCTCCTTTTCCGGGCTTGGTGGGAATATGTCAGATCAAAATGGTCAATGGAAGGTATTCATGGATGTAGCCTCTAATGCAAGGGAGTCGGGAGTCGAGATAGTATTAATATAACCCGAAGGGGTTAAGCTGGAGAGATCGCTTAGGTTGGGGTTCTAGGCCTCAACCATTGAAGTTAAATATGAAGCCCTCATCGCGGGGCTCCAGTCGGTGAGAAGTCTTGGAGCGAAGGAAGTGGAGATGTTTTCAGATTCAAGGTTGGTGGTAAGTCAAATCGACAGGAGCTTCAAGGTAAGGGATCGACATATGCTACAGTATTTAAAGATGTTTGAAAGTTTAAGGGTAGATCTCCAGAAATTTAGTGTGGTTAGAGTGCCGAGGAGTCAGAATAGGCATGCTGATTCGTTGGCTACATTAACGTCTTCCTTAGACAATTGCATACCCCGTGTGATTACCATAGAGCTGCTGGAGCAACCGAGCATCAAACAACGAATCATGATAATGGCTGTGTCAAAACTAGGGCCGAGTTGGTTGGATCCATACATAGCCTATTTGTCTGATGGGTCCCTGCCGAATGATATCAAAGAAGCCGAGAAGGTGCGGAGAACAACAGCTCGTTTTTGGTTATTCAAAGATGGGAGGTTATATAGACGATCATTTGGAAAGGCGTACTTTGTGTCTTCATCCTAGCAAGACTGTCGAGCTATTGTCTGAGCTTCATGAAAAGATATGTAGCGGCCACTCGGGAGGCAAGTCACTTGTGCACCGTGCCATGACTCAAGAATTCTGGTGGCCGAATATGCAATGAGAAGAAATCGACTACGTCAAGAGGTGTGATCGATGCCAGAAGCATGCACCTAGGTGCATCTGCTAGGGGGAAATCTTAACTCGATCTTCAGCCTTTAGCCTTTTGCCTAATGGGGCTAGATATAATCAGATCGTTCCCTCGAGCTTCGGGGAACCGAAGGTATGTGGTGGTGGCCACGGATTACTATACCAAATGGGTGGAAGCCGAAGCCTTGGCGAATATCAAGGATGTAAATGTAAAGAAATTCATTTGGAAGAACATCGTTACAAGGTTTGGGGTTCCTCGGGCACTGGTGTCTAATAATGGATTGCAGTTTGACAGCAAGGTTTTTTAAGAGTATTATGCTAGCCTTGGGATAACTAATAGATACTCATCGCCTACATACCCCCAGAGCAATGGGCAGGCCGAGGCGACAAATAAGATGATTGTTAATGGTTTGAAAAAGATACTAGAGGGTGTGAAGGGAAATTGGGTTAAAGAGTTGCTCAACGTACTGTGGGCATACCAAACAACTGTTAGGAGGTTGACGGGTGAGACACCTTTTTCCATGACCTACAATGCCAAAGCAATCATACCGGTTGAAGTTAGTTTGTCAAGCTCAATGGTTACAGGCTTTACGTAGGGTCATAACGATCAGTGTATGGTCAGGAAACTGGATGCCTTGGAAGAGCAGAGAGACATGGTAGCCGTGCGACTTGCTGATTATCAATAAAGGTTAGCTCAGGGGTACAACAAAAGGGTCAAGCCTTGGGAGTTTATGCTAGGAGATCTCGTTTTGCAAAAGGCCATCGGGAGTACAAAAGATCAAAGTGCTAGAAAATTGGCCCCTAATTGGGAAGGACCTTACAGAGTAACAGCTACGGTAGGAGTGGGAGCCTATTACTTGGAAGACTTGGAAGAACGACCCTTACCCCGACCATGAAAAGTCTACAATTTGAAGAAATATTACCAGTGAATGTAATGTGGTGTATAAAATTAGTGTTTTAATTTGTAAGCTGACAAGGACAATGAAAGTAGATGAATTTCAGTTAACTAATCCTGTGTAAAGTAGAAGTGAACGATTAAGCGTTCGTGCATGTACATGATATTTATCCATAAGGACAGAAGTCCGGCCTCGACCTGACTCCAGTCACTAACCAGATGGAAACCTTAAAGTCTTCATAAGGACTGAAGTCTAGCCTCAGTCTGACTCCGGTCACCTACCAAATGGAAATCTTAATGTCTTCACAAGGACAGAAGTCTGGCCTCAGCCTGACTCCGACCTCTGACTAGATGGAAGCCTTAATGTCTCCACAAGGATAGAAATTTGGCCCCGGCCTGACTCCGGTCACCGACAAGATGGAAACCTCAATATCTCTCTAAAGATAAAGACGTGACCTTAGCCTAATCCCAACCACTGGCCACGCAGAAACATCGACAACTATATTCGGTTCGGAATACAGGTTATGACATTAACTCATCCTTCAATCACCAAACATCCTTGTTTTTTACTAATGATCAGGGAATGCCCCTACTTTTAGACACATATTTGATATTAACTAGTAAGGCATAAGGAGTGATGTACCGTGAGTGATTGAAATTACATACTACATTGCCAAGGAATAACACTTAAGCAAATTGCGGATGTTTCCACCGAACGCATAAATTATCTGTTGCTTTACCGAATGATAATACTTAAGCAAGTTTTTAACGTTAAACTTGAATTTAATTCTGTTACTGAACACTCAAATTAGTGTGCCACCTAACATTGACACTTAAGCAATTTTCGGTATGAATGTTAAAGCATCAATATCGGTACCAAGTTAATAAGAATTGGATGAAGGCAAGTGAAGGGCGTTGTCTCTTCTCATAAAATTATAATAGAATAAGGTGAAAGTTAAAACCATTAGTCTTACATAAATTCAGAAAAGGGAAGATAGTTCAATACACGAGTACTGACCACATAGGGGAGCAAAAAAAAAAAAAAAGAAAAGAAAAAGAAAGACAGACAAAAGAAAAAGAAAAACTAAATAACAAAATGCAGATTTGTTTTCAACAATTCTAAGCTCCGGGAGTGTCCATGGTCAGAGGAGTCAGTGCAGGGGTTCCTTGATCAGTTAGAGGGTTGTTGGGCAGAGGTTCGGAGGTGACTATTGGCTAGGCGATCCAGTCGGGGGTGGTGGCAGCAGTTCTCGACTGGTCATCATCTAGCACCACTACATGGGAATCAACCTGCTTAGACAGCTCCTTAGATTTCGGACTCTCGATGCCCTCGTCTTCATCACTGCTAACCCCTCCTTACTCTTCAGCCTAGGCCTCGACGGCAAGGTCCTTAGGCAGAGGCACTCAGTCGGTACTTCTGAAGGGGGAATCCTCAGGGAGCTCATTGGCGTTGACTACTGTCATCCAACCTTCCATAAACTCGAACTTTCAAGCCTAAAAGATCATGGGGCTAGCTGAGTTTTCAGTGTCCCTAACCCCTGTTGTAGTAAGTTTGCTTCTAAGCCTTTTCTCTGCCTTCGTAGTCGGTGAATTCCTTCTCCCGGGTAGAGAGAATGCTCACAGTCTCTACATACTTAAGCTTGGTCTCCCCAAGCTTACCTTGAGCCTCACTGGCCTTCTGCTCGGCCAACTCTAACGCTTTCTCGGCAGTTGTTACTCGCCGCTTCATAACATTTAGCCCCAAAGTCTTCTCCTTCAGGCTAACCTCGGCTACCTGTTTTAGGGCTTTTTCTTTATCGGTCTCCTCTTGCGCATCCTTCAACCGACCCTCCTCCACAACATGGGGTCAATTGGGCGGCCTGAATTAAAAGAAAGGTAGAACTGGGTTATTCTAGTCCGATTGGTAACACTTGCAAATTGAGGGACATAAAAATAAAAAAATAATAATAATAACAAATGTATATATATATATATATATTGATAATAAAGTTCGGGTAGACGTAAAACATACCGCCGTAGTGAGCCATTTCAGCCTAAGCACTAAGTCATCGTTCGAGCAACCAAAATAATACGCCATGTCAGTAGGAAGCAACAAGGCCTACCCTAGGTTGTTCGATACATGGCCTTCCTTACCACTCCTCCATGTTCGGAGGTAAGAGTTGGAGGGTAGGGCTTTATCCCCTAGTTGAAAAGTGCACTCCCACCCGGAAGCAAAGCCTGAGGAAGAAGCCGCTACCTGCGAACCAATTATGACAGGTTGGCTAGGGGATTGTGTTTCCTGGGGGGGTCTTACTGGTCGGTGGAATAGTCAATCGACCCGAAACTTAAGTAGGTAGATGGGCAACAGGAGGGGTGCTATCCCCAACCATAGCACCACCGATACCCTTCTGGCACTTCCTTTGCTATTAGGGCACGGGAGGAGTGGTTTGTTGAGGGGTGGATAGGGCGGAAACTTGGCCCTCCAAAGCTGGTGCTATTGGGAACCAGCGATCTAGGGCCATTGACTGTTTTTTAACCATCCCTTCTTCCGGATCTCAAAACACGAGATTTGTCTCTTCAGTAACCAAACCCTCTTCGTTAGGATCTCCTAAGATGGGAACCTCTAAGGGAATGCGTTCTGCTCAGCCCTAGAAAAGAGTGTCCCCCGAACTGTCTTAAATAGGTTTGAGAGAGTCAAATCTAACCAATTGGGGACCTAAATCCCTAGCTTCCCCAGAAGTGAGCCCTTTAGGCAAGAACCCAGGCAACCTAACGTCCAGATACGATAATAGCAGGCGGCCAACCGTTAGAGCACTTGATGAATTCTGGTAACTTGTGTAGGAGGGCACACAACCCAAGATCAGATGAGAGGCCCTCAGTTGACCATCGTAATGCGCAAATATCTCCGAGCGAAGGAGGAAGTTGAGCTCCTTGACTCGCACCACCCTTATGTTTGGCTACAACTTCTTGGAAATTGTAGTCGAGAAGGGGGTAAGTGTAAGTGAGAAACCGAGAAGGTAGTAAAATGGATGAGAAGCAAATAATATATATATATATATAATAAAACAATACGGGAGAGAGGGTAAAGGGAAGGGGAACACGGTCGGTGACTATTAGGAATTGGTAAAAGAAAGTACCAACCTATCTCTGTTCAGCCAGTTACCACTCACTCTCACATATTCCCCTACCGAGTTCTTGTTAGAATGGGGAGGCAAGATATTAACCTGACTGTGGTATTACGGTTTAAAGGTAGTACCCGTGCTTTAGACTTCCCTGAATGGCGTACAAGAAGTTGATGTCGTGATGGGTAAAGCTCAGGCCATACAAGCGGTTGAGATGCCCTCGCAGTTAACTACCCTATAAAAATTGGGCAAACATTGATCGGGGCTAAGGCCATAAAAATTAAGGGTCCTAAGTAATAAGGGGTCTACTAGGAACCTAACCCTACCCTCAATAATGGACATTAAGGAAAAAAAACACGACTTGGGGAAGCCTCTGGTCTGCTATCTCTCCCTTGTGATAGTATGAAATCTTAGCATCACGAGGGATATTGTATCTAACTCTAAAGGATTCTACATCTTCCCTAGTTTTCAATAAGTATGCAAAAGGCATATTGTCAAATCTAACTAAGTTATAAGGAGATAGTCAAAGGGAAGAAGATTTACAGAGTGGTCTCTTGTAGAGAAGAGTGATCTTGTAGGGAGATTAAAGGCTCGAGAGCAGAGGAAGCCAATGTTTAGAACTTAATAGAAACCAAAGAAGACAAAAACACAGATTATGGGTGGTATTTATAGAAACAAGGGTCATTAATTGTAACTACCCAACTGCAATAAATGCGTACCATCATTTTGCTTCACGCGCTCCTCGGTAAATGAAGCATCAAATCATCTATGCCGTCTGATCTCTCAGATCCTGCCATGTCTTTCGAACGAAGCAAGCTATCTTATCTGTTGCATTAAATGGTGGATTGTTGGGCTTCCCAAGGTACAACCGTCATTCCTCTTGTGTAAGGTAGAAGTAAATGCACTAACCACGGGGCAATAGGACCCCAATCTCCACTGTGTGGAAACAAGATCGTGGGGGGCTATTATGGGGAGCTGGGCTCAGGTGGCCATGTCAGCCCACTTGAATAAAGCCCAGCAAGCTCGAGGCCCAGCAAGTGATTTAAGCTTGATATGCACGGGGGGAGTTAGCCTCGGGCCTTATCACAGTGGGCCCAACCCCGAAATAGGGACCATGGTTTAGGGGATGGCACTCGAAAGGTTCCTAAGGGGTCGACTAGAGGTTGACCAATAACAAAGGTGGTCAGGGTGAGACGCAACCCCAGCAAGATCGATAGCCGAGGACTAATAGTTCCAATGGGGTTCCATTCCCGAACACTATTTGGCGTCTGGAACAAGTTCCAAGGGAATCCTCTAAATTCGTGAGGATCCCTTAGGATTCTGATGAACATAAGAATATGTGTATAAGTGGGGAGATAATGATGACAACCTCACTAAGAAGACTATAAGAAGGAGTAGAGGGCAAGGGAAGATGGGTTGAAAAAAATCTGGGGGGAAAGAGTGTTAGAGAGAGAGGGAAAATACTGGGAAACACTAAGGGAAACACAGAGGAACCAAGGCAGGTTTTGAGCCTAAGTCGTAGGATTAAGAGTGATCCCACTTATAAATTAATTGTGACCCCATTACTTTGTTGGAGACCGTATTGGGTGCACACACACACACACACACACACACACACACACACACACACACATATAAATTGTTGGGCTCAAGTTACACTTAGGATAACTCTAAGTAATATTACACTAGTCAATAACTTGTCGTTGAATTCATATTTTGAAAATCTCACTGGGATTACATGTTCTATATGCTGTTAACATACATGCCAATTTGATCTTATTTATGATTAAATTCATAAACTTATCTTTTATGTATTATTTTAAATTTACAAAAATTTGAATTTAAACAATTAATTGATAACATGTCTATTGATCTTTGATTACCTTGAAATTTTGCAAGTATAGAGAATATACAAAGATAATGTATCCAACGATAAATTTGTCAAAATTCACATCTAACTAAAAAATATTAAGTGGTGTAACATTGCTTAAAGTTACAATAATTGGCATAATTTTTGCCACAACTTGCCTATGTAGTGAGTTGTGAGAAGTGGAATTGTGGACCCATCACTTTTTTTTACTACTCACAACTTGTCACATGGGCAAGTTATGGCAAAAATTGTGTCGCTTCTTGTGACAATAGACTTTTGTATTTGAAGAATAGTCTTGCAATTGTGCAAATGAGATTTCCCATTCACATGGGAGTGGAAAACCACTTGGACTAGTTTGCATGGGGAATGCATTGATGGAAATTTTGACCAAAATTGATTGAAATTTAGTCAAATTACATATAAGATATCATGTGGATCTGACTCCTAATATATTGGATTTTGGTGTCACTTGAAGTGATTGAATCATTATCATCACTTATAGTAGATAAAGCATCCATCGGTTGCTTTTTAATAGTCTATTTTGGGGGAAGCTTGGATTATTTGGGATTGGGTATAGGCTTTTTAACTTCTTGTGGCATTAGTGTTGGCGTGTGAGTGTATTCTCTTATCTCATCCCCTTCCCTTATATACGTGTGTGTTTCTCAAATAAAAACTTCTTGTGGCACTAAAGCTAGAATGTGTTAGTACATAGATCTAAATAGGGCGTAAGATTTCACCCCATGATGGAGGCAGTTATGCCCCTCATCATGGACTAGACTAATTAGGGCCACAATAATGAAAACGGCAAAAACCAAGGGAAACGGCCACACATTAGGCTTATACTAGCCTCTGAGCACGCGCTCACGCGCGTGCTCAGAGGCTCTTCTATTTTTTAGGTAAGAGTTAATTTAAAGCATTTATTATAATTTGGCATTACTATATTTTCCAATCACAAAAAAATCTAGGGGTGTGATGAAAAATTATTTCTCCACACATGATACTCATCACACCCCTAGGTTTTTATTGTGATTAGAAAATATAGTAATTCCAAATTATAATAAATGCTTTAAATTAACTCTTACTCAAAAAATAGAAGAGCCTCTCACGCGCGTGCTCAGAGGCTAGTATTCCGTAATTATTATCCATTTTTGCCAATTTTGATTATGCTATAATCAAAGTGTTATTGATTGGAAGATGATGCTATAATTTAGTATTAACCTTTTGGGGAGGAAAAAAAAGATCCTCTAAATAAATCTTATAAATAATACATATATTGAAAATGCATAATGAAATTGTAACAATAAAACTACTTACAAAATACATGTGATGACCTTTACAAAAGCTATCATGAAGCAGTTTATGGATCAAATTATTAAATTTTATCCAAAAAATGGAAGAGCCTTTGAGCACTCGCTCTAGTTTTCTTAATTAACTTGAATCAATGCACTTTTTTGGTGCATTACTAAAATTAATTTGTACCTTTAAGTCTTTAACTCATGCAATCTTGATACAATTCATTATCAATATTTACTTTGCATAGTTGTGCCAAACAAATAATATTTCATTGATAAAATTTTGTATTCAATACAATTTCATTTGCAAAATACTATCACTTCTCTTCACTTAGCTAATAAAATAATCTCCTCTTATACATAACACTTGGAATATTACTTTACAAATTCACTTGGATGCAAATTCACTCAGATGCAAATGCACTTTGGATGCAAATTCACTTGGAATATCTATACTACTATTTAAAGGGTTTCTCTTGTTTGGATTCCTTATTTTTTATGCCTAAAATACCCTCATCATACCCACTTACAAGTTTTCAACTACCAGAGATAAATATGTAAATTAAAACTCTTACATTTTAAGACCCAGAAACTCACGTATGCTTTGCAGTTTCTATCTCACTTTCTATCTCTCATTCTTCTTCAAATTTAAGACATTTAGTTTAGCTCTACATCCTCCTTTCTTTTTCTTTCGATTAAAGACATTTACCGTCAAAGGCTCCAACAAATTTTCAGGTTATATATTTTGCAAGTTCTTCTTTGTTTTCTTTTCTTTTGTTTATGATTGAATTTCTTTGAGTTCTACTTTTTTTTTTTTTCTTTTTTCTTTTTTATGTGTATCACGTTAACTCTTTTTTTTTTCTTTTTTTTTTTTATATGTAATTTTGAATTGATATATTGCTTATATGTATATTGATTCTTATTATCAAAATATTAATGATCAAAATATAAATGATCAATTACTATTTCCTTCTCCTTCCTCACTTTTTTTTTTCTTTCCTTCTTCGAATTTTTTTTCTTTTCAAGAAAGTTTTTTTTTTTTTTTTTACCATCATTGTATATGTTTTTGGCATTAATTTTTATTTTTTATTTTTTTCATTTAGGTATGTAGCAACCTTGAGTTCTACTTCTTCTTCTTCTTCTTCTTCTTTTCTTTTTTTTTTTTTTTTTTTTTTTTAATGTATCACGTTAACTCCCTTTTTTTTTTCTTTTTCTTTTTTTTTTTTTAAATGTAATTTTCACACGTTAACTCCCTTTTTTATTCTTTAAAAAAAAAAAAAAAAAAAAACAACAACAACAACAACTAAATAGAGATTAAGGCAGTTTAGGTATTAAGTGCTAATAGGGTTATATATGTAAAATTACTAATTTTAAACAGCTAAATTTGCTCAAAGTATCCTTAAATTCAACTGTTTAGGAAGTGTAAACAGCTTAAACATGTAAAATTAATAATTTAGAACTCCTAATTTTGAGATAAATTTGAAAAAACTATTTCTTCTATCCATGTTTAAATTTTAAACCTTTTTAAAAAATTCATAATTTTTAAATAGATAATTTAAAAAAAATTTATTCTCTCTATCACGTCTTCTATCTCTTAGACCCTCACGTTCTATCAACTCCTTAAAATTAGGCTACAAATTTTTAGCACTCATCTGGACATCTCCAAAATCCTCTCCATGTCTAACCACTAAGCAGTAACCACCTCAAAAAAATTTAAGTGTTTAAACTTTAACCGGTTTCTATTGCTTTTATCCTTTCCCAAAGAAATCACTAATTTCTATGTCATCCATACTTACTCACTCTTCTCCTCCTATATGAAATTGAAAATAAAAAACACAATCCTCTTAGATTCTCTATTCTTATCCTTTTTACTCTTTCTTATTGGAATTGAGGAAAAAAAAACACAAATTATTGACTCTTTTCTTCTTTTTTTTTAAAAATGGATTATTAGGTCATTAATTGAGAAGCATGAATTATAATTTCAAATTAATATATTTTCCAATCACACACACAAAAAAAAAAAAAAAAAAAAAAAAAAAAAAAAAAAAAAAACCTAAGGGTGTGATGAGTGTTAAGCGTTTGTGGGTGAAATAATTTTTTCATTTTATTTAGGTATGTAGCAACCTTGAGTTCTACTTTTTTTTTTTTTTTTTTTTATATGTATCATGTTAACTCCCTTTTTTTTTTTTTAGATCTCCATTAGTTATTTATTTAAATAGTTGATGATGTGGTGATAAGATTTTAAAGAGTTCATGATAGAGTTAAATTCTAAAAAAATCTTTATCTTTATTTTGAACAATTTTAATAGGATTTTCAGGAAAAATGATTTTATCAAAATTTAAATCAAACACGAACTCCAACAAAATTATACTATTATCTTTAATTGCCACACACGCTAACTTTGGTTTGTTGAATAAAGTTTTATTTATTTTTTATTTTTTAATACTTGGTTTAACCCTAATTCTTTTATCTCTCTCAGGTTCACATACGCACAAATTTTTTGGATTGCATTGAGGAGTCATTAGAATGGAATATTAGATAAGTTCGGGTGAGAGACTTTACAATGATTATTATATGATTTAAACCTCACATAAAGTGGTTGTTAGCTAAGAAATTGTTGTAAAAAAAAAATTTTTTATAACAGAAACTATATTTATCATTTGTATAATTTTAAGTCAAATTCAATTTAAATTTTTTTCCATAAGTATTAATTTACTACTCCATAAAAAATGTTACATACTTTTTTCTCAGTTTTAAAGGTTGTTGATGTTGTTGATATATTTGAAATTTAAACTCTTTTTAACTTTTGTTATGGATGTGTAGTAAGTGGCTAACTTTTAGGACTAAAAAACTAAATTTTTAGATTAAACAAAAATTGATAAATGTTATTAATTAAAAAAAAAAATCAACAATACCAAAAATATAACGTATATCTCCTACAATAAAATTTGAATCAGTTGAGTCTGAATTCCTACCCACTTTATTAACCCATCCGGCAGAAAAAACTTCTCTCTCTCAGACTCTCTGTAGTCTTAGACAGTAGAAGCTACACACTCACAGTTTTCCTTGTGAGATTCAACCTCTCAAATCTGGTTCTGTTCAGATTGTGGTAGAGGTCGTGTTTTTTATTTCCCTTTTTCTATTTCTTTCCTCTTAAATCTTCTCTCTGCATCTTTCGTTTCTATTTTCTGCTGTTGTTAATATGGATGCTTCCATGGAGGAACTTTGGAAACATTTCAAGTTGTCTGATGAGGAAAAAGGTATTATGGCTGTGGAATCCCATGAAGTTGCTATCTCTAAACAACAGGCTCAGTTTAGCATCCTTTTCACGCTGCAAACTACAAAAGATTTCAATAAGGAGGCATTCAAATCTACTTGTACCAGTCTTTGGCGAAGCTCTCGGGGAGTAACCATAAAAGAGGTAGGACAGAATTTATTTTTGGCAATCTTTGGTTCAGAAGAACATTTGCAGGAGATCATTGATAAGAGTCCATGGTCTTTCGATAAAAGACTTATTTTGATGAAACGCTTTTTTGGTGATACTAGTCCAGCTAAGGTTACCTTTACCCATTCCTTATTCTGGATTCGTATTTTTAATATTCCAATTAAAAGTATGAATACGGATGTAGGAGCTCGTATTGCTAATGAGATGGGTGAACTTATTATGGTGGATGCTCCCAAAAGTGGTCTTGCTTGGGGACCCTTTCTGCGGATTAGAGTAAGGATTGATATCACTAAGCCTCTCATGCGTGGAAAAATGATCCAGATTGAAAACCTTGATGCAGATTGGGCTATGTTTAAATATGAAAGACTCCCTATTTTTTGCTACCGCTGTGGTCTTCTTGGGCATCAAGATCGCGAGTGTCCTCAGTTGAAAACAGGATGTTTTGCTGCTGATGAGGATGATTTTCAGTATGGACCTTGGCTACGCTCTATGGCTCCACGGGGTGGACGGAAAAAAGATGCTGGTATCCCTCATTCAATGGCACGGGACGTGGATGATGAGGATGTTTTATCAGTATCTGAGGAACCTGAGCCGTCCCAACATATTGGAAGGCCAGCAAAGGAGCTTCCCATAGTGGATGGGATCGGAAATCTAGATCATCCGGCGGATACACCAGGAAGCATTACAGCTGTTGTAGCGCGGGAAAATCTTCTTTCTGCGGTTACTCAGGAAGATTCAAATGTTCGAAAGGACATAGGTGTTCCAGATTCGATGCTAGTTTTTGATTCGAATTCGAAATTGATTATTCAGGATCAGATTCAGGATTTGGATAAAGCCAAGATATCTCCTGATAAGGTTATCAAAGAATGTTTTTCAAACTCTACGGTGCTACATCCAAATGGTCCCAATTTGGAGATGAGTGTTAAAGATTTTGAAAATTCTACTGAAGAGCCTGGAGATAATTATGAGGATATTGAAATGGAATCCTGTTCAGATGTCAACACCGAAAATGCGGAGCAGAGAAAATCTTCCCTTCGTAGCTGGAAGCGTGTTTTAAGAAATAAAGGGATTTCAAATTCAAAAGTCTCTGTCAATCCAACATCTCTCATTTCCAAACGGCCTGCTGAAGTCTCTGATCTGATTACCCAGCTTGAATCACATCCTATGCAAATAAAATTATATTCGGATTTTCCCATCATTGGGGTTGGTACTCAACCCCCCCTTTTCTCCATGAAAAATTCTCAGTCATAATTGTTTTGGGCATCTCCAAGTTTCTTAAAAAAAAAAAAAAAAAAAAAAAAAAAAAAAAAAAAAAAAAAAAAAAAAAAAAAAAAAAAAAAAAAAACCCACATCACATTGATGTCTCAATAAATCAAGAGGGTGTTGTTTGGCGCTCTATTGATTTTATTGTTTGATGTTCTTTGTGGTAGTTTTATTTTATTTTATTTTTTTGCTAGTCTATCTTTACGATGTAATTGAGCTGCTCTAGCTTTAGCTAGTGTTGCAAAAGAGAATGAGGGGGTGTGTCCCTTTTTTCTCTTCCCCATTGTATAAACTTGATTCTATTTAAATAAAGTCTACTATCGTTTCTTCTCAAAAAAAAAAAAAAAAACCCATCCGGCATAAACTTTTCTATATAAAGATTTACTATCACTCCTAAATTTTTTAGTTTTTGCCACTTTACACTAAGGCATTTCAAACCATTGATTCTTGGGACGTGATTTATATGATTTGTGTGGAATGGCATACGGTGTTGGACCAGAATCTCAGTTTGTTTTTTATATTATAAAAAAAAAAAAGTCTCATATAAGTCATAATTTCACCCGTGTATTTGTCTGTGTCTAGCAAACTGAAAATTCCTTTTGTAACAAAAACTATATTTATCATTTGTATAATTCTATGTCAAATTCAATTTAAAATTTTTTCCATAAGTATTAATTTACTACACCATAAAAAATTTTACGTGCCTTTTTCTCAGTTTTAAAGGTTGTTGATGTTGTTGATATATTAAACTCTTTTTAACTTTTGTTCTAGATGTATAGTAAGTGGCTCACTTTTAGGACTAAAAAGCTAAAATTTTGGATTAAACAAAAATTGATAAATGTTATTAAATTTTCTTTTAAAAAAACAACAACACCAAAAATAATGTGTATCTCCTGCCATAAAATTTAAAATTTAAGCTTTTATTTACTTCTGTTATTGACATGTAGTAAATGGCTAAATTTTAACATTTCCTTTAACAAAAATCTTATTAATTTATTACTCTATAGAAAATGTTACGTACCTTATAAAATATAATATAAATATTGATAATGATAGTCTGTCAATTTAAAACTCATTGGATACTCACTAAAGTAAAAATTAGTAAAAGCATCCAAATCTCAATCCAAAAATGCAACCCATGTATCGGTATGTCCCACGTAATTAAGGGTATTTTTTTAATGGACAATTAAGGGCACTTTAGTAAAGAAGAGATTAAAAAAATTTTAATATAAAACAACAATATTTTTCTTTTCAAACTTCGGCGCCTCTTTACATATTTGTTTGATATTATATTTATATCTGGTAAAGTGAGAAATTAAATGTACATTCAAATCCTTTAAATACCCTTAAAGACTTTTCATCTTCCTCATCACCTCCACAACTCTCAACTTCTAAACTCACTAAGCCACTTCTTCTCTCTCTTACACTTACACACAAACACACAAAGTTACAAATAGACACATTATTTTCTCATCCAAATTAACCAAAATGGCATGGTTTTGTTTTAAAGTGTGTGAAATGAGTACGGCAAATTTAATCTAATTTTAACTATAAATGATTTTGTGAAATAAAGTAAACATTTTCTAAATTATATTTTTGTCATATTGATCTAACAAATCATAACCTAAATTTATGATAGAAAAATTACATGCGCAGCGGAAATAAAATTTATTAAACGGATCTACTTCATTCACAATTGATAACATGTGCCATATAAGTTTCAGAATTAGAAAACAAGAGAGTGTACCTTGAAGCGGTGAAATTCAAAACCGAAGATCAGAAGTTCTTGAGAAGACTTTCAATCTTCACTCCAATTCCACTAGATGCCTAAGATGTGTGGTTTCTCAATCAGTTATATATATATGTTTCTATAGAGAATCTAAGAGTGTCCAACACTCACATATCAATTCATGTTATATAAAATCTGTATGTTTCTCTCCTTACAACTGATTATCTAATTGGGCTAGCCTTTTGGGCTTTTCCAATTGGGCTTTAGTATGTGGCTTGGAGTGGGACCAAAAGGGAACAAATAAGACTCTAGCTCCAATGGGACTTGGGCTTTTCTGTCAACTCTTGATAAGTCCAAAATTACCATTAACTATATTTAATACCACTATATAAATATAGTTGCACTCTAGGCTTTATTAATAAATTATATCCCAAGACTTTATTGTACATGCAACCCCTTCATTAAATATTCGTAATAACACAAAGTCATGAATGAAGACTGCCACTTTGTGAATTACTATATCTTAATCCTTGAGTGCCTGGTTTAATCCTTTAATGTTATTCATCATACATTTATGAAATCCAATTTCATAAATATATACTTTAGTCTTACTAAAGTGGTTAGGCCTAAGTTTTCTGAATAACAAATCCATTAAACTTATCTCAAGGGAATATTTTGTATCTCCGTTGAGAGATTATGAATTCTATCTTGAAAATATATGTTCTATCAACACTAAATGTGGCTACCCAACATACTGAGGTTTTGACCGTTACTTTAGATCTCAATCCTGATATATCAAAGCAACCTACACTTCATGATCAGGTCCTTTATTCTCTCAGGATTAAGAGTTCATGTAAATGTAAGTCGTGAGATTTATTATTCAATTGACAGTCGTTAAGAAAATAATAAATCTCATAACAGTCCAGTTCAATATGTTTTAACTCTTAAAACATATCAACATATCAACTAGAAGTCACCACTTCCATGATCAAGACAAATCATCTTAGTTAATATGTTATAGTCTTCGCAGATGAAATGCCCAATTTCATCACCGATCACGAACTAATATTTTGAGTTTACAAAGAACTTGTGATTTATATTTTCTGTGACTTTTCACATAAATCACATACTGTGCATCTCATGGACTATATGATAATGTTCAAATATTCATGTTACTATTATTTCAGATAATAATAAAACAACTTTATTAATTTCAATATTAAGTCATACATCATGTCATACATAATGTCATACATAATATAAAACATAGCATCATACAATAAAATTCTAGGGCATAAATCCCAACAATTTAAATATTTTCTCTAAACTTCTACCTAAAATGATAATTTAATAATTTTAAGAAGTGTAACTTATTTCTCCTATTTTACTAAAAGTTTATTACAATTACACATATTATTACAATTCTTACATGTGATTAATTTGTTCAAAATTAGTTCACTTTATTGAGGTTTTAATACACCCTATTTGTGATAAGGAAAAATCTATTGATTATTGTGTATGTATGCGCAATGACCACTATAAACTTAATTTAATTTTATGTAGAAATAAGTTCGCAAAATACAGTGATGGTGAATACCGATGACATAGAACATCGTCGAGAATGATGGAGATATTATGCTCGCTTGAGAAGACAACGAGAAGACAATGAAAGCAGAAATATTCGATTGGCAAGACGTCGTGCTAATTACTCAAGACAAAGACAACAAACTTTGGGTGGTGATCACATTTTAGTGGGAGGCCCAGGAAATTTAAATGAAGAAGATGTTGTACATTCTAATTCAACATCAACAAACTCATCACTAATACCACCTAATCAAGAGGCTGGACGAAGTCGTCGGCTTACACATATCCGTAACTTGGCACGCAATATGCCAGTTGAGCATAGGGCTATGCAAGAAGTCAGTGGTGAGATTATAGTTTTGTATCTTTAAACATTCTTCATTACTTGGAATCTTATTATTTTGAGAAAATCCAAAGTTTTTGGCATGTTAGTTGTATGTCAATGAATACAAAGATACTAAGTCAATGTTTATAATATTAAATTTAGGCCTCCCTTCAACCTATCCAACTATAATGGCAAATGACTTTGAGGCTGGACCAAGTCATATAAATTCTAATGTTAATACTAGTAAGTTTTATATAATATATTTATAAAGCTCTAACCATTATTTTTTATATATAATTACACCAATTGAGCATTTTATATAAATACATTGCAGTTATAGAAAGAATTGAAGGAGTTGAAAATATAGTTGAGCAAAACCAAGGGGATGCTTATAGAGAATAAGGTTCATTACTCAATGTCACCATTTTTATCTTCAATTTCATGTTTATATCATTCTATAAAGCTTTCATCATTATTTTTTTTTTTATATATAATTACACCAATTGAGCATTTTCTATAATTACATTGCAAGTGTAGAAAGAACTGCGGAAGTTGAAAATATAAATGATCAAAATCACGGGGATGGCTACAGAGAACAAGGTTTGTTACTTAATGTCACCATTTTAATTTCAATTTACATGTTTATCATTATCAATTTTATTATTTGTTAACAAGCTGCATATTCAAAACATTATTAATATTTTGCTTATTTCACAACATAATATTTGGTACAATTTTAATATTTTCTTTCACAACTATCATAACACTCTTTATCACTAATTTTTTCCTCAAAATAAAAATTAGGTGTTGACAACAAATTTGATGGTACTGCACATGTAATAAATTGTATGCGAGGTAGATACAATTGTGCAAAAGATTTTAAAGAAGGTATAGAGACCATTAGGTACCAACTACCACAACCAAAGACATGATGCTTTTGTAATGCCCGTTTGTTCCATCGAGAGACATCCTCAATGTGTTGCAAGGATGGAAAAATATCCTTACCCAACACACCAATTTGTTCTGAATTTAGGGAGCTCATAGCAAACACCACAGGGCAGATAGTTCAGGCAATATATACGGTTTTACAACATGTTTGCATTTACCTCAATAGGTGTGCACATGGATGAAAGCATGGCCTTGAATAGTCGAGGAATATATACATTTCGTGCCCAAGGTGCCATCTATCATAGAATTGGTAGTCTTTTACCACATACGCCTGTAAGTGTGCAGCATCTACGACACTGATCTTGAAATACAACACAGAATGTCTTAATTTGTAGAAGCTCACGAAGATATTTGTGACTTATTCAAAGGATCTTAGACATGCATAACCCATTTGTGGAGAAATTTCGTCAACTATCTCGAAGTCCAAATTTACATCAATGTAAACTCCTCATTAAAGAACAATCTCTAAACCAACCTCAATATTGCCTTCCCAGTGCTTCCTAAGTGGCAGCTATTATTGTAGGAGGAAAAGAAGCTAGTCATTTAAGTGGCAGAGAAATTTTGGTTCAAATGTTTGCTAGTAATTTGATCAATGTTCAAGATACAGCAGGATATTATGATCCATTGCAGTACCCAATAATTTTCTCATTTGGAACATATGGATGGGATATCAACACACGCGACACTAATAGAAATAAAGTGTCATGTCGTGATTATTATGCATACATCTTTCAAGTAACAGTTTTATTATTTTCAAATTTTTTTACTTCAAAATGCCACTTACACTATAAAATGATTGGACCTACATCTATTTTTACTAATGTCCAAGATTCGCGACGATGCTCTATCAATGATTTGGTTTGGAGGATGCCTTTCACAACAGTATGTTGTTCATAATTATGTAAAAATTGAAACACACAAGCTTAGGTGGTTTGAGCACAATCAGGATTCTATTAGGGTAGATCTGTACCAAGGCCTACAAGATGCTTTCCATGAAGGAGAGAGTGATACTGGTAATGTAAACTTTAGACTTGAAATTTACATTACACCTTTTATTCCAAATTGGTATCAATATATATTAATGACCCAACTTTTTCATCTTATATTTAGGAAATGTTGGACATAGAACCATTTTACCTTCATCATTTGTGGGAAGCCCGTGTGATATGATCCAACGATTTCAAGATGCAATGTCATTGGTTCAAAAGTTTGAGAAACCAGATTTAGTCATCACAATGACGTGTAATCCAAGATGGGAAGAAATCCAAAATGAGCTTTTACCTGCACAAACCGCACAAGATTGTCCAAACTTGCTTGCAAGAGTTTTCAAATCGAAATTTGAAGAATTGAAAGATGATATTGTGGTTAAGGGGTTTCTCGGAAGAGTTATTGTATATGTGCAGGTCTTTAAGTTCCAAAAAAGGGGTTTACCACATGCACACATGCTTATAATTCTCGATGAAGATAATAAATTGCATAATCCTGAGGATTACGATCGAGTTGTTAAAGCAGAAATACCATATAAGGAGGAATAGCCTTAGTTACATTAAGCTGTAATAAAGCATATGATACATGGTCTTTGCGGAGTACAAAATCCAAGATCACCGTGCATGAAAAATTGGCGATGTAAAAAAGGATACCCAAAGCCTTTCTCGCCAAAAACTTACCAAGGCAATGACTCATATCCTGTTTACAAATGATATGATACTAATAATCATGTGCCATTGAATGATCATTGCAGGATTATGGTAGACAACACTTGAGTTGTTCCATATAATCCTTAGTTACTGCTGAAATATAATTGCCATATTAATGTTGAAATATGTTGTAGTATCAAGAGTGTAAAGTACTTATATAAATATGTGTATAAAAGCCTAGATCGTGTCTCTATGGAAGTTAGACCAGGCCCAAATTATGATGAGGTCCAACAGTACATTGATGCAAGATGGGTATGTGCTCCAGAGGCATGTTGGAAGATATTTTCTTTTCCAATGTATTGAATGTACCCTGCCGTTTTTCATTTGCAAATTCATCTTCCAGATAGACAACAGGTATGTTTTAGACCACATGAACCTATTGCTAATGTTTTGGAGCGAAGTAAAAAAACAATGCTCACTGAATTTTTTTTATATGAATATGATTGATCATGATGCATGAAATTATATATATAGAGAGTTCCCTGAGCATTATTGTTGGGATTATAAAAATAAAACATGGACACGAAGAAGATCTCATAAAAAAATTAGTGGGCAGGATATATACTGTTTCATCGTTTGATGGAGAGAAGTTCAATCTGCATGTTCTTCTTAATCATGTCAAGGGTCCAACAGGGTTTGACGATTTATTGACTGTGAATGGGATAACCTATCCAACTTTTAAGCTAGCAGTTGAACAAAGGAGTTTACTAGAAAATGATAATAGCATACGACAGTGTCTACTTGAGGTAAGAGACATTCAAATGCCATCAGCTTTAAGAAGATTGTTCGCAACAATATTGGTATTTTGTTTACCAATTGGAGTAAGAGAATTGTGGAATGAGTTCTATCCATATATGGTAGAAGATTACCCAGCAACATCTGTTACAATAGAGACACATTGTACAAATAAACTTCTCAATGATTTAGAGGCACTACTCTTGCAACATGGAAAGCATATTACAGAGTATGATTTGCCAATTTCAATTGGAGAATGTGATAATGATTCAGCTGTCCCAAGACTCATACAAGATGAGCTAACTATTCCTAATGTAGATGAAGAACTCACTTTTATTGAGAAGTTGAATAATGACCAGAGAGTTGCATATGAGACAATCATGACAGTTATTAATCGTAAGAAAAGCATGATATTCTTCGTCGATGGGCCAGGGGGAACTGGAAAAACATTTTTGTATCGCACAATATTGGCAACCTTGAGAAAGGCCGGTCACTTGCAATTGCCACAACTACATCTGGCATAGCAGCAACATTACTCCTTGGTGGAAGAACAGTGCATTCCAGGTTTAAGATTCCTTTAATTCTCGATGCTTCATCTACTTGCTCAATAAGTAAACAATCAAACTTAGCTGAACTTATTAGACGTGCCACCATAATTATTTGGGATGAAGCACCAATGGTAAATCGACGTGCACTCGAATCTTTAGATAAAACATTTAGAGATATTGTGGAAGTAAATTTACCTTTTGGTGGGAAGGTGCTAATTTTGGGTGGAGATTTTCGTCAAGTACTTTCGGTTGTTCCAAAGGGTACAAAGGCAGAAATGATTGATGCATGCATAGTCAAGTCCCCATTATGGAAAGATGTCAAAGTGTTACATTTGAAGTAGAATATGAGGTCTATCAATGATGAAGAGCTTGCTGAGTATATACAACACATTGGTGATGGGAATGAACCATATATAATGGATGATTTGATTAAACTACCCCATTCAATGGCAATGCAATGGGAGGGTCAGCATTCTATATACAACTTGATTGATCAAGTTTTTCCAAGTTTGCAAGAACATGCCAACGATGCAAGGTATATGGTTGATAGGGCTTTGCTAACACCTATAAATGATGATGTTGAACAGCCTAATGCAAAAGATAATTTCTCAGTTTCCAGGAGATGAGTTTACATTACATTCTTTTGATAAGGTTAAAGCAGATACACAACATCTATATCAACAAGAATTCCTAAATTCTATATCTCCAGGGGGGTTTACCACCACATATATTAAGGCTAAAAAAGGGTGCTCCAATTATGTTGCTGCGCAATATAGATACAAAAGCCGGATTATGTAATGGTACAAGATTGATATGCCATGGATGTTTTAACAACGTAATTGGTGCTGAAATTTTGACTGGACAATATGTGGGTACACGCGTTTTTTTGCCAAGAATCCCTTTGAAGACAACAGAAAATGTACACCTGCCATTTGTAATGATCAGACGACAATTTCCTGTACGTTTGAGCTTTGCACTTACAATAAACAAAGCGCAAGGTTAGAAAATTCCAACTGTTGGAATTTATCTTCCTGATCATGTTTTTAGTCATGGCCAATTATATGTGGCGTTGTCAAGGGGAGTCTCCCAATGCATAACAAAACTATTGGTGCAAAAAGGAAGAATACTTGAGGAGGAAGGTGTTCACACAAGAAATATTGTATATAAAGATGTTTTGTTCCCTTCATCATAGGTATTAATTAACAATTGAAAAGAACTGTCTTACATATAGATTTTATTTTAATAATTTACTAATTTTAATGGTTATGCTATCTTCGTTTTAATATTCGTTTCTTGAAGTTTTTTATATATACAATTAATTGGTAACAAGAAGGATGCCCAACTCAAATGTGAGGATTGAGTCCACTATTGTAAATAATGGAGTGCATGATGTTCCTACTGCTCATTGGGAGAAGTGGAAGGATGATCAATCAATATCAACATGGAGGCCATTGATAACAAGGTATATTTCTTTTTAATCATATCTTTAATCAGCATCCCTTTCTATTGTTTTATCAAAATTAATATTAAAAATGTCATGCTGTGTATGAGTTAGGTTTAAAAATTGCAAATTTATTCACCTGGTTGGGGATTCACTGTTCGAGTTGACAAGAAAGAGCTTTGGAAAGAAGTGAAACGAGTTTTAGAGTCACAAAATTGGAAAGGTGTGTTACGCTATTTTTTGAAATAGGAAAATAGCTAATTGATAATCTTAATATACAAACATTTTTTTTCTTCATTTTGAAGTTTCAAGAACAAAGACAAACAACAAATCACTGTCAAGAGCAATGTGGTTTCCAACATCCATAAGAATAAAGGCAAAGGAAAAATGAAGGACGATGTGATCTCTAACACTCATGCCAACAGAGACAAAATGAGAATGAAAATCAAGGACAATGTGGTTTCCAACATCCAAGAGCAAAAAAAGATACAAAGAAAAAAAACCAAGGACAATGCAATCTTCAACACCCAAAACAGTAAAGACAAACAGAAAATGAGAGTTAAGGACGATGCAATAATAAAGCAGGTACAAATCATTACCACATCTACCTAAAAAAAAAAAATAATTACATAGTTTTTATATAAATTTTTTAAAAAAATTTTGGTAATTGAATGATAGTTCTTCAAGTCCCAAGCTGAAGTAGACCATTTCACATACATGGAGCTATGCAATATCATCACAAGGTCAAGTCAAATATTTCATTTTACAAGTTTATGCTTGATGTTTATTGTGCTTATCATTATTATGTACATTTTAAAGTCTCTATTAATAACACAAACTAACACATTCTGTTCCCATAAAAAAAAAAAAAAAAAAAAAAAAAAAAACACATTTTGTATCATAGGTTCATGGAAAATGTTGCTAGAAAGCAATTAGAATGTGAAACAAATAGTATTGCTCCACCAACTTCTCTACCATAGCCGGCATAATATTAATAAGTTCACCTATTCCATGTTTTAGATGTAGTGCATTATTTTACAATTTTACCTGATGTAATTATTTTAGTTTTCTACATTGATCCATCAACTTCTTCATAATAGCTTTTGTAAAGGTCATCACATGTATTTTGTAAGTAGTTTTATTGTTACAATTTTATTATGCATTTTCAATATATGCACTATTTATAAGATTTATTCAGAGGATCTTTTTTTTTATTCCTCCCCCTAAAGGTTAATACTAAACTATTGCATCATCTTCAAATCAATAACACATTGATTATTGTATAAATTTTTTTTTTGAGAGATGCTACGTCTACAACAATTTTACAATATTTTTACAACAAATCACAGGTGGTTAGTTGTTATTGGTTCAAATTTGAAACTAACACTAAGATTACTTTTTTGCCCCAACAATAACAACCAATAACAACCTGCCACTTAGGAAATGTTGTAAAAATGTTGTAGAAATGTTGTAGACATAGCATTTCTCTTTTTTTTTTGGCAAAAATGGATAATAATTACGGAATACTAGCCTCTGAGCATGCGCGTGCTCAGAGGCTCTTTTATTTTTTGGGTAAACGTTAATTGAGAGTATTTATTATAATTTGGGATTACTACATTCTCCAATCACAAAAAAAATCTAGGGGTGTGATGAAAAATTATTTCTCCACACATGATACTCATCACACACCTAGATTTTTTTTTTTTGTAATTGGAGGATGTAGTAATCCCAAATTATAATAAATTCTCTAAATTAACCCTTACCCAAAAAATAAAAGAGTCTCTAAGCGCGTGCTCAGAGGCTAGTACTTTAATGACTTAGCTATTGAAATAATCTCCTCTCATACATAACACTTGGAATATTACTTTACAAATTCACTTGGATGCAAATTCACTTGGATGCAAAAGAGTTTTGGATGCAAATTCACTTGGAATATTACTTTAAAAATTAAATTGCTAGTTTTCAAATAAGTTACTTTTCCTTAATCAATCTATTCCTTAATCAGTTTTTATTTATTTATTATTTTTTTTGTCTCACATATGCAAATAAACTATATATCCAAAATAAGTAATTCTCAAACGGGCACTATAAAATAAAATAAAAAACTATTGTACCTTTCATGATTAACTTCCTAAATCTCTCTCAAAAAAAAAAAAAAAAAAAAAACAAAAAAACAAAAACAAAAACTTTCTTAACCCTCTACACGTGAAGACTTATCCTATACAATTGTGTATTGTCACCCAAATCCAAGTTTTTAACAACTGCATCCGAGGGGAAAAAAAGAAGAAGAAGAAGATGCATTTAGTTGGTAATCTAGTGGAGCCCTAACAATATTGCCAAATTCATATTGAAAGGAAAAATTTTGGGATCCCTAGCATGTTACCTTATTTTGAAAATTGAAATATATACACAGTTACAACTTGTAACTTATACATCCCAATCATTCTTCTTAATCTTTTAGATCAACCTGCTGGAAAAATTTAAAAAAAAAAATAAAAAAAAAAACTTATAAAAAAATAAGGAATTACAATTTTTTTTCCTCACGAAATCCAACAAAGAATAAATGAAGATATTTAAAAAAAAAAAAAAAAAAAATTAGATGTCTCATACTCCTTTGCATTCATCGGGGCTCTTTAATAAGGGCTTATGTAATATTGTGTCTTCGATTCATCACCGTCGTCAACTATTCCGCAATCAATCTAATCACTCAATGATAATCTCTTTCAATATGCGTCTTCTCTCTATCAAAATACATAAATAAAAAATAAGCTTTAAAAAATTATATCAATATGACTCAAGAAATAAATATTTAAAAAAATAAAATTGAAATTAAAAGTAAGAGAGCATGAGAGGAAAGGGAGTTACCTAATTGTGATTTGTGAGAGGGTGGATTAATTGTAGAGCACCATTTAATCTCTTTCAAAATGTGTCTTCTCCCTGTCAAAATGCATCAATGAAAAATATCCTTAAGAAAAATGCATCAACCAAAAATAACTATAAGAAAATTTTATCAAAATGACTAAAGAAAAAAAAAAAAACTGAAAATGAAATTGAAAGTAAGAGAGTGCAAGAGGAGAGAGAGTTACCTAATTGTGATTTGTGACAGTAGATTAACTATGGAGTACCATTTTTCTCTTTTTTCAAATTAATCAGTTTTGGCACTTTCTGTTGAAAAAAATGATGAATATAAATGATCAGTTTTTATTAGTTATCTTAAGTAATAACTATTGACTTTAGTGGGAGGTGAAAGAGAGGGAAATGGATAAATGGATTAGTAGGATAAAAGAGAGGGACACGGAGAAGTTTTAATTTTATTTATTTATTTATTTATTTTTTTTGGGATAGGATATAGCAGACATTCGAATACTATAGAGGTGAATAGCCTTTTTCTTTTTCTTTTTTCTTTTTTAACTTTTATATGTGATGCAGTGGGTTTTTGGTGGAATGTTTGTTATTATTAGCAAGAATTTCAGGTTTTTTGAAATTTGGTAGTGTTTGACATTGAGCCTACTTCTAAAAATGCTAAACTTTAGCGAATAAAAAGATGAACGTGAAGAAAAAAAATTCCAAATTTTAAGAGTGCTCTGTTTGTCTATTTTACCAGATTATTCTTTAGTTTTATCTCTACTTAAACCTAGAAAAATAGATGTATTTTGGAACTAAAAAATCCAGTCCAAACAGGTGCGGCCCCTTAAATAGTAGTATAGATATTGAAAAATCTAAAATACAATTAGGTATGAGACAAGATCCTAGATAATAATATCTCCATGAAAAATAGCATGATTATTGATTTAAGCATGTTACGCTCCTCTGCTGGGGGCACATGCTGGTGGTTACTTTGATTCTTTTTTCTTTTCTTTTCTTTTTTTCTTTTTTTGAGAAGCCAGACCTGAAGGCCAATTTTATTGAAAAAAAAAAAAAAGCAACTACAAAGAGTCACGTGTTACTCATCAGGAATGGATTCAATCCAAACCTGAAACTCATTACCAAATTTTGATCTTCAGGCTAAAAAATGGGCAACTGAATTGCATAAACGTTTTACATGAGAAACTGCAAAAAAGAAAACCATCAGCTAACACAAAAGCATCATTGATCACATGTTCATACTCCGGATGGTTTGTATCCCCAGCCAAGAGTGCCTTTATAATTACCTCAGCATCACCCTCAAGAGAACATTTGAAAATGCTTAATTCTTTCACAAACACCAATGCCCTCCTGCAAGCTAGAACTTCAACTGTGGCAGCTGAAGTAGGAAGTGGAATCCATTCGAATAGGGCACCAATAACACTACCTGATGAGTCACGAACAACTACCCCTAGGGATCAAAGTTAAACTTTTAATGAGGATAGATGGGAGGGATCCACCAAACAGCTCTATTCATTTTTAGAGGTGGCCAATTTTTCGGGGCTTAAGCATTCATGAAATATTGAAGGAGGGTCATTACTTTATGCTGAATCCTAGGAGTTTCAGTGAATTCATTACCTGATCTACCTGAGTTCCTCTTATTCCAGATTAACCAGAAAATCATGGCTAAGAGGTTGACCTCAATGCAATCCCTCATCATACAAATCATCTCCAAAAGATTAGCAAATGCATTAAATTTATAACTGAGTAATTTCTTTAACACCTCATTAGTCTCCCAAATGAAAAAGAGTGAGTGACAACTCCAGAGAGCGTGAATTGTGCCTTCACTGGCCGCCTTACACCCCGGACAAAGGATAGATCTGGCGACATCTCTTTGCCACAAATTATAAAGTGTTGGGATTGCATCATGAGTAGCTCGTCAAATCATGTGTTTGACTTTATGAGGAACCTGCAAGTTCCAAATGCCATTCCACAAAAGGTGACTTTTCTCTGAGTTAGAACAACATGGCAGCAAACTTCTTTCAACCCCAGACAGTAATTTGTAGGCACTACGGGTCAAGTAGTTTCCTTGAGGCGTGGGGAGCCAAACTTGCTTATTTGGAGTAGCCTGACTACTTAGAGGATGGCCAATAATAAGGCTTGCTTCCTGTGGTGATAATTCCTACTCAATTAACTCAATCTTCCAAGAATGTGATTCTTCGTCAATTAGCTCACAGACTCTGAAGGTAGTAGAGAACACAGAGGCTGGAGAGACAATCCTAGCACATGGGATTTTTGGTAACCACTTATCACTTCTGCTCTTAATTGATTGACCATCACCAACTCTCTAAACCATCCCTAACTCTATGACATGTCTTGCTTGATAAAGGCTTTTCCAAGCGTATGAGCCTTTGTTGGAACTATCACATTCCATAATAGAGCAGTCTGGGAAAAATTTTGCTTTGAAGACCCTGTGGAAGAGAGAGTTCTCATGATTCTTTAATCTCCAAAGTTGTTTGGCCATAAGGGAGTCATTAAACTTGCTTAACTCTCGAAAACCCATACTACCTTCATTTTTGGGAAGACAAAGTTTTTCCTAGCTAACCCAATGAATTTTTCTTTGGTCACTTCTATAGCCCCACTAAAACTTTCTGACCAAAGATTCGATATCTTTAATGAGCCCTTTTGGGAGTTTAAAACATGACATGGTGTAGGTGGGAATCGCTTGAATCACTGCCTTTACGAGAATCTCACGACCAACTTGAGACAACAATTTCTCTTTCCACCTCTTGAACTTTTTCCAAATTCTCTCCTTAATAATACTGAAAGATTTCTTTTTAGCATGACCAACCAAAGATGGAAAACCCAAGTATTGCTCATATCTTTGGATTGTTGGGACACCTAAGAAAGTTATAATGATTTCTTGAGTCTGGGCTAAAGTATTGGAACTAAAGAAGACATTTATGTTTCCCCTGTTAATATTTTGACCTGAGGCTTGTTCGTAAAGGTGAAGGATTGACTGAATCGCAGGGAGTCGCGGGGAGGAGTTTCACATATGGGCAGTATAGTTATGGTGCGTTCTTGCAAGGCAGACAATGTTCTTTTCACCCAATGCCACATAGAACAAGCCTAAGGTGATGATCAAGCATATGTGAATGTTTTCTCGAGGCCACTTATTCGAGGCCACACCCACCGTGCCCAGTGGCAAGGTCAATGGTCTCTCAATGGCTGTTGTAATAGTTGTGTGGTGGTCGGCCCACACATGCTCAGTATAGCCTAGGCATGCTCTTACAAGGCGGACGGTGGGTGTGGTCCCAAAACCTTGGCTTGAGCATGCCTACCCGTGGCCAAGCTCATAGGGGGGTTGCCATCATGCATCGCCAAATACCTCTTCCTGCCTAAAGAGCGCTTAGGACCAAATCCCCTTTGGCACAAGGAAACATTGATTTATTAAGGAAACATAATGGCTTTTTTTTTGGAGCAATTCTTTGAATCTTGCCCTGATTTTTCTCATGCTAAGAAAAATCCAACCTTGAAGGTGCAAAAATTTCAAGGCCAAATTCAACATGTTTCTTTTTATGATTTTCAGAAGTCGAAAAATAGGAAAAATCATAAAAATTTAAAAAATGCTCTAAATGCTAAACTGATTGCTAGAAACCCTTTCTACAATACAAGCCAATTTGGCCGGAGTGCGGGATGAGGTGGTGTAGGGTTAGTGGCGACTACAGGAATTATTTTTAGGGTGATCACTAAGAAACTTAAATTTTACAAAATTTAATAAAGAAATAATTTGAATATATCAATGTCACCACAAAAAAAAAAAAAAAAAAAAAAAAAAAAAAAACTAAAAATATATGAATTGTTACCACTTTTTTCTACTAACAAAGAGAGAAAAAAAAAAAAAAAGAAGAAGAAAGGATTGATAAGAGATAAAGTGGGAATTGAGAATGTTGAGATAAGAGTAATAAAGTAAGAGAATTGAAATGATAATAGAGAATAGAAAGAAAAACGGATGATGTTTGCTATAGCTATGAGTTGAGTCACTAAGGAAAGCAAAATTATTGCCACTGCAAAGCCAAAAAAGCATAACTGCCAGCACTATCAAGGATAACTCATAACTACAATATATTTATTGAGGAGCCAAAATTATTTTTGGAGTAATGCTACATCTACAATATTATTAAAACAAATCTTATACAACAATTTGTTATTAGTGCTTTAAAAAGTGATGTCAATATTGGAACCAAAATAGAATTAGTAATCGATTTCATCTTATCACATAAGATTTGTTATGAAATTATTGTAAAAATGTTGTTAATGTAACATTATTCTTATTTTTATTGAATCAAAATTCTTGTAATTCTCAAATCAGGGTGGTCAATATTTTTGTTAGGGTGGTCAAAATAGGTTAGTTTTGTGTGTGTGTGTGTGTGTGTGTGTGTGTGTGTGTGTGTGTATTTATTTATTTATTTATTTTTGCAAGTATATATATACATATTTTGGCAAGTTAGGGTGGTCCTGTGACCACCCTGAGATGCATGTAGAGCCGCCCTTGTGTAGGGTACATGCGGGCATGCCTAACTAACATCCTTTGGGAGTGTTGGCATGCCCCTGGTAGCCACGCGTGCAAGTTGCATAGGCCATGGCAGCCCAGCATGTGCACGCAACCAAGGCCATGGCATATAGGCGTGCATGCTACCAAGGCCAAGGTTTTGGTTCACACATGAACCCACCTACCCCTTATTTCCCAATCACTCATTCTCACAAAAAATCTCACTCTCTCCCTCTTGGCTTGCTAGTGAAGGGGTTGCCTTCATTTCTTTTGTTTTCACACTCAAGCACAAACACACTCACATACACTACTCTCTACCCCCTCTTTCCACTCTCTCATTGGTGCTCATCTCACAGCCACCTCCACCATTTTTTCCAGCAAGGTTTACCAAAAAACTCCATAGGAAAAAGCTAAGACTCACTCATCTCTTTTGCTTGAGGTAAAATTCCTAATCTTTTGGTGGATTTATTTGCTTTTGCTAGAGGTTCTCTTTATCTAAACTTTGATAATGATATTCATGTGATTTATGTCTATGGGTTTTGACTTTGTGGATTTATTTGATGAGTGGGTTTATGGTTTTACAAATGGTGGCTATCTAAGATTTATTTATGGTGGAAATTTAGGGGTTTTGGGTTCTATCATGTGAGAGTTGGTAAATCTAATTTTCCTTTACTGTCAAGTTTATTTAGAGCTAATTAAAGATTTAAAATTCTAGTCTTGGTAGATATTGTGATTTTGTTTCATGGGTCTCTCTTGATGATGATGTATAAATCTTATGGAAGTTACTAATAAATTGTTAAGATTTTAGAATTAAGGAGAAGATCTTGAATGGGTTAATTTAATAAATTGGAGTCTATGCCTTGTGAATTAAATTGTTGGGTAACTTTGGAAGTGGGATACAATACTTATGAGGTTAAATACTTAGGCTTGCCTAATTAATTTCTTATTTAGCAATCTCTAATTTGTAGCTAGATGCAATGTCAAGTTTCATGCTTATCGTGATATGTTTTCTTGGTATTGTTTAGGTTCTAGCTAATCTCATTTGGAGCTTGGAGAATTAGACTTTTTGCAAGTTGTAAGATAAGTAGCTTTTTAATGGGATTTTTGAAAAATAACAATGTTGCATAAAATAACGTTTTTGGGTTAAACACATTTTGGCAAACTGTTTATGGAAACTATATTTTTCCTAGAAAGTGTTGTGTTGTAACCTTAACATATATAATTTTTTATGAAAAGTACATCATATTTGTTATTGCATATGAGGAAATGCATGATTTGTTAGTATGGAAAAGACAAGCATCTTTGATTTAATTCTTTGGAATGGATTTTATTAATTTATTGCATTATTTGCAAAATTTAAAGATGATTTATCTTGACTTGTGATATTTTGGAAAATTGATACAAAATCTTCTTGACAGGAAATGAGTTTGAAGGTTTTGAGAACCTTGTGATTATATTGGGTATTTCAAAGGTTTTTTTTTGTGAAATTACTTGGAACTGAACTGTGTTTTGATTTCATGTATACAGTGAGCTCTTCATGTTTTTACCATTGGGTAGTGACATGTGTTACCCGGTGATTACCTAACCAGATACTATAGTTAGTGTGACATTGGTATCTTAGCGCCTGTCTTTGTGATGATTATGAGTTCCGACTTTGTGTCGGTGGATTAGTTTCGGCTTTGTGTTGGCAATGTGTTCCGGCTTTGTGTCGGGAGATTAGTTCCATTTTTGTGTTGGCAATGAGTTTTGGTTTTGTGTCGGCAAATTAGTTTCAGCTTTGTGTTAGCAGATTGAGTTTTGGCTTTGTGTCGGCATTGTCATGTGGCCTTGGGTTGAAGTTCTTAGTTTTGGAATGATGTTTTTATTGCTCACAGAATATGTGTATGTGTGTACGTGCGCGCGTATTGTGAGCGACCGCGACCCTGGCCCGTCAATATTTTCTTAAACTGGGCCTAATCCAAGTGAACGAGTGGGATCGTGATGCTTAAAATGTCAAATTCATTGTAAAATGTACTCCCCCCTAGATCGAGAATTTTATATGGAGTCTCCACTTATTTAATTTAAATGGAAAAATAAGAAAACCTTCACTATAAAAAAAAAAATGATTATGTTGTATTAATATATATGACAATTTACATCAATTTTGTAACAAAAATTTACAATGCTTTTTTAGTCCTAGATACAATCTAAGAAAGTAAATTACATTACTTTGTTTCCTAGTTACATTCTAAAGCATGAAAGTAATGGCATCTTCATCCAAGAAATTATTGTAAATAAGGAATTCCTAGCCTAGACATGTTCATATAAGCATGTGAAGGAAAACAAAATCGTCATGTTATTTGTCATCAACATAATTGCAAAAGAAAATTTATTTGTAGACCTACCAATCATCCAAGCAATCATGAGAAGAACAAAGACACCAAGACATGTTCATCCAAGTATTTAAGCGAAAACCACTATATTAATTAGACCTATTCGTCTAAGCATTCATAAAAGAGAGAAATAACTACCTAGACATGTTCATCTAAGCATGTTATGAAAAGCAAATAATAACTTAGAAGTGTTCATCCAAGCATGTGAAGGAAAACAGAGAATTATCTTGCTATTTGTCATCCACACAATTGCAAAGAGAAAAACAAAACATTTAAGCATATTTGATCATCCAAGCAATTATGAAAAAAAAAAAGTAAAGAAAAATCCCTAAGACATGTTCATCTAGAGAAAATCAAAATTGTTAGACATGTTCGTTTAAGCATTTAAAAAAAGTAAAACAACTACCTAGACATGTTCATCTAAGCATTTAAGAGAAAGTTGTGCATTAGCCTAAGTGTTCATCTAAGCATTCAAGAGAAAGCTGTGTATTAGCTTAGAAGTGTTCATCTAAGCATGTAAAAGAAATATCAATGATATATAGGCATGTTCATCCAAGCATGTCATGAAAGAAACAAATAATGACTTGAAAGCATTTATTCAAGCATGTGCAGACATTTAAAGAACACAATTAACTACTTACCAGCATAGAGCATAAATTAAAGGGGGGGAAGTGATCACTTAAAGAGCTAGGGAGAAATCAAGGAAGTACTAAACTACAACCAAAGTAAGAATAATGGTTGCACAATAGCTTTTCTTTTCTGCTTTCTCACTAGCTCACCAGAGGGAATGGGTGCAGAAAATAGAAGAGGTCTTCTCTCTTTATTGGGGAAGGGATGGCTTAGCTTTAAAGCTAGCTTTATTCTGAAGCTAAAGGAGGAGATAAACCTATTTAAATAAGCTGGAACGGATTTGAATTTTGAAAGGAAGTTGAAGATAATGCTGAACCTGTGTTATCTTCTACACCTGTTTCGTATTTTGGCTATAACTTTCTGCTAAAAATTCCAATTGATTCGAAATTAGTTCTTTTTTTTAAATGAAATTCAATTCTCTACAACTTTTCCAAAAATAGAGAAAACCAAATTTGAAATTTTTCCAAGCCAAAAATGCGATTCAAGTTGCTGCTGAAAATAGTAACATTTTTTGAGCATTTTTCTATTTTTTGAAATTTTTCATAGAATGTATCTTTTTTTTTATCCAACTTATTTTTCAAAAGCTTTCTTCTGAAGCCAAGGGAAGGGATAAGCCTATTAGATAAGCTTGAACAGATTTGATGTTGATCCCCATTTGAAATTTTGAAAGAAAATTGAAGATGATGATGAATTTGTGTTATCTTCTGCACCTGTTTCGTATTTTGGCTATAACTTTCTGCTCAAAATTCCAATTGATTCGAGATTGGTGTTTTCTAAAAGGAAATTCAATTCTCTACAACTTTTCCAGAAATATAGAAAATCAAATTTCAATGTCTTCCCGGCCAAAAATGCGATTCAAGTTGCTGCTGAGAATAATAACGTTTTTTTGAGCATTTTTCTGTTTTTATGAATTTTTTTCATGGATCATATCTTTTTCTCTCTCTAAAATTATAAAAAAAAAAAAAAAAGAAAAAAAAAGAAAAAAAAAGAAAAGAAAAGATGCCATAAAGGAAAACATTTTTTATTATTTCTTAAAAAAAATGAAGTAAAATGAAATCCAATCAAAAATCACACTTATTTAATTTTAAATTAATTTTTATGAAAACCAATCAAAATTAAGTATTTAAAATAGGACGTAATCGGGCCTATCGTGTAGGTGGGTCATAATCATTGAAAATTGTTTGTATGATAAATTTTGATCAAGTGGTCCAATCAAAGCCCATAACATGCCATTATGATCGTTAGAGCATCAAGATTTGTTTTGTATCACAAATATGAAGATCTACCTGTTGATTAAATGCAAGGTGTAAAATGGAGTGTATACATACATACATACATACATACATATATATATATATATATATATATTATGTTGTTTCGTGGTGATTATTTTGATGAGCTTTGTGCTGGATTATTTAATCAGAAATTGTATTTTATAATATGTGTCCTACATTGTATAATAATTCTTGTCATGTTGTTATTGAAAATGATTTTGTAGATTTCAATCAAAAATTCCCAAATTATAACATGCTTTGTAAACTATTTATTATCATGGAAACTTGCATTTCCCCAATCCTCATTAATTATGCTATTTATTGGGCTCTATCTCATCCTATTTTTTCACAAACTATCTTAGAGTAGGCAACAATTTCTTGAGACATGTTTTTGTGACTAGCAGTAGTTAGATGAACTACTGATGGAGCCTGAACTTTTGTAATGATGATCCTTAGGTATTGTACATCCTAGAGGAGGCTTGACTCATTTTTTGTATTTAGTAGTGGTGATGACTTTTACTCCCACTGATGGAACAAGTTGATAATGTGTAATTATATCTATCCAGACCTACATTTTTTTGTGGCCAATTGTCTTTGTAATTATTGCATAGAGTTTTGACTTACTTTAGGAGTATCATTAATGAAATTATTATGAAAATTCTTGATGTTGGTACTTAGTATGAATTATTTGAATTGAATTGTCAAAAAAAAAAGAAAATTCTACAGGTATCTTTGGGTTGTATTTCTCATGCTTTGAACCCTTTAGGGTTTAGGGTATGACACACGCAGCCAAGGCCATGACATGCCTGCATGCACACTGCCTAGGCCATGGTAGTCTCCCGTGGGCACGCAGCCAAGGCCCTAGCATGCATGCTACCTAGGTAGTAGAAACCCAGTGTGGGCACATGGCCAAGGCCATGTCATGCCCTCAAGACCCCTCGAAGGCCATGATAGCACCTTGGAGGGCACGTTGCTACCAAGGTTAGATAACCTCTTCGGCCACCTCCTGCTCTTTCTCCCTTAATCCTGCTCTTTCTCCCTTAAAGAGCACTTAGGACCAAAATGCAAAACCCATGGGCCAGCAACATAGAGGGAAACTCCCCTTATATCCCCATCAAATTCAGCCTTCTTAAACAGAGCATGTAACACTAGATGTCTATCAATTTAATAATAATAACAATTATTATTATTATTATTTTGAAAAGTTTCTATCTTTTATGAGCCAATTTACCCAAGGTGTGGGCTACAACGATAATAGATTTGCTTATCCAATTAAACATACAAATTGCAGTAAGGGATAGAATTCTCGTTGGACAAGGTATACAGAGTTGTTTTCTAGAATCAATTTCTTGAACACCCACTACTTTAGCAAGATGAAGACTTCACCAAATAGCAGTTGCCTCTACTACCACAAGGCAGAAAATAGAAATACTTTTGGTCTAGCTTTGCCATTCCAAGTAGAGATGGCCATGGTGCAGGTTTGGATCGAGTCTACTCGAACCCGATTCAAAAATTTGACCCATAGATAGTTTACCTGAACTCTAAAACCCGATTACCGCCCATACTTGAGCCTTGCCCAAATTTTTGAACCTTAGATGTCCGAACTTAAACCAAACCCGATTTTTTTTAAAAAGAAAATTTAAATTTTAAGTTAAAAACGTGATTTTGCGTCTGAACCTTTTTAAACTAAAAGCCAATTCTTCTCAAATATTTTTAATAGATGTACGGATTCAAAATCTTGTTTGCTAGACCTCACAAGAGCGAGTCCATCTATTTCATCGAAAAAGATTATGGAGGGTCGAGTCTTTTGTGCTTCTTCAAAAAAGTAGTTTTAATTGTCTTTCTCCCTTTCAAATCCATAAGAAACCATATTATGCGGATTAAGCAAACCTCACTCTTAAAAGCCAACCCAGCTGCAAATATAAGGCATAAGAAGCAGAGATTAACAGTGTCATTAGCTAGGCCTTTAGGCTAATTTGCACCTCCACCCACCAATTTTCTAGTGCTGCACTTTTCCCAATCATTAATCACCATAAATAAATAAGGCTGTGTTTGTTTCGCGTAAAACGTTTTCTGGAAAATACATATTTTCTAGAAATGCTATTTTCCGAAAAAGGAAAATATTTTTAAGTGTTTGGTTGAATTATGAAAATTGTGGTGGAAAATATTTTCATGTGTTTGGTTCTATTAGGAAAATGCTATTTTCCGGCGGCAAATTCCGGCAACAACACAACAACAACAACAACAACAGCAGCAGCAAATTCCGCCAACATCAACAACAACAATCAGTTCATCAAAAAAAAAAAAACAACAACAACAATCAAATTACAAAAAAAACAGCAACAACAATCAAATTAAAAAAAAAAAAAAAAAAAAAAAAAAAAAAAAAAACTTAAAGATCGAGGAAGAGAGAGCTCGAGGTGCGATGGCGCGATCGAGGGTCTAGGTCTGGGTCGAGTGGCGTTGGAGCGATGGCGCGATCGAGGAGGCGATGGGTCTGGGTCGACGACGAGGTGCGATGGCGCGATCGAGGTGCGATGGCGATGGTGCGATGGCGCGATCGGCGCGGTGCGATGGCGAGGTGTTGCGATCGGCGCGAGACCGGTGCGATGGATCGAACGTTTGGGTCGAACGCCTGGGTCTAGGTCGAACGGTTTGGGCTTTGGGTTCGTGGGTCGCCGGCTCTGGTTCGAAGATCGGTGGGTCGTGGTGATCGTAAAGATGGGTTCGCCGGCGAACTCGCACCGGCGAGCTGGGCTCTCTCTCTTCGATCTGGGCTCTCCGTTTCTTCCTTCCTCTCTCTCTCTCTCTTTCTTTTGTGCGTGACTGGCTCTCTCTCTGGCTTTCTCTCTTTCTTTTGTGCGTGACTGGCTCTCTCTTGCGTGACCCGAAAATGGTTTAAAGTGAAAATGAGGGGTGAAAACCATTTCCGGGTCAAAGGTGAAAATAATGGTCAAATGGGTGCTTATTTTCCGGAAAATTTTATTTTCCGTAGCACCCAAACAGTGGGGTCAGGGTGAAAATGATTTCCTAAAATCATTTTCACCCAAACCAAACGGAGCCTAAAAGGAAAACAAGAAACGGAAAACAAAATAAAAATCGATAATTCAAATTTTAGTATCTACAGAAACCAAAACTTTTCACCCCAACAAAAAATTATTTGTATTTTTAGTAGTTAATACTAAGGTTGTATTTGGCATTGGCTTAAAAAGTCAACTTTTTTTACTATTTAATTTATTTTTGTTACTATTCAGCTTATTTTTATTACTATTCATAAATTCTATTGCACTTTTTGGTACTATTCATGGATCCTATTATATTATTTCAACTATTTTTTAGCTTTATCTATAGCACTTTCAGTAAAAAAAATTTCAATTTCACTTAAATAAGTTATTACCAAACAAACTCTAAAGTCAATAGATCAATTATCAAAAACCAAACAAATGAATTCAAATGATCTCAACTAAACCCAAATAAACTAATCCAAATTTGTTTGTATTTTAAGTTGTAAAACTAAACCTTAACTGATGTAAACTATCTAAAACAAAACAAATATTTTTTTTATACATAAAAATCAAAATCAACTACTAACATTGTCACAAATAATCAATCATAATATACCAAACAAAATTACCCACAACAATTAATGTCGACTCCTAGCATTCAATTTAAGGATAAAAAATCTTGGAAGTAGAGGCGTACAACAAGATGACAATTTGTATGGCGTGAGGATTAGAAGCAAAAACAGACAGTACACCTGTTCTAGCAATGTATAGTGGCAAAAATGGCTTAGATTTATACTCGTTGAACTTTTCACAAACACCTTTTCATATTGTACCCACTTCCAAAAACGATGCGGGATATCATATTAACATCAAAAGTTTCTGGTCAGGTAGGGTCGGGTCACATATATGCTAGCGGGTTTTGATGATCCTAATTTCAAGAACCATTATCACATTCCACAACAGGATCACAACTTGCTTCGATGAAACCAATAAGTGGTTTGGACTAACTAGTAGACTGAGCAAGTTGGCTGGCACAAATTTTTGGCTGCCTGGCCTTAACTTGACAATGGAACTATTTGTTTATCACTAATGGTATCTATACTATAGATGCCATATTTTCCACCATTAAAGCATACCTATTTCTCAACTTCCATATATAATCAATGATCACAACAACTAGCGGAGGAAAATTATGATGTGCACATCATCATTTAAAATTGAAGAACGGGGGGTAATATTATTTACATCAGGAGGACTGCTGATATGATCCTTCTTGTCCAATGCTATGATGTAATTTATGTATGTGAGCTTCCTAATCAACACAAGGAATAAAAAATAAAAATTACCAGATAATGTCACATTTGCATAAATAATAGCATTTTATTGGTTGGAAAGTTAGAGAGAACCACGTTAGCAGTCCTCCTTGTGGACTTAATAATTTCTTAGGGGGGGGGGGGGAATTTATAACCATTTTGGCAATGGGATAGTGTAGTGTTGGGTTGGATTAGGGATGCCTCATCCCTATTTCAGGGTGAGAAAATCTCAGTGTGGGACGAGAGCAGGGCAGATTAGGGGTAGCTATGTTAAAGGTATTTTTTTTAATTTCCAATGAGTGATTTTCGACATTATTAAGGTACAAATGAAAGAGAAAGAGAATGACATTCATCTCACTGCTAAAAAAAGAGAAAACAAATGTTTTAAGGATGGTAACAAAATATGTATAAAATAAATAAATAAAATACATGTAAAAAGGAAATTTTATATATAAATAATTTAAATATATATTAAATATAAAATTATATATAAACATTTTGGGGTGAGATGAGGTGAGCAAAACTTGTGCTTACCCTATCATCTTTTTGGTGTAAGAAGAATTCATCTGGGACACAATAGGGCAGGTGGGGAATATTTGCAATCCCTAATGTTAAAGTTAGTCTTTTATAATCTCTTTCCATTAAGAAGATAGTTACTAACTGTTACTTTGTGTGACTTTTTACAAAATAACTATTCATCACATCACTACTCACAATTAAAAATCAAATAGGTTAATCGTTAGTTGTCATTTATATTATTAAATAAAAAAAATATGAATACATATAATTAATAATTAGGATAAACTACTTTCCCTCTTCCTTGTGGGCGTGTATGTGTGTTTTTTTTTTTTTAAATGGGTAATTATCCTATATTACTTAAGAGGATATGTTGTATCTAGTATAACTTGTCTCACTCTCCCTTAAAAGTTATCATGACTTTTGAGTAGAGTTGTGGTGTGCTTTTTGTGTTAGAACTTTTTTCCCTCTCCCTTGTGTGTGTGTGTGTTTGTTTCTCAAAAAATAAAAAAATAAATAAAAAAATAAAAAGGAAAGGATAAACTCAATATAGACCATGATAAAGTCTTTTATTATAAAATAAGAAATTTGGGGTTTAACCTCTACCTAAACCAAAAATCAATTTGTGTTTTAGCTTGACGATAAAAAGAAATTATCATGGAGCGAACGCCATAGGTTTGATATACTATTGTATTACCACCACACACCCTTAGGACGATGGTCACTCCACAAATACAAGTTCTTGTAAGATAGAAAGTAAGGGCCGGGGTTCAAGACTCTCTCCTACGTGTGTGAGAGAGTTCAAATTGAGACTTCAAAGCATAGTTATTAAACTCGACTTGGACATTGACATGGTCTATAAGCTAGGTCACTAGGTCATTAGTCTAATTGCAAGTCAAATAAAAAATTTTAAAAATAAATGTACATAAAAAATGAGTTTGAGAAATCATAACATAAATATGTAAATTTAAAAAATATGCATATACCTAAATTAAACTGGCCATTATAATTCAAAATTAAGGTTTCACAATAATAGAGCAGTATTTTGATAGGATGTGAGTCTTGGAGGTAAACAAACATACAAAGAAGTTAAATTTCCTTTTAATTTTTTAGGTTTTCTTACCTTTAAATTACCATATTATATAAATAAGTCAATAAAGTGGACCTATAAATGTAATTTAAATTTTATAAACCCATTCGGGTGATAAAAACTCATCTGAGTTACACAGGTCATCACATTTCCGTCGTGTTTGACTAGGTTTGACCAAGTCTTGTGTACAAATGGTCCGTTTAATTACTTAGTCCGATCTAGATGCCGAGTCACCAAGTTTTTGATTTGATCATTCCGAGTTTAATAACTATGTTTTAGAGTAATTTGAAATGAACATTATCACTAACAATAAAAATTATAAAATAAAAATAAAAAACACAGCACATATTAAACAATAATTTTACAATGGTCTGTGCCGGTGTGGAGTAATAATTTAGCTGTACCACACCCCCACCAAATCCGTAATAGTTTATACCAACAAAATTTAATATTTTGTCGTATAAATGGGGAGCGTTTCCATACGGTAGTCTATTCCATAATTCCAAAGTCCAAAGCAGACAAAATATTTATTAAAAAAAAAAACTAAAATAAAATAATTTTTTTTAATAATAATTCTAACAGTGTTTGCGCGTGTACATAATTGCTCATTCGTCCTGAAGGTTCCCAAAATCGGAAACCTCTGATTCTGGTTGGTTTGTTGGACTACCTTCCAAGTCTTCGCACATGCCGTACCTTTAAGTTTCTGACATTACTTTTCAGAGGATCTACTCGAATATCGTCATCAAGGTAACTGGAAAATCTCACTCTCACTTCTCTTTTCCATTTCCACCTCGTACTATGTCTATCGAAACCTAAACCCACTCTTAAAAAAATGTCTGTAAAACAACAAATTGATCATCTTTTTTGTTTAAAATTCATTGACCCATTTTCTTAACCCGCTTGCATTTCTGATTCAATTTCTTTGTAGTAGTTTCGCATTACTGGGTCATCATAATGTGGTAGGTGGGTCAACGAGGGGCCTTCTCAGGTTCAACCTTGTTGCTTGTTCTGCATTACTGGGTGATAATAGTAATCTATGTCTATGTGGTGGATGGGTCAACTAGGGGCTTCTCAAATCCAAGCTTGGACTGCCCAACAAATTTTTAACATTAACAGTTTTCATCGATTCTGTCAATTTTTTTTTTTTTTTTTCTATGCTGACCATTTTCATCAAGCGTATAAAACTGTGTTATTCTATTACATTGTGAAATCTTCATGTTTGGACATTTTGACTTATTTCCAGTTAAGTTTTGTAGTCAATTTCTGGAGTTGAAGATAATACTTTCTTTTCCTCACAATTTGTTAGTTTTGTTGTTCAACAACCAGCACATTCTTATTTATTGGGAAAGCATAAAGATGGGTGCCTTTTGCTGCTGTCCATGTGATGGAGAATTAGAAGAATATACCCTTCCAAGCAATTCCATATATAGGCACTGTTTATGCCTGAGATACTTTTTCCACCAGCTATTCACTGGGGTATGCAATGAACATTTAAACAGCTCAAAACCTTGCCTTTTCATCTCTTATATATGCATAGAAAATGTTGTAGATGTTTTAATTGAGTTAATAATTATTCTCTTCATTTGATTCTGCTGCTGCTGATACTTACATAAATTAGGACACTTATGGCCAATTGTCTTGAATCACTAGTTCAAGACATTGCTACCTGGGCATCTAGGCAAAACCTAAGCAGCACTGCCTCCCTTGATTAGCAGAGGGCTAGGCATAGGCTGTGCTCTAGACTATATATACATGTTATTATCTTTAGCTTTGGAGGACTTTCCACTTGAGTAAAAAAAAATTAGTTTCAAGATAGTATAAATAAACAATTTTTAACCATACGATGTATTTTATTCTTTTAATCATAGTAAAATAGTATAAGCTCTACAATTAGATGGCGCAAGTCACCTTGTAACATGCTTTTTAAGCCTCACCTTTTTAATTCAAGGACAATGTACCCTCTATGTGTCACCTACTGTAATTGATGTGCCTGAACAACTGGGTCTTTTGTTTTAATGGAGGGAAATCCTGTTCTAACTGCTGCTCTTTCTGTTTCACTTTACTTTTTATGTAATTGTTTATTTGTTTGCCTTCTACCCTGCACATGCAGTATGGTACGACATTTCATAGACTTGAAGGACGGTCGATATCTCCACCAATCCAAGGAGCTTCTATGGCATCATCTGGGATTGGCGCAGCATTGCCTGATAATCCCTCTAACGATATTCATCTCTCCGTGTCCAGACCAGCGCCTTCTGATTCTGATCAGAGGTACTCTCGTTTGCAACGTGATGGCTTGGTCTCTAGGCGTGATAAGTCAATGACGCATTTCCAGGAAGATTCTCAACCACTGAGGAGAAATATGAGTAGTTCTGGTACAGAGTCGTTGGGCTTTGGGAAGAAATGGAACGGAGTTGAATCTGAAGAAGACAGTAAAGTTAGCCATTCTGAGTCCTCAGAGAAGGCTTTGGCAGCAAAAGTTGCATATGGACTTGCTTATATGCAAACATCTTCTGAAGATGAAGATGTCTGTCCTACATGTCTTGACGGTAATTAACATGTTTGTAGCCTGCTTTTGCTATTACAATAATATGATTAGGATATGTTTAACGTTTTTGGGCCATCAGTATTTTCTGCTGTAGTAAAAATGGAAAAAGCAATTGCTTCTTAGATTCTTGAATTATTTTAATATTATCTGATTTGTTCTCTTTGCAGAATATACTCCAGAAAATCCTAAAATAACAACACGATGTTCTCACCATTTTCACCTTGGTTGTATTTATGAATGGTTGGAAAGAAGTGAAAGTTGTCCAATCTGTGGCAAGGTACGTGCAAATACTAGATTTCTTAAATGTCCTGCAAAGGCACAATCACTGCTGGACAGGATTGTCTCTTCAGTGCATGAATCAGTCTAGTGCAGGGTTTATCTTGTAACTGATGGCCCAAATATGAAAAACACCTAAACCCATGGCTGCTTTCTACCAAAAGGCTTAGAAGTATTACCTAGATATCATCATTTTTTATGGTTGGGATATATGATGTCAAAATTATTTTCTTTACCCTCATGACATTCATGCGTGAAATGCTTATAAAATCATTGACACTCTTGCATGAAATGCTTATAAAATCATTGTGACACTCATGCATGGTATGCTTATAAAATCAAGCATTCTTGTGACTCTTGTAGAACATTGGAGTTGACTTGTTAGTCTTTAGATGTAATAAAAATATTTTATAATGGCAATCGTCTTCTTGCATATTAAACACTAATAAAGTTTTTGGTTCTAATATCTTCCATTAAACTCACATTAATAGTTTGCCAGATGTGCCCTAGTGTGGGTGCATATGTTTGCTTGAGTTTGTGCGTAGGTTTTACAGCTGTTGGTAACTCTTTGTTTAATATATCCATCTCACTTGAAACTTTGCCTGGAATGTCAGGAGATGGAGTTCTGTGAAAGCCCTTAAATTTGTGTCTGGGTTCAAAGCAATTGAGCAAATATACATAGAGCGGCCATGAGCATCTGTAAATAAAAGTTCTCTCATCTTGTTTGAAGCAGGATTTAACAAGAGAAAGCGATTGTTTATTTTGTATCACTAGTTTGTTTTACCTCATAAATCCTAATGTTCCATTATGTTATGATACTTCAATGTTTATGTTTCTTATTGTATAGTAAACTGCTGATACAAGCTGAATCATATTTGCTAATGATAAACATAGTTGTGATCGATCATCTTAGTGAATCGTGCACTGTTCCTTTTAGATTGTGCTTCAACCAATAGGAAGATCTTAAATTATACTACATCAGTGTATATCTTGCAAGTGATAATGGAAAAGTAAGCTCGGCTTAGTGCTTGTGGTAGTTACAACATTAGTTTGAGCAATTGAAAATCGTAGTTGCCATTGTTTGTCCCAATTCATTTTCCTATGTATTCAAATTGGCTATCAAGAGGCTTTTGTTAATGGGAGTTTGCATGGATGGGGCCACGGCCAACGTACCCCACGTTTATAGGAGAAGCCGTGATGTGTAAGCAAAAATTAGACTGAAAAAAAACAAACAAACAAACTCACTCTTGTAATGAAAACAGAATGCTCTTTTTGCATTTCCTTCCTTTTTACTTTTCGTCTCCCACCTGATGGTTGTACTTTACCCACAGAGCTTTTTTTGTTTCTCTTCCTTTTTTTTAAGCAGGAAAATATTTTTTTTTTTTAAGTATATTAAAGAAGAAAGAAGAAACAAAGGTTATACTCCAACGACTTTCATATCCCTAGTCCCTCACGCCAATGACCCTATTCAAGGAAGAACAATTAAGGGTTTGTTTGGATATAATTGAATACTGAAAAATATTATAACAAAATAATTTTTAAATGTAGCAAAATAATGTTTAAGTATATGAATAGTACTGTGAGACCTATTTTTTTGAAAAAGTTATTGAAAAATGAGGTTTGTGAGTTCCGTAAACAGTGCACGAGACCAACTGATATGCTGAAAAATGGCTAAAAAATCAAATATTACTGCTACTGTTCATGACCAGTATCCATAATAGGGAGGGTTGTCTCTTGAAATGCGTGCCAAAAAAAAAAAAAAAAGGAAAATGCTGGATGCAAACGCGCTGACATTTTCAGCTGGATCCAAACGAAACCTAAGAATTTGAAGAATGTGCTATTAAAAAAAAAAAAAAAAACTCACTCTTGTAATGAAAACAGAATGCTCTTTTTGCATTTCCTTCCTTTTTACTTTTCATCTCCCACCTGATGGTTGTACTTTACCCATAGAGCTTTTTTTGTTTCACTTCCTTTTTTTTAAGCAAGAAATTTTTTTTTTTTTAAAAGTATATTAAAGAAGAAAGAAGAAACAAAGGTTATACTCCAACGACTTTCATATCCCTAGTCCCTCACGCCAATGACCCTATTCAAGGAAGAACAATTAAGGGTTTGTTTGGATACAGCTGAATACTGAAAAATACTATAACAAAATAATTTTTAAATGTGTAAGTAGTACTGTGAGACCCATTTTTTTGAAAAAGTTACTAAAAACTGAGGTTTATGGATTCTATAAACAGTGCACGAGACCTACTGATGTGCTGAAAAGTGACTGAAAAGTCAAATATTATTGCTACTATTCATGAACAGTGCATGAACAATAGCCGTAATAGTAAGGGTTGTCTCCTGAAACGCGTGCCAAAAAAAAAAAGGAAAATGCTGGATGCAAACGCGCTAGCTTTTGCGTCCAGTATTTTCAGCCAAATCCAAACGTAACCTAAGAATTTGAAGAATGTGCTATTTAAAAATAAAAATAAAAAATAAAAAAGGTTACACTTAGAGCATCCACAGCAGTGGAGCTAAATATTTAGCTATTTAGCTCCACCAAAAGTTATTTTATCTATTTTACCTACACATATGCTACAGCAGTGGATCTATTTTAGCTTTCAACATAATAAAATAATATAAATATCACAATAAAATATTATAACCACTACAATAAAATAATATATCCCACTCTCCAAAAAAAAACATTCACAGCACCAACCACAACCACCTCTACCATCAGCCATAGCCACAACCACAGCCACAACCACCACCAACACCACCACTACCACCACCACCACCAGTCCACAGCGAGAAAAAAAAAAAAAAAAAAAAAGCCCAAATCTCCAATCTTTTTCCTCAGCCATAGCCACAGCCACAGCCACAGCCACAACCACAACCACCACCACCACCACCACCAATCCATAGGCAAAAAAAAAAAAAAAAACCCAAATTTCTAATCTTTTTCCTCAGCCACAACTACAACCACCACCAACACCACCACCAGTCCATAGGAAAAAAAAAAAAAAAAAAACCCAAATCTCCAATCTTTTTCCTCAACCATAGCCACTACCACCACCACCACCAGCAATCCACAAGGAAAAAAAAAAAAAAAAAAACCCACCACGAGCAAGCACTTCGATCTACGACGTGGGTCTGAGGCAAATGGCGGCGTGGGTCTAAGGCTGATCGGCGACTTGGGAGATCGGAGTTAAGAGAGTGAGAGACCTGAGTGAGAGAGTGAGCTTGAGAGAGATGTTCAAAGATGAGATGAGAGTGAATAAGAGAGAGAGAGAGAGAGGCAGGAAGGAAAAAAAAAAAACACTCCACCACGAGCAAGCACTCCGATCAAATGCGTGGGTCTGAGGTTGATGGCAGTGTGGGTCTAAGGCTGATCGGTGGCTTGGGAGACCGGAGTTAAGAGAGTGAAAGATCGGAGTGAGAGGCCGGAGTGAGAGAGTGAGAAACCGGAGTGAGAGAGTGAGCTTGAGAGAGATGTTTAGAGATGAGAGAGAGAGAGAGAGAGAGAGAGAGAGAGAGAGAGAGAGAGGCAAGTGTGGATTATTTTAATCAAGCCGGTGGAATAAAATAATAGTTTTTTTTTTTTAGCTCTCATGAACAGTGCACATCTATCTTTAGATGTGCACTGTAGCAGTGGAGCTAAAAAAAAATAGATTTAGCTCCACTGCTGGAGCATCATTTTAGTGTTAGTGTAGCTAAAATATAGCATTATAGCATTATACCTACATTGCTGCAAATGCTCTTATAGTGTAGAAAACTTCATTATTGCAGGGTGTGGGAGAGGTGTTGGTCCTAGATGTGGATGGTAGTGTCGTCAGACTGGGAATCATAGATATAGGGACTCGAGTCTACAATAAGAGAAATGGTACAATGTAGGCAATGTAGCATCACTGCAAGGGGTATTTATAGAGAAGCATATACCTCTTGGGAAAAGACATATCTATTGGAAACATATATATCAATTCTGAGAGTCACTCATTTACTTAAATAACTTTTCAATTAATATATCTTTACATGAATCAATCTCACGTCTTATGATGGTGTTGCTCCACATTGGCAACCTCAACTTTCACAACCCTAGTCCATCGCGCCAATGACCCACTAATTTCAGCCACCAATATCATGCTTCTTTTCATGGAAAAGCTTCTTCATGATTTTTCTTTCTTTTTTTGTAACACTGGTTCATTTTTATTTTTTTTATTTAAAGTGTTATCTATAATTGTTTATTTGGTAAGAAAGTATAGAAGTTTTAGTTTGTGTTTGCTTTACCTGTAAATATTGTCTGGCTGTAAAATATCTTCAATTGAAAACATTTTTTAAAAAGAAAATATTTTCAAGTGTTTGGTTGTGTTCTTGAAATTACTCTTGAAAATTGATGGGGATGAGAAACAAGTATACCTCATCCTTGAGTTGTTGTCCAAATCATATAAGAAGCAACAAAAATTAGGCCATCTCTAGTTCATCCAAGATGTTGTCCAACTCCAGAAAGGTCATCCATCATGAGGAAGTTGTCCAATCTAAGAAGGTCGTCCAACATACACCTAGACGACCCCTCAACACTTAGAAAATCTTCAGAATGAATTTATACAAAAAAGCTTATAATTCAAACCACATTCTACTATTTCAAAGAATGAGCAAAATCCTTATTTATCGCTTCAACTTCTTAATAAACTCTTAACTTCTAATGGCAGTTATAGAAGATAAGATTAAATCTTCTAACTTTTCTAGTAGTTGTAGAAGTTAGGTCTGAACCTTGTAACTTCCATACGGTTTGAGGAAGTTACCAATCAAGAAACCACTCCAAGACTAACTATATAAGGACTCATCCACATCAAACAAAAGTAAGTTTCCACCGCTCCTCAAAAGCTGGAATTCTTGAGTTCTAAGAAAAAACTAACTTAAGCATCGGAGGTTTCTTGGCCAGTTCACCCCAGTCACCTTTGATCGTGTGTGTGTTTTTTTTTTTTTTTTTTTTTTTTTTTTTTTTTTTTTTTTTTTTTTTTTTAGGCCTTTCAAACAACCTCTAATCCATTGAAGCCCAGAGTATTCAGCCTACTGATTTTCTGTGCATTATCAGTTGGCGCCGTCTGTGGGAATGTTAAATTTGTGTTTTTACAATTTATCTTTCTTTGACAAAAAGGCTGTATGGTCTGGACAAGATCAATGGCCACTAGTCCAGGCCACCAGGAGAGTAGAAACGCTTCCAGCCACCCTGATCGCGCTCATTAGTTAGCATTTATTATGCAACCGCCTTTCGTCCAACAAATGCAGTCCATGGTAGTCGCCATGACAAAGCTAACTCATCAAAATCAAGAGTTGACTCAAGAGATAAACCAGAGAAAGCAGTGTCATGAAAGATACATGGAAGGACAGGTTCAGAGTCAAGAAGTTAGAGAAGGAGAAAATGTGGAACATGAGAGCCACTCAAGGGGAACAGCATCGCGTAGGGTGCCACATTTAGAAAGGGAAATGGATCAGATGAGGAGGGCTATGGACGAGATGAGGGAGAATATGAGAAGGACGAATCGTGTAGATGATTTAGTTCATCGAACCAATTCTTCTTTTGTAGCTTCCATTAATAGTCATCCCTTACCTTCCAAGTTCAAGATGCCTTTGTTGGATTCGTATGATGGAACGCGCGACCTATGTGACCACATTGTAACCTTCAAGACCACAATGCACCTTCAAGGAGTTCCAGATGAGATAATGTGTAGAGCCTTCCCAACCACCCTTAAAGGGCCAGCACGAGTATGGTTCAGTAAAATACCTTTGAAAACTGTTGGATCTTTCGAGGAATTGAGTAAGTTGTTCGTCAACAACTTTATTGGAGGACAAAGGCATAAACACTCCTCGTCCAGCCTACTGACTATAGAACAAAGAGAAAATGAAAGCTTGCGGTCCTTCATCACTTGCTTCAACAGAAAAGCCCTGACAATAGACAAGATGGACGATAAATTGATGTTGGTGACCTTCCATAATGGAGTTAGTTCAAATTTGTTCATCCATAAGCTTTATGATCAAGAGCCACAAACGATGGCTGAACTCGTCCATTCAGCTCAAAGCTTTATGAATACAGAGGATGCGATCATTGCCAAGAAGAGGAAGAAAGCAGAACGAATGGAAGCAGACTTCTCATGTCATCCTGAACAAGGCTCTAGTCCAAAGAAAGCCCGGATAGGAGAAAAGAAGGATAAAGATAGCAAAAAGATAGTTTTGTCTTCAGGAAGAGGTCAACATTACATGCCCTTGAATGTTCCACTTGATCAAGTGCTTATGAAGATCAAAGATGATCCATCCTTAAAGTGGCCAGAGAAGATGAAGGGAGATCCTAACAAGTGCAATAAGAATAAGTATTGTCGCTTCCACAGAGACCACAGGCATGACACGGACGAGTGCTATGACTTGAAGTAGCAAATAGAAAATCTTATCAGGCAGGGAAAACTGAGGAATTTTCTAGGACGAGATCATAAAGACAAGAAGTTGAAAGGAAATGTGGAAGAGCCATCATGTCCCCCACTTGGAGAAATAAGATTCATTGTAGGAGGAACTTCAGCAGGGCAATCCTCTAAGTCAAAAAAGACTTACCTGAAGGTGGTACAAAATGTCCAACTTTCTGAACAACCACCAAGGACCCGAGGGGGGGGGGGGGGGGGGCAAACGAGCATGCCATTACCTTTACAGACGAAGACGCTAGAAGGGTCCATCACCCACATGGCAATGCAATCGTCATAACGATTCTCATTGCAGATTACACGACTAGAGGGGTGTTGATAGATAACGAAAGTTTAACAGAAATCCTATATAATCCCGCTTTCCAGTAGATGAGGCTTGGACGAGACCAACTTCGTCAAGTGAACTCTCCCTTAGTAGGATTTGGAGGAATGAAGGTACAACTAGTGGGAACTATTACTCTACTTGTAGTGGTAGAAGCGTATCCATAGTTGGAAATAGCCAAAGAAGTAAACTTCCTCGTCGTTGATTGCTCATCTTCCTATAATGCCATCATTGGACGACCAATTCTGAATAGTTGGAAAGCAGTGACATCCACCTAACACCTATCTATCAAGTTTCCAACGGATTATGGAATAAGGCAAGTACAAGAAGATCAATTAGCTGCTAGGGAATGCTATTTAGTTATGTTGGCTATGGACGAGCATGTGCAGATGATGAATATAGAGGAAAGAAAGGTTGTTGCAGAGCCCACTAAAGTACTAGAACACATCCCTCTAGAAGAGGGTAAGCTCGAGAAGTTTACCAGAATTGGAGCGAGTATGAAGGAGAAGATGAAGCAAGACCTCGTCCAGTTCTTAAGAAAGAGCATTAATGTTTTCGTGTGGAGTCATGAAGACATGCCAGGAATTGACCCAAGTGTCATCACTCATCAATTGAATGTGTATCCATCTTCCAAGTCTGTTCGTCAGAAGAAGAGAATCTTTGCTCCTGAGCAAGATAATGCTATCAAGGAAGAGGTCCAGCAGTTAGCCATAGCAGAATTTATTCAGGAAGTCTACTACTCGGATTGGTTAGCCAATGTGGTGATGGTCAAGAAGGCAAATGGCAAGTGGAGAATGTGTGTAGACTTCATTGATCTAAACAAGGCTTGCCCCAAGGATAGTTATCCTTTGCCATGCATTGATCAGTTGGTAGATTCAACGGCAGGTCACCAGTTGCTAAGCTTCATGGATGCCTTCTCAGGGTATAATTAGATAAAGATGGACGAAGCAGATCAAGAGAAGACATCTTTCGTTACTAGTCAAGGTCTATTTTGCTACAAGATTATGCCCTTCGGTTTAAAGAATGCAAGGGCAACCTACAAGAGATTGGTTAAGCATATGTTTCATCCTCAGATTGGACGGAATGTAGAAGTATATGTAAAAGATATGTTGGTGAAAAGCTGGGAAGAAAAAAGCATCTGGATGACCTTCAAGAGACCTTTAATACGTTGAGACAATATAACATGAAGTTGAATCCAAGCAAGTATGCTTTCTAAGTTTCATTTGGAAAAAATTTTGGATTCATGGTTTCACATAGGGGAATTGAAGCAAATCCTGATAAAATCCAAGCAATACTGAATATGGAACCATCGAGGAATATCAAGGACGTCCAGTCTCTCACTGGACGAGTTGTTGCCCTTAACAGATTCGTCTCAAAAGCAACTGACAAGTATTTGCCATTTTTCAAGGTTCTTAAAAAGGCATTTGAATGGATGAACAAGTGTCATAAGGCCTTCCAAAATCTTAAAGTCTATCTTACCACGACCCCCCTATTAAGTCCATCCATACCAAGTGAGGAGTTGTATTTGTACCCAGCAGTGTCCCCACATCCAGTAAGTTTAGAGAAGAAGGAAAGATATAGAAGCCTATTTATTATACAAGTCAAGCATTAAGAGGAGCTGAAGGACGATATCCCATGATGGAAAAGCTGGCCTTTGCACTAGTAACAGCTTCCAGGAAATTAAGGCATTACTTCCATGCTCATGTCATCAATGTTATGATGGATCATTCACTCAGGAAGGCAATGAACAAGTTGGAAGCTGCAGGACGACTGATACAGTGGGCCGTTGAACTTAGTGAGTTCGACATCAAGTATCAACCTAGGCATGCAATAAAAGCTCAAGCCCTAGTAGATTTCATTGCAAAGTTTACTCTAAGCCATAGTGATTTAGATGAAGAGAATAAAACTAAGGCATGAATCATCCAAGTAGATGGATTGTCCACACTATATGCAAGAGGAACATGAGTTGTATTGAAATCCCCAAAAGGGGATAAGTTGAAGTATACAACTCGTCTGCAGTACCAAACAACCAAAAATGAAGTCGAATATGAAGCTCTTCTTAAAGGGTTAGAATTGGCTAAGTCCTTAGGGGCAAAATCAATAGTTGTCCAAGGAGACTCTTAGTTAATCATAGGCCAAGTAAATGGAACATGTGAAACAAAGGAAGAACGAATGAAGAAGTACCTCAGTAGGGTGAAACTTCTTATTAAATAATTTAAAGAAACCACTTTCATTCAAGTCCCAAGGGAAGAAAACATGGAAGCAGACGCTTTAGCAAAGGCAGCATCTGCAGATGGATCGGTGGACGAGTTTGATGAAGTCCAATACATGCCTAGCATAGATCTTCCAAAGGTGCAACAAATAGAAGGCAAAGGGAATTGGATGACCCCAATAATAGTTTACCTAAGAGATGGAAGGCTTCCAAAGGAAAAAGATGAGGCCAGAAAGCTAAGGATTAGATCAGCTAAATATGTCCTTATAGACGAGGTGCTGTATAAAAGAGGTTTTTCTCAACCTTACCTAAGGTGTCTAGCTCCAGACGAGGCAAACTACGTCTTGAGAGAAGTTCACGAAAGAGCATATGGAAACCATTCAGGAGCAAGAGCCCTCATCCACAAAGTCGTCCGTGCAGGTTACTACTAGCCAACCATTCAAGCAAATGCTAAGGCTTATGTAAAGGTGTGTGATCAGTGTCAACGCTTTAGCAACGTCCCTAAATAACAGTCAGAGTATCTCACCCCAATGATGGCTCTGTAGCCCTTTGCACAATGGGGATTAGATATTTTGGATCCCTTTCCATGGGAACTTGGCAGATGAAGTTTCTGATGGTGGGGATCGATTACTTCACTAAGTGGGTGGAAACTGAACCCTTAGTAAAAATCACACAGCAAAATGTGAAAAACTTCGTTTGGAAGAGCATTGTGCGCCGGTTTGGGGTGCCTAAGGTACTATTGTCAGACAATGGGTGACAATTCGATAACACACCCTTTAAAGATTTCTGCAAGCAACTTGGAATAAAAAATCATTATTCCTCACCCTCCCACTCTCAAGCAAATGGACAAGCTGAAGTAGCAAATTGATCCTTGTTGAGAATCATCAAGACTCGGCTTGAGGGGGTAAAGGGAATATGGCCAGACGAGCTACCATGTGTTTTATGGGATTATAGGACAATTGTGAGGACCCCCACAGGAGAAACTCCTTTTAAATTAGCCTATGGAAGTGAAGTAGTCATACCTGCAAAGGTACACATGGCTAATCACAGGGTGATGAAGTATCAGGATGAGAGGAATGAAAAGCAACTTTGTCTCAACCTCAATCTTAAAGACGAAGTAAGAATGGATGCAGAGCAGAGGACAGCAAGGTATAAAAATCTCATGGCAAGACAATATGATAAAATGGTGAAACCTAAGTGCTTCAACATTGGGGACCTTGTCCTCAAAAGGGTCTCCTTAACAACCGGAAACCCGGCTCATAGGAAATTGGTGCCTAATTAGGAAGGACCCTACAGAGTTATTAATTGTAAGATATGAGGATCGTACTACTTGGAGGCCCTGGATGGATGAAAGCTGGAGCACCTCTGGAATGTTGAGCATTTAAGAAAATATTACCAGTAAGGTATCACCCTAGACGAGATCTTCCTGGACGAATCAAAGTTATGTGTTGCTTTCCATTACTTATGTTTACTTGTGTTTGTTATTAGTACCATACATCGTTTAGTATTTTAATTCCTTAAAAGTGCATTAGATTCCAACTTATGCACTACTTATGGACAAATTTGTGATGGATGAAGTCATAAACTTAGTCTATTTGTACAAGTATTTTTAATTCCCTAAAGGCACTAGCTTCTAAGCATGTGCCATGCTTGTGTACGATGTTTATGTTATGTAAATACTGTATGAATTCCTTGTGAATTTCCAATTCTCATGTTTTTGAAGTTTTTATTAAAACTAATCCACAAGAAAACTAAAGGGTCAAGACGAGCAAAACCTCTAGACGCAAGGATGTAACATCTATAAGCTTTCCTTATTAAGGTAAAAGCAAAGTATAATAAACCTATAGCATATTCGTCTAATTAATGGATGAAGAAAAGCATGCATGCAAAAGATATTCAAAATCCATGGATGAACCTGACCAACTGAACAATCTAATCTTTGGATAAGTAAATGCTGAAAATGTCTTGCCCAAAGATGAAGATTAATGCAAGCTAAAAGTTAAACCTGTGGACAAAAAGCTAGCAAAGGAAATTACATTCATAGACGAGTAACACTTTAAATATAATGAATGGTAAAAAGTTAAGCATGAGAAAATCGTCCTAATATGGACGAACTAAATGCCTTCACAGGTGGACGGACAACATTTAAAAAACCATTGGATGTAATATGGACAATGTAAACAAAAGAAAATTCGTTCAAGGACAAAGAATGAAGATAGAAATAAGCATTCATTTTTAAGTTTAAAAAGGGGAGACTGCTACCGTCCAAAACCACTTATATCTTATATGAAGTTAAGCCTAAAAGGCAATTGTATCAAAACTCGCCTAGAAAACATGGAGGAGTTAAATTTACTTAAATAAATTCAAATGGTTCAAAACAACCGACCTCATACTTAGATATATAAGAAGAAAGGGAAATAAATTATAACAAGATAAAATTTCAAACGTCTTCTACTAAGGTGGGTTATCTCCAGAATTAGGCTTGTCCTGAGCAGACTGAGTAGTGACATCGTCCTCAATGTTGACATTCTTAGAGCTCGTCTGAAGGAGAGAGCTTGCAACACCAATATTGAGTTTGATGGAGTTAAAGTCAACTTCAGGGCAGCGTTCTTCAGCGTCCATACAAAAATCCTTAAAGCCAGCAGCGTAGTTCCCGTCCAAAAGGACAATAAACTGACTGGAAGCTTTGAACTCCTCAATAGCATCTTTTTTGGCTTTTTTGAGAAGGGTGCATGAACGGTTTAAGACCCCTTAAAAACAACCAGATTGCGTAGCCTAGTTAATTACCCAAGTTGTTACTTAGTCAAATTAAGCAATTCTAGGTTAAAGCAATCAAATAATCATATCAAAATAATAAAGTAGCGGAATAATAAATAACACGGTGATATGATCACCCAGGAAACCACACGGTAAAAACCTGGGGAGGATTTGACCCACCGATCCTCAAGGCAAAACAGAATCCACTAAGAAAGAATTGAAGTTCTTACAAAAGAACTTACAAGCTCCCCGCTTGACTTCCTAATGCTACCCACCAGTAGAACTTACTGACACGACCACATGCAAGCTCCGAATCCACGGACTCCTTCTTTCTTTGAATTCTTCAAACAGCTACAAGCACCCACGCTTGATATTCTTTAAACTTCAAAGGCAGCAACCAAGTTGATCATCAAGATGTTGAAGTAATCTCAATCTTGAAAACCCTAAGCTTTGTGTAAAGGAAAGCTCATTTAGATCTCACAGGAGATTTACACAAAACAGCAATGTATGAGCAACAATACAACTTGTGCAACTCTAAAAACGTGGCTAGGGTTTTGCCTTATATACCTAGGGCAAAAACATAAAACCCTAAACGTTTAATGAATTAGGGTTGAGTTGGAAATTCTGCAGAAAACGCATCTGGTCCAATTTTCGATCGATCGAATCTATTCTTCGATTGATCGAGCCAGGCCGAAATGCCCCAATGCATCTACAGTCACTCGATTCCAACTTTACAATATTTTAACAACTTTGAGCAAGCCTAAATAAGACTAAATACATTGTTTTGATCATGGTTTGCCAGCATTACAAATTAGAGTTCTAAATACATAAATTCCTAAACCTTTAGAACCTAACAAACTCCCCCTTTGGCAATCCGTGACAAAACACAAATTAAAAGCTCAAAGTTTTACAAGTAAAAAGCCATTTACAAAAATAATGCTCATAAACTCAAATTCAATCCTAACTACTATCCATCGGTTGCAAGTGTAGACAGCAGCTCAATTGAATCAACCTATATATTCCTGAAATACTCAACAAACGCATAAACGCATGTGTGACAGAAAATAGTATATAAACAGGTATAACATTCTTATAAGATTCACAACACAAAATAAAGACATATATTAATGAACAACTCATAAATATAAATCAATAAGCAGTGAATCATGAGACAACAAGAATCAAATAAAATCATGTATATCAATATATCAATCAATGTTACTCCCCCTAATATGAATATCCCCAAAAATGATATACAAAGTGAAGCACCTAGATACAATAAAAAAAAAAACTCCACAAACTAACAAAAAAAATATGTCATGCTAACAAAAAATCTCCCCTTAACTACAAAAACTCCTCTACAAGTCAAAACTCCATTCCCCCTTTTTGTGACAGAATGCCAAAGGGCAATCACAAGTCGCCATTAAAAGAAGGTGGTGAGGGTGAATGAAGACGCGCAAAGTCGGCTCGCAGAGCACGAATCTCATCTAGCAAATCCACAAAAATCTGACCATGAGCCGCCTGAACGGTCATGACAGTCTCCAAGGTACGACGAACATCGAAGTCATCCGAAGGAGGTGGAGGAACAACAACAACAGCATCATCAGGATCAGGAGCATCCTCACCAGCAGGACCTGTAGAAGAAGAAGGTGGAGGAGGAGCGCTACTAGATGACTCAGACCTAGGGTGTTTAGAACCAGCTCGAAGATGAGCGGCCCTTTATCTAAGAAAAGACGCACCTATAGGACCAAAACATGAACAGGCTCAGAGGAAGGGAAGCCACTAATATCAAGATAAAGGAAAATCCTATGAATGAAAATAGGATACACAAGAGCATGAGAAGTAGATGAACTCCTATAAACTTCGTTCAAAGAACGAAGAAAAAGATTAGGAAAACTAATAGGAGCATCAGTAACTAGAGCGTACAAAAATACACACCTCTCGAGAGGAATGGTGTGAACATGAGAGATGGGCCAGATGGAATGACAAGCTATCCTAAAGAATAGATAGTGCAACCCAGAGAGCTCAGCAGAAGTGATCCTAGGATCAGAACCCCACTAGATAGAAGTCCCAGTGATGTAAGACAAAACATCGCTCAGCTCGGGAGACTCAGCATAAAGATAGACAGGATGACTAACCAACGGTACCCCTAGAGCATCAGCCACTACCTGAGGAGTAATAGAGTACTCTACGCCTCGTATCCAACTCTTAACAAGAGTGTTGGAATCATAGATGCGAATAGAGATGTTCGAGAAGAACTCTCTAATCAAGGTAGCCAGAGGAGGAGGGTCAGACATATCTAACAAAGGCAACCAGCCCCTACGCTCAAAGTTTGCCCTAATGGCAGGATCAAGCTCATCTAGTATAACAGAACACTCAGCCCAAATTTTCCTCTGAAGATTGAGCTTCTCATAGATCTCTTGGTTTTTCTCACTCGGAAACCTCTCTCGGTCAAAAGAAGGTGGGAAAGGAGAAGGAGAGGGAATAGTCCTACAGGCTCTAGTCTTCCTAGGCATGATGCTAAAGAAAGGACAAAAACACAAGGAAAAAACCAAAAGAACACAAGAAAACAAAACCAAGGGCAGACTGCAAGTTAGCACAAAAACAATAGAATGAAAAAAAACTATATGATGCATGAACAAACGCAATGCCATGATGCATGTACTAATGCAGTAAACAAGTTCAAATTAAGTTCAATTACACAAAATTGGCTCGAACATAGAGTTTCTAACAAAAACCCTAAAAAATTTGAAAACCACTTGAAAAATTTTGCAACAAATTGATGAATTAATCATTACACAATGTTGAAAACAGATTATAATAACTAATTTCATCAATTCCACAAGCCAATTTCATCAATTAAACTCAATTTCACAAAAAGCCCCAAATCGGATCAATTAGGAACCCTAGAATTTTCAATTTTTCACAAAACCCAAAATTGATCAAATTAACAGGTAAGAATCATGTTAATGATGTGTCCCCACAAAAACCCATTGATCAATTTCACAAAATTAGGTTTGAATCAACACAAATCCCAAATAGAGAAAGGTCCGAAATATTGAGCAAAAATGCATGAAAAATGCATGAAATATGGAAATAAACTCAAAAAGGAAGGATAAAACAAACTTACCGGCTTGAGGAAAGAGAGATTTTGCAAAAAATCCGGAGGAAAACGACAAAAATCTCTATGTGGAGCCTTGCCAACTCGGAGAAAGAGAAGAAAAAGTTGAAAAAGTTTGAATAGTAAGTTGAAAAAGTCAGATCAGATCTTTTAAAAAAGCTTCTCCATGATCTTCGATCGATCGAAAATTACATTCGATCGATCGAATGAAACAGTCATTTTAGAACAAACTAGGGCACTTTTTCGATCGATCAAAAATCAGAATGGATCGATCGAATTGGGCAAAAACTCACAAAATTTTGAGAAAAAATCACAGTTTTGAAAATTACAAACCAAATTTTGAAAACCAACTCCTCAAAGCATTTGATCAATGAAAACAAAATGCATGAGTATGAAATGGAATACTTTTTGAAAAACCCCAATTTTTTAAACCCAATTTTCTCAAAAACAAGTTTCAATCATTCTCCCATTGAATTTCCTTAATCAGCAAGTATGTTTTGCACAATTCTCAAGATATTTTCAAGCTTAGTTAGTCAGACCAAAAACACACACAGAGGCATGTACAGTGTTTAACAAAGAGTAACTTGTGAAATGTGTGATACTAGCAAAAACTTGAGATACATGTGAGGTGATATGTGAATAGCAATCAAACACAAAGTCTACACAATTCATCACATAGAATTTAAAAGAGACTATCACCTAAAGAGTTACATCCTATAACTCCCACATCTCCTAAAACAAAAGTTTGCAATCATGTAAGTTTCTTGCATTATTGCCTCTTATTTATATGAATTGACATTCAGCCTAATAGTACACACTGGTTTGAATTAAGTGAATTGGCATCAAGCCTAATAGTACACACCAGTTTTAATTTTAATTGAGGCTACACCTTATGTTCTTTTTGTGCATGTGCTACACTTTCTCGAGCACAAAATCTTATAATATGCACTAAGGTGTTCATGATTGGCTAGTGAACAGTGGTGAGATGGTTATTTATGCCTTTCTCAAAAGGATCAAGTCCGACAGTCAAAGAACATGTGACTTCATGATTAAGGCAAAGTGATTAAAAACCACACACATCTTTCCCACACAACATGCACTACAAAGTTTCAACTAGTCAAGTGCAGTAAGTAAGCTCATCAAAGTTAAACAAGGTACACAAGATATGACATGTGTAAAAAGATTGACCAACCTTGTTTTCAAAAATCAAGAAAAATAGTGTCAAACATAGTTTTTGCTTTCCCCTTTTTTTTTTTTTTTTTTTATTAAAAGAGAAAACAAATAAATCCTAGAATAAAATGCATGTATGTGATGCAATGCAAGTCCTAGAACAAAAAAAAAAAAAAAACACAAAAACCAAAGAACAATGGTCACAACAGAATAGAGCAATGAAGCACAAGGACCATGTCAGAAAGACTCAGTTAGTTCGAGTCTTTTGCATCCAAAACTTTTTAGATGCACCACAAGCATTGGAGTTCTTATTCACATTAGAGTGATTCCCAACTCCAAAATTGGAATAAGAGTTTAACGCCTTTACCAATTCACCAATTAGTGCCATAGGATCTTGTGCTTGAGGCACAGGCACTTTTGGTCTGTTTGCTCTCTTATCAACTTGAAGCTTGAAACAATTAGGACGAATGTGTCCAGACTTACCACAATAATGACAAACCCAAACAGGTTTACCATGCATCTTGTCCTTAGATTTGGTAGGCTCCTTAGGTTTAGATTCTCTCAAATCTACCTTAATCTTCTTAGGTGGTGAAACTTCTGCAGGTTTGACAACCTCACTCACAGGGGGTTTAATGGTTTCACTCACAACCTCACTCACAGAAGGAACAGAAGAAGAAGAAGAAACAAAATTTGTGGAATGTGGTCCAGAATCAAAGATGCTTTCAACATATCCTAACCCAGATTTATCAGAAGGATACTTTTGAACATTCAGCATGTGATCAAGTTTAGCACTAGCAGATCTAGCAACAGATAAATCATGTTCCAAAGATTTAACTTTATCAAGCAAAAGCATGTTCTCAGATTTAACATTGTTCAAAAGATCATTAGCATCAAACAATTTTACAAGCAAATTCTTCTTTCAAGCTCAAGAGCATCAATTTTCTTTAGGCCAAGTTCAACATTCATGGCATCCTTTGCAGCAACTTTGCAAAGTTTGTTGTAGGCCTCTTGAAGATCTGCATCTTCAGAGAGTTCCCCATCAGAAAGGTTCTCCTCAGCAGATATGCTTTCATTGACTACAGCAGTAGCAGTGAAAGCAATGAAGTTTCCATCCTCGTCACAACCGGACTCATCATCAGAAACCTCATTATCACTAAGGGTTACAACCATAGCTTTACCCTTATTTCTCAAGAAAGTAGGATATTCAGATTTGACATGACCATACCCTTGACAACCAAAACACTGAGGATCCAAAGAATTATTTGAAGATTGACCTACTTTTTCTCTAGGTTTTTCAAAGTTATTCACCTTAGTGGGATCATTCTTCCTAAGGTTTCTAGGTTCAACAGTGTTGGTATTCCTTGCCCTCCTATTAGTGTTTCTAAGGAAATTTCTAAAGTTCTTGGCAAGGTAAGCTATCTCTGTAGCAGAGAACTCATCATCAAATCCACCAGCCTCAACATCATCAACAGACTTAAGAGCCATTGATTTGGATTTGGTACTTTTGGGTAGATTAAACTCATAGGATTGAAGAGATCCTACAAGCTCATCCACAGGGATGGAGTCCACATCCTTACTTTCAGTTATGGCAGTCACTTTGGGTCTAAAATCTTCAGTTAAAGATCTAAGTATCTTCCTAACAATTTTAGGTTGATCATAGACTTCACCCAAATTAAAAGCAGAATTAACAATATCATTTAATTTAGCATAGAATTCATCAAAAGATTCATCATCAGACATTCTAATGCTTTTAAATCTAGGAGTCAATTGCTGCAGTTTATTGATCTTGACAGCCTTTGTGCCTTCATGCACAGTTTGAAGGATTTTCCATGCAGTATGAGCAACCTCAACATTTGAGATCCTCTTAAATTCCTCCATAGAAACAGCATTAAAAATGGCATTCATAGCTTTGCTATTAAATGCAGCTGCTTCTTTCTGAGAAGTTTGCCACTCACTCACAGGAGTAGTGGGCTTCTCCCATCCGTATTCAACGGAGTTCCATACCCTCTCATCAACATCCATATTCAACGGAGTTCCATACCCTCTCATCAATAGATTTCAGGAATGCTTTCATCCTTACTTTCCAATAGGCATAGTTGTTTCCATCAAAGTGAGGAGGAACAATAAGAGGGTGTCCATGCTCCATGACAACTGGGGTCAAGGATCAGCTCAGAGATAAAAAAATCTCTAACAAGAGAGCAACCTGCTCTGATACCACTTGAACGGTTTAAGACCCCTTAAAAACAACCAGATTGCGTAGCCTAGTTAATTAGCCAAGTTGTTACTTAGTCAAATTAAGCAATTCTAGGTTAAAAGAATCAAATAATCATATCAAAATAATAAAGCAGCAGAATAATAAATAACACGGTGATATGATCACCCAGGAAACCACACGATAAAAACTTGGGGAGGATTTGACCCACCGATCCTCAAGGCAAAACAAAATCCACTAAGAAAAAATTGAAGTTCTTACAAAAGGACTTACGAGCTCCCCGCTTGACTTCCTAATGCTACCCACCAGTAGAACTTACTGACACGACCACGTACAAGCTCCGAATCCACGGACTCCTTCTTTCTTTGAATTCTTCAAACAGCTACAAGCACCCACGCTTGATATTTTTAAGCTTCAAAGGCAGCAACCAAGTTGATCATCAAGATGTTGAAGTAATCTCAATCTTGAAAACCCTAAACTTTGTGTAAAGGAAAGCTCCTCTAGATCTCACAAGAGATTTACACAAAACAGCAATGTATGAGCAACAATACAACTTGTGCAACTCTAAAAACGTGGCTAGGGTTTTGCCTTATATACCTAGGGCAAAAACATAAAACCCTAAACGTTTAATGAGTTAGGGCTGAGTTGGAAATTCTGCAGAAAACGCATCTGGTCCGATTTTCGATCGATCGAATCTATTCTTCGATTAATCGAGCCAGGCCGAAATGCCCCAATGCATCTACAGTCACTCAATTCCAACTTTACAATATTTTAACAACTTTGAGCAAGCCTAAATAAGACTAAATACATTTTTTTGATCATGGTTTGCCAACATTACAAATTAGAGTTCTAAATACATAAATTCCTAAACCTTTAGAACCTAACAGTGCACAGCTCGTCATCCTTTTCTGAAGATGGTCAAGGCAAGTATCCTTTTTGACGATGTCAGCCTTAAGCTCTTCAACAAGATTCTTCAACTCCTTAACCTCATCCATAACCTTGGTTTCCATCTCAGCCTTGCCCCTACAGTCTGCCTTCACCTCACTAATCTTTGCTTCAAGCCTTGCTCTATTTTGATCCATCTTAGTAGCCTGTCTAGACACTGCCATGAACTTTGACTGGCCGACATATGCAATTGATTGAAGTTGATTAGACGAGAGATGTGAAATATGACAAGACGAAATGAAAACAAAATAATGAAAACATACCTTGAAGAGATCATGAATAGTAAAGTGTTCAAATTCTTTCAAGGACATATCATAGCACACAACCATGTCCTCATCAGTCATAGCTTTTTGAAACCTTTCCCAAGCCAAATCTTCATTCTCAAAAAGGTTCATGGGAACTCTTCCAGAAGGCTGGGACGAGATGGTTACCACAAGCTTGGATGGGGTAACTCCAGTAGGTACAAACAAGTCCAGATCATGAATTGGGATGGACGGTTATTGAGAGGTAGGAGGGATAATAGAACCAAGCTAGACTACCCCAGGTTTGGACGACCCATGCTTTGCCTTCTTATTTCCTTGATGACTAGGAAGATTTCCCAAATCAATCATCTTGGATAAGCTCTTTCTTTTGTCTCTAGCAGAAGGACGAGGCTAGGACTGAGTCTCTGGCAAGGTCACCTCGTCCATTAATCCCTTTCCTTTGTTTTCCTTTATGGTTGCCATCCCATTGGAGAAGAGTGTCAGAGTCTAGTTAAAGAAAATAATAATAAAAAATTTCTCCAAGTAAAAACTTACGTATGCAAGTGGTAAGCTCGTAGGCTAAAGCTTCGAGGGATGGTTCAGGTCCAAGTCCCCAAGTTGCAAGACGTTGGAGAGCTACCAAATAATGAAAGCTCCTATCAGCAAATAAACGAGCCTGTTGGACGCATTCAAGATGAAATCTATTTAAAGAAGGTCGCCTAACAGCTAAAAAATAATAATAAAAAAAAGGAGAAAGGAAGAAAAATGTTAGACGAGTCTAAAAAAGATAGAAAATATTGAATAGGAAAGAAACACACCTTCTGGACAAAAGTTCCCTAGTTCTCCAATATAGGGGATGAATGGATCCCTGCCAACTCAACAGGGTTTCCAGCCCAAAAACCAGAGACGAAGAAAAACTCTATCTTCCAATTTCTATCAGATGTGGGAAGGGACCTTATTAACCTACAACCTTTACCCCTGGCCGTGAACTGATAAAGACCAAGGGATTGACTAATTTCTGAGAGTTTGTAGTAGTAAAGGAACTCGTCCACAGTGAGAGGACGATCTCCTTCAAACATCTCCCTCCACAAAACTTGCATAGAGACGACTAGCCTCCATGCATTGGGATTAAATTGGCATACTCCTAAAACTAGCCTAGTAAGTAACTCTCTAGCAAAAGCACTGAGAGGAAATCTAAGTCCCCCCCAAAAGATAAGCCTCATAAACACCTATTACAAAATGAGGTTTACAGCACCACTCCTCATGGACGGCTAACCTAAGGTTAAGGTTGTTTGGAATTTGGTACCAACTTCTAAGGGAGATAAGCCTTTTCTCATCTATCTTGGAATGGATGCCTACAGCACAACTATACACAATTTCACAACATTTTCACAACAAATTCTAAGTGACAGATTGTTACTAGTTGTTTTTGTTGGGGCAAAAAAGTAATCTCAATAGTAGGTTCAAATTTGAACCAATAACAACTAAACATATATGATTTGTTGTGAAAATGTTGTAAACGTAGTACTTCTCTTAAAATTTAGGCAAGGTTGATGATAAAGAACATTAATGACTAATTAAACATGGAATAACATTTTCTAACAAGGTGAAAGGACATCTCAATTACTTAATTAAGTTTAACTAGTCTCTGAGCACGCGCATGATTGGAAAATGTATAATACTTATCACATCCCTGGTTTTTTTTGTTATTGGAATGTAATAGTCCCAAATGATAATGAATGCAAATTATTAAACTTTACCTAAAAAATAAAAGAGTCTCTGAGCGTAAACGTGTGCTTAAAGGCTAGTCTCTTTTAATTTAGAGAGTAGTTATAACTTTTTAAAAATTCTTTTACAAAATTAATGAAATCAAAACTTAGGATATAGTTCTAACTTTTTTAAAAATTCTTTAACAAAATTAATGAAATCAAAACTTAGGATATAAATAAGCACCATTCTACACCAATGGTGATTTTTTTGTTTAATATTATAAGAATATTTAGAAAAAAAAAAAAAAAAAAAAAAAAAAAAAAAAAAAAAGGCCATCACCAGTTCGGTATTTCACTTTTACTATCCACATCCCATGTTTCCTTATTTTTAAAAAGTTCAATTAAATCACATTTGGATATTCTTAAAAAAATAAAAACAATCACATTAGGATATAGTTATATTTGAATCCAAATTAATTTAGCCACATACACAGACTCATTTGAATTCAGATTCAAACTTCTCATAATCATATAAATTTGAAGCGCATTGAAATGTTGAAAATGCAATATTACATCCAAATTTGAAGTGCAATGAAATATTGGAAATGCATTTCTAAGAATTTATTTTTAAGAAATATTGTCATTTTTTATTCAATAAATAAAACGATGATATATAAATATGAATGATATTATTGAACAAATTATAATAACTTTACAACAAAATTAAAAATAAAATTAAGTTGCAATTAATCCAAACATTTTACCTTGTTCCTGATTTGCACATTATTGTGAATATCACCAAAAAATAAAAATCATGAGCATCACATATGCTGGTTGGGTTCAAATTCACAATACTTTCAAGGTAGCCAATCAATCCATTCATCCCATTATTTTTGGAATCTTCAAACCCTTGAAAAGAACCATTGCAGAGCATTGTAAAAGATTGTAAGGAAACTTTAAAAACAATAAATGTGTATTTTTTTTAAAGTAGAATATCATAAATTTTGTCATAGTATTTTAAACTTTCAATACACATATACACACATTCTCCTACTATACGAGTGTGTCCGGAAGCCAAATTTTCTGTATCAGAGGACCCAAAACTCAAAAGCTGTAAAAATTTGCAAAAATTACATTTACAAACAAAGTTCACACTATCAATGTGCCATGATCCAAAACTTGTTTCCCATTTACATGCTGCTACTTCATTTCTCAATCCTCATTTTCAGATATTGTTGAGTATCTTTCCACTTTCTTTTTCATTCTTGTTGATGGTGCAATCTAATAGAGCCATCTTTCAACAAAATCATCCGCTAACTTTAAAACTAAAATCATCAAATTTGGTGAATACTAAATTACTAATACCACATGAAACTAATAAAACAATTAATGAAGTGAAAAGAAAAAGGTTAAAAAAAAAAATACCAAAACTCATTAGGATTTAGGAGCCAGCCATGAGAAAATCATCCTCATTTTAGTGGGAGCACCATAAGTTTGAGTTTGATAGTAGGTTTCAAAGTTGATTTGGATAAGAATAATGAGTTATTTTACTGAGATTTTAAAACTATATGTGATGAGATAAGGATGAGTAATAAACAAAAAAGTTATTTGAGTTCAAATAGAACACATGCTTCGATCAACCAAAAAAAAAAAATAGAACACAAGCTTAACAAAAGTAACCATGAGGTGTTTTGTTCACGTAAATTTTGCAAAAAGAAAATTTTTGAATTTTGAACAAAATCAAAACTAACGTGTGGGAATTTTTTTTTTTTTTTTTTTATAGTAAATTTGTATCTATCTACTATTTAGTGGGAGTTTTTATTTTGTAGGTTTATCATTTTTAATTTTTGTCAATTTAAAATTAAAACACCAAAAAATTGCTAATAGGTTGTGTAACTGCTTGGTAGTGGGGCAGTACATGGATTTAAAAAAAAAATTATTTTTGAATTTATATGCCCCATTTTTTTTAAAGTGTAATGATAATATGAGGTATTAGGGGTATTTTAGTCAGTAGATGTAGAAGTAATTAACTTTCTAAATCCTCTTAATATATAGAGATAGAGAAAGGCTTGTGTTCAGTGGAAGTTATCACTGGACACGTGTCCAAGAGTGGACACATGTCTGCAATCACACGTGTCCAGTGATAATTTCCACTGGACACAAGCCGCACCCATAGAGATAAAGGAAGACTTCAAAACATTAATGAAGATTTCACTTCAATGAATTTTTCTCTCTCATAAGACTTTAACATTTGAAAGCTCGAAAATGTGTCAAAAACACACGAGCGGTTTAGACCCCCAAATTAAAATTACGGCTTGGTTGATTTTACACTAACTTAATACTAAGTGCAGAATAGTGTAAACACAAGCGTACAAGCAAGACAACTACTCTAATCCATATTTAAAGCAACACAGCAGTAAAAATGAAATAAACAAGAATAGGAAAGAAGGATGCAAACACAGATAACACCGAGACGTGTTATCGAAGAGGAAACCGAAGAACTCGGCGAAAAACCTCTCCGCCGCCCTCCAAGCGGAAATCGTTCCACTAGACAATCAATTGGTATACATGGGTTGGCAAGAGACCCTCCAAGCCTAATCTACCTGATATACCTAAGCCTTCCAAGCTCCTACTCCAACAAGGCTTCTCGGAACCCTGTCTTGTCTAGCACTCTGAATCCCGCAACAAGCTACCATCCTTGGCTTCTTCCAATGCTTCCCAGCAGCACTAAAACGTCACTCAACACTCTTAAAGGGTGTGGTAAGTGTTTGGGCTATCAACCTCTCAATGATATGGAAAATTGAGAGGGAAGAGTTGAGGAAATACCACAAGCAAGTGTATAGAGAAATGTAGGTAGGACAATCTCTAATTCTCAATGTGTTTGGCTAGGGTTTTCTCTCTGAAGCATTCCTCAACATTTGTGGGTAATGAGGGTATATATAGGATAGGCACAGAAAGTATGAGTAATTCGGTACAGGCTGGCAGAACAGAATGCCTCGCGAGTGTCTCGCGAGAAGGCCTTACCCGCAAGATACTCGCGAGACACAGCTGTCTCCACCTGGCCTGACTCTTTGCATTCCAGCATGTGCAAGGCACATGATTCACTTCGCGGGAAGTTAGGTCGCGACATACCCGCAAGAATTCTTCAGCCTTCAAATGCTTGAGTCTTCACACTCTCTCTCTCTCACATAACCCTTACAACCAATCCCACAATAGATACAGGGTATAAACGATTGATAATAATTACAATCAAATTTGGCACGGAATAAAAGCCAACAAAAACTTAGTTGTAAATAATAACTTTACAATCTCCTCATTTGGCTATTCCGTGACAAAACCTTAAAACAGACTCTGGACTTAAACGTGAGTTTGGGAACACAGGCAAAACTCACTCACACCTAATTTAGAAGTTGTGTAGCACTTGCACGTATATACCTGTAACCTGAAACACTTGTACACAAACAAACTTTCATTAAGCTTATGACAAGTTGAACACAAGGTATGTACAGAACAAGTAAAAAGCGATTAAGTATAAATTGGATAAATGAATAAACCATGGCTTGACCAAACAAGCAATCACTATACAGAAGTGATCACTATGCTCATCCACACAGGGAATGAACATCCGGACATGCAAGATGATAAGCTCATTTGAAGAGTATCATTTGCAAATCCAACACTCAACCAATGCAAAATACACGAAGTATTTGCATCTAGGAACAATCCTACTAGGGCACAAGAGTGTTCATCACTCAACCAATGCATAGAACGTATATGCATCTAGGAACAATCCTACAAGGGCACAAGAGTGATGTATTGAAGTAAAATGTATGACATTAAAACTTCAAGTACACAAGCAAAAGGCTGCATAAGCAAGGTACTGCATATGCATGGCACAAACCATAAAGGCCTACAAAACTTTGCATGCAAACAAATCCTTAACAGCTTACAAAAGCATTATGGGTACAAGTGTAATGCCACAAAGCAGGTATGCCACAAAGCATAGAGATAAACACAAAGCAACTGAAATAATACTGAAATTAAACTAAAGTTAAAACAGAGTATCAAAGCTTTAAACTAAAAGCAGTAAAAAACAGTTATAAAAACTACTAAAAATAACAAAACTAAAACCGTCTGTGAACCAATAACCAATATTTCTAAGTTCTAAATTTATGCTCCCCCTAATGCTGTGCAAGCACTTCTATAGCTCCCCCTCAAAATTTCTCCCCCTTTTTGACTGGAATGGCCAAAGAGGCTAGAACTTATCGAACTCTGAATCTGATCCTTGCATTTCTTGTATCTGTGAAGACAATGCAGTGATTTGTCCTTGAAGGTATGCAAACTGGTTTACAGTGTGTTGCACATAGGAATCAAGCACTGTAGACATTTGATCCATTTTAGCTAGCAATTAATCAAGTTTTCTTAATCCTTCTGCTGGAGCCGAAGACGATGGCTGTGCTGAAGTCTCTGGAGCAGAAGTGAATCTATCAATCTCTTCCTCTGTATCTTCACCCTCATCTTGCTAAACACGAGGTTGTGGGATGGTATGCACACCTATCTTAGAACCTCTGATGTGGGCTGTGCTCCTAGTCAAGGTTCAAGGTATGAGCACCAATGGGATAGTCCCTCTAAACTATTATGAGGCCACTGGGGAGTTTGAGCCTCTGCTTTGCAATAAGGCCCATGATAAGAGTGGGGATGGGCATAATGGTCCTGGAGTTCTGCTTGCTAATACTCTTCTTCAGTAAGTGAAAGATGTGCCCACAGATATCAATCTCTTTGTGAGTGAAGAGATCATATAAGAAGAAGGTCCTCGGAGCAGACAATGTAGTTAGGTTTGTCACTGGGTACAGATTGTGAATCATCACATAGGCTAAGGTCCTCATCTCTGGTGAAAACGGTATTGTGTTTAGGGCATTTTTAGTCATTGTCCCATGAAGTGTCCTCACCATGTCTGCAATAGATCCTAATTTATCCTCATATTGGGTAGTGATTGGCTGAGATGAAGGACGAACTTCAAGAAAGTCTTGAATGCTATCCCTCATTATGACAAACTCTTTCCTTCTCACCTAGGAGTTGATGTGATCATCTTCTACCGTGGCATTTGAGAAGAATTCTCTGATGATTTCTGAGTAGACCACACCACTTGGGGTCAACAACTTGGTCCACGTCCTTTCTTTGAAAATATCTGGAATGAAGGTGCCCTTCAGAGATTCCATTTGAACCACCCTTTCCATGATGATTGTTCTGTGCTAATAACAATCATTGTACTTCATATCAGCCTTTGTTGACTTAAAATGCTTAGAATCGGTGCGAGCACGTTTTGAAGATGATTTCTTCTTAGCTGCGTGCTTGGTGGGGGACATCTGCACAAATTCACAAAGCAGACAAAGAAATGTGCACAAACACCAAAAACAGAACACCCAAAGATGATTAGATCCATGTTAGAGAAAAAAAAAAAAAAAACAAGTGAAATAGTTCAAAACAGAGCATAACTAACTCAAACCAGCATGCTTAAACACACAGAACAGGACAATATAAACCTAATGCTTGAAAACAATAAACAGTGCATGTGTGTGCGCCTGTGTGCATGTACTGATGCATGTGTGTGCAGCACGAGATGCATGAGGTGTGCCTAAGTGTGCCTAGTTGTGTGCCTAGTGAGTGCATCATGAGCAAAGTGTATGAAACACTTGATCAAAGACCAAACCAAGTAAAATAAGGTTAAACATATGGAATCCCATAAATTGGAACTCACTTAAATCTAATTAAGCACAAAAATGTCACTCGGACATTTTAACAAACACCTAACATGCACAAAAGCATTTTAAGAATGAGCAATGCATGAACATGGTAAAATCTACCCTTAATACATGTTAAAATGCCACAAGGGGCCAACACAGATGCACAATAATCAAATGGGACTCGGCCTAATCAAAAATTTTGAAGAAAATTCACCCAATAGAGGAAACCTAACCCAAATTTCGAAAATTCCCAATTTTCAAAACCCTAACAAAAAATTTGCATAATCTAAGCAAAAACCCAAAAAGAATTGTTTAGAAAACATACCTTGAAGAGAAAAATGCAGAAAAGATGCTTGGATTGAAGAGGATTGAATGAAATAGTGATTTGGGTTGAAAGGGTTCGAAGGAGGTTATGCGAGGGAAATGTTTGTGATTTAAAAAAAAACTGTCACATCTACTATATAAAACTGAAAACACGCGTTTTTCGCGGGTTAGAGAGTAGCGATACAGTCGCGAGACAATTGCGAAAATAGCCACTGAAGTGCAAAAGCTTTCACGAGAAGCTTTAGGTCGCGATACAGTCACGAAACTCTCTGTATGAATTTGGAAAAATTTAGTTTTTGCCAAACAGCATTTCGCGAGAAGTTGTTGGTCGCGAAAAAGTCGCAAGACAGTCGCGAAAGTCTCTGAGTAAATTTGCAAAAAAATTATTTCCCTCAAACACTTTTCGCGGGAAGCTCTAAGTCGTGAGCTTCTCGCGAAACAACCCCTAAACCAGATTTTGACAAAAACACACAAAATGCATTTTGACAAAGAAATAAACACACAAAAGTATAAAATCACTTTCAAAAACATATAAAACATTCAAAAATCTTTTTGGGATTGATCAACCAGTTCTTGAGCATACACATCACATTTAAACATATACAATCACACAAATGAGATAGGCATTGATTAATCAAAGTCTTATGTGTTGTGTATGAGTATCAAATGTGAAATAGTCCTTAGACCAGAGCGAAACTTCAATGATCAATTCAATCGAGTCATACACAACTGATACGAAATCAAGTGGACTATCTTCATTATAGAAATAAGTATATATGACCTCCCACACATTGAATAAATAACGTAGAAGCTTTTCATTTGGCTTTTGTATAAAGCATGACAATTGGTCCATTTTATTTTGTTTGGACAAAACATCTCATTTTGAGATTGGTGCTTGAAATTTATGATATTTCAACATTGATGATTAGCCTTTGGCTTTTTGAGCACCATACAAAACACATTAAAAAGAGTCGCTTTCCCTTTTTCCTAGTCGAATGCTAGTATGTGTGCGACAAACTTTTGCAGATCAATATCTCTTTTCATTTGGAGATTTACATTTGGTGAGCTCTTTTTGCAAAAACAAGAAATAAAATGGGAAAAGATATAGACACAAGTCTATGCAAGTATCAAGACCAATCAAGACTATTGACCAATCATTCATGATAAGCTTGAAGATCTATTTACAACAATCACACATAATTTTCAAGATATCTTCCACATAGAAAATAGTGCATACATAACAAGCCAAGATCGTAAATGCACTACGTCATTAGTACGAAGGTACTAGGCCAAACTCACATGAGATATGCACAAAACAAGTGATCAAACTTTTTGAGATTTTTCAATTTTTATGGGTTTTTGAAATTTTTGAACACACCCAAAACAGAGCAAGAAAAGTAAGATCAACAAAACATGTACAAACCAAAATAAGTAAAGGAAACATGCTAAAACTGATAATGATGCATGATATGATGCATGAGAGAATGTCCCTAAACATCGGAAGTATTAGTGCATGGACATGTTCTGATGCTTATGCATGAGTACCCCTTTTCACCCACATGGCACGTGCGTTTAGGGTGATATCCCTATGGGATTGGATACGGGAGTTAAGTCTTTCAAACCTCTTAGAAAAGCTTTCCAAGCACGTGGTGAAAGCGCTTATCATTTTCATCACGTCCATCACATTTGGATCTCCATTTCGACCTCTTGATGGCTCAGCAGTCCAATTTCTCTTGTCATTTCTTGGTCCGCTTGACCTTCGATCTGTTGCATTCTTTAACGCAATCAGCTTATAACAATTGGGTCGAGTATGTCCTTGAAGACCACAATAATGACAGATGTGGTTTGTTCTAGGACCTCTTTGTGGTCGTGGACGAGATCTCCCTCTTGCTTCAGTCCTCACTGCAGGTTGGTTTCTGGGCTTATTCACCACCCTTTGATCTATTCCCATCTTCTTCTTTTCAACTTTTACCTTCTCCACAGTGGGAGCGACTACAACCAGCTCTTTGGCCTTTACAAACTTTACTTCTTTGGAGATATTCACAGCAGCTGCACTGCTTTCTCCAGTGTATCTTAGTCCAGATTTATCTGAAAACTGCTTTTGAGAAGAAATTAAATCATCCAGCTTCTTGGTGGAGACCCTTTCTACCTTGGCATTGGCTTGAACCACCTCAAGCTCTAAGAATCTAATCTTTAAATAAGCTTCTGACAGCTTACCATTCAGCTTTTCTATTTCACATTTGGCCTCCTTATGTCTGACCAAGAGACTTCGGTAATCTTCCTCTGCTTTCTTCATTTTTCTCATAGCTGCCTTGGCTATTCTTGCATACTCTCCTGACTTCTCAAGGAGTAAGGAGTAATTCTCTCGAAGACCAGCTGTATCCTCATCATCATCGGCATCTAATTCTTCCACAATCCCCATGGATTCTTCATCACTGTGCTCCCCAAGTTCTTGTACAAGTTTATGCAAGTCCTCAGAGGATTCAACATGTTTAATGGTCATAAAAGTAGAGTAATTTCATTCTCCGTCACAGCTCTCTTCTGAGTCAGAATTGGATGAGTCCGTATCACTGAGTGTTGTGGCATAAGCCTTGCCTTTTCCTCTCAGAAAATTTGGACACTCCTTCTTCAGATGTCCATGGCCATTACACTCATAGCACACAATGCCTTGGGGTACTTGAGACTCCTTCTCTTCTTTCTTCTTATACTCTTTTCCGTCTCCTTTTGAGGATGAGAACTTCCCTTTATTGAACTGTCTTCCATTGTTCTTTATTCTCAGGAATTTTCTGAAGTTTTTTGCAAGAAATGCAACCTCCTTCTCCATAACATCTTCTTCAGAAGAATCATCCATTCTTTCAGCGATTATTTTAAGAGCGAGAGATTTACTCGTCTTGTGAGAAGGAAGTCCAAGCTCATACGTTTGGAGAGACTCTATCAACTCTTGGATTTTGATCTCATCCAAGTCTTTGCTCTCTTCTATGGCTATAACCTTTGCTCTAAAACTTTCAGGCAAGGACCTCAATATTTTTCTCACCACCTTAGTGTCTTCAATCTTCTCACCAAGATTGAGTTTAGCAATTACAATTTCATTGAGCTTCCCATAGAATGAATCAAACGGTTCATTATCACCCATCTTGAGCTCTTCAAATTTGGTGGTAAGCATCTGAAACTTTGTGTCCTTAACTTTCTTTGTACCCTCTTAGGTAGTCTCCAAAATTTCCCAAGCTTCCTTGGCTACTGTCATATGAGAGATCCTGTGGAATTCATCAAGGGACACACCACAAAAGATAGCATTTAAGGCTTTACTATTATCATTGGCTGCTGCAAGAGCTGCCGTATCCCAAGTGGATTTGGCTGCCTCATACTTAGTCCAGCCTATTTCAACCGCATCCCAAACGGTATCATCTATAGAGCATAGAAATGCCCTCATCCTAACTTTCCAGAAAGCATAATTATTACCATAAAAAAATGATGGAACATTTAGGGATTGAGACCTATCCATCTCAAGAAAGAGTCAAGAATCACACTCAGGTATTTAAACCACAGCGAGTGTACCCGCTTTGATACAAATTGAAAGCTTGAAAATGTGTCAAAAACACACGAGCAGTTTAGACCCCCAAATTAAAATTACGGCTTGGTTGATTTTACACTAACTTAATACTAAGTGCAGAATAGTGTAAACACAAGCGTACAAGCAAGACAACTACTCTAATCCATATTTAAAGCAACACAACAGTAAAAATGAAATGAACAAGAGTAGGGAAGAAGGATGCAAACACAGATAACACCGAGACGTATTATCGAAGAGGAAACCGAAGAACTCAGCGAAAAGCCTCTCCGCCGCCCTCCAAGCGGAAATCGATCCACTAGACAATCAGTTGGGATACATGGGTTCGCAAGAGACCCTCCAAGCCTAATCTAACCGATGTACATAAGCCCTCCAAGCTCCTACTCCAACAAGGCTTCTCGGAACCCTGTCTTGTCTAGCACTCCGGATCCCGCAACAAGCTGCCATCCTTAGCTTCTTCCAATACTTCCCAGCAGCACCAAAACGTCACTCAACACTCTCAAAGGGTGTGGTAAGTGTTTGGGCTATCAACCTCTCAATGATATGGAAAATAGAGAGGGAAGAGTTGAGGAAATACCACAAGCAAGTGTATAGAGAAATGTGGGTAGGACAATCTCTAATTCTCAATGTGTTTGGCTAGGGTTTTCTCTCTAAAGTATTCCTCAACATTTGTGGGTAATGAGGGTATATATAGGATAGGCACAGAAAGTGTGAGTCATTCAGTACAGGCTAGCAGAACAAAATGCCTCACGGGTGTCTCGCAGGAAGGCCTTACCCGCGAGATACTCGCGAGACACAACTGTCTCCACCTGGCCTGACTATTCACATTCTAGCATATGTAGGGCACATGATTCACTTCGCAGGAAGCTCGGTCGCGACATACCCGCGAGAATTCTTTAGCCTTCAAATGCTTGAGTCTTCACACTCTCTCTCTCTATCACACAACCCTTACAACCAATCCCATAATAGATACAGGGTATAAACGATTGATAATAATTACAATCAAATTTGGCACGAAATAAAAGCCAACAAAAACATAGTTGTAAATAATAACTTTACAACATTAACTTCAATCAAAAATTTATTTTTGTGTTTGATGTTAATGCTCACCTACCCATATGCTTGAATGCTCAAATGCTCATATGTTCATATGTTTGAATGTTCACATACTCGTACGATTAAGATGTTCAAATGTTTTTCCCTTTATTTGATCAACATGTTGTTTAGAGACTAGGGTTAGGGTATGAATGCATGCTTCAAGGGCTCAAGTTGGTTCTTGGACCTATAATTAGGTTGTGATTCCTTTCTCCACACCCTAGAGGCAAGAGTTATATTCTCAGGCCTATGTCTAGGATGGTGCCTTAGCGATGAAGTAGGACAATCAGGCGGCCCTAACCAAAAGGCCAAACATCTCACGATCATCATGTCATGTCATCCAAGCATCTAGCATTTCATAAGAGGAAAAAAAAAAAAAAAAAAGTCATTCACAAAAAATAGAATATGGAATCAAGGGTTTTAAAGAGGGAAAAAAAAAAAAAAATTAGCATGTGATCATCATAAGAAAGACTTATGAAAATTCATACCAAAAAGGAAGATCTAGCATGCTTTCCCATATCATCATAAACAAACATGTTTTTGAACTAACTAGAACAATCATAGGATTAAAATACTCAAAAGGGTAAGAAACTCTACATCTATGCACAAGGCTTGATGATCGGTTTGGTTTTGGTTATTTTTTAGGGAAAAATTTGGCAAAATTTTAGTAAGCTCTAGATCTTCTCAAACTATGGTATATAGGTATGTTGCAACTAAAGACTTGGTCGCATAACAAATGAAGGATCACAAGAAACTTTATAATTGTGCTCTGTAGCTTCCTCTAAAGCTCTAGTGAATTTGAGTGCTTTGAAATGTGAAAGCCCTGTCTCCCCCCCCCCCCCCCCCCCCCCACTTTCTATTTATAGAGGGAGGGTCTTGAGATGAGTTTTTGATGAGTATGAGAGCTCCCAAATGATAAATTTGTTTTTTGTTTCCCCTCAAGAAATTGATTGGATAAGAATTGGAATAAAAAAAATCAAATAAAATAGTTAAATTTTCAAATTTTTGGACCGATACAAATTGACACAAGGTTTAAAGGATAGCGACCAATTATGCAATTTACCCTTATAATTAATCACACATTTCTAGCACTAAATCCTAATCATAATGATGTGTATTGACCATTAAAACTTGATTTTATTATAACTTGTAATCTAGAAGTTCGATTGAACCAAATGACAATTTTTTTTTTTTTTTTTTTTTTAAGTTTAAAACTTTTAGATGTGTTTTATATGCAGACTTTGGAGATCCAAAGACCAAAATTACAAATTTTCCCTCAGGTCATAAAATGACGGTTTTGTTCTTATTGAGGACATGAGATTAAAGAAAAGTTACAAAATTGTTTTTTTTTTTTTAGAAAAAAAATGAAGTGTTTATATACAATAATTACATTCATTATCACATCAATTTATATTATTTTAGATTGATATAATTTAAAAAAAGTTATCCCCAAAAGTCAAATATTTTCTAATAAAATTGATATTTTTTTATTAAAAAAAAAAAAAAAGCCTTTGTGATTTGTCACAAAGGCCGATCCCGAAAAGTCAAAACAAAGTACAGTAATAAATTGCCAAATGGAACCCGTTTAATGAGATGAACTGGACATAATTAAATAGTACTACTACTAACTATCAACATTCTTAATTGTTGGTCGGCATATAAATAAAAAAAAAAAAAAAAGAATCCTAACAAGTACTCTTAGGCATTCTTTAAGAATTTATTTTTAAAAAAATTTTATAGAAAAAAAATATATAATTAATATTTTTATAATATTTTTTATTTTTTATAAAAATAATGTCAAAACTTCTTTAAAATATATCCTTAAAAAATACTTTAAGACATTCGTTAACATGACCAAAAAATAAAAAAGTAGAGGGAGAAAGAAAAAGAAAAAGCATCGAATCGAAGAGCATGTATTCAAGGATGAAGGATGAAGGATGCAAGACATTTATTACATTGGGACCTCAGACAGATAAGGATGTCTAACTATATTTCACACAAATTAATCAGCATTAATGTTTGTTTAATCATACAGCTTATAGAGAGAGAGGTTTACTGTTGAAGGGTTTGTTGTGGCGTCAGCAGCTGGACTTGTTTGGAGAATGAGTGTGGCTTTCAAGAATGGCGCTATACGGACAACCTCTTATTCAGGTGGGCCATTAAATATTTACTTCTACCACTCTCACTTTCTGATACTTGTTTTTTTTCCCTATAACCCATTTGTTGCATTTGGGTCTTCTTGTATACATTACTATGATGAGTCTTCACTTGTCGGTTGGATCTCTTTCAACGTTTCAACTTTCAAGTGGCTTAATATTTTTGGATTGTCTTTTTTTGTAACTTGCTAACTGTACCGAATAGTTTTTTTTTTTTTTTTGATGAAGTCCCGAATAGATTGAATTCATTCACTTCCATGCTTTAATAGCTAGATATAGACATAGCTGCTCTTCCTCTTATGCATAGTGGTTGAACAGTGAACACTCATACTAGAACATAGTAATAAGTTCCACTGTAATAAGGGTATGTATTTTCTTGCTCTTATGAATGATTGGTATTCGTATTTTGCTTTTAAATTTCAATTTTATTACTTTACCAACAACATGAACAACGTGTGCACTTTTGTTCTTTCAAGTTTCAAGAAAGGGAGCTTGGCATCGTAAGACTTGGAAGTTGGAACCGTGATGATTGTTCATTAAGTTTCTATGTTGTTAGGAAAGTTTCAGAAATTTTAAACAAAATAATTTATACGCGAGCTCGAGCTATTGTTTTGGTCCTTAATATATATTTTTAAATCCATTTCAAATTGCGGGAGCAGATCTTCTGGGTTTTATACTTTTATTATTTGACCATTATTTTTGTTTGGTTGTTAAGCCAGGAGTAGTACCAGGATGAGTGAACTCCTGAAAAGTCCTTATATTGCACCCCTTTCTTTTGAATTCCGATAAAATAGAATGACTAATTTGTTAAGCATACTCCCAAAAAAATTTGTGACTAAGGCTTGGATGTTGTTGTTATGTAGTATATATTTCTTATGATCATTTATATCATTTCTCAAAACTGTAATAGGAGTTGGATTTTTTCAGGGAGTTGAGGAATGGGTACCAGAGAAATTCAGTCACCTGTGGATGGGGTTGAGCCACCAACTGTTTTGGATGGAAATTCTGACTCCATTCATAGAAAGAAGCTAGGAATCTACTTCATTGAATCTGATGATAGGCGGACGGCATTTGGGCGTGGTTATACCGGTGGTACCACACCAGTTAATATTCATGGAAAACCTATTCCAGATCTTTCAAAGACGGGTGGCTGGATTGCTGCCTTCTTTATATTTGGTAGATGATATCTTTCAGTTTGATTTTTCAAATTTCTATTTCTTTATATTTCTATTGTTTTGTTGCTGGTAAAACTGTGAAGAACTGAAATGACTGTTCCTATGTTTGTTGTTGTTGATGTCGTTGTTAACAAATGAATCCTTTCTGATTTGGTTGGAATAGATGTCTGAAGCACACTTGAGGTGTTTGTGTGTTTGTGTGTGCAAACATTGGCCAAATAATTATGGGATATGATTGAATTGTAGTGAACTGGAGTCTTTATTTGTCCAGGGAATGAAATGGCAGAGAGAATGGCTTATTTTGGGCTTTCAGTTAATATGGTGGCCTTTATGTTCTATGTTATGCATAGACCCTTCTCCAGTTCATCAAATGCGGTAAACAATTTCCTAGGGATATCACAAGCATCCTCTGTCCTTGGTGGTTTTCTAGCTGATGCATATCTTGGTCGATATTGGACAATTGCAATCTTCACAACAATTTATCTGGCGGTAGGATCTATATATGAACCCCTGTATATGAAATGTTTTTAGATACATTATTAGTTTATCCTTTTTTTCAGGTCATTTGGTTAGCGTTATAGATTTCTTACATTTTCCTCTACTACAGTTCCTTGTTTTACTAGTTTCTACTAGTTTATTCTAAAATTGGTAGTATACTGATTATGATTATCACATTCTTTTTGAATTTTCTTTCCTGGAGGGTTTGACAGGAATAACTTTATGCGCAACAATGAGCATCTTCGCGCCAAACCAAGATAATTGTGATCAGTTTTCACTCATGTTAGGCAATTGTGAGCCTGCAAAACAATGGCAGATGGTATACCTGTACACTGTACTTTATGTGACAGCATTTGGAGCTGCTGGTATAAGGCCATGTGTTTCGTCTTTTGGAGCTGATCAATTTGATGAAAGCAGACCAGACTACAAATCTCTCTTGGATAGGTTTTTCAACTTCTTCTATCTTTCTGTTACTATTGGAGCAATTCTGGCCTTCACTGCAGTAGTATACATTCAAATCAAACATGGATGGGGAGCTGCTTTTGGTTCACTGGCCGGAGCTATGGGCATATCAAACATGGTATTCTTTATTGGAACTCCTTTGTATAGGCATAGGTTGCCAGGAGGCAGCCCTCTAACACGGGTTGCCCAAGTCCTGGTAGCTGCATTTCGGAAGAGAAATAACTCATTCTCTAGCAGTGAGTTAATAGGCTTGTATGAGGTTCCTGGAAAACAATCTGCAATTAGGGGTAGTGGAAAGATAGCTCATACTGATGATTTCAGGTAGGACTGATCCTTTTTTTACATTACTTTTCCCTGATTAGTGATTGCTATAATAATGATTAATTCATTATTTCCTAACATCTTAAACTTTTGGAACAATCCCCACCTATTAAGAGGAGTCTGGGCTCACACATGAGACAGTTTTAGAATAATGATTAAATCACCATTTCTTAATAGCTTAAGCTTTTAGGACAACCAATAATTTATCAGTTATTAGGCACATAAAATGCTAGATCATTATGATTTTTTCAACTGGCCTAAGCAGCAGCTAAGGCATCAAATGGAACAACGGAGTAACAAAGCGCCTTATGAATTCCTTTTTCCAGTGATTCTGAAGGATGTCTCTCCACATTAACTGTTTTCTGGTCCACATAAATAATAAGTTGTTACTAAACTGCTAATTTATTTCAATATATGATATCTGAGACTTTTTGGCCCTAGATGTTTGGACAAGGCCGCGCTGCAGCTGAAAGAAGATGGTCCCAATCCAAGTCCTTGGAGGCTTTGCACTGTGACTCAAGTAGAGGAAGTGAAGATCCTTTTGAAACTTATCCCCATACCAGCTTGCACAATAATGCTCAATGTAATCTTAACAGAGTTTTTGACTCTCTCAGTACAGCAAGCCTATACTCTAAACACCCACATGGGTCATCTAAAACTCCCAGTAACATGCATGCCTGTATTTCCTGGTCTCAGCATATTTCTTATACTATCTCTCTATTACTCCACATTTGTCCCAATATCCCGACGCATAACTGGTCATCCTCATGGAGCTTCACAACTTCAAAGAATAGGCATTGGTCTATTAGTTTCTATCCTTTCTGTGGCATGGGCTGGGACTTTTGAAAGGTACCGAAGAAACTATGCAATAAAACACGAGTACGATGCTAATTTCTTAATTCCGATGCCCAACCTAAGTGCGTACTGGTTGTTGATTCAATATTGCCTGATTGGCATAGCTGAAGTATTTTGCATAGTGGGATTACTAGAATTTCTCTATGAGGAAGCCCCAGATGCCATGAAAAGTATAGGATCTGCTTATGCTGCTATTGCTGGTGGTTTAGGTTGCTTTGTAGCCTCTATATTGAACAGCACTATCAAATCCGTCACAGGGAACCCAGGCAAAGGACAGCCATCATGGTTGTCCCAAAATATAAATACTGGTAGATTTGATTATTTGTATTGGCTCCTTACTGTTTTGAGTCTAATCAATTTCTTAGCTTTCCTGTATTCAGCACATAAGTACAAGTACAGGGCAAATCATAATTTTGAGATGGGAAAGCAAGATGTAAACAACAAATAGAATTCCCTCTCCATGGTTAGTTAAATAGGAATTGGGAACATTAGTTGGATAAGGGCCAATTTCCCTTGTACAATTTTCCTTTTTCTAGATTTTGTACTTGAAAAAGTGTTATTTATTTAATTTTTTCCATCTAAGCAATCATGCATCATTTGAAGTTCCTATGTTACGGGAACATCCACTATTTCACCGTTCAAAGATATTGGATGCTTTAATTGCATGACATAAGTATGACATAAGTATATGACCACCATATTCTAGAAGGTTGATTCGCCGAAAAGGGTGTGTGCTCATTTGTTTTAAAATGTAACTAGAACTAAAGCCATGTATTTCTTAGATTGTATCTAGGATGAAGGCTTTGTAAAGTTACATTCTATCAAATGTAAACTTTCAATTCAATCAACGAAATAGAATTTTCCATTATGGCTTTTTTTTTTTTTTTTTTTTGGTAATTAAATAAGTGATGATTTCATGTAAACCCTCGATCTAGGGGGACAAGTGACTTTATTCGAGCCACTTATTTTAAGAGGCATTTAATACAACCTCATCCTTTCACATGGGTCTTGACTTGAATCAAAAGAATGAGTCTACTCGGGGTTGTGGTTTTTCACAAAAGCCAGTACCATCATGTTGTCTTAAGGTTAGGCAACAAGTGTTATCCATAAAGATTGATTTTTTGTTTTAAAGTGAATTTTGGTGTTTTTACGATGATTTTTTAAAAGGGGTTTTCATCATAAACTATACTCCGTTTCATACTTTATTTTTTTGAATTATTGAAATGCACGATTGACTCTCTAAAGTTATAATTTAATAACTTTTAACTCCTTAACTATTTGTTTTCGGTTAACTCTAAAGGAATTTAGCATTAGAAGACCAGTTTTTAAAAGAAAAAGGATAAATTAGTCTTTTAACACTACATTTTGTTAGACTTAACTGAGAAAGTGACGAGAGCGTGACAGAAGCAAGGGGCCGGGCCTCCCCTGACACCCCCCAAAAATAAACAATTAGAAGGTAAATTTACTTCTAAAATTATGTTTGGGCCCCTTCCCTCCAAGAAAATATCAGCCCAGCCCAACGAGGAAAGTATCAGCCGTTTAACAAACCTAATTCCGAAGAGAGAGAGATACAGACGCGAGTTGAGAGAGAGACCGAGGAAGGAGACCATCAACCACAGGCCATCGACTCACCGCCAGTCTCCGCCGCAGCTCCTCTCAGCTGCCCACCCCACCTCCGACGCCGACCTCTCCAACCCGAACAAGTATATATTCTCTCCTACCAAACCTAATACTGATATGATTTTTCTCTGATTCTCTTTCTCCGCACTATACGTTTATAATTTGTGTGAATATGTTATTGTGGTGTTTGTTTGTTTTTGCTGAGGATGAATGTGAATTGAGTCTGTGACTGTGAATCTGTGATTGTGTTTGTGAGTAGTATCTGTCTCAGAGACTGATAATTATTTTTGCAGTGAGTTGTGAGTAAAGTTATATTATATAGAGAGAGAGAGAGAGAGTAGGAGCTGTAAAGGATATAAAATAGTTTTTATTGATAAGGTGGGTGTTACTAAGAAGGTGTTTGTTGAAATGCTTGAACTGGGGTTGATTGGTTATGTGTTTACTTTTTCATAACCTTAAATGTAATTGTTGCTCTACTTTTTTGGAAATACAGTTGGTTGTTTGTTAGTTGAAGATTGAGGTAATGGATTCCGACAATGAACAAGGTTACAAACCTCGACCAGATTTTCAGGTAGAGGCCAAGGAACCACTTATTGATCTTAGTTCAACAGACAACACAGAACTTTGGCTCATTCAGTGGCCCAAAAGTAAAGATAAAGAAGTAAGTTTTATTCTTTGGTGTCTGCCATCTCAGTCTGTTTCTTTCAAACCTGGTTTCAGGATAGAAGAAAAAAAAAAAAAAAAAGAATCTGATGTAAGGTTTGTAACAAACTGTAATTGCCATGTTAATTTTGTATTTTTCCGTACTTGAAATAGTTGTGGTTGTTATGTGTATTTGATATAAGACTTAAACCCAAAATTGGCTGGCTGGGCTTTGCTAATTTGCTTTCAAAATTGTACCATGTATTGAAGTCTGGATTTTTGTGTCATCTTAGCTTAAAAAATTAACTGGTTTGAATGAGGCGGCTCAACCAAAAAATAAATTAGTTGTCTGGATTTGACTTCAATAGCATCAAAGATTTAACAGCGATTTTTTTTATAAGTCATTGGAATAACTGCTATCATGGTTTGATGTCACTGAGGCCAGGGCATTGTGTTTATTAAACGATCTATGGGTATTGCAGCTTCCTGGACTTGATGGCCAAGAATTGTCTCTCAAACTTCATCGTGATGGACAGTTGGGCAGTTTTGAGGATTCTTCTGGTAAATATTAATATTCTGCAGTGGTTCAAGGGAGAAACTCTAGTCTCAGCATCCGTTTTTTCTTGTGTTAATCCTCTTCTAGCATGTAATGTAGCCTGATTTGTATCGATGTTTACTGTTTACACCGTATGATTGTCAGCACTTTTCTGATTCAATCTTGTGCATTTTGACAGGAAAAGCTTATGATGTTGTCAGCTTTGCGGCTCAAGAGTCAAATGCAACAGTTTTTCTTTCGTCTGCATCAGAGTCAAAAATTGGTATGTGTGTGTTGGCTTCTTGCTTTTCTTTTTTCCACATCTTTATAATATATTTTCAGATTCATTCAAAGTTAACCCATATGAATTAAGATGCATCAGTAAAAAACATATCTATCATATTTGTACCAATATACAAGAGATTCATTCACTTCATTTGGATATACAAAGTAAATTTTCAGATGATGTTGCCTATGAGGCTCCATTTGGTCTTGTCTGGCTTCCTTCTTTCTGACAGCTTGTGTAAGCATTATAGGTCGTAGAGGAGAAAAGCAAGTTCCAGAGAGGGATATCCTAGTCTATTTTGTTGGGTGCCTGTTTTATTTTTCCAATCAAGTAACTCATCTAGTCCATGTGTAATTCTAAGCCCAGTCATACTTAGATTCTGATTTTGTATCTGAAGTTTGTTTATGAATACAATCAAGTTGTCCATGCTTCTCACTTTGAAAGATTGTTTTTGGTGTTTGATCCTGTGAAGTTCCATCACCAAGGTCTAGTTTTATGTCTTTCATTTGGTACTTTACCCATAATGAAATGAGAACGGTTATATTGATTTAACCTAATCTTTTATATGGGTTGTCCTTGTTATTATTGCCATTATTATATTGAAATTTATTATTGTTACTTGTTACAAGCTTCATGCATTCCAATGATAAAATAATATGTGTTGGCAGTTGGGAAGATTTCACGGCTTGTTTCCCTTGTCCATTATCCAGAGCCTAATGAAATTCAAAATCTGAATTCCAACAGCTTGAGACAAAGTTATCAGAATTCTAGGGGAATTTCATTGACAAATTCTTCCCGTCAATTCTCTAGCCCAAGTTCTATTCTGAGAAAGTCTCAATCAACAAGTCGACATCAGAGAAGTTCCTTGTCTGAACTTGGGGAGCCGTCAGAGACTCCAAAAAAAAGACATGTTCGTGAAGCTGCTGGGTCTATGGAGCATCGTACTCAAGATTCAGGACGAGGTAACAGTGAGCTTACCTATTCAGGGCTGTCAGATCGTTCTCATCAAAGTAAGTCGAAGAAGAGAGTTAAAACTGAGGAGGACTAAGGTGCCCCTGCCTTCATGATAAGTTTATCTTCTTCCAATACGTAAAATGAGTTCTCCAGTTCTCCTCCCTCTCTCTGTGGGATAAGTGGAGGTGCTAAATCATCAATGCTGCTCGCGCATCATGATTTACAAATTTTCTAGTTCATTTTGTATTTGGATTGGAGATTTTTGAATCTTCTAGAAAATTTATCTGAAAGATGATGTGAGAAATTAATTATTTTCTGCTCCTTATTTCTTTTCTTTTTTTCTTAAGTTTTGGGCTCATGTTATGTACTTTAAAAACCCAGTCTTAACCTCTTTACTGCTTGCTCTCTTGTACTGGTCTCGATTTTCTGCAAATATATAATTTGCATACCTAATAAACCTAATCATGCAATCAGAACCAGTTCTTCTCTAACAATGATATATGGAATATGGTTGCATATAATGTGTCCTTTGTAGCAATCAACATGGGATGCCAAAATGCTGATAATAGGAAGAACCAGGGGAGAAGTCCATTCATCAAGAATTTAATTTGGTAGTTCAGGTTCCATTCATCATTAATTCCAAGTTCAAAAAATACCCTCCTTACAACATGTTTTCCCACTGATTCCGATCCTATACGTCATCATTATTTCCATCTCCTCAGTGCTTTTTACTCAATCTCATGTCACTCACATACTTGATAGGTTGTATCATGAATTTAACTAGTAAGTTTTTGTATGGAGCCAGGTTACTAAATAATTTTTTTTTGGTAAACTACTAAATAATTATTCGTTTCATGAGAAGTTTAAATACATCATTTCCATGGATATTGGAGTTATATTTTACTGGGAAGGAATTTATGTGTCCCGGAAACACTGTGTCTCTCTTACACTTGTGTTTAGCATTTATGTACTTCCTCAATTTAGAACCCATTATGAGAAGCTCAGTGTCCCGGAAGCTATTTATCTAGCTTTTTATTGAAAGTGTCTTAAAATATACTTGTACTTTAAAATTTTTTTGAAAAAGTAAGAAAATGCGGAAAACAAAATGAGATTTTAAAAAACTATACATAAAAGCTAAAAAAACTAAAAGCTAAAAGCTGAGTTTATAAACTGATGTCAAACAGACACTTAATCATATTCTTGAAATGCATCAAAAATTAGTATTACTTTATATAATGCTGGATAAACTTTCATGGTTTCAAAAATTGGACTGGTTTAACCGAGAATTGGATCTTAATATGGAAATTAGAGAAAAACAGGGTTTTAGAAACTAGAACTTACAAAGAATCGGAAAAAGAATGGTAATTAGTTCTCTGATCCGATTGGGGTCGGAGTGATGGTTGAATCAATAATGTTATAATTAATATTATTTAAATATTTAAATAATTTTTATGTGAATTTTGAATTTTAATAACTTATATAAAGAAAAAAAAATAGAAACTGCCTTTTTTTTTTAGTTGGTATTTTTAACAAAGTACAGTTTGCTATTTAAATTTTGTGTTTTTATTTTTATAAATAATATTTTAAATGTTTAACTTTAACTTTTAATTATTTATTTATTCAAGAGAAAAAAAGAAAAAAAAAAAGAGAGAACTCATGCCAGAATGACTAGACAAGTTAAGGACTTACCAACCCACTTTCCCAACCACACCCGTTTAATTATTTATTTATTTCCTTTTTTCCTTAAGGTATGTTTGGTTAAGATGATTTTGGGGAGGATGTAACAAAATATAGGAAAAAATAGAAGAGAAAATGCTTGGGAGAGGTCTTTGGTTGGGAGAGAGGAGGAAAAGAAAATTGGTGAGACCTAAGTGTTTTCTCTCTAGATCCACCAAAACTCAATCTTCCTAAATTGGGGAGATTATAGGAGTGCAAACAAGGAGAAAAGCTCCTATACTTTTGGACAAAATTACCCCAGCAACTGCAGCAACTTTCTTCTTCACATTTTGGCTTTTTTTTTTTTTTTTGGTGCTCATATGTTTATTTTCTCATCAATTTTGGTAGGTTTTTGTTTTAGTTGTTTTTTAAGAAACAGTTTTGGGTTAATTTCTTTTTCTTTTTTTCTTAAATTTTAATGAAATGCATATTCATACACAATTTTTAAAAAAAGTATAATGTGTTACCTTTTGTTTTATTTAATTAGGACATGATGGTAAATTTATACATGTTTTATTTTAAATCCTCTCATTTTTCTTCTCAACCAAACAAAAATATTTTTTATCCCTCAATTTTTCCACCCTCCCTACCAAATATAAATGAGCAAAACTAAAATTTCTTCTATCCTCTACTCATTAATGTGTGTGTGTGTGAGAGAGAGAGAGAGAGAGAGAGAGAGAGGATGTCTTAACATAGAAAAGTAAAAATCTAAAAAATAAAGAGTTTGAATTTGATATGATGGTAACATGTTGTGCTAGATTTAAGGAAAGAATAAAAAGAAGTAAACGTTTGTGGCTGGGAAAGTGGGTTGGTAAGTGTGTGACTTGTTTAGTCATTCTGACATTTGGTTTTTGTTTTCGTGAATAAATAAATAGTTAAAATTAAAGTTAAAAATTTAAACAATTATATATAAAAATAAAATACAAAACTTAAATAACAAACTATACTTTATCAATAATTACCAACTAGGAAAAAAAAAAGGTGGTATGCAAAAATGTATCATTCTATTATTTATAGTTTCTTAATATAAGTTATGAAAATTCAAAATTCTCGTAAAAATTATTTAGATATTTTAATTATATTAATTTTGCCATCATCAGTTCAACCATTAAGCCACCCCAGTCAGACTACAGAATTGATATCTAGTCTCTTTTTTGGTTCATTGTCAGTTCCACTTTTTAAAACCATGTAAAATTTCCTTCCACAATTTTAAACCAATAGATAAAAAGAAATTAAATCCTCATTTCGATTAATGCTGAAGCAGAAAGTTGCAAAATAAACAACTCTTTGACACTATTTGGAAATTTGAAATAATGGAAAGAGGGGGAGAGAGGAAAGCGAAGGAAGGAAATTGGTGGGTGGAAAACCAATTCCCACTATTTGGATAATGTGAGAGAAAGGAAATAGTTATAAATTGGAGAAAAAAAATAATTTGTGAGGCTCAAAATTCCTTTGTCTTCCTAGAGTAGGCAAAAGAGGAGGAGAATTTAAATGCTGCCAATTTTGAGTTAGTAATTGAGGAAGGGGGGTTAATTTACAATTACACCCTTAGAATTGACCCAGCTACACTTTTTATTTATTTATTTATTTTATAAGTAAGAATAATTTTATTAAAACCAACTACTCCATGCAAAAACTGCACAAAGTAGCCAAAAGAATTATGTAAAAAAAGAAAGAGACTCTATAAACATTGGAATGGGCTCTCTAGATGTAAATCCCCAAGTTCAAGACCAATCAAACAATGTCTTTACGAATGAAACTAGAAGTTTGTCCTACCCGAGCTCTCCAAATCCTCAAATATGCAATTGTTACGCTCTCACCAAATTATTTTCATCAAACATAACACAGCCAAATTCCAAATATCCAATGAATTATTCCCCAACAATTTCCTCCACCTAAACAAAAGGTTAATTACTCTTTCTAGTAAGACCTAAGAGTCAAGAGACCCCAAAAGATCTAAAAACAATGCTCCACAACTGATACCCCCTGTAGACACCGCATTTTGTATTCCTTACAACTTGGGCCCTTATTCCCCAATGATGCTGAAATTCTAAGGCCCAAGGTTGGTTTAGGGCCCACGTATACATACGCAGATCTGATGCATGCGTACACAAGCATGGACCTACCTACGCAGCTAGGGTTCCAGAAGTTATGAAAGGAAGGTTTTCTACATTAAAGATTGAGGTTTGTAATGAATCCCACATCATCTGGAAGCCGTTCCAAACCTTAATTTTTCAACTATATAAAGCTTTGCATGGTATATTTCAAAAGCACACAGAAAATCCTAAGGGAAAACATAAGATTCACTAGAAATAGTAAATCAAATAGAGAGTTTTCCATAAAACATCCTCAAGTTAATATTTTTTGATTGAGGCCTTTTCTGGCCTTGATCTTTAAGTTTTAAAATTACTAATCACTTCCTTATTTGATTGTGAATAGATTTGACTGAAGGAAATGGTCAAAATCAAGCTTAGGAGCTTTTGTTTTGAAGTATTAAGTTCTAAACTCTTTTCTTTCATTTCTGCTTTAATTTTGTTTTTTATCTTGTTTCCTTGCTTTGTTTATGCTTAGATATGTTTGTTTAGCCTAGGGTTTAGTAGTTTGTATGTTTAAAAGCATGTTAGGTTGTTAGATTTATTGTTTTGAGTCTTGCTCTGTTTTTTGTGTTTCCAAGTTTCTGGGTTAGGGCTCATAAGGCGTGTTTGTGTATGCATGATTCTATATGCGCACGTAAACTCGTAGCATGCATACACATACAACTGGCTTGCATATGTAGGCCTATGTATGCGCACGCATACTTGTGCCTAGAAATCCTAATCTAAGTTTTTTGCTTCTGTTTCTTTGTTTTTTTACATCATATGCCTCTGTTTTGTCTTGTTTTTATGTTCTTGAGTTACCGTTCCTCTGTTTAATTACTTATTTGCCTTTATCATGCTAGATTAGGATTTCTTTTCTATTTCTTGATTTAACGCCATGAACATACATTCATATGATCATACATTGATGCATAGGTACTGTGATATAGTAAGGTAAGTCATGCATTCACATGGACGTGCATTTTGATGTTGAATATGTTTGTTTGATGCTTTGACTTCATGCCTAGATATTTGGGATATACTTGATGTTTAATACCTTGTTACCTTGTCTATGTTTCTGCCATGATTTGTTTGCTACCTTGGATGATTTGTATGATAAAAGCATGCTACGGTCTATGATGCCATGATAGATGCATGGTTAGGGTTTTGGGATGATTGATGTCATATTGTATGTTTAGATGTATGCTAGTGTGTGTGAGTTTAAGATGCAATATTGAATATGGCTTTGATGAGATTAAGATGTAAGACATAATAAATGGAAGCCGACCCCCGAGTCGGGCGGTTTTGGGTGCCTAACACTTTCCCAAAACTGTACCTAAACTCTAAACCCATACTTTGGTAGTAAGATCAGTCCTTCCATGTAAGGGAGCTATATACATGGATCCTAGACCATAAAACTAGGTGGTGACTCCTTCTCTTCTTTGCCCTGGTCCACTCAACCGAGATGCACTCCCCAAACCACGCATAACGCCCACAATGGCGACTCCACTAGGGATAGAAAGTTTGATTCCAATGAGTCTTATTTCTTAATCTTAATAAAGACTTGTTCAATGCTTGTTTGCACACACTTCACTTGGTTCTTTATCCCTTTACCTCGGTTGGTGATGAGTGCACTACAAAAAAATGGGTTTCTAGCCGCGTTTCAAAAACGCGGCTATAGACCCCAAAAACGCGGCTATAGGATTAGAGTTGCGTTTCCTTAGCCGCATTTGCAAACGTGGCCTAAACACCGCAGTAATAGGCCTATAGTCGCGTTTTTCAAAAACGCGGCTATAGCCAGACCTATAGTCGCGTTTTTAACCGCGGCTATAGGATTCTAGCCTATAGCCGCGTTTCTTAAAAACGCGGCTATAGGCCAGCTTGGAGCTGCGTTTTAACCGCGGCTAAGGGTTCAGACCTATAGCCGCGTTTTAAAAACGCGGCTATAGGTTTTGTTTTTTTTTTTTTTTTTTAAATTTGGGTTTTGTTTTTTTTTTTTTTTTTTTTTTTTTCCAAAAAACAAAAAAATATATATATTTTTGGGTTTCTTTTTTTTTTTTTCCAGAAAATTCAAAATTTGAAATTCAAATAAAAAAAATTCAAAATTAAACGTAAATATCCAAAAATCAAACACAAACCCAAAAAATTCAAAATCAAACACAACATTCTCACAATACAAAAACACCCAGAAAATTCAAAATCAAACACAAACCCAGAAAATTAAAAATCAAACACAACATACTCACAATACTAACACACCCAGAAAATTCAAAATCATACACAACGTGCTCCAAAATATAAGAACACAAACTCATCTAAACATAATCACAATATCAGCAACACAGTAGCACAAATTCAAGCACAGATGCAAAAAATTCAAAATCAAATATTGCTAGAATATCCACTTCATTCAAAATTTTCAGTAGATCTATTGACAAATTATTGTGCTTGAGATGAAGAAAAAAAGAAAAAAAGAAGCAGCAGCTCCAAAGAAACAAAGAAAAAAAAAAAAGAGTTACCCAAATGTGAAGAACAAAGAAAGAAAAAGAAAAAAAGAAAAGAAGAAGTGTCACCCAGATGTGAGGAAAAAAAAAAAAAAAAAAAAAAAGGAAAGAGAGAAGACTTACGGTGGAGTGGAGCATTGAGTGAAGAATGAAGAAATAAGGAAAAAAAGAAAGAAGAAGAAGAAGAAATAAAAGCAAAGAAGAAAGTGGGGTAGGTGGGGATATAGGTGGGAAAGGATGGGGCACGTGGGAAAGCTGAAGAAAAAAAAATTTTTTTTTTTGGGTGTTACATATAGCGGCGTTTTTAAAAACACGGCTATAGGTCACCCTTTAGTGACATATTTATACGGCTGGACTTATAGCCACGTTTTTTAAAAACGCCGCTATAGGTCATGTCACTAAGGGTGACCTATAGCTGCGTTTTCTAAAAAACGCGGCTATAGATTTTCCTGTAGAAAAATTATTTGGCTGTACCTGTAGCTGCATTTTTGAAAAACGCAGCTATAGCTTACGTTTAGCTGCGTTTGAAAACACGGCTAAAGGTCAGCTATAGCCGCGTTTTTTTAGAAAACGCAGCTATAGGTCCCTTTTAAAAATAATTATTCAGCTGGACCTATAGCCGCGTTTAAAAACGCGGCTATCGGTTAGCTATAGCCGCGTTTTTTGTAAACACGACTAAAAAAAACGCGGCTATAGCCCGCGTTTTTTGTAGTAGTGGGAAGATAAGTACGCTCCATTCAGGCCAAAGCCTTTCAAAGTTCATCATACCAACTCACAATGTGTGTTATTGCCTATGATAGGCTTTGAGTACGTTATCGGTTTGCCACCAATCCACAAAGGTCCACTTAGGCCCTTGGTTGGAATCATGACCCACCTAGTTGTGAGTGACCTACTGATCTATCCCTTTAACTTTAAGGAGCCTACCCATACTTAGGGAGATCCTAGATCCTATAAAAAAGAGGGTACCCTTTGTATCTCTTGTTTGTTCAACCATATATCTTGTGTTCACCTAATTCTAAAGGAAAAATAAGGATAAAAGATGTAAAATTTGATAGGCCAAGAATGGATTGACCCCTTGTAATAAATTAACCAATTAATTAGCCAAGTTAATTAATTAAGTTAATTAACATGCAATACATGTGGTAGCACAAACAAATCACCAACTAAGTTAAATGCAGCGGAAAATAAAGTTAACACAATGATTTGTTTACGAATGGGAAAACCCTCCAAGGCAAAAACTCAACCGGGTGAATTTAAGGTCACCACTCCCGAGAATCCATTATTATCACAACAAGCGGTTACAAATAAAGGAATCTCAGTACCTTATACCAACCTACAATTGAACCCTTACCCCAATACACAATTAGACTTGTTCTGTAGTGACAATCTTTCTTTTTCAATGCACGGCTTCCAGTACGTGACTAACCAATCGATGCACGGATCCAAGTACGTGACTAACATACCAACTTGAGAAGGATGTTGGCTGCAAAATTCTTCAATTCATCCACACGATGTAGATCAAGAAACTCTTTGGTTACAAAATTCTACGGTGTACAAACGCAGCAGCTTCTTTAAGAGAAATATGAACTAGGGCATATGTCTCCAGTCACAATATACTTGCAACAACAAGTGCAACAACCTTATGACGGCCCTTAAAATAATCCTTATATATATTTAGGATTGTGAGAAAAGAAACTCTAAACACATACACATGGATATGCATGAAATCAAATCTGAAAAACTGATTTTCGTAAATCTCAATAGATAGGGTATCTGTCGAGCACTTGTTGAGCATCGGGCTAAATTTGCCTTTTAAACCTCAATAGATACAATTTGTCTAGCTTTAAAATACAACACTTCTTCACTTGTTTCTTGGATAGATTTGTATGGCTTTAACTCTTGACTTGAACAACATGTTTCTTGAAGACTTAAACCATCCTAGATTTATCCAATTACAAATAAAATGTGTTTTGTCAAAGGATAAGCCAATTCTAAATGACATGTGTTCTTAACATGATTCACATATGTCCTAGCAAAATTAAAGTATGGCCCAAAAGTTATGGCACACCCTAATATGTTTGGAATGAAAGAAAAGAAGTTCTCACATATAAGAGGCTTATCTCAAAATCCAAAGGTATATCTTAATTTGAAAGGTTCATAAGATCATATCCTAATTACTATCATAAGCCCAAATCAAAAGGTCTTTCAAAAAAGAGAATCTTGGGCTTAAGGTAACACTATGTACTTAGCATCTAACATCGTACAAGTCAACACAAAATTCCTTAATCTTGGGCCTCTTTGTTGCATGCTTATGCTCAAAATGATGAGAAGTTCATGAAATTTGAAAGGAATGCTACAATATATTCTAGCTAGAGGGCTATTTCACAAAAAAAAAAAAAAAAAAAAAAGAATGATGATAATGAAATGAAAAAGAGAAGAACCCGAAAGTGATAAATACATTGTAAGCCCATATTTGAGACAAAGGGTTGAAAATCTCTAAGTACATTCTAATGAAAGCCCACGAAAGTAAGATGAAAGTATTATTGTGAATGGACTAAGGCTCAAATGAAATAAGGGGCAAGGTTCATGAGAGGAAGGAGAGTGATTTTGTAATTGCTTCTTCTGTAGACACTCAATTTTGCATCCATAATTAAATTTTGGAAGGTGACTAAAATGATCATTCTAAGTACCCTAAAAACCATAATTGCATTTTATGCATTAAATCATTCATCACATATCATAAAAATGATTTTGAAATTCTAACGATCGTGATGGTATGTCCGGTTTTCAAATTGGAACATCGGATTGAAAAATATCACAAGATCAAGTTTTCACGGTCTGCATACATTTCATTTGGGTGAAATTGATCAAGGATGATTAATTAAAATTAATTTTGATTGGTTAATAATTGAAATTAATCAAATAATTTATGTGATTGGTTGTTGAATTTGATCAAAATGAGTTTGGTTGCATAGGAATAAAAAGGATAATCTGATAATATGGCACAGGTTTTAAGTCCGACCTAGAAACTTTTCGATCAGGTCTAGACTTATCAGATTCAATTTTTTAGGGATAAAACCGGACCTAATTCATATTTGTTGATTTTCTAAGCAACCACAGCTTATTTTTCAAGCAGATACACCTCTATAAATAGAGGAGAATACCTAGAATTCAGCCCCCTCTTTGCCCTTAACGTTAAAGAAACTCTGGAAGTCCAACTTTAAGATTTTCTTTTTTGTTAAGTAAGAATTCTTTAGGATTTAGAGAGACTCACTCTCTTTCTATCTCTAAAGTAATTCTCCCATTCCCCTGTAGAATTTCTTGATGCATTGATGTAGGTATTGCTCCTATCCTTTCATTTACATGTTTATTTTGTCATTAATATACTTATCCAATTAAATTTTCCGTACATCTCTGTTATGATTTTTTTGTTGTTAGATCTTTTATTTCATGAAAACATGTATGATTGCTTATGTGTATTCATATGTTTGATCATATAGATGTAGGATATACATGATATAATCTTAGATCTGCTGTTCTTTGTTAATAAAAATCAAATCTGAAAATTCTTTTTTTTTTAAATCTATTATGTTTTCTAATCAAAAAATCATATCTGAAATTTTATTTTAAAAGTTCATTTTTTTTTATAGTATAAAAATCAGATCTAAAAATTCTTTTCAAACTCCATTTTGTTTTTTAATTAAAAAATCATATTTGAATTTTTCTATTTGAAGTTCATTATATTTTTTAATTAAAAAATAAATTTGGAAATTCTTTTTAAAATCTATTCTGTTTCTAATTTAAAAATTCTTTTCAAAATCCATTATGTTTTTTAATTAAAAAAATTAGATTTTAATTTTCTCTTTGAAGTTCATTCTGTTCTTTAATTAAAAATTCAGATTTGGAAATTCTTTTCAAAATCCCTTTTTTTTTTTTAATTTTAAAAATCAGATCTGAATTTTTTATCAAAAAATTATTTTCTTTATTAATTAAAAAAATCAAATTTGAAATTTTTCTTTAAAATTTATTCCCTTAGATAATTAAAAAGTGGATTTGAAAATTTTATTTTAAAAATAATTTTTATTCTGAAATTTCTCTTTAAAAACCATTTTTCTATAATTAAAATTTAGATTTAATTTCTTCCCCACATAAGAGCTACAAATCTAAGATTTTTGTATAATATCTAACCATAGATGTGAAAATATACATACAACATGTTGCCTGTCATTATTTAAGGGTACTTAAGTGATCTTAAAAAGTTTAGAAGACCAGACTTTGTTTGGGCAGAATGGGTGCCTAACACCTTCTCATTCTATAACCTAACCCCCGAACATTAGAATCTTAGGTTGGTAGAACTAGTACTTTACTTTATTTTGGTAGATTGTATCTAGGACCCAAGTCTTGTATTTCTTTTACATAGATCGTATTTAAGACCAAAGCCTTGTAATGTTATTCTACAAAATTGTATTTGTATAATCAATTAATGAAATTTGAGGTATTTCAATATGTAAGTTGCATATTTTAGTTTTTTCTTATTTTTTTTGTAATAAAAAATAAGTGCCAACTCCACATCAACCCCAAAAAGAGAGGTGCCGATACCTTTCTCTTTTTTTGAGAGCACCAAAAAGTTTCGGTCTCTCACACCTTCATTAAAATGGACTTAAAAGACTTTCTAAGAATATCTAAAGTTAAAAAGAACCTTTTAATTGGTACATGGACTTAATAAAGATGAGAAAACATGTCCCCACTCCAATTTGGGTCCGAGAAGAGCAAGAAAGACGCTTGGTCAAGATTGATGACACACATCAAGAAGAAATATTTTAAGAGGGAGAATCATCTCAAGTAACAATGGCTGCTTCAATTAATGATGAGACCGCACAAAGGATATTCAAGGCAATAGAAGAGCAAAGTGATGTTCTCAAGAAGATGGGGAGTCGCCTCACCAAACTAGAAGAAGCCAAGCTCAAAAAGGTCACACATGTAGAGATTCATGATGATGATGAAGGGGAAGCTTGGGATGAAAGAGATAAGGTTGATTATTAAAGGAACAAGCAATTTGAGAAGCTCGTCGTGGCCGTGAAAAAAAAGATGGAGAAAATGCAACTAGCCTTTCGCAAGGCCCAAGGGATGGATGATTGTCTCTATAGCATGGGGGGCATAATTTCAAAAACTCTCATTGCATTATCTCCAAAGTTTAAGATTTCTAATGCGAAAAAGTTTGATGGGACTGGAGATTCAAAGAAACATGTTAGGAGCTATCTAAGCATCATTGAAATGAAAAGATTGGATGAGAAGCAAACTTTGCCTGCATTCCCTCTTTCACTCACAGGAGGTGCATCAAGGTGGTACTATAGCTTAGATCTAAGCAAGACCAAGGTGTCGAATAAGCTAGTAGAGTTGTTTGTGGATCAATTCATCTTCAACACCATGATTGATGTAACTCTAAGAGACTTGGAGACCACTAAGCAAGGAGTGGGGGAGACATTCTCCGAATATATGACAAGATGGAAGGGAAAGGCGTCTAGGATGGTTAATAGGCCAAATGAGAAAGACCAAATCAACATGATTATCAAGAATTTGCTTCTGGCATATAATAGTAGGCTCCAGTCATCACCTATTGTCAGAGATGCATCCCTCAAAAAAAGAGATTCGGATACCTTTTAGGGCACCCCTCTTTTTGGGTATGTGATGTGGAGTCGCCACTTATTTTTTATGTACAAAAAAAAATAAGAAAAACTAATATACAAATATATACTGAATTGCCTCGTTTCATTGATTGAATAAAAAAGATATAAAATTTGAAAATTTGAACTTTACACGACTTTGGGTCCTAGTTACAATCTACCAAATGTACATCGCTTTTTGTCCTAGCTACATTCTACCCAAAATAAACAAAGATAAGACTAGATCTACTTAACCAAAGGCCTAAATTCGGAGGCTAGGTTACGGAATGGGAAGGTGTTAGGCACCCATTCCGTCCAGACAAAGTCTGGTCTTCTAGACTATTGTGACCAATGTACCATTTTATGCACGTCAAGAATGATATATTGAACATGTGAAATAAACTATTTACATAAAACCATTTATGAATGTATCCTCTTCTCATTAAAAAAAATCAAATCTATTTTAATGATTAAAAAAAAATTGATTTTGACATAAAATAAAAATAAAAAAATCAGATATGTTTTTATATGTGTAAAAAGAATGGTTTTTTGAAGAGAAAATTTAGATCTGTTTTTATTTAATAAAAAAAAGTCTTTTGATTGGTTTAAAAAAATTCAAATCTGTTTTTATATTTGAAAAAGATTTTTTATGAAGAGGATCTCATTCACAAAATAATTTCATGCTATATGACTTAAACAAAACAAACAACAAGACAATAATACATAATCTCTTTCTTTATTTCAAAAGTCTACATATGTTAAAAAAATCATATTTATATCTATGAAAGATACAAATTAGTTTTTTACTTAAGAAAACTTCAAATTTGCATCTAATAAAGATGTAGATCTATTTTTTATTAAGAAAAATTCAAATCTACATCTACAAAATATGTAGATCTGTTTTTATTTAAGAAAAATTCAGATCTGCATCTAAATGAGATGTAGATCTGTTTTTGGGTTAAGAAAAATTCAGATCTACATCTAAGAAATATGTAGAACTTTTTTTTTTTTTTTTAATTTCAAGAAAAAGCATTGACAGTCTTGGTGTCGATGCCGGGCCTTAGTCGGCAGCGGAAAAACTGCCACCACCATGCCTTCGTTCAACTACCTGCTGTAGCGACAGCTCCCGTGCGCGCAGGGCCCGCTGGAGGCCCCCTTCGATGATCAACACGTGTGTTTCATGCAGAGTTTTGGGTGCTCTCTCTCTCTTGGTGGAGGAAATGTAGGTCTACCTTTCGAGGTGTGGCAGGAATCTGGGCCAAATTTTCAGGGAATACCAAAGGTAAGTGGAGTCGCCACCAATCATTGGGTTTTTCTAAGGTGTGATTGGTCACTTGTTTCTAGTTGATTTTATTACCGATCCTAGGTTAAGAAAAATGTCATTTTTCCTAATCTAATGTGGATGGCAAAAAATCTTGATTCTTAGGCCCGGAAGTTTGGTTACATGTGGGGAAGGTGTTAGGCACCCCACAACACCTGTCCAAGGACAGACCTTTGTTTTGATAAAACCTTAATTTTTGGAGATTGGCAGTAAAAGATGTGATCTTGGCATTGGCTTTTGGGGCTTAGCATGCACGGGGGCTTTGAGGTTTGGCTTTTGAATAAGTGTGGTCCCAATCTATGCTTTCCTAAGGCATTCGGGCAAAGTACTAGATTTCCACAGCAAAAATCAGGCGACATGTTACCTTACTTTCATGGTGGAAATTAGGAATCGTTTTGCCTTAGGTGACATAGGTTGTGACAATCACACCGAAAGGGGTGAGCAGGTATATATATATATATACATACATCATGCACAACGCAGGCACGCAAAGCAGGAAAGTAAATGGCTACATCCCTAGAGCATGGCCCAAAATATAGGTGCAGGAAAATAAATAGGGGTCGCCATACTCTAGAGATGAAGACGAATGGTACATGGCATGATATACCTAATACAAACCATCTAAGAGAGAAAGAGAGAAGGAAGGAAGGGGTTTAAAAGAGTACATAACCAAAGGGAAAGACTAAACTCCTAAATCTACTGAATACTGCCACTTGGCTTATCTCTACATGCTTGCGTCTGCGCCTATTTTGCTTGCGCCTGGGAGACTATGCCCTAGCTCCAAGCACCTTCGCTCCATGTGTGTTCATGCAAAGGCAAAGATAAGAAACTGGCAGACAAACAATGGAAGGAAAAGATGCAAAGAGCATATGAAAGAGGCATAAAGCAGATAAGCATGATAGAAATGGCAAGCAAAGAAACAAGAATGTAAGCAAACAAGTGAGAAAGCAAACAAGCACAAAAACAAACATAATGGGGAGTCCGCAAGGGACAAATGTAGGTTTGGATCAAATGCCCATAACTTCATTGTGTTGAAGCATGGATGACATACTAGCAAGCAAGACTTATGCATAGAGCGCACAAGCACATGGAATATAGAAAGCGACAAAAGGGCTACAATAGCACATGGCATGACAAACATAGCCTAGGTCTAGGCACACAAACATTGCATGGAGCGCACAAGCACATGGAATATAGCATAAGGCATGTAGAGAACATAGATCCAAGCACATAGACACGTGAGAACATAGATCTAGACATATAGGCATAGAAACATACATGTAAACATGTAGAAGCTTAGCACATAAACATGGAAGAACATGAATCCAAGCATATAGACATGTACGGATGTAGATCTAAGCATGAGACATGGCAAAAAGCGCATAAACACATAGATCTAGGCAAAGCGTAGCCAACAACATCATACAAACATGTGAACATTTAACCCTAATCGTCAACCTAGAACTAAAAGAGGCATAAAACATAGGAAAACATGGCATAAAACCATAAGCATGTATATCTAAACATATAAGCACATAAAGATGTAGATCTAAGCATGAAACATGGCATAAGGCATAAAAGCAAAGAGATTTAAGCTAGAAACACAAATAAAGCAAGAAACATGCTAAAGAAAGCGATAAATCATGTTATTCAAGCAAAAAGAGCAAGATAAATGCTAGAAAAAGATTTAAAAGGTTAGGGGTGTGGGTGGTAGCTAAAAAGCTTCATCCACTCCCCTAAACCCCAAATCCCAAGTGTAGAACCAAGGAAAAGAAGATCGAGTATAAGAACAATACCTTGGGTTTTTTTGGTGAAGAAAGAAGAATCAACAAGCTTTGATGTGTGTTTTTTTGGTGTTTTGTGTGTGTTTTTTTGGTGTTTGGAAGAGAGAAAAATGTGTAGAAAGACTAGGCAAAGAGCAGAAAATTTAGAAAAATGTGTCTCTTTTTTGGTCTGAAGGGTGCCTAGGGCTATTTATAGCCTCGGCACGTGCTTCTAGGTGGCAGCCCTTGGAGGGCCGCCAGCCTCAAAAGGCCTAAAATGGGGTTGATCTTGATACCCTTGGAAAGATCTTGACTTCCTGTTTCTAAAAAGGTATGGAACTCGAAAATCCAACAGTCAGATCAAAAGTTATGACCCTCTAAAGTTAGCGATGCATAGATCGATGCGTCATCCTAGTTTTTGTGATATCTCAACCATTCTACACTCAAATAATATTTTTGGATTTTCCGAGGTTTGGCACGCAAATTGAGGGCGGACAAAATATGATATCAACACTTTGCTATAGAAGAAGAAGGGGTTCCTTGGGGCATGATTTGGGGCTAATCAATTCTAAAATGGAAGTAATTGGGGCCTATTTGTAGTCTTAGCCAACTGAATTACGATACGAAATTAATTTCAAATTGATTATAATTATAACCAATTAGAATTAATTGTTCTTAAGCACATATAGTTGGACTTTAATTTGTGAGAGTGCATTTTGGCCATTAAAACTTATTTTGTTGATAACTTTCAATTCGATGGTCCAATTAAGGCTCGTGACCAGTTGTTTTGATTGTTATGACATCAAGATCACTTTGATGATATGACATTAATGATCTAATGGCCCAAATTAAGATGCTATCTCTGAGTGTGAAATTACTCTTTTGCCCTCCTTGCCAGGTTAAATGCGAGTTGGAAAATGGGTTGTCAACAATTGGGAAGGTGTTAGGCACCCATGACCACCCGATTTGTGGACTGGGCTCCATTATGCGTTGATAGGATCTATTTAAATAAATAAGTTATTAAAAGAACCCTAAATCTAAACATTCACCATGCATTTAATTAAAGAAACACACACAACATGTCAAAGATTGCATCACAAAATAAAAGGAAACATATTAAAATGGAATCAAACAAATTATATTATATATGGAAAGTTGACAATTAAATTAAGAGTGCAAGGAAAGATCCCTTAAAACAAATAAATTCAAAAGAAAAAATATTATAGCAAAGTTGACTAAATAAAATAAAGGAAACAATTAATTAACCTAAATCAAGGTTAAACATAATCAAACAACGTGTGAAAAGTAAAAAAATTGATAACACAAGGTTTTTTTTTTCCGTTTCTGGGTTTAGGGTGCATATGTATGCTCAACTATGCGTATACATCCTTAACACAAAAACTGAAAAAATCACATTTTTATGTTTTATTAATTGAAAATCCAACATGTGAACTAAATGAAAAACACAAGGAAAACTAAGAACTAAATATTTTTATCACGAGATCGTTTTAACATTATCAAATAAAGATCAAAATCATCAAACAACACACATGTGAATAGTTCTACATATTATAATAAACCAACTTGACTTTTATGAGTATAAACAAGGGGAAACATAAACAAAAATCTTAGAACAAAGAAAAATTAAAGGGGAAAGTTAATGGATGCTCTAAGGACATTGGTTTAGGAAGTAATTTTAGGAACTTTTATGGAAAAATAAAAAATGAATTAATTGTTTTGACAACTTTTTATGTTTCCAATGAAAGTAATGTCAAAACTTTCCTAAAATGGTTTATTAAAAATTGCCCTAAGGACACCCTAAATATGACCCAAAATTAAAACATGGTTAGATTAACACATATCAAAGGATCATAAACATCAATCAAATATAATAAGAACACTTATGACAATATCAAAAAAAGAAAAAAAACATGTGGATCCTTTGAAGCAAAATGGAAATCATGGAAAAAAGACTCACTTTGTTTTAGAATCACATATTAGAGTTTGTTTAACTGACCCCTCAGTGCCTCCAACATAGATATTAGATTGAGATAATAACGGAAATCAAAGAACACAATAGAACTAGGTAATCACAACTGAAGAACAAACAATAATTGAAAATGTTTGGAAAAACGAATTAAAAAACAACTTTCTCCTTAAGAAACTACAAGAGAGAGGTTTTGAATACTATAAAAAATAATAATAATAATAATAAATAAATAAATAAAGGTGCAAGGCTATTATGTGTGAGTTTAGAAAAGATGAAGTTGGGTTTTTAGAACATGGAGGCACTAAAATAAACTTTCTCTAGCTAAGGTCTGGATTGGAGGCATAAAGTTGGTATTTATACGAGTAAACTAGGGTTTCAGGGCCTCTTGGAGGGTTTTAAATGGTCCTAAGGGTCTGGCGGATAACTCAACCAAAAGATTGAAGCTTTGAGACCCTAAATATTAAATTAAAGTTTCTAGAAGTGAAGGTGCTCGAGCGGAGTCATGAGTGTGTGTATGCAGCCTTGGAGGTGCAAAAAATTTGGGGGGGGGGGGGGGTGGGGGAGAGGGGGCCAAGCTTAATGTTATATATTCTTAAGTAAAAAAAAAAAAAAAAAAAAACTTTATTTCTTAAATTAATTTTAAGTTTTAACTCTATAAAGTTGTACTTTATGTTTATTTTGAACTAATCCATAATCACATTCTAAGTAATAAACATCTATTTGCTCAGGTCTGGGATAGAGTATTATAAGTAATAATTTTTGAATCATAAACATTTTTCCTTTTTAATAATGCATTAATTATAGATGACTTTCTTAAAATTATGCAGATTTTGAAACCGTAATATAGAATGTAACCTAGTTATATAGCTAATTTTATTTTTTGAAAAAATTGTGAATAGAAAACCATAATTTTTTTTTTTTAGGGAGAACTATAAATTATTATTTAAGTACACAAAACCAAACAATTAAACAATTATTTGATATCTCAAAACCACCTATTATTGTTATATATAATATGTAATAAGTTTAATAAATCAATCTGTGTACCATTACTACTAAATATAAATACACTTTATCTATCTATCTATCTATCTATATATATATATATATATCATATTATATATATATATATATATATATAATAAAAGTTGGGCTTAGACGCCGTGGTTGAGTCACGTGGTTTCACCAAACTGCAGAAATTTTAATAAATTTTTAGATTTTAAGAATAGATATATATATATATATATATATGCATATTTTTTGGATAAATATGACAAATCAAGTAATGAAAGAATGTAGCATTTGGTTTACAAGTATAACAGTTGTATCTCTCTAAAATGTTATCAACAAACCCTAAAATAAAAAAATAGATATATATTGTTTTGTCCTTATCTTTTTCTCCTATAATTTATAAGTTGATAAAAATTTTAATTTGATTACAATCCAAATTCTTCATGTAATCCTTTTATTATTAATTTATCTATAATTTCAACAAAAAAAAAAAAATTAGAGTATACGTAGAGTAGTTAAACTAAAGTAGTTAAAGTGAAAGAATTGATAAAATTTTTTTTCCTCCGTTTCTTTAAAAAAACGTAAAAGGAAAAAAAAGAAGATAGAATTGGCTTTTTTTTTTTCCTATGTTTATTTATTTATTTTTTTTGGTGGATAAATTTGCATTTTATGTCATCTTTTTCCTAATAATAAAGTAAAAAAAGAAAAAAATATTTGAGTTTCACTTAAACTACTTCTTTTTGTTCATATCTTCTTCACAACCTAAAATTCTCATTATATATACACACAGTTTTTTTGGTGTTTCATTATTTCTACTACGTACTTTACAATTATTTGTTATATCTTTTCTTTCTCCTCTCTGCCTTACCTACAACCTTGCAGGTAATTTTTTTTTTCTTTCAGCAAATTGAATAGATTTTGTGTATTTGTTGCCTTTTTATTATATATAATATGATTTTTATCAACAAGTTTTATAGATAGGTTGAAATTCTATGTTTGATCACACCTTTTAGTGTTTTTTTTAGAAGTCAATATAACAAGCAATATTTTTATATTTTTTAATTTCTTATTACATGATTATTTGTTGTTGACATCAATATTTTATTATGGATTTAATTTGTTATGGCTTTTGTTTGGTGCTTTATTCCATGTAATCTATATTCTTTAATTAAAAGCAAAATTTGTTGTCAAACATGTAATTGGATACGAAAGAATCCATCCATCCAAATTTCTATGTAAGTCTATCTTTACTTAACTCCATTTTTTTTTTTTTAAGTTCAAAATTTTGGATATTTTTTCATTAATGAATTGAGGTTTTGGCTTAATTTTGTTTTCAACCGTTTCAATTATTGAATTCATTATTTTTTTCATGTATAATATTAATATCTGGGTTTTTTTTTTTATGATAAAAAAAATAATATATGTGTTCTTAAAGGCTAAAACACAATACAATTACAAACATTAATTTAAGTTAGAGTGTTATATTTATTTATTAGTAAGTTAGAATGTTACATTAAGTTAGAGTATTATATTTTTATTTATTTTTAATTCAGTTTAGGGTTGATATAACTTATAACCATTTGAATGAAATCAACACTAAAACAAATTATTTAAATATCAAAATAAGAAATAAAAATTAAATTTCATTTAAGTGTACAAGTACAATTTATTTTTAAATCTTAAATTTTGAATGAATTCTTTTTTCATTTTATTTGTTATTAAATTTAATTATATTATCAAAATATTTTTAATTAAGCCGTGCACTGCACGTGCATAATACTGGTATATATATAAAACTGAAGCCTCTAGCTAGAGCTCTCATAATTTTCCACGTTAGCATAATATTTAAAAAATACTAAAAAATAAATCATTATCATTTTTTTTAAATAAAATTATTTTTGTTTAGTCCAAACTTAACAAGGAGTGGAACTCTATCTCTTTAACAAGTTCAACTTAAAATCAAACTTATCATTATCATTTATTTTAAACACACACATCCTTTCCTCTTCACTCAAACTCTATTGTTTTGCTACACGATATAAAGGATAAGCACGTTTTCTATCTTGAAAAAAGGAAAAAAAAAGAAAGAGATAAGCACATTTAAAGTTCTTGATAAAATACCATTTAGTTTGTTTTCTTGGTTAAAGAAGTTTGACTCAAAACAAATGCTACACTCCTGTTAGAGAGGTTTGGATCCAATAAAACTCGATAGTCTATATTGCATCTAAATTCAAACCTATAAAAAAAAAGCATCATCTGAAGTAGAAAATAGATGAGCGAATTTGAGAAGAGCATTGAGCTTTGAACGTGGGAGTATGTGATGGCAAGTCATCAATTATTATGTATATGGTAATTTTATTTATATATCTTTTGCTTTTTTTTTTTTTTTTTTTTTGAATGGATTCACAAATTTGTATTTTTCAATTGCTTCTTTGTTATTTATTCTTGAGGTTTGGATATCAATTATCAAGTACTAAACAATTAAAATTCAACAATAAAACTCATAGATTTGCAACTCTTATTCTAGAAAATATGCCAGTGTTAACAAATTTTCCAGAAGAGCAAATCCAAAAAGACCTTAGATTTAGTGGTCAGGATCATGATCATGACCATGTTAGTAATAAATAATTAAAAGCTTATTGCTATGGACACTATGAGCTATGAGATCACAACTTCAATAATATTCTGTATACTCAATAGTAGATTTTAAACCACTTTTGAAAGAACTAGGATTTGTCTCAACTTTTTCTTCTTCTTTTTTATATGAACTTTTGGTCTCAATTTTAGCCATTTCTTTGTTTTGGATTACAGGTTTGGCCATATAGTGGATCTCACTAGCATTACATGGATTCTTTATCTTAAAGAAAAGACTTCTATTGCTATAGCAAGAACTATTTAGGTATGTGTCCCTTGCAAGCATACGTGAACTTAAATTGTTTTTTAATATATGCATGCTTTAGTATTTTCCAATAGTTTTCCCGTGCATCACACGGGTTAGCGACTAATTCCTTATAAAAAACAAATACACTTTATTCAGTAAAAGTTAGAAAAAATACACAACCTGCAAACAAACAAAACTATTCTATGTTATATAAATATTATTTATATTACTATTTAAGGGGCTTTTCTTATTTGGATTGGATTTTTTTTTTTTGTTCCAAAATACCCTTACACCCTGCGTTTAAGTAGGGACAAAACTTGAGGATAACATTGTAAAAATATAACACCACCAACATATATATATATATATATATATAACCTTTCCTTTCCTTTTTTCCCCCTTTTTCTTTTTCTTCCCTCTTCCAACATTATATTAACTAGTATGTAACTCATGTTTATGCCCATGAATGATGAATTATAGTAGTGTTATTGATGTTAGTTTGTGCTATTATATATGAGAAATGATATGTCCACAACATTTTCACAACAAATCTTAAGTGGCAGGTTATTACTAGTTGTTATTATTGAAGCAAAAAAGTAATATTAGTGTTAGGTTTAAATTTGAACCAATAACAACTAACCACCAATGATTTGTTGTGAAAATATTGTAGACGTAGCATCTCTCACTATATATATATATATATATATATAGGACATTAGTTCAATCAAAATATTTAGAGATGCTAAAATGGTTTTTCCTTGCAATTTTAATGATATTGGTTGCGCCATAATTTTGAAGATCATTATTTGACACTACATAAACAATATCAATTCACTATCATTATCCACTCTCAAAAAAGAAAAAAAAAAAATTCACTATCATTGTTCATGAAATTCTACTAAATACAACACAAATTAAAATAATAAATTGGTTCAGTTGTATCTCCTAAATTGATTGCGGATAGGTGCATAGGATCGTTTAACTCAATTACAATTTGTTATATTCAAGATCTTCACATACAAAATATCTAAATAGAAACGGTATAAAAAAAAAATATATTTATTAGTTCAAAAAATAATAATAATAATAATAATAACAACAAAAGTCTGAATAATTTAATTTGTATGAAAAGCTAATAAAGGAAAATTTTAATTTTGATTCTAATAAAATTTTATCTAAGATTTAGTTATATATATATATATATATATATACATATATTACCTAGGTTTATTTATATTGGACTCATCATTTTCTACATTAAATTAACTCACTGGCACAAAAAATTAAAAAAATTTAGATTAGATAGGATATGTGGCGCAAAATTAAATTTCAATTGAAATCCAATTTTTACACTAAATTAACTCACTTGGCATGAAAATTTAAAAACTTAAATTAGATGAGACACATAGTGCAAAATTAGACTCTAATTGAATTACAATTTAAAATCTAATTGAATTTTTTCTTATTACCCATTAATACTAGTATTATGCTCGTGTAATGTACGGCTTAATAAAAAATATTTTGATAATATAATTAAATTGAATAACAAATAAAATGAAAAAAAAAAATATTAAGTTACATGGAAGATGTATATTATGTAAATTCAAGTTTGGTATTTTTTTTTTCAAAAAAAAATATTATAAAATATTTTAAAAACTATGGAAAATTGTAAAAATTGTTATTTCAAAAAAAAATATTATAAAATATTTTAAAAACTATGGAAAATTGTAAAAATAGTATAACAATTATAAATGAAATCTCTCTCTCTCTCTCTCTCTCTCTCTCTCTCTCTCTCTCTCTCTCTCTCTATGTGTGTGTGTGTGTGTGTGTGTATATATATAAGATAAAAACAAAAAAATATATATATTTTTTTAAATCTAAAAAATAAATGAATTTTGCAAATTGGTCCTTTTATATAATATATCTAATTACAATTGTGGGTATGAAAGCCCAATGCTACGTATTGGGCCTAGGGCCCAATTTGAATCACTGTTCGTCCGAAGAGGTAAAAGGAATCAAGACTGAGTCCGTTTGGTGGAAATGCACTTGAAAAGGAATGATGGGTGAGTCCGAAAACAATCCTATTGGTCCAAAGAGGTTCCCCTCATCGGATCATTAGAGAACTTGATCAAGTAAATATACTGAAGACCTGAGCGACCTTCCCAGCTGATTCCACGGTAAAGAGCAAACTCTGGGCACGCCTAGGGACAAGAATAACATAAAATATCTTAAAGGAAAAGCTGCCACCACCACATTTAATGCATTGCAGCAACTTTCCTGGCCGCATTTATGTGGAGAAAACACCTGAACAGTGCAACCTCAGCTACTACCACTCACAGCAGATTAAAGCAAGCATCTGATGTGACAAGTACTCAAGTGGATGCTTGGATGAAGAACAAGTGTATGGTGAAGATGAGGAGGAAGGAGTATATATAAAGGGAATAGGTCTCTGAGAATAAGGGGAGAAGAAAATTGTATTATTTTGGTTTGTAAACATTAATCCTTTTCGGATTCAAGAGGATTCTTACTGAATACTAGTCTGAACATCATTTTATCCTTACTTGTCTATTTGAATCGTTGTTAAATCCATATCCAGCCCAGCTATTTAACCCATTCTCTACAAAATTTATTGTTCGGGGTTCATTGGGCTCACGGCCTGTAGAGTTTGTACTTGGCTCATCAAATTTGGACCCTACAACAATGATCAATAAAAACTTTTATAATTTTTTTTAATAATTCCTATTTATTTATGAAGAGGGGATCATCCTAAAAGAATTAATTCAAAATTTAAAATTAAAAAATAAATTGTACTTGTACACCTAAAGAAATTTATTTTTTATTTTTTATTTTGATATTTAAATCATTTGTTTTAGTATTGATTTTATTCAAATGGTTCTAAGTTATAACACCCACTTAGCTGTAAAACCAGCATATGTATCCATATGTAATATTCGAACTTAATAATAAATAAAAATATAATACCCTAACTTAACGTAACATTCTAACTTATTAATAAATAAATATAACACTCTAACTTAAAGTAATGATTGTAATTGTATTGTGCTTTAGCCTTTAAGAACACATATTTTTTTTCTCATAAAAAAAACACAGATATTAATATTACACATGAAAAAATAATGAATTCAATAATTGAAACAATTAAAAAAAAAATTAAGCCAAAATCCCAATTCATTAATGAAATAATATCCAAATTTCTGAACTTAAAAAAAAAAAAAAAATGAAAACGGAGTTAAGTAAAGATAGACTTACATAGGAATTTGGATGGATGGATATAAAAACATTTTTAGATCCTTCTTTTTCTCTCGTATCCAATTTAATGTTTAACTGCAAATTTTGCTTTGAATTAAAGAAGATAGATTACATGGAACAAAACACCAAACAAAAACCATAACAAATTAAATCCACAATAAAATATTGATGTCAACAACAAATAATCATGTGATAAGAAAAAAAAAATACAAATATATTGCTTGCTATATTGACATCTAAAAAAAACACTAAAAGGTGCAATCAAACATAGAATTTTAGCCTATCTATAAAACTTGTTAATAAAAATCATATAATATATAATTAAAAGGCAACAAATACACAAAATTTATTCAATTTGATGAAAGAAGAAAAAAATACCTGCAAGGTTGTAGGTAGGGTAGAGAGGAGAAGGGAAGAATATAACAAATAATTGTAAGGTACGTAGTAAAAAGAATAATATACCAAAAAATTGTGTATATATATAGAGAGAATTTTAGGTTGTGAAAAATATGATATGAACAAAAAGATGGAGTTTAGGTGAAACTCAAATACTTTTATTTTTAACTTTATTATTAGGAAAAAAATGACATAAGATGCAAATTTATCCAGCAAAAAAAAAAAAAAAAGTAGTAAAAAAAAAAAAGTAGTTTGATATACAGTATTTAAATTCTATCTTTTTTCTTTTACGTATTTTTTTATCTCTCTTTTTTATTTAAATTCTATCCTTTTTTATATATAGGTAATTCTGTCCTATTGATTTTAGGCTTTGTTGATAACATTTTAGATAAACACAAATGTAGTTGCAGTTGTAAATCAAATACTATTTTCTTTTATTACTTGATTATTAAGAAAAAGATGACATAAAATGCATATTTATCCCAAAAAAAAAAAAAAAGGAACTTAAAAAAATTAACAAAAACGAACATATGTTGATACACAATAGTATTCAATTCTATCCTTTTTTTTTTTTTTTTTTTTTTCTCTCTCTTAATTCTATCTTATTTGCTTTATTTTATGTATTTTTTATTTATTGAAATTCTGTCCTTTTTTTTAGGTAATTCTATCCTATTGATTTTAGTTTTTGTTGATAATACTTTTTAGATAGACTAACCAACTAAATTTAATCTCTTTTTGAAATTTTAGAAAACACTTATTGTAGGTTGCACATTTTGTTAAAACACTTATTGTTATTTTATCCAAAAAAATTAATAAGAACAAATATAATGTTGTTTTTATATAAAAATTACTGCAATAAGAAAGTTGCTGTTTTTTTTTTTTTTTATAATACACTACATGTAAAAAAATAAGAATTAGATAAATTAGATGAAGAATTTGGACTGTAATCAAATTAAGATTTTTATCAACTTATAAATTATAGGAGAAAAAAAAATTGTATATATTTTTCTTAAAATCTAAAAAAATTTATGCAATTTAATGAAGTTATTTGACGTAACTGCGACTTCTAAACTTTACTTTTATTATATAGTAAATGATATATAGAGATTTATAAGTCCACCAGTATTGTAGATATATTCTATGATCCATCCACTTTAATATAGGGCAATTTTTGTGGTTCTCTCGTTTAATCCAACTTGCCACGTTTTGAGAAAGATAAAAAGAACTCCTCCCAGCAATCACGACACACCACGTGTGCGACAAAACCACCTTTAACAGCCCCGCTGTTTTCCAGATCCAACGAGCCCAGCTAATCAAAACCATATTCCCTATAGATTATTCCCTTTCTTCATCTTCTTTTTCAAAAAATACATTTCTGTTTAAATATGTTATTTTCCAAATAAAACTTGTACTTATCTTTATTGTAATGTTAATAAAAATCCAGCTTTTACTACTGTTATTTTTTCTGAATTTGGAAAAGAATAGAAATTTTTTTTTTTTTTACTTTTTTTATATAATAAAATGAGATATAATTACTAACAAAGTTAAAAAAAAAAAAAAAAAAAAAAAAAACTGTATTTACTATTTAAGAGTAAAAGCCAAAAAAAAGAAGTGGTAATAAAGACGTAGATAACGAGGAATTTAAAAAATTGAAGAGGGTAGCAAAATTAAAAATGGGCCAAGCTCTATAATTAACAGCACTCCTATAACAACGCGCAGCACACAACTCAAACACTCTTTTACTTATAAAATTAGTCCAATCTCAAATGACACTAAAGCTTAGCTTAATATCTATATATATATATATATATATAGAGACAGCCCAAAATTAATAAATAAAGTTTAGAAGTGAGTATTATTTGCAACTGACTGCCTCCCACTTCTTCCACTCTCACAATACTCATCTTTTTCTCTCTCTTTCTCAAAATCACATATCACCTTCTAATCTCAAAATCTCTCTCTCTCTCTCTCTCTCTCTCTCTCTCTCTCCTTATTTTCTTCCACATTACTCTCTCAAATCAGGTACATAACATTAATCACACTTATCTAGCGTAATTTCTATTGCTTTATTGTTATTATCTATTAATCTGCTTTAATTATCTATCTATCTATCTTCTTCCATCATTTGTTGATTTGCTCATGTTTTTTTCTCTCTTTTCATTTCATTATTTTGTGATCTTTCTTTGATTTCCTTTTACTCTCTGTTTGGTTGCCGAGAAATCTGACTGGAAAAAGAAGGAAAAAAAAAAACAAACAAACTTACATTTTCCGATGAAAAAAATACTCGCCTTATTTAAGTCTGTTAGTTGTCCTTACATCAGTGATTAATTCAGTTATCACATTATCAATACTTAATTAATTCAATTTATATTCTATTATCACTTCTTTTCTTCTTCTTTTTTTTGTTCATTTTCGAATAAATGCAGGCATTATTTTTGCTTCCCAAGCATTATTTCAAAAAAAAAAAAAAAATTATTAATATCACCTAGATTGCTAGTTGACTATGATAATTCCTTGTATTTACTTTTTTTTTTTTTAATTTATTTATATAGGAACATTTTAGATCTGAACTAAATTTTCTCTAGGAAGTACTCATTGTCTTTTACTATGTTGCAATTTGATTCATAAAAGAAAAAAAAAAAAAGTTCTTGCTATTAGGGTTTTGTTTCACTTTTCAGTCACTTGATTAACATTTCTTTGAACTTTGTTTGGATTTTGGATTTTCAGTTAAATCGACATATTTTTATCGGATTATGATCATGATGGATGTGGACAACAAGTTCTTCAATATGGGTGTTCTCATTGTGGCCACTTTAGTGGTGGCCAAGCTTATTTCTGTGCTTATAATGCCTAAATCTAAAAAACGTCTCCCCCCGGTTATTAAGACGTGGCCTTTGATTGGCGGCCTCGTCCGCTTCATGAAAGGTCCGATTGTGATGATTAGGGAGGAGTACCCCAAGCTTGGGAGTGTATTCACATTGAATCTGGCTAACAAGAAGATTACTTTCTTGATTGGTCCGGAGGTTTCGGCACATTTCTTTAAAGCTTCCGAGTCCGATCTTAGCCAGCAGGAGGTGTACCAATTCAATGTGCCTACTTTCGGTCCAGGAGTAGTATTTGATGTTGATTACTCGGTGAGGCAAGAGCAGTTTCGGTTCTTCACTGAATCTTTGAGAGTTAATAAACTCAAGGGATATGTGGATCAGATGGTTACAGAAGCAGAGGTATGTGTGAATTGAAGATTATAGATATGTGGATCCTTGGTGGGTTTTTCGTTAATTTTCTTCCACATGTCAGTAGTTTATTTATACATGCATAAGAAGATCATGAAGGCTCCATTTTATATAGTAGGATGTAAGTGCTAATTTGTTGGAGATGCGACATGTCCTAAGGCAGTTTTTTGTAACAAAATGGGTCGAATAATATACTACCAGCATTTTAAAACATCAAAATTAATATATTACCAGCATTGATTGATATGAAATAATAAAGCCACTTTGACTAACATGTCTAGATACGTTTCCATATCAAGTGCTCAGGTATTCTTAAGGTTAAGAAAACTTAAACTATAACTTTGTTTAGGCTTTGGGTTGCAAACATTGCATGCTTCTTAGGATGTTTATTTTCTTTCAAACTTGATAAACTATTATCTAAAGGCACAGTTGTCTTGTCAATGAGGCTTGCCCATTTATTATTGACCGTACGCCTAAATCCTGCAGATTAGAAGAAGAGTTATGCAGACTAACACATGGGGCATAGATGCCTCATGCCTGAAAAAAGGGAGATATTCACCCTTAAGTGGTTAAGGATGTTTTGGTAGTGAATCAAAAAATGTGTAAGTTGGGAACAAATGCAAAATAAGGACTAGCCTAAGATGGTTCTAATTAAAAGATTGACAATGTCTAGATTATTGTTTTAGTTGTTAAGCTGTAATATTAGTACCTATCATCTGCAAAAGTTTAATGTACAGGTCTAAAGTCACTAGCCACACTTCGAATTATGCTTTCAATATCCTCACTTTCAGCTATGTTATGTAGTGCTTTCAATTCTTCATACTCTGAACATTTTATGCTTGGCAGATGGCTCATTCTATTGGTATTTGAATTGCTCTATTCACCATACATGTGTGATATGGCTTTTGAGTAGTTCATAGATGGTTCTTTGATTTCTCAGATTCTGCATTATACCTTTTTCACAAAATTGATTACACCCATGGTCTTAATTGCTTTTTATACTGGCACCGGACAGGATTACTTCTCAAAGTGGGGAGACAGTGGTGAGGTGGACCTCAAGTATGAGCTGGAGCATCTAATCATCTTGACAGCCAGTAGATGTCTCCTGGGTCGAGAAGTTCGTGATAAGCTCTTCGCTGATGTTTCTGCCTTGTTCCATGACCTCGACAATGGAATGCTCCCTATTAGTGTTATCTTCCCATACCTGCCCATCCCTGCTCACAAACGCCGTGACCAGGCCCGTAAGAAGCTTTCAGAAATCTTTGCAAACATCATAGCCTCCCGCAAAGATGCTGGAAAGTCAGAGAATGACATGCTGCAGTGCTTCATTGACTCAAAGTACAAAGATGGCCGCCCAACAACTGAAAGTGAGGTCACAGGCTTGCTCATTGCTGCTCTATTTGCTGGGCAGCACACTAGTTCCATCACCTCCACTTGGACTGGGGCCTATCTCCTCAAACACAAGCAGCACCTATCTGCTGTTTTGGAGGAGCAGAAAAACCTGATGCAAAAGCATGGGAGTAAGGTTGATCATGATATCTTGTCTGAGATGGACACCTTGTATAGGAGCATTAAGGAGGCATTGAGACTCCACCCCCCACTGATTATGCTGCTACGTAGCTCACATAGTGATTTTAGTGTGACAACCCGAGATGGAAAAGAATATGACATCCCAAAGGGCCACATAGTTGCCACATCACCAGCTTTTGCAAACCGTCTTCCTCATATTTTTAAAGATCCTGACAGTTATGATCCCGACAGATTTGCCATTGGGAGAGAAGAAGACAAGGTTGCAGGGGCATTCTCATATATTTCTTTTGGAGGTGGCAGGCATGGTTGCCTTGGTGAGCCCTTTGCATACCTGCAGATAAAGGCAATCTGGAGCCATTTGCTGAGGAATTTTGAGTTTGAGCTTATATCACCTTTTCCTGATATTGATTGGAATGCCATGGTTGTGGGTGTGAAAGGAAAGGTGATGGTGCGGTACAAGCGGCGGGTGCTTTCTGTTAATTAATCTAGGTGTTTGGCAGGTCTAAATTAATTACTTGGTCTTTGGGATTTTATTGCTCCATCATGTATGCTTCTTTGGTGTCATGCTTTAATCTGTGTTTCTAGAAAGGTGTTGCTCTCTTTTTTTGGATTTGGTCTTTGTTAGCCTTCATCTATTTATGGTTGATTATTGTAGCTTGTAATAGAACTTTAGTTTTCTTTTAGTTGTAACTGCCAAAAAATTGGGGCCCTTGACTTGCGTTGGATTTCTCTCTCATCAATGAATTTGTGTTAGAACAAGTATCTCTCTGAGTGGTGTCATGTGTCTAGTTCATGGTTGTAGGAAGGGCTGGATTACCGGCTTATCATCAAGTGGCGAAAATATTACATCAGGATAAGCTAATCAATTCCGCATCCAAAATAGAACATGATCATTATTATGTTATGTATCTTGTCTACGTTTTGATACAATGGGACACCAAGGGTCAAATGTTGTGCCCACAACATTGAGCTAAGCGAGACTGTAAAGACCAGTCTGTTGTGGGCCATTTCAATTGTTTATTGCCCATGTGGTAGGCTGCAAACCTAATTATTAGCCTAGAAGGTTTCATATCATCTCCATGGGCGCAAATCTGATTAAGCAACACGTTTTTCATTTGCAACAGAACTTGAAGATCTGAGGTTTGAATGTTGTTCCGAGTGTTTAGGCACTTGGAAGGAAAGATGCTAGAGCTCTTTACATCAACTTTGGATGAATTTTACTCGATTCATAGAAATGAATTCAATGCTAAGTCATTACCGGCATAAATGATACAGTCTTGGTCCAATGAGATATAGTTAAGATGATAATACTCGTACAAGAATACAGTAAAACAAAAATTCTAATTACACAGGCTGGTGTGAAAATAACCTTTCTTGTACATCTTCATACTTTCTTGGGCAAGGACCAGTGGTAAATAAACTAATAGAAGCTACTTACCATAATATTAGATCTCATGAAAAGGTATAAAAAGTAAATAAAATATCTCTCTATCTTCGTGGAGATCATCTTTACGTTCATCAAGACCACGTTTTAACATTTATCATATTATGTCTCTGTGGCAGATCATGATCTTCCAGCACCCTGGATTAAAGAGCAGCTCAAATACATGAAAGCTATGAACCTTTTCCGAAGTAGAAGGACAAAACAGAACAAAAACTAACCTCTATGTTTCAGATTGTGGCATCTGTGACGTATGTTGAGCTTCACAGGTGATCAATTTGCTATGATTTTTAGGAGTTCAATATCAAACAAAAGAGTCTTGTCTATCAACCCTTGGTTCCTCAGTACAAAATCCAAAGCTCGTTGACCCTTTGAAACACATTGGCATTGTATCTTGTAAGGTGCACAAAATTTTAATACAAGTATCAACAAAATACTCAAATTTTACCGAAAATGTTGTTGGTCTTGGGCCACTCTTGTTGTAATCATTGTCTGGATATCCCAGATCCGGCGGCACTATGATCCTGCAACACTGCAAAATGGATCATGAAATTTGCATACAATTTTCTTTTTCCCTCCCTTTTTTTCCCAGGCTCAATGCAAGTATACATTTTGCCAATACCACTAGCCTAATTTTGTGCTCAAGGTCAAGAGAAAGCTGCATTAACAATATATAGGAGCTCAAAATTTCATCCAAAAGAATATATGATTAAAGAGTGCACCAATTTGTGAGCTGGTATTAACTTGAAGGTATGGTGACTAGTATCCAGATAATGAATCTATTAAGTTGGAGTTTGGCATCTCTAGTAGAACTGCATTTTGCAGATTTTTACGTAGTGAAATGCATTTTGAATTTTTGGTAGTGCTTGACAAGTTTCTTGGCTTATGTGAAATGCATTTTGCAATTTTCGGTAGTGCTTGGATCTAGCGGTTTAGGAAGGCGAAGGAGGATGGATTGGCAATTGGGGCCTGGGATTGAGATTGTGGTTGAGATTCATTGATAGTGGTGGTGGTGGTGTGGTTGCAATTGGGGCTTGGATTGTGTTGAGAATAAGATTTTTATTTAGCGGAAAGATAGAATTTGAAATGAGGAAATTCGTTTAACAATAGGGGTGGTCTCTGCTGATGAAAAGATGACGAAGAGTTGATTGAGATGGTTTAGTCATGTTAAAAGGAGAGTGATTAATGCATTGATGAGTAAGAGTCAGTTGATTCAAGTTGAGGGAATACAAAAAGGTAGAGGAATCCAAAAATAACAGTAGTAAAAATAGTAATAAAGGACATGTCAATTAAAGAAGTAATAGAGTATGAATTTGGATAGAATAAAATGCCGGAAAAGGCTTTATTGTTGTGGATCTATAGCCAAAGCTGACTCATTCATTGAGGATCTATAGCTGACCCCAAAAATTTGGAAGAAAGGCTTGATTCTTTTTGTTGTTGTTGTTGTTGAGAGTTTTTTGTATATTCACTGTAATTGGGTGGCCAAGAAGTCACCGTGCATGATGGTGTGTGCAATTGCAGTTTCAGCCCTTTTTCCATTTGTTGTTAATGTGTGATCATGTTGTACACAGTGGCCGGCGATCAGGTTGTATACAGTGGCTTTGGTGCATAATAGTTTCATAGATTTTAGAGATTGATTTAGAAATTTGGGAAATAGATTAGGGGGCTATGCATGGTGGCTTGACTTCTTAGAATTTCTTTTTTGGGGGAAATTGTAGAGAGTTAAAAGAAATTGGTGAAACAACAAGATTATTTTGTTTGTTTTTTTATAGATCTCATTTTTTTTAGTTGGGGTTGTTATGTTTTCTTTTTTTTGACGTCAAAGATAGAAGTTATGTTTTCTTTTTAAAAAAGATATTGATTGGGTAATGATTAAATTCTTATTTAATGGGAAAAAAAAAAAAAAAAAAGCATTCTCCAATGGCATAACTAAGCACAATTTCATTTAGAAAAAGTTTCAACGTAATACCAAATGCATTTTTTTTAAAGAGATGCATTATGTAATGATTTCATTATTCGGTTAGAATTCATTATCCCAAAATGCAGTAGAGTTACCAAACACAGCTGAATTAATCCATAGAATGCAATCTTGGCACATTTTAGTGAATGCATCTAGAGACAAAATACATTGATGGCCAGTAGGAATTACGGACAGGAGCTTAGGCAGTTCCTTGAAATCACACCAAAGTAACAAACCAGCCATACGTGTCATTAGTGTAATCCTCTTTATATACTTAATGTGTGGCATGTGCATTGTGCACTACCTTTAAGCAAATGAGCTTTGACAGGTTCTTGAAATCACACTAAAGTAATAAACTAGGCATACATGTTGATTATTTGTAATCCTCTTTATATACTTGACTCATGGTTTTAGGATCTAGATTTTAGTTGGTGAATTCCTGTGACAAAAAGCACTTTAATGAGTTTCATATTCATTGAAAATAAGTAGGTTAGGTATTGAGTCAAGTTTCTGTCTAAAGATTGCAATTCATGAAGACTTCCTCAAAAACAATCACCAAGTCAGGCAGTAACCTTGCTTGACGCTCGCTCAAGCGAGATTATGGAATTTAGATTCCTGGCCTTTCTTAGACACAGTTTAACCTAAAATAGTAAACTTGAATCTACATATAGATATCTTTCATGTGTGATTTTGAAGGTGACAGAGGCAACAATTCTAATACCTATGAGAGAGCCTAAATTTCCTCAAGTTTAAACCGTCAAAAAGCCTCTCCTTGAGCTTACATTTGATTTTCTCTCTGTAATTTATCCTCAAACCACAAATATCCTTAATACCTTTACTTTTTTAGTAGAAAGTAGAAACCGTCCAGAGATTTTTTTAGAGTGCTGGTGTTTCAAGTTGATGCCGATAAGTTCCTTTGTGGAGAAAGTTCTATTGAAGGATTTTAGAGTTCTGGAGCCAATAATCAGGAGGCAAACGGGTTGCTTGTTGAGCTAAAAAGTCTGACAGCACATGCTATTACAACAAGTCATGTCTATTTTACAAAGGTTCTGTGAGTATAAAATAATTTTAACTATTTCTTCTATAGTGGAAATTTCTTGTGAAGTTAGTTATCCTCTTAAGTCGTTTTTCTTTTGAAGAGTTCTTCAAAAGTTTTCCACTTCATAACCAAAATCTGTGGGTTTTTATTTATTTATTTTATAATTGCTTTGGATTGTGGTTGTTACTATGGTTGTGTTAATTTTTATGCTGTTAATTTCGGACATATGAGATAATTAATCCATTACTTCATTACTGTGGGGTTGATATAACCTTCATACCTCCACTTGTTTGGTAGAAACCCTCCAGAGAGTTCTTTGGAGCGTCTGAGTTCTGGTCGATGCAGATGAATTCATTCATGTAGGAAGTTCTATAGCAGGATCTCAGAATTCTAGTCGCTGAGGTAGGAGACAAATGGTTTGCTTGCTGAGATTACAAGTCATGTCACATTTAAAAATATTTTGTGAGTATAGATTGATTGTAACTGTTTCTTGTATAGTGAAAATTTCTTATGGGGTTCATTACCCCCCTGGAGAGGTTTTCCTTTTGAAGAGTTTTTCAAAAGTTTTCTACGTGTTTTCTTTTTACTTTTTAATTGTTTTGGATTGTAGTGATTATTACTTAGTTGTGTCAGTTAATTTTGAGCGTATGCAATAATTAATCTGTTACTTTGTTAACTAGAATCACTATAGACTTCATACCTCTACCTGTTTGGTGGAAACCCTCCAAGGAGTTCTTTGGAGTGTCGGAGTTTTGGGTTGATGCAAATGAGTTCATTTGTGGGGGAATTTCAATTAAAAAATTCTAGAGTTCTGGGGTCACTGAGGTGAGAGGCAAACAGGTTACTTGCTGAGATTACAAGTCATGTTTAGTCTATAAAGGTTTTATGACTATAGGCTAATTGTAACCGTTTCTTCATTTGTGGAAATTTCATATGGGGTTGGTTACCCTGGAGTGGTTTCTCATTTGGAAAATTCTTCAAAAGTTTTCCAATTCGTCACCAAAATCTGTATGTTCTTTTCATTACTAAGGATTGTGGTGATGATTACTGTAGTTGTGTTAATTGTTAAGCTATTACATATGTGATAATTAATCCATTACTTAATTCACAAGGCAGGTGCACTACTTTTAATGCAACTGTTCAAAAATTTTGTGGATCACTCAGAAAATAGCATAGTCTAAATCAGCTATATATTTTAGAAAAGTAGATGCAGCACCTTCTAACGCCACCCAGAGCCATGCCTGAAACAGCTTCTTCAAAAGCTGGTATTACCTGAAGATTCAAGAGAAACAGAGCACCATTAGAAGCCTCAATTTTGAATGTCCAACTGAATAACAATATGGCCAATTAATCCATAGCATCCCAATTGAATCCAATTCCCAAAGTTGCACTTCCCTACTGAATCTTGACTTACAAAGTTGCACTATAGAATTTAACAATAAGCAGTAGCTTCTTATATAATTCCATACTTCAAAAAAAAAGTAATAATAATTAAATGCTTCATCAACATGAGATAGACATGCATTAACTTGAGCCAAGATTTAGAAATGAAATCAAATTCATAGCAGAATAGGAATTTGAGGAGACACAGTACTTCTCCACTCCATCTTATACAAAATGGAAGGAAAACATTGTTTATTGTTCAAATGGGGAAAAGAATATTCCTCACCTCTTGAGATCCTATTCTAAATTTGAAGAAGTCCTTGTCATCACCCTGCAATCAAGCACTTAGATATCATTGTGTTCTAATTGAGTATAGTAGAAACTCCAGTTAAAGGATGATAAGCATTCCATACCACAAAAGAGCCACCCTTTGTCTTGTTTCGGGCTTCAAATATACGGCCATAATATCCGATGGTGTAACCATCCCAATCAACCTAGAACAACATCATTGCCCATAGCTGCTTCAGTTAGACAATTTGAGAATAAAACAACTTAGAATTGAACTTCAATGTTGCATGGTTTATATTGTATTAAATTCAGCTCACCATTTTCTCAAATGTTCATGTATCAACTCTACCAGACTTAAGACAGATGACTCCATGCATACTTATACATATAATTGGGGATATGGAACTAATGCAGTATAAAATTTCTCTTTAAATGAATGAGATTAGGCTCCAAGTCTTGGCTAACTTACATTATGAAAAAATGCATATGAAAAATTAGTGGCTTACCACTACAGTCTCTCCCATTTTTGGTATGGGGCCATTTCCTACTCGCAAGTCCTGCATTCTCATAAATATGTTGTTAGAACAGATAATTAAATTATGATGCTTGTGCACTTAAACATTTTTGGAGGCCTTATGTATTTTTCATCAGGCAACCTTATACTGAAGACCTGATTCTGTCTCTGTGTAGTCCGGATAACGCATTTTAGTCTTGCCGTAGTCCTTTCCCCTAAGTGCTGGCACTGTAATCCCAAACATGGTGCTCATAGTTAGTATTTAGCACTAAAAAGCGTCCCATATATTAACATATTTGATTCTTAACAAATTAAGATTACCCAATGGTCCACAATCATATGACTGAGATACAAAACAAAGCAAAGCAATATGCTATAGTTAAATCCACTGAAATCAACCTAGGTTACCTACAGCATAAATAGTGTAAATATCGACTATCAAAAAATTCAAAATTAAAGAAATTAGACTATATTCAATGAAAACTCTAAATGACCCATAAAATCATATGAATGAGAGGAATGACAAGGAAGAGTCCTAAGTGATGGCCAAGCTAAACTATTAACATGTAAGAACACATACCCAAAGGAATCATGTCATCTCTTATTTCAGCATGGATTATCAAGCCATGATCACAAATGCAAAACAATTAAGGAATTCAATTGTTTAGATTTTAGTCGAATTTAAGGCTCTAGTATAGCCTTGCAGAATCTCTGAAGTTGATATAATTTGGAACCTTATTATTGTAAGGCTAATAAAGCAGCTGAGTGATGAGATAAAGAAGGCTAATAGGACCTTCATTCATTCATATATAATCTAGCTAAAAGAGTGAGGCATTGCTTATCCATCCAAATTTGACATTAATTTTTTGATGAAACCACGATTTGCTTACAGAATTTTCCAGTAACAAAAAAACAATGCACGCGTGCACAAATATAGTGAATGAAAGGTCATTGTTAGTGAGGTATGTAAATTACTGTCAGCAAATTCAGCTGCCACAGATACTCCATCCATTGAAGCATTCCACCAGAATCCAGCAGCAAGCATCCCAACTGATGAAATCAAAACTTTCCTTCGCTCGACGACTTTCCCATAAGCCGTGGGGTCTCCTTTAAGATTCAGAAACAAAGTATTATTAAACACTGCAACTTCAAAACAAGCACTTTTACAATTATTGATTCACTAAAATTTTTCCACTTTGCACACAAAACATATAGAAGAAAGCTAGAAAATAATGCAGATAACTGAAAACCCTCAATTAAGCCACATCAGCATAAACCATAAAAAAAATTCCAATTTGGTATACAGTTTTATTAAAAATTTTTTTTTTTTTAAGTAGATAATTATTGAAGATTGGTAATTGTGGGAGAAATAGAAGGGTTGAGAACAAACAAACTAACCGCATGAAGTCGGAACTGAAAAGGAGTGAGGTTGGTGAAGAGATTGAGGAGTAATTGAAACTCTGGAGCATCCCTGAGATGAGATATGAATTAAATTGAAGTGAGTCAAATGAGATGAGATGAGAAAAAGAAAGACGAGGTCGGAGGACGGTAGACGTAGCAGTACTTAGTACTTACTGTGTTTGAAGATAAAGGTAGAGAAACAACCCCTGAAATCCACGCCATTACTAATTATCAATACAATAAAGATTGCCTGTCAACTTTAGCAGTTTCTAGTTTCTAGTTTCTAGTTTCTAGAGAGTGGGAGGGATGGGGGCCTTCCGCGCGAAGATAAACGACCTCAGTTTAGAGCTGTGTCTTTGTGGCTCGTTGCCACCTCCTGGTTGTTATTGGGCTTTACTTCTCCACATGGGCCCATAAAAAAGGGCCACTCATTTAAAAAAACAAATATTTACTAATTAGCTTAATTAATAAAAACTCTTCCATAGCTTTAAATTTCTTAATCTTTATTTAACTAACAAAATTAGAAGAGAAAACTGTTTTTATCTGATATATATATATATATATATATAATGGAAGTTGCAGAATTTTATTGCTAAAAAAATATAATTAAAAGAAAGTATATACGAAGAGGGAACAAATGTATGAAAAGTAGGGAACATATTTATGAAAAGTAGCAAACAAATGAAGAAAGCAGTGATTACAAACTATCTAAACTCTTCCAGATCCTACCACAATGGCACATTGGCACCAAAAAAATCTCAAATATATACACCAAACTCATGGCCAAAAAGTAACCCATGGAGGGAAATGACCCATAAGTAGGAATGACCAAAACCTAGTGGGCAACAAGTACCCGACTTGGCCGATGGGTATGAGTTTTGCCCAACTTGAGAGAGAATTCAAGTAACATGGGTAGGTTTTTACTTGCACTCGAATCTAGCAAGCGAGCAAAACCCCTTACACACTAGTATTTTTCATTTTTCTTTTTTGGTTCTATTTTTGTTCTATTTTTTCCCAAGAGAGCCAATTAATTCTTCAAGAAAATTCCCTACCTCGGCTCGATGGATTTGGTGGAGGTCCTAGCTGCAAGAAGGGCTGTTCTGTTCATTGTGAAATTGGGCATATCACAATTAGTGTTTGAAGGAGACTCAAAGGTAGTTTACAAGGCTTTGAAAGCAATTGACGTGGGCCATTCTTCAATCGGTCAATATGTGAAAGACATCATGTCTATTATCGATTTGCTTCAAACTTTCTCTTTCTCTCTCTCTCATATTAGGAGGCAGGGTAACTGTGTGGCTCAGGCCTTAGCCAAGAGAGTAAGATTTTTTTTTTTTGTTTGGATAGAGCATGTTCCTTCAGACGTTGTAGTTTCAGATTTATAGTTTTCTAATAATATTTCGACGTATTGATCCTCACCAAAAAAAAAAAAAAAAAAAAAAAAACTCTTCAAAACAAAAAAGCAAAAACCCGGGTCAAGTTAAGTTTGGTAGAGATCGATAGAATTCTGATTGAGCAAGGGAGTAGCTCATAGCCACATAAGGCAGCAAGCTATGGCTAGCCTCCCCAAAACAAGACTAACAAAAAGGGCACCAATCTACTCAATATTACTGGTGGAGATAGATAGAAATCTAATTGAGCAAAGGAGTGGCTTACAGCCACCTAAGGCGGCAAGCTATGGCTAGCCTCCACCAAAACAAGACTAACAAAAGGGCACCAATCTACTCAATATTAATCTTATTTTCCCCATGCATAACGGACAACGTTTTATTTTTCCAAACTGGTTTCAGAGGAATCTCATCCAATTTATATGGGGCAATTTTTTAAAAATATTTCATGTGTATTAAATCAAATAACTCATTAAATTATTTTAAAACACGGACATTATGTCCTCAATGTAGTTTTAGTACACAATTAACCATTCAATAAGCTTCATTAAATAACACGTCCAAATCCTGTTGGTAGGTAAACAAGCTAGGCTCTCTTGGGCAAATGCAGGAGTCACTGAATAGACCCTCATTGCTCCTGGGCCACCTAATAGAAGTAACTTCTTGATTGAGGAAAGAGGAGAGCTTATCAGCACCAGTAACTTTCACAAAATTCTTCCCCAAAACACTTGCACATTTTATAGATCGTTACTAATCTTTACAAATCAGAAAATGATGCAATCAAACCTCACATAATAAACGTACTCGTACAAAATACATCCTTATCGTCTTATAGTGCATTCATCAACTACATTTACAGCAGGATTGAGCACCCCACGAGTTTTATTAACTTTGCATCGCCCCAAATAAGCAAATCATGACGCTCACAGGCTGACTAATTTAAGAGAGTTCGCCTTCTCTTGCAGGGTATCGAGCAGGCTGTCAAAACTTTTCTTAAAGGAATCCACACCTTCTAGTTCAAGCTGGGTGCCAACATCGCTCCAGTCAATGCCCAATTTTTCGAGTGCACTGTAAACGCCTTCAGCCTCAGATACATTTGAATCAATTGTCCTTGAAACGGCACCATGATCAATAAATGCTTGAAGAGCTTGGTCAGGCATGGTTGACACCTACACAGAAAAATGACAACAAATATGAAGAGGATGACTTTTTAATTTAACAAAATTGAGTTTGAAAATCATGAACTTCCATTCTAATTTTCATCAAAGGCCGTAAGGCCATAAGCATATAACAAAATTGAGGTATGATAGATGTGTTGGCTCACCGTGTCAGGTCCAATGAGAGGAGCAACATATAAGGTGTCAGGGTAGGCAGGGTTCTTAACACTGGTTGAGGCCCACAGCAGCCTCTGCTTCTTGGCACCTTTTTTCACCAGAGCTTCCCATCTTGGACCAGAGAATTTCTTCTGGTAGAGCTTGTATGCCAAGGCTGCTTGAGCAACTGCTGCCTGAAACGCAGTGATTAGCCATGACATTAGCAAATCTCTAAATTCTAGGTTTCTAATTCCCCCACAGGAAAAATAGAATTCACAATCTAGTTACCTTTCCTCGAAGATCAAGGGCCTCTGGGGTTCCAATCTTCTCAAGCTTCTTGTCAATGAGGGTATCTACTCGACTGACAAAGAAGGAAGCAACACTGGTTACTTTGGAGAGGTCATTTAAGCCAGAAGCTTCAAGACCATCCAAGTAAGCATCAATGACTGCTTCATATCTAGAAAGAGAGAATATGAGCTGTGCATACACGACAGAAGGAGACGGTTAGAATGGTACCGAATGGAAATCAAATCAAACTTAGAAAATTATGATACAAGTTCATAATACTACCACTTTATCTGTCACATAACCAAAATAACAAAATGCTGTAAATATTCCATTTTCATCATGCTTAGAAAAGTTTTTTCAATCAAGGAGATCATGATATTCCTTACAAAGACTACCTCACTTAGTAATGGCCAAATAAACCCAGTATACTACAACCACATTTTAATCATAATCTATTAAGTGATGGTCCAATAGTACACTATAGACATAGAGAAGTGAAGGAGATAGCCAAATACAATCCAAGATCACATAAAACAAAACTACCAAAGTCTACCAAATGCTGTAGAGTTTCTTTTAAGCTAAGCATGGATGTGTAGAATGAACTACTACTTACAGTCACATTCACGCTTATGCCAAGTGAAATAACATCCTTAATAGAGGGAACGCATGCAGCTGTAGCAGGAATCTTGATGTAAACGTTGCGCCGATCAACCACTTTATGGAGCCATTTTGCAGCATCTACAGTCCCTTTAGTCTCATCCGCAAGTCTGGGGGACACTTCAACAGAAACATAACCATCAGCAGCATTTGTTTGATCATAAATTGGCTCAAAAAGTTTGCATGCATCTTGAATGTCCTTCACCACAAGTTCCCAGTATGCAGCTTCAATGTCTTTTCCTGATTGAACAAGTTCCCTGCAGATTCAAGTAATTCAAGGTTAGATTTATAGCCACATAAACTACCTGCTGGAATGACAATAATCAAAGAAAAGCACATCTAATTTCCAGATATCCGAAGTCAGCAGCAACCAGCACACTGGTAAGAGTTATGCATACATCACGCCACACACACACACACACACACTACCTGAATTGGTCATTGTAAGCATTTGAAGATGATATTGCTTTCTGGAAGATCTGCGATCATGTATATTAAAAATTAGTTACATGGGATTAGAAGTGATTAATTAAAACTGCATAAAAAGCATCTTTATATACAATTCTATAAGTATAACTGATCTTCATGGTTTCATCCCCACCCCCCTACCCAAAGAAAAAAGAGAAAAGTTTTAATATTAATAATATGTGCATAATTACCGCTGGGTTGCTAGTAACACCTCTAACACCACTTGCAATTAGAGGAAGCAGATCTGTAACAGGCCGGCAGAGGTTATCATACCATGGACTCTGCCCTTCCTTCTCATAGAGATCATGAAGAACTGTTCTCTTCACTGGAGTTCCATTTCCATCAGCATTGGAACACTTGACACTGTAAGAACAACTAATATATAAGAATCCAAAGTTTACAATTCAAGATTAAGAGGACTACCATGCAACAACCACAGATTACAAATACATAAAATAAAAAAAAATAAAAAAATTTATAGCAATCTAAGATTTCAAAAACTAACTAACATAATATAGAATTAATGTCAAAATATTATGTAACGCTGAGTATCAATATTTAGATGATATCTAGTAATCAAGAACCATGAGCGCATACAGAATTAAGCCTTACAAATGATGCATTTTGAATGGTACAGATTATGCATCGTAAGCAGGTAATCATTCACAATTCTCTGAGAACTTGAAAGGAAATCAATATTTATAAATTTTTTGAACCAGTTGAGCAACCAGTCCACAAATAGAGTGCACGTTGAAAGTTTGAGACATTAAACAAACAGATGGAGATTGTCACTCTTAGTCTGTCTAAAAAATGTCACCTTTCAGAAGAATAACAAAGAACCCTCTTTTGTTCTAATAGTAAATCAAAGATCCCAACTCATTTTCCCTTGAAAAAATGAATTGAAAAAAATGGGTGACTGTCAAATTGCAAAATATGCACAATATGATTGTAAATCAGATCATTACCATAATAAAAGTTTCAAATCACAATCGCCACAAAAGAGATGCACAAAAAACCCACGATAACAATATTACCAGCTAAGAAAATAACAAGTAAAAGAGAAAACATACACCAACGGGCCCCTCAAAGCTGGGTTGCTCCTCACGGCTAATTTGGAAGATGAAACTTTGGCGTTGAAATCACTGCTCCTGTAGAAACCAATCAAGATCTTAGGCTGGGCAGATCTGGGTTTCAACGTAGAGGATACAGAGGCGGCATGACTCGGAGTTGAGAGCCTGGAAATAGTAGCCATGGGGGATCAAACGCAACACAGACACAGAGGGTAGGTGAAGGTGAGAGAGAGGTTTTTTGCGTGCGTTTATATATTACGCTATGATACAAACGATGATAGTAGACGTGTACCTAGGACTATATATGGTTTTTTGCTTGGTTTGGTTGGTTCAAGTTTTACCCCTTGATCCGTGTCAGCAAAATCAGCTCTCTATATGACCAAACGGGCAGGTAGAGATTGTGAGAGGTGGCTGTTAATGTTAATAAGGTGGGAACATTTGGTGAGTTTTGTTTGGTTTCTTTTTGACTTTTTGAACGTGTGCCTCTCATCTCATTGCTGACCTCGTAATTTCTTTCTATAAAATTAGATAAATCTGCTAATTTTGCAACTTTATTATCCGTTTACACTCGGCTAACTTTTATCTTTTAGCTATAATTTTTTTTAATTTTATGTTTTTTTTTAAATAAAAATATATTTTAACACACTTTTAATAAATTTCTTTTAATAAAAAGTTAAATAAATTATTTTCAAACAAACACATTGAGTCACTTCAATGGCTGACTTAAGCATTGTGGAGCCTAAGGGCCACTTTAAGTGAAAATCATTCTTATATTTTAAATATTAATAAAAAATTTATTTAACTTTTGATATATTTTATTCATTTAAAATAAATTTTTATAGATTCAAAATTACAAACAGTGTTTGTGTGTGGGATATTAATGAATTCTAGACTAAAACTGAGAAAACTCAACAATCATTGCTACATCCAATGAAATAATCTTCTTTTTCTGGTTTTTATTTAATAAAAAATAATTATTATTTTTATTTATTGGCTAATATTTGGAGTTTAATTAATACTCTCATTAGTAGGTAGATATGCTTGTTAAAATTTGGAGGCCTTTTTTTATAGGAAGCCCTCCCTTCAGCCCACCCTGGTCACTCTCCATCACCAATTTTTTTTATGGGACCCATCGCCATTTTATTGGGTGCCAGTTAATATTTTGACAGGTTCACCAAAAAACAAAAGAAGAAAAAAAATAATTATGTTGACAATTACTTCAAAAAGAAAATTATAATTTGAACTCGATATGTAATCCCTTCTATTTGCATTAAGATTTTATTACTTGTATTTAGATATTAGTATTCTCTTAAGACCTTGAAAGAAGATTTTAAATTTTTAACATTAAAAAGGGAGAAAAAAACTCTTGCACTTTCGTGGTAGGATAAGAACAAGTGTTGTTACTCTAAATAAGACTAGTGAGGATGTGAATGCATTAAATATATTAATTAACAATTTAGTTGATGTAGATACATGATCTTGACAGGTGGAAAAATTAGGAACTAGAAATTTTATCACAAAAGAAATTAGGGATCTTCACACACATATATACTTAGATTTGGCTAAAGTAGAAATTCTATTTTGTATAAAAAAAAAAAAAAAAAAAAAAAGGTAGGTAGAACAGAGAAAGAGAAATTATAGTAATTTTGGAAAATGAAACATTTTATCTCAAGTTATAGTAATTTTATATTAGCTTTCATATACCAAAGGAAATGACTCATGTAAGAAACTAAGAATTGTTTGTTTAGCATATAAGTATATTAAGCATGCCTCAATTTAATTATAAGAGAACTCTAACTACTTATAATAATTATATTGCATATTCAATCTCTAAAATTGAGGCATGCCTCACCAAGTTTTACAAGAGTGTAAAAATCTGAAGAATTTATATCAGGGGCAGAAGAAGACACTATTTTTTGTTGGATAAAAAGACGAAGACAGAATAGTACAAGAGTTCTTTGAAGAATGGATGTGACTATGCACGTAAGACCTAAAGTTGAAACTTTTTTTTTTTTTTTTTGGTTGAGAAAAATGAGTGCGTTTATGGTTGTATTAAACCCCTGAGCAGAGTGCCGTGCCGTGAAAAACTCACTTATTTTTACACGTGTGAGAGTCACCCCATTTCTGAGAATACTCCTCACTAAGGATGCCCACTAACAGAAGACCGTTGGCAGGACTCGAACTTAAACCTGACAAGCAGGGAACGAAAATCCTGACCAACTCAGCCACCCCGGCTGCTGCGGTTGGCATAAAGTTGAAACTTAGAAAGAGAAAGAAAGTATGTTCTGTTCTGTTTCTGTGTAATAATGACATTATTATAATATATTAATGTTAGTACGATTCTAACAGGAGTAATGGGACAGCAGGTAGGGTTTGAGTTCAACCCAATGAGATTTGGGTCAAAATTATCTAAACTTGAACGACCCATCCAAGACCCATGACTGGCTTGGTTGATCCTTAAGTACCTCCCGGCTCCCCCGCTCTTGTTTTTTTTTTTTTTTTTTTAGCATTAAAGTAGATTGTTTGAATTTTTTTTGTTGGAATGATTGATTGATTAATTAGTAACATGAAAAGTCATAAAAATATCAACAATTAAAGCTACTTGCAACTATTAAAAATCAAAATAACTTCATCAAATTATATCCAAATGAAGCTAAGAACATTGTAACTCAACATATTCAAGTCACAAGATTAACACAATTTATTACAATCAATAAAGAAGTCTTACATTTAGAGGAAATTGACCTTCATAGCATTTTAATATATATGCAACTACAAAAGCACCAAAATCAACAAAAAAATTGAAATCATCTTACCAAGGTTATGTTAGTAAGGGAAATATGGGAGTGATTTGTTTAACCTAGAGTCTGTCAGTCCACAAAAAATTCAAACTATTAACAATGTTAACTCAAGGTTGGCCATTGCGGTTGAATGTCATTTTGACTAAAGTTTTGGATTGAAAAAGTGTCATTTTCTTAAATTTCAAGTGAGGTAGTTTTACATTCTCAAAAAAAAAAAAAAAAAAAAAAAAAAAAAAAAAAGTGAGGTTTTTGTAATTTACCCTTTGATAAATTTTAAAATTAATTAAATGAGGACCTATAAGAATAAAAGATAATAAATAGCAATAAAATATATATTGAACTTATTGATATGTTTGGATCCCCCTTTAATGAACCAAGTTCAAGTTGACCCATTTTTTACCAGCCAATCCCCCAACTCATGTATATATATATATATATATAGTTCTAGTGAGTTGATGGTTCAAGTCCAAATTTGCCATGCTACTTTGTATTACAGGTCTCAACTAGCAACCACCCAAAGTCATTGCTAATGGTTTTGGGTCATGTTGTGGGGGTATATCTTGAGTTCAAATTCTCCAAGACAACAACATGACATTAGTTTGGTTGAAAAACTATTGTTGCCCACCACATAAAATTTAGAGAATATTAAAGTTAAGATCTGGGTTATGGCTCAACCTACCTGAGGCTGAGGAAGTGCCTGTAAATCTCTCTGTATAACCCCATACTTAGTGGCTTCATGTAGGCCCTTCAAACAGTAGTTTCTTAGTAAATAAGGTTTACAATATTAATCATGCCCATATAAAATTACAATGAATACTTAACCCTCCCCCCCCCCCCCCCCCCCAACAAAAAAGTCTCTCAAGATGCTAAGATAATATGCATAATTAAAAGAAAATTTATGTCTTTTTAATTTGAAAAAGCAATTTCTATCTTTAGTCGACTTCACACTTTTTTATGAATGAACAAACACAACTGAATACTTCAACATATGAAGCCTTGGGTTTGGTGCAGATGTGAAGATATCCTTTTTATTTTTTATTTTTATTGTTTAATACTTTATAATTACGGAATATTTTGTTTTTGATAGATTCAATAGAATTGAAACCTATGGCATTTATTTTAGGTTCCATATTTGATGACAAATTAATTTATCAGTAGAATTAATAAAAATTCATATATATTTTTTGAGGTTGAAATCAGCTATTTGCAAAAGGGAAGTTTGAATTGGATATTAATTATGAGTATTGTTCTAAGCACCAGCTTTATTTGTCACATAACTGTGCGGTTTAAAGAGCAGCATAAATGTGTTAAGTGTCCGGTGTCCCTCGTGGTAGATTCACTCAATTGAAAATGTTTAGATCTTCAGATCTCTAATATAAGCTTTGCATAAATAGGATAATGTAGAGTGTTGAGCTTGTGCCAATGGGGGGCATATATGCAAGTCTAACTCTTGTTCTAACTTGAAAAATATGTACTTGGGACCTTCAGGTACACCCATCCATCATAAATTGGGTCCTGCAGTCTACTTGTCATTGAAAGTTTGGAAAAGAAAGAAGCACGGTTGGAGTGGTTGGGGCCGCATTTTGTTTTGTTTTGTTTTTGTTTTTTTTTATGTGTGAGATAAAGTTTCAATTTATGGCGTCCGCTTCTGATGATAACTTTTTATTATCAGACCAAGACACCAATCAGTTTTTGGTGTAGGCGAGAATTAAACCACAGGTCTCTTATTCAATTATCAGAGACTTTACCAATTAAACTAACTGTAACTCACCCGCATTTGTTAATATTGCTACTAGTAATTAACAATTTAATATAAATACGGATTGAAGCTTTAGCTAATGGTCCATAAGAGGTAGACAACATTTTTTGGTCAGAACAAACAGCCCTGTTACTTATAAAAACTCAGCACCGCAGGGTACTGCTTGGATCTAAGTTCTGTATATAAATTTATTCTCGGAACATGGAACATTGTTAAGATCTTAGCAGCCTTTTGCTTTGGCAAGAATATGAATATTCTTTTTTCTTTTTGTTTGCTTCAATAATAAGATTTTAAAGGGATTAGCCCTGCCATCGAACTCTTTGGGCTTGGGCAGAGTCAAAGATACCACTTGAGCCTAGGGCCGACTCAATGAATGATGTAATTAATGCAATTGCTTAAGGCCCCCAAATAAAAGAAGGCTCCCACTTGTAAAAATAAAATTATATGTAATATATTTATCTATATATTTTAATTAAAAAAATTTAAGTACTTTTATTTTGAATAAAATGCATTAAAAAGGCCCATTGTATCCTAAAATGCAAAAGATTAAAAAGGAAAAAAAAACCAAAATAGTCCAATTTCAGCTAACAAAATTAAATTTTAAGAGACAAATTTATTAACTCATTCTTAAAATGTGTTAAAATCAAAATTAATACTAGAAAAATTAATTAATAATACAACACAATTGTCTTGAAATATGCTAAAATAGAGATTATAAATTTCAAAAACAAAAGAAAAATCTCTCATCTCTCTATCTTTTTGCCTCTCCATCTATATTCTTATATTTCTTTTCTTCATCTTGATTTTTGATCTTTTTCTATAAACTCAATCTAGTTTGAAATCTTTCTTTGTTGATTCCCTTCAATTCACAGTAAATTCAAAATTGAAAAGGGGCAGTGTGGGCCATGGGCATACCAGAGGTAATTTTCTCCCCCTCTCCATCTTTCCAAAAATTAAGATGAGGAGTCTTCCATTTATTCAATTTAAATTATATTTTTTTTTGTCTATTTCACTACATGATTGATTGATAGGGGTCATAGGAGAGCACTTTTTTTGCACATAGCCATAGGACAGGCTGGACATTTGCACAATTGCACACTGCATAACAGCACAAGCTGCATAATTGCACACTGCATAGCAGCACATTGCAAACTGCACAGGTTGCACAACCCACAGTCATAGGACAACACGTTTTCTTACTTTATCAATTATTTTTAAATTATCATACCAATTAATAATTTGATGTGTATAAAAAAGTAAGAAAAATATATTTTAAATAAAAAATTCAATATATATTATTTGATTAATATTTAAATATAAAAAATACACCACTTAAAATTTTTGCCTAAGGCCCCCAAAGTGGTTGAGCTGCCCTATTTGAACCAATAGTTTTGGGGTGAACATGAACCTGTTTTACCTTTTTTTTTTTAAATAAAAAATAAGAACACATGAACTTGTTATATTTATTGAAAATGATACTATGAATACCATATATTAGGAGGTAGGATTTGAGCCACTGACATAAAACATCATAAAGGATATTACTACTCTTTTTCTTTTTCTTTTTTGATACGAAGAATATTATTACTAGAACTATCGCTTGAACCTTTTGGGCTATTTAATATAGAAACTTAACAAGAAAAATAAAAGTTTACACTTTAACTTTTTTTTTTGGCTACTCTATAAAATTATTATTATAAAATCATGTAAAAAGTCAAATGGCCAATTTAATATTGTATGAAAAACTGCTAGTTTTGGCCTATCCAAATCAATATGTTAAGTTACTTGACCCAATTATTCCGACCCTAGTTATCTGATCAATATGTCAGGTTGCTTCTTCTCAAAGAAAAAAAAAAAAAAAAAAAAAAAGAGTCAGGTTTCTTGACCCCATTAAGTCGACCCTTGCGATAACTCTAGAGACAGCCATCTTAAGTAGCTGCATGCAACTTCGACAGAGTAAAGGATCATTGGAACAAAATTTATAGCAAACGATATGGCTCTTGCAAAATATATAATTTCTCAGTGTTTGCCATTGCAAACTTGTTGCATCAACATCCCCTCCATTTGTTTTGTTGGAAATATAGAGGATTGCATACCAAAAGTCACATGACACTGACGAGGCAACAGAGATTAACGAGTCATTTATTTATTTTGATAACATCAACGAGTCATTTAACTTATCAAGAAATTAGTCCACCAATCATTAATCAGTGCTTGAAACCAAAATGCAAAATTTTGAATTAGCTGCTGGACATGGCAAAATACACATTACCTTCAGGAATTTCCAGAAAGTACCATTTTTACAAAATTACAATTCCCAAAAAGGGAAAAATTACATTTCTGGTATAGGTCAACACTTTTCTCAATTTGATACAGCACAGGACTGTGAAGAATCAGTGAACATAATACAATGCTAAACCACTTCTGTTACCAAGGTTTCAAGTCCCCTACAGGTCCAGCAGTCCAATTCAAAAGCTTTTCACCAGACTTTAAGTAAATGTTCTTTTTATGAGGCAACTTGCGAGCCAGTCCATTCAGTATCTGATGGAAAGCGTCCCCAGATTGTGTAGGTTGTGGGAACATCATTGCTGATTTCATTGAAGGATTTGCAAGCAATCTCTGCTTCCTTAGAATCACTTCTGGTGGTATAGATGTAAGAATTGTATCCAGGTTAGGGACATCTTCTTCTGCCACAAACACTCCAATTTCTTCCCATGGGATAGCATCAGCGAAGGGTAAAACAATATCGTCTGCTATAATGATAGGAATACAACCAAATACCACTGCTTCAACAAGCCTAGGACTCCATGGAGCCCATCCCAGAGGGCACAAACAAAATATAGCTCTTTGCATGTCTTCATAATAGGTAGTTGGATGGTCAGTTGAGATGTCAAAAAGTGCATTGTCTTTGAAGTTCTCCCAAACTGCTGCCCTTGCACCTCTGCAGTTAAACGAATGCGTCAGGACATGATTGACCCAAAAACTTCAGAGATGCTACATAAGGTTATCACATTTGAGATTAAGGCTGAACCCAAATCCAAATTAAGACACCATGTCTTCTTATAGCATTAAAAAAAATAAAATAAAAAACCATTACAGCACTAGACCTAGGCTTGAGCTAGACTTGTTTGCTAAATAAATGCACACATACAAGCTTTTTCCCAAGCTGAGCCTAAGTTGTTCATAAATAGGTCAAATTCATTTACAACCTGGAAGGAATGCCCATTCCATTCCCTTCCCTTAAAATGCCAAAACTGATTCCCTCTATAAATGGGGTGATTGGGAGAAAATGGAATAAAAGTTTAAGTAACCTTATATTAACTTCAACAATACGTTCTCACATACCCCTCCGCATATTAGTACATCCTCCCTCTTCGTTCTCATCATTATTATATTAAATAATATTATAGTAAATAAAAATAAATATTATAATATATCAATTAAAAATAATATATATAAATTACTACATTAAATAAAAACAATTATGATGGCAATACATAAAAATAAAATTTTATATTATATTACAATATTATAATAATATATTTCTCTCAAAAAAATTATAATAATATAATATAAACATAATTAGAATGTTTATTTGGTTAAGAAAATTATTTTCTTCTCAAATTGCCGTTAATAATATAATAATATTAAAAATTTTAATTTATATAAGGAGGGCATAATTGTAATGTTGTCATAAACTGATTCTTTCCATTCCTTATATTACTCCAAAACAAGGTCACTTTAAATTCCATTCCCTTTTTATTCTAATAATCCATTTCTTTGTGAACTCTTAAAAGGATTTCTCACATATTTGTTGTAATACTTAGGTAGCTTAGAATGGTTATCATTGATAAAGAAAGTATGCTTGACCAAAGTTTTCAGACCCAATTGTGACAAACTACTTGTAAAAGTTCAGTATGAGCATACCTAGCATAATAACCACCTTCGGGGTCATTGTTAACATCATAGAACAAGCCACGGAAGTAGACAAAGATGGACCGTGGAGTCTCTTGGGGAATCAAGTGTGCTTGCATTTTCTGAGGGGGAGCGTATGGAGGAATAGTGATTGAACCCTCATTTAGGCACACGTGGTTCCGTTGTCCAAAAGTCTGAACCAATGTAGCACGCTGGAGTAATGGAAGAATGCCCCGTTCAATAGCTTTCTCTTCCTACACAGTACAAACCAGAAGTGAACCTTACATTAATCATGATCAGTATGTGCAATCCTGCAATTTAAGATGATTTTGCATGCAAATAACAGCAGCGTACCCCACAAGGGGAGTGGGAGGAGTCATGGCCTTAAATATAAGAACAGGTGTGTTTTGATTGTTATGTTACAACAATAATCTTGCATACCCACTACAAAACCTGATATCATGTTACTAAAGCCATACTAGCCCCAACAAGAGCAAGGGTAGACCCAGCTATGGCCATGGCATAATGAGTTGAAAGCTACTTAGATGATCTGAAATATGCAATAACTGATCTATTCTTAAATGAGTAAAAATATGACCAGTCTCTTCCTCTCTAAAATGAGTATTGTAGGTTTCCTCACCCTTCATTTCACCTTTCTAATTCATAATTCAAAGAAAAACATTTCAATGTTTCACTTAGAAAGCCAAGGGATATCCAGATACCTTAACCTTTCTGTGAAATGACAAAGTCTAGTCTACAAGATTGATGACCTAATGGAAGTGGAAGATTGGTGCCAAAGCTGACATGACATAACCTAAGCTACAGTACTAAGAAAATAAGTTGAATATTATATCCAATCAAATAATTTTGCATAATTTCTCACTTGACCAACTCAACAATGCTTATCTATCTTCCATGTCTATTATGAACCTGGAGAGGATTCCCAACAAAGATAGCAACCTTATATCCAGCCACATCTCTGGCCCATTCAAACAAAGTTTCTAACCTGATAATGAAAGCAGGCTCCAAAGTCATGGGGCACAACAAAGAAGTGATCAGCCCCTTCTGTACGATTCCAATAAGGCCACTTTGAAGAGATGAGCTGTATTGCACTTCTCATCATCCGTGGAGACTTGAAGGGCAATGGCAAGCCAGTTGGTGTAAGGTCACAAGTGATGTATATCGGGGTATAAAACCAATCTGCTTCTTCAGGGTTGAGGGTTCGAACAGGACTGGATAAGAGGAACCTATGCATATAGATCTCGGCGGCAAACATATGATTCAGACATCTTGGGTCCTTCTGAAGAAGCTTCTTGTTGTATTTGCTTGGAAGCTCATATACATAAACTTTCAACCTTCCTGTTGGATCATCATCCAAGACGTCACCAGCACTTCCTGCATCATTAAGACCAACCAAAGCTAAGATTCATGCCTCAAAATCCAACTGAGTCAACCTGCTCTACTAAATTTAGACTTATTCTTTTGGATGCTTCACCAAAATAAGCTCAAATCACGATTTGCCAGTCATTCTACAATCAAGACTAACAAAAAAGAAGCTATGTATGCCTACAATATACATGTTCAAAAGTATCAGTTTTTGGGTTTATCAAGCAACATGGCCACAGTGTGCTGGAGCATGAAACTGATCAAATTAGATTTGGCACGCCCTTATAAACAGTGTCCAGCAGCTATAATTCAAATAAAATTTCTGCATCTTTTCTCTCAAATATTTATCAGTCCAGTGCATGCATTTTAGAAGTGGTTCACAAGTTGAGTCAGTGGATCAGTTTGATCTGAGACTTTGGACGACAATGTGAAGACACAATCATTTGTTAATGAGTTCAGCAAAATAAATAAATAAAAATAAAAAAGTTGGGTTAACAAACTTTTTCTTAGAAATCTGCTTTGAAGGAAAATCAAACATACCACATCTCAAATAATGAATCTCAATCTTAACTAATGCCTAAGCTATACGATGAGCATGTGTGAAAACATGATGTTCTTCTTAGTCAGCGAAGGCAGAAAGTACTATATGATCTGCCTATAACTAATATGCAATTCTGCTAATTGCCTTGGTCCAAATCACCTTCTGCCAACAGCAGAGTGAAGTCCAATGTGTATAATCATGACACGTGTGATTGATATGAAGCAAAAATCTAGAACATGACATTCATTCTTAACCAGATTCTCAAGACTTTTGATGAGTAAAAAAATAGTAATAAATATAAAAACCACACTCGGAAATGTTTAAGAATGGAAGCTACTGAAAACCATTCTAAGGCAACGAGCTTCTCTAATTCAATTTTCCCCAAGAATCAAAGGTCTAGTTTCTGTCAATAATATCTAATCTTTAATAACTGAAACTGAATAAAAAATAAAAAATAAAATACAATCATACTGGTACGAACAATCATATTCAAGCCGAAATCAGAGTTCCATTTGAAAGGAAAAGATATTCCATAAGCCCATAAATCTCACTGATCATTAAACAAGAACCCCCAAAGATATATCACTAACTAGTGTTGAACTAACACATCGCCAATGTAATCAATCATACATACACCCCATATCGAACGTTACATATTACAAATGCCAAAATCCCAGTAGAGCAGAAGTGCAAAATTACCAAGTTTCAACGCTTGAACCTATAGTAGAAACATAGAAACAACAAAAGCCCGGACCAAATTGCCATGTCACTGGCAACAAACTCCAATGGATAACATAAACAGCTAATGCATAAATTGAGCACATGAGAACAGCTTAGAATTCCACTTAAATCAATCAAGAAAACTTCGAACAAGTAAAATCACCTGAAATTCGCTCAGTACGCGCAGTCTGGTCAGCATTAATCCTACAAACAAGACCACAAACGATAAGGACAGGAAAAACCCATATGCAAATCCTCATTTTGCTAATTGCAATGCAATCTCTGAGACCAGAAATGGAGAAAATGGAAGTGGGTCTTATGGGTTTTTGTCTCAAAGAGAAGGAAAAGGGTGTATAAATGAAGAAAGAGTATATGGTTGGAATGTCGTATGGGTGGTAGTTGAGGAGGTTTCTTAGAGTTTAGACTTATGAGACTGAATAAAAAATGGAAGTTTACAGGTAGGGATTGATAGGGAATACAGAGTGGAATTGCTTGAAGAAACAGAGAAGGTGCATTTTTCGTGATGAAATTGCTGCAAACATGTACATATCTATGGGGGTTACTGAAAGCTGAGTTTGTTTTGCCGGTTTGATAACAAGTCCATCTCATAGGCTGATAAACAAGTCAAGCTGTTCTGTCTTGAATTTAAAAAGAAAAATAAATATTAAAAACATGGAACTTTATTACTTTAGTAATAGAACTATAGAAGGCCAGGTTATAAAGATAAGATTGAAGTTGAATTAAATATTGGGTTCCGTTAATTAGTTTACTTAGATTAATGGTTAATAAACCATTTAAGAAAAAGTTTAAATATTATTTTTATAGTAAATATAAAAAGCCATAAAAAAATAATTACTTTTGACTTTTCTCATAAAAATTTTTTACAAATATTTTATGAACTAATGCATTTAGAGCATTTGTTAACTTTTTACTAACATGGTTGTGCTTCTCTTTTTTAACCCATGAAGTGACAATTAATAAGATCATCTATGTGTATTATTTAAACAAATAACACAACTCAAATTACACATAAATAGTTTCTTTAATTGTTGTATTAGCATACCTTTTTCCTTTCTATTTTTATGAAAATTGAGCATTATAGAGGATTCAGATAAAAATCTATTAAAAGGTAATCTATTGATTAATTTTGGAAAGATTAAAAATGAACTTAAAAGGTAATAATTTTCATTCATTTCCTTAATACTAAACTTCCAAATAAAAAACCTTTTCAAATTAAAAAAAAAAAGGGGGGTGGGGGGGAGGGGGGGGGGGGGAATACTTAACAATTCTTTTATGAACAAAGTTTGACAACAAGTTACAAACTTTTTTTCTTTTTTTGAGAAGCCAACAAGTTACAAACTTGGTTGTAGATTAAGACTGCAATTTTATTGAATATATTTTTATTGGATGTGAATTTTGACAAATCTACCATTGAATTACATTTTCTTCTTAAATATTTTATGCTTTTAAAATTTCTAGAAGATAAAAAATTAATAGTTATATAATTAATCAAATGTTTAAATTTCAAATTTTTGTGGTCTAAAATTATGCATAAAAGATAAGTTTATGAATCGAATAGTAAATAACATTCGATTGACAAGAAATTTAACATGTATATTATGAACATAAAGAACATGTAATTTAACAGTTTAGATTTTTAAAATATGTAACAATGTTAATTTTTTTGAGTAGATATAGGCTTAGACTACAACTAAGTTTGTAGTCAAACTTTGTCTTTATTTTATTTTCATTCTATTCCCTTATTTTTGGACTTAGCAAGTGGGTTTGGGTCAAGTTAATCAAGTTTGGTTCAAACTTCAAACATGGGTCATCCTAAATGAGCAAGTAGAATGGGTTACTAGTCAACCTATATTTTTCACATAAATAAAAAAAATAAATGAACAAAAAAAAAAAACTAAAAAAAAATCATTTAAATAATACAAAGATTCTTAATTTTATATAGTTCAAAGTTCACTAATAATATCATCTCCATAAAAGTTAGGTGATTTGCCGTTAAGTTCCCAAAAATGACATGGTTTTGTTTTAAAAAGTTTTTTACATTAAAAAAAAAAGAGGGGGGGGGGGGGGGGTGGAACAATAAGAGCCCATAAACGCTATTGGCATTCTAGGGCGACAACGGCGCATTCATTCGACTCTCATCCTCTCAAATACTAACTTTGTTCTACTTGATGATGGTGAAAAAGATGCCAGTTCACTTTTAGCAAATGAGAGTGAGACTGACAATGAAAAAGATCTTATGAGTTTTATTGTAGAAATATTTGTGAAAAATACACACTATTCCTTTTTTTTTTTTTTTTTTTCTATCAAACCGATCATAACCACTACCTACATTCCACAAAATTGTACTCCACAAATAAGGGCTAATAAAGAGACTTGCAATGTCATAGAAAGGCATCACAATCCCCTGTGGAAAAAAATTATTTGCGTAGGCAAAAATAAAGATATTGAATTTCTAAACTTTTCTATTGATTCCTGCAAATTGGATAAAAAAAAAAAAAAAAAAAAATTCTTGAATGAGGTATTTAACTCCAGGGATGAATCGAAAAATAAATATTTATTGGTTCTACCTCCTTTTTTTATGAAGAGAATGAATCCTTTTATGAAGGATTAGAGAAAAATGGGTCTAGACCTCCTGCGGGAATGATTTGGGGGATCTAGTAGGGCTACTAGAGCTTGGATCTCTTTCTTGGGTGGGGCATCAAGTACATGTATCTTTACCGATTTAGACCAATGCTTTGAGCATTTTAGCACGTAGGTTGAAACTATTTCTATAAAAAAAATGTTTCAATCTAAGCTACTTAATACTATCAAAATTTATATTATAAGTTTAATTTAATTTGAATTCGGTTGCCTTGTGTATTGTGGTCGTTTGGTGGCTACTATTTGATTCAACATAATCATTACCTTGACGTCGTGTTATCTTTACAAGGTTTCAAATTTTGGAGTGATTTGCTAGCTTATATGGTCATTTTTTTTTAAAGTTTAAAAAACGAGTTGGGTCAGGAGTCAAGGGTCAACCCGTTTTTATCTCGAATCTCCCAAATTTAGGTCAGGTATTTTTCTTTGAGTTCGAGTTGGGTTATCAAGTCAAGTTTAATTTTGCCAGTCTACTTATATCTTTCTTCCAAACCACATCTCTCTTTTCTTTTTTTCTTTTCTTTTTCTTCGAGTAAATATTTTCAGAATCATTCGCATTTTAGTTCTTTTAATGTATGTAACGAAGTTGTTATGACTTGTGACTATTTACAATACTAACATTTATTGGTTGTTGACCCTCTTTTATTCAGAGAATTAAAAATCATTTGTCAAATTAACAAATTTGTAAGCTTAAGATTGAAACCCTATACTTACTTATATATGACTTTAATCCTAAACTTGGACGGGGGAGATGAGCATGAAAAAAGAGGATAGGAGTATATCACATTCACTTGCAATCATTAATCCTACGATTCCTACAATATGAACAGCCGAACTGGTTGTCCAATAACAAAGCACCAACTAATTAAATAAATATTCTACCCAAAAAAAGAATCTAATTAAAAATAAAACATCTATGATATGAGATAGTAATCAAACCTGTGGCCAAACAAATCTCACGTATTATTAGTAACAATACAAACAAATCTAGCTTTATTCTTGTAACCAAAGAATCCAAAACCTCTACCAATATCCACCAATTGTGACAATCTAACCACAAACCGACATCGTTGCCTCTTATTCTTGTCGCTACCAAGTACCAACCACGTACCTCTCACCGTTAACCCATAATTTTTCTTTTCCTTATTGATCCCCTCTCTTTCTCCACTCGATCACCTTTGAGGAATGGCAACATGAATGATGGGTTTGTCAATGCATGAGATGAGAAACCCATCCTTCATGTTACCACTCCATGACAACACTCGAGAGTAGCAGGTGAAGCTGGAAGACAAAAGAGAGGGGGATTGGTGAGGGAGAAGAAGGAGAAGAAACGGGATGGACCATCAGTGAGAGGTGGTTGGTTGCAATAGGAGAGATAGAGAGACAGGTAGCAATACAGTGTTAACGTGGTGAAAGAGTGATAAAGGTTGGGGCTGTTTGGTTATAAATAGAGGGTTAAATTCATTTATTTTGTTTGGCTAAGTAAGATTTATTTGGCTATAGGATTCGATACCTTATATTTCTACTATGTTATTTTTAAGGCCAAAATTTAATTTAGACTCTTGATTTTTACTCCAATTATGAAATTAGTTCTTAAGGTTTAATTTTATCAATTTAATCCTTCACTTTGTAAAAATTAGTCGATTTTATCCAACTCTGTTGGCAAATGACCCTATTAAACTTTGTTTTTTCAAATTAAAAATATAACAAGAAATATTAATTAAAACCATTTAATATACATTGTTGTTTGATGAGTATTGGTTAAACTTGATTTATAAAAAAAAAAAAAAAATGTTAAAAATTACTTCAGAATGTTGTGAAATGATAGAAATATATATAATTATGTAAGAAGAAACAAGAAATATATATTGATAAACTCTGGTATTCAAGTGGTCATCCACAATTCTTTTGATCTCTTTTTGATATGTATAATAACAGTAAAGAAATCTCACATATATATAGGACCTTAAAATGCTTGTAAAGTTTATGAGATAAGATTGTAATAATGAGTACAATTATGGACATTCATCTCCCTTATAGGCTTTACACATTTCAGCCTTTACACATCCCAAATAACCTTTTCATTGCCCAAAATTTACACATTCCAATAAGACTTTATTTCTAACACTCCTCCTTGGATGACCACTTTCTAAGAATATGCATCGTTAAAACCTTGTCAAATAAAAACCCTGTAGGAAAAAATTTTGGCTAAGGAAAAAGAGTACAATATTCTTGTATATCTTTTAGTGCCTTAGGATTGCTAATTACAACCTTGCAAAGGAAAACCCAGTGGGAAAAAACCTTAGCGAAGGAAAAAGAGTACAATCAGCACACATCCTTTAGAAACTTTACTCCCCCTCATGAGTATATCGAATATCCTTAAGTCAATGCATACCAATGTTGTACACCATCTTATTAAAATTTGCAATTGGTAATGGCTTAGTGAACATATCGGCCAAATTATCACATGATCGTATCTGCTTGACATCAATATCGCCACTCTTTTGGAGCTCATGTGTATAAAAGAATTTTGGTGCAATATGCTTGTTTCTATCACCCTTGATATATCCTCCCCTAATTTGAGTGATACAAGTGGCATTATCTTCGTATAATATCGTTGGACTTTTTATGATTGATGATAATCCACAGTTCTCACGAATATGTTGAATTACCGATCTCAACCAAATACATTCACGACTCGTTTCATGAATTGCGATAATCTCTGCATGATTTGAGGAAGTAGCAGAAATTGTTTGCCTAACAAATCTCCATGAAATAGCAGTATTTCCATAAGTCAATAAATATCTTGTTTGTGATCAGCCTTTGTGTGGATCAGAAAGATAACCTACATCAGCATATCTAACTAACTATGGTTTTGATCCATCTATATAGAATAATCCCAAATCAGTAGTCCCACGAAGATAACGTAAAATATGTTTAATTCCATTCCAATGTCTTCGAGTTGGTGCAGAACTATACCTTGCTAGTAAGTTAACTGCAAATGCTATATCAAGTCGTGTGTAATTTGCAAGATACATCAAAGCACCAATTGCACTAAGATATGGTACTTCAGGACCAAGAGTTTTTTCATCATCTTCTTATGGTTGAAACAGATCTTTCTTGACATCGAGTGACCGACCCACCATTGGAGTGCTTAAAGGATGAGCTTTATCCATGTAAAATTGCTTTAGGACTTTTTCTGTGTATGTTGATTGATGAATAAGAATTCCATTTGGAAGATGTTTAATTTGTAGGCCAAGAAAAAATTTTGTCTTACCAAGATCTTTCATCTCAAATTCATTCTTTAAACAATTTGCTGTTTTTGTTAACTCTTTTGGAGCCCCTACAAGATTTAAATCATCAACATATACTGCAACAAAAGCAAATCCAGATTCTGATTTTTGATAAAAACACATGGACAAATTGGATTATTCTCAAATCCTTTTTTCAAAAGATATTCACTGAGACGATTATACCACATGCGTCCGGATTGCTTTAACCCATATAAGAATTTTTGTAGCTTGATAGAATACATACTTCAGGATGTAGGATTATATGTTTCAAGCATTTTATATCCTTTAGGAATTTTTATGTAGATATCATTATCTAATGATCCATACAAATATGCTGGAACAACATCCATTAATTGTATATCTAAATTTTCTTTTGCTACCAAACTAATAAAAAATTTGAATGTAATTGCATCCATTACAGGAGCATATGTTTCTTCATAATCAATACCAGGTCTCTGCGAGAAACCTTGTGCTACAAGTTGCGCTTTGTACCTTATAATTTCATTTTTCTCATTTCGTTTACGTATAAATACCCATTTTGTATCCAACAGGCATTACACTTTTAGGTGTTCGAACTACAGGTCCAAAAACTTCATGTTTACTTAGTGAATTTAATTCTTCTTGAATTGCCTCTTTCCACATTGGCCAATAATTTCTACGTTGACATTCATCAATGGTTTGTGGTTCATATTCATTATTATTACTTCTGGTAATATCAAGAGCAACTTTATATGAAAATATATTATCGACAACAATTTTATTTCTATCCCATATTTCTCCTGTATGTATATAATGTATCGAGATCTCGTTATTTTCAGGTACCTGATCCTCTTCAAGATGTTTATTTTCAGGAGATTTTTGTTCATGAGTTTTGGATAGATCAATTATTTTTGTGACCTATTTCCGGGGTATAGCCTCTTTATAAGCTGCAACTTGTTTTTCTTGTGCTTTTCTCTTCTGGGAAATTTTATCTTTAACACCGATAGGTCTTCCACGCTTCAGGTGTGGCTTTGATTCATTTACTGTTGTATTAACTGATTGTCCTACAGGGACTTCAATCCATGCTGGAGTATTAGCAGCTGGAATGTGAGATTTCACTATTTTCTTATTGTCGGTGAATACATCTAGTAATTGATTTGCAATTCCTTGCAAATGAATAATCCTTTGAACTTCCAGTTCACATTGATTTGTACAAGGATCAAGATGAGATAACGTCGAAACATTCCAAGTAATCTCACGTCGTGCTTCAGGCAACGACTTTTCTCCCCCTAATGATGGGAAGATTGTTTCATTAAAATGACAATCCTCAAAACATGCCTTAAAAACATCACCAGTTAGAGGTTCAAGATATCTAATGATAGATGGGGAATCAAAACCCGTATAAATTCCAAGTCTACATTGAGGACCCATCTTAGTGCGTTGTGGAGGTGCAATAGGTACATATACAGCACAACCAAATGTGTGCAAGTGAAAAATATTTGGTTGTTGGCCAAGTACAAGTTGCAATTGTGAAAATTTATGATAAGCAGTTGGCCTAATACGAACTAATGATGCAGCATGTAAAATAGCATGACCTCAAGCAGAAGCTGGTAATTCTGATTTTATAAGTAAAGGTCGAGCAATAATTTGAAGTCTCTTGATAAGTGATTCAGCTAAACCATTTTGAGTATGTGTATGGGCAACAGGATGTTCAACATCAATTCCAATTGACATGCAATAGTCATCAAAAGCTTGAGATGTGAATTCACCAGCATTATCTAAACGAATTTTCCTAATTGGATAATTAGGAAATTGTGCTTGCAACCTAATTATTTGAGCAAGAAGCCTAGCAAATGCAACATTTCTAGTAGAAAGTAAACATACATGTGACCATCTGGTTGATGCATCAATTGAAACCATAAAATACTTGAATGGACCACAAGGTGGGTGTATTGGTCCACATATATCACCCTGAATTCTTTCTAAGAAAGATGGACACTCAACTACAATCTTTGAATGTGATGGTTTGGTAATTAATTTACCTTGAGAACAAGCATTATATGGATAATCACTAGGTAAAAGAATCTTTTGGTTCTTTAAGAGATGTCTGTAGGAGTTTTCAATAATTCGACACATCATTATTGATCTTGGATGACCTAGTCGATCATGCCAAAGCATATAAACCTTTGGGTCCAAACACTTCTGGTATATTGCAACATTTGTTTCAATTGTTCTCATTGTAGTATAATATAACCCAAAAGAGAAAATAGACGGTTTTTCTAATATGAGCTTCTGGCCCAATACTATTGAAGTAATATAAAGGAATTCTTCACTGCCTTCATTATTGGTTTCAATATGATAACCATTATAACATATATCCTTAAAACTGAGTAAATTTCTGCTTGATTTAGAAGAATACAAAGCATCATCAATACAAAATTTTGTGCCCTTTGGCAACATGATAACCGCTCTTTCAGAGCCTTCAATTAAGTTTGATGAACCTGATATGGTATTGACATTGGCTTTGCATAATTTTAAAATTTGAAAATATTTTTTATCTTTAAGAATCGTATGAATTGTTGCACTGTCTGCTAGAAAGAAATTTTCTTTATTCATCTTGGAATTGATTTTACCAATAGGACCCATGCATCTTCATATATGCAAAACATAAATTAACTTTATTACTTTAAATATAAATAAAACATATCAACATAAAAATACTTATTTCAATGCCATAATATTTTGAAAGAAAAATAATTAATTGGTATGGACATTTCCATTACCTATCAAATTTTCCATCAACATCCTCAAAGAAATCAAAGACATCAAGATGAGTCATATCCACTCCATTTGAAAATGAAGATAATTCATGGGATCTTCAAGATCATTATGATTACCAAAGTTCGCTTCAATTTCCTTTTCCTTTTCTTTTATGGAGGCTTAGTACAAATCTACCAAATGTTTAGGAGTATGACAAGTACGTGACCAATGACCTTCCATTTCACACCTATAACACTTATTTTCACGACCTTTTGACGGTTTTTAGCAACAACTCATTATTTTGTTCAGCCACTAGAAGATAAAACATTAGTTCATAACACTTTATGAACATATGCATTCGATATTGCTACTGCAGGAGCACATTTGAAACATGATATATGTATCTTCTATTATATAATTTTAATGGTAGGTTGATTTTAAAGTGCCAGATTAATTCACTTGCACCTTTCGTTTATTACAACTTTAGTCATACTAAGCTTTTAGGATGATCAAGTTCTTCTAGAACTTGTGATTCTCCTAAGGGGTCTTTTATTGTAAAGTACTCAGTTTTTATGTAAATAATAACAAATAAAAGTTATTTCTTTTGAACAATCCTTCTAGGATACTTTGTTGCCATCCATAATAATATCTTCAAAATTTATTACATCAACATAGATCTCATCAAGATTCATTGCTTCCAGATGAATCTTAGTATGAATGATCCATGAAAAGAAATCATTGCCTAAGATGTCAAGGGTAGCAAATTCAAGTTTTGTAAGGTTTGACATCTATATAAATACATAATTACGTAAGAAATTAAATAACTAAATATAAATATAAATATATATATATATATATATTATCATACACAATTTTAATGAAACATTACTACATATACATTTTCAAATTTAATTGTAATGAAACAATACTTACATTTTTAAACATTATCAGTACACATAATATATAGCTATAGGTATAAATAAACATGAAGACAATGTATATTACTAACCATTTTTTAACAATTTTTTTTTAACTAAATAAATGTGAATCTCATAATATATAATAATAGGATAACGTGAATCTCATAACAATATAAAACAATAGAATAATGTGAATCTCATAAAAATTTTAATCAATTAAAAATCACGAAAATTATGAGCATAAAACATAAAGACAAACAAATAGAATAATTACTAAAGAAGAAAACTTACAGTGAGTTAAGAGAACTACACAAATAATCTTTGATGTTTGAAGAACAATGGGATCCTTTCCAAAATTGAGTAGAAACTCGTGCTGATAACGTATTGTGAAATGATAGAAATATATATAATTATGTAAGAAGAAACAAGAAATATATATTGATAAACTCTTGTATTCAAGTGGTCATCCACAATTATGTTATGAAATGATGGAAATATATATAAAACAAAGTAAAAGGAACAAGAAATATATATTGATAAACTCTTGTATTCAATTGGTCATCCACAATTCTTTTGATCTCTTTTTGATATGTATAATAACAGTAAAGAAATCCCACATATATATAGGACCTTAAAATGCTTGTAAAGTTTATGAGATAAGATTGTAATAATGGGTACAATTATGGACATTCATCTCCCCTATAGGCTTTACACATTTCAGCTTTTACACATCCCAAATAACCTTTTCATTGCCCAAACTTTACACATTCCAATAAGACTTTATTTCTAACACAGAAGAAATTTTTATCAAAGTTTCGCTTTATTTTGACTACAAAAGTCATGCCTATTCTACACTTAATTGCATTACAATATTTACCAATAACATTTTGATTATGATGTGAAAGTGCACACTAGTCTAATTACTAGATGCTTATTAAGACCTCCCCCCTGCCCCAAAAATTTAATTATAGCTTAATTAATTTTAAGCTAATCATAATTAATGCGAAACTTACGTAATTAACCGATTAATCAACCAAACTACCAAACAATTGCATGGATGAACATAATGATGCAATGCTATAATGTAAAGGGTGGTAGAGAAAAAAAATATCAAACCCAAATTTGATTTGTTATTGAAGAGAAAAACCAAAGAACTTGATGTAAAAACCCTCTGTGGCCCTCTAAGCAAAAAATGATATACTAGTAAATAAGCTGAAGTACAAGGATAATCAAGGAGGTCCTCCAAGCCTAATCTACCTACTGCACTTAAGCTCTCCAAGCTTTTGCTACCAACAGACTACTTCGAATTTTGCCATTACTAGCTTTCCTTATCTTGCAATACTGCCCGATTGCATCACCACGCCTACCTTCTGAATATGTGATCAAGCTCCAATGCTTTCTAAGCTCTAAAACACTCTTAACACTTAGATTGTGTATAAGTTGTATTTGGGTGAAATCTCCATTCAAGGCATGTAAATTAGGAAACGGAAGAAAAGAGACTACAAGGAATTCTCTTAAGGGATAAGTAGTTCTCTCCTAAAGGTGGGTATTTCTAATTTGTAAAACCCTTAATTTCTAGGTTAAAATTCGTGGGAAAGAGGTGTATATATAGAGAAAGAAAAAAGATGCATAGTTGTTTCAACAAAATAAGCTAAGACATCCTGGCAGTAACATACTTTTGAACTTCCTCATGTGCTTCTCACATGATCACTCGTGGGTGCCGCAATCTTGAGCTACTTGCAAGTTAGCCCCTAGTTCCACTGGTTGAGAAAATCTTTACCAACTCTAGACTAAACTCATATAAATAAAATCCTACAAAAATATAAGGAAATAAATGCATGAAATTACAACAAATTTGGCATGAAATAAAGACAAATGCTGTGGAAAATCACATGTTGCAGTGCACCACAAAGCGCGGCATACAAGCTTGCAAGACCTTGTGTCAAAATAGATGCAATCAAGGGCAATAAGCCAACCACAATATTTTAAAGTGATAATGGCTTTTATGACCAACCAATGAATGTGTGGAGTCTAAGTCCTACTCCCTTTCGATACATGGTGGCTATTCTATTAGGATGATCAAACTTAAGAGCACCACACACATACGAGTTTGATCACCCATCCTATTGAGAGGATATATCAAAATATATACTTTACAAATATTTATTAATATAACCACTACAAGGAACCTTGTGTCTAAATAGATGCAATCAAGGGCAATAAGCCAACCACAATCTTTAAAAGTGATAATGGCTTTTATGACCGACCAATGAATGTGTGGAGTCTAAGTCCTACTCCCTTTCGATACATGGTGGCCATTCTATTAGGATGATCAAACTTAAGAGCACCACACACTTAACGAGTTTGATCACCCATCCTATTGAGAGGATATATCAAAATATATACTTTACAAATATTTATTAATATAACCACTACAAGGAAAAATGTTTATAACCACAACAGCTATTGCAACAAAAAAATTTTATAGTAGTAATAATTACCTACTACATCTTCAAGTTCATTTTTATTGTAATAAAAATTTAAAATGTGTTGATTTATTATATTAGTATTTTAACTTTACAATAAAGTTTAAATTTTTGTTGTAATAAACTATGTATTGTAACGAAATTAATTGTTGACACAATATGTACCTTAATCATAAATAAATGTGAAGTTGCAATAGGTCAAACCCAAAATAATAAAGATAATTTATTTCTAAGGAAAATTGTGAAGCAATAAATTATTGCAATGAAATTTGTTGTTGTAACACTTTTCTGCAACGAAAACTATTGTTGTAATATCTCATTGCAGCAAATCAAATTGTTAGAATAACTTTTTGCAATGAAAAGTGTTGTTGGTGTAACTAATTGCAATGTAAAACATTGTTGTATAACTTATTGCAATAAAAAATGTCATTGCGATAACTTATTGTTAGAATCAATTGTTCTATATATTGCCATGATTGCAATAACATTATTTTTAAAATATAAAAAATCGTTTGTTGTGATGACTTTACATTGCGATAACTTATTGTTAGAATCAATTGTTCTATATATTGCCATGATTGCAATAACATTATTTTTAAAATATAAAAAAATCATTTGTTGTGATGACTTTACATTATTGATAATACTTGTTGCAATAACATATCGCCACAGATTTTATTGCAACAACGCGTAATGACTTTTTTGGTTGCAATAAGTTCTTATAATAATGACTTCAACTTTATTGTAACGAAAAATGCCGTTGCAAAAATAATTTTTTCTTGTAATGAATATATCTTTGAACTCAAAGATGTGTAAGAATAGAGGACCACAAAGGCACTAACAAATAAATCTTCTTAACTTAAAATAACTGAGTCGGTCAAATAGTGTGTCTCTAAAAAAAAGAGTTCTTGAACAATTAAGCTAATATTGCTAGTTGCATAGGCATGTTGTACGCTCATCAATCATACAAAAAATGTAGTACCATAAATCTAGTCCCAACTATATATAGAGCCCACCCCAAACCAATCCACCCCTACCCCCACACCAAAACCAAATCTAAAATCTAGTACCACAAATCTAGTTATGAAAGAATTATAGGTTCATGCTAAAGCAATAAACCAAGCATACTACTACCACGTAGATCTTTAACAATGGAAATTTCACAAACTATAAACAAAAAATTAACCAAAAAAGATTAAGATGAAATTACTGAACTGAAAAAGAACTAATCAAAATTTTGTTTTTCCTATAGTTAATTGATTAGAAATATACCAAACTATTTCATTTTTCATCCTATTGGACTAACACAATTTTAGGAAAATCAAAATTTTTCATTTTTCATTCTATTATGAACTACTAAGCCTCATACAAATGATCCTTCAAAATAATTCCAATGATTAATATAATAAATGCCCCTTAACTATCTATATGCTTACCAATTTAGAAAGATTTTTTTTCTAGGTAGATCACATATCAAATTGGCTACTAAGAAACCCCCTATCATGTATATTAAGAATATTCAACCTCAACCCTAAAGCTTATCTAATGTATTTCAAAACAAAAGAAAAAGTCGTATTTTTAATAAAATAGAGCATTTTTATACCCCATATTTTTAATAAAAAAAAAATATATATATATATATATATATTTTTTTTTTTTTTGTACATGCATAATCCCCAAAACTTCATAGCATATCCCATTTTAGAGAAAGAAAACACATAACAATATTCCCAAAATTTTTCATGATCAACATATCATAATGCTTAACGATATGGCATGAAGGTTTGGGGCTTTTTGCTTGTGTGTAAACAATCAATGATAGGAGTGTTTGCAATATGTATCACACTTATTTGGAGATGGCAACACAGGGGAGTTCTAACTGAGAGAACTTGAATAAAAGAATCCACCTATACGAAACATCATGAAATATTCGTTGATAATTGGATTATCAATTGGAATGTTCATTGACAATTTCTACTTTGCTATTCATTTTGAATTTTTATACTAAAACTCATTTTAGTTTCATGTTACTTGCTCTTTTATTGATATTTATTTCAATGTGATATTAATGGCCCTTTATAAGTGCCCATGGAACTTAAAAAAAAAAAAGGTGGAAATTACATTTTTGTCCCTACATTTTTAGGTGATTCCCACTTTGGTCCCTAGATTTTATTTATACCCCTTTTAGTCCCTTTCTTGAAAAACGCTTCCCATTTTCGTCCCTGCCATTACATTAGAGATGGAAAATGCACATGGGGCAAACTGTAGAATTAAAAAATATTAAAATAATGTCCACGTGTCACTGCAAGCTCCACGTGGCTTTCCCACCCTTAGTTAGTCACATGGCCCTCACGTGACATTCTTTCTAAACCAAAAAACCCCAAATCAACAAGCATAATCCCTAACCTCTTACCCAAATAGCTTCAAAGTGATTGTAGCTTTAGTTCCCATCTTAAAGCAGCTCCGTGTTTGTGAAAGGCAGATTGTGAAGGTTCTCTCTCTCTCTCTCTCTCTCTCTCTCTCTCTCTCTCTTATGAATGCTATTTTAAGTGCTAGGTAATCGGTTTGGGTCTCAATATCAACCTTTGGGTTTTGAGAATTTGGGAATTTTGAGATGTTGTGTTTTGTTCATACTCTGGAATTTCAGTTTAAGGCACTGTGTTCTATCTCTATTTCTATTTTTCTCTCTCTTGTTGTGTCTCACACACTCTCTCTCTCCCTCTCTCTCTCTCTCTTTCTCTTCCTCTCTCCCTTTATAGCTTTTGTAGTGGACATAATATTGACTGTGATAGTGGAATATTTTTGGGATTTGCATTGTTTGGCTGTTGTGTGCTACTTTTGTTTATAGCTTTTGGTATTTGCATCTCTGTTTGTTTTACTTTTGTTTATTAGGGGCCACAATATTGAATGTGATAAACTATTGAATGTGTTTGCCGGTATTGGTTATGTTTGTCTGTATTGTATCTTGCTTTTCGAGAAGTGGTTGGGTCCATGTGTTCCTTTTGTCTGTATTGTATGTTTTTTTTATTTGTTTATTAGTTTATTAGCCTAACAAAGTATTATTAATTTCAAAAAGAGGATATCTATTTTCATTATGTTTTCTTTCCATGACTTGCATGTAGAATGGATGAGTGTTTTACTCTGCATGTCCACAATGGTGGGCATTTCACGTGGGACCCTCGAGTGTATGTAAGAGGGACAGTTGATATAGTGGACAATTGTGACCGAGATAAGTGGTCAAAAGTAGAGATTGGGAGTATCTGTAGGGAGTTTGGGTACACTATAGTGGATAAGCTTAGTTTAAAAAGCCTGGTGTGAACCCAGAGCAGGCAAATTTCCATTAGGTGGTTGATGATGATGCTGCTGTGTTCATGACTGACTTGGTGAAGGGATATGGGGAGATTCATGTCTTTATGGAGCATCTAGTGCATGAACCAATTGAGTTACTAGTGGAGGATTTTGAGCCTTTAGTTGCTAGACAACTTGGTAATGAACCAGGTGTAGTTGCAAAGGCCTTAGAGGTTTTTGTTGGTGATCAACAAAATGAAGATGTGGTTTATTGTGTTAGCAGTGACAGTGAGCTTTAGAGTGATCACTATTATGAGTATGCTGAGTACGAAAATGATAATGATAATGATGATGAAGAGTACAGACCTGATTTTTCATAATTGGAGACCATAATAATGCTGAAATTACGAATGTTGACCATGGTGAGCCACATGAGGTAGATACTGAGCAGGTTTGTGCTAGGAAGGCTAGCAATGCACCAGTTGTTGATGACCTAATTAAGGAGAATAGTGAGGCTGAGGGGAGTGACTTAGAAGAAGAGCCAGAAATGCAACCAATGAACATTGGTGAAGATAGTACTGATAGTTGGGACAATCAAGCTAAAGATGATGAGGTTGAACTAGGACAAATGGGTGGTGGTGTCATGAGTTCTGACTATGAGAGTGAGGAGCTGCTTAGCCTTGACGAATCATCATCAAGCAATGAGCATGGTGATGATTCAAGTGATGATGACATCCCTATTGCTGAGGTTGACAATTCTATTAGGAGGAGCAGATGCCCAATCTTTAGGCAGTAGCCAAAGCTAAGCACCTTAGATTTGAGAAGGATATGTTGTTCATCTCACCTAAACAATATAAAGATGCTATAACTGATTATCCAGTCCATAGTGGGTGGGGTATAAAATTTGTGAAAAATGACTTGGTGAGAGTGAGAGCCCAATGCCAGCCAAGGTGCAAGTTTGTTGCCTACCTTGCAAAGGTGCCAAGGGAGAAGAGTTTTAGATTGAAAAAATTGAACATGGAAAACACATGCAGCAGAAGTTATAGAAATCTAAGATGTACAGCATCATACATTGGGAAGAAGTTAGTGAAGATGGTAAGGAGATAGCCTGACATAAAGCTCAAGGACATTCAGGATGTTGTGCACGAGAAGTATGTGGTTGAGATAAGTGTAGGCAAGGCAAGTAGGGCTAGAGAGAAAGCTCAAGATGTTGTTGATAGGGCCCACACTGCACAGTTCAACTAGCTGTGGGAGTACTATGATGAGTTAAGAAGGTGCAGTCCTAGAAGCACAATATTGATGAAGGTGCATACTTATAATGATGGTGATTTGGCAGCTGAGCATGCCTTGGCAATTGGGCTGCCATATTTTGCAAGAATCTACATCTGCCTGGATGGTTGCAAGAAGGGCTTCTTGGCAGGGTACAAGCCAATCATTAGTCTAGATGCATCCATCTAAAAACCAAGACAGGTAGTCAGCTGATGTGTGTTATTGGCAGATATCCCAATGATGAATACTTCCTCTTCGCATATGCAGTAGTTGAGGCTGAAACTAAGGACTCTGGGACTTGGTTTCTTAATTTATTGTTTGTTGACATTGGAGATGGAAACAAATGAGTGTTCATATCTGATCAGTAGAAGGTCTAATTGTAGCTATATTGCTTGCTGAATTAATTGTGGTTGATGGTAGCTTCATTGCTTGCTGAATTAAATGATTTTGCTTGGCAAGGGTTGGTGAACACCTTTATTGATAATTGGCCACAGTACGAGCACAGGATTTGCTACAGACATTTATACAATAACTTGAGGAAAAATCATCCTGGTGTCCTTATTAGAGACTTTTTTTGGAAAGCAGCCAAGGCTACCTATCAGCAAGCACATGAGAGGGCAATGAATGAGCTAAAGGAGGTGGATGAAGATGCATTCAAATGGCTACAGTCTCAGTCAACAACTATCTGTGCTAGGCACATGTTCAAAAGTGATTGCCAAAGTGACACAGTCCTGAACAACATATGTGAAAGCTTCAACAGCAGGATAGTTAAGTTCAGGAGCAAACCTATAATCACCATGGTAGGCAATCTACTCAAGGTAGTCATCAGTTAGTATGCATAAATGTGCATTATGATCCATAGACTTGTGTGATTCATGAATGATTAATTCTCCTTTTCTCTCTATGTGCTTGCAGCTTGATTGTATTAGGCTATATCTAATGACTAGATTTCAAGCAAACAGGCAAATTATTATGAAAGTGGAATCTAAGTTGTGTCCTAAAATAAGGAAGAGACTGTACAAGGAGAAGTTGACATGCAGCAAGTGGCTAGCATGTTGGGCTGGTCGTACCAAGTATGAAGTGAAGAATGGGCTAGAGAGTTTCATTGTGGACTTGGAAGAGAAGAAGTGCAGTTGTAGGAAGTGGGACATAACTGGCATACCATGTTGCCATGCCATTTCTTGTATCTTTTTCAACAGAGAAGATGCTGAAAAGTATGTCAATGCTTGCTACAAAAGGACTACATACATTGATTGCTATGACCCCATTATAAAACCTATCAAAGGCCAGAATATGTGGAGACCTAGTGGACTACCACCTATGCAGCACCCTATCAAGAAGAGGGTAGGCCTAAGAAGAAGAGGGCACTAGAGCCTTATAAACCTAAAAGTCACAAAAAATAGAGGTCTAGGCATTTCAAAACAATGTAAGTCATGTGAGAAATTAGGACACAACAGGAAGAGCTGTAAGGGAGAAGTAAGAGGGAACTCCTCCCTGCCTAAGAGTGCATCCCAAGTCAACAGGACCACTAGGAGGGTAAACATACTACTTTAACTTAGATATCTGTGTTGTTTTGTTTTTCAGTTGGCAGATTATTAATTGTTATTGTGCTTGTGCTTGCAGGCAGCCCAAGATGGTCATGCAAACAGCCCAGCTATAGGCAGTACATAACCAGGCTCCAATGCTCAGCCAACGGTACATAGGGCACAACCAAGCTCTAATGATGATGTGACCACAAGTGCACCTCCACCCCCCACTAATAATCAGTCCAATCTAAGACCAAAAAGACAGAGGAAGAGAAGTGCAGTCACCATTGAGACCTTGAATGCAACTGGGAATGTAGCAAAGTATATGGCAGCAATGAGATTTGTTGGAAGATAGCAAGCTGAAGCAGGACTTTTTTTTTGGTGTGCTATATGTTGGGAGCACTCTTCATATGTTTATGTAACTGCCAGGACAATTGGCATTTTGGTATACTTATATAATGACTAACCAAGTCCTTTTTTTGTATGAATGTGCTGGATAGACTTTGTCCCATTTTTTGTAATTATTGTGGTACATCAAAAACTGTCATTGGTGTTAATTAGTGATCATTAGTATTTTACAGGTGATGCTATGTTTCTGTGTTCATTAGCATTTATCCTTTCTCCCATTGTTGTGATGATTCTGCTTCCATTATTCAGATTTGCTGGTTTTTAGCTTAATTAAAAAGTGATGTTCCATTGCTATAGTCTCGCATTACAAAGAGAAGTACACCAAAATTCAGGCCTTTTCCCACTAATACATACCAATACATACCAACAAAAACATTCTGGCAAAACCTACCAAAACCTACCAACATACACCAAAATTATGGCCTTTTTTCACCAATGCCTACCCACCTAATGACCCATTTCCCCCCACCTATTTAGCCAACCAAAACAAGCATCAAGCAGAGTAGCACCCCATTTATCACCAGAGACAACCCCAAGTAGATGAGCAGCCTCTTCTTTCTCTTCCTGTAGCCTGCAATGTCAGCTTCAAGGGTTAAAATTCGTTGCCTCTGCTTCGGAATCAACACCTTGCCATGCTCGCAAATTTCATCATCACACCACTAAAAAAATTTACACTTGCGTCCAGCCTAACACCCAAGAGCCAGATAAAACCCATTATATCTTTAACCAAAATCATGAAAAACAACAACAAATAGTATTAGCAAAATTTGGTCACAGCCAATCCAACACTTGTATTAGCAAAATACTAAAATCCTTGAAACTAAAAAATACCCACTAAAGAAAATAGCTATAAAATAAAAACCCAATAACAGAATCCTATAAATGTTCCATAAAAACTACATCTTTACAGTCAAAGAAGCCCAAACACCTCTCTCTCTCTCTTCACAGTGGGTCGACTCCTTTCTCTCCCCACAAAAAGTTCCTCTTTCTCACTCTTTTTTTTTTTTCTCACCTAAACTTCACTCCCACCCATAAACTCAATAGAAATTTAGAAACTTTATAAAGAGAGATCGTGTATGATGGGAAAAAAGATGTGCAACAAGAATAATCCTGATATGAAAACCTGGTCTATGACCAAGAAAGAGAAAGCCAGATGCAGAGTTAGAATTAGAGAGATAGATACTAACTTACCCAGAAATTTGGACACCCGTAGAACCTTCTTCCAAGGTTCTCAGGTGTCCACAAAACAACCAAAATGGGTTTCTCAGAGCAGAAGCATCAGGTTGAGCCCATTTTCCTCAAGCTTCCACTCGATGACATCGAGCTTGATTCCATGAGTGTAGTTGAGTTGAAGATGTTTTTGGGCTGTGTTGTGAGCGAGGAGCTGAGTTTGTGGCGAGGAGCTTAATTTGGGGGTTAGGGATTCTAAATTTGGCGAGAAGCTGATCCAGGTATTTCAATGGGCAGATGATTATGAAGTCAGGTGAGGGTCACGTGACCTCCTACAGGCGAGAATGGGACTAACTATGGGCAGGAAAGCCACGTGGAGGTTGGAGTGACATGTGGACATTATTTTAATATTTTTTAATTCTACCGTTTGCCACGTGTGCATTTTCCATTTCTGATGTAACCGCAGGAACCAAAATGGGAAGCGTTTTTCAGGATAGGGACTAAAAGCATTAAAAATAAAATCTAGGGACCAAAGTGAGAATTATTTGAAAATGTAAGGATGAAAATGTGATATCTGCCAAAAATAAAAAAAAAAATTCAAGAACTATATAAAAATCATCTATCGCTGAAAACTCTACTGTATCCTTTAATTTTGTCATATATCCATGAGTTTCAAAACTGGGCAAAGTGGTACATAAATGAATTAATCCATGAGATGTGCATATGTTTAGACTTTTTGAGGAGAAGCATTAATAATAGGAGTTGAATTCACTACTTCTAAGAGGCATATGAAAAATTAAGTAATCTTCGTGTTAATCATGGCAATATACACTTAAAACAATTATATTAAAAAAATTAAAATAAGATATATAAAAAGAAATATCAAATATAGAGAGAAGCGATATTCTAATTCTCTCATTGCCTCACTATGTAGATTGTAAAATTAATCACTTAACAGTCCAAAACCAATTCAATCTTAATATCCCGAACAAAAACAAATATGCATAACAAAATAAATTCTAACCCAAATATCTCAATCAAAACCAAAACTAACCCAAATACCTAAATCCAACCAAATATTCAAACAAAAATCATGCTTAACGCTCAATTAAAAAAAAAAAAAAAAAAAAAAAAAAAAAAAAAAAAAAAAAAAAAGCAATGAATGTTCCAACAGATAAGACAGTGGCCAGAGACTAGTTTTTAACCGGTTGAAAAAATTACTTGTGATTGGGTGGTTGGAGACCAACAGTGGTGGCAATTTTAGATTTCTCTCTCTGTCGTCCCTTTGTGCCTTACTACCATCTCTCTCTCTACTTTTTCTTTGGTATTTTTCTTTAGAAACTCTAAATTGTATAAAGAGTAGTTCACAAACTGCATAAGAGTATTTCAAGAAGAAAAACAATTAACGGATATCCTACCCTTTGAAGTTGTTTTGGTAATTGTTCCAGAAAACCAACGCCTTCCTTCTCTGAGCTCCGAGTAATAGAAATATTGAATGGAGGTGATAAGAGATAGCGGATTTGTTTTTGAATGAAAGACATAACTTTGGTTGGGGTTTACGAATTGCAAGAGTTTCATAATTTTAATCTAACTGAATGTTTGTTTTAGGTTGTGTTATACGGTGTCTTTGAGAATAAAAATGTACTCTGGCTTAGGACGGTGCATATGCCAATTTTCTTAAAGGAGTGAATTGTGGAAATTTTAATCTACAATTATATATAATAATAAATATATTGATGAAATAATTTGGTCTAAATTATTTTTTTTTTCAATTATTTACAATTTATTGTATTAAAAATTGTGAAGTAATAGTCTATTACTATAAAATATTCGAAGTAGTAAATTGTTTATACATGGAGAATGTTATATAGAGTTGAGGGGTTCAATGAACCCCTTGAGCTGGAATTTTTTTTTTAATAATATATAATATATATATATTTTTTCCTCCTAAAATGAAAATTTGAATACCTTGGTGTTAAATTTTTTTTAAGTTCAGTTGAAATAAGGTTAAATATGATCTTCTTAGCAATATCTTAGTCTTCTTAAACACACAAAAAAAGCCCAACAACAAAAGTAAAAATTTGTTCATCTTAAACCCTTAAAAAAAAAAAAATTTGAAATAAACTAATAGAAAATTCTTAGTTTACATTGTACTATCAATGTAAGATTCACATTGTCTTTAAACAAATGTGTACATTTTGTTTTTTAAAAAATTTGTATAATATTGTACACATTTGTTTAGTTTACAATGAAAATCTTACATTGATAGTACAATATAAAAATATAATTGTCCTAAACTAATAAATAAAAGTATTTTAAGTAGTGATAATTAAAGTTCACTTAATGAAAATAATTAATATATTTATTGTATTAAGAAAAAAATATGCCAATGAACTTTTAGTTTATCTTCTATTCTTTTGCTAGTACATATTATAAACAAATTTGTAATAAATAACCTTCATAAAGAGTAAGATTCTTCCCTTACCCAAGATATATCTTCTTGTTGACCCCTTAAGAAAAAAATCCTAGAGCCGTCACTGATATATATATATATGTGTGTGTGTGTATGTATGTATGTATGTATTATTGTATCAAAATTATCATTAAAATATTTGGAATTTATTGTAACGGAATTTTTTGTTGCATAAATCTATTATTTCAAATTTTTATTACAACTAGCACAAATCTATTCTTTTGCTAGTACATATTATAAACAAATTTGTAAAAATAACCTTCATAAAGAGCAAGATTCTTCCCTTACCAAGATATATTTTCTTGTTGACCCCTTAAGAAAAAAATCCTAAAGCCGCCACTGATATATATATATATATATATGTATGTATGTATGTATTATTGTATCAAAATTATCATTAAAATATTTGGAATTTTTTGTTGCACAAATCTATTATTTCAAATTTTTATTACAACAACTAACATCAACTATTACAATGAGACATATGTTATTGCAACGATTTTTTTTTTTTTTTTTTTTTGTAATAAAACATATTTTCTTGTACGAGTTATTAAAAGTATTTTAACACATGTTCTAGAATCATTTGCTTATGTCCATAGTTTAGCCACTTCTGTATGCAAAGGATCCTATCATTAGGATGCCCTAATCCATCATTTGACATGTCCTAAGATATTTATAACAATGCTACGATAGGAAAGCAATCAAATTTAACAATAAATTTATTATGTACGGAAATATCTGAAATTCAACACTTCAAAAGGTTAATTATTTTCGCATACACACACCATTGACGTGATGATGGTCATTCCACAATGACAAAGTTCTTGTGTTGTAGGGGAGGGGGTGAGGGCTAGGATTCAAGTTTCTAAAAAAAAAGTTCACACAACTATACACTTAGATTAAAGTTTGAATATAATTTCTATCTTATATAAAAAGAAAAAAGAAAAAAAAATTATTTTCACATAATATTCCAGATGTTTAAAACATAAGTAAGATGGAAAAAAATTGGCAAATGCCCTTGTTGAGCAAAAATTGTAGTGTTTTTCCCCATTTCCCAAACTAATTCGGGAAATGCCCCTCTTTTGTAACTCAATTTGAGATAAATCGAGTTAAAAAAAAAAAAAAAAAAATTTCTGGAGCCCTATAGTGGCATTTTAATGAGTCTATAGTGACGTTTTAAGGACCTATAGTGGCATTTTGTAACTTAATCTCTATGAAGTTGAGTTATAGGCAATTTTTTATTATTTTTTTTACCTATAACTAGACTTCATGGAAGTCGAGTTACAAAACGCCACTATAAGTCCTTCAAATGTCACTATAGGCTCCTTAAAAACGCCACTATAGGGTCTAACTCGATTTATCTTAAATCGAATTTCAAAAGAGATGCATTTCTTAATTAGTTTGGGAAAGGGGGCAAAACGCTACATAATTTGCGCAAAAAGAGCATTTGCCCATTTTCCCCTAATTAAGATATAGGAGATATTTCAAGTTTACCTTGTACAATGATTTTTTTTTTTTTTTTTTTTTTTTTTTTTGGGAGGGGGCAAGGGAGGAGTAAATAATTTTTAGAAAATTTTAAGATTGAGAAACTTATGAGATTCTGAATCCAATCAAATAAGTATATAATTACATTACTGGGAGATTTGCAAGCACATTATGTTTGGATAATCTAGATATCAAGGTTAAATTAGATCATAAATCAAATGCCTAATTGAAAGGTTTTTACTTTTTAGTAAAAGATTTTAGGCTTTAAGGATTCTTACTGTTGTCTATAAGTGGAAAAAGAAAAAGATAACGTGTATTCTAGAGAAAATGGGCAAATGCCCCTTTAAAAAAAAAATCCAATATTTTGCTCCATTTTTCAAACTAATTAGGAAAATGCCCCTCTTTTGAAACTCGATTTTCTCAAAATCGAGTTATAAAAAAATAATAATTCTGGAGCACTATAATGGCGTTTTAAGGAGCCTATGGTAACGTTTTAAGGACCTATAATGGCGTTTTGTAACTCGATCTCCATGAAGTCAAGTTACATGCAATTTTTTTTCTTTTTTTTTTACCTATAACTCGACTTCATGGAGATCGAGTTACAAAACGCCACTATAGATCCTTAAAACGTCATTATAGGCTCCTTAAAAACTTCACTATAAGGCTTAACTCAATTTTGACAAAGTCAAGTTTCAAAAGAAGGACATTTTCCTAATTAGTTTAGGAAAGAGGGCAAAATACTGGATTGTTTTTTTAAAAAGGGCAAAGGCCAATTTTTTCCCGTGTATTCCAAACATACAACATACTTTGTGCTCATAAGAATACATAATAAAATATGAAAAACACCCAAAAGGTTATAAAGGATCAACTTTTTTTTAGTTGTAAAGGCATTCCTAGGGTTGTCAAGGCAAAACTGTTGTTGTAACTTGTAAATATATGCAGTTTGTGTTCTCAAAGTAGAACTGTAGAAGCAGGTACTTACGTACAAATAGACAACTTCGTTGTTACTCGTTATCCATTGCTCAAAATTTTTCATAGTAACACCTCTTAGAAGAGCTTCATGATCATCTAAACATACTTGCAATTTCTATACTTTTCATGAACCCAACCCAATGTGAGATATCTTAAAACAGCAGGAGAAATTAACATTCCTTGTATCATTTTTGTTCAAATGATTTGAAGAGGAAAATTTACTGCATGATGAAGAATTACGAATGGATTTTTCTAGTCTATAGTCTTCTCCTTAGAAACCTTGTGATGGAGAATACATGTCTTTTCAAAGGTTAGACTAGTGACCTCTCCAAATTTAAAGTTGATTATCTATTTATATTCCTTCCATCAAGGAGTACATCTATTCACCAAAAGACATCTATTTACCAAATAACGTTATAAGTTCAAAAAATAATTTTTAATAGGACGAGTCTTTATCTATCACTCTTATTATTATTATGTAAAACAAATCTGAATATATAATAATTAAAGACTTAAGGTTCTTAATGGTCCACATATATCCGAATGGATTACCTCAAGAAACTTTGAGGATTGTTGACAAATGATTTAGATGCCATTTTTCCTTCGATGCATTTGCAATTTTGCATATATCAAAGTCCACAGAGTTTAGAGTAGGCAACAGTCCACTTTTGCACATATGATCTATTTTATATTTATTAATGTGGCCTAATTTAAGATTCCATAACTAAGAACTATGCACATTAAAGTTATAGCAAATAGAAGATTTGTTATTAATATTATTAACCAAGTACATATGATACCGAAAGTTGGAACCATATTTTTGGAAGATTAAAAACAACCCCACACACAAGAATGGTAACTCACCACCAAGAAAAAATTACAGTGGGACCTAATTAAGAGAGTTTTACCAAGAATATAATACTTAAATAAGTTCACCACTCAATGCAATCTACCAAAGAAATACATAACAAAGCTCGCCTCCCAAAGAAATCTACACACTCTAAATTTCTTCATTGCTTTCTCCAAATAAAAAAAAAAAATCTTCATTTAAGCCAAATAGTTTATATAATAAAGTAGAATAGCTCTTTAAGTAAAAGAGAACGAAATTGCCATTTAAAACTTTACAATTTCAAGACCAAAGTCAAAATAAACCCATAGAAATTAGAAACATGCTAAAAGTCTTGTTTGCTTTGGTAGTTGAAACATTTCCTAGAAAGCTTCAAATTAAATGCTCATGGACTATGTAGAAAAATGACTCATTTTCTACCCATTTAAGTCAAAAGAAAACAAAGAAAAATGACTCATAAAACTTTAAATGTTGTCTAAATTGGTGGGAAAATTCGTTCAAAATATGGGCTTGTGGCTTTTTTGGACACTCTTGTATCAATTGGTGACAAATGAGATGGTATTATGTGTAAGCAACTGAGCATGGCATAGAACATCAATCTCACATGAAAGTGAGTTTCACATTTGTGAAGTTCAAGAGGCGGTGGCATTATGAAGGTTTGGCAAAAGCCCACCAAATAATTACTTTTTTTTTTTGGATGGGTTATCTCACTTGTGAATTCATGAAGGTTTGGAAAAAGCCCACCAAATAAATACTTTTTTTAATAGGAAATTGACATAATGCTTTTATAAAGAAGATGTGGTCTACATGAAAGAAATTGACATAAAGCAGGCTGATGTCGTGGACTAGTCAATGGTCACACCTATTTTGTGCGTGCCAGTGGCAGGAACTAGAGGCTGTAGGATTTTGGATTTTTTCGAAATAGGTTGGAACTTTCAATGACAATGTACGCCATTCTTCCTCCGTCTCTTTTCCTATTTGATGAGCAAAGTAAAATTCGTTAGTCAGAGGAGACTTCTCTAATTTTTCTTTTATTTATTTTTTATTTTTATTTTGATGTTTCCCAATATCTTGCTCTGGATGGCCACTCATTCCTAATATCTTGCTATTTTGCCCTGTCAATGGGAATCAACCTAAAGCAATATCCCATATTGTCCTAGTGGAGAGGCAACTAAGATCACTCCTATGGTTGAGTCACAATGTGAAATCTATATTTTGTGTGGTTTTTCCAGATTTTTTTTGGCGAAGAGGGACTTTTATTTGCCCATCTCTATCAACACTCTCCTCATGTCTTAGGTGTTCTTTAGGTGCTCTATATTAGATTCCCAATTAAATATCATGTAATTGCATTGATCAATTAACCACAATTGAATTTATTATTCTTAAAAATAAACGTTGTTTATGTTACATTAATCAATAAGATTTATTGGTTAAGTATAGTAGAAATGAATTGAATTATTACGAGAGGATATTTAGTCTTATTTCATTCTATTGTCTCTTAAGCATTCCTCGCAAAAGTGAGAGGAACACCCATTCCTTTATTGAAATGGATGTGAAATGTTAATTTTAAGGGTGATAGGCCCAATGTTATATATCTATATGTATATATTAGGCCGAGGGCCCAATTCGAGGACATGAACTAGTCCGAGAACAGGCAAACATTGTCATGGGAGTCCGTGTTAATGAGTAAGGAGGCGAGTTTTGGTCATAAGAGTCCAATAGGGTGGTTTGAGGATAAATGCCTCCTCGACTTAGCAAAGCCGAGGTCTGAATGTGTGGTTTGCCATCCAGGGCAGCATTTCGGGATATTCTATTGATAATGATAAGCATCACAGCAGGACAGAGGAAAGTCCTAAAATATTTAAGAGAAAGCTACTTCCACCGCATTGAATGCTTTGTAACTAACTCTCTGGTCGCATTAATGAGGAAGTGATATCTGAACAATAATTTTCAGCCTAACAGCTACTACCAAAGACTTCAGGAATGTGCTAATGGGACAAGAATCAACATCAGCAATCCACCCTACACGTGGAGGGTAGAGATAAAGGAAGAAAGATAGTATAAAACAAAAAGAAGACTCTGAAGGAAGGAGATCAGAGAATTGAGAGAAGAATACTGTAGCACTAAGAACTGTACTTGTACTCAAATTCAAGAAATATATACAAGAACTGATCTCCTCAGATTGTGCCAAGGACGATTTTCTTTAGATAAAACTAATCTATCTTCACTTTGTTGTCATTTGAATCCCCTATAATTTTTATCCAACTCATTAGAGCCTAGTTTTCCAATCCACTCTCTACAAATTTATTGTATTGGGCTCTTTGAGCCTAGATCCTTTTACCTTTTGGGCTTAAGACTAAAATTGCGTCCTTACAATTGGCACCATTTGTGGAGGAATTCTAGTACTGAAGTGAGTTTAACGTTTAATTATGGTAGGTTTAGGTCCGAATTGGGAGGAATCTATGGGGTCCTAACGTCAAGATCATTTTGTTAATCTTGAGTGAAAAAGGGACCAAGAGGTTAGTGTGCATACCACCAATACTAGCAGGAGCCAGTCTCAAAGCGAGAGCCACCTTTCTTATGAGGAGAATACTAGAGCCATGCAACTGGAGATTGATCATTTGAAAAAGAAGTTGCCCCACGAACGGCGAAGGCGAACTCCCTCCAATTCTGATTTCTCTTTTGGTGATGAGGAGGATGGTAGTTATAGACCCAAGTCAAGGACTCCACCCAGTGAATCTTTCTCGTGTGATGAGGACTACCACCGTGAGCGTAGGAATAAAAGCCCGTCTTGCACAGGCCTGAGAAACGACGCTATAAGCAAGGCGATAAACCAAATTTCCAGATCGCCTTTCACACGTAGAATTGAAGGATGAAAACTTCCCCGACGGTTTGCTTAGCCAACATTCACCATGTGTAATGGTCAAATAGACCTTGTAGAGCATGTAAGTCACTTCAACCAGAGAATGACTATCCACTCCAGGAATGAGGCTTTGATGTGCAAGGTGTTCCCATCCAGTTTGAAGCCTGTGGCAATGAGATGGTTTAATGGCCTGGGGCAGGTTCTATAGATTCATTTAAGGAACTCACCCGGGTGTTTAGATCTTGCTTTATTACGTGCAGTAGGGTTCCTCAGCCCTTAGATTCCCTATTGTCTATGACCATGCAAGAAGGGGAGACCCTAAAAAGATACTCAAATAGATACTGGGAGATGTTCAATGAGATAGATGGTGACTTTGATGATGTGGCCATAAGAACTTTCAAGGTCGACCTACCTGCCAAGCATGGTTTGAGGAAGTCTTTGACTGGAAAACCTGCTAACAGCGTACGTCAACTTATGGACTAAATTGACAAGTATAAGCAGGTCGAAGAGGACCAACAAGAGGGGAAAGGAAAGGCTAAAGTTATCCCTCAAGAGAGAAGGGATTTCAGGTCGGACTGATACAACAATAACCGGCCCTGGAGAGACTTTGCTGGGCAATCGGGGTCTATCGCTACTCAAATGGTTAACACGATGTTTCAAGAACCAATACACCAAGTCTTGGAGAAAATCAAGAACGAGACATTCTTTAAATGGCCAAATAAGATGGGAGGTGACCCCATGAAGCGCAATCAAAGCCTTCATTGCCAATACCACCAAAATTGAGGGCACACCACAGCCAATTCGTGGTTAGACAGTGCTTGGTGGCTGTAATCATGCATCAACTTATAGTTGGTCCTCAGCCTCTGCGGATAGGGGTTTATAGCAATCAAGGACGCCAGTGTTGCCCATGGATGAGACATCAAAATGGGCGAAGTGTGAGGAGTTAGAGAAGATTATGGTAAATGGTGATTCAGATAAGTTCTTTTAGATCGGAGCTCAGCTGACTCCTCAAGAGAAGGAAGAGCTGATAATGTTTCTTAGTCTTAGAAGGAATGTTGACGTATTCGCATGGAGTGCTTATGAAGCCTCTGGGGTGGATCCGAACTTCATCTGCTATCTTTTGAATGTTAATCTGTCTGTCATTCCTAGAAAGCAACCACTTCGGCATTCATCTAAAGAGTATTATGATGCTATTAAGGACGAGGTGACCAAACTTAAGCAGGCTGCGGCTATTAAAGAAGTGTTTTACCTTGAATGGCTAGCCAATACTGTAGTGGTGAAGAAGAAGAATGGAAAGTGGCGGGTGATGAATCCTAGAAAATTAGTGGGCTGAAAATCTCAGGCGTTGATGATCTTAAGGTTGAGTCCTGAAAAAGCAAATACAAAATCAAAGGAGACCGGTGGAGGCTGGCCTAGAATCCTCCGATGGTAAAGTCAGTGGGTTTGTAATTCCAAGGAAAAAGGAAATGTTTATGGGATTCCAATTATTCTAGAAATGTCTGAATACCTTACCTTTTCACGGATGAATGCTTATATAGCACACACCTTAGGGTAGTTACTCGCTTAGTAACTGCTCTTATCATTGAGGAATTCGGAAGACTCAGAGGTAACTTCCATAACTACCATGGAAGTTACATTCTTTGGGCTTGTTTCCCATAACCGCCATTGGAAACTAGCAGTGGTAATGAATTGACCTTAGTGCTTAATGAGAATTTCGTCCTAGGCGAATAGACAGAGAGATGTCTTGAACGTATGGAGGTCGTCCAAGTCTTTCCATCCATGGACGACCTTATTGCGGACTAGCACACTAATCCCTTTTATGCTCGTCCTTTTTCCCTTGGACGATCTCAATGGATGAGGTCATTGGGGATGAGCACGCTTCACACATTCCATCTTTCCATTCTTTTTCCCACGGACGACCCATATGGATGAGATAAGACTTGTGCATTTTCATTACACCATCAGCTGCCCCCTTGTTCACATGGGTCGTCCAAGGGGATGGGTAATCGGGTGTCATTTCCTTTGGATATATGTGTTTGGTGTTAGAGTTGATGTGCCACGTGTTACCATTTTACTAGTGACTAGTCTCGTCGATTCATTTTTTCGAGGCAAACGTTACGTGTCATCTCTTAATTGGTTGTGTCATTTCATGTGCCCAAGTCAGTTTCCTATAAATAATGGAATTCCTCCACTACCCTTTACATTTATGAGATTTTCCTCCTTTGTCATTCGTCATCTAGAGCCTCGTCTAGGAGTTTCCTCGCGTCCATTGCTTTCGTCCGTCTTAGAGCTAGGTACTCCCTCCTTTCTCGTCCTTTAGATTTCTCTTCAAGAAAATTCCTTTCTTTTTTTTTTTCTTTTTTTTTTTTTAAAGAAAATGTCGGAAACAATTATTTCTTCGTCTAATGATAGCATAGAGAAAGCCATAGACGAGTATTACGACGAGAGTAGTTATAGTAGTAGTTCTAGTGGCACTAGTAATATCAATAGGGGGAATTCCACGGACGGGGAGTATGTTTCTGGTGTCCCTAGGTTTCCTTTGGAAGTCATGCAAGAAAAACTTAGGTAGGCCTAAGGGTCCCAGGCAGGCACCTTGTCTAACATCCCTCCGTCTAGTCCTTTGGACGAGGCTGAGATCACTGTTTATAGTTGTGCGGTAGATATCCCTTCCAAAACAGACGAGCAAAAACTTAATAATCTTACGACACAGTACCAGATCCCGGACGAGCTTAACCCTAGGTTGCTCATTCGTGGAGAATGGTGCTGTAATCCTCATTTTGGGATAGACGTCTATAAGGCTTATCTTTTGGGGGGTCTAAGATTTCCTTTAAATGCTTTTACTAGAGAGTTATTAGTTAGGCCAGGTTTAGGAGTATGTCAATTCAATCCTAACGCATAGAGATTGGTTATCTCTATGCAAATTTTGTGGAGGGAAGTATTCATAGGGGACCGTCCTCTTACTATGGACGAGTTCCTTTATTATTACAAACCCTCAGAAATACACCAGTCCCTTGGCTTTTACCAATTCACGGCTAGGGGTAAAGACTATAGACTGATTAGGTCCATGGCCTCGCCTGACAAAAAATGGAAGATGGAGTTTTTTTTTTTTGTCTCCGACTTTTGGGCTGGGAATCCTGTGGACGTTGGCCAGGACACATTTGGTCGTTACACTGGGGACCTTGGAAACCTTCGTCCTGAGGGTAAGTCCCTCCCCTTTTTCTTTCCTTTCTATTCTTTTTTATTCACGTCTAACCTCTACTTGTTTCCTTGCAGCTATTGGACGACCTTCTTTGAGCAAGTTTCATCGTGACCAAGTCCACGGGGCTCGTCTACACATGGATAGGGACTTCCATTCCTCGGTTATGATTAGACGACTTGCGAAGTGGGGATTAGGCCCTAACCCGTCCGAAGAAGCACTTGCTCACGAAATTACAGTAAGAAGAAGTAAGTTTTAAACTTCAAACATTCCTTACATTGTTTACTTTTTTAGTTCTAAAAAACTCTTCTGTTCTTTTTTTTTTTTTTTTTTAGGGATGGCAACAATGAAAGGGAATAAAGGAAAAGAGGTGGTGGTTGGTGAGGGGGATCGTCCTGGGACCCAATCTCAGGCTCGTTCGTCAACTGGGGATAAAAGGAAATCCCTGCCAAAGGATATTGATTTGGGAAGCCTTCCCAGTCAACGAGATAAAAGAGTTAAGCATGGGCCATCTCAATAGCCAAACCCAAACTTCCTCAGTCTTAGCCTCCCGTCCTTATTGTTGATGTTGACTCGTCTAAACCAGTCAAGACTACCTCGTCCAAGACTCCTCCGCCAAGGACGACTGTGCTTGTCTCGTCCCAACTTCCTTCGAGGGTTCCCACAAATATTGTTGAAAATGAAAACTTAGCTTAGGAACGCTTCAGGGAAGCTGTGAGGGACAAGGATATAAACATTTGTTATAAAATGTCCTTTAACTTCATTTTCGTCGTTTTTATTGCTTTGTAACTTTCCTCATCTAACCAGCATTTTGGTGTTTATCTTTTAGAGGCCATGTCAAAATTCAACACAACGTCCAGGCAAGCCACTGAATTGGACAAGACAAGGATCTTGTTGGAGACAACAATTCAAAACGTGAGGGACGAGAGTAAAAAATGGGCTAAGACAGCTGCCAAGGCTAAGGAGGAAACAACGGAACATCAAAACTTGATCGAGGAGTTGAGAGTTGATATAGTGGAGAAGGACACTTGTCTTGATCATTTACAGAAGAAGAACGACGAGTTGAGTACTCTTCTCTCTAAGGCGAAAGAAGATGCAGTTGCTAAGTTCAAGGCGTCCAAAGACTTTACGAACTTATTGGATCGCAACTATGCAGCAAGTTTTGAAGAGTTTAGGATGGACTCTGTTGAAAACTTCCCTGAAGTGGATTTCAGCTCCATTAAGCTTAACCTAAATGCTGCTACCAGTTCTTTTCTCCAAAGTAGTTCTGAGGACATTAATGTTGAGGACGACGCTTTAACTTTGCCTCCTCAGGACGACCCTAACGTGGATGCCCCCCCTGCTTAGAAAATATTTTAATCATTGTATTCCTGTCTTTTTCCCTTTTTTTATTTATTTATTTTATTTAATTCAAGTACATCAAGCTCGTCCGTGGTTTTAGGACGAGTTGTTAAAACAGTTATTTTGCAAGGGTGTTTGGACGTTGGTCATCCACCCTTAAACAACTGAATGAATGTTATTATTTTCTATTATGATATGGACGAGAGTTCTTCTTTCCATGATAGATTTCGAATTTTGGCTTGTCCATAGAAGGAATTTCTCCTTCTTTAATATGAATATATACTTTTTCATTCCTTGAATTTCATTAAGTATGATTCGTCTACGTGAAATGGTAATTATCAGCCTTACTAGTCCTTAGACTTGGCTGATTTTCACGTTTTATAAAGACTAAGGTCCAACCTTTCACTCGTCCATAAGTTGGATTGTTTGGTTGGTGTCCTAATCAATAGATTAAACATTTGCTTATGCATTTCCTCGTCCATGGGTTGAACTAATGCAACAAGGGTTTTAACTCGTCCTTTATTTAAACGGTTTATGGTTTCATCCAAGGCTTCAGTTCGTCCATGGTTTGGACAAGTATGCCTTAGTTTGCTTTACCTTTGTGAGAATTTAGACAGTACATCCTTGCGTCTAGAGAATTTACTCATCTTGGGCTTTTACCCTTTTATGGGTTAATTTCAACGAAAACAGTGGAAACCAAGAATTCAAGCACAACATTATGTACATAGCATAAATATTGTTCATAGACAAGGCATGCGCTTTAGAAGCTAATTCCTTTTAGAAAAATAAATACAAGCCAATCCATAACTTCATCCATAACCCCAACATAATAACAGCAAAGCAATACTAAAAATATGTAATAGATGAACAAGCTCCTTATGTAGATAAATAAGTAGATAAACGGGCTCCAGACTTGTCCAAAATTACACTTGTCCAGGCTGGCATTTTACTAGTAATACCTCCTTAGGTGTTCAACATTCCAAAGATGCTTCAATTTCCTCCCGTCTAGGGCTTCCAAGTAGTAGGATCCTTGTCTTTTACAGTTGACAACTCTGTAGGGGCCTTCCTAATTAGGTCCCAGTTTCCCATGAGCTAGGTTCTTGGTTGCCAAAGAGACCCTTCTCAGGACGAGGTCTCCTATGTTGCATCGCCTTGGCTTCACCATTGCATCATATTGCCTAGCCATAAGGTTTTTGTATCTTATCGTCCTTTGTTCTGCGTCTGTCCTTACCTCGTCTATTAGATCGAGGTTCAAGAGGAGTTGCCCATCGTTATCCTTATCTTGATATGCCATCACCTTGTGGTTGGCCATGTGCACTTCTGCAGGTATGACTGCCTCACTTCCATAGGCTAGCTTGAAAGGAGTTTTCCCTGTAGGGGTTCTCACTGTCATCCTATACGCCCACAGAACACCTGGTAGCTCATTTGGCCATACTCCCTTTGCCCCCTCAAGCCGAGTCTTGATGATCTTCAACAAGGATCGGTTTGTCACTTCTACTTGACCATTTATTTGAGGGTGGGTGGGTGAGGAGTAATGATTCTGAATTCTGAAGTGCTCACAGAAGTTTCTGAAAAGTGTGTTATCAAATTATCTTCCATTGTCTGATATCACTACTCTGGGCACACCAAACCTGCATATAACGCTCTTCCAGACGAAATCCTTGAAATTTTATTGTGTGATCATTGCTAGGGGTTTCACTTCCACCCACTTGGTCAAATAGTCTATGCCTACCACCAATAGTCTATGCCTACCACCAAAAATTTCATCTGTCTAGTTCCAAGTGGAAAGGGACCTAAGATATCTAATCCCCATTGTGTAAAGGGCCTTAGGGCCATCATTGGGGTGAGATATTCCGACGGCTGTCTAAGAACATTACTAAATCGTTGACATTGATCACAGACCTTGACATATGCCTTAGCATCAGTTTGGATAGTTGGCCAGTAGTATCTTGCACGGACGACCTTGTGGACAAGTGATCTGGCTCTTGAATGTTTGCCACACGCTCCATGTACCTCCCTCAATACATAATTTACCTTATCCAAAGCTAGACACCTGAGATATGGCTGAGAAAAACCTCTTTTGTATAACAACTCGTCCATAAGAACATACCTGGCCGATCTTACTATGAGCTTTCTAGCCTCGTCTTTCTCTTCAGGAAGTTGTTCGTCCTTCAGGTATGATATAATTGGAGTCATCCAATTTCCTCTGCTCTCTACCTGTTGTACTTCTTTCGCTAAGGTATCTGCTTCTATGTTCTCCTCCCTTGGGATTTGAATGAAGTCAGTTTCCTCAAATCTCTTTATAAGGCACATCACCCTATTAAGGCATTGCTTCATTCATTCTTTCTTAGCTTCATATATCCCTTTTACTTGACCCATGATCAACTAAGAATCTCCCAAGATGAGTATTGACTTTGCTTCCACAGACTTGGCCAACTCCAACCCTTTGAGAAGGGCTTCATACTCAACTTCATTATTAATTATTTGGTACTATAAATGAACCTTATGTTTCAGTTTATCTTCTTCTAGGGATTGTAGAACCACACCTATTCCTCCTGCATGCTATGTAGACGAACCATCCACATGGACGACCCACTTCTTTCTATTTTCCATCTCATCTAAATCATCATAATTTGAGGTAAACTCCACATTGAAATCTGCCAAGACTTGAGCTTTTATGGCATGTCTTGGTTGATATCTAATGTCAAACTCACTGAGCTCGACAGCCCATTGGATCAGTCGTCCTGCAGCTTCCAAATTGTTCATTACTTTCTTGAGCAGATGATCCATCATGACATTGATGACATGAGCTTAGAAGTAATGCCTTAGCTTTCTGGAAGCTGTTATCAATTTGAAGGCCAACTTCTCTATTAGTGGATATCCTTCTTCCACTCCTTTTAGTGCTTTACTTGTATAGTACACAGGCCTTTGCACTTTGTCTTCTTCCCACACCAATGCTAAACTTACGGCATGCGGGGTGACTGTTAAGTACAAATACAGCTCCTCTCCCTGCGTAAACGGGCTTAGTAAAAGGGCCATGGTGAGATACACGTTCAGATCTTCGAAAGCTTTCTGACACTCGTCGGTCAATTCAAATGCTTTTTTAAGAACCTTAAAAAATGGCAAACATTTGTCAGTAGTTTTAGAGACAAACCTGTTAAGGGCAACGACTCGTCCGATAAGGGACTGGACTTCTTTAACATTTCGCGAAGGCTTCATGTCCAGTATTGCTTGAATTTTATCAGGATTCACTTCAATCCCCCTATGGAAGACCATAAATCCAAGGAACTTCCCTGATGATACTCCGAAAGCACATTTGCTGGGGTTCAACTTCATGTTATACTGCATAAGTGTGTCAAACGCTTCTTACAGGTTGTCCAGGTGCTTGGCCTCGTCCAGGCTCTTTACTAGCATGTCATCTACATAGACTTTCATGTTCCGCCCAATCTGTGGACAAAACATATTATTAACTAACCTCTGGTATGTTGCCCTCGCATTCTTCAAACCGAAGGGCATCACCTTATAACACAATAAGCCTTGACTGGTGACAAAGGATGTCTTCTCTTGGTCTGCCTTGTCTATCTTTATCTGATTGTATCCAGAGAAAGCATCCATAAAACTAAGCAGCCTATGACCTGCAGTGGAATCTACCAATTAGTCAATGCGTGGTAACGAGTAACTGTCCTTGGGGCAGACCTTGTTTAGATCAGTGAAGTCCACACACATTCTCCACTTGCCGTTTGCCTTCTTGACCATTACTACATTGGCTAACCAATCTGGATAATAAACTTCTCGGGTAAACTCCGCTGTGGTCAACTTCTGAACCTCTTCTTTGATAGCATTGTCTCTCTCAGGGGAAAATACCCTTTTCTTCTGCCGTACAGGCTTGGAGGAAGGATATACATTCAAATGATGGGTTATGACGCTAAGGTCTATGCCTGACATATCCTCATGACTCCAAGCAAACACATCAATGCTATTCTTCAAGAAACGGACGAGATCCTTCTTTGTCTTCTCTTCCAAATTTGCTCCAATCCTAGTACACCTCTCAGGGTTGCTTTTGTCCAAGGAAACGTCTTTCAAGGCTTTAGTGGGCTCGGCCACAATTCTCCTTTCTTCAATATTCATCGTCTGAGATTGTTCGTCCATGGCCAACATGGCTAGATAGCACTCCCTTGCTGCCAACTAATCTCCCTGTACTTGTCCTACCCTATACTCTGTTGGAAATTTGACTGACAGGTGGTAGGTAGATGTGATAATGATTCAAAGTTGGCCTTCCAATTATAGCATTATAGGAGGACGAACAATCTACTACTAGGAAATTTACATCCCTAGCTACCTGCTGTGCATATACCCATACCACTATAGGTAATGTGACAATGCCCACAGGCTGCACCTTCATTCCACCAAAACCTACCAGGGGGGAGTTCACTGGACGGAGCCGATCTCATCCTAACCTCATCTGCTAAAAAGCTAGATAATATAAGATATCCGTCGAGTTTCCATTGTCCACCAGCACCCTTCTGGTCGTGTAGTCAGCAATAAGCAAGGTGATAACGATAGCATCATCGTGAGGGTGGTGAATTCTCTCGGCATCCTTGTCTATGAAAGTGATCGCTTGCTTGTCCGTGGTCCTTGCCCTTGGTGATCGTCCAGAAAGTTGGATGTTCTGTACTACCTTTAGGTATGCTTTCTTTGACTTGGACGACTAGCCTGTTGGACTTCCCCCTATGATAACTCTTATTTCTCCGAGCGGTGGTCGTGATGATTCTTCTACCTTCCCTTTCAATTCCTCATCCTTGTGGTCTCGTCCAAGGAAATTTCTCAACTTCCCTTGCCTTATGAGATTCTCAATCTATTAATTTAAATCAAAACACTCGTCCGTGTCGTGCCTATGGTCCCTATGGAAGCGACAATACTTATTCCTATTGTACTTGTTCGGATCTCCCTTCATTTTCTCCAGCCACTTCAAAGAAGGATCATCCTTAATTTGCATAAGAACTTGCTTAAGTGGCGCATTTAAAGGAGTGTATTGTTGACTCCGTGCTGAAGGGCCTGTCTTCTTGTTGTCTCAGTAGTTCTTATCTTCTGTTTGCCCTTTCTTTGGACGAGGATCTTGTTCAGAGTCGCGATTCACTTCCATCTTGTCAGCTCTCTTCCTCTTCTTAGCTATGATTGCGTCTTCTGCATTCATAAAGTTTTGGGCCGAATGGATGAGTTCAGCCATGGACTAAGGCTCTTTCTCATAAAGCTTGTGTATGAATAAGTCAGAATTACCCCCATTATGGAAGCTTGCTAACAGTAGCTTGTCATCTACCTCGTCCATAGTCAAGGCTTCCCTATTGAAACGAGTAATGAAGAAGCGTAGGCTTTCATTCTCTCCTTGCTCTATGGTTAACAAACTGGTCGAAGAACGCTTGTGTCTCTGTCCCCCAATGAAGTTATTAACAAACAACTTGCTCAACTCTTCGAAAGAACTTATCGAATTCGGGGGTATTTTGCTAAACCAAACTCATGTCGGACCTTTAAGGGTGGTAGGGAAGGCTCTACACATAATTTCATCTGGGACCCCTTGAAGATGCATTATGGTCATAAAAGTAGCAATGTGATCAAACGGGTCATGTGTTCCATCATACGAATCCAAGAAAGGCATCTTGAATTTTGGAGGTAAGGGGTGACCATTGATGGAAGCTGTGAAAGGGGAATCTATTTGATGAATTAGATCTTCTACGGGATTCGCTCTTCTCATGTTCTCCCTCATCTCATCCATAACCTTCTTCATCTGGTCCATCTCCCTCTCTAAGTATGGCATCTTTCTTGAGGTAGTACCCCTTGATTGGCTTTCAGGCTCTACGTTTCTTCCATCTCTCTAGCTTTGGCCTTGCTCTTCTCCATAGGCCTCACGCCTTTGCCTCCTGAGATTAATCTCCCTCGTTAATTCTTGGTTCTAGCGAGTTAATTTCGCCATAGTAGCTGCCATGGATTGTACATGCTGAACAGAGGATGGTTGCATGGTAGGCGTAGATTGGTGATCACTGTGGGGATTACTAGAGGCATCCCTACTCTCTTAATGGCCTAGACTAGTAGCCCTCAATCTTGTTCGAACTATTTCAGCCTTTTGTTGGAGAAAGGAATTGTAGAACTTTAGAAATGAAATCTAACTTTTCCCATAGATGGTGCCAACTGATGAATCCTAGCAAATCAATAGGCTAAAAATCTTGGGCATTGATGATCTTAAGGTTTCATAAAAAAGCAAATACAAAATCAAAGGAGACCGGTAGAGGCCGGCCTAGAATCCTCAGATGGTAAAGTCAGTGAGTTTGTAATTCTAAGGAAAAAGGAAATGTTTATGGGATTCCAATTATTTTGGAAATGTCTGAATACCTTACCTTTTCATGGATGAATGCTTATATAGGACACACCTTAGGGTAGTTACTCGCTTAGTAACTGCTCCTATAATTGAGGAATTCGAAAGACTCGGAGGTAACTTCCATAACTGCCATGGAAGTTACATTCTTTGGGCTTGTTTTCCATAACCGCCATTGGAAACTGGCAGTGGTAATGAATTGACCTTGGTGCTTAGTGAGAATTTCATCCTAAGCGAATATATGGAGAGACGTCTTGAACGTATGGAGGTCGTCCAAGTCTTTCCATCCATAGACGACCTCATTGTGGACTAGCACACTAATCCCTTTTATGCTCATCCTTCTTCCCTTGGACAATCTCAATGGACAAGGTTATTGAGGACGAGCAGGCTTCATGCATCCCATCTTTCCATTCTTTTCCCACAGACGACCCATATGGACGAGATAAGACTTGCGCATTTTCATTACACCATCAGCAGGTATATATAGACTTCATAGATTTGAACAAGGCATGTCCAAAGGAGCATTTCCCCATGCCTCGGATAGATTAGCTAGTGGATGCAACTGTAGGTCATCCTTGGATGAGCTTTTTAGATGCCTTCTAGGGATACCACCAAATACCACTAGCACTGGATGATCAAGAAAAGACAGCTTTTGTCACTCCTATTAGAAATTACCACTACAAGGTAATGCCCTTTTGATTGAAGAATGCAGATTCCACCTATCAGATGATGATGACCAAGATGTTTGAGCCACAGTTAGGCAAAAATATTGAAGTTTATATAGACGATATGGTGTTAAAGAGTAAGATGGTGTCTGAGCACATAGAAGACCTCGGCAATATTTTTGAAATACTATGGAAACATAAATTGCGCCTCAATGCTTCCAAGTGCTCCTTTGGCATGAGATTGAGCAAATTTTTGAGTTATATGGTCACTCATCGTGGAATTGAGGTCAACCCTTATTAGGTTAAGGCAATTAACAGTTTGCTGCCACCTCAGAATCCCAAAGAAGTCCAGAAACTAAAAGGAATGACTGCCGCCTTGAACTGGTTTATTTCTAGGTCGGTGGACAGGTGCAGACTTTTCTTCCAGTTGTTGAATAAATGTAAAGGATTTGAGTGGACCAAAGAGTATGCCTTGGCCTTTTAGCAGCTTAAAGAATACCTTTCTCGGCCACCTGTTATGTTTAGGCCAGAGGTAGATGAGGTCTTATTTGCTTACATTGTTGTGGCTTCCCACGCTGTAAGCTTGATCCTGATACTGGTTAACAGCGGTGTGCAGAGACCAGTTTACTATGTAAACAAGTCATTGCATAAAGCCGAGGTTCATTATTTACCACTGTTGTTTTAACCCAACTTTCACCTCGATCACTACTTTGGAGTGCTGATTACACTGGAAGGGTTGCCAAGTGGGGTACGATTTTAGGGACTTTTGATATCAAGTATATGCCTCGCACCTCTATCAAGGGCTAGGTCCTCGCAGATTTGGTGGCCGAGTTTGCTGAATCCCCATTGGAAGAGGAGGCTGAGAAGCAGGGCATAGATGGAAGTTGGCATGATTTCCTTGCAAGAACCCTTATCCTGGAGGGTATACGTTGATGGTGCAGCAAATCAAAAAGGATATGGAGTGGGGCTAGTTGTAATTTCTCCTGATAAGATCATTATTGAAAAATACTTAAGGTTGGGCTTTTCAGCCACAAACAATGAGGCCGAGTATGAGGCTTTATTGGTAGGAATGACTATGGTTCAAAAAATTGGAGGAAAAACAGTGGAGATATTCTCTGATTCAAGATTGGTTGTAGGCCAGGTGAAGGAAGAGTTAGAGGCCAGGAATGTGAGAATGCAAGAATACTTAAATCAGGTTAGGCACTTACAATCAGGGTTTGAGTCTTTCAACTTACAGCATATCCCTAAAAATGGAAACACCTATGCTGATTCTCTGGCCACTCTTGCAACCTCCTCGGCACAGGGTTTACCTCGGGTTATCCTTGTTGACACTACAACAAAATGTATTTTTAGTTACGAAAATTTGTGAGGAAATATTTTTTGTCACTAAAAATACAAATTTAGCGATGAAATATGGATTTCGTTGCTAATAATGGAAAAAAATATATATAACATTTAGCGACGACAAGTAATTTTCATCGCTATTGTTGATCTGAAATATGGGCGCCAACAGGAGAAAACTTGGCGTGAACTTAATTAATCTATAGCGACGAATTATTTTGTTGCTAAAAGTTGAAATTTTTAGTGACGAACTGTTCGTCACTGTAGGTGTTGCTGTGAATAGTATTAGAGACGAAAATCATTTTGTCACTAAAAGGAAGAATTAGCGACGAAAAACATTCGTCGCTAAAAGTAATCAAGGTTTATAGTTTTGCTATGAAATCAAAATTCGTCTCTAAAAGTGTTCTTTAGCGACAAAATCTGGAAGTTGTCACTAAAAATCGTAACAAAAATTTGGCACCTACTATGACGAAACTAGAATTCGTCACTAAAGGTGTTAGTATTAATATGCCGTTTCAGTTTTTTAGATGAAACCCTAACATTTTTTTCTCACCCTCTACCTCTCTCCGCCATTCACTCTCACTCTCTCTCTCTCTCTCTCTCTCTCTCTCTTCGCCGTTCATTGTTGCTGTTGTCGACTCCTTTGCCACCACCGTCGAGCTCACCCTTCGCCGCTGTCGTCAAGATCCTCTAGTGTCAATGCTGCAGAAGGTCTCTTGGCTTGTTGTCGTTGGTCGGTTTCATCTTCTAAGAGAGACAAGTAAAGTTCTCTCAATTGCTCACTCCTCTGTAAGCCTATTTTATCAGCCTTAAGTTCTGTGTTTTTTTTTTTTTTTTTTTAGGTGGGAAATTGAAGTTTTGGTATGTGAGAATGCATTTTTATTTTTGGTTTTGGATTAGGCATTTAAGAAGCACAATGTGGCGAAAGACATTGCAGAGCATATAAAGAAAGAGTTTGATAAAAAGCATGGCTCCACTTGGCACTGTATCGTTGGCAAAAACTTTGGTAACACCACTTCCCAATCCATATTGCACAACCTTTCCTTTCTGGGTTTTTTTTGGGGTGGGTTTCAGATTTAGATTTAATGGTATATGGGTTTTTTTGGAAATTGGAGTTTCTGTATTGGTTTAAGTTATTTATTTTTGGGCATTTGTGTTGTGAGAGATGGTATGGGATAGATCTAGTTTTAAAGCTATTGATTGGATACTAGAAATGTGTTTAATGGTTTTATATTTAGTTGTTGAGTTTTAAGTTGGACTTTAAATTTTTTGACTTATTTGTGGGGCTTTGGGTAGATTAGTGTTATATATTTACTTTCTTTTTGTGGTTTTTAGTAATTAAGGTAAGAAGTTAATGCAGTTGCACCTCTGTATCTTTGTGTTTCTTTGTGTAACCAATAACTAAGGGTAATGCTGAGTTGACTGTTTGGACTTTGTTTAAGAACTTAAAAGAATGCTTAATAGTTGTAGTTCAATGGTTCATTTAGGATAAACTATAGTTGAAGCCCGAAACCCATTTAATCTTCAGTTTACCTCATTGTCAGGCATTATCCCAATTCATTGGCTGGACTTTGCTGTTGCTGTAGTTATAGATTGCAGTAGCCAAGCATTTACTCAAATTGTCATTTCCAAATTCCATCTTTCATTATCAACTTTCCCTTTCATCAATTATTATTTTAAATGGAGAAAATAACTTATCAAGTGTATTTAAGCTCAAGTGGATGCCTTGCAATCTCGCATCTTTTTCTACATACCAGTTTAACTTACATACCCATGACTGATTTTCACCAATGAGACAGTGGCTAAGCTAGAATTCAATGACTTATTACAGATAAAAGCATCAGTTTTAAGAAATTTAAGTAAAAAAAAAAAAAAAAAAAAAGGCCGCCCCACGTATCAACAATATCTCAGACCAACTCAGACCAACTTGGTGTTGGTGAGTTTTGCCTTTATGGTTTAGGACAGAAATCAAGAAGGGTAGGGAGAGTTGAACTTTATATTGGCTTGGTTCATTACTAGGGAGCAGTAGGGACTAGAGTGTGGCCTTTGAGATTTGACGTTGAAAAAACCCAATTAAAATATTAAAAACCCAATTGGAGAACCTTTTTTTTTCCCCTAATATAATGAATGTAATTTTTGAAGTTTGTGCTGTTTTTTCCTAGATAGGCATACTAGGTGTACTTAAAAGAGCATGTAACAAAACAATGATGATGTTTCCTAATGAGTAATAACAAGTATTTTAGTCCTATCCTGACCCTCAAAAAAAAAAATTTAGTCCTATCCTTTTTTTTTTCTTCTATTTTTTTCCCAATAAGTATTCATTAGGTACACTACCGCACTTCTTTTTCTTTAAGATTTTTGAAATATAACTATTCATAAAAACTATATCTAAGAAAAATAAAATTCCCTCATATTAAAAGATCAAATTTTAAGTATTTTTATTATTAAATAATTGATTAAAAGAGAGAATTAAACAAAAAGTTTGTCTTAAATCTAATACTCCAATGCCTTAAATCTAATACTCCAAAGTTTGGCTTAAATTTAATAGGGTGGTGGGCCACCAAATGCTCAAACTTCAACTACAACTGCATTTTACTTATAAAACACCCAGAGAGTTTTTAAGGGTTTTTTTTACTCTTTTGAGTTTTGTTTTGGTGGGTGTGTACATACCTGCCAATAAGAGAGAGGCTTAATTGTTTCACTGACAATCGTAGCTGAACAAATTAAAAGGATCTTGCGGTGTGGGTGGGTCACCTTAGGGATGTCAAGAGACAAAGGGCAGCAGCTCCTTTCTTTGGTATTATTCCTTCGAATATTCTTCTAGGTGTTTAGCCATTAAGGTTGACGTATACCCATTTGACAAAGTCCTTGCCAATCAGCTACGTTGAAATAGAATTTGGAGTCTTTGATATGTAGTTTCTAGTACATGGTTTTTTTTATAAAAAAAAAAATTAATATCTAAGTTCTTAAATATATAAAAAAAAAAATTGTTAATACTTTTCTCCATAAAGTGAAAAGAAGATATGCTAGTCTACTTTTGCTCATTTGTTGACTTAGGTCTCAAAGTTTGAAAATATATATTGATTTTTCCGTAATTATATCTTTCTAATTTATCTTGCACTTGTTTGTGAAAGTGATCAAGTATCTATATAAACCTAATTTCTTTCTTTAATTTTGTACACCTAAAAGGATTGGTAATTTAACTGATTTATTTAGTTGTGCACCATTTAAATATGAATATGAATTGGGTTTGGGTTTGGGTGAAATAGGAAGCTAAATGAAGTGATAATGAGTATTGAGAATGGATACAAGTCTAGTTTAGGGGAAAAAAATTGTCTGCAAATCATCATTAGTACTAGTAACTTACAAGCATAATATTTTTTTTTTTTGGCAGGCAACTCATTCTTTGTTTGTGGTCACTTTGGATTTCTTTGGTTGAGGTGTGTGCTGGCTTAGGCATAGTAAATAATTTCTTATTAAATTCTTATAAGCGTTATATATTGTTTTGTTGAGAATTGGTATTGTGGTGGGTTATTGTGTTGGAGCAAATGGTTGGCTTGTATGGTGTTATAAAGTGGTTTAAATTCATATTGAAAGTGTTTCTTAGTGTTTTGGGAATTGTGAATGGATATTGTTGATTTATACGTGATGGATATTATTTAATTGTTTTCAATACTTATAAGCATTATATATTGTTTTGTTAAGAATTGGTATTATGGTGGGTTGTTGTGTTGGAGCAAGCCGGCTTGCATGGTGTTATAAGGTGATTTAAATTTATATTGGAAGTGTTTCTTATTTTTTTGGGAATTGTGAATGGATATTGTTGATTTATATGTAATGAATATTATTTAATTGTTTTCAATACTTGTAAGCATTATATATTATTTTGTTGAGAATTGGTATTGTGGAGGGTTGTATTAATGTACACTTGTGCATCCATGAATGGGATATGACTTTTTCTAAGTAGCTTATAGGCTTAGATGTTAGAATACATTATGCATGAGTTATCCTTATTTTGCTAAAATAACATTCACCTTGCAATTGTAGTCAAACATGAATAAATGTTGGATGAGAATGGGTAAGACACCTGATGGCAGATGTTAGAAATGTTAGAATTCATTGGTACGTGGCTACTCTTAATACATTGTTAGAAATGTTTCTTATAACATTGTTATTGTTTTTAGTTTATGATTTTAATGTAGTATTGTTTTTATATTTGTGCAGATTTCTTATTGGTGGCTTTTTGGGCATTTATTTTTGGAATTACTTGAAGACATTTGAGGACATCTTCTGTTGGCCCTAATTATATTATGCTACACTTTTTGTATTGTTATAAAACATTTTGTGTTATTGTATATATTGCAAACAATTATTGTATGGAAGGAGTTTGAATTGGATACTTTACTTGTGGAATGTATGGATCGTTTTTTTATAAATGTGTTATTGAAATAAATGTGTTATTCAAATGTGAGGTTTTAATAATGTAATGATAGGTTACATATTAATATCAAAGCCAAGAAAAAAAATAAAAACAGAAAATAAGTTTTAGCGACGAATTTTTTTGTCACAAATATAGCAACAAAAAATTTTTTTAGTTACGAAATATTTCATCGCTAAATGTAGCAAAATTTTGTAAGAAATGGTTTTAGTGGCAAAAATTTTCGTCACTATATGTGCCTGGATTTTCTTAAAAATAGTTTTAGTGAAGAAATTGTTCGTCACTAAATATGATTTAATAAACTGAAATGGTTTTAGTGACAAAATATTTTCGTCACTAAATAGTGTTTTTAGCGAGGAAAACATTTAGCGACGAAATGTTTTCGTCGCTAAAAGTTTAAAAAAAAATTAAAAAAAAAAAAAAACAAATCGGACTTTTAGTGACGAAATTTTTAGTTGCCAGGACTTTTAGCGACGGAGTTTCAGCGACGAAATGAGTTTTGTCGCTAATTAGTAGATTTCGTCGCTAAAGGTTCTTAGCGACGAAAAATTGGACTTTTAGTGACGAATTTTTGTCACTAAAAATACATTTTGTTGTAGTGTGAAGACTTGTGCAAGCCTACTAAGACGAAGAGAGAGGTGGTCTGCATCCATTAATTAGGGTGGGACCTAGCTGGATGGACTCTATTGTGCTATTCCTTAAGGAGGATATCTTGCCCGAGGGGAAGTCTAAGGCTGACAATGTGCGAAGAAAAGCTCCTTGATTTTGGCTGTCCGAGGACTAAAAGTTGTACAAGCGCTCTTTTTCTGGACCGTATTTACTATGCATATATCCTGAGGCATTAGAGCTACTCCTAGAGGAGTTACATGAAGGAATTTGTGGAAGCCATACAAGAGGCAGATCCTTATCTCACAAGGCCCTCACTCAGGGATATTGGTAGCCAAACATGCAGAAGGAAGCATAAGAGTACATGAAGAAGTGTGACCATTGCCAAATATTTGCCCCAAATATTCACCAACTAAGGGGTGTCGTTAATCCTCTGTCTAGCCCTTGGCCTTTTGCTCAATGGGGCTTGGATGTTGTAGGGCCTTTCCCTAAGGCAGCTAGAAATAAGAGATGGCTACTGGTCGGCACAGATTACTTCATCAAATGGGTTGAAGCTGAACCATTGGCAAATATCAGGGATGTGGATGCCAAAAGATTACATTATCACTCAGTTTGGGATCCCTTACACCCTCATCTTAGACAATGGTCTTCAGTTTGATAGCAAAACCTTTAGGAGGTACTATTGTGACCTGGGTATAATGAATAGGTATTCCACCCCGACTTATCCACAGGCAAATGGACAAGCCAAGGCTGTCAATAAGGTCATAATGAATAGACTCAAGAAGAGATTGGATGATGCAAAGGGAAAATAGGTGGAAAAGCTGTCACACGTCCTTTAGACATATCGGACTACACCTCGCAGGTCAACAGGAGAGACCTTTTTCTCAATGACTTATGGAGCTGAAACGGTGATTCATTTGGAGACCAGATTCCTAACACTAAGGACGAGTTCTTTCACTCCAGGCAATAATGACGGGCTAGTAGAGAAGAGTTTAGATCTAATTGAAGAGCGGAGAGAAAATGCCATGGTTTAATTGGCGTATTATCAACATAAGTTCAAACAAGGATCTGACGCCAATGTGAGGTTAAGGCCATTAGCGCCTGGGGACTTGGTGTTGAGAAAGGTTTTGAGTATTGCAAAGAACCCGGCCTGGGGAAAATTAGTGCCTAACTGGGAAGGGCCATATCGTATCACCTCGGTGTCTGGAATAGGTGCATATTATCTTGAAGATCTAGATGAAAAGGTTGTACCACGCCCCTAGAATGTAAATAACCTAAATAACCTGTGAAGGTATTATTATTAATGAAAGTTTTTTTTGCCATAGTTTTGTTTATTACACATTTTATTTGATTAAGTATTAAACAGAACCTTGGTCATGCCTGGCTCCTGGGACAACATACCTTGGGTAAATTGATATTTTAAATTATTTGTCTAAGTGTTAAACAGAACCTTAGTTATGTCTGGTTTCTCAGACCACATACTTTGGGTAAATTAATACTTCATATTATTTTGCTAAGTATCAAACAGAACATTGGCCATGCTTGACTCCTCGAACCACATACCTTAGGTAAATTGATATGATAAATTATTTGTCTAAGTGTTAAACAGAACCTTAGTTATGTCTGGTTTCTCGGACCACATACTTTGGGTAAATTAATACTTCATATCATTTTGCTAAGTATCAAACAGAACCTTGGTCATCGGATCACATACCCTGGGTAAATTGATATATTAAATTATTTGTCTAAGTGCTAAACATAACCTTAGTTATGTCTGGTTCCTCGGACCCGTACTTTGGGTAAATTAATACTTCATATCATTTTTCTAAGTATGAAAAAAAACCCTGGTCATGTTTGGCTTCTCGGACCACATACCTTGGGTGAATTCATACATTATGTTATTTATCTAAGTGTCAAATAAAACCAGCCATGATGAATGACAGAGATCTTCATTGTAGTGACATGGTCAAATGGACACTCATGAGCACCATTTAAAGTATTTGAAAGTATATCTAAGATTTGTTCAAGAACTAATTTTCATCTCCAGTTCCTTAGACCTACTGACAGGTGGAGAATTGGATGGAACCTAACATGAATGGATGCTCTACCATTATGTATGTTTTTGGGGGTAAAGATTACACGTTGTTGAGATCATGGACTTACTAGGTTTAACTTGTTCTATAGCTAATCATGTGAGGTGTGGTAACTGTGCTACCACTTATGCAGATAACCAGATGGAGTTATATCTCATTGTCATGTTAGTCAAGTGTTAAACAAAACAGAAACTACATTAGGATCAGTATAAGTATCACAAACGTGAAAGAAAAACTTACAATTATCATTGATCTGAGCCTTAGAAAAAGGCAAGTTGCTTACAAAAGATCAAACTAAATTACAAGTTATGGGAACAAAAACAACCACTTATAAAAAAATTAAAAAATAAAAAAAAAATAAAAAAAACAACAACAACGACAACTCATGGTTTCATCTTTATTAGAAGTTTGTCTTTAGGAGTCTTGGCAGGCTAGGTGGTTGCTGTTATCGAGAATGTCAGACCCTTACCCTTGGGGTCTTCCTTGGCAAGGATGGGGAAAGTTGCCAAAACCAACTTGTGGCTTTGAGAAACCACCCCTCCCTTAGAAGAATCATTGGGTGCGTACGAAGGCTTTGTCATCTCGGGGGCGACCTCCTTGGGGATTTCTTTTTCCTTATCAGGCATGCTGGTTTACTCTGCCTTTTTTTTAGGACTGCTGGGAGGAGAAGGGTCCTTGGCTAGAACTTCTTCAATAGGGCTTATAACGTTGGGGGTTACATCATCTTGGGAGGCTGAAGAGCCTGGTGCCTAGATGGTAGGGGGATAGTATACATTTTTTGCTATCCTCAGTGCCGAGGAGGCCTCAAACCCTGCCAGGTTAAGGGCCTCATTCCATTCTTGGAGGCAGTATGATCTACATACCCCCGAGACCTCAGCCCTGAGGGCCTCCTCGGTCTCAACTACCCCTACATCGTAGCCATCTTGTTCGGCCTAGTCTTTGGCTTTCTCAGCATCCTCCAGCTTCTTCTTCAGCAACTTGATTTGCTCCCTAGCGGCAGCCACCTCATCCTTGGCCTAGTGGAGTTGCTTATGCTGAGTCTTGGCTTGCTTCTTTGCACCTTCTAGTGCTGCCTCAGCGCTTTTCATATCCCTCTTGACCTCAGTGAGCTTGGCGATTAGCTCCTTCACCCTTTTCTTAGCCACACTAAAGGCCTCAACAACAGCAACCCGCTTGCCCTCCTCCTCCTTCATTTGTCGGTGAGAGAAATTTACCAATTCCTTAGCTCTGAAAGTGGCTTGCGTAGCCTGAAAAGAAAACTTGGCAGTGAGCTAAGGTAAAAAAAAAAAAAAAAAAAAAATGATGATGACAATAACAAATAAGTAAAAAATAGACTTAGCTTGAAAAACTTACCATAACGAGGTCTCTCTTTAGACTTAGAAACACTTCATGTTTCCTCATGGTCCTTAGATCGGCCATGTCATCAGCTAGTAGCAAGGCTTATTCCACAGCATCTGCTACGTACCCGGCCTTTCCCTGTTGAAAGTTCCTAATTGAGGAGTTTGCAGGGAGAGGGGATCCGTCTAGCACTGGGGGGATTCCAGTTTGGAACCTTAGCGCGAAGATCGCGTCTCCTGTCTCCAGGCGCCCCATCACTCAAGGACTTTGTTTGGGTAGTCTTGGCTACCTTAGCCCCTCTTTGAGGCTCGTTCTCCTTAGGAGGGACATCTTGGCCCTCTCCCATCACGTCCTTCCCCTTTTGCTCTCTTTTGCTTTTTTTATCTACAGGCTCTTACTAAAGGTCATGAGGAGTAGGAAGAGAGGGAGGTTTAGCTTGACTGACCGCCTCAAGTGCCTTGCCCCCAACTTAAGACTCTATTCCCTCTATGAGGCTGACCCGGGGCTTGCGTTGTATCCCCATAGCTTCTAGGATAGAAGAGTCTTCTTGTATCTGGCTTACTTATGCTGGGGGTAAGTGACTGAAGTCACTAGTAGGAGCCTTTGGAGAATGAGGTCGGTTAAAGACTTTAAAATCGTCTTCGGAGTCAAGTACTTCAACTACCTTTTTTTCTTTTTCTTCTTCCCCTTCGACGACTGGTTATGAAGGGGTGGCTTTGTCCTCGGCTTTGAACTGGAGGATTGGTTCTACCTTTAGTACACCTTGAGGTCCCAGGCCTGGGTTGAGGAAGCCCGGCACAGCTACGTTGATTATGTGTAGCTGAGGATCCTTTGCTCTTATTACGCACTTCAACACCTAGAAACTTGATGAAAGCGGGGTGTATTCAAGGATTAGGTGAGTTGCCTGTAATTGACTGTCTTTGTGTACAAACAACTCGGCTTTGAGTATTTTGTCTAGGCTTTGCTTGTTGACAAGGTTGAAGTTTGGTTCGGCGGCATGTCTATCTGCAAAACCATTAGGGAAACTAAAAACGTCGTTAGAAAGAATGGTGCAAGTTAAAGAAAGATTCAATTACAAATATAGGCAAAGAAAAACGGATACAAAGTGCATTAAAGGAAAACGAAAGGTGATTTTGAAGCAATAAACCTAGACCTACTAACCCTACCTGGTGTCTCCTTTCTTGTCGGGCAGGGGAGGCTATCGTGCCACTCTCTTGAAATAATCAGAAAATCATTGTTCATGCCTTTGTTAGACTCAAGAAGGCATGAGATGAGCCTGACCTCAAGATACCTAGTTTTTAGGTAGTACCCTTACCCTTTTAGGTGGTGAAGGTTATAGACCCAATTGACGTCGTGGTGAGTAAGGTTTAGACCCATTTTTTCATTCAAGGCATCTACGCTACCTAGGATCCTAAACATATTTAGGACACATTGGGTGGGAGCTAATCTATGAACCCTAAGGTAATCCCTAGTGACTATGCCCATGGGGATTCTTATCCTTCCCTTTATAAAGGCAATCATCGTGATTACTACTTCTCCCTCCTGCCTACTAGTGTGCCAATCCCCTTCCTTACAATACCTAATGGATACTCCTGGCGGGATCCTATATTGAGCTTTAAACCTCTCTATACTCTCCGTGGAGTCTACCAAGTAAGCGAATCTACCCATATCTAAAGGAGAGTTAAGGGAAACTAAGAAGGCCGAGGAGGAAAGGACACGGAGAAAAGAAAAGTAGAAGGAAAAGTAAATGGAAAGGTTTAAAAAGACTTACACAGAGAAGAAAGCTCTCCTCGGACTGGCTCTTGGTATAGGTAAAGGTACGAGTGAATTGAATAAATGCACCAGTGAAGTGAATGAGTGCAAAAGTGGAGTGAATGGATCATTTAAGCGATATTTATAAGAGAGAGAGAGAAAGAGACAAGCGGGAGAAATCCTGCCTGAATTCCAAGGAAATCCCTAGCCATTGGATTCGCATCGTACCGTACAACGTGGAAAACATGGAGCTGCAAAAATTTAATGAAGGTGCGTCTCGAATGCTGAAGCGTTAGGAGCATGCGTTGGCAGTTAAAAAGGCACCTGTGCAGACAGAGGTGACGCATGATAAGGACGGTAATTGTTATGACATCGAAATCCTCCTTTCTTCCTGAAGAACCAAAAAGGAGAATTTCGAGGGGCTATTGTAGGGGTGATAGGCCCAATGGTATATATCTATATGTATATATTGGGCTGGGAGCCTAATCTGAGGACATGAAGTAGTCCGAGGATGGGCAAACATTGTCATGTGGGTCTGTGTTAGTGAGTGAGGAAGCGAGTTTTGGTCATAAGAGCCCAATAGGGTGGTCCGAGGATGAATGCCTCCTCGTCTTAGCAAAGCCGAGGTCCGAAGGTGTGCTTTGCCATCTAGGGCAGCGTTTCAAGATATTTTATTAATAAGGATAAGCATCACATAAGCGCAGGACAAAAGGGAGTCCTAAAATATCTAAGAGAAAGCTACTATCATTGCATTGAATGCTCTGTAACTAACTCTCTGGCCGCATTAATGAGGAAATGATACCTAAACAGTAATTTTCTGCCTTACAGCTACTACCAGAGACTTCAGGAAGGTACTGATGGGACAGGGATGAACACCAGCAATCCACCCTACACGTGGAAGGTAGAGATGAAGGAAGGAAGATAGTATAAAACAGAAAGAAAACCCTGAAAGAAGGAGATCGGAGAATTGAGAGAAGAATATTGTTGCACTAAAAACTGTACTTGTACTCAAATTCAAGAAATATATACAAGAATTGATTTCCTCGAATTATGCTGAGGACGATTTTCTTTAGATAAAACTAGTCTATCTTCACTTTATTGTCATTTGAATCCCTTATAATTGTTATGCAACTCGTTAGAGCCTAGTTTTCTAACCCACTCTCTACAAATTTGTTGTATTGGGCTCTTTGGGCCTAGATCCTTTTACCTTTTGGGCTTAGGACTCAAATTGTGTCCTTACATTAATCTTATCTCTATTTTGAAGGGAAAAAAATAACAAATAAAAGATAAATGGTATAATAGTAATATATATATATATATATATCTTTCCTTTCAATTTCCCCTTTTATAAACTCCCAAATGTAATAGGGAAAATACACCATGTTCTAATTTATTCCATTTCATTCTTTTAAATTTCCCAAACATAATGTTAAGCAAAAAATAGAATAAGATTGGAGAACGAGGATTTTTTCTTTACTATAAATACAGTCAATAATAAATAGGCAAAAAAAAAAAAAATTGCAAAATTCATTCTCATGTATAGATAATTGTAAAATGCATTCCTAAGAGTAAGCGTGAGAGTGGGATATAAATGTGTTTACTGCCATGCTACAATTATTAAAATCAAACAAATATTTTTCGGCGTGGCCTAAATAGGTTAGCAGGATAAAATTTGCAAAAATAGGCAGTAATTTAAGTAATATTTTTCCAATATTAAATTATTAAAGAATATATATTTAAATATCTATGTTATAATTTTTTTTATATTTAAAATCCATTTTATGCTTAATGAGATTCAAAATTAATAATAAGACTTTTTTTTGGCTAATATCTTGTTTTCAAATTTTTTTTTTGAGAGGAAACGATAGTAGATTTTATTCAATATCATGTTGTATAATGAGAAAGAGAAATGAGGGGCATTCTTCTATCCAAGCAATGGCCTCCCATTCTCTTTTGCAACACTAGCAACAACTAGAGCAGCGCGATTACATTTTAAAGGAACAGAAACAAAAGATATATCAACAAAATGTTCACAAATCAGCTTAATATCCTCCAAAATCCAAGCCACTTCAAGGGAGCAAATCCTATATGAGTTAAGAAGGTCCACCAATTCGGCAAAGTTGCATTCAACAATGATCTTAGTGAAGCTAATATTTTGACAAAAAAGAAGTGCAATCCGTACCACAAAAGCTGCTATCCAGAGAGCATTCAGTTCCTTCCTTGCTTGTTCACATGCTGCTGCCATCACCTCCCTCTTTAAATTCCGAATAAGCAGCCCCACACCAACAGAAGAAGAAGACTTGGACTGAGAAATAGCAATATTTAGCTTGAACACTGTATCAATGGAAGGAAGAGACCACCTACACACCGGTGCTACTGAAGAAACAAAATGTTTCTTGTTTGCCTCCATAAATTCTAGCGTGTAAATAGAAGCTCTAGACCACATACCAACTGGTTTAGAATTAGAATCTTCAAAAACAGCTTTGTGTCGGCAATTCCAGATCATCCAAAATGCTGCACATAAGATCTTAAACTCAGGGGATTGCAATTTTTTAATGGCAGCATCTATAATGTCAATAAAATGAGTGTGCAGAGGGAAGCTAAAAGAGTTCCTAAAAGGAGCATTAAGCCAAACGGCTTGAGCGAAGGAACATTCCCATAAAAGGTGGCTGCATGACTCAGCTATATCAGAACATAAGACACAAGAAAAGGAGTTAGAAATCTTCATGTCAAAAAGCTTGGTCCGAAAAAGTAGACTATCTTCGCAAGCCCTCCAAATGAAGCATTTGTTCTTGGGTGGAATCAAAGAAGACCACACACTATTCCAAAAAGAGTTAAGCCGGCTAGTACTAGAAGATGAAGTTCCATTTCTAGTCACCGCCTCCTCAATCTCTTTTTGAAGAAAATAAGCACTGCGAACTGTTAATGTGCCCGCCCTATTTTTTGTTTAAATCAGAGAATCTGATGGCTGTCGGACGCTCAAAGGAATGGATTTAATAATCTCAGCCTCAAAGGCAAAGAAAATAGAATCTATATGGAATGTTTTCCACCTTGGTTGAAATGAAGAAAGATCAATTGAATTTGAGACTTGTGCTGTTGGAGGCAAGATGGAGCGAGGGGAAATAATTTTTTGGTTAAACTCCATAGGCAGCCACTTATCTTGCCATATATTGATCATTGTTCCATTGCCAACTCTCCACCAGCTGCCTTAAAGCAAGAGATCACGACTTTGAGCAATACTACGTGAAGCATAAGAAGAATGAGATGGGATAGATGCCTCCAAAAAAGATTCATTTGGGAAATATTTAGACCTGAAAACTTTGTAGAAAAGAGAGTCATGACAATATAAAAGTCTCTAGCCCTGTTTAGCAAGCAAAGCTTTATTAAAACATCTCAAATCTCTGAAACCCATCCCGCCATCTGTCTTTGCAAAACAAAGTTGTTTCCAACTTAACCAATGTATCTTCTTTTCATCCCCCTGCTGCCCCTACCAGAATTGACCCATCATGGAATTGAGGTCATTGCAAAGACCCAATGGGAGTAAGAAACAATTCATAGCATATACAAGGATTGCTTGAGCGACTAACTTGATCAACACCTCTTTCCCCGCTTGTGATAAGAGCTTGCCATTCCATCCACTAAGTTTAGACTAAACTTTGAGCTTGATATTGGCAAAAGATTGCTTCTTTCCTTTGCCAATGATGGGAGGTAGACCAAGATACTTTTCAAAAGGCTTTGAGGACGTGGCATTCAAGAAGGTTCTAATGACCTCCCTAGTTTCCAACGGGGTATTTTTGTTGAAGAATATGGAAGTTTTATCACAATTAACTTTCTGCCCAGATGCCAATTCATATGTGCAAAGAATCTCCTTAATAGCCTAGCATTCTTCAATGGAAGCATTACAAAATAATAGACTATCATCGTTGAACAGTAGATGAGTATCCTGGGAGCACTCCAAGATAAACTAATACCATGCAATATGTTGGTCTGAGCAGCATTCCTAATCAGTGTAGTAAAACCTTTAGAGCAAAGCAAAAATAAATGAGGAGATAGAGGATCACCTTGTTGAATACCTCTAGAAGGTTTAATATAACCTGAAACCACACCATTCATAATGACTAAGTATGAAATAGAAGAAATTCCAAACATAACTAGATTCACCCATCGAGGATGAAACCCCATTTTAAGCATCAAAGCTTCGAGATAATCCCATTCCACTCTGTCGTATGCCTTGCTCATATCAAGCTTAAGAGCCATATGGGTTGTGTTACCCCACCGTTTGGTCTTCATGTAATGTAAAGTTTCAGAGGAGATAAGAATGTTATTTGTGATAACGCTGTCAGACACAAATGCACTCTGACAATCAGAGATAATTGTCCCCAATATCTTCTTCAGTCTATTAGCCAAGACCTTCGAAACAATCTAGAAAATTACATTACATAAACTAATAGGCCGAAAATGAGACATAGATTCAGTATCTTTCTTCTTAGGGATAAGAGTGATATGGGTGAGGTTAATATTGCTTAACATACTCCCTTAATTGAGACAATCAATAACAGCTCTAGTAACATCAGAACCTACAATATGCAATAATGCTGAAAGAAAAGTGGATTCATACCATTAGAGCTGGGGGCTTTCGTGGGATGCATCTGAAAGAGAGCTGTCTTCACTTCATCATCAGAGAATTCTTCAAGTAAATCATTGTTCATTTCTGGAGTAACCACCTAATCCACATGTTGGATAACTTGCTGAAAGGAACTGGAAGAAACTAAAGTGAAAATATCTTGGAAATATTTAGTTGCCACTGCTTCCAAATCTGCCTGCTGTGAAACCCAATTGCCATTAGAATCTTTGAACTTTGAGATCTCATTCCTTCTTCTTCTATGAGATGCCACTGCATGAAAAAAAATTGTATTGCGGCCACTAAAGTGTAACCATGCCACCTTAGATTGTTGATGCCAATCCTCTTCCTAACAAATTAATTCATTAAGCTCAGTTTTAGTTGCATTCCTCAATTGAATTCTATAAGAGGCTATTAGATTTGGATGGCAATCCAATTCTAGACTAGAAAGAAGCTTCCATTTTGCAGCAATAGATTTGAAAAGACCTCTAACATTTCCTCCTCCCCATTGAAGTAAAGCCACCCGAACAGCCTTGAGTTTTTGTGAAAGACGATACTTGGAGTACCCCACTAAGGGGTGTAACAAATTAAAACCACATGAATGGCTCAACCAACATCCTCACCCTCCATCTTCGCCAACATGTGCGAACTAGCGTATGAATAGAGATTGTGAGAAAGAGTTTAGATAGAAAGGAAATAAAATACTCCCTCCATTCCAATTTTTTTGTTTGTTTCAAAAATTCAACTTTTTAAGGAAATATCATTTATTATTTTGTCTACTATATAAAAAGGTATAAGTTTCCAGAACTACCCTCATTAATTTAATTTACAGAAAAATAATGGCAATGACTTTTTAAATAAAGTAAGGACAAAATTTAGTTACAAAATTGGTTGTAGTATAAACCTATAACCTTACTTAATATCTTTTTATTGGAGGTGAATTTTGACAAATCCACCATTAGATTACATCTTCTTCTTATATTCTCCATGCTTGCAAAATTTCTAGAAATTTAAATATCAATAGCTATGTCATCACAAATTATTTAAATTGCAAGTTTTTGCAGTTTAAAATTATGCATAAAATATAAGCTTATAGATCATATAGTAAATTATATCCTATTGACACAAAATTTGACGTGTATTAAAAGCATAAAGAACATGCAATTTAATGGTTAGATTTTCAAAATATGTAGTAATGTTTATTTTATTAAGAAATGTTATAGTCTAAGGTTACAACTAATTTTGTAGCTAAACTTTGTCCACAAAGTAAAAGATAAGATATAAATTTTATTTATTAATTTTAGAAAGAGGACTTTATTTTGAGACGTTCCAAAATAAAAAATAAAAAAAACTAACAAATTATGACAGAGAGAGTATACTTTTTGGTGCTCTAATGATGAACATTGTCTTAATACTTGTATTGAGATATTATTGACAAATTAATTTGATTTATAAGAGCATCCGTAGCAGTTGTGGCAAAAATTATGCCATTTTGCCACACCAAAAGCCTGCTTTATTATTTTACCATATCATTTTACAACATAACATTTATCAGATGTTCTATATTTCAATTCTATATATTAAAATAATATTTACTACCCATTAAAATAATATATTAATTACTCTCTGTATCCTCATCCCCATCCTCATCGTCAACACACTGATTGCCACCACCAGCACAAACCGATATCCACCAATGCCACCTCAAAAAAAAAAAAAAAAAAAAAAAAAACACACACACACACACACACACACACACACACATAACTAGAGAGATTGGCACAAACCCACATCCCAAACCCACCACCGGCACAAACCTAAATCCACCAGCACAAACCCACAAACATTAAAATCAGCCCACAACTACTCAAGAAAATCAACCCACAACCATAAAAATAAATCCCACAGAAACATTAAAAAAAAAAAAAAACCACCTTCTCAACAACATATCGGAAACCATAAACCCAACAATCCAAAACCTATGAACCAAGAAAAATTCCCGTCGTTGCCGATCACGGCGCCATTTTTCTGTCCACCTAAACTGAGTACAAAGCTTCGATGGGTTGGCAGATGGGCAAATTTTATACGTCTGCACTGCATCTAATGGGTCGGCGGCTTGATCGGTGAGGTCTGAGGTCGGCAGCTTGATCGGTGAGGTCGGCAGCTTGATCGGTGATGTCTGAGGTTGGCGGCTTGATCGGTAATGGGAGAGTGGAGATGAGGAAATCGGTGAGAGAGAACAGAGGTGAGAGAGAAGAGAAAAGAATAAACTGGAGAGAGGGAGGAGCTGGGTCTGTGAGAAGAGAGAGAAAAAAATTAAGACCAAATGAGAAGAGAGAGAAAGCCAATAAAAAATATTATTTCGGTTTACCACATTTGTCCATACCGTTGCAAATTTGCAACGGTACGGACAAATGTGGTATAATTTTGGCACATATGCCACAGCTGATGGGAGCTCTTTTTTGTGTTTGGTGTGGGATATGTGCCAAATATTTAGCATTTGGCACATATCCCACATCTACTGTGGGTGCTCTAAGTTATTGAGCCTTTTGTTTGACAGCTCAAGTGATACTTTATTTGTGGTTCAAATATTCTTATATCTGGTTTCCAAAAAAAAAAAAAAATCCTTATCTCTAAATATCAAGTCAAAGAAAAAAAAAAAAAAAAAAGATTGTTGAGCTTGGTGCAAACTGGATTAAAATTAGTATAGTTATTAGGGACGGTTTGGTTTCAGTATTTAAGTAACATTACACGTGCTTTCACACTTTTTTTTTTTTTTTTCACCTATACGTAGTTCTAAACAACCCTATTTGTTGGTAAGTTGTAACGCTCTAGAGGCTACACGTTAGCAAAATAAATAAACTGCCACAGGCCTGTTTGTTCTGACGTGGCGCAATCATATAGGCTAGTAGAGGGTACTGGAATGGGATTGGACGTAGAGGAATAGGAACCCAAAGAAAGGCCTTTTTCAAGTTCCAACCTCCAACAACCATAGAAAATTAGGAATGGAATGCCAAAAAATGCCTACGCCAATTCAATATAATCAAAAATCAAATCAAATCGTTTATTTTTCATCAAAAAATAAAAAAATCAAATCGTTTCTGCTCAAATAATAATAAAACAATAGTAGTAGCATGAAATGTTGAAATTTCTTTTTCTTTTTTTTCTTTTTTTTTGGTGAAAGAAATGTTGAAATTTCAAACTTCACCAGAAATGTCTATAACATTTATTTATTTTATTTTTTTTTACGTCTTTACTTAAAAAGGAAGCTCTTCTCTGTTCTCATGATTTAAATTCCGTTAAATCTCACGACTCAGAAGTCAGCGCCACATCTACATCAGCTTAACTCTCTGCATTCATTGCTTAGCAAAAAGAACTCTATGCATTCATTTACTCCTCATTATTTTTCTCTCTTAAAAATATTTTAAGAGAGAGAGACTCTTACATTTAATTTGTGGAGTTTAGTTTTGATTGAAAGGAAAGAAGGAAAAAAGTGGTTGATAATGGAGAGGGAGTTGAGAGAAGGAATGGAAACAAAACAAGATGAAGAAGAGGAAGGGTTGGGAAATAATAATGTAATGGAAATGAACGAGAAAGAGAATGAAATAGAGCAAAGCAAAGTGGGTATCATGAGAGCCCTTGTGGAAAGAGAAGATCCCTCTGCCAAGGTACTTTCTCTTTCTTTTCTTCTTCTTCTGTTTTTTTTTTTTTTTTTTTTTGGTCCTGTTTTCAATTATGATAAATTTTTTTATCTTTGTTCTCGTTTCCTTCCCCATCGGCTTTTTTTTTTTTGGTCTCCTGGGGTTTTGTGCTTGTGCCAATTATAATGATAGATAAACAAATTTGAGAGTAAAGAAGGCCGCGGGTCAAATCAATTTAATTGGTGATATGCTAAATATAGCATAAAATTTGTTTCAACAATCTATTCAACAACCCAAAAAAAAATTTGCGAAATTTGTACCGCATTTACTGCCAAAAAAAAAAAATGCAATATAAAAAGCTTTCAATTTGCATGTCTAGTACATCGAACTTCCATATTGGAAAAATGTCAGACCAGGATCCTTTCCATTTCGTCGATTTCATTTTATTTTTCTGGATCTAAGAGCGTATAAAGTCCACGGACTGTCACCTTATTTAAAATTTTAAAATACATGTCATTGTATAGAGTATGTGTACTTTTAGATTTGTAACATATAATTTGAACGGTGAAATGGATCCGTCTCAAATGGAGAGAATCCTTCCCCGAAAAAATGATGGAAAATTTAATCACAATTTCTGCATTTATGTATGAATCTCAGTCTCAGCTCAATGAAACAAAGAGGCAGATACATTCTTTCCTCTAGTTATATTTTGGTAACCTCAAGTGCTTACTTATAAGCAGAACCAGTTTGTATCTTAATTAATTAAAGTTCATGTGTAGACTCAAAAAAGTTACAGTGTGTTTGAATATACTTAATTTGTTATGGTTATGCAGGATGTGGATGATTTGATGATTCGGAGATTTTTGCGGGCTCGTGATCTAGATATCGAGAAGGCTTCTAACCTATTCCTGAAGTACCTGAGCTGGAGGCGTGCATTTGTCCCTAATGGCTCCATAGCCGCATCCGAGATCTCAAATGAAGTAGCCCATAACAAGCTGTTTATGCAAGGCCTGGATAAGAAGGGACGCCCGATCGTGGTTTGCTTTGGTGGCAGGCACAAGCAGAACAATCTAGAGGAGTTCAAGCGTATGTTATTATGACTTCAAAACTATTATATACTTCTTGAGTTTTCTATTCTCTAGCAAATTGGATTTGTGCAATCTCTCTGCTGCAAATTGGAGCTGCCTGGTGATTAGCTAAATCAAATGGAGATGTCTTTACTTTTTGCAGGTTTTGTGGTCTACAGCTTAGACAAAATATGTTCTAGGTAACTTGCTCTCCCCATCTCTATTATGATATTAAACGCCTATTTCTCAAATTTTATCATTGGAGAGGGAATACCATTGTCTTTGAAGAATCATTATATTTGTGAATTTGATATGCTGTGTTAATTTGAGGTGTTATATCATCACATAATAAGATATAAATTGCCAACCCATCTATCTCCTAGAAAGCAGCCTCCCCAAATTTAATATTCAAAAAAATAAATAAGTCTGCTTTCCATACATACGTGATAATTTAGAGCAATAGTAGTTGTGGGTTTGAGCAAAAAGTTTTTTGGAATTTTATATAACATTTCCCATGCCTTTTGTTTTCTAAGCCAAGCAGACCCTAGAGTTATCTCTTATGTGTCCTACATTTGATGAATAGAGAGTCAATTTTATTTCGTAGACATCGATCTTTTAATAGGCTGTAGCTTTTATGCATGCGTATGCTGTCTTGGTGTTTCAGAATGCCAAGAGGGGAGGAAAAGTTTGTGTGCATTGGAGATCTTGTAGGATGGGGATACTCGAACAGTGACATTCGAGGATACCTAGCAGCTCTCTCTATCTTGCAGGTTTGATCTATTCCTATATCTAAAATGCCATATTGACTGGTATGACTCAACTAAATGAACCAATGCAATTGAAGTCCACATATTCACCAATCCATTTGTGGGACTTGCTATTCCAGTTGTGCATGATAAACCAAATTTAGGCAATGATAAAATTATACTTTCATAGGCTAATCGTACAAAACAGGGTTGCACTAGAAAAGCTTATTATCTTTAATTTGATTTTTAAATGACAGGATTGCTTCCCAGAGAGGCTAGGCAAGTTAATTATAGTCCATGTGCCTTACATTTTCATGACTGCATGGAAGATGGTTTACCCATTCATTGACAGCAAAACCAAAAAGAAGGTAAAGTATGAGATGTCTTTGATTGCAAGAAATACACATTCAAGCATGTAAATCAACCCTAAGACAAAGAAGCAATTATATATTACAATTATGTTTTGAAACAAAAACAACAAAATATATATATATATATATATATAAGTATAAAACATTTCATCATTGCTCCTTATTTTCAAAATGTCAAAGTTCTACAAGTGGGCTTATAAATGTTTAAGAGCACATGTTATCCAAAATGCACTGTGCATGCATACTAGAATGGTACATGTCGGGAAAAATCTTTGGTATGTATTCGATCAACTAATTAAATTGTGTACACGTCTACAATGCTTCTGCAGATAATTTTTGTTGAGAAAAAAAAGTTGAAATCCACATTGCTGAGTGACATTGATGAGAGCCAGCTGCCGGATACATATGGAGGCCAACTGCCATTGGTCCCTATCCAGGACACCTAATTTGTTTGGGTCAATGGTAAATGGGGTTTCTGTTTCTTCTCTAAGTCCCTACTGCTCATAGGCTTAGTAGAAGATTATACACAACATATAGTTGCTGCAAATCTGCATTTCTTGCGACGTTGCTACTCTAGAAGGCAGGCGGTTATCACGCTATTATATGAGATTATACATACTTTTTTGCTTGTTTGCTGCAACCATATTAAAACAACCTCTCTCTATCTCCCAAATAGCATGTATATCTGTTAAATCCAGCATTAGACCTAGATCGCAATAACATGTGAAATGTGATTGCAAAACTGTCTTCTCTATTGAACTCATTCTTGAAATAACAAGCTGTCAGCCGATTTAGAATTATATCAAATATGGATCATGACAAATTCATTTCAATGAATTACATCAAGGTAGTTGAGAAGCATGCCCTTTACTCCAAAACGGAATGTTGCAGCAAGCATGACTACAATATGCTTGAAACGCCTCCCATGCTAATCAAGAGCCACCATGGCACCATTATTTAGGCTTGCACTGGTGGCAATGGGTATTCAAGAATGTGTGTATATAATACTTAGCAGTCTCTTCCCTAAAAGACATCGGCCCAAAATATTTCAAGCACGTACGGATGGAGTGGCAATTCGACTTGTGGCATAAAAACCAGTCCAAAAAGGACGCGTCTTTTTATTTGTTATTACATAAATTAGAGCAAATTACGCATCACCCTGAACTTTCCTCTCCCACTCTTCTCCAAACTATTACTTCATTCAATTGACACCCTAATTTGAGAGAAGCAAGATTTAGGTACAGTATTTAAGTTCCCTTCTTAAAATTCTGCCATGTAAATTTTTTGTTACGGAATAGAAGTGTATTTTTTAGTTAAGTAGCCATATGGTTGAATGTTAAGATGAGAATTTAAAGAACAGCACTTAAAATACTATATCTAAGTTTTGTCCTTTGAGAGAGTTACATAAAAAAAAAAAAAAAAACAAAAAAAACAAAACAAAAAAAAAAAAATTTAAAAATCCCCTTTGTTGGAATTGAGAGTTTAATTAGATAGAAATTGGGATTTAATTAAAAAATAACCAAATCCCTCAAACAATATCATTAGTTAGGAGTTTCTCAAAAAAAAAAAAAAAAAAAAATCATTAGTTAGGAAATATTTGAAACATATTTGGTTTATAACAAATCGAGTGTCTCAAATCGAGTTTAAGACACTCGATTTCCAAGTGCATTTTTGCGTAGCAAAATCGAGCGTGAGACACTCGATTTGTTATAAACCAAATATGTTTCAAACATTTCCTTACTAATGATATTGTTTGGGTTTTATAGTTATTTTATTAAAAAATCCTAGAAATTATAATGTTTTTAGAAACCAATAAGGGTATTTTAGTAATTACCTCCAATTTTTTGTCTCAGCTAATGCCTAATTTAAATGACGAGGGACTCATTGATACAATTCTTTCAAATTGGAGTGTCAATTGTGCAAAGTGATAGTTTGAAAGACATTACAAACAATGTGAATTTAGGGTGCAAAAATGTAATTTTTCCTATTGCTAAAAAATATATATATATATATATATATAATTTCCCCTAAAATAATGGTGCAAATCTTTAATTATAAAATGGTGCGCCAACAATGTGCACAATTTACTTTCTTCAATGGCTCTATTTGTTTTGTTGTAAAAAATTTTCCAAAAATCAATTTCAATATTTTCAAGTGATTCTTTCGTCGTAAATCCCTGATCAAACCTTAAAATATATCCTGTTGACCAGAAAATACAATGATAAAACTTATTATATATTTAACATTTCTAAATCCAAGCATGACAAGTGGACAACCACCCCGCCCAAACTCTTTTCTCTTTCCCGCACAACCCCCTCCCCTTCTCTTGTAATGAGTATTGGTCTTTTTAGGTGTTTTCTAGTTTTGAGATGGAATTTGGCTGTATAATTCTTCTCCTCTCTTGTAATGAGTATTGGTCTTTTTGGGTGTTTTCTAGTAGCATTTTTAGGAATACAACTAAACACCAAAAAATATGTTTTCAGCTGAGAACATTTTATGTCGGAAAACATTTTAGAATGAAACAAACTGAGCCAGAATGAAATTGGAAATACCATTAAAACAAAAATTTTCAACAAGAATCCATCTGTATTATTTAGGACATTGGCACCTTCTCTGTAACTGGCAGCAGATACAAGGTTTAAAGTATATAAGGGATATGTTAACAGACAAAAAGGAAAAATGAAAAATAATACCTAACCAACAGCACGCACAATTTATTTTGTTCAATAGAATGAAATTGGAAATGCCACTACAACTAAAAAAAAATTAACAAAAATCCAGCTGTATTATTCAGAACACTGGGACCTTGTCCAAAACTGGCAGCAGATACAATGTTAAAAGTATATAAAACATAACTGAACAGGCGAAAAGGAAAACAAATTCCGTTTCAAATTAAGTCATCAGACTTCCCCAGAGAAGAGGAAACTATCTTTATGAGATCTTGCAGTAAAAATTCAATTCCAAAAACGAAACTCCGTCACCAATTCTCAACCAATGAGTAACTTGTTTTCAGGCAAGAAGCTATAAGTGGGTACCTCCAAATTGTATGGTGCTGGTCCCTTGCGAATCCGTCCAGAAATATCATAGTGTGAACCATGGCATGGGCAAAACCAACCACCAAAGTCACCAGCATTTGGCAGGGGAATGCAACCTAAATGAGTACAAACCCCAACAACAATAAGCCACTCTGGATCCTTAACCCTCACTGCGTCCTCTTGTGGGTCTCGAAGAGAACCAATATCTACACTATTAGCCAACTTGATGTCATCTTCAGTTCGACGCCTAATGAAAACTGGCTTCCCACGCCACTTCACCGTAACGGTGCTTCCAGGCTCAATGCTAGATAGGTCAACCTCAAGGGAAGCAAGGGCAAGGACATCTTTGCTGGCAGACATGCTCAAAACAAACTTAAGGACAAGTAAACGGATCAAAGAGGCATACGCGAACCTGCCACCTGTCAGTACAAAATAGGCAAATGCACGCTTGCTGGGGTCACCAGGTGGATAGCGTTCATGGTTGAACTCATCATATACAATTTTTGAAGTAGGATTCTTCACAGCTGCCACCGTGGCTGGGATATCAGAGATCATGCCCACATCATGCCCTGGGGCGAGGGCTTCAGTAGAAAATCCTGGAACAATAAACCAAGCATTTAAGGAACAAGCATAAAAAATTATTGAGTCCCATAGAAACATTTTTGAATGCCAACTTGGTAATAGAGCATCATGTCAATCTCAATCCTTTTAAGAGTTCACATCAAAATTGAGCATATGATTTAATTAGCATAAGAAAATGGACCTTGCGTTGTGGAGTCTTCCTGATTTTGTCAATTAGGGAATTATTAGTTAGCCACCAATGTTGCTTTGTTTTGTTGGATCTGTTTGCTCTGAGGTATTAGTGATTTTTTTTTGAAGTTTGTGGAGCTGTGCAATTGTTTGGTAAGTGTCAGGGCTTGCTTTATGCTCCTGTAACCTGCTTGCTTGCAGGTCTCTTCTGGTTTGAATAAATTACTTATTCATCCAAGAAAAGAAGATGGTCCTTGCCAAAATGTTATTGTAAGAAATGTAAATAGTCTCTAGGATAATCACAAAAGACCATATTTAAGTAACCCCCTTAAGACCTATATAGATCTCCCTAGGCTTCAACCATCAAACATATAGCATATTCGTGCAGTGCACAGAAAAAAGGTTGTACCCAATCACAAAGGTCCTACTAGGATGATAGTTGATAGGCTTCCTTAACCTCATTCTTTTATTTAAAAAGGTTAATTCCCATACTCAAACACAGGACCTATCACTTTTGGTAGAAGGCACTTGCCATTGCACCAAGGCCCGATATTCGTGCAGTGCACGTATGCAATCTTAATCAAATGAACACCCGTAATAAAGCTAGTTCAAAAATCATCCAAGGGCTCCGATAAATAAACAAAAGCTAATCTCAATCTAGAACGGTATTTATTTTAGCCACAGAAACATACAATACAATCAATAAGTCGCCACCCCCCCCCCCCCCCCCCTCCGCCCCCAAATTTTTTTAAATAAAAAGAAGCATTTCAAGCATTTTTGTTATATAAAAGTTTCAATTCTTAATAAAAGTCTCACATAAGAAAACAAAGGCAAACACATAATTTTCCCACATTTCTGGTTCCAAAACGAATCTCTGAGCTGAACTAAGCCACAATAAAAATAAAAAATTAAAATCTTACCTTAAAGTGCTACAACCAAATTAAAATTTAAAATTGCAAAACATCGTCGTTCGTATAATTTTCTACGCTAAAAAAAATAAAACCTAAATAACAAAATAACGGTCAAAGGAAAATGGAACGATAATCAGATGTGAGTGATGGAAAAAAAGGAGAACCGTAAATCTTACCTCTGATGAGATCTGTGAAACGATGGGAAGATATGATGGATCTGGAAGATTGATGGGAGGATTCATCGGTGTCATTTAAGAAGAAGTGATTATGGGAGCGAGAGAAGAAAGCTGGGGTTGTCTGCGACGGCCCCCATGATAGAGATGAGAGCCTCCTCCCTGCAACTCTTAACATCTCTTCTTCTTCTTCTGTTGTTTAGGTTTCAGTTTGAGAAGCGAGAGAGAGAGAGAGAGAGCTGAGGGCGTTAAAGATGGTTTTTCGGTAACTATTATTTGATCTGGGAAACCTATAGCCAGAATAGAATACTGCTGTGGATTAACACGATGTCGTTTTGTACTAATATTTATATTGTTGTTCTACAGTTTTTTTTTTTTTTTTTTTTTTTTTTTTTTTTTTTTTTTTTAACAGTGATACGACGGCGTTTCTCATTTTGTAATGCAAGGGAGCAAATGTTGTAAAATTGTTGTAGACGTAGCATCTCTCTTTTTTAGTCGAGGAATGATATGTCTACAACATTTCTACAACATTTTTACAACAAATCCTAAGTGGCAGTTTGTTACTAGTTGTTATTGTTGGGGTAAGAAAGTAATCTTAGTGTTAATTTCAAATTTGAACCAATAACAACTGACCACCTATGATTTGTTGTAAAAATGTTGTAAAATTGTTGTAAACGTAGCATCTCTCTTTTTTAGTCGAGGAATGATATGTCTACAACATTTCTACAACATTTTTACAACAAATCCTAAATGGCAGTTTATTACTAGTTGTTATTGTTGGGGTAAGAAAGTAATCTTAATGTTAATTTCAAATTTGAACCAATAACAACTGACCACCTATGATTTGTTGTAAAAATGTTGTAAAATTGTTGTAGATGTAGCATCTCTCTTTTTAGTCAGTTGTGGTTTCAATTCTTTGTTTCTCATATTGCTGTTTTAATTGCGTCGTAGAAATTGTTTCCAAAAAAAAAAAAAGATGAAGAAGGAAATAAAAGATTTATTTATCATCGGTTTTTTTAGTAAACTAGTCGTTAATCCGTGCAATGCACAGAAAAATTATTGGAAAATAAATTTAATCCGTTTTTTTTTTCTATTAAATTTAATCTTTCTTTTATTCTTTTAAAATAAGAGTTTAGATCTAATAATAAAAAGCAATCATCATGTAACGAACGCAATAGATTAATATTTTATTGAAACTATAAAAAAAAAGGGTATAACATCATTTTGAATAGTAAAACTATAGTTTTACAACATTTTTTCTTAATAACATCTTAAACATTTTTTTTCTTAATAGCATAATGTGTTAGGATCACAAAAGAGTGTGTAAAATCTAACTGTGAAAAGTTGTTCTTAGAGGGTTAGAAATGCATTAATTTTGTTAAATAAAAGCATAATTTTTATCACATTTTATAATAACTTTACAAATTTATAGCATTTATCTTTTAGTTAAGGTTGTATTAGAGGATTGGAGTTTTTCTTAATTGGATGTGTTTACAGTTAATATTTTCACACTTTTGTTTCAATGGCCAATTAACTTTTTACAAAATTGACCAAAATGACATTTTACACCGGTCAAAGTTTGCATCAAATTTTTCAACAAAAAATAATAATAATAATAATAAAATAAAGAACAATTTAAACAATTATTCTACATGAACTTTTCATTGAAGAGCCAATTTAGATTCAACTTCCACCTAAAGTGCGCAACAAACCATTTCCCAATTTTCAATTTTATTATTAGTTGTCTCAACTTCATATTGCTACTATACCAAACACTTGTTTAGATGCGTACTTAGAAGCATAGCATCCCATAAAAACCTCTTGCCCAATTGACATTAAGCCAGAAAAGCAAACGGCCCCAAAAAACATGCAACTACTTCACACTATTGGCTTTAGCGTTCTTGGAACCAATGCTTACTAAACATCAGATTTTGTATATCAAATTGTTGCACACTCTAAATGCTTTTATTCATCTGTTAACAATTTCTACAATTACTACTACAAGCCATTGCAAAAAAATTATATAGTAATAGTAACTAATAATGCTAAGTCTTTCTTTATCTTAAAGCCAAGATAGTGATGTTTGAGGGAACATTTCAACTTAATGGGGAGCAAGCAAAATGCAAATCAAACTAAACTATTAGGATAAACCACTACTATAAAAAAAAAAAAAAAAAAAAAATGCAGGTCCTCCCATTCCTTCTTGCAAGCCAATAATAGCTGCAAGAGTTATCACGATTGCTCAATTCCATGAGAGTATTCCACCTAATGGTCTTGATGCAAGCATCCTCCTTCTATATCCCATCCCCTGCAAGTTAAATTGTCAATTGATGGTTTCAAGCAAAAGTTACATTTGTACAAAATATAAGCAAACTAACTCATTTGCTTGAGAAAAGAAAGACGAACACCTCAGTTAAAAATTTCTGACTACAAATAGGCAATTACTTCAATTTAGCCAGGGGGAAAAAAAAAAGGCAAAGTCTACCATGCTTCCCAAACCTAAAAAAGAATAAAAAGAATGAAAGAAAATGTTCATCAAAGCATCATACACAGTAATATATATAAAAGCGCCCGAAAGAACTACAAACAACCAAATCAATTAAAAAGTAACAATATACACACAAAAAAAGGGCCTCATGTGAGGATTATGCTACTCTTAAGTTTTTTTTTTTTTTTTTTTTTTTTTTTTTTTTTAACTTTAAATCTCACTTATCAAAAAGAAGAAGTTTTTTTTTTTTTTTTTAATCTCTCACCATTTTGTGAGTACCATCATCAATTGGAAACAATTGGAGCTTCAGTTTCATAGGAATATATTGTTCTCAACAAAAAATTTTTTGCAAAAAGGAAGGCAAAGGAAGCAGAACTTTGCCAACAAAATTAAAATCATTTTGGTCTGGAATTTAGATTGGAAACAAATCATGCCATCAAAAACTTTAGATGTCTAGAATTTAAATCCTTTTAGGAATACAGAAAGAAAAAAAAAAAAAAAAAAAAAAAAAAAAGGCACCCTCCTAGAGCACCTAGGTCATGTTCAGCCTCTTTATCCATAACTACCTACTACAATTGCTCAGTTGCATTGAAAAAAAAAAAAAAAAAAACCCAACAAATGTAGCTTTTTTGCATTTATTATATGTACATGATGAGATGACACCAGCTAATATCCATTTTAATGACCTTCATGAAATATTAACATTGTGAATTTGTGATGCTGCAAACAGCAAGATTAAAGATGGTTAGTGACTATGGTTCTTTTGTCAATCATAGTAACAGGGTGCTAAGTAAACTGCTTGGCCCCTCAAGGGTGAAAAGCCCTTGAATTAAGCATCTCTTATGAATGAAAGTATATGCAGCCAATTGCAACAATTTAACCCAATAGAGCAAGTTGTTAAACAATTGTTTTTGTTGAAAATAAATAATTTTCCTTTGAAACAAATAGAAGCTCATTTAGCAAATATATGTTCCTGGGAAAATAGCAAGACGTAGATGTAATGGAAGATGTAGCCCACTTTATCAATGAAGAAAAGCCAAAAGAAATTGGTGCATAGAAACATGATTTTATCAAAAATTTCTAATAGCCAATAGTCACAACAGCATGCTAAATTCCTAAATGTTCTAAAAGAAATTTCACTGAACACATGGTATGAACAATAACTAAAAATAACAAACACTGAAGAGTATAGAACTACCACAATACTATTAATGCTGACTCCCCAAAATAGAACACCAAAACCTTCTCATAGCAAACTTATAAATAATAAATTAATAATTGAGACTTTGAGACTTTGCAAATACTAAGTGGTATTTAAAATAATGAAAAAAACCACAGATTGAAAGAAAAGGGAAAAAAAAAATTATATTGGTTTAAAGCAAGTATAGAGCAGTCATGAAGTCCCTCTAAAGATGCTTCTTTCACAATTACGTGAAATTTGAATATGAAATCTGAAGAATTGGCTCCTTTAGGATATGGAATTCTGGAATGTGCGAACAACTGAAAGGTGTGTGTCTAATGTTTCTTCACCAATCTAAAAGGTAGGTTTGCTCATGCTATGACAGAGGCTAAGGTTTTCGACTTTCTTATTAAAGATTATAAAATTGTCCCTAGTTATTTTTAAGTCATTATAGTAGAGATCAATTGTAAATCATATGCAATGTCAATAATTTTGCATCCTTGTGAAACATGTTCAGGTATTATAGATTTAACCTTACACGGTAGGCATAAGTGCATAAACACTGAGATTAATACCAAAACACAATCAAATTAGTAAGTAAATATATGCATGTCTACTTATAAGGAATTCATTTCCAACAACAAAATAAAAAATTGAGGCCAATAACAATGTATCCAAATTAGAGTAGTGCTTCCAGCTTTTCTACTTATCATAACAAAAATCACTTATTTTTAAGGATTACATATTTATTGAGAGGATGAATAATAGATAATCCTCATATTTTCCTGACGAATGTTATCAAACATAATATACAACGTACATTCAGTTGAATTAAGTAGTCAATTCAAAACCTTCTCCACTAATAGATGCTTTCATGTAAGAATGTAGTATTATTCATGAAATAGTAATATCAATTCAATTCAACAAATAAAAGTGCATTGCCAACATTAAACATGTCGATATTACAAATTAACTTTTAGTAATTTCAGAACTCTAATAACTAAAAATCATTATCATGCAGCCATTATATATGGGTTTAAAAGCATCCTATCAATCATTCAGACCCATTGCATTATCTAATAGCAGAAAAAATTTATAAAATTTAAGCAATAATAGATCTTGATTATCCTAAAAAACCATCTAAAATGTTAGATCTTGATTAGCTTGTAATACATACTTGATACCTACAGGAGGTCTCTATCTACACTCTTTAACAACTACTCTTGTCTGATTAATTTTCTAAACTTCCATAAATTTCCATATCAAGATTAGAAGCTATCTGCACCAAATTCATTGTTGTCTAGCTTCACTCACCCACCTTTGGTTTCGATTGTACCATAACAGCAAGGCTATATTCAGCATGAACTCCACCTCCATGACATGCCCATTTTGCTAATAACACTATACCTATGGAAACATCATGGTTGGTCTCTAGACTTCCAGCGCTTCTGAGCACTCCCATATTTCATGTGTCACTGATTCTGCACTATCCCCACATATTTCACTTGAGAATGATGAAATTATTTTCCTATAGTAAAGATTGAGCTTATTCATAGGTAAAATATTGTGGATCACCTTTCAAGCAAAAATTAAAAGTCATGGCTGCACATTTAGTGTCCAATACAAAGAGAAGTACTTTTTAGCATGTCACAGCACATCATGCTCTTTAAGAGTGACAAACCACATGTGCAATATAGACCACTCCAATAAGAGCAATTGATGAATTTTGAATGTTCCCTAAATCCTAAATTAGACCTTGTTACAAGAGTGCAGCCAAAAAAAAAAAAATTGTACAATACTATCAACTATTACCAAAACTATCTAAATATTGTTTTCTACAATATAAACCTATCCCACCATCAATAACAATCCCAATTTCTAACATATGAATCATTAAAAATTCAAACCCATACCAATCCCAATATCTAACATATGAATCATAAAAGAATTTCAAATACACAATCTCAAAGAATTAGAAATTAAAATTCCTTATGAATTTCAAATTTAAATCCCCAAACTATACACTAAAATCAAGTTTTTAAGCGGTAGCCACATGAATCCAAATAAAAATTCACAAAATTAATCCAAAAAAATTGAAGAATTATAAAGAGTATAATAAAAATTCGGAATTGTAAAGTGAGCAAAAAAAATTTCAGAACAGAGGAATGAAAAATACAAATTTTTAGCCGTGAGTTGCATGGTAATAAATAATCCCTAAAAAAAAATATTATTTACAATATAATATAGGGTTATGAATTCCTAATCAAATTTGGTTAGGGTTATGGATTCCTAATCAAAATATAATATAGGGTCATGAATTCCTAATATGTTAATGGTATCGAAAATTATTTACTAGCAGTGGCGGTGTCTGATTTTATTTTCTCTGCAAGCTTTGTTGCGGTCCTATCGTCACCTTCGCCTCTGGAAAAACTCTCCGACTGTGAAACCATATGGTTGGTGATGTCTTCTTTCTATCTCGGACTTGACCGTGTGGGCATGGCTTCTTGGCAGGAATGATTTTCAATGTTGGGTTTTGGGGAACGAGAAGGTAGAGAAATAGAGAAGAGAGAGGAACGGTAGAGCATGGGTCTGCTTTTTTTTGCGCTTATGTTATATTTTGGTTTTTATCAGTTTTTAGAAAAGGTTTTTTTTTAAGCTTATGTTTTTTTTTTTTTTTTTTAGAATTTTTTTTGTTGTGATTTTTTCTTTTTAATAATGTGCTGACATGGAAAATTGTGGAAGCTTTAAAAGATTCGGTTTTATATATATATATATATATAGATTAATTGTTAACTTGTGTAATGAACGAAAAAGCTATTGAGAACAAGATTTTAAAGAATATTATATTAATTTTTAAGATTTTTTTGGTAGTTCAAGAGATTTTTCTTAAAAACTATAAGAGATGTGAAATGGGTCTTTTTATTATTATTATTATTATTATTATTATTATTATTATTATTATTATTATTATTATTTATCCTTGGAGAGTATATTAAGCAAATTTAGAATATAATTATGTTCCTCTAGAACTTGGAGAACATTTTAAACTATGTACATGCAAAGTCTTTCTAGTTTCTACACATTCAATTCCTTTAAAACAAATATATTGTTAGTGTATTTTTATTTTTATTTTTATTTTGAGGGAAAAGACAGGTCTGCATATATTAAGAAAAATCGGCTAAATCAGCTTGAAGTACAAAAATAAACTGTGCAGGAACATCTTTCTTCCACACAAGAAAGTCTGGAACATTAATAACAAATTTAGCCAGACTGTTAGCAATCTTATTGCTTTCTCTCTTAATATGAAAGTAACGTAATTGAGTAAAAGAATTAAAACATACTTGTACATCTTCAGGTAGTAAGCCATAAGGGGTTAAGCTTTCATTACCGCTTCTTTAAGCTAGAATCAGCACCTGAGAATCTCCTTCTAGGACAACATTGGTAATAGCTATCTTGGATGCAAATTGGAGAACTTTTGCAGTGGCCAAAGCTTCAACTTCCAAAGGGCAGTAGGCTTGTGGGAGTTGCTGCAAAAGGGAGGCCATCACCAAACGTTTGCTTTTAATGATTGCTCTGTATTATCAGACCAAGACGCTAAAAACCGATTGATGTCTTAGTTTGATGATAAAGAGCACAACAACTAGAAATGGACATCATAGATTGAAACTCTATAAAATAAAAAAAAGACCAAATATTTTTGGTGTATTAATCCATTTGTTTTAACTTCATCACTTTTACATGAATTGTGTGAACCTTTATTTTGAACAAAATTACTTATTTTTGTACATTTTCAAGTCATACTTAGGGATGTTCACCAAAACACTCAAACAACACGATCGCATCCAAACTGGCCAAAATCACTCGTAAAATGAAGTAATCGCACTGCACCGCAAGTGACAATGAACCACACTGCATTGTGGTGCAGAGTGTGGTTTCATAATAAGAAAACCATAAAAACTACATCGATATATTTATTTATTTTATATTAAATATATATTAAAAATTTAATATTATATAAAGTAAGTGATTGTCGATGCCTCGCAGTAGTTTGACCACCCATCGCGGCGACGCTCGCGTGCACCTGAAAAATGTGTGTCGATCAGGCCCGAGAGCTTGAAGGGTGCTATGGAGGAGGGTCGTACCTCTGGTGTGTGATTGGAGAATGAGTCAATTTTAATTGAGTTACCAAAGGTAAGTGAAGTCGCCACCAATCATTGGGTTTTTCTAAGGTATGATTGGTCACTTGACTCTATTTGATTTAATTACCAATCCTAGGCTAAGAAAAATGTCATTTTTCCTAATCTAATATGGATGGATAAAAAATCTTGATTTTTGAGTTCGGAAGTTTGGTTACGTGTGAGGAAGGTGTTAGGCAGCCTAAACCACATGTCCGTAGACAGTCCTTCGTTTTAGTAAAATCTTAATTCAAGGACGTTGGCAATTAAAAATCAAGCTATTGGCATTAGCTTTTGGGGCTTTAATCGAATTGGGCTCTGAGGTTTGGTTTCAGAAAGGGTGTGGTCTTGATCGATGCTTCCCTAATGTACTTGGAATTGGTGCCAAATTTTCATGACGAAGATCTTGCAGCATTTTGCCTTATTTTTGTGGCAAAAATCCGGCAACACTTCGCCTCAAATGCATCATAGCACACAAAACACTATTCTCACCAAGCTTTCACGTTGAGAATACAGCAACAAGGATGCCCCATTTTCACGGTGAAAATCCGGCAGAGTTTCGCGTTTGGTGCACTATGGCTCACCGGCAAGGTTTCATGCCTGTGTATATAGCGCGTGTCAACATGCTCATGCTAGGAAGAGTCGAAGCCCCTCAAAGCATTAAACATATAGATACGCATTGCTTACATGGGGAAACCAATGTCACTTGGTGGCATGGATCAGAACGGTCACACTGCGATGATTGTGCACAAAATATAGCATGAATATGCACCTACAACAATTGCCTTGGGCACATACCTACACTACAAGGTCAAAAGCACTCATGGCTAGAGAGGGTCACTCACGTGGCCACGAGGGTCCATCATATAAAGCGCCGATCACCCACATACAAGCATATACAGGTATATATATATCATGCACAATGCTATTATACAGAGCGGGAAAGTAAAGCAAGCATTGCTGACATCCTAAGGATATGACCCAACAAGATATAGGAAATGTAAAACAGACATTGCCATACCCAGAGAATGCGGCCCAAGCAAGGTGCAAGAAAAGATAAAAGGTACATGGAGAGGGGGAACCCTAATACAATGCTCTAGAGAATAGGCTAAGAGAGAGGGAGAAAGATGTAACCACTCAGGGAGGCTAGGCCTTCTAATCTACTAAGCATTGCCCTTTTTGGGCTTACATATTCTTGCTTGCATCCTTGCCCTTTTTTGTTCGCGCCTAGGAGGTCGCATCCTTGCTTCAAGTGTCCATGCTCCAAGTGTGTACATGCAATGACAAAGGAAACAAGCCAGCAGACAAGCAAAGAAACAACTAGAAGGAAAGCACGCTAAGGGACAAACTATCAAAGAGAGCCAAACGGGGACAAACAAATATGTTATCAAACAAAAGAGGGTGTCCTAAGAGGACATACGTAGGTTTGGATTGGGTGTTTATAGTTCCATAAGATTGGAGTATGGACGACACACAGACTCATGTATGAACATGTAGGAAAGTGTCCAAAAACGCAAAGAAGCAAAGAAAGCCATACGAGTTGCACAAAGCAAGCAAGGCAAGAATAACATCATTGCACAAAGTGGGAAAAGGTGTGTATCAAGTACACCAACATTAAGGAGATGTGTCTCACAAGCGGTCACATCCAACAAGCCACAAGAGGGGTGGATGCAACCACACAAGCAAGTGGCCCCAAGGACCGACAAGCACAAGCCCACGAAGGGTACAAAGCATGGCAAAGCCTAGATCTAGACAGACAAACATGGATATAAAGTATAGAAGCAAGCAAGCATACACATGCATAAAGGAAAAGACCCAAACCCTTTGATATAGGCCTAGGTGTATGGATGAAAACCTAGATCACAAGATCTAGATCTACACTCTACCCAAAGGAGCCAAAACGCAAGAAAGAGATATAACAAGAGATAAAAAAAGGCTTTAGAAGCACATGGCATAGCAACCAACATGTAGATATAGACACATGAACATGGCACGAAGCATGTAAAGATATAGATCTAAGCATAAGCATGGCAAAAGGCACCTAGGCACATGGATCTAAGAACAGACACAATATTTAGGCATATCCTAGCCCAAGAAGGCTAGGCCAACATCATCAAAGCGGTAAAACATGATAAGAAACAAGGAGACATGCTAGAAAAGCTATAAAACATGCTAGGAAGCAAGATAAAGCAAAGATATACTATGGAAAGCAATAAAACATGTTATGAAGCAAGATAAAGCAAATGGTGTTGATAGTAACTAAAAAGCTACATCTACACCCTTAAAACCTCAAATCCAAAGTCCTAAGACCAAGGAGAGGAAAAAGAGTGCAAAAACACTACCTTTAGATTGTTGAGAAGAGAGAGGAATTAAAGGTTTTTTGATGTGTTTGGGAGAGAATTTAGAGAGGAAAAGAGAGAGAATTTGCCTAGAAAAATGCTCCAAATGCCAAAAATTAGTTTATTATTATTATTATTATTATTATTATTATCTTAGGGGGGTCTGGGGGTCTTTATAGCAAAAAGGTGACTCTTCGGCTACCCGCGGCCACTTAGTGGCCGCTGACTTGGGAGGCCATTTTTAAGGTCTTATCGGGCTTGGATTGAGTTGATCTTAGTGTCTCTGGAAAGGCCTGGATGTCTAGTTTCCAGAACACTAAAGAAATTGAAATTCCGATGGTCAGATCAAAAGTTATGGCCTTAGGAAGCGAGCTAATGCGCTTTACATGGTTTTTAGGATATCTCAACCGTTTTAGCTTTGACTTCAACCCATGAATAGTCGTTGGAAAATGAATTCAATAATCTTCACAATAACGCTGATCCCAACCTGTTCTAACAATCAAAACAAAATTAGAGTTTTTAGAGCCTCTAGAGTCAACCTCAGGTCAAACTCGGTCAAAATTAATGAAAATCACTGAGTAGCTTAGGTTTACTGTAGAAACATGAAAAATGTTGTTTTGGAATGATTTTGACCAATTGACTTCTGGTCAACCCAAGGTTGACCAAGGGCATTTTGGTCAATTTGACTTGAAATGGCACTTTGAGTGCTTTAATGTCCAAACGAGTTGTGTCACATCAATCTAGATGCTTTTGCGACCTCATGGAAGAAATTTAATATTTTTGGAATTTTCAAGGTCCAACACGCAAATCAAGGGTAGACAAAATATGATATCTACAATGACCAACCTAGTGCTAGTGCATTCCAATTTCACATAAAAACGACTTCGTTTAAATTAAATACAAAATCAAAATTTCAAAACATAATTCACTTTTCCATTTCTCACTCTCACAAAATCAAATGTTCAAAAGTTTAATATTATTCTTTTATTTTGTATATACTATATATTTGTGGTACTTTTAGTTTACTATCAATCTATCATGGAGGTTTATTTTATTTTATTTTATTTTATTGTCTTGTAAGTCATTGACTAATTGATAGGTGAGTGAAGCTGCCAAAAAGAAAAAGGCCTACCATCATGTCAATGTCAATAGAGTGAGTCGTTTTGAATATCGACTACGAAGCGTGGTGGTATGTTATGTTCCAAGTGTCCCACATTGCTTAATTGTAAGTTTAAACATATGTATATAAGCTCCTGCCCCCCCTCCCCCTTGCAAGCCAATTTTCAATGGCTTGATTTTAAACTCTTATTTGGATCTCTGAGCTTGGTTGTACCTCCACGAGAGACCACGTCCCTTACCTAACACTTTCAAATGGTTTGGCATTAACCTATGTTAACACGTGGAGTCGTGTTAGTGCCGCTCAAGAGTGGAGGTTGTATTGATTTTATCATCTCCCTAGATTAAGGGTTTTACATGGAGCCGCCACTTATTTAATTGAAAAAATAAGAAAACCAAACTAAAAGGTAAATATCTTTATTGATAAATTGAATTGAAACTATACATCTCTTGAAAATAACTAGAAAATTACATGGCTTCGGTCCTAGATACAATCTAAGAAAAGTACAAAATTTTAATTCTTACTTACAATTTAGAAGTTAAGTTCCGAAGCTAGGTTACAAGATGGTAAGGTGTTAAGCACCTGCCCCGCTTGGTAAAATCATTATTTTAGACTTTAGTGGCCAATGATCCTATCACATAATTCAAATAATTTATATCATCCAATATCATGTTATTGAAAGATTGAAACAAGCATTTAAGAGCATGGTGAAAGCCTTAATCTAGGCATGCAAAACATAGAGAAAAGACTGAAATTGAAAACTTGGCGAATATGTGTGTGTTATGTGATAAACCCTAATGCAAAGCTAAGAACAACCTAGATCTAACATGCTAATCAATCAAGAACATGTGAAGAACATGCTTAAATAAATAAAAGAATTAGGGTATAGTTAAAAGAAATGTTTAGAAACATTATCTGCATGCACTAGCACTCCCAAGCACTCCAAGTAAGAAAACTTCTCTAGAAGAGGTTTGTTAATAGGAAGTTGATAGCTTGAAACTAATAGGACCAAGGAATCTTTCTAATGCTAACACCAAGAAAACAACAATGCAATCCTTAACTTTTTCTCTTCTTTATGGTGTATGACTAATAATATCTTCAAAACAATTTAGTTGGATTTAACTGAAAAAGTAATGGATTGGGAATATTTGCTTATTTTCCAAACATAAAGGGAAAAATTGGTTGGTTTTAGAAATGAGGGTAGAGGGTTGGGAGATTGTGAACTACCCCAAATATAGGGGGAATGCATTTTCCAAAGTAAAACCATTGAGTATTCTTTTTATAAATTATTGTAAATATTAGAACAAATGAGGTTCAACTTATATCCTAATAAATTAAAAAATTTAATCGGCAACATTAAACAATAAAACTATCAACTTGCATTTAATTATTTGTTTATCTTTAATAAATTTAACAGTTTTTAAAAAACATAAATATGTACCTAAACATAAACCTACATTTTAAACATATGAAAGAATTTAGATAATTGTACATGTTCACTCTATACGTGCATTTTATTGTTGTATGTTGTACAAAATATCGAGTCCTTTTAAAAAAATCAAGTGAGTTTTGAAAATTATTTTTACTTGCAAGTTTGTTCATTTAGTGCAAATATGATAAGCAAGTTTAGCTAAAAAATAATGCATTTTGCTAAATACGATTCCATGGCACCATAACACTTTCATATGTTACAATGACTTTTGATGGCATTACGTTAGTAAAGAAATTGCATTCATTACTAACATTATGACATCAATAGTAATTTTAATATGTAAAAGTGTTGCAAACATTGCATGCAAATCGTGTTCACCTTTTCTTTTAAAAAAAAAAATCGCACTCACCAAAATGCATTATGTTTGGCCTAAATTTGGTTATTCTAATCTATGATTACTTTTTATTGTACTAAATACATAAATATGCCATTTAAAATCTTTTTTTAAAATCTTTTTTTTTAAATGACTTAATATTTTCTCTTTTATGTGTACAATATATTACAAAAACATGCATAAATAGATGAATGTATAGAATTATTTACAAAGATTATGATAAATCACAAGATTATCATCTTCCTTCTTCTATATCTTATTTTTCTTGAATACTTTCATTTGAATTATGTACTTATTGCATCTAAAACTGTCGAAGTTAGGCTCACTCTGAGAGCGATTGCCAATAAGACAAAAAACAAATTCTTATGAGTAGCATACACTTAATGTGCTCAACTGAAACATTGATTAATGAGTTTGATGGTTACGTGTTCGATGGACATCTCTCTTTTGCTTTTAGTATGCCTAGTTGTGTGGCAATATCAATATTATTGTGGAATGAATGTATAAAATTATTCAAAGATAATGATCAAACACAAGATTATCATCTTCCTTTTCAATTTATGTCCACCAAACTCACTTTTGTTACTAACATTATGACACCAAAAGTCATTATAATATATGAAAGTGTTGCTAGCACTGCCTCCGAATTGTATTCAACAAAATGCATTACTTTTGGGCTACAATTGGTTATTTTACCTATGCCAACTATTTTCTTTTGCACTAAATGACCAGATATGCGAGCAAAGATCAATTTCGATACTAGCTTCCTTAAAATGACTTGATGTTTTTTCTTTTATGCATACAACAAAGTACAAGAACACGCATATATGGAATGAATGTATAAATTTATTCAATTTCTTTCATATGTTTAAGATGAAAGTTTACGTTTACGTACATGTTAATGTTTATAAAAAAATATATTTTGTATTAAATTCATTAAAGATTAATATATATTAAATGCAAGTTGATTTTATTCTTTAATGTTACCCTGTAAAAGTTTTTAAATTCTTTGGAATATAAGTTGAACATAATTTGGTATAATATTTTTAATACCTTCTAAAAACTCTACTAAATGGTTTTACTTTTGATTGAGTTGCCCCCCCCCCCCCCCCCTCCCCCCCCAAAAAAAAAAAAAAAAAAAATTGGATGAATTTAATAGTGTTAGGGATTAAGGGCTCTAATGTAGGTGTAGCTTATTACTTGTTCACAATTTTTTGTTACTCACACACTCCCTAGGTGGATTGTAGATATAGGTGCAAGTGCAACTAAACATATAGTCAAAGAATGAGCTGGATATGTGGATTATAGAAACATACAAATGGCAGTTATTAGTTAATTTTCATTAATCATATCTATTTTTAGGTTACTAATTAGATCTATATTGTTTGGTCTTTTTAAACGTTTAAAACCAAATGGGTTGTTTGAAAGTTGAAACATTTTTTAGTAAGTGTTATGGTACAATTTTTTCACTCATGCCACGTACCCCAATCCTATTTATTTATTCACCAAAAAAAAAAAAAAACCAAAATATAACCCATAAATTATTTTGGGCCTCTATGAATATTTCTCATCCCATTAGCCCACAAATATTTCCTATCTCATTATCTAAATTAGGACATGATATAAACTGATGATGCTTGAGAATCAGTTGGCTGAATGCTCTAGGCTTCAATGGTAGTTGGATGACCTAAAAAGAAAGAAAGAGACTATCGAAGGTGACCAGGGTGAATCGGCCAAGGACCCTTTGACGGTTAAGTCAGTTTTCTCTATAGGACTCAAACTTTGTCAATGGATGAGCAGTGAAACATAACTTGGTTTGTTGAGGCTTGGCCCCTTTTATAGAGAGTTTGGAGTAGGTCTACTTGTTAGGTGCCACTAATATCATGGGAGATGTGTGGACTTAGTAGGGAGAGAGGAGCAAATTTTAGGGAATTTAGCCCACATCTTGGAATAGTGGATCGTGGTTGATAATTTGTGGTCTAATGAAAAACACTTGAAATTTGACTTTTGTTGCTCATCTATACCTTCTTATGGTGTAGATGACTAACATTTCTTTGGACGACTAGTATCTCTTTGGACGACCAATAATCTCTCTTGACGACCTCCTCTCATGTTTGTGGTGTGTCTTTCTCCTTTCTCCTTTCTGAAGATTGTCTTGGACAAACCTTGTTTTTGTGGACAACTCATATGGACAATAAACACTTTTTAATTACCCAGCAATTGCCCCCTTGTCTGTGGGTCGTCCATGTCTTCATCAAAGGTACCTTGTGCCATTTTTCATTGGGTTTGTGTTGAAGAGTGTTTCTTCTCCTTTTTTTTTTTTTTTTTTTTTTTTTTTTTAACACAGGGCACGTTGTGATTCGATGTTGGGATGACACGTGGCGTGTCATGATTCGTTGATGGACCGTACACGTGACTTCTTGGGATTTGTTAGAGTTGTTTGGTGTAGGTGTTGCCATGTGGCTCGATCAACATGGTCTAGAGGTCATGTCACTTTGTTGCTTGGACTAGCTGACATGTGGCACTCTTTGATTCTTTGGTGTCACTTCGATGTCCCACCTGGTTGCCTATAAATAGGTCAATTCCTTGCTTGCCCTCTCCATTCCTCATATTCTCCTTCTTGACACTTTGTTTTGAGCTAGTTCATCGCACTTTGTCTAGGCTCTGTTTCTCGTCCTTAGTTTTCTTCATCTTGCTCCTGGTATGATCTCCTTTTCTGCTATTTTTAGGTTTTCGTAGAACTTTGCACTATGATCAAGAAATTATTTTCTTCGTCTAGTGATAGTGGCTGTGATAGTGGTAGCAATAGTAGCGATGACAGTCCTCCTTTGGACATTCTAGGAGTTGATATGGACGTTGTCTATGAGGAATTGAGGGCAAGATTGGTGTCTAGATCGTCTGCTGGTCCATCCACAACTCCAGCTGTTCCTCCTATTATTTCGCCTACTTCTCAAGAGGTAGATGATGAAATGGTGTGTTATGCTGTAAAGGTCTCAAGTTCCATAAATGCTGATAGATTGTCTTTCTTTTGGGATAGTATCAGTTCCCTGATGATGTATGCACTTGTCTTGTTGCTCTAGATGAGTGGTATTGTTCCCCAAGGTCTCCTGGCATTGACATATATGAATTATTTCTTTTAGCTGGCCTTAGGTTTCCTTGGAATGCTTTTACCAAAGAGCTTTTCCATAAACAGGGTATTGCCCCTAGCCAACTTAATCCCAATGGTTGGAGGATTATTGTTGCGATGCAACTCCTATGGAGGGAGTTTAGTGAAGGGAATTGTCTACTAAATGTGGACGAATTTCTCTTCTACTACAAGCTTGTTGACATCCCCAAGTCACTTGGTTTCTTCCAATTTTCTCTCTGGTACAGAACTTTTAAGCTTATCATGTCGTTGTCTTTGTTTGATAGAGAGTGGAAGTCAGAGTTTTTCTTTGTATATGGTTTTTGGACTGGTGATCCCATTAAGGTGGGTGTAGACACCACATTTTGTACCCCTTATGACTCTGACCCTTGTTCCTCAATGATGCTGAAATTCTAAGACCCAAAGCTGGTTTAGGACCCAATCAAATGTTAAATTGACTTGAAAAATGTTGAAATGAAAAATATAACTCTTAATGAGCACATAAATTTTTTTAGAAAAATAAGGCCAAGGAAACCCTTGGCATGTGCACGCAGGAATCAACTTGCGCATGCAGCCATGATGCATGCGTATGCAGGCACGATCTTGCGCGTGCATGTAATGTTCTAGAAACCATGAAAGACAAGTTTTTTGCATTAAAGACTGAGGTTTGAAATGAATTCGACATCATCTGGGAGCCATTCCAAACCCCCATTTTCATAATATAAATAGCCATACATGGTTCCTTTTCAAAATAGACATAAATCCTAAGGGAAAATACTAAGATTCACTAGAAATAGTGAATCAAAGAGGGAGTTTTTTACAAAACATTCTCAAGTAAATTTTCTTTTGATCAGGGCCTTTTCTGGCCTTGATCTTCGAGCTTAAGATTACTAATCCCTATTGTTTTTAATTGTGAATAGATTTGACTGAGGGGAAGAGTCAAAAACCAACCTTGAAGAGCTTTTGTGTTTGAGGTATTAATTTAAACTTTCTTTTCCTTTATTTTCTTTTTTGTACTTTAATCTTTCTGTTTGCTTTAGTTTTTTTTTTGGTTATTATATGTTTTAATATGTGTATATAGCTTAGGTTTATGTAGTTGTTATGTTTTAAAGCATGTTAGGTTGTTAGAATTCTTGTTTAGAAGTTCTGCTCTGTTTTCTGTGTTACTAGGGTTTCTAGGGTGGATTCCACAGGCGCATAATCCTACCTACACACGAAGGCTAGATTATGTGCATGCAAGCTTGTTCATGCGTGCGCATGATCTTGCCCAGAAACCCTAACCCTAGTTTTTCTAATTTTGTTTCTTATTTCACATGTAATGCTTCTGTTTTAAATCCCTTTTCATGTATTCACGGTTTTGAGCTTCTGTTTCACATGCTTCTTTGTTTGTTTTCTTTGCACATGATTAAATTAGGGTTTGTCTTGTGTTGATGCCATGAACACGCATTCACATGTTCATGCATGAATGCCATAGGTATTGAGTTGCTGCAAGGTAAGTGAGGTAAGTCATGCATTCCCATGAACATGGATCTTTGAATATGATTTTGTTTAATGATAGACTTGAACATGTTTGTTTGGAAAAGTTATGCTTAATCACATGTTTACTTGAATTTTTTTATGCTTATGTTTCTACCTTGATCTAATGTTTACATGCTTCTGCCTTGGATGTGATATGATGACATGTATGATAGTAACATGCTAGGGTTTATGTTATGTCATGCTAGATGAATGCTAGGTTGATATGACATGTATGCTAGATGAATGTTAGGAGATGCCATGATAGATGAATGATTAGGTCTTTTTGGGATGATTGATGCCATGTTGTATGCTTAGATGCATGCTAGTGTGTGTGTGAGTTACAATGCAATATTAAGAGTACCTTTAATAGGGTTAAGACATAAGACACAATGAAAGGAAGCCAACCCTAAGGTTGGATGGTTTCAGGTGCCTAACACCTTCCCAAAATCGTACCTAAACTCCAAACCCATATCTCTAGTAGTAAGATCAAAAGGGTTCTTTCTCGAAAGAACACTTTATATATGGTTCCTAGACCATTGCAAAAACTAGGTGACAACTCCCCTGTTGTGTCCATAGTGGGTAGAAACAAATTCCCTCCTCTGGATGGTGCGTGGGGTTGTCCTCGTCCTGCGAGTATGCATTTCTTCTTTTCATGTATATGTATACATAATATATTCTCGTCTGACAGGTTGTTCTTTTTCTTTTCAACTTTAATATGTCCAATCTTAGGCAACTTCTTGGAGGTTATGTAGACACCGCATTTTGTATCCCTTACGACTTGGGCCCCCGTTCCATAATGATGGTAAAATTCTAAAGCTCAAGGTTGGTTTAAGGCCAGATCAAATTATAAATTGACTTGAGGAAGATTTTTATCGAAAATATAACTTTTTTATAAATAAATTAAAAAAAAAACTATTTTTGGAAAATAAAGGCCACAGAAACCCTAAGGCAGCATACGCATACACGCATATGCGTACGCAGGCTTGAGATACACTTATGCACACACGGACCCGCGTACATAGCTAGGATTCTAGAAGCTATGAAATGAAAGTTTTTTTGCATTAAATTTGAGGTTTGGAATGAATCCCACATTGTCTGGGAGCCGTTCCAAACCCCCATTTTTCAACTATATAAAGCTTTATATGGTATATTTCAAAAACACAGAGAAAATCCTAATGGAAAACACAAGATTCACTAGAAATAGTGAATGAAAAATGGAGTTTTTCACAAAATATCCTCAAGTCAATATTTTCTAATTGGGGCATTTTCTGGCCTTAATCTTTGAGTTTTAAGATTACTAATCACTCTTATATTTGACTGTGAATAAATTTGACTGAGGGGAACAGTCAAAATCAAGCCTAGGAGCTTTTGTTTGGAGGTAATGTTCTAAGTCTCTTTTTCTTTTCTTTTATCTGTTTTGATCTTCATTTCCTTGTTTCTTTTGTTTATTTTGGTTATAATATGCTTGTTTAGTTCAGGTTTACATAGTTTCCTTGTTTTAAAGCATGTTAGGTTGTTAGTTTCTTTAGTTTTTGTCTTTGCTCTGTTTTCTGAGTTTTTGTTTCTGGGTTATGGTTCTAGGGTGTGTCTGCGGGTGCATGCTTTTTGCATGCGTACGTAGGCTCAAAGTATGCGTATGCATACAACTGGGCTGCATACGCAGGTCTATGCATGTGCACATATACTCGTGTCCAAAAACCCTAGTCTAAGTTTTTCTACTTATGTTTCTTAATTTCTTTTACATAATATGCTCTGTTTTGACATTCTTTTATGTTTTTGAGTCCTTGTTTCTCTGTTTGATTGCTTGTTTGTCTTTAACATGCTAGATTAGGGTTTCTCTTCAATGATTTCTTTGTTTATCCATGAACACACATTCAAATGTCCATGCATTAATACATAGGTGCTGAGATGCAGTAAAGTAAGTGAGGAAAGGTATGCATTCATATGAACATGCTTGGTTGAATGATATGTAGGGATATCTATCACATGTTTATTTTGATCTTGCCATGCTTGTGTTTCTGCCATGATTTATTTACTGTCTTGGATGTTGTGGGCGCAAAGGAAGGGAAAATTAAATGGAGTCACCACCTAGTTATATGGTCTAGGAACCATGAATATAGCATCCTTTCGAGGAAAGACCTTTGATCTTACTACCAGAGTTTAGGTTCGGAGTTTAGGTATGCTCATGGGAAGGTGTTAGGAATCCAAGATTGCCCAACCCTAAGGTTGGCCTCCCATTATTGTGTCCTATATATTATCCCTATTAAAAACCATTTAAATACTTGTATTCTAGACTTACACACACACTAACATGCATTTAGTAAACAACATGGCATCTTTAACCCTAAACACATACTTATCCATCTATCCAAAAAAAAGAGAGCCAAACATGTAAAAGAAAACCCTAGCATTCATCTTAAACAAAATAGTAACTTAAACACGGCAGCAAGCATACCAATAAACAAAACATATTAAAGACAAAACATTAACATATTAGAAACCCTAATCATACATCTAAAAACTCTAAAATAAATGCATGAACATTGCTAATGCATGACTTACCCTTTATTTACCTCTCAACAGCTCAACGGCTATGGCATCAATGCATGACCATATGAATGAATGGCATAGCATTAAAACTAAGAAAACCCTAACCTAAACCCTAATCTAAGCATGTGGTAACAAAAAACATGTTAAAAGGCAACAAAGAGTCATGGGGCTTGAAACACATGGAAAAGAGGCTTATTCACAAGACAAACAAAAATTAGGGTTTTCTGGGTAACAGCATCACGCACGCTAGAATAGGTCTACATACGCATAAGTTCAGCCTACGTGCACAGGCTAGATAATGCATACACAGATTCTTAGCCAAAAACCCTAATCAACACAAAAACAGAGCAGAAGTCAGAACGTAAAATCTAGCAACCTATCATGCTTAAAGACAGAAAGAAAACCTAAATCTAACCTAGACAAACATATGTAAACACAAACTAATCAAAAGAAACAGATTAAAAAAAAAGATTAAGGCAGAAAAGAAAAAGAAAAGTTTTAAAGCATACCTTAAAGTAAAAGCTCCTAGGCTTATTTTTTTACCATTCCCCTCAGTCAAATCTATCACAATTCAATGAAATAGTGATTAGTAATCTTAAACTCAAAAGATTAGGGCCAGACCTCTTCCCATCCTGTACATTAATTCCGGATCTTGTTTGGTAGAAAGACCTTCATGGAGTCATGTTTTTGTTCCTAGATCTATAACCAAGTGATGACTCCTTTGCCTATTTTATTAGAGGCACCACGTACTCCCAAGTTCACATCTGTTTGAGCCTAAAATTGCTTATAGGGAGTTTAAGTACCGCGCACCCCGCCTTTGTAAGAAGGAACTGACATGCCAATATGTCATCTAAAGGGGTACGAATCATGGAACTTACAACCCATTGTCTAACTGTATCTCCCTCATGAAATCCTGTCTAACTAAGAAGACGAATCTTTGCACCCGAGCGCAACAAGGCTATTATAGAGTAGGTAGACAAACTATTACCTGCATGTTTCATTCGGGAAGTATATTACCCAGAATAGTTGGCAAATGTAGTGATGGTTAAAAAGGAAAATGGAAAATGGAGGATGTTCGTGGATTACATAGATCTAAACAAAGCATGCCTGAAAGACATTTTTCCATTACCTTAAATCGATTAGATGATAAACTTAACCAAAGATCGTGAACTTTTAAGTTTCATTGATAAATTTTTAGGCATACTTGGTGAATCAAATGTTCCACCATCAAATTGGATGAAACATGGAAGTCTATGTGGATGACATGCTAGTTAAAAGCCCTTAGAAAGAAGGACATCTAGATGACCTAAAGTAAACTTTCAATAAACTTAGAAAGTATCAGATTAAGCTAAACCCAACAAAATGCTTCTTTGGAGTAGTAGTCAAGAAATTCCTTGGCTTTATGGTCTCTTAAAGAGGCACAGAGGCAAACCTAGACAAAATGGTAGCTCGCAACAAGTTTGTCCCCAGATCAATAAATAAGAGTCTCCCTTTCTCTTAAAGAAAAATTCGAATAGATGAACTAATGTAAAGAAGCTTTTAAGAAGTTAAAAAAAATGTTTAGGTTGCGTTTGGGAAAAGATGAAAAAGGCAGCATTTTTTACTATTTAGCTTATTTTTGCTACTATTCATAGGTCCTACTGTACTATTTCAGCTACCTTTTAGCCTTATTTATAACACTTTTGGCAAAAAATTTTTAGTTTCAGCTAAATGAGCTGTTTCCAAATGGACTCTTAATGTCACCCCCCACTTTTGAGTCCATTAAAGCTATAGAAACACTTTTCTTTTATTTGGCTATATTTCAAACTGTAGTAAGTTCAACACTAATAAGAGAAGAAGAAGGAATCCAAAAACCATTGTACTACACCAATCATGCTTTACAAAGAGCAAAAGGGTGATACTCGAAGGCAAATAAGATGTTGTTTGCTCTGATTCTAGCATGAGGAAAGCTTATACCATACTTCTAAGCTCATACAATAATTGTTACGACAAATCAACCCATCAAGAAGGCCATGAACAAGCCAAATGCATCTAGACGACTTGTGTTATGGGCAATAGAACTGAGTCAATTCGACATCAGGTACAATCCACGAACCACAATCAAAGCACACGTGCTAGCCAACTTTATTGCAGAGTCCACAATGGATGATGTAGAAGAACAAAGTTCAACCACAAGCTGGACTATTAAAGTCAATGGCTCATCAAACAAGAAGGCAAGAGGTGCAGAAATCATCCTATTATCACCAGAAAATGAAATCATGGAGTACACTGTCCGACTGTAGTTTCCAGCCACAAGTAATGAGATAGAATATAAGGCATTGATAAAACTAGTTAAATCCATGGAAATCAACAATTTCATCTTACATACAACTCACATCTAGTCATGTGACAAGTAAATAGAGAATATGAAGCAATTGAAGAACAGATGAAAAGGTATGTAAATATCGTCCATCAACAAATCAAATGCTTTGATAAAGTCAAGTTTCTACAAGTCCCAAGAGCAAAGAATTGTGAACCAATTGGCAAATATGGCTTCGTCAAAAGAATTCAACCAAATCGACCAAACAAGAGTAAAAATTCAAATGAAGCAAAGCATTGAAGAGATGAGTATCCCTCCAATTCAATCAACCAATGGCTGGATGACTCTAACAATCGACTACTTGAGGAATGAGAATCTATCTAGCAATCCTCAAGAAGCAAGGAAGATAAGACAAAGGGCATGTGGGGGCACTACCCTACACTTACACGTTGCATGGCCCGCTTTCTCTTTTTCTAGGAGTCACCACCTAGTGTAGGTCCAAAAACCAAAATAAAAGTCTACTTATTAAAGTCTAAGTCTGTAGTTAAGGTATGGGAATAGGAAGGTGTAAAGCACCTAACCCCACCCGGCCCATGGACCAACCTTTACTAATATTGTTAGGCCATATTTAAGTAAGAAAATTATTAACAAAGCCCAAAGTCTAATCATGCAATTATAACAATTAAAATACAAAAGACAAATCTCAAACTACACCGTACTATAAAAGGAAACAAATTCTCGTGATTTGAAAGCCTCCTCCTCTTATGATTTTTCTTTTTTTTTTTTTTTTTTTTTTGCTTCCAGATCTGGGTTTTGAGTGGTGCCTCACAACAGCACTAGTTTTGGTGATGTTGGAGGTGGTAGTTTGGTGGTGTTGGGGGGTGTGGGTTGCTAGTTTTTTTTTTTTTTTGCATATTCCCACCCCCCACACACCCACCCCCCCCCCCCCCCCCCCCCTTTGTAGATCTAGTTTTTTTTAGCCAATTTGAGTTTGGGTTTGATTGTTGTGTTTTTATTCATGTTTGTGTTTCTGATTAAAGGAATTTGAGAACTTTAGTTTAGGTTGGTGAGAATTTTAAAAGGAACCAAACATAGGAAAATGATTTACACAGCATTTTTATGTACACAATCAAACACGATAAAATATTTTATAATGAAAACTTTTTACGGAAAGTATTTTCAATGTAAAATATTATACATTTAAAAATATTTCACTTCAAAACAAAAGAAGCATAATATGTAAAAGCACAGGACGAAAACTGCACTGGTGATAAATAATTAAAAAAAATACTAAAGAAGTTTAGATTATCAATCAAACATTACCTACTTCATTAGATCTTTGTAAATATGTAAAGTCAAGTGTGGTCCTTTTAGAAGCCGAAATTGTTTTTAGTTATCATTAATTTCATTAGTTCACAAGGGGTTCTTTTTAAAGTCGAACTCGTTGTTAGTTCATTTTCTTTAATTTAGACGGCTGCAAAAACTGAGCCAGTTATTAGTTAGTTTTCATTAATCATATCTATTTTATTATGTCATTCTAAACATTTAAAACCAAATGGGGATTTTTTTTTTAAGACAAACCTTTTTTAGTTAGTTTTCATTAGTTCATAAATAATAATATAAGAACCGATTGATTCATTAATGTGATATTTTCTGGATTTTAAAATATAGTAGATACTAATTAGGGCACATTTGGTACACTGAATGGAGATTATGGCAAAATAATAATCTTTATTATTGTAAATATAATGTATTGTAATGAGATCTTTGAACATATTCATATGTTTGATTGTAAGTTGTAACATTAAAATAAAACTTAACATATGTATTTAGGAATTATTTTACTTATACAATTCATTGGTAAGGTGTGATATTGAGAAGGGGTTTATCACTTGCTCCGCGACACTAACTGCCGCATGCAGTTTTGATGTTGGCGTGTGAGTGTATTCCCTTATCTCATCTCCCTTCCCCTATATATATGTGTGTGTATGTGTGTGTGTGTGTTTCTCAAAAAAAAAAAGATACTCAATATTGTTGAATTGTCCCACATCGGTAAGGTGTGATATTGAGAAGGGGTTTATCACCTGCTCTGCGACGCTAACTGCCGCATGCAGTTTTAGTGTTGGCATGTGAGTGTATTCCTTTATCTCATCTCCCTTCCCCTATATATATATATGTGTGTGTGTGTGTGTGTGTGTGTGTGTGTTTCTTAAAAAAAAAAAAAAAATTACTTATACAATTATATTACCTAAAGAATATTTATTTTTTAAATTTGAGAGAGAGACGTTATTTATTTATTTTTTTTTATGAACATTTGGAAAGTTTGTATATTTAGAATTATATTAATTTTAGAAATAATTACATTCACTAAGGAATAACAATTACAACTCTTTTAGATAGAAATAATTATTCTTTATTTTAAAAAATAATTATGCATAAGGAATGAATATTCACTATAATAAAAAATAATGAAACTACATAATAGTTAAACTATAGGAATAATTACAATCTACTAAACATGCTCTTAAGAAAAATAATCCAATATCTAAATAAATAAATAAATAATCTATTAATAATTTTAGTAGGTATTTGTGAATATTTGATGCCAAGTGGGCTCCTTTCGAAAGCTAGGTCTTTATAAATTAGTTCATTATTTTTCAGATATCAATAAAGAAACAATCAACTTATTTGATGCAATATTTTATGAATTAGTTCATTAATGACAAGCTTAAGAAATCCTAAATAAATTTTTGGCACCAAAATGTCATATTTGTGATTCTCCACCAAAAAAAGAAAGTCAAATTTGCAGAAGAAGACCCCTTTCCGTTGAATCCTCTAATTCCCTTCGATTTTTTATATTAAATATAAGTCATGTGACCATAGTTATTAAACCCGGCCCAAACATTAATCTGGTCTATGAGTTAGGTTACTAGGTCAACGATTCAACTAGTAGGTCACTGGTCGAACCGTAAGGTCAAATAATTAAAAAAATATATATGTATAAAAATAAGTTTCAGAAATCATGTAAATTTAAAAAATAGGCATATGCCTAAATTAAACTGGCCAATTGACTATTATAATTCAAAATCAAGGTTCACAATAATAAAGTAGTCTTTTGATAGGATGAGAGTCTTGGAGGTAGGTAAACATACAAAGAAGCGCAACTTTTTTTAAAAAAAAAGAATTCTTTAGGTTTTTCTCTCTATTAATTACCATATTATAACTCACTAAATAGTAAGTAAGTCAATAAAATAGACTTATAGATGTAATTTAACAAATTTCACAAACCCAATAGGGTGATGAAAACCTATCCGGCTTACGATTACATAGGTCGCCACAAACCCATCAAAACTAACCTAGTCTTGTGCATAAATGGTCCATTTAATCACCTGAATTGATCTAAGTGCCAAGTTTCCGGTCAGAATGTTCAAGTTATTCCGAGTTTATTAACCATGCATGCATGACGATTAAAAATCATATAAATGCTAGATGTGCAATCTAATACTTGAAAGCATCTTCAAGAAAAAGAGTTCCTAGCTACTATCTCAATAATAATAATAACTAGTCGCTAACCCGTGCGATGCACGGGATAGTTAAATAAAATGATAATTAACCAATATCACGTTAAGGTAAAAGAATTAGTGAGAAACTGATTTGCCCACCAAGAATTTAAAAGAAAAAATATTGATATAATAAAATCTAAGAAATTTAGAAATAGAAAATTGGGTTAATAATATGCATATTATAGACATTTTGCTAGTTAGCGTTTAAAAAAAAAATGGATCTGTCATAATTAAATAAAATACAATGAGAATAAATATTTAACTTCTATGCTTTTCTATAGTTTAGAAGTGTTGTCTAACATAAAATGTTATTGGGTTGTAAGAAAGATTTTTATAAAATGTTAATATCATATATATATGCTTATATTGTCAATGTCTCACTGCAGGTGCATAGTTACTGAAACTTACAAAGTAATTTACAATTCTTAAATTAATAAAGCAAAATTCCCAAAAGTTATATATATACACACACTCAAAACTGATATAAACTACAAAGATAAAAACAAATCTTATTTAGTCGTATTAATAACAATATAAACAATTCAAAACATGAAATATTATCAAATTTATAACACATAATTCCATTATCTTTTATGTTGAATCCAAACAAATAATTAATTGAAATTAATCCAAACAAATAATTAATCAACCAAAAATCAAAGCTTTAATTAAGAAAACAAAAAATCACATGAATCCAAAATAAAAATTATCAATAAAGCAAAAACATATAAGGTAAAGAATTAAGATCAACCTACTAAGACGCAAATACCAAAAACCCCAAAACTTAAACCTTCCAAATTTTATAGAATTTCCAAATTCTACTTCAAAACTAAACAAAACCTTTCAAATTCAAAAAATTCATATATAATATACCAAATAAAAATTTGCCACACCTTGGATTGGAAGACATAGGTTGCAACTTTGATTTTTCTCCAAAAAATAAAGATGCTTCATCTGCCGTATACAATATAAAATAATTATTAGAAATTTCAACCCAAAAACCAAACCCACAAAAACACTATAAAAATATAGAGATTAACCCAAATACTTAGAAGAAAATAAATTCTAAACATAACAAAATAATAAGATAGAATGAAAATTTCAGGCACATATGAAAGCAAATAAAAAAGACAAAATTTACGTATTTTTTTTTTTATTTTTAGTTGAATCTCTCTCCTTCTTATTTTTTTAATTTTAAAGTAAAGTTAAGTTTAGGGTTTTGAGATGGTAATTGCTAGGGTTTTAAGGAGAGAAGAGAGAGTCCTACCATGAGTCTAAATAATATAAACAATTCAAAACATGGAACATTATCAAATTTATAACACCTAATTCCATTATCTTTTACGTTGAATCCAAACAAATAATTAATTGAAATTAATCCAAACAAATAATTAATCAACAAAAAATCAAAACTTTAATAAAAAAACAAAAAATCACATGAACCGAAATAAAAATTCTCAATAAAGCAAGAACATATAAAAATTTACCACACCTTGGGCTGGAAGACATAGGTTGCAGTTTTGATTTTTCTCCAAAAAATAGAGATGCTTCATCTGCCATATACAATATAAAATAATCATTAGAATTTCAACCCAAAAACCAAATCCATAAAAACACTATCAAAATATAGAGATTAACCCAAATACTTAGAAGAAAATCAATTCTAAGCATAATAAAACAATAAGATAGAATGAAAATTTCAGGCACATATGAAAGCAAATAAAAAAGACAAAACCTACATTTTTTTTTTTTTACGTGAGTCTCTCTCCTTCTTATTTTTTTAATCTTAAAGTGAAGTTGAGTTGAGGGTTTTGAGATGGTAATTGCTAGGATTCTAAGGAGAGAAGAGAGAGTCCTACCAGGAGTCTCTCTTTTTTTCTTAATCCTAAAGTTTTTTTTTTTTTTTTTTTTGGTGAGTCGTTTTATAAAAAAAAAAAAAATTAAAACCTAAAGTGAGTCATTTTTTTAAAAAATTCTAATGTGAGGTATCTTAAAAAATTATAATTAATTTTTAATCTTCAATTTTATATTATATATAGATAATAATAATGATGTAATAGGCCAACAAAATATATCTAATAGAGTTTTACTTAAACTAAACTATTGTAACACTAATAAATATAAGAAGATATAAAACCTAGAATAAAAAAAAAATCTAAAATAAAAAGAAAAATAAAATAATGGTGACGTGGAAAATTGTGAGAGCTTTAAAGGCTTCAGTTTTATATATATAATAATAATAATAATAATAATAATAATAATAATAATAATAATAATAATAAAATATAGATGATGATTTTTGTGATAAGTTGATGTAAGATAGAATTTACAATTTAATTTTTGTAATTATTTAATTTTGGTATTTTTATGCAAAAAAACGTTATTTTAGGTCTAGGTAATTTATTTCCTTGTTTTTAGGTTCTTTTAATATTTTTTAGGTCAAATTTGATTCCTATTATGGTTAAGTATTAATTAGGGCTTATTTTAGAATATATTTTCTTATCTATCAAGTTTTATGGAGCCCTTAAATAGGCCTCCCAGTTTGTATACGTTTTTCAATATTATTGATATTAATAAAAATTTAAAATTTTATCTATTGTTTTTCTGGTGGATTCTATATAAGATATAAAACCTAAAATAAAAATAATCTAAAATAAAAAGAAAATGAAAATAGTGATGATGTGGAAAATTGTGAGAACTTTAAAGATTTCGGTTTTATATATATATATATATATATAGATAATAATAATAATAATAATGAAAATAATAATAAAGTTTGTATTTTTTATTATTTATCTTTCGGTCATAGTTCACTAATTATTAATTGAGAAGGGTTCTTTTGAAAGGCAAGCCTTATTATTAGTTAGTTTTCATTAATTTTTTAAAAAATAATAAAGAACCAAGCGCTTATGACGTGATATATAAACGGTTTTATAATTTAGTAAATATCAATTATAATTAAAAAAAAAAAAAATCATGCATAAAATTTTATAATTGGATACGGAATCCAAACATTATTGGAAACTAATTATTGGAAACTGAGATCGTCGACCAGCAAAGACCGAGAGCATTTTGAATCAATCTATTGGGAATCAATCCTTATCAAAATGCTCTCGGTCTTTGCTGGTCGACAATCTCTTCCCTATTGGGAATCAATCCTTATCAAAAAAATTATTGGAAACTAATTTTAACCTCCCATATTACACATTAACATTTGGAGTACATGCATGCACTACAGACAAGCATTTCTGGGGAGTGAGCTAAGCAGCACCTTTCCACCCAATTGCCATGCTAGGAAAATTTCCCATTTATGGATGAAAAAGAAACGCTCCTACTTTACTTTCCTACACTACAAATAGCTGCTTCTCCTCCCGCATAATCCCACACCCACTCAAGCGTGAAAATCCCAATCACAATCTAGTGTGTTTCAACTTACATAGTACTCCCCAAAGTCCAAGCTCAACAAGTTTACGACCTTCCTTGTGAAGGTGAATGCATTTGCATGGCTTGCAAGAACAAGCCCACAGCTGAGGAATCTCTCACGTGCAAGACATGTGCCACGCCATGGCACGTCACGTGCCTCTCTGTTCGTCCCAACTCCTTAGCCGATACTCTCCAATGGGACTGCCCTGACTGTTCTCTGCTCTCTGCTAACCCGGTTTCTGTCTCCGGCGCCGGAGAATCGTAGAGTTCCGGCGGCCTTATCGCTTCGATTTGCGCGATCAAGTCAGACTCGTCGTTGACTGATCGTGAGAAGGCTAAGAGAAGACAGCAGCTACTGTGTAAAGACGCGGGACCGTCGGATCATAAGGATGTGACTAACGGTGATAACGACCTCCTCAGTATTCTCAATGGTCATTTGAACCATTCCTTCTGCATGCAATTACTGGAAAGACCTGTGTCGGTGAGTACACTATATGAGACACTATATGCTCTTTGTAACATAGTTACTTGAAATGAATATTGCTCCATTAATTGTTCTTTTGACATGAATCCCGCTTTTATTCCCCTACAATGTTGACAGCATTTCCCCACGGAGAAACGTCTTTCAAATGTTCTCATTCTGAAAATTGACTAGCAATTTTGTGATATTATTGAGGACAGATGGGAAATGATTTCAGTTCAATGCATTAATAAGGTCATCCTTAAAAATACAACTCCATTTTGAAACCTCAATAAGATGCTTCATTTTTTTTTTTTTCAATAGCATTTGAGTTATGTCAATTTGTCTATTTTCTCAAAAGTTCTTTATATTTGATTATCCAGGAATCGAAATTCAAAAATATTATATTAAAAGTCATCAATTCCTCATAAACTGGGAGTTGATGTGCCCAAATGCTATATCATGTGGGATGTCCAACCCGAAGGCAAAGAAGATGGTGTTCACTCTAATTGTACCATGAAGAAAGCTTAGATCATACTTTCAAGCCCATATATGAAATTTCCAGATCTGTAAGATGCAAAAATAGAGAAAAAAAATATATGCCAAAGAAAAATAATCACACAAAAGACATTATTTACGTGATTCAGCGATTTGCCTACGTCTACAGAGTTGTAGGGATTTCAATATTTTAAGGGAAAAATATAGAGTGCGGCAATACAGTTTTCTCTCTCAAAACAACATGACACTCTTATTTCCAAAACAACAATTTTTTATATCATGCGTACAAAATTCACAATGGGCTACAAAAATGGGCCAAAAATTGCTTGGGGCTATCGGCTCAAGTCTCCGCTCCATAGACTAAGCCTAAAAAAATCTCTCATTAAAAACCATAAAAATATTATTTCGGGTCGGATCATAATCTGGATTAAACATAACTATGATCCACAAAAGCCCAACAAATCTTCCACTGTGATGACAGATCAACCTATCAAGAAGGTCATGAACAAGCTAGATGCAAATGGATGACTTGTTTTATAGGCAATAAAATTGAGTCAATTCGACATCAGGTACAATCCACAATCCACAATCAAAGCACAGGTGCTAGCTAACTTTATTGCACAGTCCACAGTGGAAGAAGTAGAAGAACAAAATTCATATACAGGCTAGACGATTAAAGTCGATGGCTCGTCAAGAAAGAAAGAGCTGCAGAACCTAGTATCACCAGAAAATGAAATCTTAGAGTACACCATTCGACCACAATTTCTAGCTACAAATAATGAGGCAGAATATAAGGCATTGATAATAGGACTAAAACTATCTTAGTCCATAGAAATCAACAACTTGATCGTTCATAGAGACTCACATCGTGTCATGCGACAAGTAAATGGAGAATATGAAGCAATTGAAGAACAAATGAAAATGTATGTAAATATCGTCCATTAACTAATCAAATGCTTTGATAAAGTCCAGTTTCTACAAGTCCCAAGAGCTGAGAATTGCCAAGCGGACCAATTAGAAAAAATGGCTTCGTCAAAAGAATTTGACCAGACAGACCAAACAAGAGTAGAAATTCAAATGAAGCCAAGCACTGAAGATATTAGTAACCTTCCAATTCAATCAACCAATGACTAGACGACTCTAACAATCGACTACTTAAGGAATGAGAATCTGTCGAGCAATCCTCGAGAAGCAAGGAAGACGAGACAAAGGGCACGTGGCACTTACAGGTTGCATGATTTGGGAGTCACCACTTGGTTTAGGTCTAAAAACCAAAATAAAGGTCTACTTATTAAAGTCTAAGTCAAGAGTTAAGGTATTGGGATAAGAAGATGTTAGGCACCTAATCCCATCCGACCTGTGGGCTGGTTTTTACTAAATTGCTAGGCCATATTTAAGTAAGGAAAATATTAACAAAGCCCAAAGTCTAATCATGCAATTATAAAAATTAAAACACATGAGACAAATATATAATATTACATTGTAATATAAAAGAAAACAATTTCTCGTGATTGAAAGCCTCCCCTTCTTATGATTTTGTTTGTTTTTTTTTTTTTTTTTTTTGCTTCCAGATCTGGGTTTTAGGTGGTGGCTCACGATGGAATAGGTTTTGGTGGTGTTGGATGTGGTAGTTTGGTGGTGTTGTGGGAGTGTTGATGGTTTAGTGTGCTTGACTATGGTGTTGGATTTGCTGGGATGCTAGTTTTTTTTTTTTTTTTTTTGCAGATTTGTTTTTCTCCCTTCCAGATCTGGGTGTTTTTTAGCCAACTTGATTTTGTGTTTAATTGTTGTGTTTCTAATTAAAGGAATTTGAGAGTTTTAGTTTAAGTTGGTGAGAATTTTAAAAGGAAACAAACACAGGAAAATGATTTTCACAGCATTTTCATGTACACAATCAAACACGATAAAATATATTATAATGAAAATGTTTTGTGAAAAATATTTTCAATGTAAAATATTTTATATTTTAAAATATTTTACTTCAAAACAAACGGAACATAATATGTAAAAGCACTGGTAGAAAACCTTACTCGTGATAAATAATTAAAAAAAATACTACTATTAAAAGAAGTTTAGATTATCAATCAAACATTACCTACTTTATTAGATCTTTGCAAATATTTAAAGTCAAGTGTGGTTCTTTTAAAAGCCAAACTTGTTATTAGTTAGATTTCATTAGTTTACATGAGTTATTTTTAAAGTCAAACTCGTTTTTAGTTCTTTTTCTTTAATTCAGAAGGATGCAAAAGCCGAGTCAGTTATTAGTTAGTTTTAATTAATCATATCTAATTTATTACGTCATTCCAAACATTTAAAACCAAATGGTTTTTTTTTTTTTTTAAAAAGAGAAACCTTTTTTTATTTAGTTTGCATTAGTTCACAAATAATAATAAAGAACCAATTGATTCATATAATGTGGTATATTCCGGATTTTAAAATTTAGTAGATACCAATTCGGGCACATTTGATATACTAAATACAGCAAGAATAATAATTTTTATTACTGGTAATAAAATGTGTTGTAATAGAATATCTAAGCATATTCATATGTTTGGTTGTAAGGTGTAACATTAAAATAAAACCTAAAACCAATATTTATAAAATTATATTACCTAAATTTTTTTTTTTTAATTTGAGAGAGAAATTTTTTTTTTTTTTAATAATTGTTATGAACATATGGAAAGTTTGTATATTTAGAAATTTATTAATTTTAGAAATAATTACATCTATTAAGGAATAGCAATTACAACTCTTTTAGAAAGAAATAATTATTCTTTATTTTAAAGAATAACCATTCATAATGAATGACTATTCCCTATAATAAAAATATAACCAAACTATGGGTTCCAGTTGGTTCAACTAGTAAAATCTCTGATGGTTGTATAAAAGATCTGGGATTCAATCCCTGCTTACACTAAAAACTGATTGGTGTCTTGGTCTGATACTAAAGAGTAATTGTCAGGAGCAGACGCCATAGGTTGAAACTCTCTAAAAAAAAAAAAAAAAAAAAACCAAACTACATAATAATTGTTTATAGGAATAACTATTATATATTACAATATCTATTACAATCTACTAAACATGCCTATAAGAAAAATAATTCAGTATAAAATGGATTATCGATTTAATAATTTTAGTAGGTATTTGTAAATATTTGATGCAAAGTAGGCTTCTTTTGAAAGATAGGTATCTATAAATTAGTTCATTATTTTTCATATATTAATATAGAAATAATCAACTTATATGATGTGATATTTTACGAATTTTAAAATTTTAGTAGTGTGATTCATCAAATTATGCATTACATACACCAGTTTGGATAGATCTTACTTGGCCACATTAAATTAGTTCATTAGTGACAAGCTCAAGAAATCCTAAAAAACTTTTGGCACCAAAATGTCATATTCATGATTCTCCACCAAAAAAAAAGATTCAAATTTGCAGGAGAAGATCACCTTCCATTGAATCCTCTAATTCCCTTCATTTTTTTAAAAACTAAATATAAGCCATGTAACCATAGTTATTAAACCTGGCCCAAACATTAACCTGATCTATGAGCTAGGTTACTAGGTCAACGATTCAACCAACGGGTCACTAGTTGAACCACAGGGTTAAATAAAATATTTTAAAAAATAAATATATATAAAAATAAGTTTGAGAAATTATAACATAAATATGTAATTTTAAAAAATAAGCATATGCCTAAATTAAACTAGCCAATTGGTCATTATAATTCAAAATCAAGGTTCACAATAACAAAGTAATCTTTTGATAGGAAGACAGTCTTGGAGGTGGGTAGAAAAACAAAGAACATTTTTTTTTTTTAATTCTTTAGGTTTTTTCCTCTTTAAATTATCATATTATAACACATTAAATAGTAAATAAATCAATAAAATAGACTTATAGATGTAATTTTACAAATTTCACAAACCCAACTGGGTGATAAAAACCTATAATGGGTTACATAGGTCGCTACAAACTTGCCCAAATTGATCGAGCCTTGTGCATAAAGTGTCCATTTAATCACCAGAACTGGTCTAGGCGCCGAATTTCCCATCAGAATAGTCAAGTCAGTTCGAGAAAAGAACTATGATATCAAGAAAAAAAAGTAAAGGGGACACTCAAATGTGAATACAAATCTTCTGTATTACTATTATTTTATGTTCTATCAATTATAGTATGCTATGGGAAAGGGATTGATTTTTTCTTTTCGTTTTAAACTTTTTATTTTATTTTATAAAAAAAGTCAAATAAATACATGACAAATTGTGATTGATGGAATATAAAATTAAATATAAAAAATGTTACTGATTTGTATCCCTCAAATGCTTAAAAAACCCAAAAAGGATGGACAATGAGAATTATGAGATCAAAAGACATGGCATTAGTCTACACACCTTTGCATGAATGTGAAATGGACGCGCTTTGTCTATGTTTAGACGTGCAAAACATGTTCAATATGTAAAAGCACAAGATAGAAACCGAACTCGTGATCAAAAAACTACTTCTATTAAAAGAAGTTCAGATTATCAAACTAACTTTACCTACTTTGTTAGGTTTCTTTAAATATTGAAAATCGTACCGATTATTAGTTAATTTTTATTAATTGAGAAAGGTTCTTTTGAATGCCAAGCCTGATTATTAATTAGTTTTCATTAAATTAAAAATAATAATAATGAACCAATCGATTACGACGTGATATATAATCAATTTTATAATTTAGTAAACATCAATTATAAAAAAAAAAAAAAAAAAAAAATCATGTATAAAATTTTGTAATTGGATATGGAATCCAAACATTATTGGAAACTAATTTAATCCCACGTTTGTAACCTCCCATATTACACATTAACATTTGGAGTACATGCATGCACTACAGGTCAAGCATTTCTGGTGAGTGAGCTAAGCAGCACCTTTCCACCCAATTGCCATGCTAGGAAAATTTCCCATTTATGGATGAAAAAGAAAGTAGAGGGAAAAGTGAATTTTTTCAAAGTCTATCCAAAAACAAAACGCTCCTACTCTCCTACTCTACTTTCCTACAAATACCTGCTTCTCCTCCCACATAATCCCACACCCACTCAAGCTTGAAAATCCCAATCACAATCTATTGTGTTTCAGCTTACATAGTACTCCCCAAGGTCCAAACACTCACAATTCCAAATGGCTCAACAAGTTTACGACCTTCCTTGTGATGGTGAAGGCATTTGCATGGCTTGCAAGAACAAGCCCACAGCTGAGGAATCTCTCACGTGCAAGACATGTGCCACGCCGTGGCACGTCACGTGCCTCTCTGCTCGTCCCAACTCCTTGGCCGATACTCTCCAATGGGATTGCCCTGACTGTTCTCTGCTCTCTGCTATCCCGGTTCCTGTCTCCGACGCCGGAGAATCGTCGAGTTCCGGCGGCCTTATCGCCGCGATTTGCGCAATCGAGTCAGACTCGTCGTTGACTGATCGTGAGAAGGCTAAGAGAAGGCAGCAGCTGCTGTGTAAAGACGCGGGACCGTCAGATCATAAGGAGGTGACTAACGGTGATAACAACCTCTTTAGTATTCTCGATGGTCTTCTGAACTGTTCCTTCTGCATGCAATTGCTGGAAAGACCTGTGTCGGTTAGTACATATACTCATAATTCTATTTTAATTATTTACTACTTGTTCACTAGTGTCATTGCACATGCTTGATCATCTATTTTTGGTTATTTTGCTCAATAAACCTAAATAATTCATAGCGTACATGCATGTATACTTTTGACAATTTCTGTGGTAAAAAGTAAAACGTGTTTACTTTTGTTTATGAGCATTGTTTAAAATAGAAATGATTCAGAACTTAGGAAACCCCAATTTTAAGTGGATTTTACTAGACTAAGGCTCTTTCATATTTTGATGTATATTTTTAGAATCAAGTTTTATGAGCAATCATAATGCTATATCTATCTCAGTCCACTAAATGTTCAAGAATGAATCAAATCTAGATTCTAGATTGCCTTTCATAATTATGATGTCATATTTAAAGGAAAATGCTAACGATATTACCAGTTTTAATATCTATTAAAAAAGAAATGCTAACGGTATTACCGGTTTTATTATCTATAAAAAAAACATTTCTAACGGTAATACCAATTGCACTACCTATAAAGAAATGCTAACGGTGTTAACAGATTTACTATTTATATAAAGGGAAAAAAAAAATACCAATGATATTACCAGTTTTACTACCTCCAAAAGAATATTAATGGTACTACTAGTTTTATTATTTTAAAAAAAATGCTAACGGTATTTATTACGAAAACTTTATAAACTAACATGTCAATAAATGTAATTAGTGTTGATGAAGTTGCTAACGGTATTACTGGTTTTAACTATCTATAAATATGAGAGAAAAAAATGCCAATTATATTACTAGTTTTACTATCTCCAAAAGAGAAAAATACTTAGGTATTCCTAAAGTATTACGCAATAGTTTTCTCTCCTCTCACACTCATAATAGACCCTACCATAAATTTAATGAGTAAATCTCACCATGAATATAAGAGAATGGAACATCATTTACAGTACCTAAGAATTACTCCCAAAAGAATATTAACGATATTACAACCTCTACGCACCCTTAGTGCGGTGATCACTCCACAATTATAATTTATAAGTGCTTGTAGAGTGTGATGGGTAAAGGTCGAGATTCAAGTCTCTAGGAGAAAGTTTCACACACATATATACTTAGATTAGACTTGAGTAAAATTTTTATCTAGTTAAAAATAAAAAATAAAAAAATAAAATAAAGTAAAAACAGGATTACTAGTTCTACTACCTATAAATAAATAAAAAGCTAACGGTATTGCCGGTTTTATCTCAATGAATGTAATTAGTGTTGTATCATCAACATAATAAATAAGTTTATTAATTATTATTTTTTTGTGTTGTATTTACGTTGATATGTAAAGTCTGTAGTTTAGTGCGGTGATCACTCCACAATTATAATTTATAAGTGCTTGTAGAGTGTGATGGGTAAGGATCGAGATTCAAGTCTCTAGGAGAAAGTTTCACACACATATATACTTAGATTAGACTGTAGTAAAATTTTTATCTAGTTAAATATAAAAAATAAAAAAATAAAATAAAGTAAAAACAGGATTACTAGTTCTACTACCTATAAATAAAAAAAAAGCTAACGGTATTGCCGGTTTTATCTCAATGAATGTAATTAGTGTTGTATCATCAACATAATAAATAAGTTTATTAATTATTATTTTTTTGTGTTGTATTTACGTTGATATGTAAAGTCTGTAGTTTTTCTATAAATTAAAAAAAAAATGTAAAGTATATGTAGTAAAATTTATAATATTTCTAAAATTACTTATATTTGAATTCAGCATTATGGCTTTATCAATGTCGGCTGGTGATAAATTAACTCCTTTATTTATGTGTTTAGGTTAAAATAGAAATGAAATGGTTTTGATGGATGTTTCTGTATTTGGTGCACGTTAATGATCTCAAGGTTTTTTTTTTTTTTTTTTTTTTTTTCATCAGACTCCTTGTGGTCACAACTTCTGCCTGAAGTGTTTCACAAAATGGATAGGGCGAGGAAAACGCAATTGTGCGAATTGTCGCAAGCAAATCCCACCGAAGATGGCAAGACTTCCTCTGATAAACTCTACACTTGTCACTGTCATACGAATGGCCAAGATGGCAAAAGCCAATGCTGCAGTTGGGCCGTCAAGGGATTATCCTGTTATCCGTAACGAAGTTCGCCCGGATAAGGCATTTTCGACTGAACGATCAGTAAAATCGGGAAATGCTAATGCAGCTAGTGGAAAGATATTTGTGACTACACCTATGGATCATTTTGGGCCAATTCTCCCAGAAAATGACCCGAAGAGAAATCAAGGTGTGCTGGTAGGGGAGACTTGGGCAAGTAGACTTGAGTGTAGGCAATGGGGTGTACACAATCCTCATATTTCAGGTATTGCTGGGCAGTCGAAGCATGGTGCCCAATCAGTGACCCTCTCTGGAGGCTATGAAGACGATGAGGATCATGGCGAATGGTTCCTATACACAGGGAGGTATATTCTTGTTTGTACCATTGGCATTTGTACTTGAATTCTAGCTTTACTAGTGGCTTGCTTTTCACAAGAAAATTGAATGAGCTGAAGTGTATTCTTAATGTAATACTGATTTCCGCAATTCAGCAAGTTTATTGCATCTGTTTGGTTTAAAATTTTTTCATAGTTCGGTCACATAAATGATAGTCCCCGGTTATATTAGTTGAAATTAAAATTGGCAAGCTAGGATTGTTGATTATCTAGCCTTAGGTCTTAAACATGTGATTGATCATTTTCTTATCCCAACCCTTCCCTTCTTCTAATGCAGTGGTGGAAGGGACCTTAGTGGCAATAAACGCACAAACAAGGAACATTCTTTTGATCAGCAGTTTGAAAATTCTAATGAGGCATTACGACTAAGTTGCCGGATGGGTTATCCTGTTCGTGTGGTGAGGTAAGTCGTGTTAATGAACTTTATGATATATTTGGTAGTATGCAACTGCATCTGGGACTGTAATTGGTTTTTTTTTTTTTTAATTGAATTATCTTGCATGTAGAAAACCTATGTAATGACCTACTTAATTGGATATCAAATCTTGGTTTCTTCCTTTCTTATGGACTAAGCAGTGAACTTAGAAATACAATGGCTCATTGCTCTGGATGTCAAAGCATCGTAATCATATATTCTTTTAAGTCTGTTGATTCAAAGTCAAAATAATCATAGTTTCAACCAATGACTTTTGGTAGCATATACAAAATGGATATTTTTTTTTCCCTAAATAGGTAGTTAGTGACGTATTTTCTCTTTGCAAAAAGTTCCCTATAGGGTCGGGCCAACTATACCCTTGTTACTAGTCAAAATTGTCAATATTGTTTATGATCAGTTCCTAGGTGAAGATTATTTTATTTTATGAGGTACTATTTTTTTGGCTTGTAACTTGTTGGTTGTTGCTATTGCATGAGGTTGTTCCGAAGGTATGCTCTTCCACTTCTATCAGAACGTTTATCTCTTTTTTTTTTGGTCGGGCAGGTCTCACAAGGAGAAACGCTCTTCCTATGCCCCTAAAGATAGGTTACGTTATGATGGGATTTACAGAGTTGAGAAATGCTGGCAGAAAACTGGGATTAAAGTAAGATGCTTGTGATTGTTAAAAAAAAAAAAAAAAAAAAAAACTCACTAGGATAACCAGTTAGGGTTGCGTTCTTGGTGAACTTGTTTACTGATGAGTGTTCGTTGCATTAGGGATTTAAGGTATGTAGATATCTTTTTGTTAGATGTGACAATGATCCTGCCCCATGGACAAGGTTTGTTATTTCCATCATACCTCTCTCTCTCTCTCTCTCAGTGTTTGTGGATTTGTGACTTTGTGTATGTGACATGAAATCAACAGTGATGTTCATGGAGACCGTCCAAGACCACTGCCCGTCATTGAGGAGTTAAATGTTGCGATTGACATAACTGAAAGGAAGGGATCTCCATCCTGGGACTATGATGTAAGCTAATGCTCTTTTACTTCATGTGTTCAAAGGGGTTCTTTCTCCATTGATTGCATTTCTTCTTTCCTCTGCCATCCATGATATCTATATAGTTTTATCTAAGTAAACAATATGGTTTCCTAGGAGTCTCTAAATCTTCCTGTTGTGTTCTTATGGTTTGTAACTTAGTTGTGAGATCGATTTTCAAATGTCCTAAAATGTTCCACTTGGATTCTCAGGAGGAAAAAGGTTGCTGGATGTGGAAGAAACCTCCACCATGTAGTAGAAAGCGGGCCAATAATGGACATTCAGAAGAAGGGAAGAGAACGAAGAAAGTTAAACGGCAAGCCCAAAATAAGTCTGTAAAAGAGAAACTTCTAAAAGGTTTCTATTCTCGTCTAATTTTCATTTACAAGCTGAATGTTCCTCCCTAATTTTCATGTGGTCATTGTCATCTTCTCTTACCTCACTATATTGTTCTATCTACAAAGTAAAATTGTGCTTTTGTGTAATTGACCGAGCAGAGTGTCGCTGCTACATTTGCAAGAAGGTTATGACTTCTCCACTTACTACCCCTTGTGCTCATAACTTTTGCAAAAGCTGCCTAGAGGGTGCCTTTGATGGTCAAAGTTTTGTGAGACAGAGGACATGTGAAGGCAGACGAACATTACGAGCACAAAAGAACATCATGAAATGCCCTTCGTCACAAAGATCATAATTCTTATTGATGATCTCCAAGTTTCTGTCACAGGTTAACAGAGAACTGATGGAGGTGATAGAATCACTACAACGCGAAATTGCAAAGGAAAATAAGGAGTCAAAAGAAGAAACTGATGACATCCATGAGAAGCCAAAAGGAGTCGATGTGAGTAATGAAATTGCGGAGGAAGCCAAAGAAAATAACTTGAAAGGTCAGATTGAAAGTGAAATCCAGCTAACAGAAAAGATGAAAAAGACCAGTGGCAAATGTACACAAAAACGTGGTAAAAAGAAGGGCAGCACATCTTGTAAGCGACTTGATGATGGAAAAAATGGTGTTGATCCTTCGGAACCTGAAAAAGCTGCCGGTGCAGAATTACAAGATCCTATTGCAGAGAGCAAAGTTTAACGGACCATCAAGTTGATTTGAACCCCAGCCTCATATAGTTTCATATAGTTTTTTTTTCCTGCTCTAAAACTCAATTCACCTAGTAAATTTGAACCCCAGCCGCAATCATCACCCTATTCTTTTTGGGTACATTGTCATCGTAACTTTCATCTCTTTTTTTTCTCTTTTTCTTCTTCTTCTTCTTCTTTTTTTTTTTTTTTTTTTTTTTTTTTTTTTTTTTTAAGTTTGGGTAAGTGTGGGCAGTCAGAGAGCTTTTTGCCATGCCTGCAGAGCTGTTACCACCATAAAAAAACAATATCTTAAGAATAATGAGGCACTGAATGTTCTTTGTAACATAGTACTTGAAATGAATCTGGCTCCATTGTTCTTTTGACATGAATCCTGCTTTTATTCCCCGGCAATGCTGACAGGATTTCCCATGGAGACATCTTTTTAATGTTCTCATTCTGAAATTGACTAGCAATTTTGCAATATTATTGAGGAAAGATGGGAAACGATTTCAGTTCAATGCATTTATGAGGTTATCCTTAAAAATACAACTCTGTTTTGAAACCTCAATAGATGCTTCATTTTTTATCAATAGCATTTGAATCATGTCAATTTGTCTATTTTCTCAAAAGTTGTTTATATTTGATCATACTGGAATCGAAATTAAAAAATACTATATTAAAAGTCACCAATTCCTCATAAACCAGGAGTTGATGTGCCCAAATGCTATTTTATGTGGGATGTCCAACCATTCAATTTGACTTTGCTCTGCTATTGATAACAATTAAAAAGGATTATTACACAAGTTTGTCCCTTGGGGGTTTGGTTTAGGTAGGATCAGGTGCGATATACTTTTAAACTCCTGTTGAAAAAAGGGCCAAAAAAAAAAAAAAAAAAAAAAAAAGGAAAGCAGACAAGCTCCACCTGCAAGTAAGATATTGAGTGTGCAGCCTTTCACATACTTCAGGCCTTTATATATTGTTATGGTGCTGTATAATCTGTATGAGTAAGTGGTTAACATGTAACAAGCACAGCCCATAATTGTTGCTGGCTTGTTAATATATATAATCTTCAAGATCAAAAAGATGAAGAAAAAAGAAGATATTCTGAACCCGGCCCATACATTCTTTTCATACACCATTAGATTCAACCGATATTCTATTGCATGCCTCATTCAACATAGAAAATGCTTATACCCTGACTCAACCAGGGTACAAGGGAAAAAAAAAACATTATGCAATGGTCCTAAACACAAATTATGTAGGCAAAGGAGATACTAGAGACACAAGGGTAGGTAGAAGTTGGGTGTGAGTAGAGGTGATTCAGAGGTTGGTAAAGGAACACTAACTTCTATCACATTGTCATGAATTGGGTAGTGGAATGTGAGGGGGCTTAATGACCCTCTCAAGTAGAAGGACGTAAGGGCGATGGTGTAGAAGCTGAAATTGTCTTTGGTATGCCTAGTTGAAACCAGAGTGAGGGAGGAAAATTTTGAGCTATTCAGGAGTTTATGGTTCCTGGGTGGGTTTCATCAATAATTATGCTCAATATAAGTTGGGAAGAATCTGGATACTGTGGGATTGGAGTGTACTGTGCAACTGATCAAGGCTTCAGACCAGGTCGTTCATTTTATCTATAGCTGTTTCTTAACTAATAAGAGTTGCTTTATACATGCAGAGAACAAGGGTATTAAGAGGAGAAAATTGTGGAAGGATCTTGAATCTTTCAAGCTTCAGATCAGCAACATAGCTTGGGCTGTTGTAGGGGATTTCAATGTAGTCAAATGTGTGGAGAAGAAACTGGGCCATGACGAGGAATTCAACCAATGCTTATACGATATTTGAAGTCCTGGACCATCCATTTGTTGGGTGTTTTCATACTTGGTGTAATAAGAGGGAGGGAATGATTTGGTGGATAGGAAGCTCGACAGGGTTACAGTGAATGAACATTGGTTTTCTGACTTTGGTTATAGTTTGGTGGAATTTCTTGCTCTTGGAGTGTCTGACCACTCTCTTGCATTGGTGTCTATGGGTGAGAAGAACTTTGGGCATCTGACCAAGCAACAGAGCTGGGGCCCACAAACAAATAGTGTGAAAATGTTGAGTGATGGCATTTGAGTGATAGGGCCAAACGGGTGTTATATTTTAGAGTGATGGGTGATGAGTTATGAGTGATGAGTGATGAGTGATGGAAAATGAGTGACGGAAATTGAGTGATGAAAAAAGTGGTGCCAAACAGCCCCTTAATTTCTTCAATTTTTGGGCTGATAACCAGCACTTCTTTAATTTCTTCAATTTTTGGGCTGATAACCAGCACTTCTTAGAATGGGTTGAGCACATTGGGGTGTGAAGTTTAATGGAACTCCAATGTTCAGACTTCGTTATAAGCTAAAAGTTGTGAAGCAGGTTTCAAAGAAAATGAATAATGAAGTGTATGGGGGGTTTGCTCATAAAGTGGAGTGTGCTAAGTTGAAGCTGGGAGCTGTCCAGAAATGCTTATTGTAACCTTCAGGAAATCCTGAGCTGATATCTACGGAGAGGGAACATTGGCGAGAGTATCAGTCCTTGAGAAAGGTTTAGGAGTCTTTTATGCTCCTTGGATCAATTGACAACTTTGTTTGCTCGCACTCTTTTTGATTGGTGGATTTGGGGTTTCACACATTGCTCTTCTTTTTTAGAGTTTTGAGTTTCTCTTAGATTTTCCTTTTGAGACTTAAGTACTTTTTTGAAATTTTGCGTTCATCATCGTGAACATAAACTATTTTTTATTTTAATAAAATTTCATTACTTATCAAAAAAATGAAGCAAAAATCAAGGAATATATGGTTGAACCTAGGTGATAATAACAACTCATGTTTTCATAGAGCAGTAAACTTGAGGAATGCTAAGGTTATTGATCCTAATCAGGTTAAGGGTATAGCCGTGGGTTACTACCAAGAGTTGCTTGTTATCTTGAGGGAGTAGGTATCTCAAGATTCAATGGGGGGTAGTTCCACAGATAATGGATGTTCAAATTGCTAAAAGGCATAAAGTGAATCTGCAAAGAACTATTTCTGCCAGTGAGATTAGCAACCATTGTTCTCTTTGGCAGGAGATAAAGCTCCTGGTTCAGATGGATTCATGGCTTGTTTCTTCAAGAGAGCTTGGCCTATCATTTAAACTTTGGTGGTTCTAGCCATCCAGTCTTTCTGAGTTACGTAAGCTCCTTAGGGAAGTAAATGATACCATCATAACATTAGTACCTAAGGTTACTATCCATTGAACATGAAGGATTTTGGGCCTATTTCCTATTTCAATACCATCTATAAATGTATTACAAAGATCTTGACTAATAGGTCCAGTGCTTGCTTAAACGAAAGGGATAATTACATTTTACCTACCTGTGGTTTGCCTCTAATTTGATTTGCCTACCCGTGGTTTCAATTTTGATACTTTACCCACTTGAGGTTACTTCCGTTAAGGCTCTGTTACCCACCTCCGTTAAAAAGAAGGTTAAATATGTATTTTTGCATTATTTTTATGTCTCTCTCCCAAAATATAAAACACGTAAAAATTCAAAAGAAACAAGATCAAAATTTGCTATTGGTAAAAAATATTATGCAATTTCTTAGAACTTCAACTTGTATTTGAATTTATCATCTCAACCACAAATAAACTAATTATACATCTGAAAGCATGATAAAGCCGTATGAGAAAAATTAGATAAAAATTAAAACTCCTAATCTAACTCAACAACATTCAAATAAATCAAATCAAATCTCCTGCTCCTCATGTCCAAAAACTAGCAACCCATAAAAGTTCAAACAACAAAAATTGAAACTCCTCATGTCCAACAACTAGAAACCCAGAAAAGTTTAAACAACAAGAATTGAAACTCCTCATGTCCAAAAACTGGAAACCTAAAAAAGTTGAGAAGCCAGAAAACTTCAAACAACAAAAATTGAAACTCCTTAGGTGAAGATGATAAAGAGAATTCAGAATTATCGCCATTTGCTGATCCATAAACAAATGTTTACAGTTTTGGAATATTGTTACTAGAAATCATTTCTGGAAAGCTCCAGTAGTCAGAAGAACAAGGGCACCTTATTAACTGGGTAAGTTGTAATTTAGTCTAAAGATCTAAATCTTTTAGTGAGGCCCACTTAATAAGTAATATACATGAATTCTTGAATACTCGTAGAGAAATAACTCATCATCAACTTGCCAGGCTGCTGAATATTTAAATGACAAGCGGAGCATCAGCTACCTGATTGATCCGACACTCAAGTCCTTCAAAAATAATGAGCTTGATGTCATCTGTGAAGTTATCCAAGAATGCATCCAACCAGATCCAAGGCAGAGACTAACAATGAGGGACGTTGTTTCTATCTGAGTTCTTTTCTTTATTTATGTGCTTGTTTCCATGTGCTTGGCTTCATTTGGATTTTTGTTTTGATTTTTGATTTTTTAGTCTTTATTTGGAAAGAAAATCTTGATTTTCTTGGGAAAACTTTGAATACCCAGAAAATAGATCAAAACAAGAATCCTAGATGCTACAATGCAGTTTGAGGTGTTGCAGTCTGCTTTGTTTTTGTACATTTACTGCCTTGGATCTAGGATCTTAGTCTTAGTTTGGTGAGCAAGTTGGATGGGAGTGAGTTTTGGGAGTGAGGAGTGTTTTGATCTATTTGGGATTTGTTTTTGACATATTATGTGTTAGAGTAACGGCTGAAGGAGAGGTGGGTTACGAATCAATAACGGAGGGAATCACAGGTGGGTAAAATGTCATAATTGAAATCACGGGTAGGTAAGTCAAATTAGAGGCAAACCACAGGTGGGTAAAGTGTAATTATCTCTAAATGAAATTAGTAGCCCAAATCAGATGGCTTTTGTGCCTAAAAGAAACATAGCAGAAAATGTTTTGGTGGCTCAGGAGGTTGTCAAGAATTACCATACAGATAAGGAGAATGGTAGGTATATGATAAAGGCAAAGTTAGAAAGGCTATTGATTCAGTAGAATGGCCCTTTATTCTGCAATCTCTTTGTGCTGTGGGTTTCCTCCAAAGTTTGTTGGTTGGGTGAGGGAATTTACCACATCACCAGAGTTTTCTGTGGCTATTATTGTGGACTACCAAGCTATTTTGGAGGTAAGAGGGGCTTAAAGAGGGGGATCCCTTGTCCCCATAGCAAAAAAAAAGCCATGGAGGTTTTAACTTATAGTTGCTAAAGAAGAGAGACCTGGATTTTTAGAAATTAAGTACCAATGTACCATCCAAATGTGCACAGTTAAAGCTTATCAATTTGTGGTTTGCTGATGAACTTATGATATTCATTGCTGCTGATCTACCTCCTGTAAAATTTTGATAAGAAAAGTATTGGATGAGTTCAAGTTGATATTTGGCCTGGAAGCTAATGAGCAGAAAAGTGAGGACTTTTGTGCAGGTTATGCAACTGGCTTAATGACCATATTTTAGAAGCACTGTAATATAAGGAGGGTAATCTCCCTGTGAAGTACCTTGGTGTGCCTCTGATACTTGGTAGGCTGAGCTATAGAGATAGTAACCCTCTAATTGAGAGGTTCACGGCTAGGTTGAGCTCTTAGACTGCTAAGCACATTTCATTTGCTGGGAGGTTATAGTTGCTTCAATCAGTTCTGCATAGTATTCAAGCTTTTTGGCTGGTATCTTTATTTTGCCTGAGCAGGCTATAAGAACTGTTGAGGAAATCTTATTTAAATTCTTATGGAGAGATTCTCATAAAGGTGTAGCTTGTGCTAAGGTGGCATGGGGATTTGTATTTGCTCCTAAGAAGGAGGGTGGATTGGGTCTTAAAGGGATAGAAATTTGGAATAAGATGACTTGCCTTAAGCATATTTGGAATCTATTTGCAAATGTTTGATAAATGAATGAGGGTGTCTTCAGTGCAATCTCATAAGACCTTTTGATGTATCAAAGTATCCCATGATAGCTCCTGAGGCTGGAGGAACTACTTAAGCTCGGGAATGAGGCCAGATATTATATTAAGTTTGCCATTGGAAAAGGATCACAAGCGTTTTTGTGGTATGATGGTTGGCACCTATATGATCAAATCTGTTAGTAGGGAAAAAAAGGTAATTGTGTTTCGCGAAAATTGGTGATCAAGACCACCTTCTGTAGGTCTTGTCCAGAACAGAGAAGTTTACTGCTGCAGAAACATGGAATTCCATTGGAATATAAAATCTGAAGTTCCATGGTGGAAATTTGTTTAGTTTCACTAGCTATACTGAGACATGCTTTCATTGTGTGGTAGATTTTTAAAAGAAAATTGGCTATCTCAAATTCTTTGTATCTATTCTGTGGTAGGGTCTTGGGAAGTCGAGATCATCTCTACTTTGGTGCTCTTTCACTGGTCCAATTTGGAAGGAATTGGTGGGTTGCTGCTTAGTAATCCAAAGACGTGTTGAGAGGAGTGGGGTTGCTGGATTTGAAGGGTGCTGGATTTAGAGCTCTCATTTGCAAGTTAGCTTGACATGCCGCAACGTATAATATTTGGACTCAACCTAATGCTAGGGTTCATGCGGGTTTGCTGAAGTCTGAGGAGTCAGTTGTCAAAGCAATTAATGGGAAGTGATCTCCAGAGTGGAGTTTACAGGGGATTTTATGAATTCCATCCTGAACAAGGCCCTTTGTTGCAGATGGGGAAATCCGTCATCAGTTCTTACTGGTTGAGTTTGGTTTTGTAATTATAGCTTTGTGTTGTGATTAGGCTGATGGGGTGTGTAGCCTTTTGGGATTTAGATTGGTTACTGTTTGTGTAGAATGGTGTTGCTTTTGTTGAGCTGGATTTGCTCTTGACTTGCTTGTATTTTGCAGCTTTGCTGTGTGTTTGTTTAGTAGTTTTGGTAATGAAATCTGTTGATTTATTCCCCCAAGAAAATCAAGGACGCTAAAAGCAATATTGTATCTCATAAAATAGACTTGGTGGATTCCCCGGGACTGTAAAGTGTTGAAAGTTGAAACTATAAACATGTTAACCTTTACCACATAGGCTCCAATAATTGAAAAGCTCTATAACATACAAAGGTCATACCAAATGCACAAAACTCCCATTTTTGCGGGGTATGAGAGAGGTGATTGGTAGGTAACCTTATCCCCAATTTATTCATAAGTTAGTAAAAGAATATTACATACTACAACCACAGAAACTACTTAAAATTACCTACCTCAAAATCACTCTTCAATCCACTTCATGCAACTTCTTGTCTAAAAATTAAGGTGCAATTTTTGGCTCAGATCTCTTCCTACTCAAGATTCTGATCGAATTTGTTTTGCTCAAGTTTCTCTAGCAATGCCTTCTTCTCATCTTCCGGAAGAGAATTGAACATGAAAACAGATTTGTCACCAATATCATCCTTGAAAGCAGAAGTGTACCGGAAAGCGATGGATGTCATTGTTAAAAATAGTAAATATATAACCAAACAGAAAGTCATTACCAACAAATTTAGGTCATTTAATAGTTTACCTTAATTGGCTGAGTAAACTTCCTTCCAGCAAATATCACAAAAAGGGCCATCCATGAACCCAGCAGAGTAAGCTTTACTCCATCATCCATCAAACCGGTCTGTGAATTTCAAGTACAACCCATTAGAGGTCTAAAGAAAGCAGAACTTAAAAGTTTGGATAAGAAATCCACTGATCATTAATAAAGGGTACTACATTACACGTATTTTTACACACTTTTTCACCTACACGTATTTCCAAAAAATATAAACAACGTTACTAAAAATCTCTTACCAAACAGCCCCCTAGATGATCTCAATACCAAAATGGGGGAGAGACAGAGAGAGAATCATAACAGTGCCCTTTATCAAGCTATTTTCCACACAGAAAAAGAATAAACAAATAAAGCAGACAAGACAAACATGGAAGTATCTACACATGGGGAATTCGTATAAAGCAAAAAGCCAAACTCGTTTTGCACATGTACATGAAGTAACACTGATCATTTATTTACAAATGAGATACCAGCATGGTTGCATAGTCCCATTGAAAAACTGGTCAATTCTTTGAATAATAATTGTATATATGTGCGTTGTCATCATCTTGCTAAAAGAACTACTATGAATAAATTGCAAGAAGAATACCAGGTGCCCAAGAAGAAATGTAGGTATGATGAATGTGAGGACTCCAGCTTCCAGCTTTCCATAACAGAGGCCTGTTTGGAGAGTATGTCTAAAACAGTCAGGGGATACCATTTAATTTTTCCATATTATATATAACTTCAAAAGCCATAAAAATTATAAAACAAAAAAAAAGTATACCGCAATACAAACTTGCATTCTCACAATTAATTTCATGGCTAAACCATTGGTCCTGACATTGTTGACAGAATAAGGGAGGTTGAATTTTCTTAGAACAGTTTTTTTTTTTTTTTTTTGGGGGGGGGGGGGGGGGGGGGGGGAGGGGGTGTTACTTCCAAGAAACCCAAAAAATGTTGAAAGGAAACAATATCCTGATTTTCTTGGCAAAAATAATTAATAAAAAAAAGGAAAAACAAAAATAAAAGTACCACTTCACTTTGACATCAAATTATGAATATTTTACTACATATTGATCCTATAATACCTGTTTATCACTGAAAGGATAATCTGTGATAAATAAGATGAACAAACATTATGACACCTTATCAATTTTATTTTCAACAAGCAAATAAGTAAACACACAGACTCTTACCTCCCTTCATCTTAATCCTTCTTCATCTTAATCCTTCTTCATATTAGTAAGTTGTCAAACACTAAAATGACACAAAGGACAAAAGAAAAATGGTTGTAACCAATTCAAGCAAATAAAATGAATTTGATTTTTTTGGCATGATGGAGAACATAATCAAGAAACTCTAATGATGAATTTCATAGTTGAATTTAAAAAACATGATGCCATGGTGATTCAAGTGTTGCAAAGAAACAGGGGTTATGTCAAAAAGTAAACTATTTTATGTTGATAATGGTTTTTTCCTTTCCAAACAACTGAAGGAAACACTAAGCCCAAACTCTTCCCTTTTTGCTTTAACCATTTCAAAAAGGAACCTGGACTTTCCTAAGGGCATGGAATTTGATATTATACTTTAATTGTATAATATGGAGGATTAAAATTAAAGCGTCAGTTGAAAGCAAATTGAGTTAATACCTGACCGATTTCACATAAGAAATGATTACAAAGAGTGGAAGGCAGGCTGTAGTTTTGTGTTATGGCTTCTTTAACTTAAAACATAACAAATTAAATCAGAAAATATGCTAAAATCACAAACTGACTGCAATATTACCTTCTTTGAAGACAAGTCCTGTCAGTGATGCAAAGAGAGGACCAATAAACCAGACGGCTAATGGGTTATCGATAACATATTGTATTAAGTCGTCACCAGCTGGTTGAGCGAGGCTTGTGTAGGTTGCCAAAGATCCAACAACACCGAGTGCCCATAGTGCTTGAAGAGTGCGCTTAATCTCAGTAACATAGATGTGGATCAAAAATAATGACAAGCCCAACCCACCAGCTCCAATTGTATAAAATAGATCAAGATTTTGCTTAATTATATCACTTAACAAAGAGTTGTCAGGTAAAAAAGCAGATGATGCAGCAACTACAAACGATGCAGCAGCAGTCACCAATCCCGATCTGTATAAAATAACCTGCCACGGCAAGCAAATTATCACCAAGATACTCAAATATAAAGCCCTATGGCCTGATATCACTGTCCAGATTCAGACCATTATTACATTTCTTATCTACTAATGACTAAGTTTATGACTTACATGACATGAACCTTGTGTTTCTAATCTTTATATTAACTTGCAGATAAACACACTTGTAGTTTAAGCAATTTGATCTTGTAAGCCCCTTTACCATTATGTATAAAAAGGCTAAAGGAGATCATAAATGAAGACAATCTTGTAAAACCTTATAGAAATTGAATTCTATAAATTCTTAACTTTTCTTGTTTAATCCTAATTGTTTAATATCCAAACTCTAAAAATAAAATCACGTGAATTCCTCTGTTTGTTAAGGTTCCTAGAGCTCAAATTACTTTGTTTTAACCATAGATACAGGCATCTCAGCCTCATTACCATGTAAAGATGCAACAAACTCTTAGACTCTTAGTAACAGTTACAGCATAATCATCAAAAGTAATGACAAGAAACCCATTTTAGATCTCCTACAAAATATTTTCACCTTAATGATTAACACCCTTTACAGCATAATCATTAAAAGTAACGAGAAAAAAACCAAAGGAAAAAGGAACCAAATGAAGAAACCCATTTCAGATATCCCACAAAATACTTCACTCGAATGACAAACAATCTTAATATAGATGATGGAACAGCCTGCGTAGGCACAGAGACACATGGTCATACACATACTAAAAAATAATACTGTAATAGATAAATAAGATTAAAAAATTAAAAAAAAAAAAAAATCGTGTACCTCTCGAACGTCGGAGGAATCAACGGTCCAAGGGCCGTAGATTCCCTGATAAAAAGTCTGAGAGCTCTCTCCAAGAGCCTTGCACTTTATCGATCCATTTCGAAGCCTTAGCTTAGCTACTGTTACTGTTGAAGTTGAAGACAGCAGTAGTTGTAGTGAAGGGTAACAAGTCATCCTACTAGAATCAGATAACCCTCGTGACACCATGGGTGCTGTTGCACATGATAACACTCGCGACGCCATGTCCTGAAGCTCACAAATCGCAACGCCTTTCTTGCTAATTTCGGTATTTTATAACGTATAATAATTATTCCATATTCTACATATGTCCCATTTATTTGTTTAGAAATTAACCGTGTTGCCGCTAAAGTCTGTTGGTCATGTAGAGAAAACCCAAAAATATATGGTACTCGCTATTCAGTGCAATATCTTGATCCGGATGACAGTCTGTATGTCTGTGGCAGCGAGTTTCAAAGGTTTTTGTACACTTTCGAGTACGATTTGTGTTTCTAGAAAGTCTCTTTGTTTCCAACCCTCACCTTGCAGATTGTAAGCGACAGAAATCCTTCACAAATATCTTTTGTAAGTTTAGTAAACGACACGTTTGCTATTTAACAGGCTAAGGGCGTTACTAGGCGGTAAAAGAGCTGAGCTTTGTCAAGTAGTGCAGGTTCAAATTTGACTTGCTATTAAAAGTCAAAAACTTAAGCTTGAGTTAAGCTCGTGACAAGTCTAAAATTATATTTGAACTTGAGCTTATGGGAAAGCCAAAAAGCTTAGACTTAGCTTGAGTTGGCTTTATTAGTTAGTCAAGCTCAAGCTCAGGTCAAACTTTTGAGTTTAAGATCTAAGAAAATTACATTATTAAAAGTATAAATCTCCAAAATCAAGTAAAAAAAAAAAAAAAAAGTATACTCATTTTATCATGCTTCTAGTCCCACTTATGATTAGCCATTATTCAAATTTAAATTTTACATAATTAAATCCATTCATTCATCTCTCATTGTCTACAATTTCAACAATTGTTCAAAATACAATTTTTACATTCATGTTAAATGGTGAAAAATTAAAAAAATACACGTTTGTAATTATTATAAATGAAAAAAGAATAACATGTTTCATAACTTTACATTTGTTGATGGTCATTTTGGGAATCCAAGTAGAAAGAAGAAGTCCAACAACACGGGCAGAAAAGGGTTGGTAAATAGATAGCAAAACTATTAGGCCTAAGCGGTAAGAATAATGGATCACAGGTCCATGAAATAAACAAATGGGCCCTGAGGAGGCAAATGGGCTTAAAGAAACCCAGAAAGAGAGAAATAGCAAACTCATGGGCAGTATATGATGTAGAAAAGTGAGAATGAACCACAGCAGGTCCAAAGTAATGTAAGCAAAAAAAGTAAGGGGTAGATGGCAAGCCCATGAGCCTCAAGGATAAGAATAAGGTAATTGGGCCAGAGAAGCCCAATGAAGTTAGTAAAAACCCATGGAAATACAGAATTAAGAAAATGGCCAAAAAAGCCCAAGGAAAGCAAATAGGCCAAGGATGCCCAAGAGAAAATAAATAGGACACAGGAACCTGCAAGTAATGTAATAAAAAAACCAATGGCCATGCTGAGCCACTAGGGAAAGAATGAGCAACAGACCCAAAGAGGCCCAGCAGGCTTGGGTCGAAAAACATCACGGCAGGAATGACAGAGTAATATGGTAGGAAATGATAGCAGTCAAGGGATAGGCTAAAAGAAGACAAGGCCCAACATCAAATAAAGCCCAGCCCCTAAGGGGAGCGGGAAATCAGAAAATGACTCAAATAAGAAGTCAAGGATGAGCGGGCAAACTGAGCAGGCAAGCCTTCAGACCACGGTGAACGCATAAGCAGTAGGCAGATTTTGGACATACATGGAAGGGAGCCACGTGTAAAGCCCAGACATCACCAGCCTGTACCCAGCCAATATAGGACACGGTGAGGTCATGGGTTAGAGGTAAGAGAACATGGTTTAGCGGTGGGGAGAGGGGAAAAACCTATTCTGAGGTTCCTACTCAGGCTCTTTTGGGGGAAGTGTTCTGCTGAGATGACATAGCACCTAAAAAAAGTAAGGCTTAGTCGAAACTATTAGGTGCATGCCATGAGGAATAGGGAGAGAGGGCACCCACACTGTAGCAAGAAAGGGTGCCACAACAGACAAACAAACAAAAAAGTCCTCTTTGTCTAGTAATGGGGAGTGGCACAAAGACGGCCCAGTGATGGTTGGCAAGTACACACAGACCAGAAAAATGTGGTTAAGGGCTAAAATAGTAAAATCCAGTCACGGCAGGTACTATAAAAGGAGGCCTTTGCCGTGTACAGGAGGGGGGAGAACAACGATCACCATAACAGGAACCTCCAAGAAAAACCAGGAAATAGAAACAAGTAAGGAGTAAAGAAAGATAGGAGAAAAATTAAAAGGAAGAAAAAGAAAAACAGAGAGTTAGATCGGCATGCATACACCAATAGGTTGATTCCCTCTCTCCCTCTCAAAGTCCTGCTCTCTGCCACAAATAAGAGGATTCTTTTGGGCATCAACCATTCAGGTATGTTTCCCTCAAAGTGATTAATTTCCATGGTAGGATTTCCCCGGGAGGTTATTCACGTTGAAGAGAAGCGTTATTCCCTCTCTGGTTTTACTCTTGCGTACCAGATTTAATTTGATTTCTTTAATTTCTTATTAACCCATATATTACCACTTATTCCCTTTGCTTTCTTTGTAAAAATGATTCTTATTATTGTGATTATCTTTCTTGAATAAGGATCATTTGGTCATTTTGATTAAGTAGCCGGAGTACTCTCTTTTGTTATTATTGTGTCTGTCACAACTCATCTAAAATAGCTTTGCCTGCAGTAAGCGTGCTCTTGACAAACGAGGCATAGTTTACGCACAAGCCGGACCAAATTGAGTTGCAGTTGGACCAGTCTCAACTCCCTTACTCAGAACAATTGGGCCTAGTACCGCAGGAGGTAGCCAAGCCTCAATATAACAAAAAGGCCCGTTACAACATTATATGGTTGATGATAAATGATTGTATGTGGCCCACTTAAATTTTTTTAAATGTAACTAAATTCTATGTCATTATTAAGATATGTATAATAAGTTTATTTAGCAAACACATAAATTTATAAATGAGTTTTTGCTTAAATTGTTTTGTATCAAGTCTTATAGCTCACAAGCTTGTTCATGAACAATTTTTTTTACTTAGGCTCTCTGGGCATAAGCGCCCGCAACGGTTCTCTCTCATTCGGGAAATACACATTAGCCTTGAGTGGACCGTGGTGGAGGATGTAAATGGAGTCACCACCTAGTTTAAGTCTAAGAACCATAAATATAGTGTCCTTCGTGGAAAGACTGATCTTTTACCAAAGCACATATCCAGAGTTCAGGTATGGGGATGAGAAAGTGTTAGGCACCCAACCCGTGGGTCGGCTTCCACTCATCGTGTTCCACGTCTTAATATAGTTAAAGGCATATTTAACATGTTATTCTAACTCACACACACTCTAACATGCATCTAAAACATACAACATGGCATAATCATCCCCAAGCCTAGCATTCATCTATCATGGCATTAAGCATATATCACCAAAGGTAGAACATCTCAAAACAGATCTAGATAAACATGTCTTAAACATCTAAGCATCAAACACATGGCATTTGACCAAAAATATTCATGTTCATCATCCAAGAGAATGCATGCTCATATGATTATGCATGACTTACCTCACTTACCTCACTAAACCACAACACTTATACATCAATGCATGATCATATTCATATGCATGTTCATGATATTCAAACAAGATGAAAACCCTAATAAGCATTAAAGAAATAAAACAAAACAAAACAAAGCGAAATAGGTTAAACAGAAACTTAAGGGTAGACAAAACAAGTTAAATAGAAGGTAAAACATATAGATAAAACAAAAGGAAAACAAACAGAAAATGAATTAGGATTTCTGGGCAAGAGTACGAGTGCACACACATAAGGCATGCATACGCGGCCCGATTGTATGCGTACACATACTATGAGTATGCATACGCATGTAAGCAGCATGGGCATGCATACACACCAAGAACCCTAATCCAAAAACTGCATAACAGAAACATAAAAAATAAAGAATCTAACAACCTAACATGCTTATAACATGAGCACAATGTAAACCTAAACTAAACAAACATATTATAACACTTTGAGCATAAAACAAACATAAAGAAACAAAGAAAAGCAAAGAAAAATGAAGAGCCAAAGTTAGAAACTTTACCTTAACACTAGAACTCTTTAGGGCTTGATTTTGACTGTTCCCCTCAGTCAATCTAGTCACAACCAATTCAAAAATGAGTTAGCATACTTAGAACTCAAAAATCAAAACCAGAAAAAATTTTCAATCAAGCAAAATTTGACTTGAGGATATTTTGTGAAAAACTCCCTCTTTGATTCACTATTTTCTAGTGAATCTTATGTGTTTTACCACAGGAATCCGACCTCCTTGAAGTAGTGCATTTTATGGCTTTATATAGTCGAAAAATATGAGTTTTGGGGCGGCTTCCAAATGATGTGGGATTCGTTCCAAACCGAATTTAAATGTAGAAAACTTGCCTTTCATAGTTTCTAAAACCCTAACATGCATACTCATGCACGTGTATGCATATACATGCATGTGTATGCGTATGTATGCATGAAGCATACTGTTAAGTTATTGTTTTTCACATAACATTTATATTGGCTTTATTCTATGACAAAAAGTATTGTAATTGTATTAATTTATTTCCTTGTATTTTGTGAAATTTATTGTAATGGGTTTAGTATTAATTTAGTGAAAATTGCTTAAGAAAGTGAAGCTGACGAATTGCTCGCTAATAGACGATCCGCGAAAGGTCACATGAGAAGCACATACTGGAAACTGAAGAGTCAAGTGTCAAGCGGTATTTCACGAGTCACTTTGCGACTTGGCTAACCCACAAGTGACCCACGAAACTCTCTGCCTAGATGATTTTAAGTATGACTCTTATACCCTTCACCCATACTATATATATCATCATTATCCACAAAATTGTGAGGAGGATATTCAGAAGAAAACCCTAGAAAGGTTTCTACAACACACCCTTGTTAGAGAGAGCTACTAAGAGAAATTCTTGTAGTCTCTTCCTGTAACACCCCGACCCAATTTTATAATTAAACTATGTGTTTAAGTGGTTAATTACTATTTTAATCAACTTTCTTTTTATAATTAATATAAGAGTATTAATTAGCATATTATTTTATAATATCTTTGAATAAGAATTGTAAAGATCATAAATAATTGTAACACCCCGACCCAATTTTATAATTAAACTATGTGTTTAAGTGGTTAATTACTATTTTAATCCACTTTCTTTTTATAATTAATATAAGAGTATTAATTAGCATATTATTTTATAATATCTTTGAATAAGAATTGTAAAGATCATAAATAATTGAATGGTTAATTTTATTATGTATATATATACTAAGTATGTACAAACTATATTAAATGGTTAAGTTTTGAGATATATATGTGTGTATATATATATATATATATAGTTGTTGGTGTTTTTACTAGGTGTGATGCATGAGTTGTTGTTGTAAATTCCACTCACCCATGCAACCAATGGAAATTCAACACACCTAATATCAAAGTTTCATGCAATGAGCAAACTCCACCTAAGCTCTTCCTTGACTTTTCCAAGTGAATAGAACATCCAAGAAGCTCCTTGCCTCTCCATTTCCTACGGGTCACACAAATCAGAAATTCACCTCACTTTACTCTCTTTTCTCATAAGGAAAGAGCTTGGAAGCACTCTTGGGTCATTTCTCTCAAACCCACGGTCAACACCCCAATTGTCCACTCACCTTATCTGATTTTGCTGCCCCAAAAGTCTTCCCTTATCTGATTTTCCTGGCTGCATCAGACTGGAAGTCCAGCCCTTTTCTTCTTTCTCTCTTATTCCTTGTTCTTACACGGCAACATCTCTCTCTTACTTTCTCACCAAAAATCATAGCTATCTCTCTTCAAGAAGGAAATCAAACTCTTACTAAAGTTTAGCTTCAATTTTGGGTAAGTATATATGGTTATTTTCTGTTTGGATATTTTAATGGTGTGATGATTTGCTTGAGTTTCAATTCTGTATCCTCTGTTCTGATTTTAGAAGCTGAACTGGTAAATCTGTTTTAGTAAATTGAAAGTTTGATGATTATGGTCATTTGGATGCTTATTAAGGTATTTCAATATGTTTAGGATAGGTATAAAAATACCCAAATGAAATTAAGGCCTATTGCTATTTGTTGATGATTTTGTAAGAATATGTACTGAAGCTGTCTCTGTGACAGATTTGAGGTTTACAACAAGAAAAATATGTATTAAATTGTATATAGTGAATTTGGATGCTAGAGTTATTTTCTATGAAAGCTAAGACATATACGGTTGTTATGGAATTGGTCTCACAGCATTTGGATGAAAATAAAAATAATGGTTTAATTTGTAAGTTGCATAAAATTCTGTCAGGACAAATCCGAGTGTGCTGTATTGTATGATTTTTAATAAATCATGATTTTATGGTTTGACTACGAAATTTTTATGGTATATACTGGACATACAGGGGAATTTCTCTGTAAAATTTCATGATAATTGGATGTGTTTAGATAGCTCATTTGTATTTTACAAATGAGGCATACGGTGCTGGAATAAAACAGTGAACAGTAAGGGACATGCCTAACTTTGAGGATTTAATTCTCAAGCTAGGGTGAATGTTTTGAGCTATAATTTATTATGCTTATCATATGATATGTCTAGATCATAGATTAATTTTTCTATGACTTGGTTCAAGGTTTAGTACCCTAAAGGAGGGTTTCTAAACCATTTGACGGTTGTGTTTATGAATCTGTTTTGTTCAGCATGCGTTATGTTGCCTTATGTGTGTATATGATTACATGCCCATGCTTAAAAGAGTTTATGTTTATGCATGCATTGTTGCCCTAAGCTCAAAGTACCTTTTGAAATGAAGTTGTCTCTTCTAGAGATATGCTAATAATGTGAGAATGTTGGTTTCTCTATGATTGGTACATAATGACGTTTGATGAATGTATTTTGTGTTTGTGGGAACCTCTTTGAGGTGGGATTAGGATGTCATTGATTCTAAGAGATAGGTTTTGAGATGAATGCACAAGTTTATGTTAAGGAGTAATGGATAGTAATAAGCTTTGATTTTGGTTTAGGTGTTACCAGTCGTCAGGTTTAAGCTCCTTCGACTTTAGGCTCTCAGTTTCTCTGCTTTCAGGTAAGGGATAAGTTATATGGGCATTTGGTAAGTCATGAGGTTATTTTAAAGTATATTATGCATTAAAATGTTTTTGATTAGAGATATGACATGTAAGCATTATCAGACAAATATATGTTCGTGAGTTTTTCCGAAACTTTATGTATATGATTTAAGCATATTGATGCTATTATTAATTCCACGAACATGATGAAGAAAACAATGGAAATGCTTTTATTATGAAATGTTATGCAAAATAAGAAAATTCAGTATGATGAATAAGTATGAAATGTTTTCGAGTTATGTCCTCTGGTGATCTGAACTCGGTCAGTAGGGGTTAATTACTGGCTTTCCATGGAAAAATGTATCTGTTTGGCCATTTAAAATAGAGGAAATGGGGCTGCCCGTAACTCTAGGCCATTTAAAGTAGAGGAAATGGGGTTGCCCGTAACTCTAAGGCCTTCTCCCCAATGTGTACAGACGGCGGGGAGGAACAAAACCTGGAGGAGATGTGCCATCAAGCCTCCCAAAGGGGACAATATCATACACACGAGGTTACTCAAATGTGATGAGGCCTTCTCTGTACAGACTTATCAGATATGGACTAACCAATAAGTTATGAATGAACAGCTATATTATGTTATTAATCATGAGAGAAATATTTTGTTAAATACATTGTAGAAAGTTAAAAGCTCTCATGAAAAGAAGAAGTTTCTGATGAAAAGAAAGCTGTTCATTAAAGATAAAAGTTTCTGAAATTCTGTTGTACTATAAAGATAAAACTTCTGATGAAAGTACAAATTTACGTTAAGAAGTTATTAGATATCTGTTTTTCCTTATGAAACGTAAAGTTTTATAATTATGAAAATTATAATAGTTTACGAGAACAAGTTTATGAAGGAAAGTTTATTTTTATTTAAGATGTTTTTAGTTTAAGACAAAGTTACCGATTATCTGATTTAAATGATTAGTTTGTAATGAAAATATATATGGTGACTTTGTAAGAAATGAAAGATATTCAACCTGAAAGGTTTTGGTAAAATTATTCTGATAAGAAAAGGGAGAACAATTATTTTCATGAAGAGCGTTAAATTATTATTATAAATAGTATAAAATACTATGCATGAAAAATGTTCTCCTATCTGAACGTTTATAAACTGAAATGGTTTGATTTACATGCATCCTTATTGAATTCTCATATATCTTACCTTTACTGGGTTTCGCAGCTCACCCTATTATTTTTCAGTCAACAGGTTTTATTTTGGAGCAGAGGGAGCCTTAGTCAAGTTTTGGAAGGAGCTAGTTTTAGTTTTATATGTATAGATCCTAAATTAGCAATGTGATGTTAGTCTGTAATATTGTGAATTTTAGGATCTAATGAAAGTTGTACTTTAAGGTATTAAGAGATGTATTATGTGAAAGTATGAAAGTTGAAAAACTGGTGGATTATGTTATTCTTTGAGTTCAATATAGATGCTCTGAATGTCACAGGAAAATTATACCATTTAAGTAAAGAAACAGAGATGATAAGAAAGAGGAAAGCTTTTGTGAAAGTTTTGTAAAAGTTTAAGTTGGTTCGTGTTAATATCAGGCTTAGGCTTGGTATTAGCATGCCGGTCATGGTCACAAATCTGAGTATCGGGTTTGGGGCGTGACACTTCCCCTCCCCTCTCCCATTGTTATACCTTGAGAAGAGATTTGTACCCAAACACAACCAACACCTATTCAGAGTGCAAAGAGTGTTTTGGAGCTTGGAAAGCATTGGACATTTGTCAAAAGAAGCTGATGAGGTTTGGCGAATGCAATCTAACAGTATTGCGAGATTCGGGAAGCTAGTGATGACAAGACTCTGAGAAGTCCGTTGGTAGTTTGAGCTTAGAAGGCTCAAGTAGTTTGGGTAGATTAGGTTTGGAGGGTCTTTTTGGTATCCTTGTACTTCAACTTATTTACTAGTGGATCATTTCAACTTGGAGGGTGTTAAGGTCTAAAAAATCATAATGCCAAGGCCCAAAAATAGCACAATGGGCCAACTCCATAGAAAGTAATATTAAATTGGTTGAGCTCATCACAAGGGAAAAGGATGGTAAGCCCAAAAGATCTAAAGCCCTGAACTTATGAGAAGATAGGCCTTAGAAGAAACAAGCGAAAGAAAGAAAGGAAATAGGCCCAGCCTACCAAAACTAGAAAATAAAAAAAAAAACCTAGAAAAAGGAATTGGCCTAGGATACCCAAAGGCTGTTAGAGGCTCGGGATCCTCGGGGCAAGCAACACAACTAGGATAAAATTGAGAAAGTAAGAGCACCAAGAAACACAAGAAACGAAGGACAGACACGTCCTTCTCAACAGCCCAACGTTACAAAAAGGGATCAAAAAGCTTGAGACTAACAATTTATGGACAAAGGGGTGGTACCTCGGGGAAACCCAGGAGGAAAAACCTCGAAGGGAAGTAGTGGGAAAACTTTCAATCTGGCAGAGAAGGAATCAGCTCACTTAGGAAAAATGACAAAAAGAAAAGGTAGCCAAAAGTTGAATCTAAAAAAGTAAGGTGTAAAAATCTTGAAGGAAGAGAGATTAAGAAGTCAGCCCTCTAAAAAAAACCTCGGAATAGAAAGTCAACAAGAAACTTTTAGGGAAACAGCATAAAAAGAAGGAAATTATGAGAAGCAAGAAAAGTATCAGTCATCAAAGTGGCTAGCGCAGCCTGGGCTCTAGTACCCAGGGAATAGGGGAAGGGAATTAGTGGTACCTCGGAACCCTAAAGTAACACTATAAAATGGAGAAGTAGCCAACATTGAAAAGGATCCAGTAATAGTAAAATCACAACAGAATCATTGAGAAAACTCTGTAAAAAAACTCAAAAAAAATAGGGAAATATCGCCCGGTATGCCAAAAAACAGTCACTGTAGAACATACTTGGATTCAAAGGGATTCAAACTTTGCAAGTCTTAGAGGCTTAGATAGCCATCTAAGTCTGTAATTTTTGAACTTATTTGGACCTTGTAATACGTCTCAGTGAACACATTGTAACCCATAATTAAGAAAAATAATGAAATATATTACATGGGTTTGAGGATCCTTAACAGTATTTGTGTATTTCTTATTTACATTGTTTTCCTTACTGTTCAATATATATATTCTTGCTTGCTAGTATGTACGTATTGTAGGATTCTTATTTTGTGCACCACTTGGTTTGTAAACAGCTCATTTAGCTGCAGTGAACCAAGCCCAGTCCCTTCAAACTACAACAACAAGCTCCCTGGGTCCTCGCTTCAGCTTGGGCTTGGATATTGTCAAAAAAGGGACCTTCACAGAGGGTCGCAGAGAAGTTTTTCGCGAGTTCTTCAATTTCCTCTTTGATAACACATTGTCGTGTTATCTTGGGGTTGCTATTCTTTTACCAATTGCCCTTTTCCATTTTAGCATTGCACTTATTTGTTCATCCATGCAATTGTTGAGTGCTTCGATTAATTAATTTGCTAATCACGTATATTCCGCATCAAGTGTGTTTAGATTAAAATTAATCAAGCCGTAATTAAGAATGGGAGGTCTAAACAAGCTATAGTGCTTTCACACTATTTTGAGCTTTCAAAACTAAAGGAAAAGTAAGGGAAAAAAACAAAAAGCCAGTACTTGCACAATGAAAGAGCCGTTGGTGTGCATTATTGCTCTGCAATTGATGGTGACAATACATATGGGTGGGACCCATTTAGTTGAGCAAAATTACAAGATTGTCATAGTAACTTTGTTTTCATAATCTATAAACAAGGAAAAGATGTTCTCATTTTCAATTACTCTAACTCATTTTTTGAGTTATGAGTGATGGAAACTGAAAAAAAAAAAAAAAAAAAAAAAAATCAAGCCAAATAGCTGGAATGGATGTGGGCTCCATAAAAAGTGAGTTATGGGTGATGACAATTGAGTGATAAGTGATAAAAATCACTCTAACCAAACATGGTTTTTGAATATTGAGTTATGGGAACAAATCCCAACAAACTGAATCGTGGTAAGGCCCACAAAATTTGATATTAGGTTATCAAATTTGAGAAATAAGTGATAAAAATACACAAACCAAACATAGCCTAATCAGTAGGGATGTTGGGTGTGGATGGATGAGAAGGAAAAAGTTGAAAATGTAAAGTAAGAAAGAATAAATGAATAGTGGGTATTTTGGTCTTGTTATAAATTGGTAACATTTATATATAGAATTTATTGAGCCAAAATATAAATTTTTAAAAACTCCTAAGAGCTAAAATAATTTGTAAAGACTTCATTGAAGCCTGAAGGTGCTCAAATAAATAAACAATCAATTTTTAAGGCAAAAATGGCCAAATACCATTTTTGGTTGAAATAATTTGTGTTCTACCATTGTTTGCGAAATATTTAGCAATCTACCACTGTTTTGAAACTCGAGTTCATAAAGCTTGAGTTCTACATAGTGGCAGAAGCTGATCTGACATTTTATAATTTAAAAATCTACGTGGAACTCGACTCGAGTCTCATAAACTTGAGTTCCTTATAATATAAAACTCAAGCTCTTAAACCTCAAGTTCTTTAAAAATTTGAACAAGTAGGAGATAAGCTCAAATTCCTATGCCTTTGTACCTCTCATTTTCTTTTTCCATTTCATTGTCTTTACCCAAGTCACAGTTGAAACCACACCATCCCTCAAGAGCAAGTGTGGTCTTTGAAGACGTGTGGTCATTAAAGTAGACAAGTTAAAGACTTATTTAAGGAGCTTGTCTCACAAGCTTTACTTCATGTCAGACATCTCTTAATGAGATGTGGCCTTATGTGTGTGGGACACGCTTAAGTGAAAGAAAAAAAGCTGAAGTAAAAATAAGAAAAGAAATAAACTTAAGAAAATGAAAGCTATTCAGCCATTTTGGCGAGGAGAAGTTTTATGATAAATGTATGATGTTGCCATTAAAAATGAGGACCTCAGTTTTAGAGATATGGACTTCAATTTTATGGTACTCAAGTTATATAATCTGGAGTAACACATTCTAAAGAACTCGAGTTTCATAAACTTGAGTTCTGTGTGGCATTTTTAAATTAAAATAATCCAGGTTAGTGGGTGTTATTGTGACAGTTTTTTTTATGGAAAATCGAGTTTTTTTGTAAATTATAGTAGAATACAAATTATTTGGCCAAAGATGGTATGTAGCCATTTTTGCCCAATTTTAAGTAAAAGAGAAATTAAAAAAGAATAAAAAAATAGTTAATTTTTTTTTTAGAATGTAAAGTGTGGATGAATTGGAAAAATCTTGATGAAATAGATGGAGAGAGATAACTTGAAACGCTCTGATGAGGAAGCTGACAACTTGTCCCGTAGTACCAAGAAGTTCAAGGAGAGCCATCAGTTGGAAGGGGAAAAAGGAGGTAAGCCTCATGCTAAGATTGGTAGTTATAGAGATAAATTGGTGGGTTGCATCCCTGGAGCTTTTGAGAGGGCATTTGGCTTTAATAGTGAGATGCAAGAAGACATTGAGTCTGACAATGAAGATGAAGGAACACAAGATGGTAGCCTCAGAGTTTGTTTTTCCAGGGAAGAAAAGACTAAGATGCGTGCTCCATGGTATCAAGGTCTAATTATCAAGCCGTTTGGAAGTAAGGTGGGGTACACGTACCTGGTATCTAAGCTTCGAGGTATGTGGAATCCGAAGGGAGGTATGGACTGTATTGATCTGGGGTTTGATTTTTTTCTTATTAAATTTGAGCTCAGTGAGGATGTGGATTACATTCTTAAAGGAGGACCTTGGTTTATAGGTCAGAACTTCCTTGCTATTAGACAGTGGGAGCCTGAATTCCAAGCATCATCTGCTACTCTCTCTTCAGTTGCTGTTTGGATCAGACTGCCCGAGCTGCCCATCGAATTTTATGAACATAATGCTTTGTTAAAAATTGGCAGAGCTATAGGACCGGTTCTACGAATTGATGCTAACACGGCAAACGGTGTGCGTGGACGGTTTGCTCGTTTGTGTGTGCAAGTGAACCTAGATAAGCCGCTTGTGAAAACTTTGTATCTTGGGAAAATCAAGCAAGTCATCCAGTATGAAGGTATTGGAAAACTCTGCTTTGAATGTGGGAGAATTGGACATTACCGAGAAGTTTGTCCATTTGTGGTGCGTGAGTATGCTGGTAGTCCGCAGGGAAATTCAGATAATAAAGGTCAAGATGAGAAGAATCCTGGTTCTGTTAATCATGAGGCGGAGAAGAACTTGAGAAACCAATCGGAGGATTATGGGGAATGGATGTTGGTGACTCGGCGCAAACCAGGTTACAGGGGTCGTGAGAAGAACATTGGCTCTGATGGGAGCCAGATGAGAGAGTCTACCAACTTCACCTATGACAAGCATGGTGCTAGTACTTCGGACAGTGGGAGAGTAGCTGTGAAGCGCAAGGCTCCAAATGCTCAGCAATCAAATCACTTTGCAGCAGCGGATAGGAAGGGTATTTTTGAGAAGGAAAATAGAGCCAGCTATAGACAAAAGGAGGTGGGCCTCCGTGAGTCTCATACGAAGGTTTTGGGCCCGGTCTGTGAGGACAATTACTTCACGTTTGGGGCTTCCTCAAGCCAAGCCATAAATGATGGGCCGGATAGGGCTCCTGGGGATTTAGTTCAAAATACACGGCAAGTATCTAAGGCATTTTCACGAAGTAAAGGTAAGGAAGGAAACAGTCAGAGTGTTAGCAAGCATGGAGAGAGCAGAAAATTGGGCACTGTTCTACAAAGGCAAAATAGTACCAGTAGGAGACAATACAATCAAGTGGATCAAGCAAGACCCAACGGAGATTTGGGGGTGGTTCGATTTGGAACTGATGTTGGCGTGGAAGAACATGTTTCCGTTGACGGCGGAGAGCAGAGAGCTGGGATTTCTGCCGCTGGCGAGCAAGGCATGGGAGGAGAAGCCGAATCCGTGGTGGAGATTTGTGACAGACAGCCCAGCTATGCCACCACTTCCGCTTCCAAGATCAATCTTGTCAAAGACAAACTCCGAGGAGCTATTCTCGGAAAAATTGCTAACCGAGTTAGAGGAGGAGACATTGGTGATGGAGATTTCGGAGAAGAAGTTACTCTTGGACATGGCAGTGGAGTGCGTCATGTTGGGGAACCTGAACTTGGTGAAGATGATCCAATGTGTGGGAGCAAGGAGGATGGGGACCTTCCTATCCAAAATGTCTGTGGGGGAGAGGGGTATAATTCATCACTCGGTTACCCTGTTCCGGGAGGTGTTGAGGAGCAAGGCAGAGGTGCTGGGGGCATGGAGGTTGAGAACCATTGAGCCTCCCTCTGTCCCTGAGGTTGCTAATTCGTCTCCGAATAATTTTAAGATGATGAATGCTTTGATCTGGAATTGTAGGGGTGCTATGAAGCCCCAGTTCAAGAAAACTGTGTTAGATTTAGTGGAGTGGCATGCCCCTATGTTGATGGTTATCACTGAAACTAGATTGAGTGGGGCCAGGGCTGAGGAAATGATTGAGTCTCTGCCTTTTGATGGGTCGGTGGTAGCTGATTCTATTGGTTTCGCGGGTGGCATTTGGCTTCTTTGGAAGACTGACATGGTGCATGTGGAGGTCCTTGCATCAACGGAGCAGGAGATTCATGCAATTATCCGGGTAAGATCTCAATCCCTTAGCTGGATTATCAGTGCTATTTATGCTAGCCCTAGGTTTGTTGAAAGATGCATTCTCTGGGATAATCTTAGATTGATTGCTGCTTTGCATGATCTCCCTTGGGCTATTATGGGGGATTTCAATGAGGTTATTGCTGAGGAGGAAAAGGCCGGGGGTAATCCTATTTGTCAAAGGAGGGTGAGGGCTATTATGGACTGTATGTTTGAGTGTCACATGATGGATTTGGGTTTCTCGGGGCCCAAATTCACTTGGACTAATAAAAGAGAGGAGGGGGGACTTATTCAGTGTAGATTGGATAGGGTTTGGGCCAATCCTGAATGGAAGGCTGCTTTCCCTGAAGCTGCTGTAACCCATTTGGCCAGAGTTAATTCTGACCACTGCCCTCTATTACTTAGATTTTCTTCTTTTGCTTCTACGGCCTCAAGTCGGCCTTTTAGATTCCAACCTATGTGGATGAGTCATAATGAGTTTCCTGCTATTGTTAGTGATTCTTGGATGGGTATGGAGAATAATCTTATGGGTGCAGTTACTCGGTTTACCAACAGAGCTCAAAGGTGGAATAAAGATACCTTTGGAAATATCTTTGCTAGAAAGAAACTTATCATGGCCAGGCTACTTGGGGTTCAAAAAAGTATTGCCCTTAGACCTAATAGTTTTTTGTTCAATCTCCAAGATCAACTGTCCAGAGAATACAATGAAATTCTCCAGGTTGAAGAGGAGTTTTGGGCTATGAAATCGAGGGTTAATTGGACCATCTTTGGAGAAAGAAATACTAACTTCTTTCATCTTTCTACTCTGGCCAGAAGAAGCAAAAATAGAATTTTCAGTATCATGAATGAAGAAGGGGAGTGGGTGCACAATTTGGATCAGGTTCAAGAAATTTTTTCCAACAGCTTTCTTAAGCTGTACCAAACTGAACAGCTTGTATGTCCTCGGGTACAAACATGGGAGTATGACTGGTGCCTGAAGTTAGAGGAAGAAGAGGCAAGGTGTATGGGGCGGATGCCGTCCGATAAGGAGATTTGGGATGCTCTTAGATCTATGAAACCTTTTAAAGCTCCTGGGTGTGATGGGCTGCATGCGGGGTTCTACCAGAGGTTCTGGCATGTTGTTGGTGATTCGGTGAAGAATGAGGTGAAGTCTATCTTTGCCAATCAGAAAATGCCCGAAGTCCTTAACCAAACCTTGATTATTTTGATCCCCAAACAGTTGGGGCCGGAAAATGTCAGTCAATATCGCCCCATAAGTCTATGCAACACCATATACAAAATTGTTACTAAGATCCTTGTGCTCAGACTTAGACCTATTATTCCTAAACTCATTTCTCCCTTACAAGCTGCATTCCTTGAAGGTAGAAGGGGTTCGGATAATGTGATTATTGCTCAGGAGCTGATCTATTCTTTGAGAAGTAGGAGAGGTAGAGATGGGTACATGGTAGTGAAGATTGATTTAGAGAAAGCATATGACCGGCTAGAGTGGAGTTTCATAAGGATGGTGCTCACGCACTTTGGATTCCCGGATAATATAATTGGGCTTATTATGAGTTGTGTGTCAACTACCTCTAATTCGCTGCTGTTTAATGGAAGTAAACTTCAGCCTTTTTGTCCTTCTAGAGGTATTAGACAAGGGGATCCTATCTCTCCTTATCTATTCCTCCTTTGTATGGAGTTCTTGGGGGCACAAATTTCTAGAATGTGTGATGAGCATCGGTGGGATACGGTTAAAGCCTCTAGAAATGGCCCTGGTTTTTCTCATGTTCTTTTCGCTGATGACATTCTTCTGTTTGCTAAAGCGAACAACAAGAATTGCACAGCCATTATGGAGGTCCTTCAGAATTTTTGTAATTTAGCTGGTCAGAAGGTGAATGTTGGTAAGTCTAGAGTCTTCTTCTCTCCCAATGTCTCTGGTAGGAGAAAAAGGACTTTATGCAGAAGGCTTGGTATATTGGCGACTAATAATATTGGAAGATATTTGGGGTTTCCTATCATTCATAAGGGTAGCGTGGGAAATGCTTTTAACTTTATTCTTGATAAAGTCCAAAGCAAGTTGGCTGGTTGGAAAACTAAGTTCTTGTCGAGAGCGGGGAGACTTGTGCTTGCCAAGACTGCTGCTGCCCCTATCGCTGAATACTACATGCAGTGCCATAACCTTCCAGCCAAAGTTTGTGACTCACTTGATAAAATGTTGCGTGACTTCATTTGGGGGTCAACTGAGGAGAAAAGAAAAATGCATATGGTTAAATGGAGCACTGTTACCCTCCCGAAAGAGTTGGGTGGTCTGGGGATCCCTTCGATGAAGCATAGGAATGCTGCCATATTGGCCAAACTTTGTTGGAGACTGGCTCAGGAAGGAGGGAAGCCTTGGGTGAATATGTTGGCAGCCAAGTATCTTTGTTCCAGTAGAATCTCTGAGGCAGGAAATAAGATGCCATGTTCGCGCATTTGGGCTGCCTGCAAAAAGGGAGGCACTATATATGTGAAGGGATTGAGATGGATGGTGAATAATGGGGAGTCGGTTAAAATATGGAATGACTTCTGGCTGCCTTGTGGGAGGTTAAGAGACCTGGTTGAGGGGCCCTTAAACCGGGGAGAGGAAGAAATCACAGTGAGACAATGCTTTGATGATAACCTTGTATGGATGGACTCTTGCCTATCCTTTGAGATTCCAGGTAATGTACTTAACACTATTCGGGCTACTCCCTTCTCTTGTGATCCTCACAATAGAGATAGCCTTATGTGGGCATACTCTAAGAATGGATCTTTTTCTATCCAAGCTGCATATCTGATTGCAAAGGGTTTAAATCCCATGAACCCGGCTTCTTTGCCTTTCAAATGGGTGTGGAAATCTGTTACTCTTCCAAAAATCCAGTTTTTTATTTGGTTATGTCTCCATGACAGTCTTCCCACGGCATATGTTCTGGGTTCAAGAGGTTTAAATTTTGATAAATTGTGTAGAATGTGTAACAAAGAAAATGAGACCATTGAGCATTTACTTAGAAATTGCGAGGTTGCCTATTTATTCTGGGAGCAAATCCGGGTTCCTCACTGTTACAGAGACTCTTTTAAACTCCCCTTAACGGAATGGTTAGAGTATAATTGTAAAGATGATTTATTTGCTTCTGTTAATGGGGTGCCTTGGAGAATCCTATTTCCAATGGGGCTGTGGCATCTGTGGGTACATAGAAATGCTTTTTTGTTTAAGACTGGCACCATTGACCCGCATGCTTGGAGGAGGTGTTTACAGAACAGTGCTGAATTCTTTTTTGTTGGCTGTGACAGCAAGTCCAAGCAAGAGAAAATAGTGATATCAGTGGGATGGAAGAAACCACCAAGAGGGTGGGTGAAGATCAATACTGATGGGTCTGTGATGAAGAACCCGGATAGAGCTGGGGGTGGAGGCTTGCTGCGTGACCATGATGGGAACTGGCTGATGGGTTTTGTGAGGGGGTTCGGCTCCACTAACAGTGCTATGGCTGAACTTTGGGCTTTGAGGGATGGGTTGATGATTGCTAAGGAGATGGGGGTCCAGCAAATTGTTATTGAAATGGATGCTTTGAGTGTTGTAATGTTGATGAATAATAGTACTGAAAACTTATTAATGGAACCTCTATTATCCGATTGCAGGAGCCTTCTGAAGGAGTTTCCGGGCAAGTGTGTGAACCATGTTTATCGCGAAGCAAACCAGTGCGCTGATGCTCTAGCAAAAATGGGAGCGCAATCTTTGTATAATTTTCATGTTTTTTGTAATCCGCCGCCTGTGGTGGAAGGTTTGTTGGCGGCTGATAAAGCTAACATATTTTGTAACAGACTGATTAATTCCTAGTGTTTTATATATAACATGGTTGACCCAAAAAAAAAAAAAAGTGTGGATGAATAGTAAAAATAGAAAAGTTGAAAAAGGTAAAATCAAGTAAAACAAAAGAACTATTTAAAATATAAGAATTAATGACATTTTTATATAAATAGTATATTTTCAAATACTTTTTATTCTTCTACAAAAAAAAAAAAAATACTTTTTATTCTTCCAAAACAACAAATTAAACTTTATTAATAAAACTAAAGGTTTTTTAGTATTTGATAGAGGTTAAAATTATTTTAGCAAAAACCATTTATTTATTTATGAGTGCAAAATTTATTATTCACAAAGTTTCCTGAGCAAGAAACCTCAACAAAATACCGCTCAAAAAACCCTAGCAGGTCAAACAGTTGCTCCGATGCCGGATATATGATCGGCAGCCTTCGCGTTCCTCAGTTTCTGGCGAAGCAAGAGAAACAAAACCGCCCCGCTCTCAATGATGATGCCATTGATACCGTTATGGACTCTTCTCTTCTAATCAGAGGGACTGACACACCGCCTGAGAAGTGCCACGTCAGATTTTCCAGGCGACGCCTACGGGAAACGACGACGGAAGAGGTTTTTCAACTATTCTCAAGTGTTATGTAGCGAAGGTCAATGATAGAGAAAAGGATACCGAGAGAGGTAGTAAATTTTATTAATTCTTTTTATTTTATTTTTAAAATGTTAGGGTTTTTGAAATATTACCTACTGTTTGGTTGCCGAGAAAATTTGACAGCAAAAGAAAAATCTGATGACACATTCCATGCTGTTGCTTTGAAGGGAAGAAAAGCTCAGATTAGTTGTTGGAGATGTTAATGGATTATTCTAATCGCTCAGTAGTGATTGCACAATATAATTGCAATGTTGGAAGTGACTAAATGGTAATTGGTTGTCCAACTCTAAACTTATGAAGTCGAAGGAATTTTGTTTTTTACGGCTTATTGCTGCAATGCTGCTTAATGATAGACGTAGCTTTATGATTTTGTCATGGTACACAAATTTTTTCGCAAATTGAATGTGTCATAGGATCATAGCTATTAGCTAGTATAAAAGACTATCGGAGAATATCTTTGCATTTCTATGGTTGCGTTTGCATTGTCTAGTAATATTTGTGTAAACTTTTGTGGCAACCAAGGTCATGTGATTCCTCTGATGTTTATACAACGTCGAGTAGATAAAGTGAAGTGAGAGGGAAGGATTGTTTAAACAAGTGACTTAGGACAATTTAGGTGAAATTGTCTACGTGTGGTTATGTTGGGTTTGGGGTTAGGAGAATTGTGGATTTTGGTTTAAAATCCTTTTAGAAGAAGAGTTAAGGTTCAAAAGCGAAACAATTTGATTTATGATTGAAGTAATCATAAATCGAATGATGGTGGGGTCAAATCTAATTTGTTTGTGATCCATCTCTAAATTTAAGATATAACCATTATTTGCTATGTGTTTGAAAAACACGTGCTTCCTTTCTGCTAAAACAAAATTCTTGGAATAATTCAATTACTAATTTTTGATTTGCTAGATAGGTAAAATAATACTATTGAATCAGACTACTTAGTGAAAATAAGCACGAAGTAGCCTAAAGAATTACATTGGGAGATATAATTCCATTACTAAATGAAGTGACAAAGTGTGAAGCCTGTAGGAAAATGTCAAGAAACATTTCATTTCAAAAATTGTTTTGTTTGATTAAGTTTTGGTCTAAGAAAGTGATATTGGACATTTTCCTGTTTTTGTTTCTTTGACAGAGTCACTCAAAAGTTTCAAGAAAAGCATAGATAGATAAAAAGCTGCACTTGGCAGTGGTTGGTTTAGAGTCTGAATCTCTGTCCCGATTTAACTTGTACTAAAAGTTCTAGCACTATCTACTTTGTCAAATTGTCATTTGAGAGTGATGAATCTTTTCTATTTTGGTTTCTTACTCTTTTTTCTCTTATTATGTGCTTTCATAGAATTTGTTTTTTATTTAAATTTGTATGTCTGTGTTCTTTTGCATCTTTTGTCTTGGTGTTTATAATTCTATATTATTTTTTGAGTTATTGTTGAGTTTCATGGTTTGACTTTAAACATTGGATTATAGGTAATTAAAAGAAAATTGGTTCAGGTGATCACACCATTAACTGAAACTGATGGTAATATCGGACTTGATTCTATTCATCTCATCTTCTTGTGATAAAAGAGGTCTGATTGCCACTAGTCAGTTATGTTTTTATATGTACAAACAGGATGTCGATCTTTGATTTTATACTAATGGTGCGGACACAAGATACTGACCTCCAATAATACAGGCCTATGGGCTTAGACGTAAAAAGATGACCTAACTTGTGGCCTTATGGATGGAGCCTACTAGTAATTACGCTGAAATAGCTACTAAGCCTAATCATTTAATAATTAGGATTTCTTTTAAGAATTTTGTTATTTTCTTTAACTCTTTGGTTCAGGAGTTTAATTTCTTTTCTTGCAAGCAAAGTAAGGTTTTGACACTCTATTCAAGAACCCATGGGTTCAGTTTTGTAAGACACAGTTTGATTGATAATCAAATTTCTTTTAATATTATTTCAATGGTCTGGTGCTGACTCCAACCAACATTAGGTGTTGACTCCTAGAGGTTTTCCCTTGCTTGGTGTTAACTCCAAGCAAGCTTAGGTGCTGACTCCTAAGTCCCCTATCTTTATTGTCCTGTTCTTCTATTTTATTGTGCATCATTTTGGTTTGTCCCATGTCAACTGGATTTAAATTTTGTTGTTTACATAAGGGAATAAGCTTGTCATTTATCCTTCAATGCACATTCCTAAAATTGTCTTAGATGGAAGTTCATCTTCTGATCTTATCAATAAAAACAGTCAACAATTGCATACAGAATTTAGCTTGAGATATTTTCCTGCTCTACATCTCTATGCTTCCCAAAAATGCATGATTTGAAGCTCTATAGTATATTGTGAAAGTCCTAAAATTATTACTGATATTATAAGAAAACATCCAACCTAGCTCCTAAATTGTTAAAAATTGATTCTTTTCCTGGTCTTTATGGGCACCTTGAACTTGACAAAGATATTGTCTCTTCAATCGTATGTGACGGGGCAGTTGACTTTATAGCATGCCCCTGTATCTTTTCCTCATAAAGTTTGCTCTGATTAAAATTTGTTTTAATATATTAACACTTTGTTTTGTTAAATTTTGTCTTTATGAAATTGTGGCCTGAATAATGCTTTGGTTGTTTATGGCTTTGTGTTTGTTGATTGTGATGCTCTAAGAATTTGGGTTGGCTCCATCAATGATGATGTGTCCTCTTCTGCTCTAGGGGCTTTACTAATGCAAGTATGGTTAATGTGCAGTTACCTTTGTGTAATATGTTTTCATGGGAAATCTATCAAATTTGCAAATTAAAATTTTGTTCTTTCATTGGGATTTGATTTTAGGTGTTGCCCAAAGAAGTAATATATGAGGGTAGAGGTGAACATTCTTCTCTGCCCTGGTATTTGCCATCTGAGCAGAGTTCCATTTCAGAAGTTTACATGAAAATAACTTCATACTTGAAACTTAAATATTCAACTCCTGCAGGGCTGTCCAAAATAGCTCAGAAAGCACTCAGAAGGACTCATTAACAGGTCAGAATTGTGTTAGCTTTTCTGAATGCCAGGTTACGTATGAATATAGTATATTGTAAAGCATTCTGTGGAAACACGCTAACATACACACTTAACAAATTCTTTGTTGTTTCCATTATATGTGTATAATCCTATCAGTGTAAAGAAATTATGTCTGCAATGTGGTACAACTTAGTCTCTGTTTGTCTAAGCAAAAAGTTGGCTTTTTATATATTGTTTATTCAATCCTCACTTTCAAAAAGGGTTCCACATGAGCCCCACCTTTTAAAATATGCCAAATAAGTCACAAATATTTGCAGTAGATAAAATCCTAACTTTCAAGGGGTGAGGCTTAGGTCTTTTGGTCCAATTGATAGCAGGCTCTTTATATCTTGTGTTTGCATAATAGGCTTTGGTTACTGCAAGAGAGAGAGAGCATAAAAACTTACCTAATAATGCTTCACAGCTACTTGATCTTATTTGTTGTACAATAATTCATTCTATTGAACTGAACTGTCAGTTACTGGATTTCAGTAAAGTGGCTTTCTTGCGTATGCATGGGCTATCATTTTGAGGGTCTTAAAATAAAATATCCAGCAAACTGAATGCTTACAGCTTTAGTAGCTTGTGTACTAGCCTGTTAAAGGAAGCAGGGGTATGCTGATTTGGGCTGCTCATCCTTCAGTATTTGACTTTAAATCCAATTGTTGTTCTTTACAAAAATTAATGCAACATAGATTGAAACTCAGTCTCACGCACATGGACACAGGTTTTGCATGTGTATGGACTTCTTGAATTGCAAAGTGTGATTGTGGAAACAATCAGAATCTTTTGTACCTTCTATATTGAGTGAACAGAAACAGCATTAGTTCTTCAAAATGCCACTCAAGATACTTTGGTTTTTCTGGATGAACTAAGTCTTGATGGATATGCCATTGCATATGTGGTGAGATTTTGCTCTTTAATGACTAGTATTTTGCCACATTTCTTTGGTCATCTCATCCACATTTCAAACTTCCAATTATATTATATTTAACAGCTTTGGTTCTATTGAAACAATTAAACCATTCTAGATATTTACTTGACAGAGGCTTGTAATATGTTTGTTCTACAAACTTATAAACATATGCATGTGTTGAGCACTTAGGCTTATTTTGACTGTAGACTTCCTAATCATGAGCCTGAGAAATTAAATCATGCTGACCATATATAAAATGTTCCAGTGCTTGTTTATTCTAAAGTGTGGCAACCACTGAAAGAAAGCAAACATAAAACATAAACGTTATATTGAAAAAATTGCACCTTTTTCATCCGAATAAAAATAGAGAAAATAAAGAAATTATTGTATTATTGTTACAATAATTTTTCTTTTTTCGTTGGACATGATAAACAGTTTAGTGTTTCAACTGATGTTGCATGTTGGTGCTTCGCAAACATGTATTCTCGGTAAAGCTGTAAACAAGCTGAGTCAGCTCAAGTTGAGTATTAAAAGTTTATGAGTATTTATTTAATTTTATTTTGAATATGAGTTGAGCTTCAAATCATTAATAAATTCGGTTTATGTTCAAGCTTGATTTATTTTCTTGTTGAATAAGTTCAAGCTTGTTTACTAGTTAATTAATTTTTTTTTTCATATATAATAAATGCCACAATTAATTTTTTTAACCCTTCGCAAATCTTTGGTAATAATTAAATTAAAGTATAATTGAAATTATATTATTTGAGTTAATTAGTGTTTATGAACTTATAAAAATTTGATTTATCAAGACACATATGAAAACAACAACCGAGAAAGAAAGAACATAAAAACAAAAAGGAAAGAGCTGGGACTTTCCTGCATGCTAAACACAGAAGTGAGTGCCCTTCTCGCCGTAATTCGCCGTCCTCCAGAACCAATCTCTCCATACTGCTTTTCTTCAGACGACCATTTCGATTCCTCCACCTTACATTCTTTGAAATCGCTTCGAGCCTTAATCTTCAATCCTCAGCAAGAATGGCACAACATCGATCCCGCCATCTACATCTCCCCATTCCTCCACGTGATTCAAGGCGACGGCGTTCCTGCTGCCGCAACAGGCGTGGCTCTCTTCGCCTTGTTAAAAATACTCAACCTCGAAATCTTCGATGAGAAGACAAAAGGAGCTAAAGAGGCTATCAATTCTATTGTAACCGCCATCGCCGGCTGTCGGTTAGAGAAAACAGATTCTTCTACAGAGGATGCCGTGATGATGAGGATTTTACAGGTTTTAACTGCCATTATGAAGCACTGTGCCTCGGTTTTGTTAACCGATCACGTGGTTTGTAACATTGTTAATACATGTTTTCAAGTGGTGCAACATTCGGCGGGGCGAGGTGATTTGCTTCAGCGCAATGCAAGGTATGCATTGCATGAGCTGATTCAGATAATATTCTCTCGCTTGCCTGATCTCGCAATTAAGGATTCTGAATCCGAATCCGAATCCGAATCTGGATCTGAATCTGAGACTGGTACGGATGATTCTTCTGGTGGTGATGCTGATGCTAATTTGAATTCCGGGTATGGCATTCGATCTGCAGTTGATATCTTTCATTTCTTGTGCTCTCTGCTCAATGTTGTTCGAGTTGTGGAGATGGAAGGCTCTACATTTCATGACCCAGATGAAGACGTTCAGCATTTCGCGCTGGTTTTAATCAATTCCGCCATTGAATTGAGCGGAGAAGAAATTGGGAGGCATTCGAAGCTTTTGAGGATGATTCAAGACGACCTGTTTCATCATTTGATCCACTACGGGACTTGTTCGAGCCCTCTTGTCTTATCCATGATTTGTAGCACTGTTTTGAATATCTACCACTTTCTTCGCAGGTTAGGATTTTGTTTCAAAAAACCAAAAAATGAAGATTTACATTGTATACATATTTTTGGTCTACCATGTAAGATTTACATTGCTAGTACAATGTAAACCTATAATTACCCTTTAAAAAAAAAAAAGTCTATTTTGTTTTGTTTTGGAGAACTGGTACTAAGATAGGTGAGTTTTGGCAGGTTTATTCATCTCCAACTAGAAGCTTTCTTTGCAATTGTACTGCTTAGAGTTGTTCCTCTTGCAAGCTCAATGTCACTTCAAGAAGTTGCACTTGAAGGACTTATTAATTTCTGCAGGCAACCAACATTTATAATTGAAGTCTACGTGAACTATGATTGTGATCCCCTTAGTCGAAGTTTGTTCAAGGAAATTGGAAAGCTACTTTGTAAGAACTCGTTCCCAATGACTAGCCCTGTGACCACTTTACAGGTACTAGCCTTCGAGGGATTAGCAACCATGATTCACAACATTGCAGATAATATTGACAAAGAAGATGATTCGAGCCCTATTGGTTCGTACCCGGTTGTGATAACCGAGTATAGCCCCTTTTGGGAGGAGAAATCCAAAGATGAATTGGAATCTTGGGTGGACTTTGTTAGGATAAGGAAAGCACAGAAAAAGAAAATATTGATTGCAGCAAGCCATTTCAATAGAGATGAAAAGAAGGGTTTGGAGTACCTGAAATTTTCTAAGTTGGTTTCTGATCCTCCAGATCCAAAAGCCTATGCTTTCTTCTTCCGCTATACTCCTGGACTAGACAAGAACATGATCGGGGATTATCTTGGTGACCCTAGTCATTTTAACATTGAAGTTCTTAGAGAATTTACAGATACCTTTAAATTTTCAGGCATGGTTCTTGATATTGCTCTACGATCTTATCTAGAAACTTTTCGTTTGCCAGGAGAGGCCCAAAAGATCCAACGGATCCTTGAAGCATTCTCAGAGAGATTCTATGATGAACAATCCTCAGATGTTTTTGTAAGCAAGGATGCAGTTTTCATTCTTTGCTACTCCGTCATTATGCTCAATACTGATCAACACAATCCGCAAGTGAAGAAGAAGATGACTGAAGAAGAGTTCATCAACATAAACGTTATATTGAAAAAATTGCACCTTTTTCATCCGAATAAAAATAGAGAAAATAAAGAAATTATTGTATTATTGTTACAATAATTTTTCTTTTTTCGTTGGACATGATAAACAGTTTAGTGTTTCAACTGATGTTGCATGTTGGTGCTTCGCAAACATGTATTCTCGGTAAAGCTGTAAACAAGCTGAGTCAGCTCAAGTTGAGTATTAAAAGTTTATGAGTATTTATTTAATTTTATTTTGAATATGAGTTGAGCTTCAAATCATTAATAAATTCGGTTTATGTTCAAGCTTGATTTATTTTCTTGTTGAATAAGTTCAAGCTTGTTTACTAGTTAATTAATTTTTTTTTTCATATATAATAAATGCCACAATTAATTTTTTTAACCCTTCGCAAATCTCTGGTAATAATTAAATTAAAGTATAATTGAAATTATATTATTTGAGTTAATTAGTGTTTATGAACTTATAAAAATTTGATTTATCAATATTGATTCATATCTTGTAAACTTATTTACAAATTTACACAATCCAATATTGAGTCTATAAGTATAATTTTATATGTTATATATGTGTACATATCAACATAAAATATTATATATATATATATATATTATTGAGTTTTATTTTCACAAAATTGTTCACAAACATGTTATCATGTTTGAATTTGGCTTGTTTTGTTGTTGAGCCTAAACTTAAGAGTTTTGTGCATTTGTTAAGAGCATCCACAGTAGATGTTGCATAAAAAAAAATGCCATTTTGACATATCAAAAACATACTTTATTATTTTTTCACATTATTTTACAATATCTCATTTATTAGATGTTTTATCATTCAATTCTATATATTAAAATAATATTTATTACACATTAAAATAATATATTATTTCCTCTCCATTATCATCAACAACAGCAACATGAACGGCATAACCACCAGCCACCAATATCCACTACCGTAACAACACCTCTACTGCAAACCAACCATCACAATTACTCACCAATATGGCAATATCAGATCAACCCAAATTGCAGCAAAAAAAAAAAAAAAAAAAACCCACAAATTGAACAGATTGCAGCAAAAAAACCCAAATTTCAAGTTCACACCACCAAGCACCACCTTCAACCACCAAATCCACCAACCACTGTCCGCTGTAAAAACCCATCTACCACCATCGATGAACCCAAGAGAATCGATGAAACCTTTAGAGAATCGGTGAATCGATGAAACCTTCGGTGAATTGATGTAACCTTCGGTGAATCGATGTAACCTTCAGAGAATCGATGAAACTGAGATTGAACAGTGAATCGGCGATACCGGTGGTGGTCTAGTGATGATGGAATTTGTGGTGGCTCAGCAAATCGGCGATACCGGTGGTGGCTCAGTGATGGTGGCTTAGCGAATCGATGATACCGGTGATGGCTTGGTGAAGGACATTTTATAGATCAGTGATGATGGAATTTGTGAGATGGTAGAGAGGAAATCGGTGGTGGCTCACGATTCATGATTGTGAAGAGAATAGAGCAAAAGGGAAGAGGGAAGAAGAAAGAGTATGGGAGAGTGGAGATGGAGGCGGTGAATCTGTGGTTTAAGGAGAAGATGAAAGTGATATTTTAATTGGGATGAGAGAGAAAGATGAATAAAATAATAATAAACCATATACCATTGTTTGTCCATACCGTACCAAAATTGTGAGGGTACTGTAGCATGTTGCAAAAGTTTGGAACATTTAACACATCTGATAAAGGGGTGTTTTTGGTGTTTGGTGTGCCAAATGTGCTAAATATTTGGCATTTGGTACATTTGGCACATCTGCTGTGGATGCTCTAAGAATTACAAAACACTATCGTTTGTCTCCAAAAAAAAAATAATAATAAACGGAGAGAATTACGAAACAATGTGTTTTTTTTTTCTTTCTTGATTTGAGGTCAAGCTGTTGATAAATAGGATCTTGGTTGATTCATTGCCTTAATTGTTGTGAAACCATTATTATCATGCCAAAGTTGTCTTTGAAATGAAATTATTTTACATTAAAAAAAGGGAATTATATTACACACACCGGGGCACACATAACACATATTTTGGATGGTAGCTTTTGGGGCAGCATGTAATTACCTTAACTTAGAATGATCTGAAATTCTCGTCCATCCTATTCTGTATAGCCACCGATGGTTATTAGGTAATCATATGCCATTATGTTATTAACTATATATACCACTATGTTATTAACTATTTGATATAGGCTTCATTTGAGAGTTCATAAGGGAATGGAATGAAATTGAATGGAATGATCATAAATGATTGGAAAGTAATGAAATGAAATGGAATGTATTTAAGTAAGAGAAATGAATGGAAAAGAAATAAATTGAATTAAATTAAATTAAATTACCATGTTTAGATGTTTTAAAATAAAGGAATGAAAATGAATGGAAGGTAAGTAACTTTGTTTAGGAGTAATATAGAGAAAAAATAATGGAATCATTTTATAACAATATTACTATTAAACTCCTATTTTAAAATAAATTGCTAAATACATAGGGGTATTTTGGAAATTTTAGTAAATAATTTATTAAATTTAATTACATTTCTTCCTATCCCTCCTAATTTTGGGAGAAATGAAAATTTGAGATTTTGAAGGAATAGATAAGAACGAGTATTCTTCTCTACCAATTTCATTTCTTTCTACTTAAATTCCCAAACAAAGGAATAAACTTTCTATTCCCTTAATTAAAACTCTTAAACAAGAAAATGGATGAATATTCTAAAATTATTATTTTTCATTTATTTCTATTTCATTCATTTTCCTCCTTCCAAACGACGACTTAGAAGTGTCTCACCATGTTTACTTTTTAAATTTTAATCATTAGTACTTGTCTTGGTATTCCACCATTTGATCGAAAAGGTTAACTGTCGACTCGATTACTATTTGCTACATAATACCACCCGTTTACAAAGGAATTTGCTATTATAGAAGTAACCGGGAGCTTGTTTTTCTATACCGGCTTACCTCTTTAGCATGCCGAGGGAGCTATGGGTTGCAACTTGCAAGTGGCAATGATATGTTGATGCTAATTCCAGTCTCCAAAACTGGAAATTGTAATTTGGACGACATTGATGCTCTTGATACGTTGTTTAGCTTGTGGCATGAACTAAAGAGCTCATTTGGATCGGGTAACCAAAAAGAAAGAAAACCGTTGGATTGACATTGTAAATATCAAGTTTTAAAATGATTATTAAATTAAGCATTTTGAGGAAACGAAAAGGTACCAATATGGTGTTTAGATATGGCTTTACTGATGTAAATATGGCAATATGAATTATGGCTTTATAGTTTCCGCCAATCTATGGTGTTTAACTGTTTGTTTTGTTTTGAGCATAATGTGAGTAAATGAAGTACGTATTTATTGTAGGGTATTCTATAATTATCTTAATTTTACAACTAATAAATATGTTAAGTTGTAATTGGTGTATAATAAAAATAATGTCCATAGTAGATTGCTCCAAACATAAGGTCCAATTCATTTATTTATTTTGATAATAACTCCTATCATAGGTTTTTTTTTTTTTTTTTTTTTAATTAAAAAAAAACTCCTATCATAAGTTAATAACTCAAAAGGGTGTAAAATTAGGAAAATTATTGGAAGATCTCTAAGCATGGTGATGTGGTGCACATTCCTCTCATGTTTATGGTGGATAGCACATTCCATTGTATATGTAAGAGGAGGAAATACCACGTCATCATATTTTAGGAGCACCCCATAATTACTCATAAAATTAGGTGTGTTCATGGGATTGTAATCATTTTGGTAGTATGATATTTGGAGGAGTGAGGAAATATGAGTAAACTATTAGGGGTATTTTTGGGTAGACATTTCTTTTTTTGGTTTATTTGACTGTGTTTTAGATGAAATGGAATGGAATGGATTTAGGCCAAGAACATGGAAATTGAATGATTACCCGATTGTTCTCTAAACAAGAGGTTAATTTATCTTACCTAGTTTAATATACTTTTTACTTAATTTGTATGGTTGTAATTGAACGGAAGATTTCTACCATTTATTACTCCTGGTTTTATTTTATTTTTTTATTTTTATTTTTTTTTGAGTTGAGTATATACACAAAAAATTGTCAATCCTTTTTACAGCAGTTTTTTTTTTTTTTTTTGGAGAAAATTTTTACAACTGAATTGACAAATTTGTATTACTTTTCATTTGGATTCACTGTTAACATAACTTTTTTTACCAACCATTAACAATATGCCACATTAGCAAGTACAAAATGTTGTCTTTTTTTTTTTTTTTTTTTTTTTTTCCTGAGAAAGATCCTGATTTTATCCATTACTGTTGAAAAAACTAGCTGCAAAGAAAACTTGGGGCCACAAATTCTATTTTCCCCCCAAACCACTCCCTTTCCGTTCCCAAACCGTTTTTTAAACTCCGAAAAAAAAAAACAGTTTTCCATTCTTTATTTCTCCGTCACCTCCCTCCTCTCATTACAATGGAGGATCAAAATCAAGACACATATGAAAACAACAACCGAGAAAGAAAGAACATAAAAACAAAAAGGAAAGAGCTGGGACTTTCCTGCATGCTAAACACAGAAGTGAGTGCCCTTCTCGCCGTAATTCGCCGTCCTCCAGAACCAACCTCTCCATACTACTTTTCTTCAGACGACCATTTCGATTCCTCCACCCTACATTCTTTGAAATCGCTTCGAGCCTTAATCTTCAATCCTCAGCAAGAATGGCACAACATCGATCCCGCCATCTACATCTCCCCATTCCTCCACGTGATTCAAGGCGACGGCGTTCCTGCTGCCGCAACAGGCGTGGCTCTCTTCGCCTTGTTAAAAATACTCAACCTCGAAATCTTCGATGAGAAGACAAAAGGAGCTAAAGAGGCTATCAATTCTATTGTAACCGCCATCGCCGGCTGTCGGTTAGAGAAAACAGATTCTTCTACAGAGGATGCCGTGATGATGAGGATTTTACAGGTTTTAACTGCCATTATGAAGCACTGTGCCTCGGTTTTGTTAACCGATCACGTGGTTTGTAACATTGTTAATACATGTTTTCAAGTGGTGCAACATTCGGCGGGGCGAGGTGATTTGCTTCAGCGCAATGCAAGGTATGCATTGCATGAGCTGATTCAGATAATATTCTCTCGCTTGCCTGATCTCGCCATTAAGGATTCTGAATCCGAATCCGAATCCGAATCTGGATCTGAATCTGAGACTGGTACGGATGATTCTTCTGGTGGTGATGCTGATGCTAATTTGAATTCCGGGTATGGCATTCGATCTGCAGTTGATATCTTTCATTTCTTGTGCTCTCTGCTCAATGTTGTTCGAGTTGTGGAGATGGAAGGCTCTACATTTCATGACCCAGATGAAGACGTTCAGCATTTCGCGCTGGTTTTGATCAATTCCGCCATTGAATTGAGCGGAGAAGAAATTGGGAGGCATTCGAAGCTTTTGAGGATGATTCAAGACGACCTGTTTCATCATTTGATCCACTACGGGACTTGTTCGAGCCCTCTTGTCTTATCCATGATTTGTAGCACTGTTTTGAATATCTACCACTTTCTTCGCAGGTTAGGATTTTGTTTCAAAAAACCAAAAAATGAAGATTTACATTGTATACATATTTTTGGTCTACCATGTAAGATTTACATTGCTAGTACAATGTAAACCTATAATTACCCTTAAAAAAAAAAAAAGTCTATTTTGTTTTGTTTTGGAGAACTGGTACTAAGATAGGTGAGTTTTGGCAGGTTTATTCGTCTCCAACTAGAAGCTTTCTTTGCAATTGTACTGCTTAGAGTTGTTCCTCTTGCAAGCTCAATGTCACTTCAAGAAGTTGCACTTGAAGGACTTATTAATTTCTGCAGGCAACCAACATTTATAATTGAAGTCTACGTGAACTATGATTGTGATCCCCTTAGTCGAAGTTTGTTCGAGGAAATTGGAAAGCTACTTTGTAAGAACTCGTTCCCAATGACTAGCCCTGTGACCACTTTACAGGTACTAGCCTTCGAGGGATTAGCAACCATGATTCACAACATTGCAGATAATATTGACAAAGAAGATGATTCGAGCCCTATTGGTTCGTACCCGGTTGTGATAACCGAGTATAGCCCCTTTTGGGAGGAGAAATCCAAAGATGAATTGGAATCTTGGGTGGACTTTGTTAGGATAAGGAAAGCACAGAAAAAGAAAATATTGATTGCAGCAAGCCATTTCAATAGAGATGAAAAGAAGGGTTTGGAGTACCTGAAATTTTCTAAGTTGGTTTCTGATCCTCCAGATCCAAAAGCCTATGCTTTCTTCTTCCGCTATACTCCTGGACTAGACAAGAACATGATCGGGGATTATCTTGGTGACCCTAGTCATTTTAACATTGAAGTTCTTAGAGAATTTACAGATACCTTTAAATTTTCAGGCATGGTTCTTGATATTGCTCTACGATCTTATCTAGAAACTTTTCGTTTGCCAGGAGAGGCCCAAAAGATCCAACGGATCCTTGAAGCATTCTCAGAGAGATTCTATGATGAACAATCCTCAGATGTTTTTGTAAGCAAGGACGCAGTTTTCATTCTTTGCTACTCCGTCATTATGCTCAATACTGATCAACACAATCCGCAAGTGAAGAAGAAGATGACTGAAGAAGAGTTCATCAGGAACAATAGGGCAATCAATGGAGGACAGGATCTTCCAAGGGAGTATCTCTCTGAGCTTTTTCATTCCATCTCAAACAAAGCAATCACCCTTTTTGGTCAGTCTGGTGTGTCAGTAGAAATGAATCCAAGCAAATGGATTGAGCTGATAAATCGATCTAAACTTGTACAGCCTCTCATACTATGTGATTTTGATCGTCGGTTGGGAAGAGATATGTTTGCTTGCATTGCTGGCCCCACAGTTGCTTCTCTCTGTGCATTCTTTGAGCATACTGATGAAGAAGAATTGCTCCAGGAATGCACTGAAATGCTAATTTCAATAGCCAGGATAGCTCAGTATGGATTAGAAGACACTCTAGATCAGCTCCTTGCCTCATTCTGTAAATTCACTACACTGTTGAATCCGTATGCCTCAACAGAAGAAACCCTTTTTGCTTTTAGCAATGATTTGAAGCCAAAAATGGCTACACTAGCTGTTTTCACCATCGCCAACAACTTTGGGGAATCAATTCGAGGGGGATGGAGAAATATTGTGGATTGCTTATTGAAACTTAAAAGGCTAAAGCTACTTCCTCAATCTGTCATTGAATTTGATAGTGCTTCCGCCTCATCATCTGACGCCCCAAAGGAACCTGAATCAGGCATAATCTTCCCTTCTCATGACCCTAAATTTGGAAGCCGCCAGGCTTCTGGCACTATTAGTCGATTTTCTCATTTTCTGTCACTTGAGAGCATGGAAGACTCTTTGTCCCTAAACCTAAGTGAATTTGAACAGAATCTGAAGATCATCAAACAGTGCCGTATTGGGAATATCTTCAGTAATAGTTCAAACTTGCCTGATGATGCTTTGCTCAATCTTGGGCGCTCTCTGATATTTGCAGCTGCTGGAAAAGGCCAAAAGTTCAGCACACCTGTTGAAGAAGAAGAAACTGTTGCGTTCTGTTGGGACTTGGTCATTGCCATTGCTTTGGCCAACATACATAGGTTCCAGACATTTTGGACTAATTTTCATGATTATATGTTATCAGTTGCTCAGTTTCCTTTGTTCTCTCCAATTCCATTCGCAGAGAAGGCCATTCTAGGCCTTTTCAAAGTCTGCCTTAAGCTCCTCGGTACATATCGAGTTGACAAAATCCCTGAGGAGCTCATTTTCAAGTCTATCAATTTAATGTGGAAACTCGACAAAGAAATTCTGGACACATGTTGTGAGTTCATAACACAATCAGTGAGCAAGGTTCTTATTGAGTATCCTGCAAACTTGCAAACCCAACTTGGATGGAAATCAGTCCTTCATTTGTTATCAGTCACTGGGCGGCACTCTGAAACCTATGATCAGGGAGTTGAGGCTTTGATCATGTTGATGTCAGATGGGACCCATGTTTCACGGACAAACTATGTCTATTGTATAGATTGTGCATTTAGTTTTGTTGCACTCAAGAACAGTCCATTGGAGAAGAATTTAAAGATACTGGACCTAATGGCAGATTCTGTGAATTTGTTGACCCAATGGTATAAAAATCATCACGCAGAGAACAATTTGAGTGTCTCAAGCAATACAAGTAACTCCTCTTTAGAGGAAAATTCAAAGAGTCTTGGCTCTTCAAACTTTACCTTGAATTTATTTCTTAAACTTGGGGAAGCACTTAGAAAGTCCAGCTTAGCCCGGCGAGAAGAGATGAGAAACCATGCAATCGTAGCTCTTCAAAAAAGCTTCTCACTGGCTCAGGACTTGGATTTCTCACCAACCAACTGTATGAATTGTTTTAACCTTGTCATTTTTGCAATGGTCGATGATTTGCATGAAAAGATGTTAGAATACTCAAGAAGGGAGAACTCAGAGAGGGAGATGAGAAGTATGGAACGGACCCTAGAGATTGCAATGGAGCTCTTGACAAATGTATTCTTGCAGTTCTTAAAACAGATATCAGAGGGCCCTGGATTTCGGACATTCTGGCTAGGGGTGTTGAGAAGAATGGATACATGTATGAAAGCTGATTTGGGACAGTATGGTACGTCAAAAATTGAAGAACTAGTCCCAGACTTGTTGAAAAAGATGATCACACAGATGAAGGAAAAGGGGATTTTAGTGCAGAAAGAGGGTGCTGATCTCTGGGAGATTACATACATTCAGATTCAATGGATAGCTCCTTCACTCAAGGAGGAACTATTTCCTGAAGAAATGTTTTAGAGAAAATGAAATGAAAGGGTAATTTGGTTTATTCTAACCAATGGGTACCAACAAACTAGAAATGCTACTGTTGTTTTTTTCCCCCTTCTCACAATTACAATATTTTTTTTCCTTTATCTATTTATTTTTTTGGTGACCCATCAGACCATTAGAGAGATGTAATTATCTTATTCTATATGCGCATTTTCCGTAGAATTATCTTTTTTGTTTCTTCAATTTTCCACGTACGAATTTGCATATTACAATACTCGAGTCCACAAATATTGAACTCTAATTATTGACATTATTTTACTTCCCCCCCCCCCCCCCCCTCCCCTCCCCTCTCTCTCTCTCTCTCTCTCTCTCTCTCTCTCTCTCACACACACACACACACACACACTCACACACATCACTTCATCCACAGTAGCTTTCCCCCTATAGGAGCTTTTTGGAGAGTGCAAAATCATTTATTCTCATCCATGTAAATCACTAAGTTTTTGCTTTTATATTATAATAGTCGTTAATCCGTGCGATGCATCAGATAATTACATTTAAAATTATATATATATATATATATATTTTTTTTTAAAATCAAATAGAGAGTCCTGTATGAAAAAATTATTAATTAAAAGTTAACAAAAAAATTATTTTATAATTTAAAATAGTTTCTCATAGGTATTGTATAGGTATTAATCAAGTATGATGCATATTTTAAATAAATAAATAAATAAAGACCATAATAGTGGGCAGTGGCTACTTTTGTTTTATTATTTATTCCAAAAAAAAAATTGATAGTATATGAACAAATAAATTGTTGTAAAATTTGAATAGTTTCTCATAGGTATCAACAAAATAGGATGCATATTTTAAATAAATAACAAAACTGTCTTCTAACTCTCACATGCACCAACACTACACCACCACCACATGTATAGAGGTTATTACATGCCCTTGTTTAGTTTCTTATTAATGTGAATTGCCACTTTTAATATGAATAATGCACCTCCTCACTCCATATTATTCTACTAATCAATCTGAGATTCCAAAATCAAGTAGGAAACAACTAAACCATTCCCATATGGACTATACTTATCATTTAAAAAAAAAAAAAAAAAAACTATGGACCGTAGAGATGTTAGGCCTAAGAGCCCATATTTAAATATATATTAGGCCAGGGGCCTAATCCGAGGATGTTAAACAATCCGAGGACGGGTAAACACTTTCATAAGGATCCGTGTTAGTAAGTAAAGAGGTAAAATCCAGTTAAGGTCGTCCAAAATGGCGGTCCAAGGATGAATGCATCCTCGGCTAACCAAAGCCGAGGTCCAAAGGGGTGGTCTACTGCCCTGAGGAACGTTCTAGGAAATTTTGTTGATACAGATAAGCATTACAGAAACATAGGACAAGAGGGAGTCCTAAAAAAATCTAAGGAGAAGGTTTCTACCACCGCATTGAATGCTATGTAGCTAACTTTTTGACTACATTAATGTGGAGAAGACCCCTGAACAGTGGTGCAATGGTTGCCCCAACGCATAGAGGGCCTGAGAGGGTATTTAATGGGACAAGCACTCAAGTAGTGGCTTGGATAATCAACAAGTGGAGGGCCAAGATCGTCTAACGAGAACTATATAATGGAAGAGACACTCCATGGTAAATGGGATCGAGAAACGAAGAGAAAAACACGGTAGTCATCAAGAACTGACTTTGTAATCAAACTTGAAAGAAATATATAAGAACTGATCTCCTCGGACTGTGCCGAGAACGATTCTCTTTAGCTTATATAAGTTTATTTTCCTTTTATTGTCATCTAAATCCATTATTCTTGTTATTCAACTCGTTAAAGCCCAGTTTTCCAACACACTCTCTACAAATTCATTGTATTGGGCTTTTTGGGCCTAAGTTCATTCATCATTTGGGCTAGAGACCCAAACAGCGTCCTTACAATTGGCACCGTCTGTGGGGAATTACTGGTGTTATAATGAGTCTAACGTTTAACGATGGTAGGTTCGGATCCAAACTAGGCAGAATCTATGGGGTCTCAGCGTCAAGATCACTTTTGTGATCTTGAACAAAGAAGAGACCGAGAGGGGAGTGTGCATACTACCCATACTAGTATGAGCCACTCTCAGGGTGGTAGCCACTTCTCTCATGAGAAAAATACCAAAGCCATGTAGCTGAAGATTGATCACTTGAAGTGAAGCTTACGCCATGAATAGCAAAAGCGAGCTCCTTCCAATTCTGACTTCTCTTCTGATAGTGAAGAGGATGGTAGCTATTGGCGTAGATCAAAGACCCCTCATAGTGAATCTTTCTCGAATAATGAAGACTACCATCATGAGCGCAGAAACAGAAATTCATGTTCGAGAGGCCTGGGAAATGATGCTATGAGTAGAGCACTCAACCAAATTTTCAGATCACCTTTCATGCGCAAGATTGAGGGAGGGAGACTTCCTCGGCGGTTCACTCAACCCACGTTCACCATGTATAATGGTCGAACAGAATCTGTGGAGCATGTTAGCCACTTCAATCAGAGAATGGCTGTGCACTCCAATAACGAGGCCTTGATGTGCAAGGTATTCCCATCCAGCTTAGGGCCTGTGGTGATGAGGTGGTTTGATGGTCTGAGTGGAGGTTCCATTGATTCCTTTAAGGAACTCACTCAGGTGTTTGGATCCCGCTTTATCAAGTGTAGTAGGGTTCCTCGGCCTTTAGATTCCTTGTTGTCCTAGTCCATGAGAGAAGGGGAGACCCTGAAAACGTATTCGGATAGATACTGGGAGATGTTCAATGAGATAGACGGTGACTTTGATGACGTAGCCATTAGGACTTTCAAGGTCAGCCTACCTACCGAGCATGGCTTAAGGAAGTTTTTGACTGGGAAACCTGTTACCATTGTATGCCAGTTCATGGATCAGATTGATAAATATAAGAGGGTTGAGGAGGACCAACAGCAAGGCAAGGGAAATGGTAAGTTTATCCCTTAGGAGATTAGGGATTTCAGGTCAGACCATTACAACAATAACAGACTTCGGAGGGATTTTGTTGGGCAATCTGGGCCTACAGCTCCTTAAGTGGTAAACGTGGTGTTTTGGGAGCTAGTACATCAAATCCTAGAGAAGATCAAGAATGAGTCATACTTCAAGTGGCCAAACAAAATAGGAGGAGACCCCATGAGGCACAATTAAAGTCTTCATTGTCAATACCACTAGGAGCATGGGCATACCACCGAAGACTGCAGAACCCTGTGGAACCATCTGGAGCAACTGGTCAGAAAGGGAAGGTTACAGTAGTTTTTGTATTGGCTCAACGGGCAAGGAGACCAATCAAGGTCAGGGGCTCAGGGGAATGCTTCTTCAAGGCCCCTGTTAGGCACAATCAATGTCATCTTTGCTGCATATGGGAGAACTGGTTCTTATCCTTCTTGGGTGATGTTTGTGGCTTAGCTACAAGTTGAGGACTCTAATTCTGAGTCGAAGAGGGGTAGAGTGGAGATCCGACAGGCGTTGAGTTTTTCAGACAAGGACAAGATTGGAACCATCTAACCACATGATGATACTTTAGTGGTCACCCTAGAATAGGAGGGTATGATGTTAAGAGGGTGATGGTGGATCAAGGCAGTGGGGCAGAGATTATGTACCTCAATTTGTACAACGGACTAGGCTTGAAGCCTGAAGATTTGACAGCTTATGATTTACCTTTGGTAAGCTTTGATGGGAAGGTCGTCATTCTAAAGGGTCAGATTAGACTGCCAGTGCAGGCGGGTTTAGAAATGGTTGAGGTGGATTTCATTGTAGTGGATGCCTATTCTCCTTACACGACTATTGTGGCAAGACCCTAGCTTTATGCCCTGGGAGCTGTTTCCTCCACTCTACATTTGAATAGCTAATTGGGAGCCAGTTTGTAGCGAGGTAGTGCCTGATTGTTGCAATAGTGCATCAACCAGGAGTGGAGTCTTCGGCCTCGGTTGGAAAGAACTTATAGTAATCAAGAACTCCGGTGTTATCTGAGAGGGAGGCAGCTGAGGAAGAGAAATGTGAAGACTTGGAGAAAATTGTTGTAGATGATGATCCAGAGAAGTTTTTTCAAGTTGGAACTCAACTGCCTCCTTAAGAGAAGGAAGAGCTGGTAAAGTTCCTTAGGAGAAACATTGATGTGTTTGCGTGGAATGCTTACGAAACTTCTAGGGCGGACCCAGACCTCATTTGCCATTATCTAAATGTCAACCCGTCTATCATCCCTAAGAAGTAGCCACCTCGGCATTCATCTAGAGAACATTTTGAGGTTGTTAAGGAGGAGGTGAAAAAACTTAAGCGGACTGGGGCTATTAAAGAAGTGTTCTACCCTTAATGGTTAGCTAATACAATGGAAGTAAAGAAGAAGAATAAGAAATGGTGAGTATGTGTAGACTTCACAGACTTGAATAAAGCTTGTCCAAAGGACCCTTTCCCTATGCCTCAGATTGATTAGCTAGTGAATGCAACTGTAGGCCATCCTCGGATGAGTTTTTTGGATGCATTTCAGGGGTACCATCAGATACCTTCGACCTTGGATGATTAGGAGAAAACAGCCTTTGTCACTCCTACTGAGAATTACCACTACAAGGTGATTCCCTTTGGTCTGAAGAATGCAGGGTCCACCTTTCATAGGATGATGACCAGGATGTTTGAGCCACAACTAGGGAAAAACATTGAGGTTTATATAGACGACATGGTGGTCAAGATCAAGTTGGAATTTGAGCATGTTAATGACCTCGGGAGTATCTTTGAGATCTTGAGGAGACATATGTTACGACTTAATGCTTCTAAGTGTTCTTTTGGTGTGGGATCAGGGAAGTTCTTGGGTTATATGGTTACGCACCGCGGAATTGAAACCAACCCTAACTAAATTAAGGCAATCAATAATTTACAACCACCTCAAAATTCTAAAGAAGTCCAGAAGCTAACAGGGATGATCGTTGCTCTAAACCGATTCATTTCTTGGTCAGCAGACAGGTGTAGACCTTTCTTTCAGTTGTTGAACAAGTGGAAGGGATTTGAATAGACCGAAGAGTGTGTCTTGGCTTTCTAGCAGTTGAAAAAGTATCTTTCTTGGCCACCCATTATATCTAGACCCAAGGTTGATGAGGTTTTATTTGCTTACATCACAATGGCTTCCCACACAGTGAGCTTGGTGTTGATACGGGTTGATAGTGGTGTATAAAGGCTAGTTTATTATATGAGCAAGTCATTATATGAAGCCAAGGTTCGTTACCTACCACTAGAGAAGGCCATCTTGGCAGTGATGCATGCTACACGAAAGCTCCCCCACTATTTCCAATCGCACATAGTCATTATCCTAACCCAGCTCCCGTTTAGATCTTTACTTTGGAGTGCTAATTACACAGGGAGGATTGCTAAGCGGGGTACGATCCTAGGGGTTTTTGATATCAAGTACATGCCTCACACCTCTGTCAAGGGTCAGGTCTTCGCCGATCTGGTGGCTGAGTTTGTTGAAACCCCATTGGAAGAAGGAGCAGAGAAGCAAAACATAAATGGAAAATCGGTTGGTGCAATCTCCTTACAAGGACCTTTGTCTTGGAAGGTATACATTAATGGTGCAGCGAACCACAGAAGATTTAGAGTGGGATTAGTCCTGATATCTCCCGAGAGGATTACAATTGAGAAATTTTTGAGATTAGGCTTCTCGACCATAAACAATGAAGTTGAGTATGAAGAACTGCTAGTAGGGATGACCATAGTTCAGAAAATGGGAGGAAAAGTAGTGGAAATATTCTCTGATTCAAGGCTGGTTGTGGGCCAAGTTCAAAGAGATATGGAAGCTAGAGATTTCAGAATGCAGGAATATTTGAACCAGGTTAGACACTTATAGTTTGGATTTGAGTCTTTCAATTTGTCACAAATCCCTCAAAGTAGGAATACACATGCTGACTCTCTTGCCACGCTAGCAACCTTTTTGGCACAAGGTTTACCTCGGGTGATCCTTGTGGAAGACTTATGTAAACCCACTGAGGTGGGGAAAAATGTGGTTCATGTTTACCAAATAAGGGTGGGTCCTAGCTGGATGGACTCTATTGTGCTATTCCCTAGGGAAGATGTCTTGTTCGAGGGTAAGTCTAAGGCCGACAAGGTACGAAGGAAGGCTCCTCGGTTTTGGCTGTCTGAGGACCAAAAATTGTATAAATGCTATTTTTCTAGACTATATTTGTTGTGCATACACTCTGAAGCAATTGAGCTACTCCTAGAAGAATTACATGAGGGGATTTGTGGAAGCCACACAAGGGACAGATCTTTGTCTCACAGGGCCCTTACTCAAGAATATTGGTGGTCAAATATGTAGAGGGAAGCATAAGAGTACGTGAAGAAGTGTGATCAATGCCAGAGATTTGCCCCAAACATTCACCAACTCGGAGAGGTCTTTAATCTTTTGTCCATTTCTTGGCCTTTTCACTTAATGGGGCTTGGATATTGTAAAGCCTTTCCCTAAGGTAGTGGGGAATAAGAGATATTTATTGGTCGGCACAGATTACTTCATCGAGTAGGTTGAAGCTGAACCACTGGTAAATATTAGGGACGTGGATGCCAAAAGATTTGTTTGGAAAAATATTGTTAGTTGGTTTGGAATCCCTCATACACTCATTTCGAACAATGGATTACAATTTGACAGTAAAGCCTTTAGGAGGTACTATTACAACCTAAGAATTACAAATAGGTATTCCACTCCGGCTTATCCATAGGGGAATGGATAGGCCGAGAATGTCAATAAGGTCATAGTGAGTGGACTCAAGAAAAGACTGGATGATGTGAAGGGAAAATGGGTGGAAGAGTTGTCATACGTCCTTTGGACATACCAGACTATACCTTGTAAGTCCATTGGGGAGATGCCTTTTTCAATGACTTATGGGATTGAGGTTGTTATTCCTCTGGAGACTGGATTTCCCATGCTGAGAACAATTTCTTTCACTCCGAGCAACAATGATGGACTATTGGAAAAGAGCTTAGACTTAATTGAAAAACGAAGAGAAAATGCCATGGTCCAATTGGCCTACTATTAACACAAGCTCAAGCAAGGGTATGATGCCAATGTAAAACTAAGGTCACTGGCACCTAGAGACTTGGTCTTGAGAAAGGTTTTAGGAACTGCAAAGTACCCAACATGGGGAAAATTGGGACCCAACTGGGAAAGGTCATATCGTATCACATCAGTAGCCGGACTAGGTGCATATTATCTTAAAGATCTAGAAGAAAAGGCTGTACCATGCCCCTAAAATGTAAATTGATAGGGTATAAAAAATGCTAAGTTGATTTCTCGTCCATGTGGTCGTCCGTCCTCTACATACACTGTGCTGCTACGCTCGTCCTTCACTTGCCATCCCCTCACTCGATCAACGTCCGTTCGTCCCAAGGGGAATGGACGAGTAGTGAACCTCGTCCGTCCACAGTGAAGGACGAGGTTATTTCGCCAAGGGCCATGATACTCTTCCAAACAACCAAACGTTGTATTGTTTGTATCAAATCACCTAACTATTCTGGACACCGTTTCTGATGAGGTAACTCCAATAACAGTTATGGAAGTTGTCCTCTGAGTTCTCCAAACACTACGACGATTGAAAAAATAACGGCCAAAGTTAGCACTATATAAAGACTCCTCTACACAAAGTTATGGACACGGAAAACTTTGAATAAAGAATTTTCTCTTTAAAACTGAGAAGAACAAATCCACTAACTTTGTCATCGGAGGACTTTTGGCCGGTCTCCACCGGTCTCCTCTGACTTATTGTTTCTTATTTTCAGGATTTCTCTTGTAGATCGACAGTGCCCGGAAATTTTAGCCCACTGATTCTTTGACATCATCAGTTGGCGCCGTCTGTGGGAAAGGAATTTTTTACGATTGAATTTTATCGTTGAATTCTACAATTTCTTTCTTCGACTAAGGGCTGAAATGGTCTGGACCAGATCGAGGGCCACCAATCCAGGCCCTCAGCAAAGCAGAGATGCCTCTAGTAACCCCCATCGTGACCGTCAATCAGCGCCTGCTATGCAGCCTTCATCAACCCAGCACATGCAATCCATAGTCGCTGCCATGGCAGAACTAACTCGCCAAAATCAAGATTTGCGAAGGGAGATTAATCTCACAAGGCAGCGGCGTGAGACCCGTGGAGAAGAGCAAGAGCAAAGTCAGGAAAACGAAAGGAATTTTGAACCCGAAAGTCAATCGAGGGGCACCGCTTCCCGGAGGGTACCGCACTTAGAGAGGGAAGTAGACCAGATGAGAAAGGTCATGGATGAGATGAGGGAGAACCTGAGAAGGACTAATCCAGTAGAAGATTTGGTTCACAGAACTGATTCACCCTTTACAGCGTCTATCAATGGCCATCCATTGCCACCAAAGTTCAAGATGCCTTCTTTGGATTCATATGACGGCACGCGTGATCCCTTTGACCACATCGCTACTTTCAAGACTACCATGCATCTTCAAGGGTTCCGGATGAAATAATGTGTAGAGCATTTCCAACCACCCTCAAAGGACCTGCAAGAGTTTGGTTCAGCAAGATACCACCCAACTCAGTAAGTTCTTTTGAAGAGTTAAGCAAATTATTCGTCAATAATTTCATTGGAGGACAAAGACATAAACGTTCCTCGTCTAGTTTGCTAACCATAGAGCAAGGAGAAAATGAAAGCCTGCGTTCCTTTATCACACGCTTTAATAGAGAAGCACTGACCGTCGACGAAGTAGATGACAAGCTGCTGTTGGCTGCCTTCCATAATGGGGTTAATTCTGATTTGTTCATACACAAGCTTTATGAAAAAGAGCCTCAGTCCATGGCCGAACTTGTCCATTCAGCCCAAAACTTTATGAACGCCGAAGACGCGATCATAGCCAAGAAGAGGAAGAGAATGGAAAGAATGGAGGCAAATCCCGTCCATCACTCTGAGCAAGCCCCTCGTTCAAAGAAGGGGCGGACAGAAGATAAGAAAGACCGAGATAGCAAGAAACCAGGCTCTTCAGGACGGAATCAACAATACACCCCTTTGAATGTCCCACTTGAGCAAGTCCTTATGCAAATTAAGGACGAGCCTTCCTTGAAGTGGCTAGAGAAGATGAAGGGAGATCCCAACAAGCACAATAGGAACAAGTATTGTCGCTTCCACAGAGATCATGGACATGATACCGACGAATGCTTTGATTTGAAGCAACAGATTGAAAATCTCATCAGGCAAGGAAAGTTGAGAAATTTCCTTGGACGAGACCAGAAGGATGAGAAGCTGAAGGGTAAGGCAGAGGAACCGTCACGACCACCGCTTGGAGAGATAAGGGTCATTATAGGGGGAGATTCCACAGGACAGTCGTCCAAGTCTAAGAAGACGTACTTAAAAGCAGTGCAGAGCGTCCAACTTTCTGGACGATCACCAAGAGCAGGGACTGCGGGTGAACAAGTAATCGCTTTCACAGAGGAGGATGCAGAAAGAATACATCACCCTCATGACGATGCCATTGTCATTACCCTCCTTATTGCGGACTACAAAACTAGAAGAGTGCTAGTAGACAATGGGAGCTCGGCTGATATTTTGTATTATCCTGCCTTTCAGCAAATGAGGCTGGGACGAGATCAACTTCGTCCTGCAAGTTCTCCTCTAGTGGGATTCGGTGGAATGAAGGTACAACCCGTAGGCACTATTCTTTTACCAGTGACAGTGGGGGTGTACCCGCAACAAATCACCAAAGATGTAAACTTCCTTGTGATTGATTGCTCATCTTCCTACAATGCCATAGTTGGAAGGCCGACTTTGAACAGTTGGAAGGTGGTCACATCAACCTACCACTTGTCAGTGAAGTTCCCAACAGAGCACGGGGTGGGGGAAGTACAAGGAGACCAGTTAGCAGCAAGAGAATGTTATCTGGCCATGTTAGCCATGGACGAGCAAATCCAATCCATGAACATTGAAGAAAAGAGAATTGTGGCGGAACCCGTTGAAATGTTGGAAAATGTTTCCCTAGACGAGAATTACCCCGAAAGGTGTACCAGGGTTGGGGCAGACCTGAGAGACGAAGTTAAGAAGGACCTCGTCCATTTTTTGAAGACAAATGTTGATCTGTTTGCCTGGAGTAGTGAAGACATGCCAGGCATAGATCCCAATGTCATTACTCACTGTTTGAATGTAGACCCTTCCTTTAAGTCAGTACGACAGAAGAAAAGAGTGTTCGCTCCAGAGAGGGACGCAGCTATCAAGGAGGAGGTACAGAAATTGTTGGCCGCAAAGTTCATACGAGAAGTGTACTACCCCCAGTGGTTAGCCAATGTGGTAATGGTAAAAAAAGCGAACGGCAAGTGGAGAATGTGCGTGGATTTTACAGACTTAAATAAGGCTTGCCCCAAAGACAGTTATCCACTGCCGCGAATTGACCAGCTGGTGGATTCCACTGCAGGCCACAGACTACTAAGTTTCATGGATGCTTTCTCGGGATACAACCAAATAAAGATGGACGAAGCAGACCAGGAGAAGACTTCCTTCGTCACCAGTCAGGGACTATTTTGTTATGAAGTAATGCCCTTTGGCTTGAAAAATGCTGGAGCAACATACCAACGGCTAGTTAACCACATGTTTCGTCCGCAGATTGGGCGGAACGTGGAGGTATATGTCGACGACATGCTGGTAAAGAGTCAGATCGAGGAAGGACATCTGGATGACCTGAAGGAGACGTTCAACACGTTGAGGCAGTATCGCATGAAGTTGAACCCTAACAAATGTGCTTTTGGGGTATCATCAGGAAAATTCCTTGGGTTCATGGTCTCCCATAGAGGAATTGAGGCGAACCCAGATAAGATTCAAGCGATATTGGACATGAAGCCTCCATGCAATGTCAAAGAAGTTCAATCCCTCACCGGACGGGTTGCCGCCCTCAACAGGTTTGTTTCAAAAGCTACTGACAAGTGTTTGCCGTTCTTCAAAGTTCTGAAGAAAGCATTTGAGTGGACGGACGAGTGTCAGGAAGCTTTTCAAGACTTGAAAGCATATCTTGTTACCGCTCCGTTACTAAGTCCATCCATGGCAGGAGAAGAGCTGTATTTGTATCTGGCAGTAACACCACACGCCGTAAGCTCAGCACTGATAAGAGAGGAAGGAAAGATTCAAAAGCCGGTATATTACACAAGTAGAGCACTGAGAGGAGCGGAAGGACGGTATCCCCTAATGGAGAAATTGGCTTTCGCGCTGGTAATAGCCTCCAGAAAACTAAGGCATTACTTCCAGGCCCACATCATCAATGTAATGACAGATCATCCACTCAGAAAGGCGATGAACAAATTAGAGGCTGCAAGACGACTGGTCCAGTGGGCTGTCGAGCTCAGTGAGTTTGACATAAAGTACCAACCTAGACATGCCATAAAAGGTCAAGCTCTGGCGGACTTTATTGCAGAGTTTACTCCTGGTCAAGACGATGTAAGTAAGATGGAGGGCAACCAGAAGTGGATCGTCCACGTAGATGGATCGTCTACACAGCATGGTGGAGGCATAGGTGTAGTTTTGCATTCCCCAGAGGGGGATAAACTGAAATACAAAGTTCGCATGCAGTATCAAGCAACCAATAATGAAGTTGAGTATGAAGCTCTTCTCAAAGGAATGGAATTAGCCAAGTCCGTAGAAGCAAAATCCATACTCGTCCTGGGAGATTCTCAACTAATCATGGGCCAAGTGAATGGGATGTACGAGGCTAAAGAAGGACGAATGAAGAAGTACCTTGGCAGGGTAATGAAACTTTCAAAAAAATTTAAGGAAACTAACTTCGTTCAAATCCCAAGGGAAGAGAACATGGAAGCAGATGCACTAGCCAAAGAAGCTTCGGCGAGTGAAGCCGTCCAAACATTTGATGAGATCCAGTATATGCTGAGTATAGACATCCCAGAAGTGCAGCAGGTGCGTAGTGCTGGAAATTGGATGGCTCCAATTATATCATACTTAAAAGACGGACGACTTCCAGAAGAAAAGGACACAGCAAGAAGGTTAAGGGTAAGGTCGACAAAGTACGTTCTTATGGACGAGACTCTGTACAAAAGAGGCTTTTCCCAGCCTTATCTCCGATGTTTGGCTCCAGACGAAGCAAATTATATACTCAGAGAAATTCATGAGGGAGCATGTGGCAATCATGCAGGAGCTAGATCGCTTGTCCACAAAGTCGTCCGCGCAGGGTATTATTGGCCAAACATGCAAGCCGATGCCAAAGCCTATGTCAAAGCCTGTAACCAATGCCAACGATTTAGCAACATTCCTAGACAACCATCAGAATACCTGACCCCAATGACGGCCCCATGGCCTTTTGCACAATGGGGACTAGATATTCTGGGTCCTTTTCCAATAGGCGTGAGACAAATGAAATTTCTTGTGGTGGGTATTGATTATTTCACCAAGTGGGTAGAGGCAGAACCTCTAGCTAATATCACGCAACAAAACGTCAAGAACTTTGTGTGGAAGAATATTGTGTGCAGGTTTGGCGTGCCCAGGGTGTTGATATCGGATAATGGACGACAATTTGATAACGCACTCTTCAAAGATTTCTGCATACACTTCGGAATTCAGAATCATTACTCCTCACCCGCCCACCCACAAGCAAATGGCCAGGTTGAAGTTGCTAACCGAACCTTGCTAAAAATAATCAAGACTCGGCTTGAGGGGGCAAAGGGAGTATGGCCAGACGAATTACCAGGAGTTCTATGGGCGTACAGGACGACAGCAAGAACCCCAACAGGTGAAACTCCTTTCAAGTTAGCTTATGGAGCTGAAGCAGTCATACCCGCGGAAGTGCACATGGCCAGTCATAGGGTAACAACCTACCAGGATGAAGCTAACGAGGAGCAACTCCGTTTGAACCTCGATTTAATAGACGAGGTAAGGACGGATGCGGAGCAAAGGATGGCAAGGTATAAAAACCTTATGGCAAGGCGGTATGATGCAATGGTCAAGCCAAGACGATTCAATGTAGGGGACCTTGTCCTGAAAAAGGTTTCCTTAGCAACAAAGAACCCAGCCCATGGGAAGCTGGGACCAAATTGGGAAGGCCCTTACAGAGTCATCAACTGCAAAAGACAAGGATCATATTACTTAGAAGCCCTTGATGGGAGGAAGCTGGAGCATCCTTGGAATGTGGAGTACCTGAGGAAGTATTATCAGTAAAGGACCAGTCTAGAGGAGCGTGACTCTAGACGAGATCAGGGGTTAATGTTTATGGCTTTATTATTATGTATGGCTTTATTATTATTATTGTGTTAAGATTGTGGACGACAGTATAATTTGTATTGTTTAAATAAAGGCATTAGCCACTAAGGTGTATGCCTCGTCTACGAACAATACTTATGTTATGAACAATATATGTGGAATGTATATAATGTTGTGTGAATCAATAATTTCCATGGCATTTTCATTCATATCATTTCTTGAAGAATGCTGAAAAGCTCAAGACGGGAAAATTCTTGATACGAAGATGTAATCTCAAACTTGCCTAAGAAACCAAGGTATACTCGTCCATCTAAGAGAAGGACGAAGTAATTTCCCTACCTAAGGGTAAATTACAAGTGCCTGAGGCATGTTCGTCCATCCAAGAGAAGGACGAACAGGATTCTATGCCAGAGCAAGTAATGAATGGAACAAGGCATGCTCGTCCGTGGGATGAATCAAGTAAATCATAATACTCAACCATACCCTGGACAAGAAAAATGCCATGATGAGTCCAAAGGACAAATTATTAAACCATTCATAAATAACTTGTGGAATTCTAGTAAATTAAATAATTTACAAGTATATGAAATATAGATGAGTAAAACAAAGAGATCCTGTATAAAAAAAAAAACGCTCGTCTATGCAGACATCAGTCAAATGAAATTCATAATTGTTTCAAGGGCGGACGAGAAAAGTCCTAAACACCCTTGTAAATTAGTTTACCAAAACTCGTCCTTAAAATGGACGAGCTAAAAGTACCAAAATTACATATGACAACAAAAAAGAAAAGAAAAGTTATAAAGATCTTTCTTAAGTTGAAGCATCTGGGTTAGGCTTGTCCTGAGGTATGGTCGAGGTGTCGTCCTCTATATTGACGTCTTTAGAGTCAAGGTTCAGGAGAGAGCTAGTGGTGGCAGCATTCAGATTGAGCACGATGGAGCTGAAGTCCACGTCAGGAAACTTCTCGACAGCGTCCATCCTAAAATCTTCAAAACCTGCTGCATAGTTGGAATCCAAAGCATCAGTGTATTGTTTAGATGCTTTGAACTCTGCCACTGCATCTTCCTTAGCCTTAGAGAGGAGTGTGCTGAGCTCGTCGCTTCTTTTCTGCATGTCTTCAAGACGAGCATCTTTTTCAGCAGCACTCGCCTTCAGATCATCAACTAAAGCCTTCAGGTCCTTTGCCTCTTCCGTCGTCTTGGCAGCCACCTCAGCCCATTGTTTGGCTTCATCCTTTAACTCCTGTATCCTCGTCTCCAATAGAATCCTCGTCCTGTCCAACCCAGTGGCCTGTCTGGACGCTGCTATAAACTTGGACATGCCCTATAAAAATCAACAGCAGATACAAGTTAAAAAAAAAGAAAGAAGAGCAGGAGGAATTTAATATTTGGCCAAGATGAAGGAAAATGTTACCTTGAAGAGGTCGTGAACACGAGAATGTTCAAAGTCCTTAAGGGACATGTCATAGCAGGCATTTATGTCCTCGTCCGAAACGGCGTTCTTGAAACGCTCCCAGGCCAGATCTTCGTTCTCAATGATGTTACAAGGGGCCCTCTGGGACGTTTGAGACGGGGTAGGCATGGTTTTGGTCGGTGGAGTCTTGGACGGGGTGGACTCAACGGGAGTGGACGAGTCAATGTCATGAATTTTTGCAGGCTCTTGGGACGACGCGGTTGGCTTAATTGCTTGAGACGACCCATGCTTGACCTTCTTGCTGCGCCTGCTTGGGAGGTTTTCCAAATCCAAATTTTTGGATATGGATTTCCTCTTATCTCCAGTCACAGGACGAGCTTGACGATCAAGCTCAGGACGAGAACCTTCAGCAGCTACGTCCTTTCCCTTGCTGCTCCTCATGGTTGCCATTCCTATAGAAGGACGAAGAAAGATTAAAAAGAGAAAAATAGAGAATACTAAAAATGGAAAAATCTAATACTTACTCTTTCTTACTGTTATCTCGTGTGCAAGCGCGATCTTTGACGGATTAGGACCTAACCCCCACTTGGCTAGTCGTCTGAGGTTAACCAAGGAATGGAAATCCCTCTCTGGGTGCAGACGAGCCCTGTGGACGCGATCGCGATGCAACTTGCTTAAAACTGGTCGTCCAACGGCTGCAACAGAAGAACTTGGAGTTAGATGATATAATAATGAATAAAAAGAAAGAGAAGCAAAAAGGAAAAAGGGACTTACCCTCAGGACGAAGGTTCCCTAGGTCCCCGGTAAAACGACCAAATGTATCCCGGCCAACATCTGCAGGATTTCCAGCCCAAAATCCAGAGACGAAGAAAAACTCCGTCTTCCATTTCCTGTCAGACGAGGCCAAGGACTTCACCAATCTACAGTCATTACTTCTGGCTGTGAACTGATAAAAGCCAGGAGATTGATGAATTTCTGAGGGCTTATAGCAGTAGAGGAACTCGTCCACAGTAATAGGACGATCCCCTCCAAACACTTCCCTCCACAAAACTTGCATAGAGATAATCAATCTCCATGCATTGGGGTTAAACTGACACACTCCTAAACCTAACCTAAATAACAATTCTCTAGTGAAAGCATTTAAAGGAAACCTAAGACCTCCAAGAAGGTAAGCTTCATATACACCTATCCCAAAATGGGGATTACAACACCATTCTCCACGGACGGGTAATCTAGGATTAAACTCGTCTGGGATTTGGTACCATTCCCTAAGAATGTTCAACCTTTCCTCGTCTGTCTTAGAAGGGATATCTACAGCACAACTATATACAGTTACCTCCGTCTCGTCCAAAGGACTGGACGGAGGGACGGAAGACGAGGTACCTACCTGGGAACCTGAAGTTTTTCTAAGTTGTTTTTGTAATTCTTCTAAAGGAACCCCAGGGACCCCTGAGACATACTCCTCGTCAGTGGTGTTTCCTCTACTGCTACTACTAGAATCACTAGACTCATAACTACTCTTGTCATAATACTCGTCTATGGCTTTTTCTGTGCTATCGCTAGACGAGGAGACAGCTATTTCTGACATTTTTTGGAAAGAAAATTTTGAAAACCTAAAGACGAGGGGAGAAGGAGTACCTGGCTCTAGGACGAACTGAGGCTATGGACGCAGGGAAACTCTTAGACGAGGCTCTAGACGATGAAGGTCAAAGGAGTGAAATCTCAGAAGTGGGGAGGGTAATGAAGGCATCCCACTATTTATAGGTGGCTGACCTAGGCACATGAAACGACAACCAATTAGATGATGACACGTGGTCATCGTCTTGAAAAAATGAATCGACGAAATAAATCACCAATCAAATTAGGACACGTGGCATTTTCAGATCCGTAGAAAGAGGTTCATCCGTCCAAAGAAATAAGATTACTTGGACAACCCATGGACGAGGGGGCAACTGATAGGGTATAAAAAATGCTAAGTTGATTTCTCGTCCATGTGGTCGTCCGTCCTCTACATACACTGTGCTGCTACGCTCGTCCTTCACTTGCCATCCCCTCACTCGATCAACGTCCGTTCGTCCCAAGGGGAATGGACGAGTAGTGAACCTCGTCCGTCCACAGTGAAGGACGAGGTTATTTCGCCAAGGGCCATGATACTCTTCCAAACAACCAAACGTTGTATTGTTTGTATCAAATCACCTAACTATTCTGGACACCGTTTCTGATGAGGTAACTCCAATAACAGTTATGGAAGTTGTCCTCTGAGTTCTCCAAACACTACGACGATTGAAAAAATAACGGCCAAAGTTAGCACTATATAAAGACTCCTCTACACAAAGGTATGGACACGGAAAACTTTGAATAAAGAATTTTCTCTTTAAAACTGAGAAGAACAAATCCACTAACTTTGTCATCGGAGGACTTTTGGCCGGTCTCCACCGGTCTCCTCTGACTTATTGTTTCTTATTTTCAGGATTTCTCTTGTAGATCGACAGTGCCCGGAAATTTTAGCCCACTGATTCTTTGACATCATCATAAATAACCTGAGAAGATATTATTATTAACTAGTATTATGCCCGTGCGATGCACGGCTTAATAAAAAAAATTATATTTAAATTAAAAAATATATTTTTTTATAATATAATATAATTTAATAACAAATAAAATAGTAATTTTTAAAAATTATGACAAGTTTTAAATTTTTAGAAGCTCTTTGTAGTAAAATTTTAATTTGTTTATATATATATATATATGGCACTTAAAAATCTTTTCATTATACTTGCTAACATGTGGAGTAGTAGAAGTGCTAACCATATATAAATTTCTTGCATATATAACCAAAAACAAATTCCATAAATTACAAAAATAAAGTATCTAGATTGTAATGTAAATTTTACCTATAAATTACCAGTCAGCCTTTTTAACGTTGTCATAAGTGAGAAAATAATTAGCATAATCAATCAAAAACACCAAATCAAAAAATAATATCAATAATTAAGATGAATTGCATTATCTAATTTTTTTTAATAAAAAATCATAGAATTTAAGTAATAATTGATCTATGTTAATAGAAAAATAGAAACACAATAAATAAAATAAAAAGATAGCTCTTCTCACATAAATCTCCTAATTTCATATTGTAGATGAGTTCCATTCCAAATAGATTTGGTGTAAAATTTCTTATATATATGACTGAACTAAATATTCCATAAATTACAATAAATAAGTAAATAAATAAAAGTATCTAGACCTTCTAGGGTACCACACTCAAAATAATTTCAAAAATAGATAAATAAATGTACATAAAGAGAAATATATATATATATATATATGTATGTATATATATATATATATATTGTATTGCAATGTAAATGTAAAAGTTTACATATGAATTAGCCATGCATGTCTACCCATTTTGATATTGACATTTGTTTATAGCCATTTTGATATTGCCCTTAGTGAGGAAATATTCTGCACAATCAATTAAAAACACCAAATAGAAAAAATATCAATAATTGAAATGAATTGCATTATCTAAAATACTTTATAAAAATAATAGATTTCAAACAATAATTGAACTACGTCAATAGAAAAATAGAAACACATTGAATCAAAAATAAAAAGAAGATAGTTGATATGAATAAAGATGAATAAATTAGAGTAAACAAATATATATAGAAGAAGAGATGAATAGAGAAAAAAATTGTATGGTTCTATGAATTATTTGATATATATATATATGTCCACTCCATATAAAAGAAGTTAATATGAACAAAAAATCTAATGTTAGTTTAATTTGTGGAGGTGTGAAGTTAAAATCTAAATCTTAGAAGTTTCAAAAAAAGAAACCATCAAATATGTACAGTAACAAAAGTTAAGAAAATCCCAAGAACCATATTCGAGCACAACGGATTAAATTATAAACAAACATTATCATAGTTTTTAGATTGAGGAAGATAGAAATTTACCTTGTAAATAAGGAAAAAATTGAAGAGAGAGATAGACTACAATATGCCGTGTATATAGAATGAAAGTGTGAAATTGATATCATTCCCTTGTTGCAATAAAAAATTGATATTAGATAAATTAATAAATTAAGTTTTTGTGTCTATCAAACTTTATCCAAAGAAGTGATTTCAAATTAAATTTTTTTATCAACTTAGAAATTATAGAAAAAGAAGATAAGAACAAAAAAATATATATTTATTTTTGAAAAATCTATAATAATAATAATAATAATAATAATAATAATAATAATAATAAAATTTAAGTTGTAATTTGAGGAATATAGAAACATGCGAGGGATGAGATTTAAATTTAGAAAAATTTTAAAATAGACTTTTAGTTAGAGTAGAATTAAAATTTTGAAAATTTAGATGATAAATATTATCTAAATTAAATTTTTGTATGTTAAATATTATCCCTTAATTTAAGAAATATATCCTAACAAATAAAAAAATAATGTTAATTAGATAATATATATTATCTAAATTAAATTTTTATATATTAAATATTATCCCTTAATTTAAGAAATATATCCTAACAAATAAAAAAATAATGTTAATCTAATTTTATTTAATGATAAGAATGAATTAGAGTCCTGGTAGTATACTATTCAGTTTTAGTTCTTTAAAAATCTAAAAATTTAATAAAATTTCTGCAATTTGGTGAAGCCACATGGCATAACCACGGCGTCTAAGCTCAACTTTTATTATATATAATATGATGAAAGTTTTCTTTACCATATTTAGGTTTATTATATTGCGTGTCACGCGTTCTACTATCTTTCTAAGTGTCAAACAGAACTTTGGTCATGCTTGGTTCCCTGAACCATATACCTTGAGTAAATTGATGCTTTAAGCTACTTTTCTAAGTGTTAAATAGAACCTTAGCTATGCCTGGTTCTTCTGACCACATACTTTGAGTAAATTAATACTTTTTGACATCTATCTAAGTATCAAACAAAACCTTGGTCATGCCTAGTTCCCTTAACCATATACCTTGGGTAAATTGATGCTTTAAGTTACTTTTTTAAGTGTTAAACAAAACCTTAGCTATGTCTGGCTCCTCGGACCGTATGTTTTGGGTAAAGTAATACTTCTTGACATCTATCTAAGTGTCAAACAAAACCTTGGTCGTGCCTAGTTCCTTGAACCACATACCTTGGGTAAATTGACGTTTTAAACTACTTTTCTAAATGTTAAACAGAACCTTAGCTATGCCTGGCTCCTCGGACCACATGCTTTGGGTAAATTAATACTTCTTATCATTTTTGCCAAGTGTCAGGGCAAAGCCTTAGTTATTCGAGACTATTTGGACTACATATTGTAGGTAAATTAGTGCTTCTTATTGATTACTTGAATGTCAAATATGATCAGCTACTCTAAACAGCAAAGATCTTCATTATGATAATAGGCTCAAGTGGATGCTCATGAGCATCACTTAAAGCATTTGCAGGCATACCTGTATTTGTTTGAGAGTTGAATATCCCTTTAGTCCTTTAAACTTACTAATGAGCAAGGAGCAGAGTAAGTTTAAACCTGTATGTATGCTACATTACTGTGTATGTTCTTGAAGATAAAATTATGTTTTGCCGAGATGATGGACTTAGTAGATTTAACCTGTTTTGCTGCTGAGCATATGAGATGGGATAATGTTTCTACTACTTGTGCAGATTGGTGAGAAGATTTTAACCTAAGTCTATTAAGTGTTAGATAAGACAAAAATTATATCAACACCAGTATGAGAATCATAGGAAGAAAGAAATTATGGATAACTTTCATTAATTAAAGCCTTAAAACAAGGCAGATTGAATACAAAAGGGGTAACACTAATTACAAACTTTGAAAATAAAAATAGTAGCTAAAAAGAAAAAAAAAATAAAAAAAAAAGAAAAGAAAGGAGAGAACTACACTGGAAGTTATTTCTATTTTATAACAATCTTTCCTTGGGGAGGGGCTTTGTTAGGCTGAGTGGACACTACTTTTGAGGCCTCGGGGCCCTTACTTGCAGGATCAACCTTGGTAGGCAGGGGAAGAGTAGTCAGGACAATCTCCATCTTTTTGGGAACTTCTTTCTCAGCAAGGGGGTCCTAGGTGATAGTTGGGGGCTTCGTGGCATCAGGGGCCACTCCCTAGTTGGTGTTCTTTTCCTTTTCAGTACCTCAGGCTGCTTAGCCACCTCGAAGGGTTTGTCAGAAGAGGTTAAGACTTCAGCTAGACCGTCCTTGCCTACTTCTGTCGCCTTGGGGGCAGTATCAATGCTCGAGTTGGTTGGGTCAGATGCTTGGATGGTAAGCGGGTAGTATACACTTTCTGGCTTCCTAAGAATAGAAGAAGCCTGAACCCCAGCTTGGTTAAAAGCTTCATGCCATACTTGGGAGCAATAGTTTCTACATACCCCCAAGACCTCAGCCCTGAGGGCCTCTTCAGTCTCTACCACTCCTATATCGTACCCTTGCTGCTCGGCCTCGTCCTTGGCTTTCTTTACTTGATCCTTGGCCTTTTCAACCTCCAATTTTTTCTTTAGGGTAATGATTTGCTCTTTGGAGGCGGCTAGTTGATCCTCGGCATTGCGAAGAAGCACTCGTTAGCCTTCGGCTTGCCTCTCGGCACTATCCAAGGCAGCTGCAACACTTTTTCTTTCCATCTTTGCCTTGGTTAGCTTAGCCTTTAGCTCTTGGTTGCTCTTCTCAGCCACATGGAAGGCGTCCACAACTACAATTCGTTTCCCCTCCTTTTCCTTCATCATGCGATGAGAACTATTCACCATCTCCTTGGCCCTAAAAGTGGCTTGAATGGCCTAGAAATGAGAAGGTACACAATTAAAAAAAATACCATGGCCAGATCCCTCTTCAAGCCAAGGAAGACCTCATGCTTCCTCATGGATCTAAGGTCGGCCATATCCTTAGGTAGCAGCAAGGGTTGCTCTATTGCATTAGCTACATACCTAGCCATGCCCCCTTAGAAGTCTCGGATGGAGGCATCACTCGGAAGAAGAGCTTCATCTAGCTTTAAGGGTGGGGCCTAGGCTAGGGCTGCAACTCAGTGCTCACCCCTCTTTTCTCCCTCATGGGCTGGCCTTGTTTGCATGCCCCTAGGTTACTTAGCTCCCCTCTGGGGCTCGTCCTCCTAGGAGGGATGGGTTCTTCCTGTCTCCATCACCTCTTTACCCTTTTGATCCCTTTTCCTTTTATGGTCGGTGGGATCAGCTTGGGTGGATTGAGGGGGTGGTGGGGTGGGAAGCTTTGTCTGGGCTGCCTTCCTACCAGGTTGAGATTCCAGAAGCTCTTGGAGGGTTAATCTTTGCTTACGCTAAATCCCCATCTCTTCAGGGATGGAGGTGTCTTCTTGGGAGTTGTCTGCTTGAACCAAAGGGAGGTGGTTGGAGTTGCCAACTTGAGGCTTTGGAGATAACGACTGGTCAAAGATAGCAAATTCGTCTTCAAAGTCAGTCACTTCAACCACTTCTTTGTCTTCTTCCTCCTCTTCCTCCTTGGTGGTTGGTTGCAATGAGGTTGTCTCCTCGGCAGCGCGTTGAAAGGGTAGTGCTACCCTTGGTATGCCCTTTGGAATGGGAGTGGTGGCGAAAGTGCCTTCTGGTATTAGGCCAGTGGTCAGAAAGCCTGGATTAGCAATGCTGATATGGTGCAGTCGAGGATCCCTGGCTTTAATGACACACTTTGGCGCTAAGAAGCTCTTGGAGATCGGGATGTAGTCCAAGATCAGATGGGCCGCCCTGAGTTGGTCGTTTGTGTGGATGAACACCTCGGCCTTCAATATCTTGTCCAAACTTGGCTGGTTCACAAGACTGAAGTTAGGCACAACGGCGTTCTTATCTGCAAAATCATGGAGAAAAACAACAAAATATTGTTAGCAAAAAAATAGAACTAATCAAAGGAAAATTTATATACAATTGTTCAAACCTAAACCTAATACCCCACCTGGTTTCCCTTCCCTCGTCGGGCAAGGGAGGCCATCGTGCCACTCTCTTAATACAATCAAAAAGTCTTTGTTTAGGCCTTTATTGGAATCGGGGAGGCACTAGATAAGCTTGACCTCAGGGTACCTAGACTTGAGGTAATACTCCTACCTCGTTAAGTGATGGAGGTTGTAAACCCAATTGACATCGTGGTGTGTGAGGTTTAAGCCCATCCTGTAGTTAAGGGCATGTCCACAGCCTAAGATTCTAAACATGTTGGGTGTGCACTAGGTGGGAGCTAACCTATGGGCCCTAAGATAGTCCCTGGTAATATTATCCATAGGGATTCTCATTCCTCTTTCTATGAAGGCAATCATTGGGATCACCACTTCTCCCTCTTGCCTTTTCTCGTACCATTTCCTTTCCTTACAGTACCTAATGCCTACCCTTGGAGGGATCCTATATTGAGCCCTAAAACTCTCTATTCCTTCCTTGGAGTCTACCAAACTCTTGAATCTACCCATTTCTAGAAAGGTTTGGGAGTACTAAAAAGATTGAGAGAAGAAAGTGGAGCCAAGGAGAAGAAAAGTACAGAGAAAAGAAAAATACATGGAAAAACAAAGTGTAAAGATTTATGAAGACTTACAAAAAGAAGAATAGTATCCTTGGACAAGCTTATGGTATTTGTAAGGGCACGAGTGAGTTGGGAAAGTTGGCAAGTTCAACGTATGTGAATGCTAAAGTGAGATGAGTGATTGATTTGAGTGGTTTTTATATCAAAGAAAAAGTTAAAAGTGGGAAAATTCCTGTCCGAGTTCCAGCAGAATCCTCAGCCGTTGGATCCGCATCGCGCCGTGGAATGTGGGGAACATGGAGCCGTAAAAATTTAATGAGGGTGTCTCGAATGCCGAAGCGTCAGAAGTGGGCCTTGAGCAGTCAGAAAGGGCATCTGTATCATCAGAGGTGATGTAAAATGGGAGGGGAGGAACTATCATTACATCGAAATCCTCCTTCCTTCCTGAAGAGCTAGAAAGAAAAATCTCGAGGGGCTATTGTAGGGATGTTAGGTCCAAGAGCCCATATTTATATATATATTAGGCCAGGGGCCCAATCTAAGGACGTTAAATAATTCGAGGATGGGTAAACACTTTCATAAGGATCCGTGTTAGTAAGTAAAGAGGTGAAATCTGGTTAAGGTCGTCCAAAAGAGCGGTCCGAGGACAAATGCATCCTTGGCTAACCAAAGCCGAGGTCCGAAGGTGTGGTCTGCCGCCCTGGGGAACGTTCCAAGAAATTTTGTTGATATGGATAAGTATTACAGAAACATAGGACAATGAGGAGTTCTAAAAAAAAATCTAAAGAGAAGGTTGCTACTACCACATTGAATGCTCTGCAGCTTACTTTTTGACTGCATTAATGTGGAGAAGACCTTTGAACTGTGGTGCATTGACTGCCCTAACGCACAGAGGGCCTGAGAGGTTATTCGATGGGACAAGCACTCAAGTAGTGGCTTGGATAATCAACAAGCGGAGGGCCAAGATCGTCTAACAAGAACTATATAATGGAAGAGACCCTCCATGGTAAAGGGGATCAAGAAATGAGAGAAAAACACGGTAGTCATCAAGAACTGACTTTGTAATCAAACTTGAAAGAAATATATAAGAACCGATCTCCTCGAACTGTGCCAGATAATTTTCTTTAGCTTAAATTAGTTTGTTTTCCTTTTCCTGTCACCTAAATCCATTATTCTTGTTGTTTAACTCGTTAAAGTCCAGTTTTCCAACTCACTTTCTACAAATTCATTGTATTGGGCTTTTTGGGCCTAAGTTCATTCATCACTTGGGCTAGGGACCCAAACTGCGTCCTTACATGGACTATATAACAACATTAATATAAAACTGATTATTGATGGCAGGAAATTTGTGGTTTCGATGGTCAGGAATAAGCTCTTCTTCTTGTTATTGATGACAATTTTTTTTATAGAGTGGTTTTTCCAAGATCATATGATGGTTTTATATATAAAATACATAGTAGTAAAAATTACACCAAACTACTCTTGCACTCAGCCAAAAAAAAAAAAAAAAAAAAAAAACCACACACACACACACAAAACAGAAAACACAAAACTACTCTAACAATTCCTTGCAAGAGTATTGTAATCACGTCAGTAGATTAATATCTATATTAGTTTTTAATCTATGAACTTTTCTTTTCTTTTCTTTTTTTCCTTGCACGAAACCAAGTATTGAGCAATATACTATATGTCTATATCATTCACTAAAAAAATAAACCCAGAAAAGAAAATTATCCAAAAGTACTTTAAGCAAGAGAGAGATCATACCTATAATGAAGCAGCAAAGTGAATTGTTTTTCTTTGATACCAACTCTGTTTAACACACATGACTATGTTGTAAAGTAAAAGCTTTATATACGAAATAGAGTTATAGTTGAAGATGAAGAACGAAACTGGCTCTATTTTAATATACAGATTCAAATGGGCCAAGCTAAACACTATAAGGGCCCACCAGTTTGACTTTTCGCTTTTGCTTAAAAAAAAAGGGAGAACAAACAAAATAAAGAAATAGAATTTGACAAGATATGAATAAATAAATTGTAGAAGAATTTGGATTGTAATTAAATTAAGATTTTTATCAACTTAGAAATTATAGGAGAAGAAGATAATTATACATTGAAGTGAGAAAATAAATATATAAGATATAAAACCTAAAATAAAAAGAATCTAAAAAAAAAGAAAAAAAAGAAAAAGAAAATAGTGGCGACATGGAAAATTGTGGAGCTCCAGAGGTTCGGTTATATATATATACTATTCGCTAACCCGTGCGATGCACGGGAAAGTTCTTAGAAATGCTAAATATTTTTTTCTAATCAAATTAAATGCATTTTTAGTCGGGTTGAGAGAAATTTAGTTAACTTAAATGAACCTTTTCGCTTTGGATTTTAAGGAATAACTCACACAAAAAGGAATATACAAATTTCATTATGATTTGAGCTGGTCAACCAAGGGATGTGTGTGTGTGTCTATATATATATATATATATATATATTTCTTAATCTGCCAACAAAGCAAATTATTGCCCATTTGAAGCTATTTACAATGTTCATTCTAGGCAGTAGCTTACATACTCTTTGTTGCTGTGATTTACAATTTGAGTAGATGAAAAATAATATAATGTTCTATCATTGGTTATTGCCTTCACAACAAAAAGGGTAAAATTTCAAATCAAAAGATTACATATCACATTTAAAAGAAACACTAACAGAAAGTAAAATATATGTCATGCACTAATAACAAATGATCATAATATTCAAAGAGTTTTGTAAATCAACAACAAAATCTTATTAAATTGCTGGGGGCAGCTTCACTAACTATATTTTATAAAAAAAAAATAACCTTCTTCATAAGACTTGTTTAAGTTATCATATTAAATATGAGAAAACGGGTGCAAGCATATTGTTGTTGACTCTACACTATACCAAAAAGAGTCTCTCTTGGATTGCTTCATTCTTCTCTTTGCTCTACAACTAAAACCCCCCCATCATAAGCTTCCTGCCTTGCAAAACTATCAACCATCAATAATACACCCAAAATGATAAAAATCTAAATAGATTAAAATGTTAGATTGAGAAAGAACTTAACTGTTTATTTATAACTGCCAAAAATGTTTAAGGATTTCTAAAACTACTAAAGTTTGTCAGGGTTAACAAATTTTATACACCTATGGGAATCTAATTCTTTTCAATCCAGTCAAAGAATTAGATAAACAAACAAAAAGAATAGAAAAGATATAATACCTGTTTTCAAAGTTTTCAAGGGCTTTAACTAATTCCTCATACTTATATTCCTTTATCTCCACCTCTACCTTTACTTTCTCCACCACTCCTGCACATTTTAAAATGCCAAAATAACCCAACAACGTCATTTAATGCAATATCTTTTAAATTAAAGTATGGACACAATAAAAATGAGTGAAAAATATCGTAAATTTATGTAAACATTCAAAAATTTGGGAATTTAAATTCAAATTCTGTAATAAGAACAAAACAGTTGGGAATATTATCTTAAAGGTGCTGTCTTACACAAAACAGATTGGGTTGCCGAGCTATTTGGTTTTTCCTTTACAGATGATGTACGGTAGCTGTTTTTCCTTTCTTTCCCACTAACAAAAGTAGTATTGTTTACGAGAAAATTTTGAGTTGAAGCCAAGAGAAGAATTTTTATAGATACAAAATATTCAAGGGCAGGTTGTATGATTGAAAACAAATATTTTTCCTTCCAACCATTTAAAAGAAATATTTTACCTTCTCACAATGAATTATTGGAAAAACAACTAAAAACAGTTATAATGAGTATAACAATCACAATAAACAATATGTTCCAACCGTTTAAAAGAAATATTTCTTTTATCTTGTATAACAACTCAGCTGAGTTAAATATACTTTTTAAAAAATTTTAAAATGAAAATAATCTAAAAACAAAAGAGCCATTTTTTTTTTTGTTTCTCTTTTTTCTTTTATTTAGCAAGTAAACAGAATAATGAACAAATATAGATTCCATAAACAAAACTATCTACATTAGACAAATAGTGCAATACATGTATTAGTAGCAAAGCAGTAAATGATCTGATTAATGGTTTTATATTGACTATTTATATATAACTTTTATGCAACAGGAACTTTTTAAAAATTTTTTTTTACAGAAATTGTTAACAAACCTTGAGTCGATGTAGTTAAGTATGCAGTTCTTTATTTAAAAATGAAAGTAGAACTTGCAAAATAAGTATTTTTTAGTTTTTTTAATTAAATAATTTGTAAAAAACAGAATAAGGAAGATCAATAATAGTGCAGTAAATGACCACCTAAATCAAGTTAATACCTACTCACAAAAACAACAGCGAGAAAAGAATTACTGGCTTTGCAATCTTTAATAGTCGGAAACTGATTCACATGCTCAGGTGCATTATGATTATAAAGGTACAAAACTACAGAGATTGCAATCTTTAGGAGGCAGCAAACAAATGTGCAAGATCTGGAAGACAGCATCGAAAACAGGTCATTCTAAGCTTTAGTAGTTAGAAACATATTCACATGCTCAGTAGCTAATGTGATATTAGAACTAAAATCAAAAGTCATATCAATAGAGAAATAAAAAAGAAAAAAAAAAAAAAACAGTTTTTGACAATATCTGAGGACCTTAAACAATCATATATTATGAACATTCTCTGTTAAAAAAATGAATTTTTCTCTCAAAAAATCACATGCCCAAACATAAGCCTAAATTTTTGATAAATCCAAACATAAGCCTAAATTAAAACAAATTCAGATAAAGAACGATACTAAAAACTCCAGCAACCCAAAACTGAAACAAACCCCAGCAGCAACGTAAAACTAAAACAAACCCCCAACAATCGCAAGAACCAACCTAGCAAATAGACATGCTAACTATAAACTATTGACTCCTTGAGAAATATGCCAGAGTTCCAAAGATTAGTCATTTAGTTGCATCAATGATTTAGATAAAAAAAATAAAAAAAAAATAAAATAATAAATAAAATAATAAAAAAGAAAAAAAAGAAAAGAAAAAAAGAGAAGAAGAAACAATCTATGGAAGAGTATAAAAGAGAAGAAAAAGAATCTGTCCAATACCAGAACAATCTCATAGACAAAACATTCGGCTCCATGCTTCATCTGATTATGTTAGATCAGCAATTATGCAGCAAAGGGGACCGGTCTGACAGTAGTGAAGGGCCTCCCGTAGATCTCTCTCTCTCCAATTCTTTCTACACAACACATTTATTATAGGAAAAAAATGAAATCAAGAGGTAAACAAATCAACCATGCCTAAAATTATTATTAAACCCCATAACTATCTGTAACACACAACCCATACATATCACTGAATTAATTTTTCAGCCAAAATAAATTAATCATCAGGCCAACTCTTAGGCCTTTCAAAAAACATAGAAAAAAAAAACCATTAAATTGATACTATCTCCACTATGAAACCCATCAATATTTACAATATTTTCTTACAAAACCTGTAGAATTTGAAATCCCTAAATTGATAGAAAACCTAATTGAAGACATATAATTAAAACATAACTTTGAGGCTCTGTTCCATTTAAACCAATTTCAATTTGAATTTTAACCCATATCAATCAAATAAAATTGAAACTTGAAAAATATCAGATTAGAATTCTTCATACCTAAAAAATTGTCCAACATCAGAAACGGAAAAGGATCTACATTCTTCAAGTTAATCCTGAAAATCAAATGCCTAGAAAGGGGGCCAAAAAATAATCAATGCCTAGATAATAAAAACTCAAGAACAAAATAATCATGAATCAAAATTGACATCAGCCAGAGGAGTTGTGGCTGAGAAAAGAAGGAGGGAGCTCCATTGAATGAGAGAGTTAAAGAAGAAGAAGGAGATGGGAGTGAGTTTGAAATAGAGAGAGTTTGATTGAGGGTTTTGTTAGGGATGAGTTTGCATTTGAGAGAGAGTTTTGAGATAGGTGCGGTTGATTTCTGCGTTTAGGCTCCTCTTGTAGTTAGGTTTTAATAGGAATTGGGTTTGTAATCTATATTTGATGGGAAAAAAAAAATTTATTATTATTTTGGGTTTGTAATTTGTATTTGATGTAAAAAAAAAAAATATTATTATTTATATAAGCATTGCTAACGTGGAAAATTGTGAGAGCTTTAAAAGTTTTGGTTTTATATATATATATATATATATAGGCTAGTTATAGGCCCGTGCGTTGCACGGTTTTATGAAAAAACTTATAAAATAAATTTATAAATAATTATATATTTTATTAGATTCAATAAAGATAAAAAAAAATATTATCAAGTGTAAATAATTATCTCACTAAAATAAGGGGTAAGATTTCTTCCTAAAACTAAATTAATTTGATAAATCCAAATTGATAATTATTTAAAAAAAAAAAACGTACTAAACAATTGATGAATCTAAAATTAATATAATCTTGATAATATTATAAATTAAAATTAAAGTTGATAATTCAAGAATACACGTGTAGAACATCTTGATAATTTGATGTAACATAAAAATCAAATAAGAAAATTGTTAAAATTAATCTATTAATTCTAGCCATATTTAATCATTAATTCTAAGACCCTAACCCTAAGCATATAAATTAGATCAAAGCTAAGAAAATTAGTTTAAACAAAAGGAAACCAACACACAAAACCCAATCAATTTAATAAAAACAAAATACAAAAACAAAGACGGAGCCTTTAGAAACTTGACAATGTTTTCGAATGTTTTGAATTCATTAATTAAAATTACACGAAGACAAAAAACCCATAATAACACTAAAGAATATAAACAAAATGAAAATAATAATAATAAAAGTGTTTTCAAACAATTTACTTCATTTAAATATTTTATATGGTCTCAAAAGAGAGAAAACATCAATTTTCAATCTAACACAATCAATTTCATTTAATTTGACAAATAAAATTTCTACCATTCTTACCTCTTCTTTAATATTGGAGAGTTGTGGGTACTTGATCTTGATTTAACTCCTCTGTTTTATTTTTTTGTCAAACACTACACAAATTTGCAATTTTTATTATCTTACCAACTTGCAATTCAAGCTTGTATTTGAAACATTGTTATTCCACTTAAATCGATTAGAATTTTTTTTAATAATATTCAAACATGAGAAATAGTAAATAAATAGAGTTATTTACATAATTAAATCATTATATATAATGAGATACATTGTAAAAGATACCACCAAATCCACCACATTTGTTTAGTACTTACTGAATTTTTGTTATATCATCGTCATATCATCCTTCCAGTTGTATTTGCACCTGTAAATACTTTGAAGGATCAATAATGATGAAATTTTCTCATACAACTATTTACCTTCTTTTCAAGAGCATTTCCAGTTCTAACTTTTAATACGTGCATTGCTTTTGCTTTGCATTTACTCCAACCAAATTCTATTTAGATCTATGAGAGTAAGCTACGTGAACCGTATATAGAGCAAGCCATGTGAACCAAAGCCTACATGTAAAAGCATAGCGTGGATCAGAAAATACCATTAAGAAGCAAGGTTTCAAATTACAAAAAAAGAAAAAAGAAAAAAGGGATTATGGTGTTGCTGAATCTTGGACTCAAAAAGTTGTACTGTTGGTGAATTTTAAGAGCATCTTTGGCTGCATGGGCAGTGATGAACTTATGATTTCAAGTATTAGGCCATTTTCTTCTGATCGATTCTTTTTATTTGACCTTGAGAGTTTAAATGAAAACAATCTTAGAATTGAAGATCTTGGAATTGAAAATATTTTACTGGAGCACTACACAACTAATCTCATGGAGAGCTTAGTTTTACTCAATGATTAAACCATAAGAAGGTAATCTTTTGAAATTCTTATTGATGAGTTTGTTCCTTTATTAATGTTGTCGGTATGGTGGTTTAAATAAAATTGATAAACATCAATGATTGATTAAGATTTTGTGTACATCCTAAAAATTGATTAAGTATTAGAGTTTAATTTGATAATAACAACTAAACTTCTATTTTATCCAAAATATTGCAATTTTTAAAATCTAAACAAAATTCTTCAATTTTTTTATGTGTAGTAAAAATTTATGAAAGTGTGAAGCTGATTTTTTTTTTTTGAAAAATAGAAATTATAGGAGAAGAAGATAAGAATAAAAAATATATATATATATATATATCTATTTTTTTAAAATCTAAAAAAAAAAAAATCATGCAATTTAAGAAGATAAGAACAAAAAATATATATATCTATAAAAATTTATGGAAGTGTGAAGCTTAAGAATAATTTTTTTTTTCTTAATGGAAGAGAAGGAGTTAAGTTGATATTAAATTATTAAGTTTTTGTGTCTATCAAACTTTATCTAAAGAAGTTATTTCAAATTAAAATTTTTATCAACTTAGAAATTATAGGAAAAAAAAGATAAGAACAAAAAAAAATTATATTTATTTTTCAAAAATCTATTGAAATTTCTGCAATTTGGTGAAGACACATGGCGCAACCACGACGTCTAAACCTAACTTTTATTATATATAACTAGTTAAAAGCCCGTGCGTTGCACGGTTTTATCATAAACTTATATAATATATATTTTATTTGATAAACAATAACCAAATAAATAATTATTATAATAACAAAAGGAATACCTGTTATGTAAAGTACTTTGTTTGGCGTTGTTGGAATGATTAGGGGGAAAAAGAAAGAAATTTTAATGTTGGTTTTTTATTTTTCTTTGTTTGGGTATTAAAGAAGTTGTAGTAAACTGAGATTAATACATGTATCTGGCTTAGTTGAGAATTTTCTGGAAATTAAATTTTACCAAACCATGAAGCACAAATTATGATACTCTTAGCAGGTATTTTGAATAATTGGTAATAGTAAGAAATAACGAAACAACTAACTATTATAATAAAAAAAGTAATAAAACTATTTGGCATAATAACTATTAAATATAAAATGATAACAACTATAAAAAAAAATTATTATTTTGTAACATATCAATTTTGTTCTAATGAGTATTAAAAATGTCTATTGGTATCATAAAATAATAATTTAAGATATTATAAAATTGAACTTAAATAAATAAGTAATTTTAAAATTGTACTAACCTTTTTCTTAACTCTATGACCTCTAGAATATCTAAATTCACATACAACTTTGAAGAGTTTGTAGAAGACAATGATAATTTCCCTACCATCATCATTCATACATAAGTAGTTTAAATTATGATGTTTAAACACATTTCATGTATATCAAAAGAAAGAATTGCTTACTCATATAAGTCTTAACAGTGGTTGATGTGATAATTATAATAGGCCGCACAGAATTATCAAAACATATATCTTCATTAATTGCCTTTGCAAATTTATCCCAAAATGTGATTCTAATTTTTTCCCTCTTGCATAAACATTTTTGTTAGACAATTAAAAATTTATCTCTTAACAAAAATGTACAAATCTAAGTAATATATTCATCAATATCTAACTAACCTGTTATCTTGAAGTTCAATTAGCCTTTTGTTCAATTTTTTCCCACGCACCTCTATCTTTTCCATGGGAGAAATTCCAACGATTTCTCCTATTACATCTACAAACGATAAAGTGATTAATCAAAATAATGAGTTATGAAGATAATAGTATATAAATATATTTTAAGTATAAATGTATAATCAAAATTACCTGTTAGAGTTGTGTTTTTGTCAGCAAGATACTTCAGCTCATCAAATGGAACCAATTCAAATTTTTGTTTTGCAATAAGTTCATCATTTGTTTCTAGCAACTTCACAGATGTTGTTGCATAAAATCCTATAAGCATCATTGTTTTCGACAACTCCAAAATATTTTATTCGATAAATTTTACCTTCTTGTATATCTCTAAAATGATTAACAAATGATTTTCTAATACTTGCATGAATAAGACTATCCTGAAAAAAATGAGAATAAACTTATCAAGAAAATATAATTCAATTGTATTTGAAGAGCTAAAAGTAATTACATATTAAGATGCACAACAATTGCAAAGAGTATAATATATTTAAAAAATAATATTTTTGCAATGCAGACTCATTGGTCTGTGCAAATTATGGTTCCATGGAGGCACTAATAGGCAAACTAACCTGATTCAAGCCCTTTAGAGGCAATTAAAAATTAAAAACATATTATAATATATAATTAAAAAAACATAGTATAAACATCAATAGTAGATTCACATACTAAGAGTTACCGGAAAACAAAAAAAATTAATTTCTTAAGAATCAAACTAACATTATTAAAAAAAAAAAAAATCAATTGACAATCCATAACAATTCTCTAAATTAGATTAAACTTAAGGAAATAAACTTAAAAAAATACACAAAATATATTCAATTTGATGGGAAAAAAAATACATACTTGTAAAGTTGTAGGTAGAAGAAGAGAATGGTAGAAATTATAGGTAGAAGAATAGAATAATAGCGCAAAGGAATCGTATGATGGGTATATATATACACACACACACTCCACATTGAAGAATTTTATATAAACAAAAAGTTTAAAACTAATTATATCTACTGAAGTTTTTCTCTGCTGGTCAACTTCTTATCTTCACCAACATCGTTTTTGTTTTTGTTTTTGTTTTTTTTTTGGGGGGGGTGGTCTTTGTGAATGTGAGGGACTCATTTTTTTTTGTTAGATCAGCCTCTTCTCCGTGTATTTTTATTTTTATTTTTATTTTTAATATTGGTCTTTGTGAACGTGAGGGACTCATTTTTTTTTTTGTTAGATTAGTCTCTTCTCCGTGGTTTTTTTTTTTTTTTTTTTTTTTTTTTTTTTTTTTTTTTTATAATATCGGTCTTTGTGAATGTGAGGGACTCTTTTTTTGTTAGATCAGCTTTTCTCCTGGAATAGTGCCATACCATCTCTACATACATGTCTATCTAATGCGTGAACTGTGATAACTTATATATATATATATATATATATTTTTAAAAAATTTAAAAATTTAAGAAAATTTCTGCAATTTGGTGCTGCCACTTGGCGCAATTACGGCGTCTAAGCCCAATTTTTATTATATATATAATATGATATATGAGAATAAACTTATCAAGAAAATATAATTCAATTGTATTTGAAGAGCTAAAAGTAATTTTATTATCTTATTTCAAAACTTACCTTCTCATTAAGCAGCACCAAATCAACACTCATAAGTTCATTATTTGTTTTAATGTTAAGAACTTCCCACATTCTTGTAACTCTAACTCTAATATTCCAATCATCTTTATCAGTGTCGATTTCATCCAAGAGATTATATCTTTGATTTTGTCTATCCATTCTGATTAAAAAAAAAAATTACTAGCATTTACCTAAAAACAAAAGAAATTTTGATAGAGAAAAATGAAAAGTAAAATTTTTGAAAAATTAAAAATTTTTACACCTTCAACTATTGCAAACATAATAACATATTAATAAGATGCACAACAATTGCAGAGTATAATATATTTAAAAAATAATATTTTTGCAATGCAGACTAATTGGTCTGTGCAAGTTATGGTTCCATGGAAGCACTAACCTGATTCAAGCCCTTTAGTGGGAATTAAAAATTAAAAACATATTATAATATATAATTAAAAAAATAGAGTATAAACATCAATCGTAGATTCCCAGACTAAGAGTTACCGCAAAACAAAAAAAAAATAATTTCTTAAGAATTAACTTAAACAAAAACACAAAATATATTCAATTTGATGGGAAAAAAAAGTAGAGTAAACAAATAAGTATATTAATAAGATGCACAACAATTGCAAAGAGTATAATATATTTAAAAAATTATATTTTTGCAATGCAGACTAATTGGTCTATGCAAGTTATGGTTCCATGGAGGCACTAACCTGATTCAAGACCTTTAGCGGCAATTAAAAATTAAAAACATATTATAATATATAATTAAAAAAACAGAGTATAAACATCAATCGTAGATTCACAGACTATGAGTTACCGCAAAACAAAAAAAATTAATTTCTTAAGAATCAACTTAAACAAAAACACAAAATATATTCAATTTGATTGGAAAAAAAAGTAGAGTAAACAAATAAGTACTTGTAAAGTTGTAGGTAGAAGAAGAGAATAGTAGAGATTATAGGTAGAAAAAAAGAATAATAGCGTAAAGGAATTGTATAATGGGTATATATATACACACACTTCACATTTTATATGAACAAAAAGTCTAAAGCTAATTAAAGTTTCAACTTCACCGGGTCTTATTGGCCAAGGAAGCACAACACTTTGTATCACCATATTATATCTACTGAAGTTTTTCTCTGGCGATCAACTTCTTATCTTCACCAACAATGTGGGTTTTTTTTTTTTTTAAATTTTAATATTGGTCTCTGCCGATCAACTTCTTATCTTCACCAACAACGTTTGTTTTTTGTTTTTTTTTTTTTTTTTTTTTTGTTTTTTTGGTTTTTTTTTTTGTTTTTTTTTTTTGTTTTTTAAATATTGGTCTTTGTGAATGTGAGTAGACATGGCAAAACGGGCGGGTCGGGTTGGGTTTGGGTCGAGTCAATCGGGTTGCGGATCAAACGGGTCATTTTAAGTGGGTTAAAATTGGGTTGGGGTCAGGTCGAGTCGTATTTTTCACATGAATTTTTTTTTTTGATAAAGAAAACAACATGTATTTGCCATTTGAAAAGTTATGCAATAAATTACTTGATGTGAAATGCATTATTTTGAATTCACCATTTATATCAATAATAAACTCAGTTAAACTTATTAATACTTATTCAATAATTTTAGAATTATACAAAGCCTAACATTGCTATCTAAAACAAAATAACACAAAGATAAGTAAAACAAATATACAAGTTTTATTTCTACACAGTATCAACATTCCAAAATATAAAACAAAATTACAAATGACTCATTGAATAACTCATTTGATAAAGAATAAAAACATATAAGAAATTTACAATCTTGAAAATTAATTTTATAATCTATTATCAATTGTGGTTGACACTCTATTTCAATTTGAGATATACTTTAAAATTTGATTGCTTACTTATTTATACATGGTATCTTTTATGAATATCATATTATTATTAAGTAACACACACTCTAGAAAATATCATAATTTATTTTGAAAAACTATTTATTTTGGACATAAATTATTAAAAAATAGGTCTAAGTATTCATAATTTATGCTAAGTTGATACTTTAGCTTCATTATTTTCACACTTGTGAATGTTTCTCACACATATTTACAATTTTAAATCTATATTTTTAACTCTACTGTAACCAGATTATCTTGGCATACACTTTGCTATTTGATATTTAAAAATATTTACTCATTACAGATTGTTCAATCATTTGTCTTTCAATTAATTTACATGCAGTTATGTAAATGTATCAGTTGTTTCCTTAAAGTTCACAATAAACAATTAAACCAATATTGTTTTAGTTTTACTATTTTTTTTTACCAAAAAAAAAAGTTTTAAAAAAATGGTTCAGGTTTGGGTCGCGGGTCGGGTCGCGGGTCGGGTTGACCCGCAAAAACACGAGTAGGGTCACGGGTCAACCCGTTTTTGCTTCGGGTCAAAAAAATTGGGTTCGAGTCCAGTATTTTTGGGTTGGGTCGGGTCAGAAAATTCTGACCCATTTTGCTATGTCTAAATGTGAGGGACTCCTTTTTTTTTTTTTTTAGTTAGGTCAGCCTTTTCTCCCTGAATATTGCCATACCATCTCTACATTCATGTCTATCTAATGTGTGAACTATGATAACTTATATATTTTTTTTTCTAAAAATTTAAGAAAATTTCTGTAATTGGTGTTGTCACTTGGCGCAATTACGGCATCTAAACCCAACTTTTATTATATATATATATATATATATATTACAAAGTGTTGCAACCTATGATCAAATACAGGAAAGTTTTTTGAGCTGTATGAATTAGATGCTGAAATTGGCCATGAGGAGCTTGATTGGAAAATGAAATCAAGTGGTGAGGGGAAATGTTGGAAGGTGAATTCATGTTAAAAGAAGTTTGGTTATTGTTTGATAAACTCATTTGAGCTATTTGTTCATCTATTGAAGAGAGTAATTTGCATGCAAGAATAGCTATCCTTTCTGGTCAGGTTGGCATATCTGAAAGTGGGATCGATGATGCTGTTCAAAAGCTTGTTGCTCATGGATAAGGGAGTGATGGGACTTATATAAGCCTAACCATATTTCCACTGCTGTTTGACTACTTTTTGTAGCTAAAAGCCTCTTTGGTAGATAGCAGTTTGGTATATCCTCTCTTGTAGATAGCAATTTGGTATTCAAAAATGTGTATTAAAGATTTTTGGAGAGTTTAAGGATCAGCATATAGCTGAAACGACAATCTATTTATGTCCCTTTCCATGTTTTACAGATGCTACATCTGCCAATTTTACCGTGGAGAGAGAGAGAGAGATTATGACAAGCACTTCTTTGATCTAGTCAACTTCTGGTAGTTAGGATGAGATTTTTAGATGAATAAAGTACATATTAAAATTTCTGCAATGATATTTTTTTACATGTTGTAGTTCACTTGTCTTTTGCTTTCTTCTTTGTGAAATAAAGTTGGGCGAATGGAGCAGTTGGAGACATCTGATCAAGCAAAAGCCAGAGGTGGAAATTCTGTAAGTTTTCCATGCTGCATAATTTGCACTTCAAATAAAATTTTATAGTGTTTTTTTTTTTGGCGGGGTGGGGGGGGGGGGGGGGGGGGGTGGGGGTGGTGGGGGCTGTGTTTACACTTAACACTTGAAATCCATCCTGGTTTGCTGTTTGTTACAAATGAAGTTATTGCTGGGCTCTCTAGTTTTAACATCAATTGTTATCTAGTTCTCATTTTAGTTAACTCACTAAAAAATAAAGAAAGAAAGAAAGTGACTATCATAAAAGATGTTAGCCACATCTAAAGACTCAGTTATTTTGTTGAAAACCTAGCCTAAGGCCGATCCAAATAGAGTGATCTGTACAGTTAAAGAGAAGGAACACATTGAAGAAAGGAAAGGTAGAAAAAATTGTCAAAATGAAGATTTAATGAAATGCTGAAATCTGGATTATTATTCCTACTGTGGTTTAGTTAAGGAGGGGGTTGAGTTAATTGGACCTTTGATCTTCTGGAAGACAGAAATGTGGGTTGTGCTACTTATGGTAATGAGGGTGAAAATTTGGAACTGAAATAGATTGTAACAACTGACTGGTGACTACTAAATTAAGGATCCAGTAATGTTGATCCATCTCTAAACCTAAGATATAGCCCTTATTCTTAATTCCTAGCTATGCTTTTGAAAAGTGTATGTTTTTCTTTCTGCTGAACAATTTTCTTGGAAAAATCAATTACAAATGAAGTGATGCAATGTGAACATTTCAAAGAATCATTTGTTTGGAACTCTATTTTGGCCCTAGTTTTCCTATAATTTTTTGTTGTTTTTGACATTGTCACTCAAAAGTTTCATGGAAGCAAATAAATAGATAAAACGTTGCATTTAGAGTCTGAATCTCTGCCCCCTTTGATCACTTTTCTTTGTAATTGGCAGTGGCTCATTGCAAGTGGTTCAGATTGGAGTCCTCTTCCTCTTATCAAGTGATTATAAATTATAATATTGTAGGTGTTCAACTCGTAGCAATGAAACTTTTCTGTCTAGGTTTCTTACTCTTTTCTCTTATTGTGTGCTTGTGTAGAATTTGAATTTTCCATTTAAATTTGTATGTCCTTTGTGTTCTTTTGTCTTGCTGGTTATAATTCTATCATTTTTTGAATTACTGTTGAGTTACTTGGTTTGAGTTCAATCATTGGATTTCTGGCAATTGAAAGAAAATAGTACAGTTGGTCACACCATCAACCACAACTGATGGTAACACTGGGCCTGATGCTGTTCACCTTGGATGCAAGCTCATCGTATGATCTTATGTGTAAATATTTTATCATGAGCCATATTTCTTTTCTTCATCTTTATGCTTCTGAAAAATACATGATTGAAAGCCCTATAATATATTATGAACATCCTGAATTATTAGTGATGTTAGAAGAAAGCATCCAATTTAGCTCCTAACTTGTATGAGAGGATGGCTGTGTTGTCCTCCTTCCTCTCTGCTTACTTTCATTGATAGTTGTTCTCTGTTAGTATATTTCTTGTACACTGCGATTCGTCAATAAAATTTCCTTATTCATGAAAAAAAATCGGTCTTTATGGGCACCTTGAACTGTACAATTACAGACAATTATAATTTCTTTTTGTCTCTACTAATCCTATATAATGCGGCAGTTGACTTTACAGCATACTCTTGTATCTTTTCCTCATAAATTTTTTGTTGCTTGAAGTAGTCATAGTTTTATCTTGTGACTGCTATCTCCCAGAAAATTTGTTTCAAAATATTAACATTAAGTTTTGTTAAATTTTGTCTTCAGGGAAATTATGGCTAAATTTTGTTGATTGTGCTGCTTTAAGATTTGGATTGGTTTTATCAATGATGATGCATCTTGTGCTGCCTCTTGGGGCCTTGCAAATGCAAGTATGGTTAACGTACAGTTTCCTTTGTGTCATCTGTTTTCATGGGAAGTCTATCAAATTTGAAAATCAAAATTTAATTCTTTAATTGAATTTGATTTTAGGTGTCGCCCAAAGAAGTTATATGTGATAGTAGAGGTGAACATTCTTTCCCTACCCCAATATTTGTTATTTGAGCAAAGTTCAATTTCTGAAGTTTACATGAAAATAACTCCATACTTGAAACTCATACATATTCAACCCCTGCAGGACTGTCCAAAGAACCTTTCTAAAGTACTCATTAACAAGACAGAATAGTGTTAAATTTTCTGAATGTCAGATTACCTACGAATATATTGTTTAACCATTCTATGTACGCGCACAAACATACACTTTACAATAATCGACATTGATTTTTACTTATTAGGTACAACTTATTCAAACCTCACTCATTCAAACATTTCTGCAATATAATTGACATTGATTTCAACTTTGCTAAATATGTGGTTTATGTTAGATACATTTTCTTGGTGGAATTATGTTGAGACAAAAGGTTGAGCTTTGACTTCTATCTGACAGGTGATCTTATTATTGTTCTTTGAAACCTAGAGAATAGTATGAATTGTGTAGATGTGATTTCTAATTAAACAGGATGAAAGTTTTTTTGAGAAATAATTACAACATACTGCTAATCCCGCAGCTCGAACCCTTTCTCCCAAAAACTTCCATGTACTTTGTACATGGGGAGGTGCCGATTCAGCTATAAGGTTTTTGGCAAAACAAGATGAAAGTTGGGTCGTGGGTGTGACTTGAATGAAGTGAGAGCAATTTCAAACCAAAGCTTTCTTTGGGCCAGTTTGGGAATTTTGTATTCAAGAAGCGTATTTATAATTTTGGTACAACAAGCATTCCTATATGGCAATAAATCAAATATAAGCATAATTATCAATTTAGAATCCTACAAGAAGTTATATTGAATAATCAAAGTTTGTTCATTGTAGGTCCAGCAATGCTGCGATTGAGTCCAGTGCAGCCAATTACAGACTTCCTGGATGCTTTAAAAGTTTGAAATTTGGTTCAATTGAAGAGAAGGGTCTCTAGTTTGTGGGATAATTTACTTGATAGTGTGATGCACCGTGATATTGCCTTACTCTTAGTAGACTTTTTAGTCATCTATTCCGGTCGATGGAAGGCTTGCTAATATCCCTAGTGGTTAAAATTGCAATCCGGATCATCTATTTGTGTGGTTTATAATGATTAACCTGTTTCAATTACAGTTAGATGATGTTTTATGGAATGGAGATATATTGCCATTTAAAGGTCCAACTGATCACTGTGTCTGTATTGTAAATATACGGCTACAAATAATCAATCAAAATTGTAGGAGTTGCCTCCGAATGGATGGACAGACACTGGTTATGATTTTCTGTAACAATGCTAATAGTGGTCCATCAGGCAAGTTCCTGCATCTCCTAAGTTCAAAGCAAACTACTTTGGCATATGATGTCTTAGATTTTTCTTTAATTCTTAGTTATGTAGTCCCTATAAGTTTAGTGCTTATTTTTTTTCTGATAACTTGTACAAATTTCTTGATAACTGTGTGACAACATCTGGTAAGCTACTTTTAAGGAATTGGATCAGCCATCCATTAAAAGATCAAAGGCATATATGATAATGATAGGCGTAATGTGGTTGAAGATGTAATGGCAAATTCAGATGTATTTGAATTTGAAATAGGATGTTGCCATCCATTAAAAGATCAAAGGCATATATGATAGGCATAATGTGGTTAAAGATGTAATGGCAAATTCAGATGTATATGAATTTGAAATAGGATGTATATGATCTCCCATTCTATTGCGATTTTTCTTTATATTCATTGTTTGAAAATTTCCTTTGTTGTAATTAGTAAGATCAATGCTAATGTCACTAATGAGTTAACCAATAGTATAAAACATTCTTTTTTATTTCTACCATCTTTAGCAAGTTGTTTAATGCCTCTAGAGCATCTCTAGTAATCTTTCTAAATTTTTGTACTATTTAGAGAGTGAATAGTTATTTTTAACTTTTATCTAATTACTTTTTCAAATACATTTTTCAACAGACTCTTTATCATTTCTCTATCCTATTTAAATATTATTTCTATAATATTTTTTAATATTTATTTGTTAATTTCTAAGTATATGTTTTAAATCTCCCAACCGCAATATTTTCATATTTTCCAACTGTCTTTTCTGTTAATGGTCTAATTTTAATTTTAACGATTGCATGATTTATTTGTCCACCTTTATCAAATCTATTTTAGTCTTGTGCAAATCCTTTAAAAATTCTATGTAATTTAAAATTTATCAAATCTATATAATTTGGAATGAATCCATTATTCTTATTCATTAACTAATAATTATTTTTTCATAAAAAATACTTATCATTGATTTTTAATAAAATGAAAACTTCATTCAAAGGCCACACCAGTGCACCACACGTTAAATGATGTAATCAAAATCATGGTTAGTGGAACCCGGATGCTTTAACAAAAATTCTAGATATTTCCCGAGGTTTGGAGTAGAGTGAAGATCTATTTTTTTGCTTAATTATTCACTTTTTTTTTTTGCTTAAGAGTAGAGTGAAGATCTAGATAGGAACGAAGCACACCTCTTTTATCTGCCGAGACATTTGGAGAGAAATAAACCCGAGATTTTCCATGATTCACATTTTGTCTAGAGAGCTCACAAAAGACATCCAATGCATCCTTAATGCTTTGAACATTTTTTTCATCCGCTTTACCAAAAAGTACTGGATCATCTGCATAGAAAATGTCACAATTTTTTTCCCTCTCTTATAATCAATATAATTATATCTGATTGTATGGAGTATTCTTTTTTTTTTTTTTTTTTTTTTTCTTTAAAGCATTAATTTCCCATTTTTTACACATGATTACCAAATTTTACACCAAAAAAATCCTTGAAATGGGAAATATATCGTTTTTTGTTATCACTTCGTATTATGAAATAAGAAAATACGAAATAAAACAAGTAATTTTATTCCCATAATTAAGTGTATCACAATAAGGAAAGAATGACAAAAGTCAGTTTTATTTTACTTTTTTTTTTTTTTATCACTTGCTTTTAAAATTGTACACACATATATATAGAGCAAGAAAATATATATGGCATGTTCCTTTTTAAATATTTATTAAAATTTTATTTGCACCCATAATTTTTTTGAGAGATAATTATAATATGCTGTTAACCTCGCAGCTCAAACTCTTTCCCTCCTATACCCTTAAGCACTTTGTGCATAGATAGGTGTTAATTCAACTACAAGATCCTAAGCTATTTAGACCCATAATTAAATGTATCAAACTTAGTAAATTTTTATTTTTATTTTTATTACCACTTTTTCGTCACAAAGGTATTAACTACCAATATGATCTATTTTTATTATTATATCACATCATTATTTTTATGTTACAATTATATTTATTTTATTTTTCTAAAAGTGCATCATTCTGATTTATTTCCCCTATAAATTTCAATTTCCTCACCCATTCCTTATAGGTGAATGCGTTTTTTTCCCCTTCTTCCTCTTCATATTTTCATATTTAAATGTGCTCTCTCATTTTTTTTTTTTTAACAATTGCATTTTTGTTTTTGATATTTACCATTAAAGATACCCCTCTCTATCTCTCATTTTCAATTTCTTTCTAATCTCTTTTTTTTTTTTTTTTTTTTTTTTTTTTTTTTTTTTATAATAATTTTTTTATATCTTTTTTTTTTTTTTTTCATGGATTGCTTTCGTCATATATAGATTTTACTTTTTTCTTGTGGCTAAAGATTGATTGATTTATTTTTTGGGTTAAGAACGATTGATATTATTTTGAGATTAATGCCAATGTTTTTTTAATTTTGGTGTTCAGATTGGTGTACTCTAGACTAATCTATAACATGTTTTGAATGCATTTTGTGTGTGGATAATTTAATAGTTACAACAAGAGAATGGAGAATTGAATGCATTATATTTTGATTAATAGGTGATTTCAATTTTGTTATTTTATTTTTGCAGGTTCAAGTGTAACTTCGCAAATAATAGTTACATATTATTTTATGTGTTTTTATTTAGACCCACCATATGATTTTAAATATATATTATTTTCATTTTTTTGGTTCTTCACATTTCATCTTTCTATTTGCTTTGTGCTTTTTCTTAGCACTTTGTTTACTTTGTTATTTGTTCTAATTAATAATTAACATACAGTAGCTATATTGCTATCTTCTAAAGTTTCTAAAGTGTAATCTTCTAAGGTTTCTAAAGTGGAACTCTTGGTATATTCGATAGCATTCAAAGATTGGTTAATGATAATTTATAGTGATAGAAACTATAGTTTACTATCATATATATATATATATATATTAGATTGACTTCAGAGTTGAAATTGGGTTGTTAAATTTTTTTTTTTCCCTTTCCTCTTATTTTCTATGAAATATGTTTGATAAATTAAAACATATCACTGAGATCTTCTTTTTATTATTATTCAAATTCAACCTAAAATATTTTTAAATATTATTTTATTGAAAGGGGGAAAAATATGCAACAATATATCAAAGGAAGGTTATAAGCATATGTAGGGGTGATAGGCCCAGTAGTAGGTATCTAGGTATATATTGGGCCGGGGGCTCAATCCGAGAACATTAAGTAGTCGAGGACGGATAAAACACTGTCATAGGAATCCAGTTAGTAAGTGAAGAGGTAAAGTTTGGTCATAGGAGTCCAAGAAGGTGGTCCGAGAATGAATGCATCCTCGGCTGAGCAAAGCCAAGGTCCGAAGGTGTGGTCTACCATCTAGGGCAACGTTCCAGGAGGTTTTATTGATAAGGACAAGCATCTTGAAAGCACAGGACAGAGGAAAGCCATATAATATCTAAGGGAAAGCTGCTACCACTGCATTGAATGCTCTATAGCTAACTCTCTGGCTGCATTAATGAGGAAGTGATACCTAAACAGTAATTTTTAGCCTTACAACTGCTCCCTAAAGACTTCAGGAAGGTGTTGATGGGAGAAGGATCAACACCAGCAATCTAATCTACACGTAGAAGGTAGAGATGAAAGAAGGAAGATAGTATAAAATAGAGAGAAAACCCTAAGAGGAGGGGATCGGGGAATTAAGAGAAAAATATTGTATCAATAAGAATTGTGCTTGTAATCAAATTCAAAGAATATATACAAGAACTTATCTCCTCAAATTATGCCGAAGACGATTTTCCTTAGATAAAACCAGTTTATCTTTACTTTATTTTCATCTGAATTCATTATAATTGTGACCTAACTCATTAGAGCCTAGTTTTCCAATTCACTCTCTATAAATTCGTTGTATTGGGCTCTTTAGGCCTAAATCCTTTTACCTTTTAGGCTTAGGACCCAATTCGTGTCCTTACAATTGGCACTGGCTATGGAAAAATTCTTGTGCTTTAGTGCGTCTAGCGTTCAGTTATGGTAGGTTCAGGGATGGATAGGGAGGAATTTATGGGGTCTCAATGTCAAGATCATTTTCTCAATCTTGAGCAAAGGAGGGGCTGGGAGGTTAGTGTACATACTACCCATACTAGTAGGAGTCAATCTCGAAGTGGGAGTCAAGAATATATACGTTTTGAATAGTAAGAAACAGTAAAGGAACAATGCAATAAAGAGAGAGACAAAATAATTGTTAAGGATCCTTAAAGCAATGTGAAATATTTCATTATTTTCATTAGTTGTAAATTACAATGTGCTCACTAAGACATGTCAGAAGGTCCAAATAAGCTCAAAAATTACAGACTTAGATGGCTATCCAAGCCTTTAAGACTTGCAAGATTTGAATCCCTTTGAATCCAAGTGTGTTCTATAGTGGTTGTTTCGGTCGGGCGATATTCCTTTTTCATTTTTCTACTTTCTTTGAGTTTTTGATAGAGTTTTCTCAATGATTCTATTCTGATTCACTCTTGCTGACCTCCCCTCCAATCTTAGCTGCTTCTTCCTTTTATAGTGTCATTCTGGGGTTCCGAGGTACTACTGATTCCCCCCTCTACCCCTGGGTACTAGCGCCTATGTCGTGCCAGCCACTTCAGTGGCTGGTCCCTTCCTTATTTTCTCATAGTTTCCTTCTTTTGATGCCTTTTCCCCAAAAGCTCCTTACTGACTTTCCTTTCTAAGGTGTCTTTAGAGAGCTAACTTCTAATCTCTCTTCCTTCAAGGCTTCTACATTTCACCTTTTTAGGTTCAGCTTTTTTTGGCTACCTTTCCTTTTGTCATTTTTCCTGAGTTGATTCCATCTCTGACAGGTTGAAAGTTTTCCCAACTACTTCCTTTCGTGGTTCTTCCTTCTGGGTTCCCTAAGGTACTAGCCCTTTGTTCATGAATTGTTTAGTCCCAAGCTCTTTGATTCCTTTCTGCATCATTGGGTGGCTGATAAAGATGTATCTGTTCTTTATTTCTTTTGTTTTCTGGACACTTCTTTTAAGCTATCTTAATCTCATCCCAGCTTTGCTACATGTCCCGAGGACCTCAGGCTCCTAGCAGTCCCTAGGTATCTCGGTCCAGTTCTTATCACTAGACTCCCTATTGATTTTTTTTATTTTGACAGGCTGGGCTTCTTTCTTTCTTTCTTTCTTTCCTTTGTTTCATGGGCCCTAAGACCTTTCATTTCGTGGGTTCTGGGCTTTAAATCTTTTGTAATGGACTTGGGCCTACCATCCTTTTCTCTTGTGATGAGTTCAATCCTTTTCTCTTGCAGTCAATTCATATTTTCTTTTCACTTCTCAAAATCTTTCATTTCCAAGCTTATCTTCTTCCTTCCAGTTAGTCTGTTGCTCTGTTTTCCCTCTTCTGTGTTCTTCATTCCTTCAACTTCCCTATTTCCCAGTATACTTGCCGTTCTATAGCTTCCTCTTCCTTACAAAAAAAGAGGGAGCGTACTCTCCCAACCCCTATGAGGGCGAGAGTTCTCCTGGTTTGACGTAGGGCGAGTTGCAGGGGGTCACGAAGCACCCAGCTTTCCCTTTATGGGACCCCTGGTACACCCCCAGCCTGTTCTTTCCTCTAGTGTCTCATGGTGAGGCCCTTCCATCCCCTCATACCTGGGTATTCTCCAGCCAGGCAGGTTTTGCCAGTTTCGCCCAAGTCCCAGATCCAAGAGAGATTTTAAATCTTCAGATTAGGTGCGGATCTCGGGAGGCGGTTCCTATTTTCTTCGACTTTGTCATTGGGAAGATCACCGGTTGGCCTATTTGGGTGGACAGGGAACTTTCCGATGGGGAATTTTTTGGTTGTTTAGAGAGCGTCGAGATCCTGAAAGCAGTGGCGATTTCTAGGAACCTTGAAGGTTTCAGAGATGCCAAGGGCCTCAGACATTAGGAACCTTCTTCTTTTTTGTCTGTGAGCTTACAATCACCTTAGAGGGTGTGGTCAATAACTTCCTCCTCTCGGTGTTTGGAGATGAAAATCCTTTTGACATTAGTCTTTTCGATGAGGATCTCAAGGTGGAAGAAAAATTATTCAGTCATTTTAGCGGGCATATTGCTTCTCCTAGTGGGAAACCGGCCAGAATGGGCAAATGAGTTATGAATCTTTCGCGAGAAAAAGACAAGGCAGTCAAGCGAGCTAGGTTCTGGCACTCTGGCTTAGCAAATTTCTGTTTAGTGAGTTCCCCGAGTATGGGGTTAAGTCTATTTTCTTCCCATTGGCAATTAAATTGGCCCGAGGTGCTCAGTATCCCCTAGCCCCTATGTTCTTGGGCCATGTTTACTCTCAGTTGGATCTACTTCATGGAGATGAAGTTGAAGGCGATTCTTGTTATGCTATCACCTCATCCCTCCATTGTGCCATTCTATAGGTATTCATGTGGGACCGTTCTTCTGTTACTTTAGCAAAATGTAGAAATTTAAAATTTGTAAAAAGGGATCTCCTAATGTAATCAAGGGTCTGTGTGGTAGTTTTACTGATAGCCACCCTATCATTTTCGTTGGGCTAGTTTGAAAGGTGGCGGCCTCAATTTGGTTGAGTTATTTAATTAGGCAGGGTACTTAAGTTGGCGTTCTCCTCAAGAGTTCAGCCCTGGGTTTACCTGTGACTCTATATTAGCTTCTTTTCTCAACTCTCTAGGGAATACCTTTGACCTACGTCTTGGTGATAAAGGCAGTTTAGCCTACTTGGCTTATGTTAGTCCCTCATGGCTTCCTGTGCCCTCCTCGAGTGGCCCCAGGTACACCCACTACTCAGCACACCAGGTATCCCGACAATTTGGCTTTGATCAAGACATCCCGCCGATGTTTAAAGACATAGTACCTTTTCTCCCTTCTCTGGACCTGTTCCTGAGTTTTCAGGCCTTCTCTTATTGGTTGTGGAAAGGTTCTCAATTCGTTGTGCCCAACTCCCAAAGGGGAGTCTTTGCTTTCAGTGGTTTTGCTGGCTACTGGAGAAGAGTTTAGAAGTCTTTCTCTGATTATGTTAGTGCTGGCAAGATTGGGAGAGTTCCTAATCCTAATATTCTTTCTGCTCCTAGCGCCAACAGGCGCCTATCCTTCCCTACTACTGGCATTGTATCTGCTACCATAAGCAACAAGATAGGATTCGCGGAGTGGCATGCTTCTAAGGGTGGTTGGGTGTGTTATGCACAAGATTTTCCAAAAACTTGGCCAAGGTGTGACCTTATTGTTGGTGCTTCTTCTGGTGTGCAATTAAAAGAGGGGCGGTAAAGGAAATTAGTGCTGCCACTCCCAGAGGCAAAGGTAAAAAAAAGAAGATTAAGTAGGAAAAGGTTAAAAGAACTGAGCTTGAAGAGAGTGCTGAGGGTACCGAGGCTGGCCCTGAGACTAAGAAAAGGAAGACTACAAGATCTCAGAAGTAGTTGATAATTTCTGAGGAACCTGAGAAAGTGAGCTCCTCTACAGTTGGAAAAGAATTTGCGCATCCCTTAATTCCAAGGACTCGAGTGAAGACTAAGGTAGAGTCTTCTTTCTCTCAGGTTCCTGTGTCCTCAGCCCAGGGTTCTTTGGGGTCCTTTGATGTTGTACCCCAATCTCCTTTAGGACCTTCTAGGCCTGTAGTAGACAAAAAACCATTGGAGACTTTGTAGAGAGAGAGAGAGAGAGAGAAGGGCAAAGCCTCTTTCCTTTTTCTCTCTTTTATTTTTCTAGTAACTTAGTATTGTTGTTGCTATGTCTTTCATTTTCTCTTTCAACTGATGAATGATCATTTCTTCCTTGTAGTCCAAATGCAAGTTAGACCCCAAGAAGGGCTAGAGTCAATCATCTGGTGATGATGTGGTACGACCCTCTTCTGTTCATGCCTCTTTCTATTTACTTCTACCTTTTTCTGGTGCTTGTGTATTTATGCATTTTGTGATGTTCTGTCACTTGCTTTTCTTTTCCTTTTATAGATAGAGGTACCTCCTTCCACAACTGGTGGGACTCTAGAGGATGAAGTGATTGCAGCTCCCTCTGCTGTTTCCCCAAGCATGGAAGAGGAGCCCCTTAGTGGGGGTGTGACTGAGGAGGTTGGCAGCCAATGCAGGATGTTCAGCCTATTCTTTCTTCTGTTCCCTTGGCTGGTCAGTACCCTGAAGCTTCCCAGCCTCTTGTTTCCCAAGATCCCTAGCTCGTGCAGACTTTCAGTCTTACCAAAACTGTGTTACTTGAACCTGTGTTAAGCAAAGAACCCTTGGAGGGCGCGTCTCTATCCATACAAGCAAGTGAGCCTCATTCGCCCCTTTTAAATATGCTTAACCTCATCTCTCTTTTATTATTATTTTTAGAGTTCCCATTTTCTCTTCCCCTTTTAGGTCAAACTAGTGTTCAATTTACCCCTGTGGTTGCCTCTTCCTTGGAATCAGAGGGTTCTGAAGGTGCGTGTTGTTCACCTTTATTGTGCTTCCTCTCCTTCCCTTTTCCTTCTATGGTGAATCCCTAAGTATCCTTACCTTCCTTTAGCCATTTTGCCAAGGTTTCCTCACCCTTTCTTCAACATGCCGTGTGTTCTTTCATAAAGTCCTCCAGGAAATCAGAGGAGTAAGACGAGGAAGCTGATATTGGTTTTTTTATTTTTATTTTTATTTTTTATTTATTTTTTATTTATTTTTTTATTTTTTTCACTTTCCCACTTTACATTTCTTCCTTGGTTCTTTCTCCATTCTTTAATTTGGTTTGCTTTTGCAGGTGTTGACATAAGTGTTAAGGGTCTTGAGCTCGTAGTCCCTATGGCAGTTGTGGAATCTGCTCCTGACGTCCAAGTTGCTGAATCTCAAGTTGAAACCCCCCAAACCATCCAGAGGGTTGAAAGCTCCCTAATCCCTGCAAGTGGAGATACGACGATAGGGGAGGCTCCAGAGGTGACTACTTCAGATCTTGGCTTAGGGCTCTTTGCTTTTCTGGCTTGCTTTGATCTTCTAGAGTTCAACAGCCTTCCGGCAAGCCATTGTTATCAGTTTGGCCCTCCTTATGGTAACTTCCTGCGCTTCTCAGTGCCTGTGGAGGGTCTGCCATTACTAGAAGGGTTGTTCAAGATCCATGGAGACTTCACTAGTGGGTTCAAGGGAGGTGTATTTTTAGGCAATATTCTGATAGAGCTACTATGTGCTATGCTGATTTCTTTGAGGAATTCCTCACTTGACTCCTTATCCGAAGAAAAACTTTTGGAATAGAGGGGAGTGGTATAGGATCTCATAGAAGCAAAGTTCAATCTGTCATTCTTGCTGGAGCATTTCTGTTCACTGGCCCATATGTTATTCCAAAGGCAAGCTTCTAGGAGTCTAGATGCTGAAATTGTTGCTGCTGAGGAGGCTTTAGCTCGTGCTCACAAAGTTTTGCAGGGCTTGAAGGTTAAAAGGCAGCAACTTCTCTCTTCCCCAACTGTTCCTGCTATTTCTCCAGACAGTTCTTTGCTGGCTAACCTTATTTCTTAGCTAGTTCAGATGTATATTTTTTTTTTAGAAAATTTGGGTTGTATAAGTTCTATCTCTTTCTGTTGAACACTATTTCTAGCTTTTCTCCCCCCATTGACATAGATTTGTATATTCTCCTTTTCTTTTAAGACTTGCTTGCAATTTTTTGATAGCATGTGGATCTGTTTTTTTTTTTTTTTTTTTTTTTTTCATTGAGTCCTAGGCCATGATCCATACAAGTTTTGCTATACGTCCTAGATCAGGTACCCTGGTGGTTATTTTGCTGCGTAGGTACTGAACTGGGTACATTGGATGCTTTTTTTTTTTCAAGTCCTAGATCATGGACCAAGTAGACCCCCACTTTTTTTTTTCAAGTACTGGGCTAGGTATCTTGGGCACTTACTTCCGCCCGTGGTCCTAGGTCATGTACTTTGAACTAATTGTGGATTTAGTCTGGGGTCATGTGTCAAAGGTTTTTTTTTTTTTTTTTTGCATTGGCCCAGGTACCCCCCCTAATCTGCCTATACTTGGACTTTGTAATATTTAATTTAGCTATAGCTTAAAGGAAAATAAAAAAGAGATTTCATTGAATTAAAGCAGAGTTACCATCCAAGGAACACAAAAAGGGTTGTTAAAAGATAGTAAGGATCACAAGATATCCTTCTATCAAGGGTTCCCAAAAAAAAAAAAGGTACTTAAACAAAGTTCATAACAAAAGTAAAGAACATGAAACACTTAGTAGGTTGGAGAATTGGCAAAAAAGGTCTCGGTGTACTGAAGTCTCTCCCTTTTTCCACGTAGTACTGTTTCAGCCACTTCCCATTTATGGGATCTGTCAGGACTATCCCATCTTCCTTTGTGAGGTAGTAGTACCCACTATCATGGGCTACTCTAATGATGTAGGGTCCCTCCCATTTTAGGGCAAATTTGGAGGGTCCTGGAAAGTTTTTCCTTACATGTTCTGCTGTTCTCAACACCAGCTACCCCTCAGTGAAAGCCCTCGGGTGTATTGTCTGTGCATATGCCTTAGCCATTCTCTACTAATACCTCTATCTTCTTCTTCTGGACGCTTCTTTTTCTTCCTCTAACCGCTTCAGATCTGCCAACCTCCTTTCATTATTTGTATCCTCGATGTCTTCTTAGTTTTCTTCAAGCACTACTTTTGGCGTAGGGACAACTAACTCCACGGGGCTGATGGCTTCTGTCCCATAAACTAGGGAAAATGGTGAGTACCCTGTGGCTGTCTTCACAAAGTTCATGCATGCCTAGAATACATCTGCCAAGTGGTCACTCCATTTTTCCCCATACTCATGTTTCATTTTTTAAGGATCTTCAGCATCACCCTGTTAGTGGCTTCTGCCTTATCATTTCCTTGTAGGTAGTATGGTGTAGACCTTCCATGCTTAATGTAATATGCTTCAATCAGGTTCTTCATATCTTTGTTTATGAATGGGGTCTCATTGTCACTGATCAGTTTCTTGGGGATCCTGAACCTTGTAATGATGTGTTCTCGAATGAAGTTTGCCACGGCTACTCCAGTGGCCTTTTTCAAAGGGACAGCTTCTACCCATTTTGTAAAATACTTGGTGGCTACCAAGATCCATATGTAACCATTGGAAGAAGGATTTATAGGCCCTATAAGATCAAGCCCCCAAGTGTGGAAAGGCCACAATGTTGTCATATCTTGCAGCACATTTAGATGTGTGCATTGCATCTCCCAATACTTGGCATGCATGACACGTTTTAACCAGCTCCTCAGAGTCCTTTTTCATTATTGGCCAATAGTACCCTAACAGTAACAACTGCTTGTAGAGTCTTCTTTTCCCAGGATGACTTCCACAGTCACTGAAATGGACTTCCTTAACTACTTCTTTAGCTTCCCTTGGTCCCAAGCATCTTAGGGGATCCCCATTGTATCCCTTTTTGAATAGGATCCCGTTCTGTAGGAAGTACCTGACTACAAGTTTCTTGAGCTGGTGAGCTAATGTCCTGTCAGTTGGTAGGATCCCTTACGCTAAGTATTACATGAATGAAGTCTTCCAATCTTCCGTAACAAATACAACATAGCTTTCTTCCTTGTCTATTGAGAGTTGACATCTTTGACACTCCTCTTGTATAGTTGTAGCCTCTTTTTCATATTTGGCCAGTAGTACCCCATGCGCTGCATCCTCCTATATAGGCTAATTTTTTCTGCAACCCCATAGACTTGGCTATGTAGTTCTTTCAATCTCAGCTTTCCTTCTTTCTCATTGATACATCTGGATAGGATCCCTCCGGGCAGCCTTTTGTATAGCTCTCCTTCTACTAGAGTGTAATCCTTCATCTCCTTGATACTTCCTTCATGTGATGCCTTTTTCATTTTTTCTTGGACCTCACTCCTCCAATCCTACTGCTCTGGTTCTTCAGGGAACATCCTTTTGAGGATCCTTATGATGGAATGTTCCTGTTTACTTACTCTTACTAGAGTGTCTCTTCCTTTGAATGGCATTTGGGATCCCAGAGTGGCTAGTGCATCAGCGAACCTGTTCTCACTCCTTTAGGTGTACTCCGTTGAGGACCAAAATTTCACTAGAAAGCTCATTCCATGAAAAGTAAAGAAAGGCCATGGGTCTTAACAAAAGAAGGCCCAATTGATGAAGCTAAGAATCAACATCAAGGCCCTATGTATGTTCAGATTTCCAGCAAAAAGGCCATTAAAAATCTAGCAAAATCCAGTGAAAAAACTGGGCTGGGATACCTATAGGCTGCTAAAGGCTCGGGATCCTCAAGACGTGCAGCACAGCTAAAGTGGGATTGAGACAACTCAAAAGAGGTACCATGAAATACAAGAAACGAAGAACATATATGTCCTTCTCAAGCACCCAGTGATGCAACAAAGAATCAGAAAGCTTGGAGAGTGACAATTCGTGAACAAAAGGCTGGTACCTTGGGGAACCCAGAATGAAGAAATATAAGGGGAAGTGGCTGGGAAAACCTTCAACCCAACAAGAATGGATTCCACTCACTTGGGAAAAATGACAGCAAGAAGGATAGCCAAAAAGCTAAGTCTAAAAAGTAAAAAGCCTTGAAAGAAGAGAGGGTGAAGGTCAGCTCTCCAAGAACACCCCGGAATGAAAAGTCAGTAAGTGGCTTTTAGGAAAACAAGACTAAAAGAGGAAAACTATGAGAAACAGAGAAAGAATCAGCCGTTAGAATGGCTAGCATAACAGGGGCTCTGGTACCCAGGGAGCCAAAGGGGGGGAATCAGTGGTACCCTGAACCCTAAAATAACACTATAAAAGGGGAAGGCAGCCAACATTGAAAAGGGATTCAGTAATAGAAAATCACAGTAGAATCATTAAGAAAACTTTGTCAAAAACTCAAAGAAAGTAGGGAAATATCGCCTGGTATCCCAAAAACAACCACTATAGAACATATTTGGATCCAAAGGGATTCAAACTTTGCAAATCTTAAAGGCTTAGATAGCCATCTAAGTCTGTAATTTTTGTGCTTATTTGGACCTTGTAACACGTCTTAGTGAGCACATTGTAATCCATAATTAAAAAAATAATGAAATATTTCATACTGATTGGAGGATCCTTAACAGTTATTTCATGCATTTCTTTATTACATTGTTTTCCTTTGCTGTTTTCATGCTGTTCAATAAATATATTCTTGCTTGCTAGTTTTCCTTTTACTCAGCCAAAAGCTGAGTCTTTTTACCAGGGTTTTCACTTCAACTTGGGCTTTAGACACACTTAGCCTCCAAAGAAACATGTGCCAAAACATGCACACATCAGATTTCACTCTCTCCCATAAAAATCCTTTTCACCTAACTATCTTGGAAGGCAATGCCCAAGTAAAGCCACGTGGACTTGAGTTCCAAATCCCACAAGTCTTATGCTAAAGCATTAAGTCTGTGAGAATTGGGGTCAGGATCCTCGTGGCTAAATCATCCTCATGAAATTCATTTACATATATGTATATGTATTAAAATGTATATCCAAATCTAAGAAACTAACAATTATTTAAAGATATGTGTATTGTATAGTGTGTTCTTATACAGGACATATAGAGGTAAAGGGATATGACAAAACTCTATTGCATAATAAACATGGAGAAAGATTGTATAGTTTAGAGAATCAGCATTCTAGGTTCTTACAGGCCTGGTACCCTTGGGAACCACGACAATACGCCCGGGGTACCACGGCAGTACGGCTGGGGTCCTATGACAGTACGCCCGAGGTACTAAGTGAAGGAACTCTTTTAAATGTTTATACAATAAAAGATAAGCCTCAAATACTCTATTTCATTCTCCTTCTCATTGTCAATATTATGAATACTTATTTTACTTATTTTGTAAGAGTAAATGGTCATTTTATAACACTAAAACACTTATAATGGTATTTTATTGCTTAGGAGGAATCGTATTTTTGCCTTGAGGAGATTTATGTGACTTACGCACAACTTGGTTTGTAATTGGCCCCCATTTAGCTCCGGTGAACTAAGCCCAGTCCCCCAAAACAACAAGTATTTGTCCCGGGATCCTTGTCTCTACTTGGGCCTATGTGCTAAAAAAAAGAGCACCTTCACATACTCCAAGCTAAAGGTTTGGAAATCCTACTCCAATCTTTGCGCCCAAGTTCTATAGGCTGCCAAACTCAGCTCTCTTAGTGTGAAGTCACATTTCACCTGGGAAACCACAAGATTGGAGTCTCCTAAGACTCTTATATGTTTTACTTCTATGCTGAGTGCTATGGTCAACCCAATCAAGTATACCTCGTTCTCAGCTGCATTATTCGAACAAGAAAACCCAAGCGTGAAAGATAAGGGCATGGTGTCCCCATCTTCACAACTTAGTACAACTCCTAATCCATTTGAAGTTGTCATTGCTGACCTATCAAATCTTATCGTCCACTTATTCCTAGGAGCTCCGCCACTACCACTTCCCCGGGGATCTCTTCGCTCAGTAAGCCTTCTTCCTTCCCAGGGAACTGGGTTAGCAGATCTACTATGGCTTCATTTTTGACAGCCTTGGGGGTCTTGAAACCTATGTCGTATTGAGAGAGTAGGACCAGCCATTGTGCTATCCTTCCTGTTAGGAGAGGCTGATGTAGAAGTGCTTTTATGGGATGTGACCTAGTCACCAAAAGGATCTGGTGGGCTAAGAAGTACGTTTAAGACTTTAGGATGCGTAGATGATCACTAAACATGCTCTTTCTATCTTGGGATACCTGGTCTCAGTATCCTTAAGTGTCTTGCTCATATAATAAATAGGTTGCTCATTCCCATCATCGTCTTCCTATGCTAGCAGGGCTCCTATAACTTGGGAGTTTGATGCTAAATATAGCAACAGAGGTCGCCCACATACTGGTGCTTGGAAGGTAGGAAAATGATTCATGATCTGCTGGATCCTTTGAAAGGCTTCTTGCTGCTCAGTTCCCCAAGTCAACTCAACCCCTTTTTTTAGCAGTTTGGATAAACCACTTGTGATTGAAGCTAATCCTGGCATAAACCTCCTAATATAGGAGATCCTTCCTAGGAAGCTTTTGAGCTCTCTTATAGTTGTAGGCCTTTTCATTATTGCAATAGCTATGGCTTTGGTTGGATCCACACTTATACCTTTGTGATGTACTAGGAACCTAAGAAACTTTCTAACAAATACCCCAAAGGCACACTTCATGGGGTTCGTGCGTAGTTTGTACTTCCTGCACCTTTCAAAAACTTGTTCAAGTATCTGAAAGTGTCTTGCCCTGGTTTTTTATTTTACCACAATATCATCCACATAGTCTTCCATTTCCTTATGCATCATGTCATGGAAGATAGCTGTCATAGTTCGCTAGTACGTGGCCCCTACATTTTTGAGGCCAAAGGGCATTATAGTGTAATAAAAATTTCCAATTGGAGTCCTGAATGCTGTCTTCTCCTCATCTTTGGCAGCCATGCGGATTTGGTTATACCCACTATACCCATCCATAAATGGAAACATAGAACTTCCTGTAACTGAATCCACAAGGAGATCAATATTAGGTAGAGGGAACTCATCTTTTAGGTATGCCTCGTTCAAATTGCGAAAGTCCACACAACACCAGATTTGGCCATTTTTTTTTCTTCACGAGTACTATGTTGGAAAGCCACTTAGGGTGTTGTATGGGCTTGATAAAACTAGCTGCTAGCAACTTCTTGACTTCTTGAGTTATTTGAGCTTTCACTTCAGTGTGAAAGACCCTAACTGGCTGGATTACCAGCTTGACTCCTGGGTCTACGTTGAGAGAATAGACCACCAGTCTTGAATCCAAACTAGGCATCACATCATAGGTCCACGTGAACACATCCACATACTTCTTGAGTGAGGCCACTAATTGCTCATTCTTTTGTGCTATCAACTGATACTAATGAAAATAGGCTTCTGGGATCCCAGCTTAGCTCCCAAGTTTATTTTTTTTTAATTCTTCTTTAGGTTGAATTTGCGCCTCCTTGAGTGGGTCCTCTAGGATTTCTTCTTGAACCATCATACAATCTAGTGGTCCGGGACCCTCCTGCATGATGCATTCGAGCCCCACGCACCTTTATAAACGATAAATTAGTCTTCCTCCAAGTTCTCATACTATCACGCATTCCCGGGATCCTGAGGAGCTGGGCTTCCTCTTTTGCCTTTTTCTCTTGAAGAGGTTTCTCAGGTCACGGGTACACCTTTCTTCTTCTTCTTCCAGGATAGGTGCTCCTGGGGTCCTCGGCTTAAGGCTTTCATCATCTGTTTCTAACTTGTTAAGATATATGTGATTCACTTGTTAGGAATATATGTCACTATTTTACGTAATTGGCTAATTCTTTGACAAAATGCATTTTACTTGTAATTGGATAAATCTAGGATGTGTTTAATACTTCAAAAAACCTTGTTTCAAGTTCAAGTGTTGAAGGCATGCAAGTCTGTCCAAGATTCAAGTGTGAGAAGTGCTATTCATTAAAGCTCGATATCTAGCTCAACAACTAGCTATCTATTGATCCTTGAAGAGCTGTTGAAGCCCGTGGCTCGACAATAGCTCGACAGATAGGGCATTTGTCCAGGTTTATGAAGTTCAGTTTTTCAGGATTGTTTTTCATCCAATCCGTAATTATATGTTTGCGCTTTCTTTTCTCACAACCCTAAACATATAAAAGGATTATTTTAAGCGCCATCAAAGGTGGAACAAGTTGCACAAGTGTTAAGCAAAGTTTGTTTAAGCAAATTGTGACCGGAGGTAGAATTTGCCCTAGTTTATCTTTCTTGTGAAGAAGTTGCTGTGTTTGTAAACCGTAGAGTTTTGTGACCAAGCATTTTCTTGATCTTCATCGTTTGGATGAACTGAAAAACTTTGCAGCCAACAACCTTCTCTAGTTGGTGATTGAAGTCGCGTACTAGGATCCGCGCAATTGGTTAGTCACATATTGAGAGCCGTGCATTACAAGGAGAGATTGTCACTTTAGAACAAGTCCAATTAGGTATTGGGGTAAGGGTTCAACTGTAGGTTGGTATAAGATACTGGGATTCCTTTACTTGTAACTGCTTGTTGTGATAATAGTGGATTCTCAGGAGTGGTGATCTTAAAATCGCCCGATGGGGTTTTTGCCGTATAGGTTTTCCCCATTCGTAAACAAATCACCGTGTCAATTTATTTTCTACTACATATTTAATTTAATTGGTGATTTGTTTGTGTTGCCACATACAAGTGCATGTTAATCTGATTAATTAATAAACTTGGCTAATTAATCAATTAATTCATCACAATGGGTCAATATGTTTTTGGCCAATCACAACTTATCATAAAATATTGTTAACACAAAGTTCACTTCTCCTTGGTTGAAGGGTTTATGGTTGGCAGGGATCCTTATAGGCCTCCTATTTAATCTCCCCTTAACACATTGATGGTATGTTGAAGGGATAAGGCGGTGCTTATGGAGCCACGAGCACCCCAACAGCACATGGTAAGAAACTTCTGAGTTGATCACGTGAAATCTAGTTAGGGCTACTATTAGACCTACCCTCAAGGCCAACTGCACATATCCCTTAGTTGATTCTGCTGATCTTCCAAATCTTGTTACTTCCATGGGAGTCTCCTAGATCCTCTTGCTAGTCAGGCCCACGGCTTCTAAGGTACTCAAGGCTATGAGGTTGAGTGATGCCCCTATGTCTACTAATGCTCTTCTGACTTGGACGCCATTTATGGTGGCCATCAAATAAAGAGGTCTGTGGTGGTTTAGATGCTCAACCTCCATGTACTCATTAATGAAGGTTACTGCATTGGTTGTCTCCAAGTAAGCTCGACTGGCATGGGATTCTGCTGTGAAACATTCCATTCCTGAATCTGCCGTTACACTCATAAAGGACTCTGTGGCCAACCTTCTTGTTTCTGGCCAAATCCCAATTGGTTGAATAGCGATCTAAACTTAGGGTACTGGTACCTTCTTTGTTTTTAGAGTCTACGTTGTCCTTCTAGTTCTTTGTAGTAGGTCAGCAAACTGGGTTATGCATAAATTTTCGAGGTTGAGCCTGTAATCAAAGAGAATGTTAGATATGTAGGTCTCCACGAGCTCTTTTTCTTCATGGTCTCCATAATAGTCCAGAGAAACGTCCTCAAACCTTTTGATGAACTAGACAGGATCCTCTCTAGGTCTTTGCCTTACCATCTGAAGGCTTTGGAAGGTGACCTTGTCCTCGCTTGGGTAATACTTTGCACAGAACCTTTCCATCATTTCTTCCCTTATCTTAATGGACTCAGGCCTTAGCGTAGTGTACCATGTATATGCTCTGTCCACTAGGGACTTAGCAAACTCCTTTAGACACAGCTCTCTGTCTCTTGTGTAAGGGCCTATAGTGTGAATAAACCTACTCACCTGTTCCACAGCACTTCCATTTCTTCCATCAAAAGAATGGAACTTTGGGGGTTCATATCCTTTGGGATATGGCTTGCCAAAAAGTTCTGGTAGGAATGGTGGATCCCGAGAAAATTTCTTGGGGATCCTCAAGACTTTTTCCCTTTCCTACTCCAAAAAGGTATTGACATCTGCCAGCATTAGGTACTGGGGGTAGGGTCCCCCTCCTACTACTGACCCTCCCTCTGGTTGGGCTCTGTCTTGGTTGACCACAAGGGAGACGTTATCCTTGATTTCCTATGTCCTGCCCTCTTTAAGGAGGTGAATCTCTTACTACAAATCTTTCATCATTTCTGCCATTCCAGCCATGGGTTTTAGCTCCTGTACTACGCACCTTTGTCTTGATGCAACCTCCTATTCTACCAAAGGCGCCTCATTCCTTTGTCTGGAGGCCACTTCATTTTCTCCTACGGGCTCAAAGGCCACAGGTGGTGCATTAGTACATTTGCTGTTCTTTGTCTTGGAGCCATGCTCTGCGAAAGAACTGCTTCTTCCCTCTTCATTACACAGTCCCCAGTGTAATCGCCAAAATGTGAGGGTCTTTTTTTGGACAGTGTCCAAGCCCAAGTTGAAGTAAGAACCCTAGGCCTTTTAGTTGTTGTTTAAAGGGACTAAGCTTGGTTCACCGCAGCTAAATAGGTTGTTTACAAACCAAGTGGTGCACAAAGCAAGAATTCTATAATACGTACATACTAGCAGGCAAGAATATATATGTTTTGAATAGCAAGAAACAGTAAAGGAACAATGCAATAAAGAGAGAGACAAAATAATTGTTAAGGATCCTTAAAGCATTGTGAAATATTTCATTATTTTCATTAGTTGTAAATTACAATGTGCTCACTAAGACATGTCACAAGGTCTAAATAAGCTCAAAAATTACAGACCTAGATGGCTATCTAAGCCTCTAAGACTTGCAAGATTTGAATCCCTTTGAATACAAGTGTGTTCTACAGTGGCTGTTTCGGGATACCGGGCGATATTTCTCTTTCTTTTTACTACTTTCTTTGAGTTTTTGACAGAGTTTTCTCAATGATTCTATTTTGATTCACTCTTGCTAACCTCCCCTCCAATATTGGCTGCTTCTTCCTTTTATAGTGTTATTCTAGAGTTCCGGGGTACCACTGATTCCCTCCCTTTGTTCCCCTAGGTACCAGCGCCTATGTCGTGCTAGCCACTTCGATGGCTGGTCCCTTCCTTATTTTCTCATAGTTTCCTTCTTTTGATGCCTTTTCCCCAAAAGCTCCTTGCTGACTTTCCTTTCTAGGGTGTCCCTAGAGAGCTAACTTCTAATCTCTCTTCCTTTAAGGCTTCCATACCTCACCTTTTCAGGTTTAGCTTTTTTTGGCTACCTTTCCTTTTGTCATCTTTCCTGAGTGAGCTGATTCCATCTCTGCTAGGTTGAAAGTTTTCCCAACTACTTCCCTTTATGGTTCTTCCTTCTGGGTTCCCTCAGGTACTAGCCCTTTGTTCATGAATTGTTTAGTCCCAAGCTCTCTGATTCCTTTCTACATCGTTGGGTGGCTGATAAAGATGTATTTGTTCTTCCTTTCTTGTGTTTTCTGGACACTTCTTTTGAGTTGTCTTAATCTCATCCTAGCTTTACTGCATGTCTCGAGGACCTCGAGCTTTTGGTAATCCCTAGGTATCCCAGTCCAGTTCTTATCACTGGACTCCTTTTTGATTTTCTGATTTTGACAGGCTAGGCTTTTTTCTTTCTTTCCTTTCGTTTCATGGGCCCTAAGACCTTTCCTTTCGTGGGTTTTGGGTTTTAAATCTTTTTGTAATGGACTTGGGTCTACCATAATTTTCTCTTGTGATGAGTTCAATCCTTTTACATGGGGTTCACCTACTGTGCTATTTTGGGCCTTGGTGTTATAACTTTTTAGACCTCAACACAAGGTCGGCCTACCTGCCGAGCATGATTTGAGAAAGTCATTGACCAAGAAACCCATAAGGAGTGTGCGTCAGCTCATGGATCATATTGATGAATATAAACGAGTCGAGGAAAACTAGCAGTAGGGAAAGGAGTAGGCTAAGGTTATCCCTCAGGAGAGGAGGGATTTCAGGTCGGACAGGTATAGCAATAATCAGCCTCGAAGAGACTTTGCTAGGAAATTTGGACCTACTACTACTCAGGTGGTCAACACTGTATTTTGAGAGCCAATGCGTCAAGTTTTAGAAAAAATGAAGAACGAGCCATACTTTAAATAGCCAAATAAGATAGGAGGAGACCCTATGAAGCGCAATCAAAACCTTTATTGCCAGTACCACCAAGAGCGAAGGCACACTATGGAAGATTGCAGAACCTTGTGGAATCATCTAGAACAGCAGGTTAGAGAAGGGAGATTAAAGCAATTTTTACATCAACCTAGTGGGCAAGGGGGAAAGTCCAGATTAGGACCTCGGAGAGACGCTTCTTTAAGAGCCCCTTTGGGCACAATTAATGTTATCCTCACTACTGCAGGAAGGACTGGCTCTCATCCCTCCAGGGTGATGTCTATAGCTCGGCCACCTGCCAAGGACTACAACTCTGAGCCAAAGAGGGCTAGGATAGAAATCCGACCTATGCTGAGTTTCTCGGATGAGGACAAGGTCGGCACCATAAAGCCACATGATAATACCCTAGCGGTCACCCATAGAATATGAGGGTATGATGTGAAGAGGGTGTTGGTGGATCAGGGCAATGGGGTAGAAATTATGTACTCTAATTTGTACAAAAGGCCAAACTTGAAACTTAAGGATTTAACAGGTTATGATTCACCTCTGTTGAGCTTTGATGGAAAGGTTGTTATTCCAAGGGACTAGATTAGACTACCTATGCAGGCAGGTTTAGAGGTGGTGGAGGTGGACTTCGTTGTGGTGGACGCTTATTCTCCCTATACTGCCATTGTAGCAATCGTAGCAAGTCCTTGGCTTCATGCCTTAGGAGCTGTTTCTTCCACCCTCCATTTGAAGGGAAATATCTATTTAGGGATCATATTGAAGAGCTGGTTGGGAGACAGTTCATGGCTAAGCAGTGTTTAGTGGCTACAATCATGCATCAGCTTGAAGCTGGGTCCTCGGCCTCTGCTGCTAGGGGGTTATAGCAATCAAGGACTTCGGTATTTCCCATAGATGAGACATTAGAAGGGGTGAAATGTGAGGAGTTAGAGAAGATTGTTGTAGATGGAGATTTTGATAAGTTCTTTCAGGTTGGAGCTCAGCTGCGTCCTTGAGAGAAGGAAAAGCTGATAGTGTTTCTTAAGAGGAATATTGACGTGTTTGCATGGAGTGCTTATGAAGCTCCTGGGGTGGATCCAAACTTCATCTGCCATCATTTGAATGTCAATCCATCCATCATTCCTAGAAAACAACCACTTCAGCGTTCATCTAAAGAGCATTCTGATGCTGTCAAGGACGAGGTGATTAAACTTAAGCAAGCCAGGGCTATTAAAGAGGTGTTTTACCCCGAGTGGCTAGCCAATATTATAGTAGTGAAGAAGAAGAATGGAAAGTGGCGAGTATGTGTAGACTTCATAGATTTAAACAAGGCCTATCCAAAGGACCCTTTCCCCATGTCTCGGATAAATCAGCTAGTGGATGCAACTATAGGCCACCCTTGGATGAGCTTTTTGGATACTTTCCAGGGATACCACCAAATACCATTGGCTTTGAATGATCAGGAAAAAATAGCTTTTGTCACCCCTACAAGAAATTTCCACTACAAGGTAATGCCTTTTAGATTGAAGAATACAGGGTTTACCTATCAGAGGATGATGGTCATGATGTTCGAGCCACAATTAGGCAAAAATATCGAAATTTATATAGATGATATGGTGGTGAAGACTAAGGTGGTATTCGAGCACATAGGAGACCTCGGCAATACTTTTGAGATACTTAGGAAACACAAACTGCGCCTTAATGCTTTCAAGTGCTCTTTTGGTATGGGATCAGGTAGATTTCTAAGCTATTTGGTCACTTATCGTGGCATTGAGGTCAACCCTAATCAGGTGAAGGAAATTAACAGTTTACAGCCACCTCGAAATCCCAAAGAGGTCCAGAAACTAACAGGAATGACTATCGCCTTGAACCAGTTTATTTCTAGGTCGGTGGACAGGTGCAGACCTTTCTTCCAGTTGTTGAATAAATGGAAAGGATATGAAGGGATTGAAGTGTGTGCCTTGGCCTTCCAACAACTTAAGCAATACCTTTCTCGGCCACCTGTTATGTCCAGACCCTAGGTGGATGAGGTCTTATTTGCTTAAATTGGTGTGGCTTCCCACGCCGTGAGCTTGGTGCTGATACAAGTTGACAGCAGTGTACAGATGCCAGTTTACTATATAAGCAAGTCATTGCATGAAGCCAAGGTTCGTTATTTGCCACTGGAGAAGGCCATATTAGCAGTCTTACACGCTATACGTAAACTCACTCATTCCTTCCAATCCCACACAGTTGTTGTTTTAACCCAACTTCCGCTTCGATTACTACTTCAGAGTGCTTATTACACTGAAAGGGTTGCCAAGTGGGGTACGATCCTAGGGTCTTTTGATATCAAGTATATGCCTCGCACCTCTATCAAGGGCCAGGTCCTCGCAGATTTGGTGGCCGAGTTTGCTGAATCCCCATTGGAAGAGGAGGTCAAGAAGTAGGGCATGGATGGAAAATCAGTTGGCATGATTTCCTTGCAAGAACGTTTATCCTAGAGGGTATACGTTGATGGTATGGCAAATCAAAAAGGATCTGGAGTGGGGCTAGTCGTAATTTCTCCTTATAAGATCATTATTGAGAAATCTTTAAGACTGGGCTTCTTAGCCACAAACAATATGGCAAAGTATGAGACTCTATTGGTAGGGATGACTATGGTTCAGAAAATGGGAGGAAAAACAGTGGAGATATTCTCTAATTCAAGATTGGTTGTAGGTCAAGTGAAGGGAAAGTTGGAGGCTAGAGATGTGAGAATGCAAGAATACTTAAATCAAGTTAGGCACTTACAATCAGGGTTTGAGTCTTTCAACTTACAACACATCCCTAGAAGTGGAAACACCCATGCTGATCATCTGGCCATCTCACAACATCCTCAGGGCAGAGCTTGCCTTGGATTATCCTTGGCGCAGAGCTTACCTCGGATTATCTTTGTTGAAAATTTGTGCAAACCGACTTAAATGTAGAAAGAAATGGTACAAATTCATCAAATAAGAGTAGGATCTAGCTAGATGAACTCTATCGTGTTATTCCTTAAGGAAGATATCTTGCCCGAGGGGAAGTCCGAGGCTGACAAAGTGTGAAGAAATGCTCTTCGGTTTTAGCTGTCCGAGTACTAAAAGTTGTATAAACACTCTTTTTCTAGGCCATATTTGCTATGCATACACCCTGAGGCATCAGAGCTACTTTTGGAGGAGTTACATGAGGGGAATTGTGGAAGCCACACAAGAGGTAGATCCTTATCTCACAGAGCCCTCACTCAAGGATATTGGTGGCCGAATATGCATAAGGAAGTACAAGAGTAAATGAAGAAGTGTAACCAATGCCAAAGATTTGCCCTAAATATTCATCAACCAGGGGGAGTCCTTAATCCTCTATCCAGCCCTTGGCCATTTACTCAAAAGGGCTTGGATATTGTAAGGCCTTCATTAAAGCTGCAGGGAATAAGAGATGGTTGCTAGTCGACACAGATTACTTCACCAAGTGGGTTGAAACTAAACCACTAGCAAATATCAGGGATAAAGATGTCAAGAGGTTTGTTTGGAAAAATATTGTCACCCGGTTTGGGATTCCTCATGCCCTTATCTCGGACAATGGTCTTCAATTTGACAGCAAAGTCTTCAGGAGGTACTGTTGTGCCTTAGGCATTACGAATAGGTATTCCACCTCGGCTTATCCACAAGGGAATGGACAGGCCAAGGCTTTCAATAAGGTTATAGTGAATGGACTAAAGAAGAGATTGGATAATACAAAGGATAAATGGGTGGAAGAGCTGTCACACATCCTTTGGACATACCGAACTACATCTCGTAGGTTAACAGGGGAGACCCCCTTCTCAATGACTTACAGAGCCAAAGCTGTGATTCCTTTGGAGACCGGATTCCCAACATTGAGAACAAGTTCTTTCACTCTGAGCAACAATGATGGGTTGTTAGAGAAGAGTTTAGATCTAATTGAAGAGCAAAGGGAAATTGCCATGGTTCAATTGGCGTATTATCAACATAAGCTCAAGTAAGGATATGACGCCAACGTAAGATTAAAGCCATTAGCACCTGGAGACTTAGTGTTGAGAAAGGTTTTGGGTACTGTAAAGAATTTATCATAGGGAAAATTAGGGCCCAATTGGGAAGGGCCATATCGCATCACCTCGGTAGCTGGAATAGGTGCATATTATCTAGAAGATCTAGATGAAAATGTTGTACCACACCCTTGAAATGTAAATAACCTACGAAGGTATTATTGTTAATGAAAGCTTTTTCTGCCATATTTTCGTTTATTACATTATGTGTTATAATTCTTGTTTGTTTAAGTGTTAAACAGAACCTTAGTTATGCCTAACTACTCGGACCACATACTTTGGGTAAATCAATACTTCATGTCATTTTTCTAAGTGTTAAACAGAACCTTAGTTATGCTTGGCTCCTCAAACCACATACTTTAGGTAAATTAATACTTCATGTCATTTTTCTAAGTGTTAAACAGAACCTTAATTATGTCTGGCTCCTCGGACCACATATTTTGGGTAAATTAATACTTTATGTCATTTTTCTAAGTGTTAAACAGAATCTTGGTTATGTTTGGCTCCTCAAACCACATACTTTGGGTAAATTAATACTTCATTTCATTTTTCTAAGTGTTAAATAGAACCTTAGTTATGCCTGGCTCCTCGGACCACATACTTTGGGTAAATTAATACTTCATGTCATTTTTCTAAGTGTTAAACAGAACCTTAGTTATGCATGGCTCCTCGGACCACATATCTTGGGTAAATTAATACTTCATATCATTTTTCTAAGTATTAAATAGAATCTTAGTTATGCCTGTATCCTCGGACCACATACTTCGAGTAAATTAATATTTCATTTCATTTTTCTAAGTGTTAAACAGAACCTTAGTTATGCCTGGCTCCTCGGATCACATACTTTGGGTAAATTAATACTTTCTATTATTCGTTTAAGTATCTAATAGAACCAACCATGCTAAATAGCAGAATCTTCATGATAGTAATTGGAGCAAATGGACATTCATAAGCATCACTTAAAGCACTTGTAAGTACACCAAGTATATCTTTTATCAATTTGAGAATTGATTGTCCCTCCAGTTCTTTAGACTTAATGATAAATGGGGGATAAAGTGGAATCAGACATGTGTGGATACTCTACCATTGTGTATGTTTTTGAGGTTAAGGTTATACTTTGCTAAGATTGTGGACTTAGTAGGTTTAACCTGTCCTGTTGTTGATCATATGAGGTGTGATGACTGTGCTACCACTTATGCAAATAAATAAATGGAGTCATATCTCATTGTCACGTTGGCTAAGTGTTAAATGAAACAGAGACTATATTTGGATCCATATAAACATCACAAGTATACAAGAAAAGCTTGCAATTATCATTATTATCATTAAGCCAAGCCTATGAAAAAGGCCAATAGATTACAAAAGGTTGAATGGATTACAGAGCTTGGAAACAAAAACAGCAGTAAAAAAAAAATGTTTTAAAAAAAAGAGAGAGAAAAAAAGAGAGAAAAACAACCTATGGCTTCATTTTTATTACAAGTTTATCCTTTGGAGTCTTGGTAGGCTGGGTAGAGGCTACCGTGGAGGATGCTTGAGCTTTGCCTTTAAGATCTTCCTTGGTAGGTATAGGGAGAGTTGCCAGCACAATCTTCATGTTGTGGGAAGCCACTTTTTCCTTGGAAGGATCTTTAGGCGCAGTTGGAGGCAGGTTGGTAACAACGGCTACTTCCTTTGCTAAGTTTGCTGCCTTTTCGGCGACCTCAGACTGCTCTGCCTCCTTGGGGGGGATGTTGGCTGTAGGAAGAGCTTTGGTTGGACTCTCCTTGCCTTCATCTGCTTCCTTGGATGCAGCGTCAGCCTTGGAGCTCGAGGAGCCCGGGGCACAGATGGCTGAAGGGTAATACACACTCTCTGCTCTCCTAAGGGCAGAAGAGGTCTCAACCCCAGCTTGGTCAGGGACCTCGTTCCACACTTGGAAGCAATAAAATTTGCATACCTCCGAGACCTCAGCCCTAAGGGCTTCCTCAGTCTCTACCATGCCCACGTCATATTCGTCCTGTTCAATTTGCTCCTTAGCCTTCTCAGCCTCCTCCAATTTCTTTGTTAGGATTTTAATTTAACCTCTGGCTGCGGAGAGCTTTTCGTCGGCTTGGAGAAGCTGCTTTCATTGAGCCTTCGCTTACCGCTTCGCCTCGTCCAATACTGCCTCAACACTCTTCTTATCTCTTTCAGCTTCAATGAGCCTAGTGGTAAGCTCCTGGGCTTTCTTATCTACCACTCTGAAGGCCTCCACGGTAGCAATATGCTTGGCCTCCTCATCCTTAATCATCCTGTGGGAGGTGTTTACTATCTCCTCGGCCATGTGTGTGGATTGGACAGCCTTTCAAAGAAATAAAAAGAAATATGAAGGTTAGAAAAAACAAAAATAAGTATGAATATATATATATATATATATAAGAAAAGTGAGCAATTAGTGAACTTACCAGGGCAAAGTCTCTCTTTAAACTAAGGAAGACCTCGTGCTTCCTCATTGACCTTAAATCGGCCATGTCTCTGGGCAGCAGCAAGGCCTGCTCCATGGCATCGGCCACGTATCCAGCCCTCCCTTACTGGAAGTCTCGGATCGAGGCATCAGTAGGTAAGGGGGCTCCATCCAGTATCAAGGCGAGAGGCTAGGCCGGGATCTCAACCTAGGGATCAGTTCTCTTCTCCACTAGGGTTTGTGTCACCCTGGCTTGTTTAGCTTCCTTCTGGAGCTCGACCTCTTTGGATGAGGGACCCTTCCTTCCTTCCACTACTTCATGACCTCTTTGATCGCTTTTTCTCTTGTGGTCTACAAGATCAAGTCAGGGAGGTAGAGTGGATGAAGGAAGGGAGAGCTTGGCTTGAGTAGTCTTCTCGGGTGCCTTGCTCCCAGACTAAGACTCCATAACATCCAATAGACTAGCCCTTGCATTGTATCCCCATGGCTTTTAGAATGGAGGGATCTCCTTGCGTTTGGCTTACTTCGGTAGAAGGCAAGTGACTGAAGTCACCAGTGAGTGCTTCTGGAGATTGAGGTTGATTGAACACCTCAAATTCGTCCTTGGAATCAACAATTTCAACTACTTTTTCTTCTTTTTCTTCTTCTTCCCCTTCGGTGGTTGGCTATGAGGGGGTGGCTACACCCTCGGTCTTGCACTAAAGTATGGGTTCTATTGTCAATACGCCTTGTGGTCCCGAACCTGGGTTGAGAAATCCAGGCACGACAACGTTGATTAAATGCAAGCGGGGATCTTTCGCCTTTATTTGACACTTCGGTGCTTGAAAGCTGGACGAGAGCAGGGTGTAGTCTAAGATTAGGTAGGCCGCTCTTAGTTGACCGTCCTTGTGAACGAACACCTCGGCCTTTAGTATCTTGTCCAAGCTCGGTTGGTTGACAAGATTGAAGTTGGGAATGCCGGTGTGCTTGTCTGCAAAACCATTGGAAAAACAAGAAAAACATCGTCAGCAAAAAAGAGCATAAATTAATGGAAAAACTCAATTGCAAGCATAAACATAGACTAATGGGAACATAACATATCAAGGGAAGAAGAGGTGATTTTCATGTAATAAACCTAGACCTAAAATCCTACCTGGTGTCCCCTCTCTTGTCGGGCAGGGGAGGCTATCATGTCACTCCACCAAAATGATTAAGAAGTCCTTGTTCATGCCTTTGTTGGAATCAGGAAGGCATGAGATAAGTCTAGCCTCGGGGTACTTAGTTTTTGGGTAATACCCCTGCCCCTTTAGGTGGTGAAGATTGTAAACCCAATTGACATCATGTTGGGTAAGGTTTAAGCCCATTTTCTCATTAAGGGCGTCTACACTACCTAAAATCCTAAACATATATTAGGGCACATTGAATGGGAGTTAATCTATGAGCCCTAAGGTAATCCCTAGTAACTGTGCCCATGGGGATTCTCATCCTTCCTTCTATAAAGGAAATCATTTGATTACCACCTCTCCCTCCTGTCTATCAATGTGCCAGTCTCTTTCCTTACAATACCTAATGGAGACTCCTGGAGGAATCCTATACTGAGCTCTAAAGCTCTCTATACTTTCTACGGAGTCTACCAAGTAAGCAAATCTACCCATTCCTAAGAAAGGATTGAAGGTACTAAGAAGATAAAGAGAAAATAGAAGGGTCAAGGAGAAAAGGACACGGAGAAAAGAAAAGTAAAAGAAAAAGTAAAAGGAAAGGTTTATAAAGACTTATGCAAAGAAGAAAAATCTCATCGGATTGGCTCTTGGTATTTGTAAGGGCACGAGTAATTTGAATAAGTGCACAAGTGAAGTGAATGAGTGCAAAAGTGGAATGGATGAAGCGTTCAAGCGATATTTATATGAGAAAGAAAGAAATGAGTGGGAAAATTCCTGCCTAAGTTCCAATGGAATCCTTAGCTATTGGATTCGATCGCACCGTAGAACATGGGGAACATGAAGCCACAAAAATTTAATGAAGGCGCGTCTTGGATGCTAAAGTGTCAAAACCGTACGTTAAGTAGTTAAAAAGGTACTTGCACAGGCAGAGATGATGCATGATAAGGGCGGGGCAACTGTAGTGACATCGAAATCCTCCTTTCTTCCCGAGGAGCTAGAGAGGAGAATTTTGAGGGGCTATTGTTGGGGTGATAGGCCTAGTAGTAGGTATCTAGGTATATATAGGGCCAGTGGCCCAATCCAAGGACATTAAGTAGTCCAAGGACGGGTAAAACATTGTCATGGGAATCCATGTTCGTAAGTGAAGAGGTGAAGTTTGGTTATAGGAGTCCAAGAAGGTGGTCCGAGGATGAATTCATCCTCGGCTGAGCAAAGTCGAGGTCCAAAGGTGTGGTCTGCCATCCAGGGTAACGTTCCAGAAGGTTTTATTGATAAGGACAAGTATCTTGAAAGCACAGGACAAAGGAAAGCCATGTAATATCTAACGGAAAGTTGCTACCACCACATTGAATGCTCTGTAGCTAACTCTCTGGCCGTATTAATGAGAAAGTGATACCTGAACAGTAAATTTCAGCCTTACAGCTGCTCCCCAAAGACTTCAGGAAGGAGCTAATGGGATAAGGATAACCAGCAATCTAATCTACACGTGGAGGGTAGAGATGAAAGAAGGAAGATAGTACAAAACAAAGAGAAAATCTTAAGAGAAGGGGATTAGGGAAAGAGAAAAATAATGTATCAACAAGAACTATGCTTGTAATCAAATTCAAAGAATATAAACAAGAACTAATCTCCTCGGATTGTGTTGAGGACGATTTTCCTTGGATAAAACTAGTCTATCTTTATTTTATTGTCATCTGAATTCATTATAATTGTGACATAACTCATTAGAACTAGTTTTCCAATCCAATCTCTACAAATTCATTGTATTGGACTCTTTGGGCCTAAATCCTTTTACCTTTTGGGCTTAGGACTCAATTTGTGTCCTTACAGCATATATATGCAGAAATGTATGAGTAATTATAAGTATTTAACAGTATTATGGGTGTTCATGAAAAATTGTAGGATATACACACACATTATCTCTCTCTAAAAATGGGATATCTCATTAAAATACATACTTTCTTTTGATCTTTTTTTTTTTTTTTTTTTTCATATTTAACTCTCTCTCTCTCTCTCTTTCTCTCTTTGGGGGCTGATTACGAACCAAGTTGTGCGCAGGTCACATAAATCTCCTCAAGACAAAAATGCGATTCCTCCTAGGCAATAAAATACCAATATAAGTGTTTTAGTGCCATAAAATAACCATTTACGCTTACAAAATAAGTAGAATAAGTATTCATAATATTTACAATGAGAAAGAGATTGAAATAGAATATTTAAGGCTTATCTTTTATTGTATAAACATTTAAAAAAAGTTCCTTCACTTGGTACCCCGGGTGTACTGTTGTGGGATCTCGGGGCGTACTAGGCCTGTAAGAACCTAGAATGCTGATTCTCTAAACTATATGATCTTTCTTCATACTTATTATGCAATAGAGTTTTGTCTTTTCCCTTTACCTCTATAGGTCCTACATAAAAACAACCATACAATACACATATCTTCAAATAATTGTTAGTTTCTTAGATTAGGATATACATTTTAATTCATATACATATATGTAAATGAATTTCATGAGAATAATTCAGTCACGAGGATTCTGGCCCCAATTCTCACAGACTTAGTGCTTTTGCACAAGACTTGTGGGATTTGGAACTCAAGTCCAAGTGGCTTTACTTGGGCTTTTCCTTCCAAGATAGTTAGTTGAGAATGATTTTTGTGGGAGAGAGTGATATCTGATGTGTACATGTTTTGACATATGTTTCTTTGGAGGCTAAGTGTGTTCAAAGCCCAAGTTGAAGTGAGGACCCTATTAAAAAGACTCAGTTTTTGGCTGAATAAAAGGAAAACTAGCAAGCAAGGATATATGTATTGAACAACAAGAAAGCAGCAAAGGAAAATGATGTAATAAAGAAACACACGAAATATCTGTTAAGGATCCTCCAATCAGTATGAAATATTTCATTATTTTTCTTAATTGTGGATTACAATATGCTCACTAAGACATGATACATGGTCGATATAAGCTCAAAAATTACAGACTTAGATGGCTATCTAAACTTCTAAGACTTGCAAAGTTTGAATCATTTTGAATCCAAGTCTATGCCATAGTGGCTGTTTCTGGGATACCGGGAGATGTTTCTCTGTTTTCTTTGAGTTTTTGATAGAGTTTTCTTAACGATTCTGCTGTGATTTTCTACTGTTGAATCCCCCTTAATGTTGGCTGCTTTCTCCATTTTATAGTGTCATTTTAGGGTTTGGATACCATTGATTCTCCCCCCTTGGCTCCTTGGGTACCAGAGCCCCCGTTATGCCAGTCATTCTAACCGTTGATTCCTTCTCTGTTTCTCATAATTTTCATCTTTTAGTCCTGTTTTCCTAAAAGCCACTTACTGACTTTCCATTTTGGATAGCTGACATTTACCCTCTTTTCTTTTAAGGCCTTTTACCTCTTAGACTGAGCTTTTTGGCTATCCTTCTTGCTGTCATTTTTCCCAAGTGAGCAGAATCCATTCCTGCTGGGTTAAAGGTTTTCCCAACCACTTCCCTTTATAGTTCTTCATTCTGGGTTCCTTGGGGTACCAACCTTTTGTTCATGAATTGTCACTCTCCAAGCTTTCTAATTCTTTGCTGCACCACTAGGTAATTGAGAGGGACATAAGGGACATATATGTTCTTCATTTCTTGTATTTCGTGGTACTCCTTTTGAGCTGTCTCAATCCTACTTTAGCTGTGCTGCACATCCCAAGGACCTCGAGGATCCCAACCCTCTGGCCGCCTCTAGGGATCCTGGCCCAGTTCTTTCACTGGATTTTGCTGGACTTTTTAATGGAAATCTGAACATACATAGGGCATTGATGTTGATTCTTCTTGCTGCACGAATTGGGTCTTCTTTATTTTTTATGGAATGGGCTTTGTTGTGAAATTTTGGACCTCAACAACTGTTGTCTTAATGAACCCGTCAACTTTATTATGCATCCAAAGAAGAAGATGACGACTCTGCCTCCAAGCCAACGAAAGGAAGCTGATGTGGATAAAGGAGCTCGTAACGGATCCAGCGTGGCTTTTTGCTTAGGCTTCACAAATGAGTATATAAGGAAACATCTTATGCTCCATGGTTAACCTTAATTAAAAGAGTCCTTGTAAGGAAAGGATCCCGCAAAATACGTCCATTAACAAGGATCTTCCCTGCAAGGAAAGACCCTCTCTGCTAAGAAACGAATGTCAGCTTTACACTACTATAAAAACCCCAAAGCCCTCACAAACCAAGGTATGCATAATTTACCTCAGCTCTGACACTCTAGAGTTATGAAAGTTCTCTAACTTGACATTCGGAGGGTATTTGGCCGGTACCACACCGGTACTCTTTACGAGGTCTTCTTTGTTTATATTTCGTAATTGTTGTCTCGACCATGTAAGAACTGTGTGACTAATTGACGATTTTTGGCATTGTCACTCTCTCTCTTCTTGATTTTATTTTGCTAATTTCAATTAATTGGCAGATAGATTTTAATAATGAAAAAAAGCTAAGGGTATGTTTGATAACTATTTTTTCCCCTTATTTTCTGTTTTCAAAAGCAGTTTTCTATTTTTGAGACTAAAAAATTTGTTTAGCAATCGAAAATGAACAGAAAACAAAACCGTTCTCAAAACTTAATTTGTAAAGGAAATTGAAAACATGTAAAAGGCTATTTTAAGTTTCTAGTTTTCAAAAGTCAATAAAAACACGTATTTAATTTAATTAATTTGTCTCATTTAATGAGTTAGCATTAGAGTTTTTTTTGTTTTTTTTTTTTTCTTTTTTGAGAGAGCTTCAACCTATGGTGTCCGCTCTTCATAATAGCTCTTTATCATCAGACCAAGACATCAAACGGTATTTGGTGTAGACGGGAATTGAACCCCAAATCTCTTATTCAACCATCAGAAATTTTACCAGTTGAGCTAACTAGAACCTACATAGTTAGCATTAGAGTTCAAATCCTAGTAACAACAGATTTTATTATTTTCTATTTTTTTTCTTCAAAAAACTATTTTTTTTTTTAATTTCAACTAACCAAACATGTTTTTTATTTCAAAAATATAAGAAAATTGTTTTTTCTTTATAATTCCAAAAACGAGTTTTTGAAAATAGAAAATAAAAATTGTTACCAAACATAACCTAAGGTTTTGGATCAAAAGAATATATTGTGGAGGATATTGACAAGGTCAAGGAATTTTATAACTAAAATAGTTCAACCATTTGCTCTTCACACGTATTAGATTTAAATAAAGTGCACATATATTTGTTTGAAGATTTATATATAAATTGCATAAGCATACATTTGTTTATATGTTAAAAAGTGTTCACTAACTATTTGGGTAAATAACAATGGAAAAATAACATTTAATCGAAGGTGAACTTGCTAAAGAAAGAGAACGCCAACGTAGTCGTTATCTAATTTGGTTCAAATGTAAACTTCAATTTTGTTTTATTTTTTGAGAAAAAAATGTTAACTTCTATCAAGGAAAGAAATTATACCATTTGATAATACTATATTTCTTATGAAATTTATGTTAAAAAAAACAATTATAACTGTTTAAAGACTAATATTTACACACTTACAAATAATTTTTTTTCAAGCAAAGCACGGGATCAAATACTAGTGTTCATGTAATTTAAAAACATGAGACACTTTTATTGATTTATAACGTCATATAAATTGGATTTTTTTGTACAAATTACAAAACTTAAAATATATAATCTGGCTACCCCACGGTCGAATTCAACTGGGGGAATTTATTTTCCTCCTTCTGTGTTAGCCATGAGGGTTACAAACTTGCAAATTTCAGATTGGTTTACTAAGTATGATTTTGATCATTAATTAGAGATAAATATCTTCATTGGACCTGGTTTTTCATAGTTGCTCAATGGAAACCGAACTAATTTTAATTTCTCAGAGAGAGAGAGAGAGAGAGAGAGAGAGAGAGAGAGAGAGAGAGAGATCCAAATTATGAGTAACATGAATGGGCTGTGTTGGAGTTTGTTCTCTTACAAATTGGGTTGCATAAGCGTAGCCCAAATTCACCCCACACTCAAATTTAGGCCACTTTTGCGAAACAGCCCCCAAGTACTCATTTTGACTGTTAAATTGGTCCAAGATCAATTTGTAACTAATTTGAACCGACATGATTATCAAAAAAAAAAAGAAAGAAAAAAAAAGAACTTAATTTGAGCCGACATCAAATTCAAATATGTCACAATCACAAAGTGTTGTACACTGTAGAGAGCTCACATCACAAAGATACCGTCCAAATTCTCATGGATTTTTCAATCAAATGAGAAAATTTAAACTCTTATCATTAAAAAGATTAAAATATGTCAATTGGCTACGAGCATTATGTCATGTCCAAGAAAAAAGGCGGAAGGGCAATTGCCTCCCCGGGCTCTACCCAAAAAAAATTGTCTCCTACTTTTTTAGTGTTTTTAAATGCTACAAATTTATAAAATAAAAACAAAGATAAAAAAAAAAAGTAAAATTTTTAATGAAGGATAAATTTTTTTTTTTAAAGCAGAGAAATGTTACCTTTAATAGGGTTAAGAGCTCAAATTCTTAAGATGATAATTTATTCTATTTTATAAATAATGAATACACAATAAAATTTAAAACTAATTAATAATAAAACAATATTTTTTTTGAGAAAATAAACACCATAATTTGATATTGCTTTTAAGCTGAAGTTTAAAGTTTAGATGCAAAAATCGTTACAATATAGTTTAATTTTTTTATAATTTAATCATTTTATAAGTTGTCCTTGAAATTTATATAATTATTTTGATCTAAAATCATTTTGTCTATTTGTGATTTAAAAAGTGTCACTTCACCCACCTGACGTAAGTTTCGTTTGTTTTCCGTAACCCACCTATGTTAAAAACATAGATAAATAGGTATTTTTGCACTCTTTTTTGTCTCTCTCCTCCCAAAACATAAAACACATACAAAAACAAGACGAAATAAGATCAAAAGGGAGGTGTATGGACCAAAAAATCTAGTAGCCCAAGCCTACTTAGAACTACTTAGAACAGTGGGTTTGTACAGGTCAACTATGGCCCAAATCAATAGATTTGTAAGACAAGGAATCAAACAACAAGAGAGGGCCTTGCCCGAGGATGGAAATAAGGAAGTGTTGAGGGTCATTTTGTAAAAGAAGGCCCAACTCAGCAAAGCAGGCAATAAGAGTGGTAGGCATAGAATAAAACTATTAAGCCTAGGCGGCAGGAGTAATAGAGCATAGGCCCATAACATGAATAAATGGGTCTTGAGGAAGCAAATGGGCCCAAAGGGCCCGGAAAGAGAGAAATGGCACCCATGGGCAGTATATGGTATGGAAAAGTGAGAATGGGCCGCTGCAGGCCCAAAACAATGTAAACAAAGAAAGTAGGGGTTGATGGCAAGCCCATGAACCCCAAGGATGAGAATGAGGAGATTGGGCCGGGGAAGCCTAATCAAGTTAGTAAAAACTCATGGGAATGCAAAGTTAGTAAATGGGCCGAGGAAGCCCAAAGGAAGTAAATGGGTCACAGGCCCAAGGGAAAAAGAAAGGGACAATGGAGCCCATGAGTAAGAACACCAATGACTCTGTTAAGTCACTGGGGGAAGGAATGAAACGGCAGGTTTGAAAAGAGGCCTAGCAGGAACATGTCATCATGGCAGGAAATGCCAAGTAAATGAAATAGGACATGAGTATAACCAAGAAATGGGCTAAGAGAAATGTAAAACCCAGTATTAAGAGAAGCCCAATCCCAAAGGGAAGCAGTGAAATGTACAGAACGGCCCACATAAAAGAACAAAGAAGCATGGCAGACGATGCAAACAAAGCTCTAGATCACAGCAAACACATGAGCCGCAGGCAGATTTTGAACGTACATAATAGGAAAGCACGCGCAAGGCCCAGGCGCCACCAGCCTGTATCCAGGTAATATGGGACGTGGTGGGGCCATGGGTCAGTGGTAAGAGGTAAGGGGGGGTGTGGTTTGGTGGTGGGGAGAAGGTAAAAGATTTATTTTACGTTCCTTGTCCAAGCCCTTGTAGGAGGTACGTCCTGCTGGGATGACAGACCACCCAAAAGAGGCAAGATTGGGGGAGGAACATTGGGTGCATGCCATCAGGAGAGAGAGAGAGCATTTAAGCCACGACAAAAGAAAGTGCCACGGCGGACTAAGAAACAACACAAACTTGTCTTTGTCTGGCGAGTGTAAGTAGTATACAGACGGCGGTCGGCAAGCACGCCCAGACCAGACAAAGGCCGTTAGAGGGTAAAGTGGTAAAAACCAATTACGGCAGGCCCTATAAAAGGATCCTTGCCATGCCCTGTAAAAGGGACCAAAAAACAGAGGAAAGAAAAAAAAATATAAGAAAAACAAAAAGAAAAAGAAAGGAAAGAAGAAAAGATAAGAAAACAAAGAGCAAGGGTAATGGGCATGCACCAATAGATCGGTTCCCTTCTCTCCCCCCTCAAAATCCCACTCTCTAAGAAAAAATCAAGTAATAGGAATTCCTTCAGGCATTTATCACTTAGGTCCAATTCCCTCAAAGTCATTAATCCTTGCAGCAAGATATTCTCCTAGGAGATTAGTTTCATTGAAAGGAAGCGTTCTTCCTCTTTGATTCTTTGCCACTGCAGACTCGGACTTAACTTGACATTTATTTTCTAATTAACTTCCATTATCGTTTAATCAGTTATTCTTTTCTATAAAAGCCGTTATTGTTATTACCATTGTTATTACTGTGATATTCGATCTTTGTTATTAAGAAAAAGTCACTGTACTATGTTTTTCTTTATTGTTATTATATTTGCCTACTGTAACATTTTTGCAATAACTCTGCTTGCCATGAGAACGTTCCTGGCAGACAAGGCTCAGTTTGTACGCAAGCCGGCCCAAAGTGAGTTACAGTTGGGCCAGTCTCAACTCTCCTACTCAGAAAAGTACTCGGGCCCATCACTGCAGGAGGCAGCCCAGCCCAACTCAAAACACAAAAAAGGCCCCTACAGGAAGAAATGCTTAATATTATAGAATATGTGAGCAAATGTCTAAGTACAAGACTATTCGAGGAAGCCAATGATACATAGAAAAATACACTGCTCACTCTCTTCTCTTAATGTTCTTCTTGTTACTCCTTTTTTTTTTTTTTTTTTTGGGTTAATATTTGTGTTTGATCCCCTTTCTATGGGAACCATCTTTTTCTTATATACTCCCTCCACTTCACATCCTAACCCCCCATCTTTACCTAACAAATTTCTTCTAGCGACACCTGTCCTTTTAAACATTTGAGGAAGGTGGTAGAAGGAGTTGCTTAGTTATGAATTACACTATTTAGATCACTTACTCATCAATGCAGCTGATAAAGCTATTGCACACCATTTAATGCGGAGGCAATAGGCTACTTCTTGCTGGAAACTTCCTGCTGCGACTTAAATAATGCTCCCAAGTGCAGGATTGTCACGAAGTAATAACTCGAAAAGTCCAAGGAAACCATAAGAGAATATAACTAAAATAATAAAGTTTAATTGAAGAGATTTTTGATAGTTTAGTAAAGGTAATTAAAATTAAGAGAAAATAACAATATATTAAGACGCTAAGGTTTAGGGATCCATACACAACACATCTATTGGTAGTCTTAACAATATTTATTTTATAACTCAACTAAAATTCATACGAAGGATGATCTTAGTCAGATGATTTAACAATAAAAACTCAAGAATTAATTGTCTAAAATAGTTTCATGCAATTGATTGATTTTAGGCAAAAAAAAAAAATACTAGTGAATTAGTTCGTAGGGAATACTAAGCATTTAACATGCCCGGAGTCTACGATAAATCAAAGGATTATACAAAACTAAACACTTTTCTAGATTAGTAAAACAATCAAAAACATAAAAACATAAGCATGAAAGACAATAAATAATTGTCAAGAACATACCAATAAATGGTTGGGTTTCACCCCTTGCCTTAGCAAGGCTTTTAACAAGCCATAATGCAAATAAAACTATAAAAACTGTAAAGAAACTTTAAGAAAACCTAAATTATGTTCTACAACAGCTCCCCTCTGAATTTTGCCCTAAAGAGCTTTTTAACGATCAAGGAATCCTATTACAAGTTGAATTCCCGTTTGAAGAAAATCCTAGGTTTTTAGGCTACACTTATCTGACGTTTTTTGGCCCATTTAACTTTAGAATTCGGATTTTTGGTAAACTAAAAAGTTGTATCCTTTTAAGTTAGCTTTCCAGCCTAACTTGAATCGTCTCGATTGAACATCTGAGCCGAAAGTTATGATCCAAATACCAATTGGTGCGCAGGCTGGAATCCTAATCTGAATTGGACTTGGATTTGATGCAAATTTCCTTTGATTCTTTGCTCTAATTGGATTTGAATTTAATTTGGTTGACCTTCTTTGACTTCATCATGGCCCTTGTAAAATTAAAGTCCATTAGATTTCTTTTTTTCACAAATCCACTTATTTAATTTCATTATCCTACAAAAAACAAATTCACGCATTAAAATTCAATTAAGCACAAAATTGATTATTTAGCATTTTTCCAAAACCAATTATAAAGTGCATGAATTAACTCAAAATAAGTATGATAATACTTTCTAATAATGATATACATATGCAAAATTAAGCTATTATCACTTCCCCTACTCCTCATGATTCTCTTTCTTCAGCCAATCCTTCCCACTTGAAGCTCCTAAGAACCTTTTGTCTCTTCTCCTCTTATCCTTGGGTAACCTCCCTCTTTGGACATGTAATGCCCCAATATCCACTCTACAGTTCTACAACCCTTTCCACGGTCCTCGGGCCCCCACAATAGCCCCCGAAAACTTTGCCATTAATTATGGGATAAAAGTAAGGTTTTAGTTACAAGACTTGATCTCACACGTACCACATGTGTTCCGACGTGGTAATCTCCTTTCACCTGTCTCCAGCACACTTTTGACGCTTTGAAATCCATGATCTTGTATTTATGGTGTCAGGCGGCTACTTATCCCCCCATATTCTACGGTACGATAAGGATCCTATGGTCCTTCTTTCTCCTCATTTATGAGCGGGAAAATTACCACTCATTTTTCACCCCTATATAAGGACTTGGGGCTAGCTTTACCTCATTTATGCATTTTGGCAATTTGTGTTGAAGCAGCTTCCCGAGGAGAAATCTTTTCATTGCTCGTAGGTGTGTTCATACTCCCATTTTTCTTTTGCACAGATTTACATTTATCTTACCATAAAACTCCATGGGTAGATTTGCTAGGCTAGTAGATACTCCCAAAAGCATGGCCACCTTTAGGGCGCAATATAGGATCCCTAACAGTGTTGAACTCCAACACTGTGAAACGAGTGAATGGCTGGTCATGAACAGACCTCTTGGCTCCGTAGTCATTCCAATGATCGCCTTCATAGAAGACGGGATGGAAATTCCCATGGGAGGGATCACCCGAGACTACCTAATGAACTATAGGCTCACCCCCACCCAATGCTCTCCAAACGTCTTTAGGGTCCTCGATGTGTAGACATGCTAAATAGAAAAATGGGGACCAACCTAACATGGCACGACGGAAACTGGGTGTACAACTGTCAAAAGGGGGGAAAAAACTAAATACTACATTAAATGTAGAGTTCCTTCCATTAGGTTAATCTCCTGCCTACCTAACTCAAGCAAAGATATGGACGAGGACTTCCTCATCGCCTCGAGAGACTGGCATAACGGATTGCACTGTCCTACTCGGGAAGGGGAACCAGATAGGGTTCTTTAAAGCTTTTTTTTTTTTTTTTTTATTATTATTATTATTATTTATAACTCCTATTGTTTTCATTGGTAGACGAATACCACACTACCCTGTCCAAGCATCTGGTGAACTTTGCAGACCTAAACCGAATCCTCAAGTCAGAGATTTTTCTGCACAAGGACGGTCAAATCCGAGCTGCGCACGTCATCCTTGGATACAAGCCTCATACCAAAAGCTTTCAAAACCCGAAGAATGTCATTAAAGCCAAAGACCTCGGTTGGTTTTAATAGTCGTAGCTGTCCTAGGCTTCTTACTAACTGAACCTTCTCCAGCTAGAACTGAGGACGATCAACTTCTAGCCCTACTCGCAGCTAGGCTCCTCTACTTACAAGATCCTCCCATTCCTTCAAACAAAGAAACCAAGGAGCCCATTCTCGAACCTACCCAAGAAGTGACAGATAAGGACTTCAAGATCTTCTACCAGCAAGAAGACCCCAAGGACGCTCCTAGTACCTCTTACCGCACTCTACGCCCTGCCCAAGTCAGCATCAACCAAGAGGGAACTAACATTCCAGAAGGAATGGGATTCGAGGAAAAGACCCCAAATCTCCTTGCCTTGCTCATGACCCATGCTGGACGCTCTTCTTTAGCTATGGCGGTGGTGCCTCGGCCACCCACCCCTACTCCAATGCGTGCATCTTTCGTTGATGCCATTGATAAGAAACAAAAAAAGGCCCAAGGAGGCAAAGGCACTGAAGGTGTCGAGGAAGGAGAAGTCACTCAATCCTCCCACCAGCCCCAAGCCAAAGAAGCCCGAACAGCGAGGGGGCAATAGAAGAAAAACACCTCTTTTTGGACCTCGAAATAACTTGGGGGAGACCAGCATCGAAGCCTTCTGTTTAGAGACCCCTGTTCACACTAAGCTCTGGCAGTTCGATGTTGGATGATGCTAACCTAAGGGACCACCAAAAAGGCAGCTCAGGCTTGGTGGCAGAATGCCTAGAGAAGGCTCTATGCTTGCCTGAGGATATGCAAGAGCTCAAGTCCTTCAAGAAGCATGAAGTCATCTTTTCCTTGAAACAAGACTTAGCAAAGGTACATGATTATCCTTCTTAGCTTATAAAGTTAAACCATACATGTACGAATACTAACTAATACCAATCTTGCAGTCTGTCCAAGTTCCCTTTATGGCCGAGGAGTGGGTGGACCACGCGTTGGACTAGGCTAGGCAAGCTGAGGGCAAGTTGAGCGCAAGCTGATAGCAGTTGAGAAGGCCTATGTAGAGGTGGACAAGAAGCTCAAAGAAACTCTTGTCCAACTGACCGAGGCTGAGAAAGCTCAGAAAAACGCTGAAGCTGCCCTGACTAGCTATGAAAAACAAGCTGCTGAGTGCCTAGAGGCCCAGAAAAAGGCCGAGAATAAATTGGCACTGAACATGGTGGAGCTGAAACAGTTTCCCAAGCAGCTGGAAGCTAAGGATGATAAGAAGCCTAAGGCCGAGCAGGCAGCCTATGATGTGGGCAAGACCAAGGCTGCAGAAAGCCTCACTGCCCAACTCAGGGACATTTCTCGGGCCTTCTGCTTTGAGGTGTAGGGTTAAGCCCTAAATGCAGCTGGGGTTAATACTAAATCAAAGCTCCAAGCTCCTAACAAGGTCTACTACCCCCCAGCCCCCCACAGCCTTTAGTAGACCCTAGCTTCACTTTTACTTCCTCCTTAGCCTAGCCTACCTCCACTCCATTTGCCACTCCAGCCAAAGGCAAAGAAAAAGAATAGCCAACCCCAACAAACGTGGTGGAGGTGGAGACAGAAGAAACAACTAAGGTGACCCAATTAAAGAGAAAGAGGAAAGAGAAGGAACAAGAGAAGAAAGGAGGGAAAGAAAAGGAAGCCACTACATAGCTTAGCCCTCAACTAAGAAACAGATAGCCAATTTTGTAATTGCGCTTAGATTTAGTTGACGCCCTCTCTTTCTCTCTATTGTACTCTATTCTTCAAATTTTAATGAAAAAAAAAAATCAAACTTTAATTTATGCTTTTCCATCTATTAACTTTTTACTTGCCAGCTTGCATTTATGCTATTTGATTTTCCTTGCAACAATTGCGATACACTAACTTATGATTGTCTGTCTCAACACTTCTTATTCTTCTATTCAATTTAAAACAACTTATAAGATAGCTATTAAACTAACTCCTAGTACTTAATAAAAACATCAAACAACACTTACTTTTAATTAGACTTGGAATCCTAAAGCAAACTCATTTGCACTGATCCTGAAATCTGTGGAAGTATTCAAGGTTCTTAACTTCACTCCTCACTTAGAAAACTTCTTGCAAAGATCAATTTGTTCCCGATCTGTGACCTAAGGAGCCACATCAGACCTAAATTCTAGCCAACACTTAGAAGCTTTTTCTAGAACTGTTAATTTACTTAAGGCTTATGACCCAAGGAGTCGAATAAGGTCAAGGTTCTGTTTAACACTTAAAAATTTTTCACACAAGGTTAATTTACCCAAGGCTTGTGACTCGAGGAGTCGAACAAGGCTGAGGTTCTGTTTAACACTTAGAATTTTTCCACGTAAGATTAATTTACTCAAAGCTTGTGACCCGAGGAGTCGAACAAGGCCGAGGTTCTATTTAACATTTAGAGTTTTTCCACGTAAGATTAAATTATTCAAGGCTTGTGATCCGAGGAGTCGAACAAGGCCGAGGTTCTGTTTAACACTTAGAATTTTTCCATGCAAAGTTAATTTACCTAAAACTTGTGACCCGAGGAGTCGAACAAGGCTGAGGTTCTGTTTAACATTTAGAATTTTTCCACACAAGGTTAATTTACTCAAGGCTTGTAACCCGAGGAGTCAAACAAGGCCGAGGTTCTGTTTAATACTTAGAATTTTTCCATACATAATGATTACCTTAACAAATGCATCCATAATGAAGCGCAAATAAACCAAACATGAATAGCAAAGAAGTTCATAAGATTAATAATAATAACGTCGCAATTATTTACATTCCAAGGACGAGGAATTATATTTTCATCCAAGTCTTCTAAATGATAAACCCTAATGCCAGCAGTGGAGGTTATCCTATATGGCCCTTCCCAATTGGGGCTTAGTTTTCCCCAAACAGGGTTCTTTGCTATCCCCACCACCTTTCTCAAAACTAAATCTCCCGGAGCTAATGACCTTAACTTCACCCCCTTATTATACCCTTGCTTAAGTCTCTGCTGGTGATGTGCCATTTTTACTGCAGCCACCTTCCTTCTTTCCTTAGCCATATCTAGGCTATCCAAGAGTAAACGATTATTTTTCTCAGCATTGAACTGATCAGTTCTTAGGGTTGGGAACCCTAAATCTAGAAGAATTACCACTCCTGCCCCATAAGTCATTGAAAAAGGAGTCTCTCCTGTTGATCTTCGAGGTGTAGTACGATAAGTCCACAGTACATGGGGCGATTCATCCACCCATTTCTCTTTAGCATCATTTAATATTTTCTTCAGCTCAGACACTATAACCTTATTAGTGGCCTTGGCCTAGCCATTCCCTTGAGGATAAACAAGTGTAAAATACCTGTTCCTAATCCCTAACTCCTCACAATATCTTCGGAAGACTTTACTACCAAACTGAAGACCATTATTCGAGATCAATGTGTGTGGGACTCCAAACTTTATGATGATATTCCTCCAAATAAACCTCTTAGCGTCCACGTCCCTAATATTAGCAAGTGGCTCAGCTTCCACCCTCTTGGTAAAGTAGTCTGTCCCTACGAAAAGCCACCTTCAATTCCCTATAGCTTGGGGAAATGGTCACACTATATCCAAGCCCCACTAAGCAAATGGCCAAGGGTTGGAAAGTGGATTTAGGACTCCCCCTGATTGATGAATATTTGGGGCATATCTTTGACACTGGTCACATTTCCTCACATAATCCTGCGATGCTTTCTACATGCTCGGCCACCAATATCCCTAAGTGAGGGCTCTATGGCTAAGGATCTACCTCTTGCGTGGCTCCCACATATCCCCTCATGTAATTCTTCCAATAAGGGCTCCACTACCTCAGGGTGCACACACAATAGGTGTGGCCCTGAATAAGAACGCTTATACAACTTCTGTTCTTCGGATAGCCAATAATGGGGAGCCTTCTTGCGCACTTTTTTTGGCTTTTCCCTTATCTTCGAGCAACAACCCTTGCTTCAAAAAAGCTACCAAAGAGTCCATCCAGCTCGGTCCAACTTGGATGTTATGGACCTCGACCAAGGGCGTCTCTGCAAGACTAGAGCTAGTCATGTCTTCAACAATAACAACCCGAGAAAGGCTTAACCCCAGAGAAGTTGCCAACATAGCCAAAGAATCTACATAAGAGTTCTGACCTCTTAGAATTTGCTTCAAAACAAAGCTCCTAAATTGGGCTCGAGCCTGTTTTACTTTAGCAAGATATCCTTGCATCCTCTTATCTTTGGCCTTAAACTCTCCATTGACCTGGCCCACCACCAACCGAGAATCAGAATACAACTCTACCACTTCTCCTCCTAGTTGACTGACCATAGCCACTCCAGCTAGTAGAGCTTCATATTCAGCCTCGTTGTTAGTAGCTAGGAAACCCAACCACAATGATTTCTCCATTACCAGCTTCTCATGAGTGATTAACATAATCCCTATCCCTACTCCTTTTTTGTTAGCTCTCCGTCAGTGTACACTTCCTATGGGAGAATAACCATGGCCAAGGTGGTCATAACACCTAATGCTTTCTCTTCCTCACTTATCATATCCTCGGTGAATTCTGTCACAATGTCTGCTAGGACCTGCCCTTTTCTAGCAGTCTAAGGCATGTACTTGACATCATAGGCACCCATCATGGTTCCCTATTTGGAAATTCTACCCGTATAGTCTGATTTTTGTAAAAGAGCATGCAAAGGGAGCTGGGTGAGCACCACCATAATGTGAGCCTGAAAATAATGAGGAAGCTTCCTAGTGGCATGCACAATGGCCAATACTACCTTATCGAAAGGTAAATAACGTGACTCAGCCTCCTGCAAAGATTTACTGACGTAGTAAACAGACCTTTGGACCCCATTCTCATTTTTGACCAATACCAAACTGACAGCATAATCCGTAACTGCTAGGTATGCATATAACATTTCCTCCTTCTCGAGCTTGGAGAGGTTTGGAAGACTTGACAAATACTGCTTAAGCCCCTCAAAAGCTGCTACACACTCCTCGATCCAACAAAATTCCTTCCACTTGTGAAGAAGCTAGATAAATGGACAACGTATATCCGTAGACCGAGAAATGAACCTATTCAAAACCGCTACCATCCCAGTCAATTTCTGTACCTCTTTAGGATTTCGAGGAGGGTGCAAGCCATTAATAGCCCTAATCTGATCGAGGTTGACCTTAGTCTCTCGATGTGTTATCATGTAGCCTAGAAACTTTCCAGAGCTAACCCCAAAAGATCACTTGGTTGTGTTCAGGCGTAGCTTATGTTCTCTCAACACCGAGAATACTTCTCCTCAATCAGCCAAATGCTCTTCTACCTACCTGTTCTTTATCACCATGTCATTAATGTAGGCCTCCATATTCCTCCCAAGCTGTGACTCAAACATCTGCGTCACCATTCTTTGATACATGGATCCTACATTCTTAAGACCAAAGGACATCACCCGATAGTAGTAGTTCCCATTAGGAGCATGAAAAAATGTTTTCTCCTGATCAGACAGTGATAAGGGTATCTGATGCTACCCTTGGAAGGCATCCAAAAAACTCATTTGAGGATGCCCCACTGTTGCATCCACCAACTGATCAATCCTAGGGAAGGGAAAGGGGTCCTTTGGGCAAACCTTATTCAGATCAGTGAAGTTTACACAGACTCGCCACTTCCCATTATTATTCTTTACTACCACAGTATTAGCTAACCACTCAGGGTAGAAGATCTTTTTAATTGCTCCATCTTGTTTCAACTTGTTTACTTCTACCTTTACTGCTTTGGCATGCTCTTTGGATAAGCGCCGAGGAGGTTGCTTACGTGGTGTGGCCTTGGGATTCACATTCAATTGATAACATATAAAATCAAGATCAATCCCTAGTACATCATAAGTGCTCCAAGAAAACGCATCGATGTTGACTTCCAAAAACTTCACCAACTCCGCCTTTTCCAATGGTGGCAACTGGGATCCCACTTGAAAATATCGTCCTTCATCCTGCCCTATTACCACCTTCTCCAGCTTCTTGGACAACTCTCCACATGCCTTGGACTGCTGCCCCCCTTACAGGGCCCTTTAGTTGCTATGGGATTTGATCATTTTCTACCATAATAGGATCTGTAGGATGCTTCATAATTGCTGACAGTAAACATTGTCTAGTCATTGCCTGGCTACCAACCAACTCCCCCACTCTCCCTCGAGTGGGATACTTGACTTTCAAATGCATGGTTAAAGGCATTGCACCCATAGCATGAAGCCAGGGTTTGGCTAAGATAGCTGTGTAAAGGAAGTAGGCTTTTACCACGATAAAGTTGACCTACACCTCCTCGTCCCCAGCTTGCACGGGTAACCTTATCATTCCACGAGGGATTACCATCCTCCCGTCAAAACCCACCAAGGGTGAATCATACCTTTCCAAGTCTTCGGGTTTTAAATTTAACCCCTTATACAAGTCAGGGTACATGATCTTTGCTCCGCTTCCCTGATCAAACTAGTACTCTCTTTACATCATATCCACCAATTCTTATGGTAACCACCGAAGCATCATCATGTGGCTAGAATGTTCCCTCCTTATCCTCCTCAGAGAAACCCAAGGTAGGGGTGGTCATCACTTTAGCTTTTTTAGGGGCCTGGTCTCTAGTCTCCACGTTAAGGCCCCTAACCAAGGACATAACCCTAGAACTTGCCCCAACATCACTCCCTGGCATGGTAAAGATCACGTTAATAATGCCCAACGTTGGGCGAGGAACACCATCCCTCTGAAACCCAGCTCCCGAGTGCCCGATCTGCCCCGTAGGCTAATGTAAGAACTGATTGAGCTTCCCTGCCTTCACCAATTGATTCAAGTGATCACATAGGGTCCTGTAGTCCTTCGTTGTGTGTCCTCTGTCCTGATGGTAATGGCAATAGAGGCTTTGGTTCCTCCTAGATGAAACCCCACCCATCTTATTAGGCTATTTAAAATATGGCTCATTTTTTATCTTCTCCAATATTTGATACACTGGCTTTTTAAACAGCGAATTGACCAATTGAGTCCCTGTGGATGAAGTCTGATTAGAGAAATCTCTTATGGGTCGATTATTATGATATCCTTCTCCTCGAGGATCCTTCTTTTCTGGGAACATCTTAGCTTTACCTTTTCCCTGTCCTTAATCCTCCTCTACCCGTTTATACTTATGTATACAATCCATAAGCTAACGCATATTCAAAGCAGACTTTATCGTTAATGACTTCCTCAACTCCTGCTCTGTAGGGAGGCCAACCTTAAAGGTTCTCACTGCCACGTCTTTAAAGTCCCCATCTATCTCATTATACATTTCCCAATACCTATCCGAGTAAGTCTTGAGGGTCTCTCCTTCCCTCATCATCATAGACAACAAAGAATCTATTGGCTTGGGGATCTTACTACATGTTATGAATCTAGCGCCGAATGCCCTCGTTAGCTCCTCAAAGGACCCTATTGACCCCTCCTCCAAGGCATCAAACCAACATATAGCTACCGGCCCGAGGCTAGAGGGGAAAAATTTGCACATAAGAGCCTCATTACCAGAATGAAGTGCCATCTTCTGGTTAAAGTGGCTAACATGCTCCACGGGATTAGTCCTCCCATTGTAAACGGTGAAAGTTGGCTGAGAAAACCAATGAGGGACTCTAGCCTTGTTGATTCTCCTAACAAAAGGTGACTTAGAAATTTGTCGTAAAGATTTACTCATTGCATCATTCCCCATGCCACGGTGGGAAGACCCTTTCTCACACCTGTTTCTATCCTTTTCCAACTTATACTGGCGTGAAGACGCAGAGTAGGACTCACTAGACAGAGTTCTGGACCTATGGCAATATGAGCGATCCCTGCTTCCCCCTAACCCATCACTTGGTGATGATGGTGGACTCCTTCTATCACGCTCCCTATGTCTCAACTTCCTGCGCAGGTGATCTATCTCCTGTTGCAACTCCCGTGTCTCATGATCATGTGAGACATGACTCCTTGTCCTTGAATAACTCCACTCAGTATGGTCTGTGTGGTAAGACTCTACCATAATGCTTGGGGTACATTGCTTATCTCTCCTTCGCTCCAAGTTAACAAATTGATTCTCCCTTTACGAGCCAACTGATTCTTCCCTATCCTAGTCTACGTTAGCCATGACTCCTCAGGACAACTCCACAGCACCTTGATGTTCCCACAGACGGCGCCAATTGTAAGGACCAAAAAATCTAGCAGCCCAAGCCCACTTAGAACAGTGGGTTTGTGTAGTTCAACTATGGCCCAAATCAATAGATTTGTAAGAGAGGGAATCAAACAACAAGAGAGGGTCTTGCCTGAGGATGGAAATAAGGAAGAAATGCTTAATATTATAGAATATGTGAGCAAATGTCTAAGTACAAGACTGCTCGAGGAAGCCAATGATACACAGAAAAATATATTGCTTACTCTCTTCTCTCAATGTTCTTCTTGTTACTCCTTTTTTTTTTTTTTTTTGATATGTGTCTGGTCCCCTTTCTATGAGAACCATCTTTTTCTTATATACTCCCTCCACTTCACATCCTAACCCCCCATCTTTACCTAACAAATTTTTCCTAGTGACACCTATCCTTTTAAACAACTGAGGAAGATGGTAGAAAGAGTTACTTAGCTATGAATTACACTTTTCAGGTCACTTCCTCATCAATGCAGCTGATAAAGCTATTGCTCACCATTTAATGTGGAGGCAACAGGCTACTTCTTGCTAGAAACTTCCCCTACTCCTCATGATTCTCTTTCTTCAGCCAATCCTTCCTACCTAAAGCTCCTAAGGCCTTTTGCCTCTTCTCCTCTTATCCTCAAGTAACCTCCCTCTTCTGACATGTAATGCCCCAATATCCACTCTACAGTTCTACAACCTTTTCCTCGGTCCTCGGGCCCCCACATGAGGGTTTTGTAAAATTAATATTTGGAACCTATATTCAAAACTCCTAACAACAATTACAAAAATGTAACAAATCATACAAAAAAAAAACCAACAATAAATCTGAGCACTTAGCAATAAAAATGTGACATTGGTCTCTCTCTTAACTCACATAGATGCTAAACAAGATGAACATATACCCATAAAAATAAAACCCATTTCAACTCCACAAATCTCATATTACCCTTCTCTCTTTCTCTTTCCTTTCACTTGTTCTTCTACGACAATTTCTCCCTCTCTCTCTATCTCTCTTTCCTCTCACTTATTCTTTCTTTCTCATCCCTTCTCTCTCTGGTGGTTGTGTTGAGGAGACTAATTTGCCACCACAGCAAAAACCGAGATCAACCACCACTATTTTTGCGAGGAATCCATGTTGAAGGTCTAGACCGGATTGCGACGCCTTCGTTTTTGCTTTGTGTTTTTTTTTTTTTTTTTTTTTTTTTTTAAAGGTTCTAGGTTATGGGTTGATCTGATTTTAGTGTGCTAGTGGTGGTTGATCTGATTTTGGTGGTGTTTATGGGTTGTGGTTGTGGGATTAATGGAAGACTTTGTTTCTGATCATTGCTTTTACCTCTTGCAATGTGCTTCTTTGTTAATTTTTGCATTCAAATATGGTTTCTGTAATGAGGGTTGTACTTTTAGTCTTTGAAATCAATGGTGGATGTTGAAATATAATCATTTGTTATGAGGCATACAGCTTAGATGCAAAAATTGCATCAAGTGCTAAGTTTTGATTGTTTATTATGTAGGAATTGACTTGTTAATTTGATCCAGCTTACTAGAGTGGATCTTATTTTCATTAGCAACTTTTGACTAAAACATGACTTTATCTTCCCTTTGTTTTGGTGAGTTTTGTGTGCATTTATTTGTTTGTTTTTTAATTTGGAGTGAAAGGCTTGGCAGTGGACACATAGTGCTTGTGGAAAGATTCATCTCCAACATAAAGAAAGAAGTTCTTTTGATTGGAGCTTTGATGAATGAGATGTATAGGAGAAGAGATTATGACAGTTCTTAATTTTTTACAAAACCCTCCCCTTTTGATCTTGTTTTGTCTTGATTTTGTATGTGTTTTGTTTTGTTTTTTTGTTTTTTTTTTTTTTTTTTTGAAATAGAGAGACATAAAAAGTGTGCAAAAATAAACATTTACCCCTTTTTTAACAAAGATGGGTTACGGAGACAAATAGAACCTTACCTCCAATAGGTAAAGTGACATTTTTAAACCACAGGTATGCAAAGTAATTTTGGGTTAAACCACATGTAGGTTTATTGTAATCACACCTAAAAATTATTACATAACAACTATATTTGATATTGAAAAAAGTTACAACACAACTTTTTTTTAATATAAAAATCCTAATAAATAAACACAATATAGTAAATATTTTATATTTTAATAGGTTTTATATAGTATTAAAATACCACTTAATATTCACATTAGTGTTATTAATTATCTAGATTGATCTTAAGCATTATATATAAAATGTGTTGTGTGTAGATGAGACATATTTTTTAGTTATAAATTTTTCTCCTTTGAAGTCAAATATGTTCAGCTACCCAACTTTCATGGTTTGGTTTGCAATACATACGGTGTATGGAATGGGTAATGTTTGTCTCCAATGACCAATTAAACAAATGAGTCATGTGTACTACATGGGACACATGTTAATTTCTTAATTAATTTCAGACAAAAACACTATTTTAGTCCCTACATTTTACAATCAATTTGGTCCTTACATTTTAGTAATAATCAATTTAGTCCCTCTAATTTTTAACTTGTAGTTAATTTGGTCCTTGCCATTAACCTATTAACGGAATATCTTACGTGGCAAACGGTTTGTATAGCTAGCAACTTTGATGCTTACATGGCTAGTAAAATAACATTAAAAAAATTTTTATTTGTATTTGAAATGGCACATCAGTATTGAATAAAAAACTAAAATTTGAATTTTAAAGAAACTAGTCGCTAACCCGTGCGATGCACGAGATAGTTAAATAAAAGGACAATTAACTAATATCACGTTAAGGTAAAAGAATTAGTGAGAGACTGATTTACCCACCAAGAATTTAAAAGAAAAAAAGATTAATATAATAAAATCTAAGAAATTTAGAAATAGAAAATTGGGTTAATAATATGCATATTATAAACATATTGCTAATAATAATAATAATAATAATAATAATAATAATAAATATAGATGATGATTTTTGTGATAAGTTGATGTAAGATAGAATTTACAATTTAATTTTTGTAATTATTTAATTTTGGTATTTTTATGTAAAAAACGTTATTTTAGGTCTAGGTGATTTATTTCCTTATTTTTAGGTTTTTTTTTAATGTTTTTTTAGGTCAAATTTAGTTCCTATTATGGTTAGGTATTAATTAGGACTTATTTTAGAATATATTTTCTTGTCCATCAAGTTTTATGGAGCCCTTAAATAGGCCTCTAAGTTTGGATACGTTTTTCAATATTATTGATATTAATAAAAATTTAAACTTTTACCTATTGTTTTTCTGGTGGATTTTATATAAGATATAAAACCTAAATTAAAAAAAATCTAAAATAAAAAGAAAAAAAAATAGTAATGATGTGGAAAATTGTGAGAGTTTCAAATGCTTCGGTTTTATATATATATATATATATATATAGATAAAAATACGATTTATTTATAGGATTAAAAAAAAAAAAAAAAAAAAAAAAAAAAAAAAAAACATGAACCCAGATCTGGTGAACCATGAACGTGAACCTAGAAAAATCAACTTCCCTCATCGTGACTCAAAGTGCAAAGCATTGTTGTCTCCCTCAAATCGGGTTGATAAGCTTGGACAAGAGGATTGGGGCGGCGTCCTTCTGAGAGTGATAGATGATGCCATCTTTGGAATTATACCAAAGAGTGTTTCAAATTAATACTATAGACTATTTGTTAAGGTGTATAATCCAAACCCATTTCTGCGTGTTCCTTGTTCGTAAATCAAGAACCCTTAGAAACCTCGAAGGCCTCGCTCTTATCAAGTCCACTTTCAACTCTCTCAAGTCGTTTATTTCTAGTGAGACCCACTTCGATTTTGATGCTCTTTCTCAAAAAGCTATGGAATTACTTCTTAAGCTTGACTCTATTTAAGTAAATGATTTATGATGTGATAGACGGGGAAAATTAGTCCTCTAAAAAAAAAGAGATTTTTGTGTGCTTTTTAGGAAACTTCTCTTTTTAGGTAAGTGGTGTGGAGTCGCTATTTATTTTTTATAAAAAATAATAAGAAAATAAATAAATAAACCATAACTGAATAGTATCTGTAAGGACACATTTTGTAATGGACTCTAGACAATAAAATTTGTAGAGCATGGGTAGAAAGACTAGGCACTAACAAAGTAATGAATCGGTGATATCAAAATTCCTAGGAGTTTTGATAAAGGCAAAGAGTTTTATGAGGGTCTTGGTAATGATTTTGATTAAGTATCGGTGAAGATCTTAGTTAAGTGTTTATGAGGATTTCCTCGTCCGAGGCTCAGTCCGAGGACTCTGTTCCTTCAAACTGGCAAAAAATCAGGGTTTCTTCCCCTCACTCTATTGTTGGGAATACTCTTGATTATATAGCCTCGTTTTAGTTAATCTTAGCCGTCCATTTGTCGGTTATCTGGACTCTGTGCATAAGGGTCTGTCCCATCGTCTGCTTTTGCAGGTTTTGTGTTAGTTCTCAGCCGTCTTAGCAGACTCTAAAAGTTGAAGTGACTAAGGCATCTGGGTTTGTTAGTCACTTCATCATTAAAGCGGTCAAAATGTTGGTGGAATACATTTTAATGGATGAGGGATATTTTCCCCTCATTAACGTCGATTCGCCGAGGAGACGGGCATCTTCAGCGAGGCCCTTTGAGGATCTGGGCCATTCCTTTCTATCTTCGGCCACTGTATTCTCCTTGGCGCGGGCCTTGGGCCGGCTATGGAGTGGGCCTTGTATGTTAACATTTAGGGCCCCTCATTAACGTCGGTTCGCCGAGGAGACGGGCGTCTTCGGCGAGGCCCTTTGAAGATCTGGGCCATTCCTTTCTATCTTCGACCACTGTATTCTCCTCGGCGCGGGCCTTGGGCCGGCTATGGAGTGGGCCTTGTATGTTAACATTTAGGGCCCCACAGTATCCTTTCATTGAATGAATAAAAAAAGATTACATAATTGAAAAATTGAAAATTACATGGCTTTGGGTCCTATTACAATCCATCAAAAATACATGGCCTTTTTGTCCTAGTTTCATTCTACCCAAAAAAAACAAAGATAAGGCTTAGATCTACTTATCCAAAGACCTAAATTCAGAGGATAGGTTACGGAATGGGAAGGCGTTAGGCACCCATTCCGCCTAGACAGAGTCTGGTCTTCTAGACTCTTATGACCTATGTGCCCTTTATGCATACTATAAATGATATGTTGAACATGTGAAATAAAAATTAAATCACATAAATTTATTTATGAATTCATTCTCTTCTTTGTTTTGTTTTTTTTTTTTTTTTTTTTTTTTTTTTTTTTTTTTTTAATTCAGATCTGTTTTAGTGATAAAAAAATTGATTTTAATTTGTCAAAAGTGCCAGATCTGTTTTGTAATATGTAGGAGAAATGGTTTTTTGGAGATAAAAATTCAGATCTATTTTTTTATTACATAAAACAAAGTCTTTTGATTTGAAAAATATCAAATCTGTTTTTAAGAACTTAGAAAAAAATGGTTTTTTGATGACAGAAAAACCAGATCTGTTTTTAAGAACTAAAAAAATGGTTTTTTGATGACAGAAAAACCAAATCTGTTTTTATATGTTTAAAAAATATGAAAAAGATTTTTTTAAGAAGAGAATTTTACTCATAACATAAATTTATGCATTATGAAACAACCAAAACAAAAATAGCTATAAACACAATCATACATAATCTTTTTCTTTGTTTCAAAATCTACATATGTTTTGAAAAATTAGATCTGCATCTATAAGAGATACAGATCAGTTTTTGATTTGAGAAAAATTTAAATCAGCATCTAATGAAGATGCAAATCCCTTTTTTGATTAAGAAAAATTCAAATCTACATAGAAGAAAGATGCAGATTTGTTTTTGATTTCAAGAAAAACTAATTGGTTATATGAAGATTATTGAAATTAAGAAAGAGATTGTAACAATTATATACAAGAAATTCAAGATCATGCTTTAAACAAAACAATAGTTAATAGATCATGTTATGAAAAAAACATGCATCTTCATAAACAAGAAGCATAAAAAAGAATAGGGTGATTGAAAACAACCTCTTGCATGAGTACTCCTTGTTCTTGAGAGGATGTTTTAGGTTTCAAAGAAACTTATTCAATTATCTTTGAAACCTAAAATCCCTAATTTTAGTAGCAAATATTAAAGAGGATCAACAAATATCAACAATTTGAGAGTCTCAAAACGTATGCCTCTTAGAGCGTAAAAAAAAAAGGTGCTAAATGGTGCTCTTGGACTCCGAACGTTCTTCCGTGTTTGGGTGCGTTTTGGACTCTCTTTTTAGGGTTTTTTGATCCGGTCCTTGTACCTAGACGTGTTTTCATCCTTAGTCTATGATTTTCATCTCTTTTTTGGATAATTCAGGCTTTTTCAGGAATAATTATCTTGTAGAAAATACTCTAAAATAAATCTTGATAAAGTTCAGATTATCCACAATTTTATTATTATTCAATCATCCCTTTTATTCCTATACATGCAATCCTATTTTAAACACTAATTATCAAACAATCACAAAATTATTTAATTAATTTTAATTTTTTAACCAATCATAACTAATTTAAATTAATCGTGTGTAGTTGACTCTACCTAGACACAATGCATGCTGACCGTGCAAACTTGATTATGCGATATTTTTAGATCTGATGGTCCAATTTGGAAACTGAACATACCATTGCGACCGTTAGAATCTCAAGATCATTTTTATGATATGCCATGAATGAATTGATGCATGTAATGCAAGAACAAATTGATGTATGTAATGCAAGAACAAATCAATGCATGTAATGCAATCATGATTTTGGGGGTACATGAATGATCATTCAAGTCATTCTCCTTGATTAAATCATGGGTGCAAAATTGAGTGTCTACACATGGGTATTTGTTATTTTGTTCAAAGTTCAGCTCTTTAAAAAAAAAAAAATTATGTGGGTTTTGTTTTCACAATATCTTCAAGAATCTAGATTAGATAGATTGTTGTCACTCTTTAGAATTGTGTTTTGGTGAGTTGACTCGGTCTGATCCTGCTTAATCAAGTGGAACATTCCAGTTTCAGTAACATTATTTTAGAACTTATGCAGAGAGTTGAGTTTGGGTTTGATTTGGAATTTGTATACATTTGTGTTTTTGTATGTTTGGTTACTAAGAAATGTAAGAAAAGAAAATAAAATCTTGATGTTTTTAAATTTTGTATTTTCTTGTTATATTTTTCTGATTTAGATTGTTTTTTCTTTTTTCAATTTAAATGCTAATATAGAGGTTTAGAAATAATAATAAACGGTTATAATTTTTTGTGGGTGAAATAATTTTTCATCACACTTCTAGTGTCTTTGCACATGTGTTGCGCGTGCTCAGAAGCTCTTATATTTTTTTTTAAAGGAGAAAATTTTTCATTTATCATAATTCGAGGTTGATATATTTTCCAATCACAAAAATCCCTAGAAGTGTAATGACATGTATATAAACACATTTGGAAATACATAAATCTAATCACATCTCTAGATATTTTCATGATTGAAAAATGCATCAGTCCTAAATTATAATAAATGAAAAATAGTCCTTTAGAGAAAAGTAAAATTAAAAAGAAAAGTCTAAGCACGTGCAAAAATGCTAGTTTGTTCTAACGTGATTGTCAATTGTTTATATCATTAGAAAATTAGTTTTAAAAATGTAGGGACTCAGTTTGAGCACTTCCATTATGGGATGAGTGGACTCAAGCCCAACTAGCCCGATATAATGAATTTGCAGAGAGCGGGTTAAAGAATTAGGCCCTAATAAGGACTGCAACAACTAAAGCATGGATTGAATGACAAGAACGTAGGCTAAAGAATGAAACATGGCTTCTTGGCCTTCCATTTGTTGGTCATGCAGGTCACCACTTGAGTGCTTGTCCCATTAGTCACCTACCCCTTCTTTCTGTGGGTTGCAGCAACTATGGCAGCACTGCTCAAGGGTTACTTCTCCATTAATGTGACCAGAATGTTAGTTGTAGGCATTTAATGTGGAGGTGACAGTTCCTCCTAGAATTGCTCCTCCACCATGCTTCTGTGGCTGACCCGTTGTACTTGTCTTTTCTTTAGTAACTAAATCTTCCTCGATTTGTCCTCGGACATTTCTTCCTCCTCGGCGTGGGCCTTGGGCCTAGTATGAAGTGGGCTGGGGTTATCAAAACCCTGTCCCCACAATAGCCCCTCAAAATCCTACTGCCGGGCTCCTCGGGCAGAAAGGAGGATTTTGATGTCCTCGGGCCATTGCCATGGCTTGTCAAGTCTTATCCTCCATTAGTGCCAGAGTCTTTTCATATGTCCAATGCATGTTCCTAACGCTTCAGTATGCAGAGCGCGCTTTCATTAAATTTTGGCGGCATCATGCTCTCCGCGTTCAACGATGTGATGATGATTGAACGGTGGTCATGTTCTTGACTTTACGAGCGAGAAAACTCACACATTTATTTTTAATTGGGGGTATAAATACCCATTTGAATTGGTTCACCTCTTTACTTTCACATTCAAGAGTTCTTGCGCACATACCTTGAATTTGGTCAAATCTCCAACCAAACTCACAACTCCCTTCAGCACAAAAAGCCTGTCCAAGGAGGTTTTCCTCATTTCTGTAAGTCTTCTTCTCTATCTCTAAATTACGCTTTCCCCTCTTCTAAACTTCTTTCTTTGTGTCTTTTAGTTGTCTCTAGGGATGGGTAGATTCAAGAAATTGGTTGAGTCTGAAGAGGCGATGGAGAAGTTCATCGCCGATTATAGGATACCCAGTAACGTAGGTCTAAGGTACTGTGAAGAGGGAGAATGGAGCCTTAAGAGGCAAGAGGGCGAGGTGGTGATTCCCATAATCGCCTTCTTAGAGGGTGGTATAAGGATCCCCATGGGTCAGGTGATGATGAGTTACCTTAGGCATTTCCAGCTAGCACTCACCCAATATGGCGTCAACATGTTTAGGATTCTGGGCTGTGTAGATGCCTTAAACGAGAAGATGGAACTGAGGTTGACCCATCATGACGTGAACTAGTGCTACAGCCTCCAGCACCTAAAGAGCAAGTCTTACTACATGAAGATGAGGGATGATAGGGTGCAGCTTATCCAGTGCCTCCCTTCGTCCAGCAAGGGTCTGGATAAGGACTTCCTCATTGTGTCTGGACAGTGACACGACGGCCTCTACTGTTTGATAGAGGAGGGGACACCAGGTGGGGTGCCTTAGAATAGGAGGGGGTCTAATCTTTTGTGCTATCAAAGTTTGCAGTGCTTGATTGTTGACACACACGTGCCCTTTTTTCTGCAGATCTACACGCTTTTCAGCGGCACTTCTATTTAGTAAATAAGGCAGATTTGGAGACTGCATTGACGGCAGAGATCTTCGTAATCGAGGCCAACAACCAAGTTAGGGCCACTCACAAGATCCTGGGATACAACCCCATTCAGAAGTCGTTCGGGGCGCCGAAGTACGTGATTAGGGCAAAGGATCCTCGACTTCAGAAGATTACCGTAAGTAAGGACGGTTTCTTGATTCCGGAGGGATCTTCCACTCTAGAGGGTACCCCATTGGCGAGCTCTTCTACAACCCACCAGGCTGCGGAAGTTGGGGGAGAGGATAGAGAAACAGAAGAAGGAGTTGCTGGTTTGGGTCTGTCCGAGGACGAATTTGGTGTGTTCAAACAAGTCCACCTGTCCGAGGATCCCTCTGGTGACTTGGGTGATCCCAACCTAACCGAGGCAGACTTCTTATCAACGGAGACTTCTCATAGGACAGAGATGGGTTACAAGAGGAAATCCTAAACCAGTTTACTTAACTAGATTGAGGGGCAACTGAGGAAGTCTCAACCACCTAAGTCTTAGCCTGCCTAGACCAGGTCAACTTCTACCCAGTCTAGGCTTCCACTTCCTCCACCTCAGCCGAGCTTACCACCTAGGCCTGAGCCCACTGGTCCTAAGCAGAAGAAGGACAAAGGCAAAAGGCCTATGGAAGGTGACAAGTCTCGTTCATCCCAAGGGGAAGATGACGCTCGATGGCCTTCAAAACACCTGAAGATAGGGCCTCAAGGCCAAGATAAACAGGTCTTCGTCCAGTCTGAGGCTCAGGCCTGGCTTCCTGCCCCAATGCTCCACGAGAAGCATTTGAGGGACGATGCCTCTCTTAGGGACTTTCGAGGGGGCGAAGGCACGTATGTGGCTGACGCATTAGAGAGAACCCTACTACTCCCTGTGGATATGGCCGAATTGGGGGGCCTGAGGAGCAAGGAGGTCTTCCTCGACCTTAAGAGGTACTTAGGCATGGTAAGACTCCTGACACTTGACTCTATGGATTTTATTCCTGGGTTTCAAACTTATTCTGTGTTGGTTTCAATTGGCAGGCTGTACAGGCCACTTTTAGGCTGGAGGAGGAGGCCAACAGCCAGAGCAGGGCCTTGGATAATGAGCGTGACAAGCGCCTGAACGCCTTTCGAACCCTTAAGATCTCTGAGGCCGACCTTGTGAAGGCCAAGGAGTCTCTTAAGAAGATGACCAGGGAAAGGGATAGCACCTTGTCAGGCCTAGAAGGCGCCCAAAGACAGGCCGAGGACCAGACGAGGCGCTTGCTCGAGGCAGAGGACCAAATGAGGATTGCGAAAGAGCAGGTCACCAATCTGAAGGAGAAAGCAACTGAGGCGGAGAGAGCTAAAGGCATTGCGAAATTTGCTAGAGACGAAGCTCTAAGGGCTAAAGATGAGGCAGATTTTGGCAAAGCGGAGGCCCTAACTTCTAAGGAGGAGGCCGAGAAGGCGGCCTATAACTCAGGTATGGCCGAGACAGAGGCCGTCTTCAAGGCTCAAGTGCCTGGTGTATGCCGACTCTACTATTCCCAGGTTTGGAATGAGGCCTTTAGGCAAGTTGGCATTAAAGCCTCATCTGACCTGTGGAAGGTAGAGAACATGTACTACCCGTCGGCCATCCGTGAGGCTACCCCATCTAGCACCGAGGCTAAGGTGGTCTCTGAGGAAGTTGGTGCTACCCCAAATGAAGAGGCTGAGGAGGCTGTGGTGGTTACCAAGGCAACTACTACCACTTCCGAGGAATTTACCAAGGAAGCTAATCCTCTTGGGGTAATTGAAACAGCTGAAGGTCCTAACGAGGAAGTACTCCAAGGGGCTGCAAATCCCTCATCTAATGCCCAGGCCTCTCCCGCCGAGGGGACAGTTCTCCCTACGGTGCCTTTGCAAGCCATTCCTTTAAGTTAGAGCCATGAGGACCCTGATATGGCCAAAGACCAACTGAAGAAGGTCAAGCCGAAGATGTAGGCTTCTTGGCACTTTTGCCTTATGTTATGTTTCCACCCCCCCCCCCTTTTTTTTGAACAATGTAATGGCATTTTGCTGTATGTGTTTTTTTTTTTTTTTTTTTTTTTTTTTTTTTTTTTTTTTTTTTTTTTTTTTTTTTTAACATTGTAATGTGACCCTTGTTGTGTAACTATTGTGGACCTAGTGTAGTGCGCGTTTTATTTTCCCTTGCTTGCGTTATTTATCTTCTTCACTTGCCTAATCCTAACTTCAATTGTGTCTCGGCCTATCACAGCTATAATTATGATAACATAAATATGTTTATGTCAATGGAAATCTACTTCTCTTTTGCTTTTGAATTAGAGCCAAGGTAGGCCAAAGTAACTAAATCCTTCAACCCTTTAATAAACATTCAAGGTTATGGAAAGAGGGAACCCTCCAGGCGTGGGTTCAACCAGGATCAAGTCCACGGCACCCTAAAATGCTTTAAGTGATGCTCATGGAGTCAATTTCTTAGATTTCGTTATAGGGAAGATCATCATTGTTTGCAATGATCACGACGGGCATTAAAGTAGTCAATCAACTTAGACTAACCTGTTCATAGGCTTTGTTTAAGACCCAGACAGAATTTGTATGGTGTAAATTTTACCAAGGCAGATGATCGAAGGACCAGGTATGGCTTTGATTCTACCCCGCATTAAGGTTCTTCATGAAGTAGTTAGTTTTCCCATAGGCTTGAGTTCGAGGACCATGCAAGACCATGGTTCTGTCTAACACTTAGAATTTTCTTGAAGTAATTAGTTTCCCCTTAGGCTTGAGCTCGAGGACCATGCAAAGCCTTGGTTCTGTCTAATACTTAGTTTTTTCTGAAGTACCTAGTTTCCCCACAGGTTTGAGTCCGTGGACCATGCAAGATCTTGGTTCTGTCTAACACTTAGCTTTCTATAAAGTACCTAGTTTCCCCACAGGTTTGAGTCCGAGGACCATGCAATACCTTGGTTTTGTCTATGACTTAGTTTTTTCGAAGTATCTAGTTTCCCCACAAGTTTGAGTCCGAGGACCATGCAAGATCTTGGTTCTGTCTAACACTTAGCTATCTCTAAAGTATCTAGTTTCCCCACAGATTTGAGTCTGAGGACCATGCAAAACCATAGTTCTGTCTAGGACCTAATTTTCTTGAAGTAGTTAGTTTCCCCACAGATTTCAGTCCGAAGACCATGCAAGACTTTGGTTCCGTTCAACACTTAGCTTTCTTTGAAGTACCTAGTTTCCCAACAGGTTTGAGTCCGAGGACCATGCAATACTTCGTTCTGTCTAGGACTTAGTTTTTTTTTGAAGTAGTTAGTTTTCCCACAGGTTTGATTCCAAGGACCATGCAAGACCTTGGTTCTATCTAACACTTAGCATTCTTTTAAGTACCTAGTTTCCCCATAAGTCTGAGTCCAAAGACCGTGCAATACCTTGGTTCTGTCTAGGACTTAGTATTTTTTTAAGTAGTTAGTTTCCCCACATGTTTGAGTCCGAGGACCAAGCAAGACCATGGTTCTATCTAACACTTAGCTTTCATTGAAGTACCTAGTTTCCCCACAAGTCTGAGTCTAAGGACCATACAATACCTTGATTTTGCCAAGGACATAGTTTTTTTTTTTAAGTAGTTCGTTTTCCCACAGGTTTAAGTCCGAGGACCACGCAAGACCATGGTTCTGTCTAACACTTAGCTTTCTTTGAAGTACCTAGTTTCCCTAGAGGTTTGAGTTCGACGACCATACAATACCTTGGTTTTGTCTAGGACTTAGTTTTTCTTTTAAGTAGTTAGTTTCCCCACAGGTTTGAGTTTGAGGACCATGCAAGACCATGATTCTGTCTAACACTTAGCCTTTTTTGAAGTACCTAGTTTCCCCCACAGGTTTGAGTCTGAGGACCATGCAAGACCATGGTTCTGTCTAACACTTAGCTTTCTTTAAAGTACCTAGTTTCCCCACAGGTTTGAGTCCAACGACCATACAATACCTTGGTTCTGTCTAGGACTTAGTTTTTCTTTTAAGTAGTTAGTTTTCCCACAGGTTTGAGTTCGAGGACCATGCAAGACCTTGGTTCTGTCAAACACTTAGCCTTTTTTGAAGTACTTAGTTTCCCCACTGGTTTGAGTTCGAGGACCACGCAAGAACTTGGTTCTGTCTAACATTTGGCTTTCTCTTAAGTACCTAGTTTCCCCACAGGTTTGAGTTCGAGGACCATGCAAGACCATAGTTCTGTCTAACACTTAGCCTTTTTTGAAGTACCTAGTTTCCCCATAGGTTTAAGTCCGAGGAACATACAATACCTTGGTTCGATCTAGGACTTAGTTTTTTTTTTTAAGTAGTTAGTTTCCCCTCTGGTTTGAGTCCGAGGACCATGCAAGACCATGGTTCTATCTAACACTTAGCTTTCTTTGAAGTACTTAGTTTCCCCACAGGTCTAAGTCCGTGGACCATGCAAGACCTTGGTTCTGTATAACACTTAGCTTTCTCTGAAGTACCTAGTTTCCCCACAGGTTTGAGTCTGAGGACCATGCAATACCTTGATTCTGCCTAGGACCTAGTTTTCATGAAGTAGTTAGTTTCGACACATATTTGAGTCCGGAGACCATGCAAGACCTTGGTTCAGTCTAACACTTAGCTTTCTTTGAAGTACCTAGTTTTCTAACAGGTTTGGGTCCGAGGACCACGCAATACCTTGGTTCTGTGTAGGACTTAGTTTTTTTTTGAAGTAGTTAGTTTTCCCTCAGGTTTGAGTTCGAGGACCATGCAAGACCCTGGTTTTGTCTAACACTTAGCTTTCTCTAAAGTACCTAGTTTCCCCACAGGTTTGAGTCCGAGGACCATGAAAGACCTTGGTTCTATCTAACACTTAGCTTTCTCTGAAGTACCTAGTTTCCCCACAGGTTTGAGTCTGAGGACCATGCAAGATTTTGGTTCTGTTTAACACTTAGCTTTCTTTGAAGTACCTAGTTTCCCCACAGGTTTGAGTCCAAGGACCATGCAATACCTTGGTTTTGCCTAGGACTTATTTTTTTTTTGAAGGAGTTAGTTTTCCCACAGGTTTGAGTCCGAGGACCATGCAAGACCATGATTCTGTCTAACACTTAACTTTCGTTGAAGTACCTAGTTTCCTACAGGTTTGAGTCCGAGGACCATGCAAGACCTTAGTTCTGTCTAACACTTAGCTTTCTCTGAAGTACCTAGTTTCTCCACAGGTTTAAGTCTGAGGACCATGCAATACCTTGGTTATGTTTAGGACCTAGTTTTCCTGAAGTAGTTAGTTTCCCCACAGATTTGAGTCCGAGGACCATGCAAGACCATGGTTCTGTCTAACACTTAGCTTTCTTTGAAGTACCTAGTTTCCCCACAGGTCTGAGTCCGAGGACCATACAATACCTTGGTTTTGTCTAGCACTTAGTTTTTTTATACGTAGTTAGTTTCCCCACAGGTTTAAGTCCAAGGACCACGCAAGACCATGGTTCTATCTAACACTTAGCTTTCCTTGAAATACCTAGTTTCCCCACAGGTTTGAGTCCGAGGACCATGCAAGACCTTGGTTCTGTCTAACATTTAGCTTTCTCTGAAGTACCTAGTTTCTCCACAGGTTTGAGTCTGAGGACCATGCAATACCTTGGTTATGTTTATGACCAAGTTTTCTTGAAGTAGTTAGTTTCCCCACAGAATACAGTTCGAAGACCATGCAAGACGTAGGTTCTGTCTAACACTTAGCTTTCTTTGTACTACCTAGTTTCTCCACAGATTTGGGTCCGAGGATCATACAATACCTTGGTTCTGTCAAGGACTTAGTTTTTTTTTGAAGTAGTTAGTTTTCCCACAGGTTTGAGTTCGAGGACCATTCAAGACCTTGGTTCTGTCTAACACTTAGCATTCTCTAAAGTACCTAGTTTCCCCAAAGGTTTGAGTCCGAGGATCAGGCATGGCCGTAGTTTTGTCTAACACTTAGCTTTCTCTAAAGTAACTATTTAGCCCATATATTTGAGTCAGAGGACCATGCAAGACCATGGTTTTGTCTAACACTTAGCTTTCTTTGAAGTACCTAGTTTCCCCACAGGTCTGAGTCCAAAGACCATACAACACCTTGGTTTTTTCTAGGACTTAAGTTTTCTTTTTTTTATATAGTTAGTTTCCCCACAGGTTTAGGTCCGAGGACCACGCAAGACCATGGTTTTCTCTAACACTTAGCTTTCCTTGAAGTACCTAGTTTCCCCACAGGTTTGAGTCTGACGACCATGCAAGACCTTGGTTCTGTCTAACACTTAGCTTTCTCTGAAGTACCTAGTTTCTCCACAAGTTTGAGTCCGAGGACCATGCAATACCTTAGTTATGTTTAGGACCTAGTTTTAATGAAGTAGTTATTTTTCCCACAGATTTGAGTCCGAAGTCCATGCATGACCTTGGTTCTGTCTAACGCTTAGCTTTCTTTGAAGTACCTAGTTTCCCCACAGGTTTGAGTTTAAGGATAATTCAAGACCCTGGTTCTGTCTAACACTTAGCTTTCTCTAAAGTACCTAGTTTCCTCAAAGGTTTGAGTCCGAGTACCATTCATGGCCGTAAATTTGTCTAACACTTTGCTTTCTCTAAAGTAACTGTTTTGCCCATATACTTGAGTCAGAGGACCATGCAGGGCCTTAGTTCTGTCTAGTACTTAGTTTTTTGTAAAGTACCTAGTTTTCCCACAGGTTTGAGTCCGAGGACCATGCAATACCTTGGTTTTGCTTAGGACTTAGTTTTTTTTTTGAAAGAGTTAGTTTTCCCACTGGTTTGAGTCCGAGGACCATGTAAGATCATGGTTCTATCTAACACTTAGTTTTCTTTGAAGTACCTAGTTTCCCTACAGGACTGAATCCGAGGACCACACAACACCTTGGTTTTGTCTAGGACTTAGTTTTTTTTTTTTAAATAGTTAGTTTCCCCACAGGTTTAAGTCCGAGGACCACGCAAGACCATGGTTCTGTCTAACACTTAGCTTTCATTGAAGTACCTGGTTTCCCCACAGGTTTGAGTCCGAGGTCCATGCCAGACCTTGGTTCTGTCTAACACTTAGCTTTCTCTAGAGTACCTAGTTTCTCCACAGGTTTGAGTCTGAGGATCATGCCATACCTTGGTTATGTTTAGGACCTAGTTTTCATGAAGTAGTTAGTTTTCCCAGAGATTTGAGTCCTAGGACCATGCAAGGCCATGATTCTGTCTAACACTTAGCTTTCTTTGAAGTACCTAGTTTCCCCACAGGTCTAAGTCCGAGGACCATACAATACCTTGGTTTTGTCTAGCACTTAGTTTTTTCTATAAGTAGTTAGTTTCCCCACAGGTTCAAGTCCGAGGACCATGCAAGACCATGGTTCTGTATAACATTTAGCTTTCCTTGAAGTACCTAATTCTGTCTAACAGTTAGCTTACGCTAAAGTACCTAGTTTTCCCACAGGTTGGAGTCCAAGGACCATGCAAGACCTTGGTTCTGTCTAACACTTAGCTTTCTCTCAAGTACCTAGTTTCCGCACAGGTTTGAGTCTGAGGACCATGCAAGACCTTGGTTCTGTCTAACACTTAGCTTTCTTTAAAGTACTTAGTTTCCCCACAGGTTTGAGTCCGAGGACCATGTAATACCTTGGTTTTGTCTAGGACTTAGTTTTTTTTTTAAAGCTGTTAGTTTTCCCACAAGTTCGAGTCCGAGGACCATGCAAGACCATGGTTCTGTCTAACACTTAGCTTTCTTTGAAGTACTTAGTTTCTCCACAGGTCTTAGTCTGAGGACCATACAATACATTGGTTTTTTCTAGGACTTACTTTTTTTTTTTAAGTAGTTAGTTTCCCCACGGGTTGAAGTCCGAGGACCATGCAAGACCATGGTTCTGTCTAACACTTAGCTTTCTTTGAAGTACCTAGTTTCCCCACAGGTTTAAGTTCGAGGACCATGCAAGACCATTGTTCTGTCTAACACGTAGCTTTCTTTGAAGTACCTAGTTTCCTACAGGTTTGAGTCTGAGGACCATGCATGACCATGGTTCTGTCTAACACTTAACTTTCTTTGAAGTACCTAGTTTCCCCACAGGTCTGAGTCCGAGGACCATACAATACCTTGGTTTTGTGTAAGACTTTTTTTTTCTTTAGTAGTTAGTTTCCCCACAGGTTTAAGTCTGAGGACCATGCAGGACCATGGTTCTATCTAACAATTAGCTTTCTTTGAAGTACCTAGTTTCCCACAGGTTTGAGTCTGAGGACCATGTAAGGCCATGGTTCTGTCCAACACTTAACTTTCTTTGAAGTTCCTAGTTTCCCCACAGGTTTGAGTCTGAGGACCATACAATACCTTGGTTTTGTCAAGGACTTAGTTTTTTTTTCAAATAGTTAGTTTCCCCACAGGTTTTAGCCCGAGGACCACGTAAGACCATGGTTCTGTCTAACACTTAGCTTTCTTTGAAATACCTAGTTTCCCAACAGGTTTGAGTCCGAGGATCATGCAAGACCTTGGCTCTGTCTAATACTTAGCTTTCTCTGAAGTACGTTGTTTCCCCACAGGTTTGAGTTTGAGGACCATGCAATACCTTGGTTCTGTCAAACACTTAGCTTTCTCTAAAGTAGCTAGTTTTCCCACAAGTTTGAGTCCAAGGACCACGCAAGAACTTGGTTCTGTTTAACATTTAGCTTTCTCTTAAGTACCTAGTTTCCCCACAGGTTTGAGTATGAGGACCATGCTAGACCTTGGTTCTGTCTAACACTTAGCTTTCTTTAAAGTACTTAGTTTCCCCACAGATTTAAGTCCGAGGACCATGTAATATCTTGGTTTTGTCTAGGACTTAGTTTTTTTTTAAAGGTGTTAGTTTTCCCACAAGTTCGAGTCCGAGGACCATGCAAGACCATGGTTCTGTCTAACACTTAGCTTTCTTTGAAGTACCTAGTTTCCCCACAGGTCTTAGTCTGAGGACCATACAATACATTGGTTTTTTCTAGGACTTACTTTTTTTTTTTAAGTAGTTAGTTTCCCCACGGGTTGAAGTCCGAGGACCATGCAAGACCATGGTTCTGTTTAACACTTAGCTTTCTTTGAAGTACCTAGTTTCCCCACAGGTTTAAGTTCGAGGACCATGCAAGACCATTGTTCTGTCTAACACGTAGCTTTCTTTGAAGTACCTAGTTTCCTACAGGTTTGAGTCTGAGGACCATGCATGACCATGGTTCTGTCTAACACTTAACTTTCTTTGAAGTACCTAATTTCCCTATAGGTCTGAGTCCGAGGACCATACAATACCTTGGTTTTGTGTAAGACTTTTTTTTTCTTTAATAGTTAGTTTCCTCACAGGTTTAAGTCCGAGGACTATGCAGGACCATGGTTCTATCTAACAATTAGCTTTCTTTGAAGTACCTAGTTTCCCCATAGGTTTGAGTCTGAGGACCATGTAAGGCCATGGTTCTGTCCAACACTTAACTTTCTTTGAAGTTCCTAGTTTCCCCACAGGTTTGAGTCTGAGGACCGTACAATACCTTGGTTTTGTCAAGGACTTAGTTTTTTTTTCAAATAGTTAGTTTCCCCACAGGTTTAAGCCCGAGGACCACGAAAGACCATGGTTCTGTCTAACACTTAGCTTTCTTTGAAATACCTAGTTTCCCAACAGGTTTGAGTCCGAAGATCATGCAAGACCTTGGCTCTGTCTAATACTTAGCTTTCTCTGAAGTACGTTGTTTCCCTACAGGTTTAAGTCTGAGGACCATGCAATACCTTGGTTCTGTCAAACACTTAGCTTTCTCTAAAGTAGCTAGTTTTCCCACAAGTTTGAGTCCAAGGACCACGCAAGAACTTGGTTCTGTCTAACATTTAGCTTTCTCTTAAGTACCTAGTTTCCCCACAGGTTTGAGTATGAGGACCATGCTAGACCTTGGTTCTGTCTAACACTTAGCTTTCTTTGAAGTTCCTAGTTTCCCCCCAGGTTTGAGTCCGAGGACCATGCAGTACCTTAGTTTTGTCTAGGACTTAGTTTTTTTTTTAAGGAGTTAGTTTTCCCACAAGTTCGAGTCCGAGGACCATGCAAGACCATGGTTCTATCTAACACTTAGCTTTCTTTGAAGTACCTAGTTTCCCCACAGATCTGAGTCCGAGGACCATACAATACTTTGGTTTTGTCTTGGAGTTAGTTTTTTTTTTAAGTAGTTAGTTTCCCCACAGGTTTAAGTCCGAGGACCACGCAAGGCCATGGTTCTGTCTGACACTTAGCTTTCATTGAAGTACTTAGTTTCCCCACAAGTTTGAGTCCGACGACCATGCAAGACATTGGTTCTGTCTAACACTTGTCTTTCTCTGAAGTACCTAGTTTCTCCACAGGTTTGAGTTTGGAGACCATGCAATACCTTGGTTCTGTTTAGGACCTAGTTTTCATGAAGTAGTTAGCTTCCCCACCGATTTGAGTCCGAAGACCATGCAAAACCAAGGTTCTGTCTAACACTTAGCTTTCTTTGAAGTACCTAGTTTCCCCACAGGTTTGGTTCCGAGGATCGTGCAATACCTTGGTTCTGTCTACGACTTAGTTGTTTTTTGAAGTAGTTAGTTTTCCCACAGGTTTGAGTTCGAGGACCATTCAAGACCCTGGTTCTGTCTAACACTTAGATTTCTCTGAAGAACCTAGTTTTCCCACAGGTTTGAATCTGAGGACCATGCAATACCTTGGTTCTGTCTAACAATAAGCTTTCGCTAAAGTACCTAGTTTTCTCACAGGTTAGAGTCCAAGGACCATGCAAGACCATGATTCTGTCTAACAGTTGGCTTTCTCTTAAGTACCTAGTTTCCCCACAGGTTTGAGTCTAAGAACCATGCAAGACCTTGGTTCTGTCTAATACTTAGCATTCTTTGAAGTACCTAGTTTCCCCATAGGTCTGAGTCCGAGGACCGTGCATTACCTTGGTTCTGTCTAGGACTTAGTATTTTTTTTAAGTAGTTAGTTTCCCCACAGGTTTGAGTCCGAAGACCATGCAAGGCCATGGTTCTGTCTAACACTTAGCTTTCATTGAATTACCTAGTTTCCCCATAAGTCTGAGTCTAAGGACCATACAATACCTTGGTTTTGCCAAGGACTTAGTTTTTTTTTTAAGTAGTTAGTTTCCCCACAGGTTTAAGTCTGAGGACCATGCAAGACCATGGTTCTGTCTAACACTTAGTGTTCTTTGAAGGACCTAGTTTCCCCACAGATTTGAGTCTGAGGACCATGCAAGACCATGGTTTTGTCTAACACTTAACTTTCTTTGAAGTACCTAGTTTCCTTACAAGTTTGAGTCCGAGGACCATACAATACCTTAGTTTTGTGTAGGACTTTTTTTTTTTAGTTGTTAGTTTCCGCATGTGTTTAAGTCCGAGGACTATGCAAGACCATGGTTCTGTCTAACACTTAGCTTTCTTTGAAGTACCTAGTTTCCCCACAGGTTTGAGTCTAAGGACCATGCAAGACCATAGTTCTGTCTAACACTTAACTTTCTTTGAAGTACCTAGTTTCCCTACAGGTCTGAGTCCGAGGACCATACAATACCTTGGTTTTGTGTAGGACTTATTTTTTATTTTAGTAGTTAGTTTCCCCACAGGTTTAAGTCCGAGGACCATGCAAGACCATGGTTCTGTCTAACACTTAGCTTTCTTCGAAGTTCCTAGTTTCCCCACAGGTTTGAGTCTTAGGGCCATGCAAGACCACGATTCTGTCTAACACTTAACTTTCTTTAAAGTACCTAGTTTCCCCACAGGTCTAAGTCTGAGGACCATACAATACCTTGGTTTTGTCTTGGACTTTGTTTCTTTTTTAAGTATTTAGTTTCCCCACAGTTTTAAGTCTGAGGACCATGCAAGACCATGGTTCTGTCTAACACATAGCTTTTTTGGAAGTACCTAGTTTCCCCACAGCTCTGAGTCTGAGGACCATACAATACCTTGGTTTTGTCTAGGACTTTGTTTTATTTTCTAAGTAGTTAATTTACCCACGGGTTTAAGTTCGAGGACCACGCAAGACCATGGTTCTATTTAACACTTAGCTTTCTCTTAAGTACCTAGTTTCTCCACAGGTTTGAGTCTGAGGACCATGCAAGACCTTGGTTCTTTCCAACACTTAGCTTTCTTTGAAGTACACAGTTTCCCCACCGGTTTGAGTCTGAGGACCATGCAATACATTTGTTTTGTCTAGGACTTAGTTTTTTTTTTGGAGTAGTTAGTTTTTCCACAGGTTTGAGTCCGAGGACCTTGCAAGACCATGGTTCTGTCTAATACTTAGCTTTCTTTGAAGTACCTTGTTTTCCCACAGGTCTGAGTCCGAAGACCATACAATACCTTGGTTTTGTCTAGGACTTAGTTTTTTTTTGGAGTAGTTAGTTTCCCCATAGGTTTAAGTCCGAGGAGCATGCAAGACCATGGTTCTGTCTAACACTTAGCTTTCTTTGAAGTACCTAGTTTCTCCACAGGTTTGGGTCCGAGGATCATGCAATACCTTGGTTCTGTCTAGGACTTAGTTTTTTTTTTTAAGTAGTTAGTTTTCCCACTGGTTTGAGTTCGAGAACCATTTAAGACCCTGGCTCTATCTAACACTTAGCTTGGTTTGAGTTCGAAGTATGCATGTTTTTAGGGTATTCAAAGGAAACAAAGGGTTATTTATTCTATAATCATAAAGATAACAAAGTGTTTGTTAGCACACATGCCAAATTTTTGGAAGATGATTATATGAATAATTTTGATCCTAGAAATAAAGTTGTTTTGGCTGAAATGAATGAACCTGTAAATGAACAACCAATGGATGAAACTAGGGATGATGTGGCTGTATTAGATACACCGCAAGATATTACTTATGAGATTTGGCAAATGGATGTCAAGACTGCATTTCTTAATGGCAATCTTGAGGAAAAAATCTATATGATGCAACCGGAAGGTTTCATAGTAACGAACCATGGGCATATGGTATGCAAGTTGATAATGTCCATTTATGGACTTAAGCAAGCATCTAGGTCATTGAACATCAGATTTGATTAAGCAATCAAGTCATTTGGTTTTGAACAAAATCTTGATGAACCATGTGTGTACAAAAGACATCAAGATAAAGTAGTAATGTTCCTAGTGCTTTATGTTGATGACATTCTACTCATTGGAAATGATGTAGGTGCAATGTCATCAGTAAAAGTTTGGTTGTCAAGCCAATTTGATGTGAAGGACTTAGGTGAAGCTAACTTTATTCTAGGGATCAAGCTTTGGCGAGATCGCAAGAATAAGATGTTAGGTTTATCACAAACTGGATATATAGATGAGGTTCTAGAACGGTTTAGCATGCAAAACTCCAAAAAGGGATTGCTTCCTTTCAGACATGGAGTTCCTCTGTCTGATGACCAAAGGCCTAAGACTCAAGAGGAAGAAAATATGATGAGACAAGTTCCTTATGCTTTTGCAGTAGGAAGTCTCATGTATGCCATGCTTTTTATTAGACCAGATATCTGTTATTTAGTTGGCATGGTCAGCCGATATCAATCAAATCTAGGACCAAAACATTGGCAAGCTGTAAAGCATATTCTCAAGTATCTACGGAGAACGAGAGATTATATGCTTGTTTACCGAAGTGAGGATTTGATACCCATTGGCTATATAGATTCAGACTTTCAATCGGATCTAGATTTCAGAAAATCCACATCAGGATGTGTTTTCACCTTGGGAGGTGGAGCCATAACTTGGAGGAGTGTCAAACAATCTTGTATTGCGGACTCCACCATGGAAGCAGAATACGTTGCTGCTTGTGAAGCAGCAAATAAAGCTGTATGGCTTAAGAAATTCCTTTGACCTTGGTGTAATGAGAATGGAACAAGTTCCCATCACATTATTTTGCGACAATAGTGGTGCAGTTGCACAATCAAAAGATCCAAGGAACCACAAGAAAGGAAAGCACATCGAGAGAAAGTATCACATCATTAGAGATATTATTGCTCGTGGAGATGTGGTGGTAGCAAAGATTGAAAGTGCAAATAATCTAGCAGATCCCTTTACCAAAACCTTGCCTCAAAGGACCTTCGAGTCACATTTAGAAGGAATGGGAGTTAGATTAGTGCACAATAGTCTTTAGGGCAAGTGGGAGACTGTTGGGATTTGTGCCCTAGAATCCTATTGTATGATGCTATGTATTATATTATGTATGACATTATGTATGACATAATGTATGACTTAATATTGAAATTAATAAACTTGTTTTATTATTATCTGAAATAATGGTAACATGAATATTTGGACATTATCATATTGTCCATGAGATACATAGTATGTGATTTATGTGATTTAGTCACAGAAGATATAAGTCACAAGTTCTTTGTAAACTCAGAATTTGGTTCGTAGTCGGTGATGAAATTGGGCATTTCATCTGCGAAGACTATAACATATTAACTAAGATGATTTGTCTTGATCATGGAAGTGGTGACTTCTAGTTGATATGTTGATATGTTTTAAGAGTTAAGACATATTGAACTGGACCGCTGTGAAATTTATTATTCTCCTAACAACTGTCAATTGAATAATAAATCTCACGACTTATATTTGCATGAACTCTTAATCCTGAGAGAATAATGGACCTAATCATGAAATGTAGGTTGCTTTGATATATTAGGAGTGAGATCTAAAGTAACGGTCAAAACCTCAGTATGTTGGGCAGCCACATCTAATGTTGATGGAACATATATTTTCAAGATGGAATTCATAATCTCTTCACAAAGATACAAAATATTCCCTTGAGATAAGTTTAATGGGTTTGTTATTCAGAGAGTTAAGCCTAACCACTTTGGTAAGAAATTACTAAAGTATATATTTATGAAATTGGATTTCATAAATATATGATGAATAACTTAAAAGGATTAAACCGGATACTCAAGAATTGAGATGTAGTAATCTTCAAAGTGACAGTCTATATTTATTACTTTGAATTACTATGAATATTTTATGAAGAGGTTGCATGTATAATAAAGTTTTGGGATATAATTTATTAATAAGGCCTAGAGTGCAATTATATTTATATAGTGGTATTAAATATAATTAATGGTAATTTTGGACTTGTCAAGAGTTGACAGAAAAGCCCAAGGTCCATTGGAGCTAGTGTCTTATTTGTCCCTTTTGGTCTCACTCCAAGCCACACATTAAAGCCCAATTGGAAAGGCCCAATAGGCCGGCCCAATTAGATAATCAGTTATATATAAAGGGAGAGACATACATAATTATTATTAGAGAAAAAGTGAGACACCATTGTGAAGTGGTGTGTATGTGTGAGTGAAACCACTCGTTATTCTCCCTTAGAAACTGATTGAGAGACCACACTTCTCGAGCGTAAAGTGGAATTGGAGTGAAGATTAAAAGTGTTCCCAAGCACTTCTAATCTTTTGTTTTGAATTTCACCGCATCAAGATATGCTATCTTGTTCTTAAATTCTAAAACTTATATAGTGCAAGTTATCGATCATGAATGAAATAGATCTTTGTTTGTTGCTTCCACTATGTGTTTTGTATGAGATACAAAACCAAATTTAATCAACAAAACCTTGGTTCTGTCTAAAACTTAGTTTTTTTTGAAATACCTAGTTTCCCCACAAATTTGAGTCTGAGGACTATCCAAGACCTTGATTCTATCTAACACTTAGCTTTCTCTAAACTACCTAGTTTCCCCACAGGCTTGAGTTCGAGAACTATGCAAGACCTTGGTTTTGTCTAACATTTAGCTTTCTCTGAAGTGCCTAGTTTCCCTACAGGTTTGAGTCCGAGGACAACGCAAGACCTTGGTTCTGTCTAACACTTAGCTTCGTCTGAAGTACCTAGTTTCCCCGCAGTTTTAAGTCCTAGGACCATGCAATACTTTGGTTCTATCTAACACTTAGCTTTCTTTGAAGTACCAAGTTTTCCCACAAGTTTGAGTCCGAGGACCATGCAAGACCTTGGTTCTGTCTAACACCTAGCTTTCTCTAAAGTACCTGCTTTCCCCACAGGTTTGAGTCATAGGACCATGCAATACCTTGGTTCTGTCTAACACTTAGCTTTCTTTGAGGTACCAAGTTTTCCCACAGGTTTGAGTCCGAGGACCATGCAATACCTTGGTTTTGTCTAGGACAAAAATTTTTTTGAAGTAGTTAGTTTTCCCACAAGTTTGAGTCCAAAGACCATGCAAGACCTTGGTTCTGTCTACCACTTAGCTTTCTTTGAAGTACATAGTTTACCCACAAGTTTCAGTCCGAGGACCAAGCAAGACCTTGGTTCTGTATAACACTTAGCTTTCTTTAAGTACCTAGTTTCCCCACAGGTTTGACTCCGTGGACCATGCAATACCTTGGTTCTGTCTAGGACTTAGTTTTTTTGAAATACCTAGATTCCCCACAAATTTGAGTCCGAGGACCATACGAGGCCTTGGTTCTATCTAATACTTAGCTTTCTTTGAAGTACCTAGTTTCCCCTCAGGTTTGAATCCGAGGACCATGCAAGACCATGGTTTTGTCTAAAACTTAGCTTTCTTTGAAGTACCTAGTTTCCCCATAGGTTTGAGTTCGAGGACCACGCAATACCTTGGTTCTGTCTAAGACATAGTTTTTTTGAAGTACCTAGTTTCCCCACAGGTTTGAGTCCGAGGACCATGCAAGACCTTTGTTCTGTCTAGGACGTAGTTTTTTTGAAGTACTTAGTTTCCTCACAGGTTTGAGTCCGAGGACCACGCAGTACCTTGGTTCTTTCTAGGGCTTAGTTTTTTTGAAGTACCTAGTTTCTCTACAAGTTTGAGTTTGAGGACCATGCAATACCTTGGTTCTGTCCAGGACTTAGTTTTTTTGAAGTACCTAGTTTCCCCATAGGTTTAAGTCTGAGGACCACGCAATACCTTGGTTTTGTCTAGGACTTAGTTTTTTTTAAGTTCCTAGTTTCTTCACAATTTTGAGTTCGAGGACCATGCAAAACCTTGGTTCTGTCTAACACTTAACTTTCTCTAAAGTACCTTGTTTCTCAACAGGTTTGAGTCCGAGGACTATGCCACACCTTGGTTTTATCTTGGACTTAGTTTTTTTGAAGTACCTAGTTTCTCCAAAGGTTTAAGTCCGAGGACCCTGCAATACCTTGGTTCTGTCTAGGACTTAGTTTTTTTTTTTAAGTTGTTAGTTTCCCCGCAGGTTTGAGTCTGAGGACCATGCTTGACCTTGGTTCTGCCTAACACTGAGCTTTCTTTGAAGTACCTAGTTTCCCTAAAGGTTTAAGTCCGAAGACCCTGCAATACCTTGGTTCTGTCTAGGACTTAGTTTTTTTTTTGAAGTTATTAGTTTCCCCACAGGTTTGAGTCTGAGGACCATGCATGACCTTGGTTCTGCCTAACACTTAGCTTTCTTTGAAGAACCTAGTTTCCTCATAGGTCTGAGTCTAAGGACCATGCAAGACCTTGGTTATGTCTAACACTTAGCTTTCTTTCAAGTACCTAGTTTCCCCACAGGTTTGAGTCTGAAGAGCATGCATGACCTTGGCACCATCTAACACTTAGCTTCCTTTGAAGTACCTAGTTTCCCCAAAGGTCTGAGTCCGAGGACCATGCAAGACCTTGGTTATGTCTAACACTTAGCTTTCTTTGAAGTACCTAGTTTCCCAACAGGTTTGAGTCCGAGGACCATGCAAGACCTTGGTTCTGTCTAACACATAGCTTTCTCTAAAGTACCAAGTTTCCCCACAGGTTTGAGTCCGAGGACCATGCAAGACCTTGGTTCGGTCTAACACTTAGCTTTCCCTAAAGTACCTAGTTTCCCCACAGGTTTGAGTCAGAGGACCATGCAATACTTGTTTCTGTCTAGTACATAGTTTTTTGAAGTAGTTAGTTTTCCCACAAGTTTGAGTCCGAGGACCATGCAAGACCTTGGTACTGTTTAACACTTAGCGTCCTTTAAGGTAAATAGATTCCCCACAGGTTTGAGTCCGAGGACCACGCTATACCTTGATTCTGTCTAGAACTTAGTTTTTTTTAAGTACCTTGTTTCCAAACAATTTTAAGTCCGAGGACCATGCAATACCTTGGTTCTGTCTAGGACAAATTTTTTTTTGAAGTAGTTAGTTTTCCCATAGGTTTGAGTCCAAAGACCATGCAAGACTTTGGTTCTGTCTACCACTTAGCTTTCTTTGAAGTACATAGTTTACCCACAGGTTTAAGTCCGAGGACCATGCAAGACTTTGGTTCTGTCTAACACATAGCTTTCTTTAAAGTACCTAGTTTCCCCACAGGTTTGAGTCCGTGGACCATGCAATACCTTGGTTCTGTCTAGGACATAGTTTTTTTGAAATACCTAGATTCCCCATAAATTTGAGTCTGAGGACCATACGAGGCCTTGGTTCTATCTAACACTTAGCTTTCTTTGAAGTACCTAGTTTCCCCTTAGGTTTGAATCCGAGGACCATGCAAGACCATGGTTCTGTCTAAAACTTAGCTTTCTTTGAAGTACCTAGTTTCCCCAAAGGTTTGAGTCCAAGGACCACACAATACCTTGGTTCTGTCTAGGACATAGTTTTTTTGAAGTACCTAGTTTCCCCACAGGTTTGAGTCTGAGGACCATGCAAGACCTTTATTCTGTTAAGGACATAGTTTTTTTGAAGTACTTAGTTTCCTCACAGGTTTGAGTCCGAGGACCACGCAGTACCTTGGTTCTTTCTAGGGCTTAGTTTTTTTGAAGTACCTAATTTCTCCACATGTTTGAGTTCGAAGACCATGCAATACCTTGGTTCTATCCAGGACTTAGTTTTTTTGAAGTACCTAGTTTTCCCATAGGTTTAAGTCTGAGGACCACGCAATACCTTGGTTTTGTCTAGGACTTAGTTTTTTTTAAGTTCCTAGTTTCTTCACAATTTTGAGTCCGAGGACCATGCAAGACCTTGGTTCTATCTAACACTTAACTTTTTCTAAAGTACCTTCTTTCACAACAGTTTTGAGTCCGAGGACTATGCTACACCTTGGTTTTATCTTGGACTTAGTTTTTTTGAAGTACCTAGTTTCCCGAAAGGTTTAAGTCCGAGGACCCTGCAATACCTTGGTTCTATCTAGGACTTAGTTTTTTTTTTTTTTAAGTTGTTAGTTTCCCCACAGGTTTGAGTCCGAGGACCATGCTTGACCTTGGTTCTGCCTAACACTGAGCTTTCTTTGAAGTACCTAGTTTCCCCAAAGGTTTAAGTCCGAAGACCCTGCAATACCTTAGTTCTGTCTAGGACTTAGTTTTTTTTTTAAGTTGTTAGTTTCCCCACAGGTTTGAGTCTGAGGACCATGCATGACCTTGGTTCTACATAACACTTAGCTTTCTTTGAAGTACCTAGTTTCCTCACAGGTTTGAGTCTGAGGACCATGCAAGACCTTGGTTATGTCTAACACTTAGCTTTCTTTCAAGTACCCAGTTTCCCCACAGGTTTGAGTCTGAAGACCATGCATGACCTTCGCACCATCTAACACTTAGCTTCCTTTGAAGTACCTAGTTTCCCCAAAGGTCTGAGTCCGACGACCACGCAAGACCTTGGTTCTGTCTAACACTTAGCTTTTTTTGAATTACCTAGTTTCCCCACAAGTTTTAGTCCGAGGACCATGCAAGACCTTGGTCCTGTCTAACACATAGCTTTCTTTAAAGTACCAAGTTTCCCCACAGGTTTGAGTCCGAGGACCATGCAAGACCTTGGTTCTGTCTAACATTAGCTTTCCCTGAAGTACCTAGTTTCCCCACAAGTTTGAGTCAGAGGACCATGCAATACTTGTTTCTGTCTAGTACATAGTTTTTTGAAGTAGCTAGTTTCCCCACAGGTTTAAGTCCGAGGACCATGCAAGACCTTGGTACTGTTTAACACTTAGCGTCCTTTGAGATAAATAGATTCCCCACAGGTTTGAGTCCGAGGACCACGCTATACCTTGATTCTGTCTAGGACTTAGTTTTTTTTAAGTACCTTGTTTCCAAACAAGTTTAAGTCCGAGGACCATGCAATACCTTGGTTCTGTCTAGGACTTAGTTTTATTGAAGTACCTAGTTTGCCAAAGGTTTAAGTCCGAGGACCATACAATACCTTGGTTCTGTGTAGGATTTGATTTTTTTTTTTAAGCTGTTAGTTTCCCCACAGGTTCGAGTCTGAGGACCATGCATGACCTTGGTTCTGTCTAACACTTAGATTTCTTTGAAGTACCTAGTTTCCCCACCGGCCTGAGTCTGACGACCATGCAAGACCTTGGTTCTATCTAACACTTAGCTTTCTTTGAAGTACCTAGATTCCCCACAGGTTTGAGTCCAAGGACCATGCAAGACCTTGGTTCGGTCTAACACTTAACTGTCTATGAAGTACCTAGTTTCTCCACAGGTTTGAGTTCGAGGACCATGCAAGACATTGGTTCGGTCAAACACTAAGCTATCTCTGAAGTACCTAGTTTCCCCACAGGTTTGTGTCCGAGGACCGTGCAATACCATGGTTCTGTCTAGGACCTAGTTTTCTTGATGTAGTTTCTTTCCACAAAAGTTTTAGTCTGAGGCCCATGAAAGAGCTTGGTTCTGTCTAACACTTAGCTTTCTTTAAAGTATTTATTTTCCCACAGGTTTAAGTTCGAGGACCGTGCAAGACCTTGGTTCTGTCTAATACTTTGCATTCACTAAAGTAACTAGTTTCCCCATATGCTTGAGTCAGAGGAGCATGCAAGGCCTTGGTTCTGTCTAGTACTTAGCTTTCTTTGAAGTACCTAGTTTCCCCACAGGCCAAAGTCCGAGGACCATGCAAGACGTTGGTTCTGTCTAACACTTAGCTTTCTTTGAAGTTCCTAGTTTCCCCACAGGTTGGAGTCTGAGGACCATGCATGACCTTGGCACTGCCTAACACTTAGCTTCCTTTGAAGTACCTAGTTTCCCCACAGGTCTGAGTCCGAGGACCAGGCAAGATCTTGGTTGTGTCTAACACTTAGCTTTCCCTGAAGTACCTAGTTTCCCCACAGGATTGTTTCCGAGGACCATGCAATAGTTGGTTCTGTCTAGTACCTAGTTTTTTGAAGTAGTTAGTTTTCCCACAAGTTTGAGTCCGAGGACCTTGTAAGACCTTGGTTCTGTCTAATACTTATCTTCCTTTGAAGTACATAGTTTCCCCACAGGTTTGAGTCCGAGGACCACGCAATACCTTGATTCTGCCTAGGACTTAGTTTTTTCGAAGTACCTTGTTTCCAAACAATTTTGAGTCCGAGGACCATTCAATACCTAGGTTCTGTCTAGCACTTAGCTTTCTTTGAAGTACCTAGTTTCCCCACAGTCCTGAGTCCGAGGACTATGCAAGACCTTGGTTTTTTCTAACACTTAGCTTTCTTTGAAGTACCTAGTTTCCCGACAGACCTGAGTCCGAGGACCATGCAAGACCTTGGGTCTGTCTAACACTTAGCTTTCTTTGAAGTACCTAGTTTTCCCACAGGTTAGAGTATGAGGACCATGCATGACCTTGGCACTGCCTAACACTTAGCTTCCTTTGAAGTACCTAGTTTCCCCACAGGTCTGAGTCCGAGGACCATGCAAGACCTTGGTTCTGTCTAATACTTAGCTTTCCCTGAAGTACCTAGTTTCCCCACAGGATTGTGTCCGAGGACCAAGCAATAGTTGGTTCTGTCTAGTACCTAGTTTTTTGAAGTAGTTAGTTTCCCCACAAGTTTGAGTCCGAGGACCTTGTAAGACCTTGGTTCTGTCTAACACTTAGCTTCCTTTGAAGTACATAGTTTCCCCACAGGTTTGAGTCCGAGGACTACGCAATACCTTGATTCTGTCTAGGACTTAGTTTTTTCGAAGTACCTTGTTTCCAAACAATTTTGAGTCCGAGGACCATGCAATACCTTGGTTCTGTCTAGGACATAGTTTTTTTGAAGTACCTAGTTTCTCCACAAGTTTGAGTCCGAGGACTGTGCAAGACCTTGGTTCTGTCTAACACTTAACTTTCTCTAAAGTACCTAGTTTCTCCACAAGTTTGAGTCCGAGGACCATGCAATACCTTGGTTTTATCTAGGACTTTGTTTTATTGAAGTACCTAGTTTCCCCAAAGGTTTAAGTCCGAGGACCATGCAATACCTTGATTCTGTCTAGGACTTAGTTTTTTTTTTAATTAGTTAGTTTCCCCACAGGTTTGAGTTTGTGGGCCATGCATGACCTTGGTTCTGTCTAACACTTAGCTTACTTTGATGTACCTAGTTTCGCCACAGTTCTGAGTCCGAGGGCCATGCTAGGCCTTGGTTCTATCTAATACTTAGCTTTCTTCGAAGTACCTAGTAACCCCATAGGTTTGAGCCCGAGGACCATTTAAGACCTTGGTTCTGTATAACACTTAGCTTTCTTTGAAGTACCTAGTTTCCCCTCAGGTTTGAATCCGAGGACCATGCAAGACCATGGTTCTGTCTAAAACTTAGCTTTCTTTGAAGTACCAAGTTTCCCCATAGGTTTGAGTCCGAGGACCACGCAATACCTTGGTTCTGTCCAGGACATAGTTTTTTTGAAGTACCTAGTTTCCCACAGGTTTGAGTCTGAGGACCATGCAAGACCTTTGTTCTGTCAAGGACATAGTTTTTTTGAAGTACTTAGTTTCCTCACAGGTTTAAGTCCGAGGACCACGCAGTACCTTGGTTTTTTCTAGGGCTTAGTTTTTTTGAAGTACCTAGTTTCTCCACATGTTTGAGTCCGAAGACCATGCAATACCTTGGTTCTGTCCAGGACTTAGTTTTTTTGAAGTACCTAGTTTTCCCATATGTTTAAGTCTGAGGCGCACGCAATACCTTGGTTTTGTCTAGGACTTAGTTTTTTTGAAGTTCCTAGTTTCTTCACAATTTTGAGTCCGAGGACCATGCAAGACCTTAGTTCTGTCTAACACTTAACTTTCTCTAAAGTACCTTCTTTCTCAACAGTTTTGAGTCCGAGGACTATGCTACACCTAGGTTTTATCTTGGACTTAGTTTTTTTGATGTACCTAGTTTCCCCAAAGGTTTAAGTCCGAGGACCCTGCAATGCCTTGGTTCTATCTAGGACTTAGTTTTTTTTTTTTTTAAGTTGTTAGTTTCCCCACAGGTTTGAGTCTGAGGACCATGCTTGACCTTGGTTCTGCCTAACACTGAGCTTTCTTTGAAGTACCTAGTTTCCCCAAAGGTTTAAGTCCGCAGACCCTGCAATACCTTGGTTCTGTCTAGGACTTAGTTTTTTTTTTGAAGTTGTTAGTTTCCCCACAGGTTTGAGTCTGAGGACCATGCATGACCTTGGTTCTACCTAACACTTAGCTTTCTTTGAAGTACCTAGTTTCCTCATAGGTCTGAGTTCAAGGACCATGCAAGACCTTGGTTATGTCTAACACTTAGCTTTCTTTCAATTACCCAGTTTCCCCACAGGTTTGAGTCTGAAGACCAAGCATGACCTTCGCACCATCTAACACTTAGCTTCCTTTGAAGTACCTAGTTTCCCCAAAGGTCTGAGTCCAACGACCACGCAAGACCTTGGTTCCGTCTAAAACTTAGCTTTTTTTGAAGTATCTAGTTTCCCCACAAGTTTGAGTCTGAGGACCATGCAAGACCTTGGTCCTGTCTAACACATAGCTTTCTTTAAAGTACCAAGTTTCCCCACAGGTTTGAGTCCGAGGACCATGCAAGACCTTAGTTCTCTCTAACATTAGCTTTCCCTGAAGTACCTAGTTTCCCCACAGGTTTGAGGCAGAGGACCATGCAATACTTGTTTCTGTCTAGTACACAGTTTTTTGAAGTAGTTAGTTTCCCCACAGGTATGAGTCCGAGGACCATGCAAGACCTTGGTACTGTTTAACACTTAGCGTCCCTTGAGGTAAATAGATTCCCCACAGGTTTGAGTCCGAGGACCACGCTATACCTTGATTCTGTCTTGGACTAAGTTTTTTTTAAGTACCTTGTTTCCAAACAATTTTAAGTCCGAGGACCATGCAATACCTTGGTTCTGTCTAGGACTTAGTTTTATTGAAGTACCTAGTTTCCCAAAGGTTTAAGTCCGAGGACCATACAATACCTTGGTTCTGTGTAGGACTTGGTTTTTTTTTTTTAAGCAGTTAGTTTCCCCACAAGTTCTAGTCTGAGGACCATGCATGACCTTGGTTCTGTCTAACACTTAGATTTCTTTGAAATACCTAGTTTCCCCACCGGCCTGAGTCTGATGACCATGTAAGACCTTGGTTCTGTCTAACACTTAGCTTTCTTTGAAGTACCTAGATTCCCCACAGGTTTGAGTCCGAGGACCATGCAAGACCTTGGTTCTAGGTAACACTTAACTGTCTGTGAAGTACCTAGTTTCTCCATAGGTTTGAGTTCGAGGACCATGCAAGACCTTGGTTCGGTCTAACACTTAGCTACCTCTGAAGTACCTAGTTTCCCCACAGGTTTGTGTCCGAGGACCGTGCAATACCATGGTTCTGTCTAGGACCTAGTTTTCTTGAAGTAGTTACTTTCCACACAAGTTTTAGTCTGAGGCCCATGAAAGAGCTTGGTTCTGTCTAACACTTAGCTTTCTTTAAAGTATCTATTTTCCCACAGGTTTAAGTCCGAGGACCGTGCAAGACCTTGGTTCTGTCTAATACTTTGCATTCACTGAAGTAACTAGTTTCCCCATATGCTTGAGTCAGAGGACCATGCAAGTTCTCCCCCCAGGCCTAAGTCCGAGGACCATGCAAGACGTTGGTTCTGTCTAACACTTAGCTTTCTTTGAAGTTCCTAGTTTCCCCACAGGTTGGAGTCTGAGGACCATGCATGGCCTTGGCACTGCCTAACACTTAGCTTCCTTTGAAGTACCTAGTTTCCCCACAAGTCTGAGTCCGAGGACCATGCAAGACCTTTGTTCTGTCTAACACTTAGCTATCCCTGAAGTACCTAGTTTCCCCACAGGATTGTGTCCGAGGACCAAGCAATAGTTGGTTCTGTCAAGTACCTAGTTTTTTGAATTAGTTAGTTTCCCTACAAGTTTGAGTCCGAGGACCTTGTAAGACCTTGGTTCTGTCTAATACTTAGCTTCCTTTGAAGTACATAGTTTCCCCACAGGTTTAAGTCCGAGGACCACGCAATACCTTGATTCTGTCTAGGACTTAGTTTTTTCGAAGTACCTTGTGTCCAAACAATTTTGAGTCCGAGGACCATTCAATACCTAGGTTCTGTCTAGCACTTAGCTTTCTTTGAAGTACCTAGTTTCCCCACAGTCCTGAGTCCGAGGACCATGCAAGACCTTGGTTTTTTCTAACACTTAGCTTTCTTTGAAGTACCTAGTTTCCCAACAGACCTGAGTCCGAGGACCATGCAAGACCTTGGGTCTGTATAACACTTAGCTTTCTTTGAAGTACCTAGTTTTCCCACAGGTTAGAGTATGAGGACCATGCATAACCTTGGCACTGCCTAACACTTAGCTTCCTTTGAAGTACCTAGTTTCCCCACAGGACTGAGTCCGAGGACCATGCAAGACCTTGGTTCTGTCTAATACTTAGCTTTCCCTGAAGTACCTAGTTTCCCCATAGGATTGTGTCCGAGGACCAAGCAATAGTTGGTTCTGTCTAGTACCTAGTTTTTTGAAGTAGTTAGTTTCCCCACAAGTTTGAGTCCGAGGACCTTGTAAGACCTTGGTTCTGTCTAACACTTAGCTTCCTTTGAAGTACATAGTTTCCCCACAGGTTTGAGTCCGAGGACTACGCAATACCTTGATTCTGTCTAGGACTTAGTTTTTTCGAAGTACCTTGTTTCCAAACAATTTTGAGTCCGAGGACCATGCAATACCTTGGTTCTGTCTAGGACATAGTTTTTTTGAAGTACCTAGCTTCTCCACAAGTTTGAGTCCGAGGACCGTGCAAGACCTTGGTTCTGTCTAACACTTAACTTTCTCTAAAATACCTAGTTTCTCCACAAGTTTGAGTCCGAGGACCATGCAATACCTTGGTTTTATCTAGGACTTTGTTTTATTGAAGTACCTAGTTTCCCCAAAGGTTTAAGTCCGAGAACCATGCAATACCTTGATTTTGTCTAGGAGTTAGTTTTTTTTTTTTAATTAGTTAGTTTCCCCACAGGTTTGAGTTTGTGGACCATGCATGACCTTGGTTCTGTCTAACACTTAGCTTTCTTTGATGTACCTAGTTTCGCCACAGTTCTGAATCCGAGGGCCATGCAAGACCTTGGTTCTGTCTAATACTTAGCTTTCTTCGAAGTACCTAGTAACCCCATAAGTTTGAGCCCGAGGACCATTTAAGACCTTGGTTCTGTCTAACACTTAGCTTTCTTTGAAGTACCTAGTTTCCCCCCAAGTTTGAGTCCGAAGACCATGTAATACCTGGGTTCTGTCTAGGACTTAGTTTTTTTGAAGTACCTAGTTTCCCCACAAGTTTGAGTCCGAGTACCATGCAAGACCTTGGTTCTGTCTAACACTTAACTTTCTCTAAAGTACCTAGTTTCCCCACAGGTTTGAGTCCAAGGACCATGCAAGACCTTAGTTCTGTCTAACACTTAGCTTTCCTTGAAGTACCAGTTTCCCCACAGGTTTGAGTCCGATGACCACGCAATACCCTGGTTCTGTCTAGGACTTAGTTCTTTTAAAGTACCCAGTTTCCCCACAGGTTTGAGTCCGAGGCCCATGCAAGACCTTAGTTCTGTCTAAGACTTAGCTTTCTCTAAACTACCTAGTTTTCCCACAGGTTTGAGTCCGAGGACCATACAATACCATGGTTCTGTCTAACTCTTATCTTTCTTTGAAGTACCTAGTTTCCCCACAGGCCTGAGTTCGAATACCATGCAAGACCTTGGTTCTGTCTAACATTTAGCTTTCTTTGACGTACGTAGTTTCCCCACAGGTTTGAGTCCGAGGACTCTGCAAGACCTTGATTCTGTCTAGTACTTAGCTTTCTTTGAAGTATCTAGTTTCCTCACAAGTTTGAGTCCGAGGACCATGCCATACCTTTGTTTTGTCTAGGACTTAGTTTTTCTGATGTACAAAGTTTCCCCACAGGTTTGAGTCCCAGGTCCATGCAACACCTTCGTTCTGTCTAACACTTAGCTTTCTCTAAAGTACGTAGTTTCCCCACAGGTTTGAGTCCGAGGACCATGCAAGACCTTGGTTCGGTCTAACACTTATCTTTCTCTGAAGTACCTAGTTTCCCCATAGGTTTGTGTCCGAAGACTATGCAATACCTTGGTACTGTCTAGGACCTACTTTTCTTGAAGTAGTTAGTTTCCCCACAGGTTTGAGTCTATGACCCATGCAAGACCTTGGTTCTGTATAACTCTTAGCTTTCTCAAAAGTAACTAGTTTTTCACGGGTTTGAGTCCGAGGACAATGCGAAACCTTGGTTTTGTCTAACACTTAGCTTTCTCTAAAGTAACTAGTTTCCCCATATGCTTGACTTAGAGGACCGTGCAAGGCCTTGGTTCTGTCTAGTACTTAGATTTTTCTGATATACCTAATTTCCCCACAGGTTTGAGTTCGAGGACCATACAATTCTTTGGTTCTATCTGGATTTTAGTTTTTTTGAAATACAAAATTTCCCCACAGATTTAAGTCCGAGGACCATGCAAAACCTTAGTTCTATCTAACACTTAGCTTTCTCTAAAGTACCTAGTTTCCCCACAGGTTTGAGTCCAAGGACCATGCAAGGCCTTAGTTTTGTCTAACACTTAGCTTTCTCTAAACTAACTATTTTGCCCATATACTTGAGTCAAAGGACCTTGCAAGGCCTTGGTTCTGTCTAGTACTTAGTTTTTTCTAATGTACATAGTTTCCCCGCAGATTTGAGTCCGAGGACCACGCAAGACCTCAGTTCTGTCTAACACTTAGCTTTCTCTAAAGTTCCTAGTTTCCTACAAGATTGAGTCCGAGGACCATTCAAAACCTTGGTTCTATCTAACACTTAGCTTTCTCTAAAATAACTAATTTCTCCATATGCTTTAGTCAGAGGACTATTCAAGGCCTTAGTTCTGTCCAGTACTTAGTTTTTTTTTATGTACCTAATTTCCCCACAGGTTTGAGTCCGAGGACCATGCAATACTTTGATTCTATCTAGAACTTAGTTTTTTTGAAACACATAATTTTCCCACATATTTGAGTCCAAGGACCATGCAGGACCTTAGTTCTATCTAACACATAGCTTTCTCTAAAGTACCTAGTTTCCCCACAGGTTTGAGTCCGAGGACCATGCAAGACCTTGGTTTTGTCTAACACTTAACTTTCTCTAAAGTGCCTAGTTTCCCCACAGGTTTGAGTCCGAGAACCATGCAAGACCTTAGTTCTGTCTAACACTTAGCTTTCTTTGAAGTACCTAGTTTCCCCACAGGTTTGAGTCTAAGGACCATGCAAGGCCATAGTTTTGTCTAACACTTAGGTTTCTCTAAACTAACAATTTTGCCCATATACTTGAGTCAAAGGACCATGCAAGGCCTTGGTTCTATCTAGTACTTAGTTTTTTCTGATGTACCTAGTTTCCCCGTAGATTTGAGTCCGAGGACCGCGCAAGACCTCAGTTTTGTCTAACACTTAGCTTTCTCTAAAGTTCCTAGTTTCCTACAAGTTTGAGTCCGAGGACCATGCAATACCTCAGTTCTGTCTAACACTTAGCTTTCTCTAAAGTAACTAGTTTCCCCACATGCTTGAGTCAGAGGACCATTCAAGGCCTTAGTTCTTTCCAGTACTTAGTTTTTTTTTTTATGTACCTAATTTCCCCACAGGTTTGAGTCCGAGGACCATGCAATGCTTTGATTCTATCTAGAACTTAGTTTTTTTAAAATACATAATTTCCCCACAGATTTGAGTCCGAAGACCATGCAGGACCATGGTTCTATCTAACACTTAGCTTTCTCTAAAGTACCTAGTTTCCCCACAGGTTTGAGTCCGAGGACCATGCAAGACCTTGGTTCAGTCTAGCACTTAGCTTTCTCTGAAGTACCTAGTTTCCCTACAGGTTTGTGTCTGAGGACCATGCAATACCTTTGTTCTGTCTAGGACCTACTTTTCTTGAAGTAGTTAGTTTCCCCACAGGTTTGAGTCTGCGGCCCATGCAAGACCTTGGTTCTGTATAACACTTAACTTTCTCAAAAGTACCTAGTTTTCCACGGGTTTGAGTCTGAGGACAATGAAAGACCTTGGTTCTGTCTAACACTTAGCTTTCTCTAAAGTAACTAGTTTCCCCATATGCTTGACTTAGAGGACCCCGCAAGGCCTTGGTTCTGTCTAGTACTTAGATTTTTCTGATATACCTAATTTCCCCACAGGTTTGAGTCGGAGGACTATACAATTCTTTGGTTCTATATGGAACATTGTTTTTTTGAAATACATAATTTCCCCACAGATTTAAGTCCGAGTACCATGCAAGTGTGAGAGACCGCACCCCCGGCCCGTTTTAATGAATGTTGGGCCAAACCCACGTGAATGGGTGAAGTCGTGTTATTGCCTCTCAAAATGGAGGTTCGACTAGTTATATTTTCCCCCTTTAGATTAAGGGTTTTACAATGGAGTCGCCACTTATTTAATTATTGGAAAAATAAGAAAACCATAATTGAAAAATTCATCATTTTATTAGTTTGAAATTGAATTTACATTGAACATAGGAAATTACATGGCTTTGGTCCTAGATACAATCTAAGATAAAGTACATGGCTTTGTTTCCTAGTTACAATCTAGAAATTGGAAATTACAAGGATAAGCATTTGATCTACTAACCCTTGATCTAAGTTCGGAGGCTATGTTACAAGGTGGGAAGGTGTTAGGCACCCACCTTGCCCGATGAAACCAGTCTTCTAGACTATAGTGGCCAACATTCATATCATATCATTCAATATGTCAATCAATTTGCATGTTGAATTTGATGTGTGTGCATGTGATAAACCCTAATTCAATTTATTGAGCATTGCATTTGGATTGAAAACTAAATTCTAGTGAATGTGTGTGAATGGTGATAACCTAGATTCAAGGATTTAAAAGAAATATTAGACAAACATGTTTTTCATATTTTTTATGTGGATTTAAGATCAAAGCTAGTGATATGCATGAACATGTGATGAACAACCAAGAACATGTGAAGAACACATAAGAACATATAAGAACATTCAAACATATTCAAGGGGTGTTTAAGTGATTACCATCATGCTTTAATCTTAAATTCTTATCATGGAAATACAAAAAACAATTAGGGAAAGAGATTATACCTTCACGCAAGATCCATATGGTGGAGGAGGAGACTTTTGAGGGAGATCCTATGGGTGGAGGAAAAAAAGAGTTAAGAGAGGAAGAGTGAGTCTCACTCAATACCTTGAGTCTCAGGAAGACCAAGATATGACAAGACTATTCTACTTCACTAGAACTCAAGAGAGGAGAAGAGAGAGGGTTTTTGTTTCTTGGAATGAAGGAGGGGGAGGGTTTATATAGTAGTAGTGGAGAGAATATGAATGGAAGGCCATTTAATGAGGGTTGACAAGGATTATGAACCTAGACCTCATTTTAGCCTTGGGGAAAATCTGGTGCATTAAATGGAGAGATTAGTGGGAGTGGGGAGCAAGCCAAAATTTGGTTTTCCCGTAGCTGCTGAAACAGCTTGTAGAGTCAACTTCAAAAAATCATATCTGACCCAATTCTGATCGGAATTGTCTCGTTCTTATACTCAAATTGAAGCCCCGGATGTCTAGTTTCTGGGAAAATTAACCTCATTCACAGATTCAAAATATTCTGAGAGATATTGATGAAATGGTGAGCAGAGGTCATTTGTTAGAAAATGGTTTCAGCACAGTTAACATTAATAGGTCCCAAATTAGCTCCCAATTAACATTAAATGGCTCCAATCACTCCAATTTCAGAATTAATTGGTTCCAAATTTACTCTAATTAAAAGATAATTACACAAATTACTCATTGAATAATTAATGTTTAACTATCTAATTAATTAGGTGTATGCAACCTCACCATAAAATATAGTCCTAACCAATCAAATTATGACACATCATTGATTTCAAATTGATCACTCCTATAACCAATTGAAATCAATTGTTCACAATCATATATAGTTGGACTCAATTTGCGATAGTACATCTTAGCCATTAAAACTTGATTTGATGATAACTTTCAATCTGGTGGTCCGATTAGGGCTTATGACCAGTCATTTGATCATTACAACATCAAGATCATTTTGGTGAAATGAGTCCAAGGATCTAATGGCTAGAATCAAGAAGCATATTTTCAAGGAAAAATTACCCTTTTACTCTCCATGCGTGGTTAAATACGGGTTGCAAAATGGGGTGTCAACAGCAAGACCTTGGTTCTATCTAACACTTAGCTTTCTCTAAAGTACCTAGTTTCCCCACAAGTTTGAGTCCAAGAACTATGCAAGGCCTTAGTTTTGTCTAACACTTAGCTTTCTCTAAACTAACTATTTTGCCCATATACTTGAGTTAGAGGACCATGCAAGGCCTTGGTTCTATCTAGTACTTAGTTTTTTCTGATGTACATAGTTTCCTCGCAGATTTGAGTCCGAGGACCGCGTAAGACCTTAGTTCTGTCCAACATTTAGCTTTCTCTAAAGTTCCTAGTTTCCTACAAGTTTGAGTCCGAGGACCATGCAAAACCTTGGTTCTATCTAACACTTAGCTTTCTCTAAAGTAACAAATTTCCCCATATGCTTGAGTCAGAGGACCATTCAAGGCCTTGGTTCTGTCCAGTATTTAGTTTTTTTTTTATGTACCTAATTTCCCCACAAGTTTGAGTCCGAGGACCATGCAATACTTTGATTCTATCTAGAACTTAGTTTTTTTGAAATACATAATTTTCCCACAGATTTGAGTCCGAGGACCATGCAGGACCTTGGTTGTGTCTAACACTTAACTTTCTCTAAAGTGCCTAGTTTCCCCACAGGTTCGAATCCGAGAACCATGCAAGACCTTAGTTCTGTCTAACACTTAGCTTTCTTTGAAGTACCTAGTTTCCCCACATGTTTGAGTCCGAGGACCATGCAAGGCCTTAGTTTTGTCTAACACTTAGCTTTCTCTAAACTAACAATTTTGCCTATATACTTGAGTCAGAGGACTATGCAAGACCTTAGTTCTATCTAGTACTTAGTTTTTTCTGATGTACCTAGTTTCCCCGCAGATTTGAGTCCGAGGACCGCGCAAGACCTCAGTTCTGTCTAACACTTAGCTTTCTCTAAAGTAACTAGTTTCCCCATATGCTTGAGTCAAAGGACCATTCAAGGCCTTGGTTCTTTCCAGTACTTAGTTTTTTTTTATGTACCTAATTTCCCCACAGGTTTAAGTCTGAGGACCATGCAATACTTTGATTCTATCTAGAACTTAGTTTTTTTGAAATACATAATTTCCCCATAGATTTGAGTCCGAGGACCATGCAGGACCATGGTCCTATCTAACACTTAGCTTTCTCTAAAGGACCTAGTTTCCCCACAGGTTAGAGTCCGAGGACCATGCAAGACCTTGGTTCAGTCTAACACTTAGCTTTCTCTGAAGTACCTAGTTTCCCCACAGGTTTATGTCCGAGGACCATGCAATACCTTTGTTCTGTCTAGGACCTACTTTTCTTGAAGTTATTAGTTTCCTCACAAGTTTAAGTCTGCGGCCCATGCAAGACCTTGGTTCTGTATAACACTTAGCTTTCTCTAAAGTAACTAGTTTCCCCATATGCTTGACTTAGAGGACCATGCAAGGCCTTGGTTCTGTCTAGTACTTAGTTTTTTCTGATATACCTAATTTCCCCACATGTATGAGTCCGAAGACCATACAATTCTTTGGTTCTATCTGGAACATTGTTTTTTGAAATACATAATTTCCCCACAGATTTGAGTCCGAGGACCATGCAAGACCTTGGTTCTATCTAACACTTAGCTTTCTCTAAAGTACCTAGTTTCCCCACAGGTTTGTGTCCGAGGACCGCGCAAGACCTCAATTCTGTCTAACACTTAGCTTTCTCTAAAGTTCCTAGTTTCCCACAAGTTTGAGTCCGAAGACCATGCAAAATCTTGGTTCTGTCTAAAACTTAGCTTTCCCTAAAGTAACTAGTTTCCCCATATTCTTGAGTCAGAGGACCATTCAAGGCCTTAGTTCTTTCCAGTACTTAGTTTTTTTTTTATGTACCTAATTTCCCCACAGGTTTGAGTCCGAGGACCATGAAATGCTTTGATTCTATCTAGAACTTAGTTTTTTGGAAATACATAATTTCCCCACAGATTTGAGTCCGAGGACCATGCAGGACCATGGTTCTATCTAACACTTAGCTTTCTCTAAAGTACCTAGCTTCCCCACAGGTTTGAGTCCGAGGACCATGCAAGACCTTGATTCTGTCTAACACTTAACTTTCTCTAAAGTACCTAGTTTCTCCACAAGTTTGAGTCCGAGAACCATGCAAGACCTTAGTTCTGTCTAATACTTGGCTTTCTCTAAAGTACCTAGTTTCCCCATAGGTTTGACTCCGAGGACCATGCAATACCATGGTTCCGTCTAACACTTAGCTTACTTTGAAGTACCTAGTTTTCCCACAAGTTTGAGTCCGAGGATCGTGAAGCACCTTGGTTCTGTCTAGGACTTAGTTCTTTTGAAGTACTTAGTTTCCCTACAGGTTTGAGTCTGAGGACCATGCAAGACCTTTGTTCTGTTAAGGACTTATTTTTTTGATGTACCTAGTTTCCTCACAAGTTTGAGTCCGAGGACCACGCAGTACCTTGGTACTGTCTAGAGCTTAGTTTTTTTGAAGTATCTAGTTTCTCCACAAGTTTGTGTCCAAGGACCATGCAATACCTTGGTTCTATCTAGGACTTAGTTTTTTTGAAGTACCTAGTTTCCCCACAGGTTTGAGTCTGAGGACCATACAAGACCTTGGTTCTGTCTAACATTTAGCTTTCTCTAAAGTACCTAGTTTCCCCACAGGTTTGAGTCCGAGGACCATGAAAGACCTTGGTTCTGTCTAACACTTAGCTTTCCCTGAAGTACCTAGTTTCCCCACAGGTTTGAGTCTGAAGACCATGCAATACCTTGGTTCTGTCCAGTACTTAGTTTTTTCTGATATACCTAATTTCCCCACAGGTTTGAGTCCGAGGACTATGTAATACTTTAGTTCTATCTAGAACTTAGTTTTTTTGGAATACATAATTTCCCTAAAGATTTGAGTCCGAGGACCATGCAAGACCATGGTTCTATCTAACACTTAGCTTTCTCTAAAGTACCTAGTTTCCCCACAGGTTTGACTTCGAGGACCATGCAAGACCTTGCTTCTGTCTAACACTTAACCTTCTCTAAAGTACCTAGCTTCCCCACAGGTTTGAGTCCTAGAACTATGCAAGACCTTAGTTCTGTCTAACACTTCGCTTTCTCAAAAGTACCTAGTTTCCCCACAGGTTTTAGTCCGAGGACCATGCAACACCATGGTTCTGTCTAACACTTAGCTTTCTTTGAAGTACCTAGTTTTCCCACAGGTTTGAGTTCGAAGACCATGCAATACCTAGGTTCTATCTAGGACGTAATTTTTTTTGAAGTAGTTAGTTTCCTCGCAGGTTTGACTCCGAGGACCTTGCAAAACCTTGGTTTTGTCTAACACTTTGCTTTCTCTAAAGTACCTAGTTTCCCCACAGGTTTGAATCCGAGGACCATGCAGTACCTTGGTTCTGTCTAGGACCTATTTTTTTTTTAAGTAGTTATTTTCCCCACAGGTTTGAGTCGGAGGACCATGCACGATCTTGGTTCTGTCTAACACTTAGCTTTCTTTGATATACCTAGTTTCCCCACAGGTCTGAGTCCGAGGACCATGCAAGACCTTGGTTCTGTCTAACACTTGGCTTTCTTTGAAGTACCTAGTTTTCCCACAAGTTTAAGCCTGAGGACCGTGTAAGACCTTGGTTCTGTCTAACACTTAGCTTTCCTTGAAGTACCTAGTTTTTCCACAGGTTTGAGTCCGAAGACCATGCAATACCTTGGTTCTATCTAGGACGTAATTTTTATTGAAGTAGTTAGTTTCCTCGTAGGTTTAACTCCGAGGACCGTGCAAGGCCTTAGTTCTGTCTAAGACTTAGCTTTCTCTAAACTACCTAGTTTCCCCACAGGTTTGAGTCCGAGGACCGTGCAATACCATGATTCGGTCTAACTCTTATCTTTCTTTGAAGTACCTAGTTTTCCTACTGGTTTGAGTCCGAAGACCATGCAACACCTAGATCCTGTCTAGGACTTTTTTTTTTTTTTGAAGTAGTTAGTTTCCCCACAGGTTTGAGTCCGAGGACCACACAAGACCCTGGTTCTGTCTAACACTTTGCTTTCTCTGAAGTACCTAGTTTTCCCTCAAGTTTAAGTCCGAGGACCATGCAATACCTTGGTTCTATCTAGGTCCTAGTTTTTTTTTGAAGTAGTTAGTTTCCCCACAGGTTTGAGTCTGAGGACCATGTATGACCTTGGTTCTATCTAACACTTAGCTTTCTTTGATGTACCTATTTTCCCCACAGGGCTGAGTCCGAGGACCATGCAAGACCTTAGTTCTGTCTAACACTTTGCTTTCTCTGAAGTACCTAGTTTCCCCACAAGTTTGAGTCCGTGGACCATGCAATAGCATGGTTCTGTCTAACACTTCGCTTTCTCTAAGTACCTAGTTTTCCCAAAGGTTTGAGTTTGAGGACCATGCAATACCTTGATTCTGTCTAGGACTTTTTTTTTTTTGAAGTAGTTAGTTGCCCCGCAGGTTCGAGTCCGAGGACCATGCAAGACCCTGGTTCTGTCTAACTCATTGCTTTCCCTGAAGTACCTAGTTTCCCCACAGGTTTGAATACGAGGACCATGCAATACCTTGGTTCTATCTAGGACCTAGTTTTTTTTTTGAAGTAGTTAGTTTTTCCACAGGTTTGAGTCTGAGGGCCATGCATGACCTTGGTTCTGTCTAACACTTAGCTTTCTTTGATGTACCTAGATTCTCCACAGGTTTGAGTCCGAGACTCATGCAAGACCTTAGTTCTGTCTAACACTTAACTTTCTATAAACTACCTAGTTTCCCAACAGGTTTGACTCCGAGGATTATGAAATACCATGGTTCTATCTAACACTTAGCTTACTTTGAAGTACCTAGTTTTCCCGCAGGTTTGAGTCCGAGGACCATGCAATACTTTGATTCTGTCTAGGACTTATTTTTTTTTGAAGTAGTTAGTTTCCTCGCAGGTTTGAGTCCGAGGGCCATGCAAGACCTTGGTTCTGTCTAACACTTTGCTTTCTCTGAAGTGCCTAGTTTCCCTACAGGTTTGAGTCCGAGGACCATGCAATACCTTGGTTCTGTCTAGGACCTAGTTTTCTTGAAGTAGTTAGTTTCCCCACAGGTTTGAGTCAGCAGCCCACGCAAGACCGTGGTTCTGTATAACACTTAGCTTTCTCAAAAGTACCAAGTTTCCCATAGGTTTGAGTCCGAGGACGATGCAAGACCCTGGATCTATCTAACACTTAACTTTCTCTAAAGTAACTAGTTTCCCTATATGCTTGAGTTAGAGGACAATGCAAGGCCTTGGTTCTGTCTAGTACTTAGTTTTTTCAGATGTACCTAATTTCCCCACAGGTTTGTGTCCGAGGACCATGTAGTTCTTTGGTACTATCTAGAACTTAGTTTTTTTGAAATATATAATTTCCCCACAGATTTGAGTCCGAGGACCATGCAAGACCTCGGTTCAATCTAACACTTAGCTTCCTCAGAAGTACCTATTTTCCCCACAGGTTTGAGTTCAAAGACCATCCAAGGCCTTACTTTTGTTTAACCCTTAGCTTTCTCTAAAGTAACTATTTTGCCCATATACTTGAGTCAGAGGACCATGCAAGGCTTTGGTTCTGTCTAGTACTTAGTTTTTTCTAATGTACCTAGTTTCCCCACAGATTTGAGTCCGAGGATCGTGCAAGACCTTGGTTCTGTATAACACTTAGCTTTCACTACAGTACCTAGTTTCCCACAAGTTTGAGTCCGAGGACCATGCAAAACCTTGTTTCTGTCTAACACTTAGCTTTCTCCAAAGTAACTAGTTTCCCCATATGCTTGTGTCAGAGGACCATGCAAGGCCTTAGTTTTGTCCCGTACTTAGTTTTTTCTGACGTACCTAATTTCCCCACAGGTTTGAGTTCGAGGACCATACAATACTTTGGTTCTATCTAGAACTTACTTTTTTTGAAATACATAATTTCCCCTCAGATGTGAGTCCGAGGACCATGCAAGACCATTGTTCAATCTAACAATTAGCATTCTCTAAAGTACCTAGTTTCCCCACAGGTTTGTGTCCGAGGACCATGCAAGGCTTTGGTTCTGTCTAACACTTAACTTTCTCTAAGGTACCTAGTTTCCCCACAGGTTTGAGTCCAAGAACCTTGCAAGACCTTAGTTCTGACTAACACTTGGCTTTCTTTAAAGTACCTAGTTTTCCCACAGGTTTAAGTCTGAGGACCAAGCAATACCTTGGTTCTGTCTAACATATAGGTTTCTTTGAGGTACCTAGTTTTCCCACAGGTTTGAGTCCGAGGACCATGCAATACCTTAGTTCTATCTAGGACCTATTTTTTTTTGAAGTAGTTAGTTTCCCCACAAATTTGAGTCTGAGGACCATGCATGACCTTGGTTCTGTCTAACACATAGCTTTCATTGATGTACCTAGTTTCCCCACTAGTCTGAGTCCGAGGACCATGCAAGGCCTTGGTTCTATATAACACTTAGCTTTCTTTGAAGTACCTAGTTTCCCCTCAGGTTTGAGCCTGAGGACCATATAACTCCTTGGTTCTGTCTAACACTTAGCTTTCTTTGAAGTACCTAGTTTCCCCACAAGTTTGAGTCCGAGGACCATACAATACCTTGGTTCTGTCTAACACTTAACTTTCTTTGAAGTTCCTAGTTTCCCCACAGGTTTGAGCCCGAGGACCATGTAAGACCTTGGTTCTGTCTAACACTTAGCTTTCTTTTAAGTACCTAGTTTTCCTACAGGTTTGAGCCCGAGGACCATGTAAGACATTGGTTCTGTCTAACACTTAGCTTTCTTTGAAGTACCTAGTTTCCCGCCAAGTTGGAGTCCAAGGACCATGCAATACATGGGTCCTGTCTAGGACTTAGTTTTTTTGAAGTACCTAGTTTCCCCACAAGTTTGAGTCCGAGGACCATGCAAGACCTTGGTTGTGTCTAACACTTAGCTTTCTTTGATGTACCTAGCTTCCCAAACATCTGAGTCCAAGGACCATGCAAGACCTTGGTTCTGTCTAACACTTAGCTTTCCTTGAAGTACCCAGTTTCCTTACATGTTTGAGTCCGATGACCACGCAATACCTTGGTTCTATCTAACACTTAGCTTTCTCTAAAGTAACTATTTTGCCCATATACTTGAGTCAGAGGACCATGTAAGGCCTTAGTTCTGTCTAATACTTAGTTTTTTCTGATGTACCTACTTTCCCCACAGATTTGAGTCCGAGGACCGTGCAAGGCCTTGGTTCTGTCTAAGACTTAGCTTTCTCTAAACTACCTAGTTTCCCCACAGGTTTGAGTCCGAGGACCGTGCAATACCATGATTTGGTCTAACTCTTATCTTTCTTTGAAGTAACTAGTTTTCCTACTGGTTTGAGTCCGAAGACCATGCAACACCTAGATCCTGTCTAGGACTTTTTTTTTTTTTTGAAGTAGTTAGTTTCCCCACAGGTTTGAGTCCGAGGACCACACAAGACCCTGGTTCTGTCTAACACTTTGCTTTCTCTGAAGTACCTAGTTTTCCCACAGGTATGAGTCCGAGAACCATGCAATACCTTGGTTCTATCTAGGACCTAGTTTTTTTTTGAAGTAGTTAGTTTTCCCACAGGTTTGAGTCTGAGGACCATGTATGACCTTGGTTCTATCTAACACTTAGCTTTCTTTGATGTACCTATTTTCCCCACAGGTCTGAGTCCGAGGACCATGCAAGACCTTAGTTCTGTCTAACACTTTGCTTTCTCTGAAGTACATAGTTTCCCCACAGGTTTGAGTCCGAGGACCACGCAATACCTTGGTTCTGTATAGGACCTAGTTTTCTTGAAGTAGTTAGTTTCCCCACAAGTTTGAGTCTGCGGCCCGTGCAAGACCTTGGTACTGTATAACACTTAGCTTTCTCCAATGTACCTAGTTTCCCACAGGTTTGAGTCCGAGAACGATACAAGACCTTGGTTCTGTCTAACACTTAGCTTTCTCTAAAGTAACTAGTTTCCCCATATGCTTGAGTCAGAGGACCATGCAAGGTCTTGGTTCTGTCTAGTACCTAGTTTTTTCAGATATACCTAATTTCCCCACAGGTTTGAGTCCGACGACCATGCAATTCTTTGGTTCTATCCAAAACATAGTTTTTTTGAAATACATAATTTCTCCACAGATTTGAATCCGAGAACTATGCAATACCTCGGTTCAATCTAACACTTAGCTTTCTCTGAAGTACCTAGTTTCCTCACAGGTTTGAATCCGAAGACCATGGAATACCTTGGTTCTATCTAGGACCTAGTTTTTTTTTGAAGTAGTTAGTTTCCCCACAAGTTTGAGTTTGAGGACCATGCATGACCTTGGTTCTGTCTAACACTTTGCTTTCTTTGATGTACCTAGTTTCCCCACAGGTCTGACTCCGAGGACCATGCAAGTCCATGGTTCTGTCTAACACTTTGCTTTCTCTGAAGTACCTAGTTTCCCCACAGGTTTGAGTACGAGGACCATGCAATACCTTCGTTCGGTCTTGCACCTAGTTTTCTTGTAGTAGTTAGTTTCACCACAGTTTTAAGTCTGCGGCCCATGCAAGACCTTGGTTATGTATAACACTTACCTTTCTCAAAAGTACCTTGTTTCCCACAGGTTTGAGTCCGAGGACAGTGCAAGACCTTGGTTCTGTCTTACACTTAGCTTTCTCTAAAGTAACTAGTTTCCCCATATGCTTAAATCAGAGGACCATGCAAGGCCTTGGTTCTGTCTAGTACTTAGTTTTTTCAGATGTACCTAATTTCCCCACTGGTTTGAGTCCGAGGACCCTGCAATTCTTTGGTTATATCTAGAACATAGTTTTTTTGAAATACATAATTTCCCCCACAGTTTTGAGTCCGAGGACCACGCAAGACCTCGGTTCAAACTAACGCTTAGCTTTCTCTGAAGTACCTAGTTTCCCAACAGCTTTGAGTTCAAGGACCATGCAAGGCCTTAGTTTTGTCTAACCCTTAGCTTTCTCTAAAGTAACTATTTTGCCCAAATACTTGAGTCAGAGGACCATGCAAGGCCTTGGTTCTGTCTAGTACTTAGTTTTTTCTGATCTACCTAGTTTCCCCGCAGATTTGAGTCCGAGGACCTTGCAAGACCTTGGTTCTGTCTAACACTTAACTTTCTCTAAAGTACCTAGTTTCCCACAGGCTTGAGTCCGAGGACCATGCAAAAACTTGGTTCTGTCTAACACTTCGCTTTCTCTAAAGTAACTAGTTTCCCCATATGCTTTAGTTAGAGGACCATGCAAGGCCTTGGTTCTGTCCCGTACATAGTTTTTTCTGATGTACCTAATTTCCCCACAGGTTTGAGTCCGAGGACCATACAATACTTTGGTTCTATCTAGAACTAACTTTTTTTGAAATACATAATTTCCCCACAGATGTGAGTCCGAGGACCATGCAAGGCCATGGTTCAATCAAACATTTAGCATTCTCTAAAGTACCTAGTTTCCCCACAGGTTTGTGTCCGACGACCATGCAAGGCTTTGGTTCTGTCTAACACTTAACTTTCTCTAAGGTACCTAGTTTCCCCACAGGTTTGAGTCCGAGAACCTTGCAAGACCTTAGTTCTGACTAACACTTGGCTTTCTCTAATGTACCTAGTTTCCCCGCAGGTTTGAGTCCGAGGACCAAGCAATACCATGGTTCTGTCTAACATATAGGTTTCTTTGAGGTACCTAGTTTTCCCACAGGTTTGAGTCCGAGGACCATGCAATACCTTAGTTCTATCTAGGACCTATTTTTTTTTGAAGTAGTTAGTTTCCCCACAAATTTGAGTCTGAGGACCATGCATGACCTTGGTTCTGTCTAACACATAGCTTTCATTGATGTACCTAGTTTCCCCACTAGTCTGAGTCCGAGGACCATGCAAGGCCTTGGTTCTATATAACACTTAGCTTTCTTTGAAGTACCTAGTTTCCCCTCAGGTTTGAGCCTGAGGACCATATAACTCCTTGGTTCTGTCTAACACTTAGCTTTCTTTGAAGTACCTAGTTTCCCCACAAGTTTGAGTCCGAGGACCATACAATACCTTGGTTCTGTCTAACACTTAACTTTCTTTGAAGTTCCTAGTTTCCCCACAGGTTTGAGCCCGAGGACCATGTAAGACCTTGGTTCTGTCTAACACTTAGCTTTCTTTTAAGTACCTAGTTTTCCTACAGGTTTGAGCCCGAGGACCATGTAAGACATTGGTTCTGTCTAACACTTAGCTTTCTTTGAAGTACCTAGTTTCCCGCCAAGTTGGAGTCCAAGGACCATGCAATACATGGGTCCTGTCTAGGACTTAGTTTTTTTGAAGTACCTAGTTTCCCCACAAGTTTGAGTCCGAGGACCATGCAAGACCTTGGTTGTGTCTAACACTTAGCTTTCTTTGATGTACCTAGCTTCCCAAACATCTGAGTCCAAGGACCATGCAAGACCTTGGTTCTGTCTAACACTTAGCTTTCCTTGAAGTATCCAGTTTCCTTACATGTTTGAGTCCGATGACCACGCAATACCTTGGTTCTATCTAACACTTAGCTTTCTCTAAAGTAACTATTTTGCCCATATACTTGAGTCAGAGGACCATGTAAGGCCTTAGTTCTGTCTAATACTTAGTTTTTTCTGATGTACCTACTTTCCCCACAGATTTGAGTCCGAGGACCGTGCAAGGCCTTGGTTCTGTCTAAGACTTAGCTTTCTCTAAACTACCTAGTTTCCCCACAGGTTTGAGTCCGAGGACCGTGCAATACCATGATTTGGTCTAACTCTTATCTTTCTTTGAAGTACCTAGTTTTCCTACTGGTTTGAGTCCGAAGACCATGCAACACCTAGATCCTGTCTAGGACTTTTTTTTTTTTTTGAAGTAGTTAGTTTCCCCACAGGTTTGAGTCCGAGGACCACACAAGACCCTGGTTCTGTCTAACACTTTGCTTTCTCTGAAGTACCTAGTTTTCCCACAGGTATGAGTCCGAGAACCATGCAATACCTTGGTTCTATCTAGGACCTAGTTTTTTTTTGAAGTAGTTAGTTTTCCCACAGGTTTGAGTCTGAGGACCATGTATGACCTTGGTTCTATCTAACACTTAGCTTTCTTTGATGTACCTATTTTCCCCACAGGTCTGAGTCCGAGGACCATGCAAGACCTTAGTTCTGTCTAACACTTTGCTTTCTCTGAAGTACATAGTTTCCCCACAGGTTTGAGTCCGAGGACCACGCAATACCTTGGTTCTGTATAGGACCTAGTTTTCTTGAAGTAGTTAGTTTCCCCACAAGTTTGAGTCTGCGGCCCGTGCAAGACCTTGGTACTGTATAACACTTAGCTTTCTCCAATGTACCTAGTTTCCCACAGGTTTGAGTCCGAGAACGATACAAGACCTTGGTTCTGTCTAACACTTAGCTTTCTCTAAAGTAACTAGTTTCCCCATATGCTTGAGTCAGAGGACCATGCAAGGTCTTGGTTCTGTCTAGTACCTAGTTTTTTCAGATATACCTAATTTCCCCACAGGTTTGAGTCCGACGACCATGCAATTCTTTGGTTCTATCCAAAACATAGTTTTTTTGAAATACATAATTTCTCCACAGATTTGAATCCGAGAACTATGCAATACCTCGGTTCAATCTAACACTTAGCTTTCTCTGAAGTACCTAGTTTCCTCACAGGTTTGAATCCGAAGACCATGGAATACCTTGGTTCTATCTAGGACCTAGTTTTTTTTTGAAGTAGTTAGTTTCCCCACAAGTTTGAGTTTGAGGACCATGCATGACCTTGGTTCTGTCTAACACTTTGCTTTCTTTGATGTACCTAGTTTCCCCACAGGTCTGACTCCGAGGACCATGCAAGTCCATGGTTCTGTCTAACACTTTGCTTTCTCTGAAGTACCTAGTTTCCCCACAGGTTTGAGTACGAGGACCATGCAATACCTTCGTTCGGTCTTGCACCTAGTTTTCTTGTAGTAGTTAGTTTCACCACAGTTTTAAGTCTGCGGCCCATGCAAGACCTTGGTTATGTATAACACTTACCTTTCTCAAAAGTACCTTGTTTCCCACAGGTTTGAGTCCGAGGACAGTGCAAGACCTTGGTTCTGTCTTACACTTAGCTTTCTCTAAAGTAACTAGTTTCCCCATATGCTTAAATCAGAGGACCATGCAAGGCCTTGGTTCTGTCTAGTACTTAGTTTTTTCAGATGTACCTAATTTCCCCACTGGTTTGAGTCCGAGGACCCTGCAATTCTTTGGTTATATCTAGAACATAGTTTTTTTGAAATACATAATTTCCCCCACAGTTTTGAGTCCGAGGACCACGCAAGACCTCGGTTCAAACTAACGCTTAGCTTTCTCTGAAGTACCTAGTTTCCCAACAGCTTTGAGTTCAAGGACCATGCAAGGCCTTAGTTTTGTCTAACCCTTAGCTTTCTCTAAAGTAACTATTTTGCCCAAATACTTGAGTCAGAGGACCATGCAAGGCCTTGGTTCTGTCTAGTACTTAGTTTTTTCTGATCTACCTAGTTTCCCCGCAGATTTGAGTCCGAGGACCTTGCAAGACCTTGGTTCTGTCTAACACTTAACTTTCTCTAAAGTACCTAGTTTCCCACAGGCTTGAGTCCGAGGACCATGCAAAAACTTGGTTCTGTCTAACACTTCGCTTTCTCTAAAGTAACTAGTTTCCCCATATGCTTTAGTTAGAGGACCATGCAAGGCCTTGGTTCTGTCCCGTACATAGTTTTTTCTGATGTACCTAATTTCCCCACAGGTTTGAGTCCGAGGACCATACAATACTTTGGTTCTATCTAGAACTAACTTTTTTTGAAATACATAATTTCCCCACAGATGTGAGTCCGAGGACCATGCAAGGCCATGGTTCAATCAAACATTTAGCATTCTCTAAAGTACCTAGTTTCCCCACAGGTTTGTGTCCGACGACCATGCAAGGCTTTGGTTCTGTCTAACACTTAACTTTCTCTAAGGTACCTAGTTTCCCCACAGGTTTGAGTCCGAGAACCTTGCAAGACCTTAGTTCTGACTAACACTTGGCTTTCTCTAATGTACCTAGTTTCCCCGCAGGTTTGAGTCCGAGGACCAAGCAATACCATGGTTCTGTCTAACATATAGGTTTCTTTGAGGTACCTAGTTTTCCCACAGGTTTGAGTCCGAGGACCATGCAATACCTTAGTTCTATCTAGGACCTTTTTTTTTTGGAAGTAGTTAGTTTCCCCACAAATTTGAGTCTGAGGACCATGCATGACCTTGGTTCTGTCTAACACATAGCTTTCATTGATGTACCTAGTTTCCCCACTAGTCTGAGTCCGAGGACCATGCAAGGTCTTGATTCTATATAACACTTAGCTTTCTTTGAAGTACCTAGTTTCCCCTCAGGTTTGAGCCCGAGGACCATATAACTCCTTGGTTCTGTCTAACACTTAGCTTTCTTTGAAGTACCTAGTTTCCCCACAAGTTTGAGTCCGAGGACCATGCAATACCTTGGTTCTGTCTAACACTTAACTTTCTTTGAAGTACCTAGTTTCCCCACAGGTTTGAGCCCGAGGACCATGTAAGACCTTGGTTTTGTCTAACACTTAACTTTCTTTTAAGTACCTAGTTTTCCCACAGGTTTGAGCCCGAGGACTATGTAAGACATTGGTTCTGTCTAACACTTGGCTTTCTTTGAAGTACCTAGTTTCCCACCAAGTTGGAGTCCAAGGACCATGCAATACATGGGTCCTGTCTAGGACTTAGTTTTTTTGAAGTACCTAGTTTCCCCACAAGTTTGAGTCCGAGGACCATGCAAGACCTTGGTTCTGTCTAACACTTAGCTTTCTTTGATGTACTTAGCTTCCCAAACGTCTGAGTCCGAAGACCATGCAAGACCTTGGTTCTGTCTAACACTTAGCTTTCCTTGAAGTACCTAGTTTCCTTACATGTTTGAGTCCGATGGCCACGCAATACCTTGGTTCTATCTAACACTTAGCTTTCTCTAAAGTAACTATTTTGCCCATATACTTGAGTCAGAGGACCATGCAAGGCCTTAGTTCTGTCTACTACTTAGTTTTTTCTGAGGTACCTACTTTCCCCACAGATTTGAGTCCGAGGACCGTGCAAGGCCTTGGTTCTGTCTAAGACTTAGCTTTCTCTAAACTACCTAGTTTCCCCACAGGTTTGAGTCCGAGGACCGTGCAATACCATGATTCGGTCTAACTCTTATCTTTCTTTGAAGTACCTAGTTTTCCTACTGGTTTGAGTCCAAAGACCATGCAACACCTAGATCCTGTCTAGGACTTATTTTTTTTTTTTTTTGAAGTAGTTAGTTTCCCCATAGATTTGAGTCCGAGGACCACACAAGACCCTGGTTCTGTCTAACACTTTGCTTTCTCTGAAGTACCTAGTTTTCCCACAGGTTTGAGTCCGAGGACCATGCAATACCTTGGTTCTATCTAGGACCTAGTTTTTTTTTGAAGTAGTTAGTTTCCCCTCAGGTTTGAGTCTGAGGACCATGTATGACCTTGGTTCTATCTAACACTTAGCTTTCTTTGACGTACCTATTTTCCCCACAGGTTTGAGTCCGAGGACCATGCAAGACCTTAATTCTGTCTAACACTTTGCTTTCTCTGAAGTACCTAGTTTCCCCACAGGTTTGAGTCCGAGGACCATGCAATACCTTGGTTCTGTATAGGACCTAGTTTTATTGAAGTAGTTAGTTTCCCCACAAGTTTGAGTCTGCGGCCCGTGCAAGACCTTTGTACTGTATAACACTTAGCTTTCTCAAAAGTACCTAGTTTCCCACAGGTTTGAGTCCGAGAACGATACAAGACCTTGGTTCTGTCTAACATTTAGCTTTCTCTAAAGTAACTAGTTTTCCCATATGCTTGAGTCAGAGGACCATGCAAGGCCTTGGTTCTGTCTAGTACCTAGTTTTTTCAGATGTACCTAATTTCCCCACAGGTTTTAGTCCGACGACCATGCAATTCTTTGGTTCTATGCAAAACACAGTTTTTTTGAAATACATAATTTCTCCACAGATTTGAATCCGAGAACTATGCAATACCTCGGTTCAATCTAACACTTAGCTTTCTCTGAAGTACCTAGTTTCCTCACAGGTTTAAATCCGAGGACCATGGAATACCTTGGTTCTATCTAGGACCTAGTTTTTTTTTGAAGTAGTTAGTTTCCCCACAGGTTTGAGTCTGAGTACCATGCATGACCTTGGTTTCGTCTAACACTTTGCTTTCTTTGATGTACCTAGTTTCCCCACAGGTCTGACTCCGAGGACCATGCAAGTCCTTGGTTCTGTCTAACACTTTGCTTTCTCTGAAGTACCTAGTTTCCCCACAGGTTTGAGTCCGAGGACCATGCAATACCTTCGTTCGGTCTTGGACCTAGTTTTCTTGAAGTAGTTAGTTTCCCCACAGTTTTGAGTCTGCGGCCCATGCAAGACCTTGGTTATGTATAACACTTAGCTTTCTCAAAAGTACCTTGTTTCCCACAGGTTTGAGTCCGAGGACGATGCAAGACCTTGGTTCTGTCTTACACTTAGCTTTCTCTAAAGTAACTAGTTTCCCCATATGCTTAAATCAGAGGACCATGCAAGGCCTTGGTTCTGTCTAGTACCTAGTTTTTTCAGATGTACCTAATTTCCCCACTGGTTTGAGTCCAAGGACCCTGCAATTCTTTGGTTATATCTACAACATAGTTTTTTTGAAATACATAATTTTCCCCACAGTTTTGAGTCTGAGGACCACGCAAGACCTCGGTTCAAACTAACACTTAGCTTTCTCTGAAGTACCTAGTTTCCCAACAGCTTTGAGTCCAAGGACCATGCAAGGCCTTAGTTTTGTCTAACCCTTAGCTTTCTCTAAAGTAACTGTTTTGCCCAAATACTTGAGTCAGAGGACCATGCAAGGCCCTGGTTCTGTCTAGTACTTAGTTTTTTCTGATCTACCTAGTTTCCCCGCAGATTTGAGTCCGAGGACCGTGCAAGACCTTGGTTCTGTCTAACACTTAGCTTTCTCTAAAGTACCTAGTTTCCCACAGGCTTGAGTTCGAGGACCATGCAAAACCTTGGTTCTGTCTAACACTTCGCTTTCTCTACAGTAACTAGTTTCCCCATATGCTTGAGTCAGAGGACCATGCAAGGCCTTGGTTCTGTCCCTTACTTAGTTTTTTCTGATGTACCTAATTTTCCCACAGGGTTGAGTCCGAGGACCATGCAATACTTTGGGTCTATCTAGAACTTAGTTTTTTTGAAATACATAATTTCCCCACAGATGTGAGTTCAAGGACCATGCAAAACCATGATTTAATCTAACTTTTAGCTTTCTCTAAAGTACCTAGTATCCCCACAGGTTTGAGTCCGTGAACCGTGCAAGACCTTGGTTCTGTCTAACACTTAACATTCTCTAAAGTACCTAGTTTCCCCACAGGTTTAACTCTGAGAACCTTGCATAACCTTTGTTCTGTCTAACACTTGGCTTTCTCTAAAGTACCTAGTTTCCCCGCAGGTTTCAGTCCAAGGACCATGCAATACCATGGTTCTGTCTAACACTTAGCTTTCTTTGAAGTAACTAGTTTTCCCACAAGTTTGAGTCCGAGGACCATGCAAGACCTTGGTTCTGTCTAACACTTTGCTTTCTCTGAAGTACCCAGTTTCCCCACTGGTTAGAATCCGAGGACCATGCAGTACCTTGGTTCTATCTAGGACCTAGTTTTTTTTTAGAGTAGTTAGTTTCCCTAAAGTTTTGAGTCTGAGTACCATGCATGACCTTGGTTCTGTCTAACACTTAGCTTTCTTTGAAGTACCTAGTTTCCTAACAAGTTTGAGCCCGAGGACCATGTAAGACCTTGGTTCTGTCTAACACTTAGCTTTCTTTGAAGTACCTAGTTTCCCCACAAGTTTGAGTCCGATGACCACGCAATACCTTAGTTCTGTCTAACACTTAGCTTTCTCTAAAGTAACTATTTTGCCCATATACTTGAGTTAGAGGACCATACAAGGCCTTGGTTCTGTCTAGTACTTAGTTTTTTCTTATGTACCTAGTTTCCCCCACAGATTTAAGTCCGAGGACCGTGCAAGACCTTAGTTCTGTCTAAGACTTAACTTTCTCTAAACTACCTAGTTTCCCCACAGATTTGAGTACGAGGACCATGCAATACCATGGTTCTGTCTAACTCTTATCATTCTTTGAAATACCTAGTTTTCCTACTAGTTTAAGTCCGAAGACCATGCAATATCTAGATTCTATCTAGGACATTTTTTTTTTTTGAAGTGGTTAGTTTCCCCGTTGGTTTAACTCTGAGGACCATGCAAGACCTTGGTTCTGTCTAACACTTTGCTTTCTCCGAAGTACCTAGTTTCCCCACAGGTTTGAATCCGAGGACCGTGCAAAACCTTGGTTCTATCTAGGACCTAGTTTTTTTTTGAAGTAGTTAGTTTCCCCACAAGTTTGAGTCTGAGGACCTTGCATGACCTTGGTTCTGCCTAACACTTAGCTTTCTTTGATGTACCTAGTTTCCCCACTGGTCTGAGTCCGAGGACCATACAAGGCCTTGGTTTTGTCTAACACTTAGCTTTCTTTGAAGTACCTAGTTTCCCCACAGGTTTGAGCTCGGGGACCATGTAAGACATTGGTTCTGTCTAACATTAAGCTTTCTTTGAAGTACCTAGTTACCACACAAGTTTAAGTGAGAGGACCACGCAAGACCTTGGTTCTATCTAACACTTAACTTTCTCTAAAGTACCTAGTTTCCCCACAGGTTTGAGTCCAAGGACCCTGCAAGACCTTGGTTCTGTCAAACACTTAGCTTTCCTTGAAGTACCCAGTTTCCCTACAGGTTGAGTCTGATGATCACGCAATACCTTGGTTCTGTCTAGAACTTAGTTTTTTTGAAGTACCCAGTTTCCCCACAGGTTTCAGTCAGAGGCCCATGCAAGACCTTGGTTCTGTCTAACACTTAGCTTTCTCTAGAGTACCTAGTTTCCCACAGGTTTGAGTCCGAGGACGATGCAAGACCTAGGTTTTGTCTAACATTTAGCTTTCTCTAAAGTAACTAGTTTCCCCATATGCTTGAGTTAGAGGACCATACAAGGCCTTGGTTCTGTCTACTACTTACTTTTTTTGGATGTACCTAATTTCCCTACAGGTTTGAGTCCAAGGACCATGCAATACTTTGGTTCTATCCAGAACTTAGTTTTTTTGAAATATAAAATTTCCCCACAGATTTGAGTCCGAGGACCATACAAGGCCATGGTTCTATCTAACACTTAGCTTTCTCTAATGTACCTAGTTTCCCCACAAGTTTGAGTCCGAGGACCATGCAAGACCTTAGTTCTGTCTAACACTTAGCTTTCCCTAAAGTACCTACCTTCCCCACAGGTTTGAGTCAGTGGACCATGCAATACCTTGGTTCTGACTAGGGCTTCTTTTTTTTTTGAAGTAGTTAGTTTCCCGCAGGTTTGAGTCCGAGGACCATGCAAGACCATGGTTCTGTCTAACACTTTGCTTTCTCTGAAGTACCTAGTTTCCCCACAGGTTTGAATCTGAGGACCATGCAATACCTTGGTTCTGCCTAGGACATAGTTTTTTTTTTTAAGTAGTTAGTTTCTCCACAGGTTTGAGTCTGAGGACCATGCAAGACCTTGGTTTTGTCTAACAGTTAGCTTCCTTTGAAGTACCTAGTTTCCCCATAGGTTTGAGTCCGAGGACCATGCAATACCTTGATTCTGTCTAGGATTTAGTTTTTTTGAAGTACCTAGTTTCCACACAAGTTTAAGTCCGAGGACCACGCAAGACCTTGGTTCTGTCTAACACTTAACTTTCTCTAAAGTACCTAGTTTCCCCACAGGTAGTCCGAGGACCATGCAACAAATTGGTTCTGTCTAACACTTAGCTTTCTTTGAAGTACCCAGTTTCCCCACAGGTTTGAGTCCGAGGACCATGCAATACCTTGGTTCTGTCTAGAACTTTTTTTTTTTTTTAAGTAGTTAGTTTCCCCGCAGGTTTGAGGCCGAGGACCATGTAAGACCTTGGTTCTGTCTAACATTTTGCTTTCTCTGAAGTACCGAGTTTCCCCACAGGTTTGAGTCGGAGGACCATGCAATACCTTGGTTCTGTCTAGGACCTAGTTTTCTTGAAGTAGTTTGTTTCCCCACAGGTTTAAGTCTGCGGCCCATGCAAGACCTTGATTCTGTATAACACTTAGCTTTCTCAAAAGTACCTAGTTTCCCACAGGTTTGAGTCCGAGGACGATGCAAGACCTTGGTTCTGTCTAACACTAAGCTTTTCCTGAAGTAACTAGTTTTCCCATATGCTTGAGTCCGAGGACCATGTAAGGCCTTGGTTCTATATAGTACTTAGTTTTTTCTGTTGTACCAAATTTCCCCACAATTTTGAGTCCGACGACCATGCAATTCTAAGGTTCTATCTAGAACATAGTTTTTTTGAAATACATAATTTCCCCACAGATTTGGGTCCGAGGACCATGCAAGACCTTGGTTCAATCTAACACTTAGCTTTCTCTAAAGTACCTAGTTTCCCCACAGGTTTGAGTCCGAGGACCATGCAAGACTTTTGTTTTGTCTAACACTTAGCTTTCTCTAAAGTAACTATTTTGCCCATATACTTGAGTTAGAGGACCATCCAAGGCCTTGGTTTTGTCTAGTAGTTAGTTTTTTCTGATGTACCTAGTTTCCCCACATATTTGAGTCCGAGGACCGTGCAAGACCTTGGTTCTGTCTAACACTTAGCTTTCTCTAAAGTAACTAGTTTCCCCATATGCTTCAGTTAGAGGACCATGCAAGGCCTTGGTTCTGTCCAGTACTTAGTTTTTTCTGATGTACATAATTTCCTAACAGGTTTGAGTCCGGGGTCCATGCAATACTTTGGTTCTATCTAAAACTTAGTTTTTTTGAAATACATAATTTCCCCACAGATTTGAGTCCGAGGACCATGCAAAACCGTGGTTCAATCTAACATTTAGCTTTCTCTAAAGTACCTAGTATCCCCACAGGTTTGAGTCCGAGGACCATGCAAGACCTTGGTTCTGTCTAACACTTAACTTTCTCTAAAGTACCTAGTTTCCCCACAGGTTTGAGTCCGAGAACCAAGCAAGACCTTAGTTCTTTCTAACACTTGGCTTTCTCTAAAGTACCTAGTTTCCCCACAGGTTTGAATCCGAGGACCATGCAATACCATGGTTCCGTCTAACACTTTGCTTTCTTTAAAGTACCTAGTTTTCCTACAGATTTGAGTCCGAGGACCATGCAATACCTTGATTCTGTCTAGGACTTTTTTTTTTTTTTTTTGAAGTAGTTAGTTTCCCTGCAGGTTTGAGTCCGAGGACCATGCAAGACCTTAGTTCTGTCTAACACTTAGCTTTCCCTAAAGTACCTACCTTCCCCACAGGTTTGAGTCAGTGGACCATGCAATACCTTGGTTCTGACTAGGGCTTCTTCTTTTTTTGAAGTAGTTAGTTTCCCGCAGGTTTGAGTCCGAGGACCATGCAAGACCATGGTTCTGTCTAACACTTTGCTTTCTCTGAAGTACCTAGTTTCCCCACAGGTTTGAATCCGAGGACCATGCAATACCTTGGTTCTGCCTAGGACATAGTTTTTTTTTTTAAGTAGTTAGTTTCTCAACAGGTTTGAGTCTGAGGACCATGCAAGACCTTGGTTTTGTCTAACAGTTAGCTTCCTTTGAAGTACCTAGTTTCCCCATAGGTTTGAGTCCGAGGACCATGCAATACCTTGATTCTGTCTAGGATTTAGTTTTTTTGAAGTACCTAGTTTCCACACAAGTTTAAGTCCGAGGACCATGCAAGACCTTGGTTCTGTCTAACACTTAACTTTCTCTAAAGTACCTAGTTTCCCCACAGGTTTGAGTCCGAGGACCATGCAACAGATTGGTTCTGTCTAACACTTAGCTTTCTTTGAAGTACCCAGTTTCCCCACAGGTTTGAGTCCGAGGACCATGCAATACCTTGGTTCTGTCTAGAACTTTTTTTTTTTTTTTAAGTAGTTAGTTTCCCCGCAGGTTTGAGGCCGAGGACCATGTAAGACCTTGGTTCTATCTAACACTTTGCTTTCTCTGAAGTACCGAGTTTCCCCACAGGTTTGAGTCGGAGGACCATGCAATACCTTGGTTCTGTCTAGGACCTAGTTTTCTTGAAGTAGTTTGTTTCCCCACAGGTTTAAGTCTGCGGCCCATGCAAGACCTTGATTCTGTATAACACTTAGCTTTCTCAAAAGTACCTAGTTTCCCACAAGTTTGAGTCCGAGGACGATGCAAGACCTTGGTTCTGTCTAACACTAAGCTTTTCCTGAAGTAACTAGTTTCCCCATATGCTTGAGTCCGAGGACCATGTAAGGCCTTGGTTCTATATAGTACTTAGTTTTTTCTGTTGTACCAAATTTCCCCACAAGTTTGAGTCCGACGACCATGCAATTCTAAGGTTCTATCTAGAACATAGTTTTTTTGAAATACATAATTTCCCCACAGATTTGGGTCCGAGGACCATGCAAGACCTTGGTTCTGTCTAACACTTAACTTTCTCTAAAGTACCTAGTTTCCCCACAGGTAGTCCGAGGACCATGCAACAGATTGGTTCTGTCTAACACTTAGCTTTCTTTGAAGTACCCAGTTTCCCCACAGGTTTGAGTCCGAGGACCATGCAATACCTTGGTTCTGTCTAGAACTTTTTTTTTTTTTTAAGTAGTTAGTTTCCCCGCAGGTTTGAGGCCGAGGACCATGTAAGACCTTGGTTCTGTCTAACATTTTGCTTTCTCTGAAGTACCGAGTTTCCCCACAGGTTTGAGTCGGAGGACCATGCAATACCTTGGTTCTGTCTAGGACCTAGTTTTCTTGAAGTAGTTTGTTTCCCCACAGGTTTAATTCTGCGGCCCATGCAAGACCTTGATTCTGTATAACACTTAGCTTTCTCAAAAGTACCTAGTTTTTCACAGGTTTGAGTCCGAGGACGATGCAAGACCTTGGTTCTGTCTAACACTAAGCTTTTCCTGAAGTAACTAGTTTCCCCATATGCTTGAGTCTGAGGACCATGTAAGGCCTTGGTTCTATATAGTACTTAGTTTTTTCTGTTGTACCAAATTTCCCCACAAGTTTGAGTCCGACGACCATGCAATTCTAAGGTTCTATCTAGAACATAGTTTTTTTGAAATACATAATTTCCCCACAGATTTGGGTCCGAGGACCATGCAAGACCTTGGTTCAATCTAACACTTAGCTTTCTCTAAAGTACCTAGTTTCCCCACAGGTTTGAGTCCGAGGACCATGCAAGACTTTTGTTTTGTCTAACACTTAGCTTTCTCTAAAGTAACTATTTTGCCCATATACTTGAGTTAGAGGACCATCCAAGGCCTTGGTTTTGTCTAGTAGTTAGTTTTTTCTGATGTACCTAGTTTCCCCACATATTTGAGTCCGAGGACCGTGCAAGACCTTGGTTCTGTCTAACACTTAGCTTTCTCTAAAGTAACTAGTTTCCCCATATGCTTCAGTTAGAGGACCATGCAAGGCCTTGGTTCTGTCCAGTACTTAGTTTTTTCTGATGTACATAATTTCCTAACAGGTTTGAGTCCGGGGTCCATGCAATACTTTGGTTCTATCTAAAACTTAGTTTTTTTGAAATACATAATTTCCCCACAGATTTGAGTCCGAGGACCATGCAAAACCGTGGTTCAATCTAACATTTAGCTTTCTCTAAAGTACCTAGTATCCCCACAGGTTTGAGTCCGAGGACCATGCAAGACCTTGGTTCTGTCTAACACTTAACTTTCTCTAAAGTACCTAGTTTCCCCACAGGTTTGAGTCCGAGAACCAAGCAAGACCTTAGTTCTTTCTAACACTTGGCTTTCTCTAAAGTACCTAGTTTCCCCACAGGTTTGAATCCGAGGACCATGCAATACCATGGTTCCGTCTAACACTTTGCTTTCTTTAAAGTACCTAGTTTTCCTACAGATTTGAGTCCGAGGACCATGCAATACCTTGATTCTGTCTAGGACTTTTTTTTTTTTTTTTTGAAGTAGTTAGTTTCCCTGCAGGTTTGAGTCCGAGGACCATGCAAGACCTTAGTTCTGTCTATCACTTAGCTTTCCCTAAAGTACCTACCTTCCCCACAGGTTTGAGTCAGTGGACCATGCAATACCTTGGTTCTGACTAGGGCTTCTTCTTTTTTTGAAGTAGTTAGTTTCCCGCAGGTTTGAGTCCGAGGACCATGCAAGACCATGGTTCTGTCTAACACTTTGCTTTCTCTGAAGTACCTAGTTTCCCCACAGGTTTGAATCCGAGGACCATGAAATACCTTGGTTCTGCCTAGGACATAGTTTTTTTTTTTAAGTAGTTAGTTTCTCAACAGGTTTGAGTCTGAGGACCATGCAAGACCTTGGTTTTGTCTAACAGTTAGCTTCCTTTGAAGTACCTAGTTTCCCCATAGGTTTGAGTCCGAGGACCATGCAATACCTTGATTCTGTCTAGGATTTAGTTTTTTTGAAGTACCTAGTTTCCACACAAGTTTAAGTCCGAGGACCATGCAAGACCTTGGTTCTGTCTAACACTTAACTTTCTCTAAAGTACCTAGTTTCCCCACAGGTTTGAGTCCGAGGACCATGCAACAGATTGGTTCTGTCTAACACTTAGCTTTCTTTGAAGTACCCAGTTTCCCCACAAGTTTGAGTCCGAGGACCATGCAATACCTTGGTTCTGTCTAGAACTTTTTTTTTTTTTTAAGTAGTTAGTTTCCCCGCAGGTTTGAGGCCGAGGACCATGTAAGACCTTGGTTCTGTCTAACACTTTGCTTTCTCTGAAGTACCGAGTTTCCCCACAGGTTTGAGTCGGAGGACCATGCAATACCTTGGTTCTGTCTAGGACCTAGTTTTCTTGAAGTAGTTTGTTTCCCCACAGGTTTAAGTCTGCGGCCCATGCAAGACCTTGATTCTGTATAACACTTAGCTTTCTCAAAAGTACCTAGTTTCCCACAGGTTTGAGTCCGAGGACGATGCAAGACCTTGGTTCTGTCTAACACTAAGCTTTTCCTGAAGTAACTAGTTTCCCCATATGCTTGAGTCCGAGGACCATGTAAGGCCTTGGTTCTATATAGTACTTAGTTTTTTCTGTTGTACCAAATTTCCCCACAAGTTTGAGTCCGACGACCATGCAATTCTAAGGTTCTATCTAGAACATAGTTTTTTTGAAATACATAATTTCCCCACAGATTTGGGTCCGAGGACCATGCAAGACCTTGGTTCAATCTAACACTTAGCTTTCTCTAAAGTACCTAGTTTCCCCACAGGTTTGAGTCCGAGGACCATGCAAGACTTTTGTTTTGTCTAACACTTAGCTTTCTCTAAAGTAACTATTTTGCCCATATACTTGAGTTAGAGGACCATCCAAGGCCTTGGTTTTGTCTAGTAGTTAGTTTTTTCTGATGTACCTAGTTTCCCCACATATTTGAGTCCGAGGACCGTGCAAGACCTTGGTTCTGTCTAACACTTAGCTTTCTCTAAAGTAACTAGTTTCCCCATATGCTTCAGTTAGAGGACCATGCAAGGCCTTGGTTCTGTCCAGTACTTAGTTTTTTCTGATGTACATAATTTCCTAACAGGTTTGAGTCCGGGGTCCATGCAATACTTTGGTTCTATCTAAAACTTAGTTTTTTTGAAATACATAATTTCCCCACAGATTTGAGTCCGAGGACCATGCAAAACCGTGGTTCAATCTAACATTTAGCTTTCTCTAAAGTACCTAGTATCCCCACAGGTTTGAGTCCGAGGACCATGCAAGACCTTGGTTCTGTCTAACACTTAACTTTCTCTAAAGTACCTAGTTTCCCCACAGGTTTGAGTCCGAGAACCAAGCAAGACCTTAGTTCTTTCTAACACTTGGCTTTCTCTAAAGTACCTAGTTTCCCCACAGGTTTGAATCCGAGGACCATGCAATACCATGGTTCCGTCTAACACTTTGCTTTCTTTAAAGTACCTAGTTTTCCTACAGATTTGAGTCCGAGGACCATGCAATACCTTGATTCTGTCTAGGACTTTTTTTTTTTTTTTTTTGAAGTAGTTAGTTTCCCTGCAGGTTTGAGTCCGAGGACCATGCAAGACCTTAGTTCTGTCTAACACTTAGCTTTCCCTAAAGTACCTACCTTCCCCACAGGTTTGAGTCAGTGGACCATGCAATACCTTGGTTCTGACTAGGGCTTCTTCTTTTTTTGAAGTAGTTAGTTTCCCGCAGGTTTGAGTCCGAGGACCATGCAAGACCATGGTTCTGTCTAACACTTTGCTTTCTCTGAAGTACCTAGTTTCCCCACAGGTTTGAATCCGAGGACCATGCAATACCTTGGTTCTGCCTAGGACATAGTTTTTTTTTTTAAGTAGTTAGTTTCTCAACAGGTTTGAGTCTGAGGACCATGCAAGACCTTGGTTTTGTCTAACAGTTAGCTTCCTTTGAAGTACCTAGTTTCCCCATAGGTTTGAGTCCGAGGACCATGCAATACCTTGATTCTGTCTAGGATTTAGTTTTTTTGAAGTACCTAGTTTCCACACAAGTTTAAGTCCGAGGACCATGCAAGACCTTGGTTCTGTCTAACACTTAACTTTCTCTAAAGTACCTAGTTTCCCCACAGGTTTGAGTCCGAGGACCATGCAACAGATTGGTTCTGTCTAACACTTAGCTTTCTTTGAAGTACCCAGTTTCCCCACAGGTTTGAGTCCGAGGACCATGCAATACCTTGGTTCTGTCTAGAACTTTTTTTTTTTTTTTAAGTAGTTAGTTTCCCCGCAGGTTTGAGGCCGAGGACCATGTAAGACCTTGGTTCTGTCTAACACTTTGCTTTCTCTGAAGTACCGAGTTTCCCCACAGGTTTGAGTCGGAGGACCATGCAATACCTTGGTTCTGTCTAGGACCTAGTTTTCTTGAAGTAGTTTGTTTCCCCACAGGTTTAAGTCTGCGGCCCATGCAAGACCTTGATTCTGTATAACACTTAGCTTTCTCAAAAGTACCTAGTTTCCCACAGGTTTGAGTCCGAGGACGATGCAAGACCTTGGTTCTGTCTAACACTAAGCTTTTCCTGAAGTAACTAGTTTCCCCATATGCTTGAGTCCGAGGACCATGTAAGGCCTTGGTTCTATATAGTACTTAGTTTTTTCTGTTGTACCAAATTTCCCCACAAGTTTGAGTCCGACGACCATGCAATTCTAAGGTTCTATCTAGAACATAGTTTTTTTGAAATACATAATTTCCCCACAGATTTGGGTCCGAGGACCATGCAAGACCTTGGTTCAATCTAACACTTAGCTTTCTCTAAAGTACCTAGTTTCCCCACAGGTTTGAGTCCGAGGACCATGCAAGACTTTTGTTTTGTCTAACACTTAGCTTTCTCTAAAGTAACTATTTTGCCCATATACTTGAGTTAGAGGACCATCCAAGGCCTTGGTTTTGTCTAGTAGTTAGTTTTTTCTGATGTACCTAGTTTCCCCACATATTTGAGTCCGAGGACCGTGCAAGACCTTGGTTCTGTCTAACACTTAGCTTTCTCTAAAGTAACTAGTTTCCCCATATGCTTCAGTTAGAGGACCATGCAAGGCCTTGGTTCTGTCCAGTACTTAGTTTTTTCTGATGTACATAATTTCCTAACAGGTTTGAGTCCGGGGTCCATGCAATACTTTGGTTCTATCTAAAACTTAGTTTTTTTTGAAATACATAATTTCCCCACAGATTTGAGTCCGAGGACCATGCAAAACCGTGGTTCAATCTAACATTTAGCTTTCTCTAAAGTACCTAGTATCCCCACAGGTTTGAGTCCGAGGACCATGCAAGACCTTGGTTCTGTCTAACACTTAACTTTCTCTAAAGTACCTAGTTTCCCCACAGGTTTGAGTCCGAGAACCAAGCAAGACCTTAGTTCTTTCTAACACTTGGCTTTCTCTAAAGTACCTAGTTTCCCCACAGGTTTGAATCCGAGGACCATGCAATACCATGGTTCCGTCTAACACTTTGCTTTCTTTAAAGTACCTAGTTTTCCCACAGATTTGAATCCGAGGACCATGCAATACCTTGATTCTGTCTAGGACTTTTTTTTTTTTTTTTTGAAGTAGTTAGTTTCCCTGCAGGTTTGAGTCCGAGGACCATGCAAGACCTTGGTTCTGTCTAACACATTGCTTTCTCTGAAGTACCTAGTTTCCCCACAGGTTTGAATCCGAAGACTATGCAATACCTTAGTTCTATCTAGGAACTAGTTTTTTTTTGAAGTAGTTAGTTTCGCCACAAGTTTAAGTCTGAGGACCAAGCATGACATTGGTTCTGTCTAACACTTAGCTTTCTTAGATGTACCAAGTTTCTCTACAGGTTTGAGTCCGAGACCCATGCAAGACTTTAGTTCTGTCTAACCCTTAACTTTCTCTAAACTACCTAGTTTCCCAACAGGTTTGAGTCCGAGGACCATGAAATACCGTGGTTCTGTCTAACACTTAGCTTTCTTTGAAGTACCTAGTTTTCCCACAGGTTTGAGTCCGAGGACCATGCAATACCTTGATTCTGTATAGGACTTTTTTTTTTTTTTGAAGTAATTAGTTTCCCCGCAGGTTTGAGTCCAAGGACCATGCAAAACCTTGGTTCTGTCTAACACTTTGCTTTCTCTGAAGTACCTAGTTTCCCCACAGGTTTGAATCCGAGGACCATGCAATACCTTGGTTCTATCGAGGACCTAGTTTTTTTTTGAAGTAGTTAGTTTCCCCACAGGTTTAAGTCTGAGGACCATGCATGACCTTGGTTCTGTCTAACACTTATCTTTCTTTAATGTACCTAGTTTCCCCACAGGTCTGAATCCGAGGACCATGTAAGACTTTGCTTCTGTCTAACACTTGGCTTTCTTTGAAGTACCTAGTTTCCCCACAGGTTTGAGTCCGAGGACCATGTAAGACCTTGGTTCTGTGTAACACTTAGCTTTCTTTGAACTACCTAGTTTCCTCACATGTTTGAATCCGAGGACCATGCAATACCTGAGTTCTGTCTAGGACTTAATTTTTTTGAAATACCTAGTTTTCTCATAAGTTTGAGTCCCAGGACCATGCAAGACCTTGGTTCTGTCTAACACTTAGGTTTCTCTAAAGTACCTTGTTTACCCACAGGTTTTAGTCCGAGGACCATGCAAGACCTTGGTTCTGTCGAACACTTAGCTTTCTTTGAAGTTCCTAGTTTTCCCAATGTTTGAGTCCGAGGACCATGCAATACCTTAGTCCTGTCTAGGACTTAGTTTTTTTGAAGTACTTAGTTTCCCCACAGGTTTGAGTCCGAGGACCATGCAAGACCATGCATCTGTCTAACACTTAATTTTCTCTAAAGTACCTAGTTTCCCCACAGTTTTGAGTTCGAGGACCATGCAGTACCTTTGCTCTATCTAGGCCTTAGTTTTTTTGAAGTACTTAGTTTCCCCACAAGTTTTAATCCGAGGACCTTGCAATAACTTGGTTCTGTCTAGGACTTAGTTTTTTTTTTGAAGTAGTTAGCTTCCCCACAGGTTGGAGTCTAAAGACCATGCATGACCTTGGTTCTGTCTAACACATAGCTTTCTTTGATGTACATAGTTTCCTTACAGGTCTGAGTCCAAGGACCATGCAAGACCTTGGTTCTATCTAACACTTAGCATTCTTTGAAGTACCTAGTTTCCCCACAAGTTTCAGCTCAAGGACCATGCAAGACCTTGGTTCTGTCTAACACTTAGCATTCTTTGAAGTACCTAGTTTCCCCACAGGTTTGAGCTCGAGGACCATGCAAGACCTTGGTTCTGTCTAACACTTAGCATTCTTTGAAGTACCTAGTTTCCCCACAAGTTTGAGTTCGAGGACCATGCAATACCTGGGTTCTGTCTAGGACTTAGTTTTTTTGAACTACCTAGTTTCCCCATAGGTTTGACTCCGAGGACCATGCAAGACCTTATTTCTGTCTAACACTTAGCATTCTTTGAAGTACCTAGTTTCCCCACAAGTTTGAGTTCGAGGAGCATGCAATACCTGGGTTCTGTCTAGGACTTAGTTTTTTTGAACTACCTAGTTTCCCCATAGATTTGAGTCCGAGGACCATGCAATACCTTGATTCTGTCCAACACTTAGCTTTCTTTTAAGTACCTAGTTTTTCCACAGGATTGAGTTCGAGGACCAAGCAATACCTTGGTTCTGTCTAGGACTTAGCTTTCTTTGAAGTACCTAGTTTTCCCACAGGTTTGAGTTCGAGGACCATGCAATATCTTTGTTCTATCTAGGACTTTTTTTTTTTGAAGTAGTTAGTTTCCCCATAGTTTTGAGTCCGAGAACTTTGCAAGACCTTGGTTCTGTCTAACACTTAGCTTTCATTGAAGTACCTAGTTTTCCCACAAGTTTGAGTCCGATGACCACACAATACCTTGGTTCTGTCTAGAACTTAGTTTTTTTGAAGTACCTAGTTTCCCCACAGGTTTGAGTCCGAGGCCCATGCAAGACCTTAGTTCTGTCTAACACTTAGCTTTCTCTAAAATACCTAATTTCCCCACAGGTTTGAGTCCGAAGACCATGCAATACCTTTGTTCTGTCTAATACTTAGCTTTCCTTTAAGTACCTAGTTTTCCCATAAGTTTGAGTCCGAAGACCATGCAATACCTTGGTTCTGTCTAGGACTTAGCTTTCTTTGAAGTACCTATTTTTCCCACAAGTTTGAGTCCGAGAACCATGCAATACCCTGGTTCTGTCTAGGACTTTTTTTTTTTTTTGAGTAGTTAGTTTCTCCACAGTTTTGAGTCCGTAGACCATGCAAGACCTTGGTTCTGTCTAACACTTAGCTTTCTTTGAAGTACCTAGTTTCCCCAATGTTTGAGTCCAAGGACCATGCAATACCTTGGTTCTATCTAGGACTTAGTTTTTTTGAAGTACCTAGTTTCCCCACAAGTTTGAGTCCGAGGACCATACATGACCTTGCTTCTGTCCAACACTTAACTTTCTCTAAAGTACCTAGTTTCCCTACAGGTTTGAGTTCGAGGACCATGCAAAACCTTGCTTCTGTCTAACACTTAACTTTCTCTAAAGTACCTAGTTTCACCACAGTTTTGAATTCGAGGACCATGCAGTACCTTTGTTCTATCTAGGACTTAGTTTTTTTGAAGTACCTAGTTTCCCCACAAGTTTGAATCCGAGGACCATGCAATATCTTGGTTCTGTCTAGGACTTAGTTTTTTTTTTGAAGTAGTTAGCTTCCCCACAGGTTTGAGTCTGAGGACCATGCTTGACCTTCGTTCTATCTAACACGTAGCTTTCTTTGATGTACCTAGTTTCCCCACAGGTTTGAGTCCAAAGACCGTGCAAGACCTTGGTTCTATCTAACACTTAGCTTTCTTTGAAGTACCTAATTTCCCCACAGGTTTGAGCCCGAGGACCATGCAAGACCTTGGTTCTGTCTAACACTTAGCTTTCTTTAAAGTACCTAGTTTCCCCACAAGTTTGAGTCTGAGGACCATGCAATACCTGGGTTCTGTCTAGGACTTCGTTTTTTTGAAGTACCTAGTTTCCTCACAAGTTTGAGTCCGAAGACCATGCAAGACCTTGGTTCTGTCTAACACTTAACTTTCTCTAAAGTACCTAGTTTTCCTACAGGTTTGAGTCCGAGGACCACGCAAGACCTTAGTTCTGTCTAACAATTAGCTTTCTTTGATGTACCTAGTTTCCCCACAGGTTTGAGTCCGATGACCATGCAATACCTTGGTTCTGTCTAGAACTTAATTTTTTTGAAATACCTAGTTTCCCTACAGGTTTGAGTCTAAGGCCGATGCAAGACCTTAGTTTTGTCTAACACTTAACTTTCTCTGAAGTACTTAGTTTCCCCTCTGGTTTGAGTTCGAAGACCATGCAATACCTTGGTTCTGTCTGGCACTTAGCTTTCTTTGAAGTACCTAGTTTTTCCCCAGGTTTGAGTCCGAGGACCATGCAATACCTTCGTTCTATTTGGGACTTTTTTTTTTTTGAAGTAGTTAATTTCCCCACAGGTTTGAGTCCAAGGACCATGCAAGTCCTTGGTTCTGTCTAACACTTTGCTTTCTCTTAAGTACCTAGTTTCCCCACAGGTTTGAATCTGAAGACCATGCATTTCCTTGATTCTGTCTAGGACTTAGTTTTTTTTTTGAAGTTGTTAGTTTCCTCACAGGTTTGAGTCTGAGGACCATGCATGACCTTGGTTCTGTCTGTCACTTAGCTTTCTTTGAAGTACCTAGTTTCCCCACAGGTCTGAGTCCGAGGACCATGCAAGACCTTGGTTCTGTCTAACACTTAGCTTTATTTGAAGTACCTAGTTTCCCCGTAGGTTTGAGTCTGTGGACCATGCAAGACCTTGGTTCTGTCTAACACTTTGCTTTCTTTGAAGTACCTAGTTTCCCCACAGGTTTGAGTCCGAGGACCATGCAATACCTTGGTTCTGTCTAGGGCTTAGTTTTTTTAAGTACCTAGTTTCCCCACAAGTTTGAGTCCGAGGACCATGCAAGACCTTGTATCTGTCTAACACTTAACTTTCTCTAAACTACCTAGTTTCCCCACAGGTTTGAGTCTGAGGACCATGCAATACCTTGGTTCTGTCTAGGACTTGGACGGTTGTCAAGGCACGAAACATACAATCATAATAGACTTAGAGTCTGGATTAACAGAAATGCTTTTATTAATAATAATACCTTCGCATGTTATTTACATTCCATGGACGAGGTACGGGTTTCTCATCTAAGTCTTCTAAGTTGTATGCACCTACCCCTGCCACTGAGGTAATTCGGTATGGTCCCTCCCAATTGGGTCCTAGCTTCCCATAAGATGGGTTCTTGGCGGCATCCGCAACCTTCCTTAACACTAATTCCCCTGGTGCCAGTGGTCTTAGCCTCACATTGGCATCGTATCCTTGTTTGAGCTTCTGGTGGTAGTAGGCCAGCTGGATCATTGCCTTTTCCCTTCGTTCATCAATTAGATCTAGGCTCTTCCCTAGTAGCTCATCATTACTGCTCGGGGTGAAAGAGCTCGTCTTCAGTGTTGGAAAGTTTGCTTCTAAGGGGATAACAGCCTCAGCCCCATAGGTCATGGCAGAAGGTGTTTCCCCTGTTAACCGCCGTGGTGTAGTCCGATAAGTCCATAGGACGTGTGGCAACTCTTCTACCCATCTGTCCTTGGCGTCATTCAGCCTCTTCTTGAGCCCATTGACTATGACCTTGTTGACAGCCTCGGCTTGCCCATTTCCTTGGGTATAAGCTGGAGTTAAGTACCAGTTCGTGATCCCCAGTTCGCAACAGTGTCTTCTGAAGGCTATACTATCAAATTGAAGCCCATTATCTAAAATAAAGGTATGTGGGACCCCAAATCGGTTGACAATGTTCCTCCAAATGAACTTCTTAGCATCCATGTCCCTAATATTGGCCAGTGGTTCAGTTTCGACCCATTTGGTGAAATAATCTGTGCCGACCAACAGATATCTTTTATTTCCTAGTGCCTTGGGGAAAGGGCCTACGATGTCCAGGCCCCACTAGGCAAACGGCCATGGGCTGGTCAAAGGGTTAAGGACCCCTCCTAGCTGATGGATATTTGGGGCAAACCTTTGACATTGGTCACACTTCTTAACATACTCCAGGGCCTCCTTCTGCATCCCCGGCCACCAATATTCCTGGGTGATGGCTCAGTGCGACAAGGATCTTCCTCCTATGTGACTCCCACAGATCCCCTCGTACAGCTCCTCAAATAGTAGTTCTGATGCGATGCATAGTAAGTATGGTCCAGAGTAGGAGCGCCTATACAATTTATGGCCCTCGGACAGCTAGAACTGAGGAGCAATCCTCCGTATTTTATTAGCCTCTGACTTCTCCTCAGGCAGAGTACCATCTTTAAGGAACCTCACTATAGGGTCCATCCAGCTAAGGCTCACTCTAGCTTAGTGGACGTGGACCATGCCTGTTGCTACCTCATTCGCTCCCTCCAAATGCTTAATAAGGATAATCCGAGGCAGGTCTCTTGCCGAGGAAGTAGCAAGTGTGGCCAACGAGTCTGCATTGGTGTTCCCATTTCTGGAGACATGTGACAAGTTGAAAAGGTCAAAGTCAGATTGCAAGCATTTGACCTGGCTTAAATACTCTTGCATTCTCGCATCTCTGGTTTCCAGCTCTCCGTTTACCTGGCCCACCACCAGTCTCGAATCCGAGAACATATCCATTACTTTTCCTTCCATTTTTTGTACCATGACTATCCCCTATAACAAGGCCTCGTACTTGGCTTTGTTATTTGTAGCTGAGAACCCAAGTCTCAAGGACTTCTCTATGACAGACTTTTCAGGGGATACTAGGACTAACCCTACTCCAGACCCCTTTTGATTTGCGGCGCCATCAACATACACTTTCCAGCGCGGGGGCCCTAGAGCGGAGATTACCCCAACTAATTTTCCATCCATGTCCCCCTTCTCTGCTACTGTTTCCACTAGTGGCTCAGAAAATTCGGCCACCAAGTTAGCCAGGACCTGGCCTTTTATAGCGGTCTGAGGCATGTATTTGATGTTAAAAGCCCCCAGAATTGTGTTCCACTTGGCGATCCTTCTAGTGTAATCAAGAGTCCGCAGCACAGATTTTAAGGGTAGTTGGGTTAGAACAACTACCGTGTGAGCCTGGAAATAATGGGGAAGCTTTCGTGCAACATGGACCACGGCTAATATGGCTTTTTCCAAGGGCAGGTACTTGACCTCAGCTTCGTGTAGTAACTTGCTCATGTAATAGACTGGCTTTTCGATGCCATTGTCATCCCGTATTAGCACCAAACTCACCGTATGAAGGGCTACAGCAATATTTACATATAGGACTTCATCGGCCTTAGGACTAGACATGATAGGTGGCCAAGATAGGTATTCCTTGAGCTGCTAGAAGGTAGTGGTGCACTTCTCGGACCACTCAAATCCTTTCCATTTGTTAATCAGGGGATAGAAAGCCCTGCACCTCTCAGTCGACCTGGAAATGAATCAATTCAGGGCCGCAACCATTCTAATGAGCTTTTGGACTTCCTTGGGGTTTTGCGAAGGCTTTAGACTATAAATAGCCTTGATTTGGTTAGGATCAACCTCAATTCCCCTGTGGGTAATAATGTAGCCCAGAAACTTACCGGATCCCACGCCAAATGAACATTTGGAAGCATTTAGGCACAGCATGTGCTTCATCAAGACGTCGAAGATACAGCCGAGGTCTCTTAAATGCTCAAATACCACCCTATTCTTCACCACCATATCATCAATGTAAATTTTGATGCTCTTGCCCAACAGCGGCTCAAACATTCTCGTCATCATCCTCTGATAGGTGGACCTTGTGTTCTTCAGGCCAAACGGCATCACCTTATAGTGGTAGTTCCCAATAGGCGTCACGAAGGCTGTCTTCTCCTGATCCTCCAAGGCTAGTGGTATTTGATGATAGCCCTGAAAGGCATCTAAGAAACTCATCCGAGGAAGTCCCGCAATTGCATCCACCAACTAGTCTATCCGAGGCATAGGGAACGAGTCCTTTGAGCAAGCCTTGTTTAAGTCCGTGAAGTCTACGCAAACCCTCAATTTTCCACTTTTCTTCTTGACCACCACGGTGTTGGCCAACCATTCAGGGTAGAAAATCTCCTTGATAGCCCCTACGCGTTTAAGTTTCTTCACCTCCTCCCTAATCACATCAGTGTGCTCTCTTGACGAACTCGATCAACTCCTCCTTCTCTTGGGGAGGCAGCTGAGCCCCGACCTGGAAGAACTTCTCTAGATCATCTCCAATGACCACCTTCTCAAGATCTTCACATTTTGCTTCCTCGGCAGCCACATCAGGAGGCGCCACCGAGTTCTTTGATTGCTATAAGCCCCCTTCAACAATGGCCAAGGACTCTGCATCGAGTCGATGCGATATGGCCGCCACCATGCACTGCCTTGCTGTGGACTGGCAACCACTGACTTTAAGAACTTGATCCCCCGACGAGAACTTCACCTTTTGGTGCAAGGAGGAGGCCACAGCTCCCAAGGTGTGAAGCCAAGGCCTGCTGACGATGGCTATGTATAGGGAGTAGGTGTCCACCACTATAAAGTTCACCTCCATTACCTCTGGGCCAGTCTGGATGGGCAACCTAATCATTCCCTTCGGGGTAACTAGTTTCTTGTCGAAGCTCATTAATTGGGAACTATAGGGTGCCAAATCTTCTATTTTTAGCCCTAGTCCCTTGTAAAGGTCAGGGTACATGACCTCATCCCCACTGCCATCATCCACTATCACCCTTTTCACATCGTAGTCCCCGATTCTAAGAGTGATCACCAGTGCATCGTCATAGGGCTGGATAGTCCCAACTTTGTCTTCCTCTGAAAAACTCAGGGTTGGGTGGAAGTTCCTTTTAGCCTTCTTCAGCTTTGGCTAGGGCTCCTCGGCAGGCATCTGGGCCACGGACAATACCCGCGATGGGCGCGTGCCTGTTTTCCCCGGCGCAGCTAAAATCACATTGATCGTTCCTGCGGGTGGCCTCAGCGCGGCGTCTCTTTGGGGCTCCTGATGAATCTGGCCTTGATGACCACTGGAATGATGCATGAGGTGCTTCATTTTTCCTTCTCTGACTAGTTGTTCTAGGTGGTTCCAGAGGTGCCTGCAGTCCTCCGTAGCATGTCCGTGGTCCTCATGGTATTGTCAATAAAGGTTCTGATTGCGATTCATGGGATCCCCCGCCATCTTATTTGGCCACTTGAAGTATGGCTCATTCCTGATCTTCTCCAACACCCTGTGTACTGGTTCTCGAAATACAACATTGACGGTCTGAGGGTTGGTCGCCCCAGATTGACCTGCAAAATCTCTTCTGGGGTGATTGTTGTTATACCGATCCGACCTGAAATCCCCCCTCTCCCGAGGGATAACCTTCTCTTTTCCCTTGACTTGTAGTTGATCTTCCTCTACCCGTTTGTACTTGTCAATTCGATCCATTAGTTGGTGCACACTGGTGGCAGGCTTACCGGTCAGAGACTTCCTCAAGCCGTGCCCAGTTGGAAGACCATTCTTGAAGGTATTGATGGCGACATCACCGTAATTGCCGTCCAATTCATTATACACCTTCCAATACTTGTCTGAATAAGCCTTCAAAGTTTCTCCATCGTGCATGGATAGGGACAGCAACGCACTCAAGGGCCAAGGAGGTTTGCTGTTATTAACAAAACGGGAGCCAAAGGCTTGGGTCAGCTGTCTGTACGAGTCTATGGAACTTGTCTTCAGGCCGTTGAACCATCTTATTGCCACTAGTCCTAAGCTAGAAGGGAATACCTTGCACATCAGCGCCTCGTTTTTAGAGTGGACGTCCATCATTTGGTTGTATTGGCTCACATACTCCACAAGGTCCATTCTGCCGTTATAAATGGTGAAGGTTGGTTGCTGGAATCGCTGAGGAAGCATAGCCTCTTCTATATGACGTGTGAAAGGTGATTTCGAGAGTTGGTCCAGTGCCTTGCTCATGGCATCACTTCCCAAGCCCCTGGGAGATGGGTTGCTACATTTATTCCTCCGGTGGTGCTTTTTCTTATGAGAGAAGGTCTCGCTTGGAGGAGTTCTTGATCTTCGCCTATAGTTATTGTCACTTTCATCGTCAGAGGGCATGTCAGGGCTGGGACGAGGCTGCCCTCGCTGTGCGTGGCGCAGCCTCCTCTTCAAATCGTCTATCTCTTGTCGCATGGCCACCTTATCATCCTGTCTCTGGGATGCGTAACTTTTAATCTCTTCTGATTGCCTGGCCTAACCGTTGTTTTGCCTTCAAGGCACATGGCTGCCCCCACGAGTGTGGCTTCTGCTGGTTTGTGAGGTGTGCACGCTTCCCTCTCGAACATTTCTGTTCTCTTCGTTTCGATCTTGCCCAGAGTTGAGAAAGTTACCCTGTTGTTGTGATCTAGCCGGTTCAAGCTGGTGGGAGCCTGCTTGATGAGGGCCTGACCCTGCCATGCTTAATCGTTGCCCTTACTAACGTACAAGTTCTTCCCACAGATGGTGCCAATTGTAGGGACTAGGTTTGAGCACTTCCACTATGGGATGAGTGGATTCAAGCCTAACTAGCCCGATACAATGAATTTGTAGAGAGCGGGTTAAAGGACTAGGCCCTAATAAGGATTGCAACAACTAAAGCATGGATTGAATGACAAGAACGTAGGCTAAAGCATGAAACATGGCTCCTCGGCCCTCTTCTTTGGAGCTAGAAGTTATTATTGCTTCTTTAGCGCTTGATTACAGGGATAATACAAGTGCTACAATATTTTGTCTCCAAAAATCCAGTCCCCCTTTCTGGGGGACTTCTTATATTATATATCCCCCCTTTGGTTAATCTTGGCCCTCCATTTGTTGGTCATGCAGGTCACCACTTGAGTGCTTGTCCCATCAGTCACCTTCCCCTTTTGTGGATTACAGCAATTACAGCAGCACTGCTCAGAGGTTACTTCTCCATTAATGCGGCCAAAACGTTAGTTGTGGGCATTTAATGTGGAGGTGACAATTCCTCCTGGAATTGCTCCTCCACCATGCTTCTGTGGTTGACCCGTTGTACTTGCCTTTTCTTTGGAGACGCTCTGAAGGGCCACCTTTGATGGTGCTTTGTTCTTCCTCTCCATGGTCTCGGCTGGCCGAGGACAGGATTGTCCTCGGCAGTGCTTCTTGGTAACTGAATCTTCCTCGATTCGTCCTCGGATATTTCTTCCTCCTCAGCGTGGGCCTTGGGCCTAGTATGAAGTGGGCCAGGGTTATCAAAACCCTGTCCCCACAAAAAATATAACCCAATTTGAATGCTCCTCAAACTAATGCTTTTGTCCAATAAAATAAATGAGCTACAATGTACAAAATAACCCTTTCGTGCATGTTTAGAGGCTTTTCTATTTTTTAAATGTCAATACTTTCTTTATCTTAATTTGTTTCCATTAATATACAAATTTTAATTATAATGATAAGATACGAAAAGAACAAACTTTTGTCAATGGATTCATGTCTTCCTACCTTTACTTGATTTACAAAGAAAAAATTACCACAAATTAGTGTATAATTAATCCCAACACCTTAAAAAAATTATGTAAACATCTAGAATTGACCATTAAAATATTCATAATTTTTTTTATCACTTTAATGCCTACAAAGCGTTTACTATTCAAGTAACAATACTTCATATTAGTGTCATGATTAATACAATACAAAATTAAGACTCAACTTCAACTAAAATATTTAGCAAAGAAAAAAAAAATTCAACTAAAATATTCTTAAAATTTTATTTTTAAAAAAATTTTACATTCTTGGAGGAGAGAATAAAAATCATTACAGAGAAATTTGCAATTTTTATAGAATCTAAATTTAGATGAGAAAAGAATGGAGGAAAAAGAAAATGCCATGAAAGGTAAATGATTTGTATATCTTGCAAAGCTATGATATTTTCAAAAGTTTTGAATGCATGCGTGTAGAGACTTTTTTTATTTTTGTAAAATTTGTCATTAATGATTTTAACATCAATAATTTTTTTTTGGGGGGGGGGGGGGAGATCAGAGCATGCCTTTTAAAAACTATACATGGATTTGAAATCCACTTTGGTCTGTAAGATCTTAGACACATTCCCATTCATGGTTTTTTGGAGCCATAACATGTTAATGAAATTGTATAAGAAATTCTAAAATCTAAAAAGTAAAGGAAAAAAGAAAATAAAAGAATTTCAAAGAATGAGTTAGACATGGTCATGAACATCGATTCTCAACTTGTTGATCCTCACTTAACAAAGTGGAAGATATTGCTCCAATACCATGTGAAAATCTTCTAAAAAATACAGAAAACCAACTGACAAAATTAACACGCTATAATTTGCTGATAGAATAATATAAGAAATTTTAAAATCTACAAAGAAAAGGAAAAAAATTAAATTAAAAGATTTGGGCACAATAAAGTTCTAGGCATACAAAAGAAATGCTACCATGGTCTTGGAATATTTTGGCAAACAGAACCCAGTAAACAAAAAAACTAAAAATTTAAAAAGAACGTGAAAGAGAAATAGGGATGCCTACACATCACCAAATCTTTGCCAATAAATTCCCACCTACACATCACCAAATTTAAATAAATAAATAAATTACAACCCATAAAAACCAAAATTGGGGATCGCAACACAGAAAAACTCAAATGTCAATAACAAAATATAGAGAGAAAGATTAGAGTACCTACCTTTAGAATTCTATTTTAAGCAGTGGCATTCTTTTTTTTTTTTTTTTTTTTTTTTTTGGTGTCTGAATTAGCATTAAAGATGGGACGTGAAGATAAAGATGGACAGACATAAGATAAAATTGTAACTCCAAGATTGCCAAGTGCTAACTGGTCGATGATAATGAGAAGTTTAAACTTTAAATTTGTACCTGGGTGGGTTTGTACATGAGAGTGGTTTTTTTGTTTTTTTTGTTTTTTTTTTTTTTTTTTAATAAACTTGAGGATTTTTTTTTTTTTTTTAATTTTTGATAGGAAGATAAACGTGGTGATGATTTTTTTTTTTTTTTTTAATGATAAAAAAATAACAGCAACTTGGGGTTGTTTTTTTTTTTTAAGTAAATGTATAGTTATTTCGAAGAAGTGGGTTAGTGGAAGAGTATTCCTATGTTGTAGTCAGTGTTTTAGTGCAAGTTAGACATGTATTTTTATCAAACTATCATTTAATTTTATCTATACTTAAACCTATGGGTATAAGAGTTTTTTGGGAAAAAAAAAAAATCCGATCCAAACAGGAGTAGCCTCTTGAATAGTAATATAGAATAATAATAAATGATGATGTGGCATTTTTCAGTCTCTATTAAATTATTATTATTATTATTATTATTAGACACGTCAAATTCAAGTGTGCCACTATACATTTTGTTTGCTATATAAGTATTTTTTGTTAGCGAGTTAATAGTAGAAACCAAATTAGCTACAAATTAAAAATAATAAAGACTACATTAACGACTACCAAAATATAGAAACAAAATTGATTATAACCTTAAAATATAAGACTAAAATAATATTTTCACCTTAATTTTACTCCAAATATATTTGAAGATTTGGGTTTCAAATATGTTTGAAACCAACCTTTTTCGGCGTGGAATTATGCAATATTTTTTCAACACGTATGATCATCAAGCAGCTTAATTCTGAGTATTTATTTTCTTCAAAAATTAAATAAAATAAGAGAGGTGTCTAAAGAGCCGCAAAAATTGACATGGAAGCCGAAAGCATACAAAACAAAACAACCGTTTGTTCAGATTGACAAAATCAGGCTTGGTCCCCTCTAGTGTCTCTATCATATCTCCCTAATCCCATGCTTGCCTTGGGAAAAGTGCACACGTCACCATTCACGCTTGGTTTGGGGTTCAAATTTTTAAAAATAAAATAAAGTGAAAACAAAGAAACTTCTTTTGTCGGTTTCTGAGTTCCTTTTTGATTTGAACCCAAAGCCACTTTATTTGGGCTTTGAGCGATTTAACATGGCCCACTTTAGTTTGCTTTCTAAGGCAAGTGGGCACGGCCCACTGGAGCTCGTGCATGCGTAGTTCTCTTCTCTTCTCTTCTCTTCTCCTCTCTCTCTCTCGTTTTTGTTTTTCCCCTTTTGTTTTTTCTTTGTTCCTCTTTTTCTGGGATAAGGCATCTTCGGAGTACTAGCCTTTAAGTTATCTAAAAAGAAAATTGGGATCAATTCCTGTCACATACCCAAAAACAATTTTAAAAAATAAAAATTTACTTCCAAATCGATTTAGAGAAAGATTCCTCCAACTTGCTAGTTGATTTAACTTGATTCGGAGAAAAACTGTGTACTAAAAAAAAAGAATAATTAGTTCAATCATAAGTCGTTCGTAAGCGTAGGATTGTGTGGAGCTAAGTTAAAAGCAAGAATATAATTTGATCGCGTCATGATTTTGAGCTACCAGTGACATGCAACAATACTTTTTCTTTCTAATTATGAAAAACATGCAATAACACTTTTGCGTCTAGCTAGGAGTACATAAGATTCTTTGTTGGTCCACCTTAATGTCTTGCACTTATACTGGGTCTCCATATGATGCCAGAACCAATCTCACATAATGAGAGATAGCATAATTGGAGAATATAAAAGTTAGCATGCTAGTAAAGTGCTTTTCCATTCAAATTTCCAATTCATTGTTTCTGTACAATGTTTTCCAAGGGAAGAATCAACATCAAAGTTGTTAGAAGAAAGTCGCTAGTAGCGCATAAATTTCTATTACAATTCATTAAAAAGAAAAAGAGAAGCCTTAATTATATGTGTTTTGAAGGATATTAGTGGTAGTCTCGAGTGATTTGATTGAAGCCAGACTCCTAATTCCATCAAATATATCCTACATTCCTAGCTTTCAATTTTGAGGTGACAGCACTTTGGAATTTTTAATGATATTTGAATAGACTATTATCAGAATAATAAGATTGTGACTAACGTTTGGACGTTGTGATTGAGCCCAATTAAGGGAAGAGAGTAAGCTCGTGATTGGTGACCAGTAAAAATGCATTTTTAGACATAAGAAAGGATTCCTTTTTATCTTTTTTCTACAATTAGTACTTTTTTTCCCTCTTCCTTTTTTTCCTTTTTTTTTTTAAGTTAAAATTAGAATTAACTTCTCATTTTCATTTTTGTTAATGTATTATTTGTTAACAAAAAAAAGCTAATGTATTATTAAATGTGTATTACATGATGAGCCTAATCAACTCTTTCTCTCTCCTTCTCCCATTTTTTTTTGTTTTTTGTTTTTTCCTCGTCACTTTTATCTTTTCTCTGTATTTTCTTCTATTGGTCCTCTTCTTCTTCTTCTTCTTCTTCTTCTTCTTCCTCTGACATCTACAAGTGTTGATCACCCAATACCCTACTCAAACTCATTATTGGTTGCTAAGACCACTGGCCTGATAGTGTTGCTAACTAGATTGTCAGTGAATTTGGGTCTCGACTGGTATGAGTCTGCAAAGGCCTACGACTACTCATTGGTATAGGTCACGATTACATGGTGGATTTGATGGCATCAATGGGTATTTGTAATTGTGGATTTGATGGACAATGGGCATAGATAGTGGGTTTGATTTGGATTTTTTTGGGTGGTTTTGGGGTATTTTGTTATTGGTGCCAATTTGGTGATGGTGAAAATGGGTGTGTTGGGGTTTGGTGGTAGCTAGGTTGGATTGTTAATTTGTTATGGCTTGAGTGGTTTTGTGCTAGCAATATTGGATGTAGTCATTGATTTGGTAGTTTGTAAATTTTGCGACTTTTTGGATGGTTTAGTTATTCATGACTATTCTGATGGAGGTGAGTTGGGGTGATGGGTTTTGTATAGGCGATAGCAAAGATTGCGGATCTAGATTTGGTGCACCATGCAATAGTGAATCAATGGATGAGATTAAGAGTTAAAATTTTATTTTGTAAATATAAAACTAGATTGAGGCCTTTTTTAGTATTTGGTGTGCTAAAATAGCATTTGGAGTGTTTTAGCACACCAGATGCTAATGGTTTGAGCTAAAATAAGTGGAGATTGGTAGCAGGTGGTTGGGATTATGAAACTTGTTGGTGAAGGCTTTAAATAAGTTATTATTTATTAATAGAATAAATAAGTTAGTATAAATTCACTAAATTATTCTTCCATTAAAAAAAAAACTTCTCATATTTCATAAGCAAACGCAATTTCATTTTATTTAATTATTTTTTTTAGCAAACTGTGTCATGATTCAAAATTTAATGGAAATAAAAATACCAAATGTAGCGTATGTCAATTAAATTATAAATTTCTTTTTACATAACACTAATTTAAGGAAAGTGAGCCCAAGAAAAAAAAAAAAAAACAAAAAAAAAAATAGAAAACGCTAATGCTTTTTCCTTGCCTAGCCTTTCGGAGCTTACAATAGACCCATAAGATAGTTATGCAGCTCCGAAAGTATAAAGGAAGAAAAAATAATATTATATTAATGCTTCAAAATAAGGTTATGAATCAATCAAGCAATTTATGAATAGTTTGCACTAAGCTCAAAAAAAAAATCTTGTTAATGTTCGATTATTTAGCAAACCAATTATGTTAAAATCTTGGCTGTAATATTAAATTTAAGTGTATATAAATAATATTTTATGTTTATGTGTATGCATATATATAATTTATATAAACTTGATTTGAGTTTTGTAAGTTTGTAAATAAGTTCATAAAATATCAAGTTATTATTTTTTAATAATCTAATTTATATATTAATTTTAAAAATAAAAATTTAATAAATCTAATTTTCATAAGTCCATAAATAGAAATCATTCTATCTAATTAATTCAAATAATATTATTTCAACTATAATTTATTCATTAACTATCCACATAGATTTGTGAAATGGTACCAAATTTTAGATGTGGTGTTTATTATATACGAAACTAAATAAGTTAATCAAATAGGTTATGAACAAGTTTAAGTTTTTTGACCAAAAAAAAAAAAAAAGAATTAAATTTGAATATAAATTTAGTTTATTAATGAGCTCACGCCTGACTTGTATTTAAAATAAAATGAAATGAATAATTCTAAATTTTTAATACTTGTTTCATTTTCAACCTTTCCTCTAACCGGCATCCATCATCCTATAATTCCTATTGTTTGAATCATATCTTTTTTTTCCCTACAATATACCCGTCTCAAGATTTTTCTTTCTACTTCTAAATTTGTAGGCTTCAACATAGCCAAGAATAGAAAATTATTGAATATTTCGACAGTACCATAAATGTGTACTCTCCACCTTCTCATATGAATTGTGAGTCCCACTATAAATTTAATTAGTGGAATCCACAGTTATGTGAGAATGAGAAGTACGCATTTATGATATTTTGGAAGTACCCAATAATTACTCACTAAGTATATAGGCATTCAAACTAAGCAAAAAGATTCATGACATCAACCCCTTGAAGCTATGGCACACTGGATATGCCACGTACGGTAAAAGGAGGGGGCATTATACCATGGTGAGTTTGGCATTAGTTTTTAGTTTTTAATTTTTATGTATAGCTTTTTAAAACCTCACTTTTTCTATTTTTTTTTTTCACTTTTTCAATTTTTTTCAGGATACAAGTATACTTTAACCAAGGGAGTCAATACCGTAACGGAAGCTGTACCGGTTTGGCCAGCTGTACGATATATTTCGGATACCGATCAATAATGGTGTACCGTTTCGGGTTTACTACTATTTTTTATATTTATAAATATATATATATATATATGTGTGTGTGTGTGTGTGTGTGTGTTATAATAAATATAAAAGTTTACCATAAAATATTTCCTCAATTTAAAACTAATTATTCATAGTTTTAGACTTTAGTATGATCAATTAAAAAAAAGAAAAAAAACACAATATAAAAAATAGAAAGCTTAAAAGTTATCATTGCATACTAAGAAAACAAATAATACTAATAAGTTAATGCAATTAAATTACCATTTTGCCCTAACAAAAATTCAAAAATTACAAAACTTAAAATAAAATAAAATAAAATAAAAAAAACTTTTTTCTGTACTGGCCGGTACCAGCCGATATTGTCCGAAATTAGTCGGTATGGCCGATACATGACCGGTATGGCCGGTATTTAAACCAGTACGAAACATTGATATTTCGATACCGGTATGCAATCGGTACGATATTGACTACCTTGACTTTAACACATTTTCATCAAAAAAATTTCTGTAAAAAATTAGATAAGTTTTTCACAAATGAACACTATGTATGACAACTCTTTTCCAAAAATAAAATATAGTATGACCAACTCTTTTTGCAGTCCAAAATTATTTTACAAACCAATGCAGCGCACGGTGCAACAGATGATGGTGTTAAAAATTTGAGTGATGTTTATTTTATCCACATTATTGCACACAAAATATGCACACGCATAATTTTGCAAAATTTTATGCGTACTTTGTATGTAATAACGTTTGTACACTAGTTATTACCATAGAAATTTAATGTGTAGTTCTAGCGATTTAATAAACAAGAACTTTTAACTAAAAGTTGTTAAATTTTGATAAATGACAGATATAATATTTTGAAATTGTTACCCTAGCTGGTTTGGTAACTAAATTGATAAAATGATTTTAGGTGTGAAAACTAATAAAGGTGAACATTAAAAGTTATTATACCATCAATCATCATCATTTTTGTTACAATTATTATTAATTGTAATTATCATTTATGATATTGTATGGGCATAAGTTTTTTTTTTATTATTATTAATTTATATAAAAAATGGGCATTTCCTCCATTTCATAGTTTTCATGAAAATTTGAATAAATCTCAAAAGAGTCTTAGAGCTTGTCTGGATTTGCATTAAGTGGAGCCTTACAAATCTTTCAGAGATATAATAATAACAACAACAACAACTTGATTGGTGAACTTTACAAAACAGCTTTAAACTCCTCAAAAGATCAAAAACGAAAAGTTAAAACTTGAAACTTCTAAGGAAAACTCTACAATATATATATATTATTCATTAAAACTCTACAATATATTATTTATACTTTATAAATCCATAATTTTAAAGTATTATTGTAATTTTTCAAACACTCAAAACGTTAAAGAGTTATGTAAATAAAACTTTATACCTTAAAAGTTCTACTACTTCTTTCCTCTCATATAAATATAAGTATTATGTGCAAAATTTAGTGTAAACTGTGGATGTCACCTTTATATAAGAGGAAGGTGTTGTCCTCCTAGAATGCACTTAATAATTTCACCACATCTCTCTCTCATATATAGTATTTTCTGTCACTATGAAAAGTATACATGAACTTTTTTTTTTTTTTTTTTTTCAATAATTGGGTAAGGAGGATTTAATCCATGGATTTATTTGTTGGAGACGTTAGACGCTGCCAAGTATTAACTCATTGAATTACAAGGCTTTTGACAGCTAATTATTTATTAGTTTTAAAGAAACAAAGGAAATTTTTTTTAACAAAATTTACCATATTGACAAATTTTAGTACATAATTTTAAGCACCTTTAAAGCCTCTTTTTTTTTTTTTTTTTTCTCCCGTCTAAACGCAGTCCAAAAAAAAAAAAAAAAAGCTCTATACCGAAAAGTCTAGGTCCTATAGCAATCTCAAATGATGACACAGTTATTAAAATAATTCTCTCTCTCACAGCAATCCCAAATCCGTGAATAAATCTCGACACGTGCTGTTGGTGTTGATAAGAAAAGGATGTGACGACCAGCCAAATTGGGTCATAAGGTTGACAATTCATGTATGACTTTCTGAAGTTCCATTAAAGGTTTTCAACAAATTAAATCTTATTTATTTGCAAATGCTATTAATATATGTAACATTTCAGAAATCCTCGATCTGGCTTCGGTCTTCGGTCTTCGGTCAGTGTTAAATTTGGGGAAAAAATAAACAAAAGAGAATTTCTTATGTTATAATGAAATAAAAAACATTAGACTCATTCATATAAATTATAAAATCATAGTAAGAACGACAAAAATGCACTCGTTCAACTTTGATTTAAGATGTCCACATACATCTCATTTGCTTCATATAAGCAAAATTAATGAACATCTTGATACTTCAAAATAAACAAAAATAACTGAACCCAATCTATTACAGTTGCCCCCGAAATCTAATACTCTCTCATTATACAATGTAGAAGATGGTCCTTGGGGTTACATATATCCATGTACTCCCCATACAAAAAATCAGAATAGAGCTTCCAAAAATGTCAAAAGAATACTCAGAAGCTCTTCATTATGTAGTGGCAGATTTCGTGGTCGACTCTGCGGGCCGGGATAGATCTCTTTTTACTGAAACAATCGAAGGGAAGTGCTGCCAGTAATGATATTAGCACTCAGAAAGGATGATAATACATGAACTAAGTCTTAAACCATATTGCATACCATATAGATATATATACTACTCGCTTGGGTTACTAGAATCAAAGTCCTTGCCATGCTCTTCCTGATGTTGCTGCTGATGTGATGAGGTCGTAGATGAGGGTGAAGATGATGAAAATTGTGAAGCAAAAGATTCTTGGTTAAAGAGATTGGAAGTGTAACCAGGGAATTCAATATCAGTACTAGAAAGAAGTTGTGCATACTGATATAGGCCTGGGAAAGCTTCCTGCTGTGACGTAAATGGTAAAAGAGAAGGAGGAGGAATAACTGGGCTAGGATTTTGCTCATGAGAGACGCCACTTGTATTTCCATGAGTACCCATGAGGTAGCCAAACTCGGTCCTCCCTTGAACTCTTTCAGGAAAGTTAAGCTTGGCCTTGGTGCCTTTAAACCTTAGAGCTGCTTTATCATATGCCATGGCTGCATCCTCAGCTGTGTCAAATGTGCCAAGCCAAACCCGAGCTGCTTTTTTTGGGTCACGTATTTCGGCAGCCCATTTTCCCCATGGTCGTTGTCTTACTCCTCTATAGTGCCTTCTTCTTGCAATCTCTTCACAAAGTCATTGCATGCAAAGAATAGAAAGGCCATACATAAGACATAAGATATACGCATGATGCATAAGGTTTGAGGTATACGTAGTACATAATGACTACTGGGAAAGATATACAAAGACAACAGATAAATGGTTTTTGATTCTTAAAAACTTATATAACAGATAACTAAATAATGTGAATAATGATGTTGAAGATACTATAAATTTTACTAAATAAAATTTACAGATTAATATTACAAATTATAAAAAATAATTCAAAACTTTCATTTACATAGTTAAAGTTCACAAATTATATTTACTCATAGTACACAAATTATATAAAATAATTCAAAACTTTCATTTACATGGTTAAAGTTCACTAATTACATTTACTCATAGTACACACTCATACTAGATTATAAACATTTTGTAGTAAGCTTTAACGTTTTCCAAGTGTGAACTGCCTAATAACTTGTCATATACATACTTTGAGACATTGCGTGCGCAAGATGCATGTAGGGTAAAGCTACTAATTAGTTGATTTTTATAAGATGCATGCATCTCCGAGCCCCCTCTCCAAAGTATCAAAAAATTTCATGCACGCACAATTTAGAAAGATACAAGTGGGGAACCCCACTTTCCTACAATAAAATATTGCTAGCTAAGGATAAAAGAGTATTAAAAGTGGTTTCAAGTCCCAACCACATGATGCCTTTACCTAGTTTGCGAAATGCTAACTAAAAGTAAGGCCAGCCTCAAATAAGGAAATCCCAGTTGTATTTTGTTCTATAAGAACTTGAGACGTGCATTTTAGGTTCAAGTTGTTTCATTTCACTTACATTTCACAAGATAGGTAAGAAATTCACAAAATAAAAGAAGCATGTGACGTTCATATATATATATATATATATATTTTTTTTTTTCCTTTTTACTTAAATGTGACAATTACTAAAGTGAATACAAACTCTGACATTTCTCTTTTCCTTTTGTGTTAGTATCTAATTAAAAATGCGCGTATGTTTGGAACGAAATGAGATAAAAGGAGAAGGTAATTAGTACTAAAAATTTCTAGTCATATTTCCCTCTCTTCTCCCTTCATTTCCTCCCATCCATACATAGGATTAATGAGTGATTTTGAAGTTATAGGCAAAAGAAGAAGATTTTGAAGTTATAGGCAAACGAAGATGGTGTTCAAACCCCCGGAAAGATTTCAACCCAAACGTCTATTATCAACCAACCATGATGCCACAATTAGCTGAAATTGTCAAGGTTAGGCAACCTTAAAGCAACAAAGTTGAGTGTTTATAAACCTTTAGAATATGGCACATACCTAAACTTTACAATAAAATAAAGGATAAAGTCCAAGGTCAATTAGTCAAAGAGAGCAAAATGGAAGGAAAGATAGTAACTCACGGAAGAGAGAACATGCCTAGCAGAATTTAGTGCTTAGCTTGTCCGGAAGATGTAAAAAAGAGTTTTTTTCATTCAAATAAAACACATGAAAAGTTGGGTAGAGAAGCATGAAAAGAATGTTTTTCCTTTCCATTTGGGAAAAATATAGAGATAGAGTTTGAATTCTTCACGGCACGTAAGATTCATTGAACTTGACTAAAATGAAAGTACATAAAATAAATGCAAATATGATTTTTTTACATTATAAGAATCTTTATGTCCCGTCTGTATCTTGTAAGTTACAAGGATAGAGTAATACACAGCGTTATTCTTGATTAAAGATCGGATTAGTAACTCAATAAATTTATTTCCCTTCTATAAAAGGATGATTTTTTTTTTTTTTTTTTCCATTGGAAAGAAAAAAAAAAAAAAAAACAAAAAAACAAAAAAGGAACCGTAAGAAGTTTAGATAGAGATGGATCATGACATCTTTGACAGTATTACTGTTACCAGAGCAAACAAAAGAAGCAAAATCAGAAAAATTTGACAATTTAGGCTATGCCTTTTTTCAAAAGCAAAAATATGATTAACAGTAGCATCGCATCTAATGCCCAAGAAAAGCCATAAACTTCAACTACTTTGAATGTTTTTTTTCCCCAGAAAAGATAAGGAAAAAAAACACACACAGAGACACACACACACAAACACAAGTAGAACTTAAAGAGTGTCTTAATACTCAAGCTAAACAAGTTTGGTACCTTGATCTTGAACCGGTTGAGATGAATCAGGTTCTTCTTTCACAGCACACTGTTGGATGGCTAATGGGGTTGATTGCACCAGGGTTGGCTTATCATCGACTGTGCCTATAACCTGAGTGAGAGCAGAAACCATGGCAGACATGTCGGTTTCTGACCAAGATGACGCATAAGCTGGGACTTCATGCTCTTTCTCTTTCTCCTCCGATGCTTCCGAAGGAAGTGGCCGCTTTCCATGCCTCCGATCCACCTTTCAACCTTGTTAAAAGTTGATTTAATGTTTATGTTAATGATGTTATAATTGTAGTACTAAGGGACTAGATCATGATCTGCTTATGCAGATTTGTTTTCCTTGTTCATTTCGAGAATTTAAGAAATGATGAGCAAGAACTGAATCAAAGAGCTGATCTTTACTGTTTGGAAAGCAGAGGAGGCACCAGAAGAGGGAAAATAGGGCTAAGATAGAAGGGGTTTTATTGGTTAGTGCTCTGAGTTTATCTTCTTATATTTGGTAGCTACTATGTAAAAAGAAATATGAGCTGTACTAGGGTTACTTGTAAGTGTATGTACGGTCTCAACACTCTTTCCCCCATTTGAACAAGTGGCAGGACAAACTTTTTTTTTTTTTTTTTTTTTTTTGAATGCAGGATATTACTGTCCATTTTTCCATAAAATTATTACAAACTAACATGATAATGAATATGTTTTAACTCCACTTTTAACAATTTAATAAACAAATAGTGTCAAGAATTTTGTAACTTAATTGATATCTTTCTGAATACAAAGTTCTTGAAAATTTAAGAAGTAAAAAGTTTGAACATAGGGATTAGGAGCATATTATAACTATTTCCAAAAAAAAAAGTAATGCTAAAGACCAACTTTTGAACATGAAAAAAAAAAAGAAGGAAAATGTTAAAACAAGTACCACTTTTACTTAAAATTGATGTTGTAAATTGTAATAATTGTCCTGTTTGAAAATTGCTTATTTTCGGTATCTTATTTATATAATATTTATCAAAAGATATAGTTTTTTTTTTTCTATAATTTTTATGCTAAATGTAAAAAGCTAAAAGCTACTTTATATTTTAAAAATCCAGATTATTTGCTAAAAGTTGAAAAAAAAAAAAAGCAAAAAAAAGCAAAAAAAAATCAACAATTTCCAAATGTACAATAAGTTTATGTAATTGGTGCATTATTAACAACATAATAAATAAACAAAATTTAGCTACAAAATTGATTGTAGATTTAAGCTACAACTTTACTTAATATCTTTTTATTGAAGGTGAATTTTGACAAATCCACCATTGGATTACATTCTTTTATTATATCCTCTATGCATGCAAAATTTCATGAAAATTAAAGATCAATAGCTATATTATTAATAAATTTTTTAAATTGCAAATTTTCGAAATTTAAAATTATGCATAAAATATAACCTTATAGATCATATAGTAAATAATATCCGATTGACACAAAATTTGACATGTGTATTAAGAGCGTAAAGAACATACAATTCAACAGTTAGATTTTCAAAATATGTAGTAATATTTATTTTATTAAGTGAGTTTGTAACCTTAAGTTACAACCAATTTTGTAACTAAATTTTGTCCATAAATAAATTTCTTAATTACTTTTTTGTCATATGTCTAAAATTGCCACGTCATTTTGTAATGCTTAGATAGTAAAAATTTATAATATTCCTATAGCGTCACTAGTCTAAAAAAAGTGATAAAGAAATTTATTTATTAGAATGGTGTTACATGCATTACAAATTCTACTACATAAATTTTATAAATTTAAATATCAACTCTTAAAAACAAACCATAATAATAATTAAGATATTTATTTATTATATTGTTGTGACTCCAAGTCTCCAATTACATTTATTGTTACATTAATTTATAAGTTTTTTATAGAAAAAATTGGTAGTATTTTAAAGAATTTCTTATTTATTTTTCTGTGGATGTATTACCAAAAAAATTCATTGCTACCCCAATTTATAAGTATTTTGTAATAAAATTAATAATATATTTAGTATTTATTTTTTATAAATGTTTTTTTTTTTTTTTTGTGAACATATCAAATATTTGTATAAGTTATGCAGTAATTTTTTTTAATATCTCTAAAATTAGTTTTATTTTTTGACTTCTTTAATCAGTTGAGGTTAGACTGTAACATGGGTGAAATTAACCATAGGAATTAGGAACAATATTGTTCGCACCTAGCCTTATCGCTCCTTTATTCGGTCAGTAAAATGGCCTTATCATTCAACAAAAGCAGCAATGCTTGATATTCTTATCGCGGCAACATTTGAAAGTTCCATGAATGATTTTAGTTCGACGTTGACATCCTAATAAGATTTATAACTTAACGTGTCAAATCTATAAAAATTTTAAAACCTTGAAATTGCTATTTTTATGATGCAATAGTATAAGAATTAATACCTTTTTATTCCTGAAAAGTTATAATGAATTTGTGAATTGTTAGAGGTTTGTTAATATTCTCTTTCTTTGTTTTATGAATTGTGTCTTTAACCTTTTGAGAAAGAATTCTGTCTTTAACCTTAATTAAAAGAAAAACTAGAGTGAAAGCTTATACCTTGATTTTTGTAATTTCTTTTGTGAGAGAGAGAGAGAGAGTCCAAACAAAATGGGCATGCAATATTTTTAAATTTAATGCTTGATGTGTTGTTATTATTTTTAAATTTAATGCTAACCATGGACGTCTACATATCATTATTTTACATCACATTTAATATTATTAACTCATATATTACATATTAGCTAGTATGTAATTATGCATGCAGACAACTAATTGACTTTAAGTATAGAAAATGTTTAAGCATGATTTTATGTATCATCTTAACATATTAGAATTGAATGTTAACTTTTTATATATATATATATATATATAATAATAAGTGAAATTGAGAGAAATTCAAATTAGAATTCCAAATTAGAGTTCTAATTTTGCGTCATATGTCCTAAATTATTTATTCTTAACGAGTTTTATTTCTTAATTTTAAAATCAAATGTGAGACTACATTATAAATATTCATCCAATTGAGTTATTAAGTACAAAAGCCAAAGAGTTTAGAATAAATGAATCATAAAAAAAAAAATGCTTCACAATAAATTTTTTTTTTTTTAATATGGACAATTTACATTTTATACCTAATAATATCCTTACAAATTTTTTAAAGAGTTAACAAAATATAAAAATCACTATCAATAGTATTTAAAATATATATATATATAAATTATATTATGCATCTTATTGTATATCTTTAAGTATATCCATGCATATGCATGGAGTTACAAGCTAATTATGTTAATTAATGCGATTTCTAACATTTTTCTAGATGATATTGTATAAAATGGGTAAAAAAAAATTATTATATGTATGTTTTGAAAAGTTACTTGAAAAAATAATTTTTTTTCAAAGCAATATCTGTGTATATGAATATGACCTTTCAAGTTATGAGATTAGAGAATTCGCAGCTGGGCATGGATATGACAAATGTAAGATGGGTTTAGCATAAAGGGCCCAACCCCCCCTCCCCCCCCCCCCCCCCCCAACAACTGGGCTTGTAAAAAGTAAGTATTGCAAAAAAATTTGAAATACTGCTACAGTGCAATTCTAAAGGTAAAATTGCACTGTAGCACAATTGTAAAAAAAAAAAAAAAAAAAAAAAAAAAAAAAAAAAAAAAAAAAACGCAAAAGCTAGAGAGAGGAGATGAGAGTGTGACCGGTGACACTCTCATCTCCTCTCTCTAGCTTTTTTTTTTTTTTTTTTTTTTTAGTTCACTCATTCAATCCCTACTCCTCTCTTGTCCCTCTCTTCCCTTTCATTTTTTTTTTCCTCTCTATTTTCCCTTGAACCAAGGGTTTGATGTGGTGGTAGATGGGTTTGATGTGGTGGAGGGTTTTTATGGTGCTGGGGATGGGTGATTGAGAGTGACAGTATGGAGCTTACTGTCCGGCGTGGTGGAAATTGATGTGGATTTGTGAGCATTAACAGTAGATCGAATCGAAGGGGAGGTGGAGAAGCACCAAGCCACAAACGGAGAGAGAGATGAGAGCAGGTTTTGCTGTGAAAACGGGTTTTGTGGTGATGGGTTTTGCCGAGATAAGAGTGGTTTTTTTTTTTTTTTTTTTTTTTTTTTTTTTTTTTTTTTTTTTTTTTTTTTTTTTTTTCGCTTTTGCCGATCTGGGTTGATATGGATGATGGAGGATAAAGGAATGGAGTTGTGTGGAAGAAGGTGATGCGTTTTGCAGAGATGTTGGTGGCATTTTTTTTTTTTCCCCTGTGTTTCGCTGATCTGGGTTGATATGGATGATGGAGGATAAAGGATTGGAGTTGTGTGGAAGAAGGTGAAAAGTAAAGTGAATGGAGGAGTCTGGAAGGTAGCGTGTGGAGGAGAAAATTGGGAAAAAACCAAATATATATATATATATATATTTTATTGTGTAGAAATATTATTTTAATGAGTAGAATAGGAAAATAAAAGTTGGAAGGCTGGGAGTATTGTAAAATTATATTGTATAATTGATAAAGTGGCTTTTTGAGATGGTAAAATAGGATGGGATAGAATTCCCGGATGTGGATGCTTTTATAATGTTATAATATTTAGACTTTTAGAAGACGTCTTGTCCTGCCAAAAGTCTAATAGTCTAACTGATATTTTTGAATGGAGATATTGATATATAATGCAAAATCTTCCTCTCTATAAATATCATATTTGAATTGTTAAAAATCCAAATAAGAGTTTGAACAAGATTTAATATAATATGATCAGAGAAAATCAATCATAAATAATATGCTCAATGTTAATATATATATATATATATATTTATATATATTTACAATAAAAAATTAGAGAAAATTCAATTAGATTTTAATTGGATTCTCAATTTTGTGCCACATGTCTAATTTAATTTTTAATTTTGTGCCAAATGAATTATTGAGTATAAAAATCAAAGAATTCAAATCCAATTAGATTCAATTGGAGTCCAATTTTCTATCATGTGTCCATTTACATTTTTAATTTTTATAACAAGTGAATTATTAGGTGTAAAAACCAAAGAGTTTAAAACTAATTAAATCCTAAATCATATATATATATATATATATAATGAGAAACTATTACATATTTTAAAAATGTATAGTTTAAAAAAAGTATAAGCTAATACTATGTATAATTTAAACATCTTCCAAAAAAAAAATAAATTATAATTTGAACTCTATAATTGTGATTATTTTTAATGGACCTGTGCATATGCACAAGGCTACACTAGTTTTCTTTTCTTTTTTTTTTTTTTTTTTTTTAAGGAAACAGTAATACTTATTAGAACACAAGAACATGAAAGTAGTATATAGAGTTTTTTAAACAGGCTTATAATATATGAGTAATGTTATAGCCACAAACTATTTGTGTGGGTTTTTTTTTTTAGCAAACAGGGCCAGGTAGAAACACGAATCCTGGGCCTAATACTTATTGTTTTAAGGGACTGAGCTTGATTCACCATAGCTAATTGGGCTGATTTCGAACCAGGTGGTGCATAGAGCACGAATCCTACCACACATACACGTTAACAGACAAGAAATATATGCATTAAACAAACAAGAAACAGCAAAGGAATGAAATGGTAAAGAAGGAATACCAAATAAAGCGTTAGGGATCCTTAAAATAACATAAAGTACTTCGTTACTTTCTTGATTATGTAATACACAATGCTCACTAGGACGTGTTACAAGGTCCAAATAAAAATCACAGACTTAGATGGCTCTTCAGGCCTCTAAGACTTGCAAAGTTTGAATCCCTTTGAATCCAAGTGTGCTCTCTAATGGCTGTTTGAGGATACCGGATGGTATTTCCTCCCCTTTTCTCTCTTTTTTTGAATTCTGATAGAGTTTTCTGAATGATTTTTACTCTAATTCACTATTGCTGAATGTCTTTCACCATTGGCTACTTTCCCTTTTATAATGCCATCCTAGAGTTTTTGAGGTACCACTGATTCCCTCTATTTGCTCCTCTAGGTACCAGAACCAACGTTGTGTCAGCAACATAGGTGGCTAGTCCCTTCCTCATTCTTCATTATTTCTTTCTTTTGAGATTTCCTCTTTAAAATACCCCAGCTAACCTTCCCGTTCTGGGGTTTCCTAAAGGGTTGACCTTTGGTCTTTCTTCTTTCAAGGCTTCTAGATTCCACCATTTTCAGACCCAACTTTTGGCTATTTTTCCTTTGTCATTTTTCCTAAGCGAGTTAATTCTTTCATGCCAAGTTGAAAGTTTCTCAGCCACCTTCCTTCATGGTTCTTCTTTCTGGGTTCCCCGAACCAGCCCCTTGTTCATGAATTGTTGGTTCCTAAGTCTTCTAATCCCTTTTCTGTATCAATGAGTGGTTGATAGGGACATATCTGTCCTTGTTTCTTATGTTTCTCGGCATGCCCTTTTGAATTGTCTTAATCCCAGCCTGGTTTTGCTACGTGTCCCGAGGATCCCAGGCACCTGGGAATCCCCAAGTATCCTGGCCCAGTTCTTTTCCCGAGCTCCCTAGTGATTTTCTGACTTTTTGAGAGCTAAGCTGGGCCTTTTCTTTCCCTTTTTTTCATGAAGTCCGAAACCTACTTATTCGTGGATTTGGGTCCCTCCTTATGGACCCTTAACGGGTTTAGACCTCTCCTCCTTTTTCTTTATTGGAAGCCCACATGCTTTGCTCTCTTAAGTCTCAATCCTTTGGGTTGCTTTGGGCCTTAGTATAACATTATGATTTTTTGGACCTCAACATTTAGGCCCCCAAGCTCATAGGTTGCTTGCAACCCCCGCATGAGTAGTTAAGAGTCTTGATTTCTATAGAAATTCCTTCCTTGCGGTTTCAATTAGCTTCAGAGTTCCTCTTTTTTTTCTTTTTTTTTTGTGATCCTTCTTTCTCACGCCATCCTCTGGTGTTCTAGTTTTCACGCGTTACACTTCTTTTGCAACTTCCCCTCTTTGCATAGAATGTGGCAGTTAAGTGCTTGACTAAAACTTCACCATCCACTTTTTACATTCCCTGTAACTCTCATTAATAACTATCAATAACTCTCCTCTAAAGAAATTAAATATTGGCAACTGGCATGTCTTTCTATGCATCGTCTTGTCCAACTATCCCCTGCGCCATTATTGCCGTTACCTCAAATCACCTTTTCATTCCCAGAGACTTATATTTTCAAAATTATCTTCTTCCTTCTAACTTTTGTTTCTTTGTCCCTTCTTCTTTGTTCTTTGCCACCTCTGTTTTCTACTGTATTGCTGTTCCATGGCTTTTTCATCCTTACAAAAAAGGAGGGAGCATACTCCCAGTCATTCTGACGGTGAAAGCTCTTTCGAGTCTGCACAAGGCAAGGTCTAGGAGGTTGTCGAGTGCCTAGCCTTCCCTTTACGGGATTCTTGGTACACTCCTAGCCTGTTCTTCCCTCAGGTGTCCCACGGCGAGGCCTTCATTCCCTTCATGCCTGGGTGTTTTCTTGCCAGTCTGAGTTCACTAGTTCTGCCCAGGCTCCAGATCTAAGAGAAATTTTGGACTTGCAGATTAGGCGAGGATCTCGCTAGGCGGTTCCCATCTTCTTCAACTTTGTCTCCGGGAAGATCACTAATTGGTCCAGTTGGGTGGACAATGAGCTTTCTGATGGTAAGTTCGTCAATTGCTTGGAGTACGCCAGGATCCTGAAATCAGTAGTGATTTCTAAGAATCTTGAATTTTTTAGGGACGTTAAGAGCCTTAGACACTTGGTGCACTGTTGGTGTCCTTCTCTCCACACATTCTTCTTTTCTGTTGGTGAGCTCACCATTACTTTGGAGGATGTGGTTAATAATTTCCTCCTCCCAGTGTTTGGTGACGAGAATCCTTTTGATATTAGTCTTTCCAGTGAGGATCTCGAGATTGAAGACAAACCTTTTAATCACTTTGGCGGACATACTGCCTCTTCTAGGGGGAAACCGGCCAGGATGGGTAAATGGGTGATGAACCTTTCTTGAGAGAAAGACAAGGCAGTGAGGCAAGCTAGGTTCTTGACACTATGGCTCAGTAAGTTTTTATTCAGGGAGTTCCTCGAGTACAGGATTAAATCTATCTTCTTTTCCTTGGCAATCAAATTGGCCCAGGGTGCTCAACATCCTCTAGCCTTCATGTTTTTAGGCCATGTTTATTCTCAGTTAGATTTGCTTCACGGGGATGAGGTTGATGGCAACTCCTGCTATACCATCACTATGCTATCCTCCAGGTGTTTATGTGGGATCAGTCTTCTGTCACTTTAGCAAAGTGTAGGAATCTGAAGTACGTGAAGGATAAGTTCCAAGGATCCCCAGACATGATTGAGGGTCTATGTAACAGTTCTACTAATAGCCATCCCATCATCTTTCGTTGGTCTAACTTGAAAAGTGGCAACCTTAATTTGTTGGAATTGTTCGATCAAGCAAGACATTTAAGTTGGCATTCTCCCCAGGAGTTCAGTCCTAAGTTCGCCTGTGATTCTGTGTTGGCTTCTTTTCTTAACTCCCTAGGGAATACATTTGATCTGCGTTGCGGAGACGAAGGCATTTTGGCGTACTTGGCTTGTATCAGTCCCTCATGGCTTCCAATGCCTTTATCAAGTGGTCCTAGGTACATTCACTACTCAGCACACCAAGTACTTAAGCAATTCAGTTTTGATCAAGACATCCCACCAGTATTTAAAGAAGTAGTACCTTCTCTCCCTTCCTTGGATCTGTTCCTAAGGCTTCAAGCCTTTTCTTATTGGTCGCGGAGAAGCCCCTAGTTTGTGGTGTCAAACTCTCAGAAAGGAGTCTTTGCTTCCAGTGGCTTTGCTGGTTACTGGAGGAGAGTTCAGAAGTCCTTCTCAACCTCATGGCCACCCTTTACTTGGGAGACCATAAGGTTGGAGTCTCCCAAAACCCTTATATGCTTTACCCTTATGCTGAGCACTATGGCCAACCCAGTCAGGTATGCCTCGTATTTAGTAGCATTATTTGAACAAGAAAATTTCAGCTTGAAGGATAATGGCATGGTATCCCCATCTTTGCAACTTAGCACAATTCTCAAGCCATTTGAGGTTGTCGTTACTGACCCATCAAACTTCATCGTCCACTTCTTTCCTGGGAGTTCTACCACGGTCACTTCCTCAGGGATCTCCTCACTTAGTGAACACTCTTCTTCCCTTGGAAACTGGGCTAGCAGATCTGTTATGGCTTGACTTTTGACAGCCTTGGGGGTCCTGAAGTCGGTATCATATTGAGAGAGCAAGACCAGTCACTGTGCTATTCTTCCCATTAGGAGAGGCTAATGAAGGAGTGCTTTTATGGGATGTGACTCGGTTACCAAGAGGATTTGGTGGGCTAAGAAGTACCGATTTAGCCTTTAGGACGTGTAGATGACCATTAGACATACCCTAAGGTACTTGGTTTCCATATCTTTTAATGTCCTGCTCACAAAATAAATGGGTTGCTCATTCTCGTTATCATCTTCTTGTGCTAGCAGGGCTCCCATAGCCTGGGAGTTTGATGCTAAATATAGCAACATGGGTCGCCTACGTACTGGTGCTTGCAGGGTAGGCAAATGATTCATGATCTGCTGGATCCTCTGAAAGGCTTCTTGCTATTTAGTTCCCCAAGCAAACTCAGCCCCCTTTTTCAACAGTTTGGATAAATTACTTGTGACCAAAGCTAATTCTAGCACAAACCTCCTGATGTAGGAGACCCTCCCTAGGAAACTTTTAAGCTCTTTAACCGTTGTAAGCCTTTTCATTGTTGCGATGGCTGTAGTCTTAGTTGGATCCACACTAATGCCTCTGTGATGTACTAGGAACCTAAGAAATTTTCCAGCAAATACTCCAAAGGCACACTTCATGGGATTCATGCGTAGTTTGTACTTCCTGTACCTTTCAAAAACTTGTTTAAGTACCTAAAGCTGTCTTGCCCTAATTTTGACTTTACCACAATTTCATCCACATAATCTTCCATTTTCCTATGCATCATATCATGGAAGATAGCTGTCATGGTCCGCTAGTATGTGGCCCCCTCATTTTTAAGGCCAAAGGGCATCACAATGTAATAAAAATTTCTGATTAAGGTCCCAAATGTTGTCTTCTCTGCATCTCTGGTAGCCATGCAAATTTGGTTATACTCACCATATCCATCCATAAATGAAAACGTGGAGTTTCCCGTAGTTGAATCTATAAGGAGATCAATGTTAGGCAAGGGGAACCCATCTTTTAGACATGCCTTATTTAGATTACGAAAATCCACACAACACCAGATTTGGCCATTCTTTTTCTTCACGGGTACTATGTTGGAAAGCCATTTGGGATGCTGGATTGGCTCGATGAACCCAGCTGCCAACAGCTTCTTGACTTCCTGAGTTATTTAAGCCTCTATATTAGTGTGAAAGATCCTGGCTAGTTAGACCACTGGCTTGACTCTCGAGTCCACATTGAAAGCATGGACTACTAGTCTTAGATCAAGGCCAGGCATCTCATCGTATGTCCATGCGAACACATCCACATATCTCCTAAGTAATGCTACTAACTGTTCTTTTTCTTGTACTGCTAATTGACTGCTAATGAAAACATGCTTCTAGGATCCTAAACCAGCCCCTAAGTTTACCTCTTCCAATTCCTTCTCGGGCTGGATTTATACTTCCTTGACTGGGTCCTCTAGGATTTCTCCTTAAGCTATCATACAATCTGGCGGTCCAGGACCCTCCTGCATGATGCATTTAGGCCCCGTGTACTTTCATAAATGATATATTAGCCTCCCTCTGGGCTCCTATACTACTACGCATTCCTGAAATCCTGAGGAGCTGATTTCCTTCTTTTGCCTTTTTCTATCTAGGAGATTCCTTAGGTCATGGGTACCCCCACCTCCTTCTTCTTCCAAAACAGGTGCTCCTGGAGTCCCTAGAATAGGGCTCTCATCATCTAGTTCTAACTCATCATAAAACATTGTTTCTACAAAGTTTACTTCTCCTTGGTTGAAAAGGTTTGGGTTGGTCGGGATTCTTATAGGCCTCCCGTTCAATCTCCCTTTAACATATTGATGGTACATGGAGGGAATGAGGCAATGCTTATGGAGCTAAGGGTGTCCTAACAAAACATGGTAAGACACTTCTGAGTTAATCACATGAAACCTAGTTAGGGCTACTATTGGGTCTACCCTTAAAGCCAACTGCACATATCTCTCAGTCAATTCTGCTGCTCCTCCAAATCTTGTTATCTCCATAAAAGCCCCTTAAGATCCTCCTGCCAGCCAGGCCTACAACTTCCAAGGTACTTAGGACTATAAGATTGAGTGATGCCTCTGTGTCTATCAGTGCTCTTCTAATTTGGACACCGTTTATGGTGGCCATTAAATAAAGGGGTCTGTGATGGTCTGAATGCTTAACTTCCATGTCTTCATCTGTGAAGGTTATTGCATTGGTTGTCCCCAAGTAAGCTCTGTTGGCATGGGATTCTGCTTTGAAACATTCCACTCCTGAATCTATTGCTATACTCATAAGGGATTCTGTGGCCATCTCTCTTGCTTTTGGCCCAAATCCCAATTGATTAAATAGTGGTCTAAACTTAGGACTCTTCTGAAGGGTCCTGACTGTGCTTGGATGAAAGGATCCTTTAGGTTCTTCTACTTCTGCAGAGCTTCCATAGATTACTACGGCCACCACTTCTTTCCCTTTGTTATTGGGTAAAGAGCTCCTCTACACCTCAAGCTCCTTTTGGGTGAGCTCCAGGGTCCCCTCCCTAAGCTTTTTGTGAAAAAGCCTCTGAAGGGTCCAACAATCCTTAGTAGAATGCTTGACATAGTTATGAATTCTACAAAACAAAGGATTCTTCATTTCTTCCTCAGTAAGTGACCTAGATACAGTGAATGGCCTAACAATTCCGTCTTCGATTCATTTATCCAAAACATGATTCAATTCTTCCACAGTACATGGAATCACAAGTGGTTCATCGGCCATTTTTCCTTCAGGTTTCTTCCTCCTTTCTCCTACCGACGTTGTCATGGCCTAGGGTACTGGCACTCTCTTTGTTCTCATGGTTAACACAGTCCTCCTAGTTCTTTGTAGCAAGTCAGCAAACTAGGTTATGCATAGATTTTCGAAATTAAACCTATAATCAAATAGCATATTAGATATGCAAGTCTCCACGAGCTCTTTTTTTTCACGACCTCTATAGCAATCCAAAGAAACATCCTTAAATCTTTTGATAAACTGGACAGGATTCTCTCTAGGCCTTTGCCTTACCATCTAAAGGCTTTGGAAGGTGACCTTGTCCTCACCTAAATAATACTTTGCGCAAAACCTGTCCATCATCTCATCCCAGGTCTTGATGGACCTTGGCCTTAAGGTAGTGTACCATGTGTATGCTCTATCCACTAGGGACTTAGCAAACTCTCTTAGACAGAACTCCTTGTCTCCTGTGTAGGGACCTACGGTGTGAATGAACCTACTCACGTGCTCTACGACACTTACGTTCCTTCCATCAAAATGGTGGAACTTTGGGGGTTCATATCCCTTGGGATAAGGCTTGCCAAGGAGTTCTGGTGGGAATGGAGGATCCCGAGAAAATTGCTTAGAGATCCCCGAGAGTTTTTCCCTTTCTTGTTCCAAAAAGGGATTGACATCTGCCAGCGTAAGATACTAAGGGTTAGCTCCCCCTCCCACTGCTGACCCTCCTTCTGATTGGGCTCTTTCTTGGTTGACCATAGGGGGCGTTATCCCTAATTTCTTGGGTCCTTTCCTCCTTGGGGAGGCAAATCTCCTGTTGCAAATCTTTCATCATTTTTGTCATTTAAGCCACAGGGTCTAGCTCATGCCCCCCGTGTCTCTATCTTGAGACAACCTCCTGCTCCACCAGAGGTACTTCATTCCTCTGCCTGGAAGCTACTTCATTCTCTCCTACCAGCTCAGATGTCACAGGTGGCATATTGGTACCTTTACTATTCCTTAGTCTTAGAGCCATGCTCTGCGAAGGAACTGCTTCTTCCTTCTCCTTTACCTAGTTCTCCAGCGGAGTCACCTTAATGTGTGGGTTCTTTTTTTTAACAAACAGGGCCAGGTAGAAACAAGGATCTTAGGCCCAATACTTATTGTTTTAAAGGACTGGGCTTGGTTCATCGCAGCTATTTGGGCTGATTTTGAACCAGGTGGTGCACAAAGTATGAATCCTACAACACATACATGCTAACAGACAAGAAATATATGCATTGAACAAACCAGAAATAGCAAAGGAACGAAATGGTAAAGAAGGAACACCAAATAAAGCGTTAGGGATCCTTAAAATAACGTAAAGTACTTTGTTACTTTCTTGATTATATAATACATTATGCTCACTAGGACGTGTTACAAGGTCTAAATAAGTTCAAAAATCACAGACTTAGATGGCTCTTCAGGCCTCTAAGACTTACAAAGTTTGAATCCCTTTGAATCCAAGTGTGCTCTCTAGTGGCTGTTTGAGGATACCAAACGGTATTTCCCTCCCTTTTTCTCTCTTTTTTTGAATTCTGACAGAGTTTTCTCAGTGAATTTTACTCAAATTCACTGTTGCTGAATGCCTTTCACCATTGGCTGCTTCCCCTTTTATAATGCCATCCTAGGGTTTTCAGAGTACTATTGATTCCCTCTATTTGCTCCTCTAGGTACCAGAACCAATGTTATGTCAACAACATGGGTGGCTAGTCCCTTCCTCATTCTTCATTATTTATTTCTTTTGAGATTTCCTCTTCAAAAGACCCCAGCTGACCTTCCCGTTTTGGGGTTTCCTAAAGGGTTGACCTTTGGTCTTTCTTCTTTTAAGGCTTCTAAATTCCACCGTTTTCAAACCTAACTTTTGGCTACTTTTCCCTTTGTCATTTTTCCCAAGTGAGCTGATTCTTTCCTGCTAGGTTGAAAGTTTCCCAGCCACCTTCCTTCATGGTTCTTGGGTTTCTCGAGGTATCAGCCCCTTATTCATGAATTGTTGTTTCCCAAGCCTTCTGATCCCTTTTCTGCATCAATGGGCGGTTGATAGGGACATATATGGTCTTGTTTCTTGTGTTTCCCAACATGCCCTTTTGAACTGTCTTAATCCCAGCCTAGCTTTACTGCATGTCTCGATGATCCCAAGCACTTGGGAATCCCTAAGTATCCTAGCCTAATTCTTTTCCCGCGCTCCCTAGTGATTTTATGACTTTTTAAGAGCTAGGTTGGGCCTTTTCTTTCCCTTTGTTTCATGAGGTCTGAAACCTACTTATTCATGGATTAAGGTCCCTTCTTATGGACCCTTAATGGGTTTAGACCTCTCCTCCCTTTTCTTTATTGGAAGCCCACATACCTCTCTCTCTTAAGTCTTAATCCTTTGGGTTGCTTTGGGCCTTGGTACAACATTGTGATTTTTTGGACCTTAACATTATTGATGTGGCAAATTCTTATTAGTTTTAAAATGAGTCTACCTCTAACATTACATTTATATTTACCAATAATTATATGAAAATTACTAAAGCTATATCAGCAGTTTGTAAAAATGTTGTAAATTAGGTTGTCTGTAGCATTCCTCATAATATATTACATAACCAGAGTACCACTATAAAATGACCTAACATTTGTAGTAGTAGCCCGAGGTTATAAGGACTGAAACTCTAACACACACAATCAATGTGGGATAAACATCCCTATTTTTCTTTTTAAGAAATAGTGATACTTATTAGAACACACAAACAAGAAAGTAGTATATAGAGTTTTTAAACAGGCTTATAATATATTACATAATCAGAGTACCATTATAAAATGGTTTAATCTTTGTAGTAGTAGCCTAGGTTATACACTAGTCTATATATATAATAATAGGTAAAGCAAAGAGAAAATCCAATTAACTTTCAAATTGGAATTCAATCAAAGTCTAATTTTGCGCCATGTGTCTCATCTACTCTAAATTTTAGAATTTTGTGTCAAGTGAGTTAATTTAGTGTAAAAATTTAATTTTAATTAGAGTTTAATTTTGTGTCACGTATCCCATCTAATCTAAATTTTTAAATTTTTGTGCCAAATTAGTTAATTTAGTGTAGAAAACAATGAGTCCAAAATAATAAACCATAAAGAACATAATTATATAACTAAAAAAAATTCAAATTTATAAGTCATCTATATATATATATATATATATGTAAAGCTTAGAGAAAATTGAATTAGAATTTGAAATTATTATCCAATTTTGTGCCATGTATCCAAATTTATGTGGGAATTACACCATAATTATCCACTTAAACTTGTGCCATGTGACTACTTAAGTTTTTAATTTTTGTGTCAAGTGAGTTAATGAGTGCAAAATACTAAAAATCTAATATTAATGAACTATAAAATAAATAAATAAAACTCACATATACTTGTTGACACCCCATTTTGCAACCCGCATTTAACCTCATATGGAGGGTAAAAGGGGTTCTTTCACCTCATAAATATGCATTTTGATTCTGGCCATTAGATCCTTAGTCTCATTTCACCAAAATGATCTTAATGTTGTAATGATCAAATCAACTAGTCATAAGCCCTAATCGGACCACTAGATTGAAAGTTATCATCAAGTCAAGTTTTAATAGCTAAGATGCATTATCACAAATTGAGTCCGACTATATGTGATTATGAACAATTGATTTTAATTGGTTATAAGTGTAATCAATTGGAGATCAATGATGTGTCATAATTTAATTGGTTAGGACTACATTTTATGGTAAGGTTGCATACACCTAATTAATTAGATAGTTAAACATTAATTCTTCAATGAGTAATTTGTGCAATTATCTTTTAATTAGTGTAAATTTGGAACCAATTAAGTCTGAAATTGGAGTGATTGGAGCCATTTAATGTTAATTGGGGACTAATTTGGGACCTATTAATGTTAATTGTGCTGAAACCATTTTCTAACAAATAACCTCTGCTCATTATTTCATCGACATCTTTCAGAATATTTTGAGTCTGTGAATGAGGTTAATTTTCCCAGAAACTAGACATTAGGGGCTTCAATTTGAGCACAAGAATGAGACAATTCCGATCAAAATCGAGTCAGATATGATTTTTCGAAATTGGCTCTACAAGCTGTTACAGCAGCTACAGGAAAACCGAATTTCGGCTTGTTCCTCACTCCTACCAATCTTCCCATTTAATGCACCAGATTTTCCCCCAGGCTAAAATGAGGTCTAGGTTCATGATTCTTTGTCAACCCTCATTAAATGGCCTTCCATTCATATTTCCTCCACCACTACTATATAAACCCTCCCTCTCATTCATTCCAAAGGACACCAAAACCCCCTCTCTTCTCCTCTCTTGAGTTCTAGTGAAGTTGAGTAGTCTTGTTATATCTTGGTCTTCCTGAGACTCAAGGTATTGAGTGAGACTCACTCTTCCTCTCCTAACTCTTCTTTTCCCTCCACCCTTTGGGTCTCTACTAAGAGTCTCCTCCTCCATCACATGGATCTTGCATGAAGGTATAATCTCTTCCCTTAACTTGTTTCTTGTATTGCCATGATGAGAATTTAGGATTAAAGCATGATAGTAATCACTTAAATTTCCTTGAATATGTTTGAATGTTCTTAATTGTTCTTATATGTTCTTCACATGTTCTTGATTATTCATCACATGTTCATGCATATCACTAGTTTTAATCTTAAATCCACATAAAAAATATGAAAAACATGTTTGTTTAATAATTCTTTCAAATCCTTGAATCTAGGTTATCACCGTCCACACACATTCACTAGAGTTTATTTTTCAATCCAAATGTAATGCTCAATAAATTGAATTAGGGTTTATCACATGCACACACATCAAATTCAACATACAAATTGATTGACATATTGGATGATATGATATGAATGTTGGCCACCATAGTTTAGAAGACTGGTTTCACCGGACAAGGTGGGTGCCTAACACCTTCCCACCTTGTAACATAGCCTCCGAACTTAGATCAAGGGTTGATAGACCAATTCTTATCCTTGTAATTTTCAATTTCTAGATTGTAACTAGGAAACAAAGCCATGTACTTTATCTTAGATTGTATCTAGAACCAAAGCCATGTAATTTTTCTATGATCAATGTAAATGAGGAATTTTTCAATTATGGTTTTCTTATTTTTCCAATAATTAAATAAGTGGCGACTCCATTGTAAAACCCTTAATCTAAAGGGGTAAATATAACTAGTCGAATCTCCATTTTGAAAGGCAATAACACGACTCCACCCATTCACAAGGGTTTGGCCCAACATCCCTAAAAAAAGGGGCCGGGGGCGCGATCTCTCACAGTGGCGACTCCACTGGGGATATTGAGGGCTAGGCTTCAATTAGGTTATGGTGGCCAACCATGTCATTGTTTGTTTATTGCTTTTTGTATATAATATGTCTAATATGTCATTATATTGCATGTCATGCATCATTTGCTTGAATGAAATTTATTTTATTTGTGTGCTCGCTCGGAAGCCCGGTAGTATTAGCCGTGGATTGTGGTCTTCCTGAGACTCATATACCCAGCGGTGACCCTACCACCCACCGCGACAAGGATCATCATGGTTATGCCATGGTGGTTCATAGGGACAAACTGTACCGTTCGGATCAACGCGGCGCTCCTGGCATCACAAGTTGGGAGGTACGACGTCCTAGTTTGTGGGAACCTTTAACCTACCTTCTACCCATGTTGTAATGACCCATAGAACCTACCTTTAGGTCGATCCATGTAAATTGCATTGCATTATGCATGTGTTTGGCCATTGTTTGAACCATGATGAGCCCAAGTCCAACGCTTGAGCCCATCATAATTGATTGAACCTTGTATGCTATGAATGAACTTAAGCCCAAAGGCTTGTGATTGAACTCTACTTGGCATGGAAGCCCAAATTTGTTTCTTGAATGAGTTTAAGTCCAACGCTTGAGCCCATCATGATTGTTTGAACCTTGTATGTTGTGAATGAACTTAAGCCCAAAGCCTATGATTGAACTCTACTTGGTATTGAGGCCCAAAATTGTTTCTTGAATGAGTCTAAGCCCAACACTTGAGCCCATCAAAGGTGAAGACATGATTAGCACTGAACGCCAAAAGCTTACAAGATGCATGCGTTCCAAGTGTAAGCCCAAGCCATTTAAAGCAAATACCAAAAGATCATAATCAAGGTTCAAGTCTTCCAAATGCAAGCCCAAGCCATTTCATCATAATCAAGGTTCAAGCATATCAAGTCTCAAGCATCCTAAATGGACCAAGAAGAAGCAAGTGGCCCAACTTTGCCTCACTCCACATTTGGTTTGCAACATCATGGTTAAGCTTAAAGTTTGTTTGTTTATTCCATGTTCCTATGTTTCTTTGAATTCTAAAAATCCATTTAACATTTGATGTACTTTGTTCATGTATATATTTTTTTTAAAATTTCAAAAAAAAAAAAAAAATCAAGATTCTCAAATCTTTTCCAAAAAAAAAAAGTCTTCGAACTAGAGGCATTGGGCCCTTAAGTCATTAAAAAAAAAAAAAAAATTCTTTTAACTAGGGACATTGGACTTCCTAGTGATTTTTTCAAAAAGGCCCATTTTTTCTTTCAAAGTTTTCAAGATTCTTTAAAAGTCTCGTTTTCAAAATGGTACATGAGGATCCCTTGGACAAAACATTTTCTAAATCTTAATGTTTAAAGGCTGAAGCAATCAACTGGTACTAAGGAATGATTAATTTCATTTGATCCATGTAAAGACTTTTGCTACTTGACTTAGAATATAAGAAGAAATGGTCTTAAAAGACAATTAAAAAGAATCCATCCATCGGAAAATCCCAAGAATCCATGCACTCGATCTAATTTTCAAAAGTCTTTTGTTTCACAACATTAGAGCATTCATACTTTTTCTTTTAAGATGAATTTATTAAAAGAGCTTAAGTCACTATGCTTACAAGCAAGCATTACTAGGGATAGGAGGCCATCTTTGGTTAAACCAAATTATTTCCTATTACCTAGAATGATCATCATCCATTGCAAGCCCATTTGAGCCTTTAAACACCTAGCCTCTTTTTTGCATGAACCCACTAAAATCTAAACCTAGGGTGGGAAAATTCAAAGTATGCATGCTTAAATCTCATGTTGAGGAGGGGTCGACCTTGTAGCTTTGAAGCTAATTAATAAAACGCTCCTACAAGACATGAAAGACAAGTAGATAATTCATTGAGCTAAAGATAAGAGATCATCAAAGTAAAAGGAGTTTTCACTCAATCAAGGAAACAGAAATGAAATTCCATAAATGTGAGAGAAAACAAAATGTGCATCAAGAACCTAAAATTCATCATGCCGAGAAGAGTAGAAGGTTCATCCAAAAGAAAGTTCATCAAAAAAGGAAAAGATTCATCAAGCACAAAAAGGTGCAAGTGTATTGAGGTAAGAAAGAAGTTTAGAGAGTGCATCAAAATGACCAAAAATCATTAAGCTAAGAAATACAAGGAAGGCAAAAGTTCATTCAATCAAGAGATGAAAGACCCAAAAAAAAAAAAAAAAAAAAAAAAAAAAAGAAGCCAGCTAGGCTGAAAACCCAAAAGGGCGATCTAGGCAAAAGTTAGGGCCAAAGAAAAGAAAAAATTGGTGGATCCTACCAAGTTGCAAACTTGAAGATGCAAGTCTAGAGGTATGATTCAAGAGGAATGAGCATAAAAATGATTGTTGATACAAGTGACCAATGAAGACTAGTGAGAAGATGACAAAGAAGAAATGGGAAAACTCCTCCAATATTTGATTTTTGAGTAATGCATACTTGGGGGAAACATTATAGGGAATTTTGAGCCTTTTATATCATTCATTTCATAACCTAAACCCAGCCTACATTACAACCCATGAATAAGACCTCCTTGAAGTCTTACTAATTGTAGGCACATCTTGAACTCTAACAATATTTTTCTCTTGAATTAAAAAGGAAAAGTGCTTAAAATTGTCAAACCCCACAGGATGATATGTCCAAGGACAAAATTTCTCAAATTCTCAAATCTCCAAATGGATCAAAAGAACTTTCAAACTTGGAGCACTCTCCTTGTTTGCACCCAATAATGTGATTCCTAAATATTATCACATTTTATTTCTTGATTGCCTTTGAAGACATAATCTGACAATGTTCAAAAGAAAGAAGCAAATTTTGATTACATGAGTTTAATGATCTTGATCATTCATAATCAAAGAGATTTGTTTGGTTCTTAAACACTATGATTTTCTAAATTGGTTGTTCAAAGGATAACATCTTGTTCCAAAAAAAAAAAAAAAGGAAATTTGTTTTTTTTTTTTTTTTAAATCATTCTTTTTCAAAATCCAGTTTTCTTGAACTACGTCTTGACCTGATCCTCTCCGAGAGAGGTACGTAGGCAGCCTTTCAAAAGCCCGGTCCCAATCATCCAAACAACCTTGTGGAGCAAAGTCAAAACAATGTGACAAAATTGTTTGGGTGCAAGTTAGACCAAGCCCATTTGTTTTGCATCAATCATGCTTAAACTTGGGGCATTAGCCTATTTATATTATATGCAAATGTGTCCTTCTCGCATGAAAGCATGTTTTCATTTGAGGCATCAATCCTTTTTTGCAAGCATGTCTACACCAATGGCAATGGCCAAAAATGTTTTCATGATAACTGGTTTCTAACAAGCTAGAGAAAGAAAGCCATTTTGCAGGAACTAATGATGACGGACTGTGATCTTCTTTCATGTTCCCCAATGGTCGCAACATCAAATAAACTCAGCTTCAATCTAAGCATGGAATATGCCTCAAACTAGGGGCATTGGGTAAGTACTTCAAATTCATTTCAATGAATAAATTCATTGCTAATTGAAATCATCTTTTTGCAGGAATTAAGCAAGGCTTATCCAGCAATCCACATCAACTTCTAGCCAAAGTTGTTCTCATTCAAAGGATAAGTTTTTCAAAAAAAAAAAATCATCATGAATAAATCTTCATCACTTTTACTCCATCATCATCTTCATCTTCTTCACTTTTTGATAATGAACAAATCTTCAAATCTCAAAAAAAAAGAAAAAAAAGAAAAAAAGATTTCCATATCTTTCCAAAAAGAAAAAAAAGAGAGAGAGAAAAAAAAGGATTCTCAAAAAAGCCTTGGGACTGGGGGCATTGGGCTCGTACTTCTTAGGTTTCTTCAAAAAAAAAAAAATTCAAAATTTTCAATTCCTTTAAAAAATTCAAGATTTCCAATCTTTTCCAAAAAAAAAAAAAAAAATCTTCATTAAATTCTTCTTCAGGAACAGAAAGCTATAATCTTCTTCCATATTCTCCAGTGGTGCAACATCAAGTTAACTGTCTACCCTCAGCATTCATCGAAGCATGGAATATGTCCTAAACTAGGGGCATTCATCAGGTATGCCGAATTCTTTTCAATGAATAACTCTGTTACTAATTGAAAATATTTATTTTGCAGGTACTAGGGTAAAAGGCCCACACACATCGACATGAGCCAAAAGATCCAAAAATCCTAGGTCTCTGAAAACATGAGCCAGGATCCAAAACCTTTGGTCCTTTGAAAACATGAGCCAAAGCCTCCAAAAACCCTTGGTCCTCGGGAAAACATGAGCCAAGATCCAAAAATCCTAGGTCTCTGAAAACATGAGCCAGGATCCAGAACCTTTGGTCCTCTGAAAACATGAGCCAAAGCCTCCAAAAACCCTTGGTCCTCTGAAAACATGAGCCAAGATCCAAAAACCCTAGGTCTTTCAAAACATGAGCCAGGATCCAAAACCTTTGGTCCTCTGAAAACATGAGCCAAAGCCCAAAAAAACCCTTGGTCCTCTGAAAACATGAGCCAAGATCCAAGAATCCTAGGTCTCTAAAAACATGAGCCAGGATCCAGAACCTTTGGTCCCCCTGAAAACATGAGCCAAAGCCCAAAAAACCCTTGGTCCTCTGGAAAACATGAGCCAAGATCCAAAAATCCTAGGTCTCTGAAAACATGAGCCAGGATCCAGAACCTTTGGTCCTTTGAAAACATGAGCCAAAGCCCAAAAAACCCTTGGTCCTCTGAAAACATGAGCCAAGATCCAAGAATCCTAGGTCTCTGAAAACATGAGCCAAGATCCAGAACCTTTGGTCCTCTGAAAACATGAGCCAAAGCCCAAAAAACCCTTGGTCGTCTGGAAAACATGAGCCAAGATCCAAAAATCCTAGGTCTCTGAAAACATGAGCCAGGATCCGGAACCTTTGGTCCTCTGAAAACATGAGCCAAAGCCCAAAAAACCCTTGGTCCTCTGAAAACATGAGCCAAGATCCAAAACTCCTAGGTCTCTGAAAACATGAGCCAGGATCCAGAACCTTTGGTCCTCTGAAAGCATGAGTCAAAGCCCAAAAAACCCTTGGTCCTCTGGAAAACATGAGCCAAGATCCAAAAATCCTAGGTCTCTGAAAACATGAGTCAGGATCTAGAACCTTTGGTCCTCTGAAAACATGAGCCAAAGCCCAAAAAACCCTTGGTCCTCTAGAAAACATGAGCCAAGATCCAAAAATCCTAGGTCTCTAAAAACATGAACCAGGATCCAGAACCTTTGGTCCTCTGAAAACATGAGCCAAAGCCCAAAAACCCTTGGTCCTCTGAAAACATAAGCCAAGACCCAAAACTCCTAGGTCTCTGAAAACATGAGCCAGGATCCAGAACCTTTGGTCCTTTGAAAACATGAGCCAAAGCCCCAAAAACCCTTGGTCCTCTGGAAAACATGAGGCAAAGCCCCAAAAACCCTTAGTCCTCTGGAAAACATGAGCCAGGATCCAGAACCTTTGGTCCTCTGAAAACATGAGCCAAAGCCCAAAAAACCCTTGGTCCTCTGGAAAACATGAGCCAAGATCCAAAAATCCTAGGTCTCTGAAAACATGAGCCAGGATCCAGAACCTTTGGTCCTCTGAAAACATGAGCCAAAGCCCAAAAAACCCTTAGTCCTCTGGAAAACATGAGCCAAGATCCAAAAATCCTAGGTCTCTGAAAACATGAGCCAGGATCCAGAACCTTTGGTCCTCTGAAAACATGAGTCAAAGCCCAAAAAACCCTTGGTCCTCTGAAAACACGAGCTAAGACCCAAAATCCTAGGTCTCTGAAAACATGAGCCAGGATCCTTGGTCTTCCATTTTTTTTCTTTTTTTTTTTACCTCAGGTAAGCATGTCTTGTACTTATTCAAAAAATAAATAAAAATAAAAAAATAAAAAAATAAAAATTCTTTTTGCATAAACTACGTTTGGACCTGATCCTCCCACCAAGAGGTACGTAGGCAATCTCCCTCGAGATTCGGTCCACATTTTGATCCATAACATGACTTTCTGCATTTTCATCTACATGCATCATACATTCACCACGGTTAAATACTGATTGCAAAGTTAGGTGTCTCTTTCATACATTGACATTCGCTTTTCAAGCTCTGCCAATGAGGGGCATTCTGTTGACACCCTATTTTGCAACCCGCATTTAACCTCATATGGAGGGTAAAAGGGGTTCTTTCACCTCATAAATATGCATCTTGATTCTGGCCATTAGATCCTTAGTCTCATTTTACCAAAATGATCTTGATGTTGTAATGATCAAATCAACTAGTCATAAGCCCTAATCGGACCACTAGATTGAAAGTTATCATCAAGTCAAGTTTTAATGGCTAAGATGCATTATCACAAATTGAGTCCGACTATATGTGATTATGAACAATTGATTTTAATTGGTTATAAGTGTAATCAATTGGAGATCAATGATGTGTCATAATTTAATTGGTTAGGACTACATTTTATGGTGAGGTTGCATACACCTAATTAATTAGATAGTTAAACATTAATTCTTCAATGAGTAATTTGTGCAATTATCTTTTAATTAATGTAAATTTGGAACCAATTAAGTCTGAAATTGGAGTGATTAGAGCCATTTAATGTTAATTGGGGACTAATTTGGGACCTATTAATGTTAATTGTGCTGAAACCATTTTCTAACAAATAACCTCTGCTCACTATTTCATCGACATCTCTCAGAATATTTTGAGTCTGTGAATGAGGTTAATTTTCCCAGAAACTAGACATTCAGGGCTTCAATTTGAGCACAAGAATGAGACAATTCCGATCAAAATCGAGTCAGATATGATTTTTCAAAGTTGGCTCTACAAGCTATTATAGCAGCTACGGGAAAACCGAATTTTGGCTTGTTCCTCACTGCTACCAATCTTCCCATTTAATGCACCAGATTTTCCCCAAGGCTAAAATGAGGTCTAGGTTCATGATTCTTTGTCAACCCTCATTAAATGGCCTTCTATTCATATTTCCTCCACCACTACTATATAAACCCTCCCTCTCATTCATTCCAAAGGACACCAAAACCCCCTCTCTTCTCCTCTCTTGAGTTCTAGTGAAGTTAAGTAGTCTTGTCATATCTTGGTCTTCCTGAGACTCAAGGTATTGAGTGAGACTCACTCTTCCTCTCCTAACTCTTCTTTTCCCTCCACCCTTTGGGTCTCTACTAAGAGTCTCCTCCTCCATCACATGGATCTTGCATGAAGGTATAATCTCTTCCCTTAACTTGTTTCTTGTATTGCCATGATGAGAATTTAGGATTAAAGCATGATAGTAATCACTTAAATTTCCTTGAATATGTTTGAATGTTCTTAATTGTTCTTATATGTTCTTCACATGTTCTTGATTGTTCATCACATGTTCATGCATATCACTAGTTTTAATCTTAAATCCACATAAAAAATATGAAAAACATGTTTGTTTAATAATTCTTTCAAATCCTTGAATCTAGGTTATCACCGTCCACACACATTCACTAGAGTTTATTTTTCAATCCAAATGTAATGCTCAATAAATTGAATTAGAGCTTATCACATGCACACACATCAAATTCAACATACAAATTGATTGACATATTGGATGATATGATATGAATGTTGGCCACTATAGTTTAGAAGACTGGTTTCACCGGGCAAGGTGGGTGCCTAACACCTTCCCACCTTGTAACATAGCCTTCGAACTTAGATCAAGGGTTGATAGACCAATTCTTATCCTTGTAATTTTCAATTTCTAGATTGTAACTAGGAAACAAAGCCATGTACTTTATCTTAGATTGTATCTAGGACCAAAACCATGTAATTTTTCTATGATCAATGTAAATTCAATTGCAAATTAATAAAATGAGGAATTTTTCAATTATGGTTTTCTTATTTTTCCAATAATTAAATAAGTGGCGACTCCATTGTAAAACCCTTAATCTAAAGGGGTAAATATAACTAGTCGAATCTCCATTTTGAGAGGCAATAACACGACTCCACCCATTCACATGAGTTTGGCCTAACATCCCTAAAAAAGGGGGCCGGGGGCGCGGTCTCTCACAATACTCAATAAAAATCACCACATGTTTCTCAGAAAATAAATGAAATAAAAATCACCACATAACAAAAATCAATACACGTTCTATCTTATTAAAAATTAGAAAAAAAAATAATCAAAAGTAGTATTAAATTGAGGTAATAATTTTAATACGGAGTAATCACATTTATTTTAAATATATAATTTGACTAATTATCTATATTTTATAATAAAAATTGTGTTTAATTTTAAATATATCTATATGTATGTATGAATGCATCATGCATGTGTTACATGCTTTAAAAAAAAATTTTAATTTGACTAATTATTTATATTTTTATAATAAAAATTTTGTTTAATTTTAAATGCATTCATGCGTTTGCATGGAGTTACATGTTAGTTTTAATAATAATAGAAAATGTAATAGTTTTTTATTATAAGTTTCAAGAATTTAGCTTAATTGATAATTTTTTTTTTTTTTTTTTGAGAAACAATTGATAAAATCTATTATCATTACATAAGGGACATAGGTTTGAATCATCTCTATACCAAAATTAATCGATGCATTAATCTAACATAACAAGGAAAAAAAAAAATCAAATTCTATCATATCTCCACAAAAAAAAAAAAAAAAAAAAAAAAAAAAATCCTCCACTACAAGTAAAGTTACTTCCTCGACTTGGGCAAAATGGCCAAATACCATCAATTTTGAAAATTTTTAGCAACAAAACACTGTTTCGGAAATAAACAGGGATCTACCACTTTTTCAAGTATTCGAGTTTGGTGAACTCGAGTATCCTATTTTCTAGTTCTACCGTGGCACGATGACATGGCATTTGGGAATTAAATATTCCGCTTAGTACTCGAGCTTTAGGAGCTCGAATACTGTTCTAGCCAATTAAACCAAGTATGGCCCCTGTTACCCACACTTAAACCAAGATCTGTTACCCACACTTAGAGCACGCTCAGCTTACTCTCTCATCACTCACTTTCTCAATCTCCCTCTCAATCTTGCTATCGCCCTCTCAATCTCGCTATCACTTTCTCAATCGTCCTCTCAATCTCGCTATCATCTCCCACACGCTCTCATTCGAATTAAGTGATTAATATAAAGTTTTAAATATATCATACAACATAGACAAAGAGGGAGGTGTTAGAAGATTAATGGAATGCTCATGCATGACTCTCTCTAAGCCATTCCAGCGGAATTACAAGAAATATTATTAATTTATATGTGAGTTAAACAACAAAATTCTTTCAAGAAAAATATGCTTTTTAAAGGTGACCTAACACATTATATATCTATTTTGACACATTGCACTAATCGGGAATGCTACTAAGAAAAGATATATTCTCTTCGTTAAATACTAGTGCATTGAACAACTAGACAAATTAAGCCTATTTAGCATAATGTGTGGTTCTCTTTAAAAGTGTATTGGTATCCAACTGTAGATTAATTAGTACTTCAATCTTGCTATTTTTTCCAAAAGAAAATACCCACCATTGAGTCAAAAGCATATATAATAATGCGGCTAAGTGTTTATTTTTTCACCCTAATATTTTTATTACTTCAAAGATTAGCAATAGAAAGTGGATTCTAATTGTGAAATAAAAATTTGTAACCTGGATAATGCAATCAGGACTTTATTTATGAAAACTTATCAAAGAGGCATGATTGTTGGAAACTTTTATCACATATAATGAAAGCTAAATAAAATGATACCCCAAAAATACATTATCCACAAATATCCAATGCTCCAATCTGGCTCCGAAGAATGGTTTAGTAACTAGATAATACCATTTAGAGCATCTCCTTCATAAATACCCACAAACACCAAATGCACCACAAACAAATATTAAGATAAGGAGACATACCTTGTGACTCCAAACTGAAGATGCAGACCGACAGTGAGAGTAGATAGTGTGAGCAAGAGGGAGAGTACAGAGCGAGACCGAGACTGAGAGGGAGACCGAGAGCGAGAGGGAGACTGAGAATGAGAGCGAGAGCGAGACTGAGAGGGAGATTGAGAGCCTGTGGGAGATGATAGCGAGATTGAGAGGGAGATTGAGAAAGTGATAGTGAGATTGAGAGGACGATAGCGAGATTGAGAGGGAGATTGAGAAAGTGAGTGATGAGAGAGTAAGCTAAGTGTGCTCTAAGTGTGCGTAGCAGATCTTGGTTTAAGTGTGGGTAACAGGGGCCATACTTGGGTTTAATTGGCTAGAACAATACTCGAGCTCCTGAAGCTCGAGTACTAAGCAGAATATTTAATTCCCAAATGTCATGTCATCGTGCCACAGTGGAACTAGAAAATAGGGTACTCGAGTTCACCAAACTTGAGTACTTGAAAAAGTGGTAGATCCCTGTTTATTTCCGAAACAGTGTTTTGTTGCTAAAAATTTCCAAAATTGATGGTATTTGGCCATTTTGGCCTCCTCGACTTAATAAAAGCTTAAGGTCATGCTTTACGTCATCCTTGCGTTAACTAATATAAAAGACTGCCCCAAAAACTATCTTTAAATTTTAGATTTTTCTAGAACTTCTTGTATCAGTAGCAAATATTTATTTTTATGCCTTGAGACCTTCTTTCGTCTGAAATTAAACTGTTATATCCTCCCATCCAGCAAAAGTACACTTCCATCTGGCAACATTGTCATCTTGAAATTCAGACTTCATTTTTTAAGATCTTTTGCTTACAATTTTAATTGGTATAAAATGATTAAACAATATGTTTTTTTTTTTTTTTTTTTTTTATTACAAGATTTTCCTGCATCATTTGGATATTGGTCCAAAACTAGACAAAAATGTTGTTTGCACAAATATTGAAGCTCCACACACACACACACACATACACACAAATATATATATATGAATGGAAATAGTGTCTCAACTATTTAATTTACTCAATATTCATGAATCATGAGACATGCACTGAAAATTTTATAGACAAATAATGTGGAGCTTTTTAGTTTTTAGCATCTCAAAAACTCTACTAAAAAAAAAAGCATCTCAAAAACTCACTTATCTATTTTAACACACCCAACATCAATGGTTCCATTTTTTTTAACACTTCATTTAAATATTATTTTATTATTAATTTTTTTTTTAATTTTTACTTTATTCTTTGTTTCTTTATCTCTTCCTCTTTGTCTCTCTCTCTCTCTTCTATGAGGCAAGAACAACCACCCAAAAACACCAAGCACAACCCACCGCTAGCACAACCAACCGCCATAACCCATGACCATAAACTCACCGTTTCAAAAAATAAAAATAAAAATAAAAATAAAAATAAAAAATAAAAAATAAAAAAACTAACCACCACAAATAGGCACAAAATTGCCACAACCCACCACCCACTGCCATAAACACCCATAGCCCACTACAAATATGATTTTAAAAAAAATTAAAAAAAAAAAAAAAAAAACCACCACAAACTACCACAACCGATCATCACCACCACCATCCTAGTAAAACCCAAACTCAAACCCAAACAGAAGCCAAAATCCCCCCCCCCCCTGAAGCTTCGATTTTGAGATGAGAATAGAGAAGAGAGAGAGAAAAAAGATAAAGGGAAAAAAGAGAGAAGACTGAAGAGGGTTGGGATTTCATAGTTTCAAGATTGGGTTTAGTGGTTTCACTGATTCAATCAAGAGGGAGGGAGAAGAGGGCTGGGTGAGAGAAAAAAGAGAGAGAATGAGAGAAAGTAGAAAATGGAGAAGAGTGAAGAGAGGAAAAAAGAGAGAGATAAAACAATTTTTTAATGAGAAAACTAAATAAACAATAGTTTTTTGTCCCCCTTTGGAGCTACAGTAAACTCTTAAACATAGCAGTTTACTGTTCATAGATGGCAAATTTGTTTAGATATACTACCATCATTGTAGCATGTGTTTTAGTATTTGAGGTGCTAAAATTGCATTTTAGCAATTTTAGCACCACTACTGTGAGTGCTCTTACTACTTTATCGCAAAAATCTTTTTTTTTTTTTTTTTTGCTTTCTGTTGTGGTGATTTTTATAATGCTTCTGTGTTGTGTGTATGTTTACCTCCATCTTTTAGCTTTTCTTCTATGATTAAAATTTAGACAAAACTTATATACAGTACTTAGGTGTTGTTCATAAGGTTCTTTTCTTAAAATTCAGTCATATAACTACTTAACTAAAAACACACTTCCATTCTATGAGAAAAAAAATCATGGTGGTCCCTAATATCAAAACTATCATTATTAAAACCATATTGAACTTTCAATTAAACCATCATTTCAAGCATGCACGAAATAAATGCCATATTTGCAACAACAAAACCCTACTAAATCGTAAAAAATTAATTTATTTTCATTAAATAAGCTTACTTTCCTTTAGTTTTGTACTTCTATTAGCTACTTTTATGTTTTAAGTTTTTCTTTTTTTCATAAAAAAATAGAAATAAGAAGTTAAAAGACCAATTCAAATGTCCAGTATTTAGTTTTTTTTTTTTTTTTTAATATTAAAATTCACTAAATTCTATATTTAAATCAATTTCTTATAATAATATTTTATTAACTTCAATATTTGGTAGTTGCATGTTTATGTTTAAATTGAATACTAGTATAGTTCACTTTTTTATAGTTTATCTTTTTTTTTTCTTTTTTCTTTTCTTTATTATTATGTCTTTTTTAATATATATATATATATATATATAAACTATTAATTTAGTAACTTAACGGTTGAACCAATAAATCATTATTGCACTCCCTTGCCAATTTGATACTCAGTACTATTTTTTATAACTATGATAATTGATAAAAACTTATGATATTATACGAACTTAAAAAAAAAAAAAAAAAAAAAAAAAAACAACGAACAAACAAACAAAACAAAACAAACAAACACTTTGAGAGATTTAAGAGCCTTGTAGCCCAATTGGTATTGCACTCCCTTGCCAATTTGATACTCAGTACTATTTTTTATAACTATGATAATTGATAAAAACTTATGATATTATATGAACTTAAAAACAAACAAACAAACACTTTGAGAGAGTCAAGAGCCTTGTAGCCCTATTGGTTGGCACTTCTTGGAGTTTCTAACAAAGACGTCTAGAGTTCAAATTCCTCCACCTCACCTATCGACGTATAAAAAATTAAAAAAAAAAAAAAAAAAAAAACCCTCTAAGAGATGTGATAAATTGACTAATTGAAGTTGTAGTACAAATCAATCAAAGAATAATTTATTTCCCTAGTGGTGCCCCAAAATTTTTCCACCAAATTGAACTGATAACCATCTTTCGACTAACCTAGCCTCTTCTGTCCAATCATAATATTACTAATTCGGCATATCATGCAACACTTCATTATACGATATATAAAATGTAAGGCTAAATACTTCTCGGTGACCAATAGTGAAGTCCACATATCAGTGGTAATAGCAATTCTACTTTGATTCTTATCTATTTCATGCATTGATTTCTTCATTTCATGATCATAGATGCTTATAATGTTCTTGATTGTATTCCTAAAAACCATTATGAACAATGGTTGAAGAGAGGTTGAGTATATTCTAAAGCCAATGTGGTCAACTATAGAAAGGGATACTCATACAGGATGATCATACGAGCAAGTTCATTTCTTGATACATCTTGATCAAAATGATAAGCATTCACACCCGCCATTGAATCCACTTTATTCCGATCCCTCACCAATTTTTTTTTTATTCATATCCCTAATGTCCTTGAACTTTTTGCTAGGATATATTTTTATGTAGTCATGCAAATGTTTAGTGCTATTTCTAGGTCCCTCTACAAGCAATCTCAAACAATAATTTCACTCAACATTGTCTTTCCCATCAACTTTCTTTTTCTTAAAATAATTCCACACAATTGATTTCAATAATAACTTCCCCTATTCCAGAGTGATGTCTTTGTCAGGTTGTGTTTGGGCATCTTTTGGCCTATCCAACGAAGTTGAACAAGGGGTTGTATTATCTTCATCTACCATTACAAGAGATTAAATGTTGCCAATGGATGTGGAATATGATTAGAGCTACCAAAGCTTTCATGGAAGTCATTTTTTCTCCTAAAAAATATTTGTTTCTGATGCTAATTTAGCAACCATAAAAATGTAATTTAAATTGGACTAAAAATAAACCAATTATAATTAAGTGTTAATAATAACATGTGGTCAAGACCTAATTCATGCAAGTGTATGTTACCATTAAAACTTGTTTCTTTGATATATTTCAATCTGATGATTTGATTAAGGCTTAGGAACTGTTGTTTTGAACGTTATAACTTCAAGATTTATTTCATGCAATGCAATTGGAAATTAAAGAATCAAAATTATAGTTTATCCATGTGATGCAATGTAATGGCGATACATAATGGGATACAATGTGCAATACAAATGTAATGCAGGTGAGGTTAAATGGGAGTTGCAAAATGGGGTGTCTACACACTTTGGCCAATTAGGGTGTGAAATTTATGATCAAGGTCATTAATAGAATTTTTTTTCAAGTGTACAATTACCATTATACCCTTCTGAGATGAGAAAGTAACACATGATTGAAAAGGAGGGTTGCAAAATAGGGTGTCTAAATAAGGGGAGGTTGTTAACAATTGATTTCATTTGATTAAAATAATAAAAAAATATATAGAGATTTGCTCTTTTTGTGGGTTGAAGTTGATGCTTGAGTTTCAAAACTCCACACCGAGACACCCTATTTAGCAACTCCCATTTAACCTCACTTACATTGCATTGCATATTATCATCATCTTATGTCTCTAGGGCAAGATTGTAATTTCAGCCATTTGATCTCTAAATACATTTCATGAAATGAATATAGAGGTCATAATGATCAAAATGATAGTTCATGAGTATTAATCAGGCCACCGAACTAAAAGATATAAAAATAAAAATAAAAACAAGTTTTAACAGTAAAGTGCACTTGCATGAATTAGGTCTTGACCATATGCAATTATGATAGCTTAATTTTAATTGGTCTAATTTTAGTCCAAATTCAATTTGATGATATGTCATAATGCTATTGGTTGAAGATAAAGTTTATGGTGAGATTGCATGCATCCAATTTAATCTGAAGTCAAAGCATTTATTAATTCCAGGAAAAAAAAAAAACTGGCAAAAATTGATTAATTAAACAAGTAATTAATTAATTGGACTTCTCTTGAATTAATTTGTAGACCTTGAGAACCAAGAAAATCTGAAAAGGAAGTCAAAATTTGGAAGAATCAAATCCTAATTAAAAACAAAAACAAACGAAAACGAAGAAGGAAAGGACCCAATAAATTTGGGACCAAGTGCGATTGGTACTTCGACCAAATCCCCTAGATATTCTTCCCTTTTAAGTTAGTTGTACTCTCCACTCAGTTTAACTTTGATCCTACATTTTTCCCTTCTAGAAAACCTAATTTGCCTGAGTCCCACAATACCTAAACCACATCTAGTATAGATACCACCATCCATCATTAGTCCAAAAGGGAGACGAAGTACATCAGAAACTTCATAAATTCTCAGAATGTTCTAGCTTGGAGTGCTCAAGAGTGCTAATGCATGCATGTTGTCGACACCGTGCTTTGTCCAGCCTCGACTAATGCGTCAAAACAATGACAAAAATTCAAAAAAAAAATGAAAATCATGATTTTTAATGCCAAAAATGAGTAATAAATAAATACAACATGATCTAATGGTGAAAAAAATTTTACAATAATTAAATCCATTCTGATAAGAATTAACACCAAAACCCCTAACTCAAGATGATCAAAAAGTTGACTTTTGGATTCGACCATCCAATCGGGTTGAATTTTGGACCATCTCGTAGGTCATATTTTTCCCTTCGAAATGACTATTCATGGGCCAAAATCGGAGTTAAAACAGATGAGATATCAATATAACACTAAAATCCTAATTAAATGTTTCACGTTTTTTTTTTTTTTTTTTAGGTCAAAATGGTTGTTTTTAGACTAATTTCACGCAATAAAACTGTACCAACTAAACAACAAATGGAGCGATCCGTCAGAGCAAGGTTGAAGTATGATGTCTTGACTATCTCTCACAAAAAAAGGCTCGATGATATCTGCTACAAATTGGAAGAAATGAATTTTTCAAGAAAAAGTATCATAGAGTTCCTTGCATTGCGTCACCTCTCTTTCAGACGCAATATCTTGGCGATCGTAACTCCAAATTGAGCAAGGCTAGAGCCTATGGAAATTTGATATCTAGAGATTTCTAGGGACATCAAGTTTAAAGAAATCAGAGCTTGGAAAAGCCCTCAAGAAACAGTATAAAAATCAGACTAGAAATCGAATAGCCAAAACTTGGAGGAAAAGTAGGAGGCTATGTCACATAGCCTCCTACTTCCACTATATATACCCACTTTTGTTTTTGAAAAAAAAAAAAAAAAAAAAAGAACTAGAAATACCGAAAAATAGGCTTGAAAATTTATCTCTCTCTCTCTCTCTCTCTCTCTCTCTCTCTCTCTCTCTCTCTCTCTCTCTCTCTCTCTCTCTCTCTCTCTCTCTCTCGTTCTTCCTTAGGAAATCCCTCAAAATTTTCAGCCCCTCCTTTCCTTCATAAAAAAATAATTCTTTTTGGGTAAGTGGGTAAGTTGTAAGGGAATGAGTTAGCTTCCATATAGCTAGACCCATTCCTTGTTTCTCTTTTCTTTGTAACATCATACATTATATATATATATATATATATATGTTCTTTTTTATTCATTGTCTCCTTATATTCTTGCTTTTAAATTCCTAGTTCTATATTTACTTTATTTTCTTGTTGTGTATTTATCTCATTATCTTCTTGTTCATTTTTATTTATTTGTGTGTATATTGTTGTATTATTGTACATGCTGTGGGTTTCCTAAATGGGTAATATACCTTTACCTAGACATTATATGAGAAGTACCCTTAGGGGGGAGAATTCTCACCACTTCTAGGCATCTAGGAACAATATTTATTGTTCCATTTATTTTGTTGGTCATCTATTTACATTGTTCATATATGCTAGTTTATTTGCTCCTTGCTTTTATATTTTGTTCATCCCCATCTCCTTTTATTTATTGCACCCTTTATTATTATTATTATTATTATTATTATTATTATATATGGGTTGGATTCAAGTTACACTTGGTATAACTCTAAGTAATGTTACACCACCCAATAACTTGTTATATAATTCATATTCTGAAAATCTCACCGTTGAATTACATATTTTATATTTTCTTACCATTCATTCTAATTTTCATGTCAATTAGATGCTATTTACCATTTGATCCATAAAATCATTTTTTATGCATTATTTTAAACTACAAAAACTTAAATTTAAAAAATTGTTTGATGATATAGCTATTAATTTTTTATCACCTTGAAATTTTGTAAGCATGAAGAATATACGAAGATAATGTAATTTAACGATGGATTTATCAAAATTCACAATTAATTAAAAAATATATTAAATAGTGTAATATTGCTTAAAATTATACCAAGTGTAACTTGAACCTAACCCTACATATATATTGTGATATATTGTTCTCATCTCTCTCTCATCACCCAAAAATATTTTCTGCCCATTTTTTCCTAAATGGGTTCTAAACCTTGCTTTAATCACAATATGTGTATGTTGCCTTAGAAAATGGTGATGGCTTGTACTTCCAATAAACATTTAAATTCCAAGTTATTTACTCTTCTTATCATTTAAATTCCAAATTATTTACTTTCTTTGTCATTTAAATTCTAAGTTATTTAATTTTCTTGTCATTTAAATTCCTAGCACTTTACTTTTCTTGTCATTTAAAGTCCAAGCAATTTATTTTTATGTCTTGTATTTACAGTCCTTTACTTTTATGCACTTTACTTTCTTACTTTTTTAATTTCTAGCACTTATTTATAATTGTTGCTCTTTATTCTTTCTCATATACATTGTTGCCACAAAATAAAAGTTTGGGTAAACAAATCTCTAAAGGTGCTTTCTAAAAGAAAATGATTTTCAAAAATTTTTCTCTTTTCAAGAAACTGCTTTCAAAAACCTTCATTGTTTTTTCTCAAACCCCAAAAAAGGGTCTTTTCTAATAGAAAAATCTTTCTTCTTTCAAAAAAATGGTTTCCTTTTGTTACAATATTAGAAAACCTTTCTTTAAAAAAAGAAGTCTTTTGAACAAGCAAAGTTTCTAAAAATGAATAATATTTTCAAAAAAAAAAACCATGGGACTTTTGGGATCCAAACCTTTTTTTCTTTAAAAATAAAACCCGTGGATACTCTTTTTTTTTTTTTTTAAATAATTCTTTCCTCAAAATTCTTTTCCTTACAAAAAATATTTACAATACAAGTTTCTTTTTATTACAAAAATCATGGGATTTTTAATTCAAATAATTTCTTCTTATTACAACGAAAAACCAATGCAACTTTTCAAAAACAAAAAATCTTCTCCACAAACCCTTTTTTTTTTCCAGAATTACCCTTTTTTTACCCCCAAAAAAAAAAAAAAGTCTTTCAAAACAAAGCCCATTTTCTTAAAACTTTATCATCAAAGTAAGAATTATGGGACTTTTTAAAATCAAAACCTGTTTCTTTAAAAGAAAAGCCCATGAAATTCTAATCAACTTCTTCCAAAATTCCCTTCTTCTTTGTTTTTCTCAAAATTGGTATTTTTACAACAACAAAAAAAAAAGATTTTCAAAACAAAATTTTTCATAAATGCCATGGAATTTTCAGATCCCACTCTAAAAAAGCATGGGCATTCTTTTTTTCTCTAAATAAATTCTTTACAAAAACCCTTTTCAAAAATAAAAACTTGTTTCCATAAGGAAACTCCCTATTTCAAACTTTGCCTATTCAAAATAAATCTTTTTTTTTTCTCATAAATAAAATAGTTTTTAAAACTTCCTCTCTTTTATCTAAATAATAATAATAATAATTGTAATAAAACCTTTTCCTCACCAAAAAATGTTTTTCCAAAACTTTCTTTTCTCTAAAAGTTAACGTTTTCAAGAAAAAGAGAAACCCATTTTACAAAAAATGTGCAAACTTGTTTCTTCTTCAAGCATACTTAACAATCTTTTCAAAATAATTCGTACATCTTTTTTTAGCATTGTTGTTTAAAACTTTTTCTTAGGATTGCATCTTTAGAGATTTGTGCCTATGGTTCAATTTCATTGAACCAATAGGCACCAATCAAGCTTACATGATCCCTTCCTTTTTTTGGCACTAATGTTCTTCCTTTGTGGTTTTTCATGATAAATGAGAAAAATATGGTGGATGACAAAAATATGTTGTGTATGTTCATGTTAAATATGTATAGTATATAAATATTCACATGCTAAATATATAATAAATAAATATTCACATGCTATTGTATATATTAGTTCTTGCTATGTGATAAAATGTTTCTCACATGCTATGCATATCTACTTCACATGCTTTGTTTGTAAATAAATCCTTGAAATAAATATTCCCATGCTACGTTATAAATAAATAAATACTCACATGTGTATATATATTGTTTGTACCAAACTTTTTCAAAAACCAAAATGCCAAGTATCTTATTTCTTCACTAAAAAGATAACTTTAGAATTAAATTAAAATGGGGTACTATCTTTTGGATAGGCAATGTAGGGTGCCTAACAACTTTCCCACACATTACCGAACTTTTGAGTCCAAAATCTTTGGTTTGAGACTTTTGGTTTACCTTAATTAATAAACCCTTAAAAAGTTGGTTTAGTTAATTAGATAACTTAAAAAGAATTAGACAAATAGGTAACCAATTACACCTAATACAAAACTAATGATTGGTGGCGACTCCTAAAATAAAAATAAGAAAAAGGGACTCACACACACATACACTTCACCCTAGAAATACATGCACACAAAGAGTTACGTCGCTAAGGACCCAATGTGAGATAAACAAAAAAAGGAAGAATGGCCCTAACCAAGCTTTTTCTTTCCATTTTTTGGGGCGTCCACACATGTAAGGTTTTTAACCCCTTCTCTTTATTTTATGCCCCGACTTTTTATATTAAAGCATGCTTTAATTTCTTAGTTATTCACATGTTCTTGTTTGCTAGCATGTTAGATCTAAGTTGTTCTTAGTCTTGCATGAATTAGAGCTTTTCAATTCAAATTATGTGTCCACATGCTTTCAAACTAGGGTTTTCCAATTCAAATAACATGTTCATATACTCTTAAATTTAGGGTTTTTCACAAATCACACACATATTCACCATATCTTTCAATATCAAATCTATACATGCCTAGAATCATAGTTTGAAAAACGGGACCATGCTGACCAGTCAAACCGGTTCAATTGAGAACTGGGTACAATTTGGTTTGGTAAAAACTCCTAAAATCGCCCAAAACAAGTCAAAAATCAGCTAAAATCAGTAAAAATCAAGAATTGGGTGCAAAAGCGATTCATTGATTGTATCGGTTTTTTAAACCATGCCTAGAATAAAGCTTCATCATGCTTATAAATGTTTGTTTTAATATCTTTACAATCATATGTTCTTGGATGATATAAATTTTTGAATGATATGATATAATCATTGGACATCACAATCTAGAACATTGGTTTCACTAGGTAAGTTGAGTGTCTAACACCTTCCCAATCGTGTAACCCAGCCTCTGAACTTAGATCAAAGGTTAGTAGATTAGGCTTTTCCCTTGTAATCTTCTCTTTCTAGATTGTAACTAGCAAACAAAGCACTGTACTTTTGATTTAGATTGTATTTAAGACCAAAGTCATGTAATTTTTGTAATCTTCTCTTTCAATTCTTTTTTATTTTTTTCCAATTAAATGAGTGACAACTCCATTGTAAAATCCTTAATCTAGGAGGGATAATAACATCAATAGAACCTAGAAACATAAGACAATGTTTTTTCACGAAAAAAATTCAGTCAAATTTTGGATGAAAATGTGCCCGGGTCTCTTGAGAGGCAATAACACAACTCCACCCTATTCGCGTGTGTTAATAGCTAAAACCATTTGAGAGGCTTTAGGCCTAAGGGGATGCAATCTCTCACATAAGCCAAGTTCAATTAATATCAATTATGCTTAATGATTCAAGATTGGATTAAAAACATGCACACCATATCGCAATAAGCAAAGCAAAAGCAAAGAACACAAGCGATTTGGTGACAAATAAACTTAAGTTGAGAAAAATTCTCTAATGACTTAACCACCAACCCCAAAGGCACTATAATAAAATGGAAGTTTACAACAAATTTAACCATAAATCTATTGCTACCTCATGTAAACTTACTGATGTGACCCCACACAACTCCGAACCCTTGTTGGACTCTATCGAATGTGAAGCATTCATGACTTCAATTCACTAAGCAACTTGTTTATTTATTGAATGAATCAACTTCAACTAGATCACCGAATCTTTAGAATTCTTCACTTTGAACTCTAGTTGTTGCTTTGAGAGAGCTTGGAAATCTCCAACCTTGTGTGTACAATGCACGACTCTCAAAACATCTCAAATAACATGCCCCAGGTCTCCTTTTATACTTTGGCTTGAAATTTACAAAGCCATAGATGCACAACGGTTGATTAAGTTAAAATAGGATTTTGTTAGCATGATTCTCAAGAATACAAATCTCATGTCCTAGTTTTTGTATCCCACTTTATGCTCCATCTATTACGGTATTCCATGTGTATGATTTTTTCCTATTTTAAACTTGGATTATTTAATAATACGAAGAGCAAAAAGGAATACATGACAAATTGCGATTTGTAGAGTAAAAAAAAGAGCACAAAAAGTGAAACAAAGGATTTGTATTCTAATTCTTGATAGGTCAAGCCATGGTCTCGATAAGTCAACCTAAGCGATTCTCGAACAATCAACTTAATGTCAAGCAAGTATCGAGATTCCGGAAACTTCACTTATTCTTGAGCATAAATTTGGACTTGTCTTGTCTTCCCTCTTCATAACAACTTCAAAAAAAAAAAAAAAAAAAGACAATACTCCTATAAGATCATTCATGATTTACCAACCTAATACTATGGACTCAACCTACTCAATACTACTTCACCCCACCATCCCTCCCTCTCTTGAGGAGGTATCTCACTTAGCAATTCCATAAGTAATCTCCCCAAATTAAACAACCTTAAAAAATAAAAAATTTATTGTTAGCTAATCATCCTGTGATAGCATTTATTTCTCGAAATGGGTTGTCTTATAAACGACTGATCAATAAATATTTATGATTTACCAAATATTTTCATAGAGTTTTAAGTTAAAAGAATTGATTTTTTTTTTTTTTGGGTTTACAAAACTAGTTTCTTTAGTTTAAACAAACTAAATCTACATATGAAACAATGCCTGTTGAAATCTGATTTTATTTTATTTAAAATCTGGTTCAAAATCAGAGAGCTGAACCGGCCCTATAATTTGTCAACACCTCTCTCTTTCACAATCTAACAGGTACATGAACGTTATTGCTTGCTTGTTAGGCAGGAGGACCTATCTGACTACGAGGATGTAGAAAATAAAGTTACTTGCATATGCAGATGCAGACAAGGACGTCCACATGAGATGATAATTGATAAAACTTCTTAGCTTTGGGGAGGTGTACAGACGAAGACATCATGAAACCCTACTATGCGAACAAAAACAAACCACGTGTATGTCACACTCTCAATACGTCCTTCTTCAACTAACGGTTGAGGAATGTCCTCGTCTCCAATTCTCTTAACTTCACATACTAAATATCACATTTTTGGCACGTGGCAGAACATGTGAATCAAGACTGATTGTCCCCCGCATGCATGTCATATCTTCTTATCGGCTCAGTGCTTTAAGACGGAAAGTTTTTCTAACTTTTTTATTTAAAGATAAATAGATAGAATCTTAACTTCTCATGCTCAATCCAAGGTCGTTTTTTGTCATCAGATTAAGAACCAATTAATTGGTGGTGTGAACGAGATTCAAACTTCAACTTGATTGTTAAATGACAAAAAACTTTATTAATTAAACAAACTAAAATCGACAAGATTTTATAACTTTTTGTTAATTAGCATATATACGTTGGATATATAGTAAAAGCATATTAGTAAATCTTTAATTATGATTGTATAGGTTTTTTTACTGATTTTTGCTTAGTTTAACTTTAAAACAGGATTAAAAATTCAATGTCATTGTTGATTCTCCTAATTGTGATAATTAATGCTCAATAAATGCATTTGAATTGTAAGGGTTTTTGGAGATTCTGTTGTTTGGAAGGAATTAGTAAGAAACAACAAACAAAACGACGTCAAAATCATTTGTCTGAGATTCTCCGATTGACTAGTCTCAGATTTACATATCTCTCCTACTCCATCACCATGTGATCCTTGTCACCTTGAAAGATAGCACCGCAGGGAATGTTCACGAGCGCACATGACTACTATCCTACCCACCTAGCATGGGCCACTCTTAGTACGTAAAAGCATATTTGGAGGCCAGTTTGAATTTTTTTTTTTTTTAAAGATAAAAACAAATCTTAATTCATTTGTTTATGTACGGCTTTTTAAAGTTAATGATAGCTATAATGATACTTTAACTAGCGTATCAAAAAAAAAAAAAATGATACTTTAACCAGCTTTTCATAAAAAATTAATTCAAATGCACATCAATGGTGGAAGGGTTTTGGTGCCTACCTACAAGCATATATATTTGAATGCCACTTTGGGATTTTTTTTTTTTTTTTTTTTTTTTTAAGATCTTAATTAATTTGTTTATGTACAGTTGTTTCAAGTTATCTTTAACTATAACTAATGGGACTTTTTTTTACCTACTTTTAATAAATAAATAAATAAATAAAAACTAATTCAAATGCACATCAATAGTGCAAGGGTTTAGGTTGGGTTGGGTTGGGTTGGCATCTTGCCCTAAGAAATAAAGGCTCAAATCTTATAAATCCGTACATTTCGTCAGTAATTATATTTGAGATGTTAAGTTCTGAATCCAATTTTGCATTCTTGGTTTACTCGTGCAATGCACTCACTACCCAAAAAAAAAAGAGGTCCTATGGCCGCGTTTGTAGTGATATGAACATTCTGTTGTGCATGATTGGTTAAGCTTCTTTCTATCTTATTAATTAGGTCTATCTCGAATCTGGATGATCTTTTTTTCCCCTGTTTATATATATAATCTTTGAAAGAATTGACTCCAGAAATTTTTTTTCCAGGAGATCATTAAAACATTTAAATTAAACAAAATTTAATTAAGAAAAAAATACTTAAATATATCGAGTTGTTGACATAAACAAAACACAAACATGTGAATACATGAAGTTTTATAATTTTCTTTTACAAGTTTTCATATTTTAAAATTATTTTATGATAATTCATTATCAGTTGTTATTATCTATTGTCAATTTAGGTAGATGTGAGCATTTTATTTTGTTAAGTTTATATAACATTTAAATTTTTATGCAATTGTCATTATCTTTTTTTTTTTTTTTTTTTTTGATGGGTCATTATCTATTTTTTATTTTTTTTATAAAAATATTATAAACTAAATAAGAAAACTCAACCCAACGAAACTATATTAATTACTGAACCACATAACCGCATTCATCCATATATAAATAATACACTAAATGCCTATTTAACCAATCAAATGCTTGAACAATCACTAATTTTGCTTTTGTTTTCTTAAATCACTAACATTATAATAAAGAGTTATGGGCAAAATTTAGGTACAGTACCTTAGGTTCCCTATTTAAAATTTTGACATCTGTCCAATTTAACAATTCCAACAAATGACGTTAAAACTTTTTTTTTTTTTTCATTCTTCCTTCTTTTTTCCTATTTTGCAACTGCAAGAGAACCCACAGCTTCAAATCTCCAGTTGCCTCTAACTGATGAAGCAAAAATGAAGATAATAAAGGGAATTCCAAATTCCAATCCAAAACTCAGAAGCTAAATTGCAAAAGCAAAGCTAAAATACAGAACCAAACAGGAAAGATCAAAATATCAAAAAATAAAAGCCAGATCTACTGGGTTTCAAACCAAAAAAGGGACCTTTCTCCCTCATTTTCTCAATAACTAAACAGAAAAGATCAAAAAATAAAAGCTAGATCTAATGGGTTTCAAACCAAAAAACAGACCCTTTTCAGCTATACCCGAAACTTCCACACTCTTAACATCAACAAAGCCATCGTCACAGCCTCTTTCATTATTTTGTCCATAGAGAGAGAGAGAGAGAGAGAGAGAGAGAGAGAGAGAGAGAGAGAGAGAGAGAGAGAGAGAGAGAATCATAGATCAGAAAAGAAGAAAGGAAGCAGATCCACACACACCGAGAGAGAAAGAAAGAATCACAGATCAGAAAAGAAGAAAGGAAGCAGATCCACACACACCGAGAGAGAGAGAAAGAATCATAGATCAGAAAGAATCAAAGATCAAAAAAGAAGAAAGGAAGCAGATACACACACACCGAGAGAGAAAGAAAGAATCATAGATCAGAATAGAAGAAAGGAATCATACACACACCAAGAGAGAGAGAGAGAGAGAAAGAGATATGAGATTTTCTTTTTTCTTTTCTTTTCTTTTCTTTTTTTCCTTTTTTTGGGTTTTGGGTTTCGTAGAGAAGGTCATAGGTGGTTTGGAGTCTGAGAAGTTTTAGGTGTGGAAGAGAAGCTGTTTGGAGTACAGAAAAAAGAAGGAAGAAGGAAAAAAAAAAGCTTTAACGCCGTTTCTTTGAGCAATTAAATGGTACAGATGTCAAAATTTTAAGTAAGAAACCTAAGGTACTGTACCTAAAGTACTGTACCTAAATTTTGCCAAAAGTTATTATAATATAATAACAATATACATGTAACAAACTCTCTACATTTCATAATTATTAAATTATATAAAGTTAAATTATATTTATATTATACATGAACACGTTCACACACACCACAATTCACACAAATAACATTATAACAGACATATAAAAAATAAAAATAAAATAATGCACACAATCAGTATGAGATACACATTCACTTTTTTTTTTTTTTTTTTTTTTTTGCATATATTATAAATTTATAATAAAGAGAAGGATATTCACAATTCACAAACACTCACTCTAAGATACGAAGATACTAAGAAAGTGAAACAGAGAAGATAAATGAGATGAGATCATATCTCTCTCTCACACACACAGAGATGTGATGTGTTGTTATTTGGTTTTGAGATGAATTGATTTGCGTTCTTGTTTGGTTTTCGGCTAGGCTAATATGTGTTTAGGGTATGGAAGATTTAACTCAAGGTAGGGCTAGAACCACTTAGATGGGTGGGGGGGCAGGGGCATGGCCACCCCAAACTTTTCCAATATTAGAAAATTACCACTAAATTTTCCTAAAATTTTCAAAATATGTATGGTTGACCTCCCAAACTTCTCAAATTTTATATTTTTACCCTTAAATTTACAAAAACATTTTATAAGAAATATAGTTAGCCCCTCAAACTCTTCATATTTTTTGTATGATACTCTTAAATTAGTTCAACAATATATATATATATATATTCAAGTCAGGGGGTTCATTTGAACCCTTGAACAATATGTACAACCGCACATGTTTGAAAATTTCATTTCTTTTAGGTACAATGTATTTTTATTTGACATTTTTTTTTTTTTTGGGGAAAAAAAGCTAATAAAAATAAGTTATCCAAAAAACATTAATTAGTTTATTTTTGTAAACATAAATCTCAAGTTTAGGAATCAAACAATTGAAAATAAATTTCAAATATAAAGTTGTATTGATGAATGAGTGAGTACAATTCTATGTGTATAATTCTTTTACAATAGAATGCTCTTGTGGGCATAAGCGCCCGTGAATGAGTGGTTTCCTTGTGGGAAGTATGCCTCAACCTAGGGTGGACCGAGCGGAGGGTGAAAATAGAGTCGCCACCTAGATTAGGTCTAAGAACCATATACATAGTGCCCTTGTGAAAGGACTGATCTTTAGCAAAGCACGTATCTAGAGTTTAGGTATGGGGATAGGAAGGTGTTAGGCACCCAACCCCACCCCACCCTTAGGTTGGCCTCCACTCATTGTGTTCCAGATCCTAATCCCATAAAAGGATCTTTTAATTGGTTATTCTAAAATCACACACACACACTAACATGCAGCTAAACACACAACATGGCATATCATCCCAAGAACCTAGCATTCATCTATCATGGCATTCATATTCATTTATCCAAGGGCAGCAAGGCACATCACAAGGCAGTAGCATAAATAAAGCATTGACACAAACATTCAAGTATTCAAGCATGTCATCATGACATCCATTGAACATATTCATGATGTTCATCCAACAACTCATGTTAAATAATCAAATACATATGCATATTCACATGCATGACTTACCTCGCTTACCTCGCAGCATGACAACACCTATGCATCATTAATGCATGTTCATGTTCATATGCATGTTCATAGTGTTCATCAAGCTTAAAACCCTAATCATGTCATCTAAGCTAAAGCAAGTAAACATGTTATTCCTACTATTCTAAGACCTAATCATTCAAAATCTAACTAAACATAAGCTAAAACATGCATTTAAGCATAAAAAAAAATAAATAAATAAAAATAAAAATAAAAATAAAAAAACAAACAAACAAACAAACAAACAAGTTCTAAGTTTCTGGGCTAAGCTTGCGTATGCATGTACAAGCTTGCGTACACAGGGTCATGGACGTGCATACGCATGCCTACATACGCATCCCTGCCCAGAAACACAGTATGCAACACCAATCAAAACCTAACCTAAACAACCTAACATGCCTTCTAATTATCAAAGCAGTAAACCTAAACTACACAAAAGAATATTAAAGCAGAAAAACAGTTATAAAAACAAACAAAGAAAGAGATAAAGGCAAGAACAATAACTCACAAAAAAACTTCTACAACTTAGTTTTGACCGTTCCCCTTGGTGAATCTACTAAACAAAATACCTAGAGGGTTAGTAAATTTAAATAGAAGGCTTTGGACTAAAATAAGTCCCAGCCAAGAAACTTTTAGTTTAGGATGCTTTTCAAAGTAAAAGCTTCTCTTGAATCACTTTTTTGGAGTAGATTCTATGTGTTTTTGGGAAAAGGGCCGTGGGACATTTTTATAGTGTTCAAAGAGAAGGGGCGGAGGCAATCCCAAGTGATATGGGATTGCCTCTGCCACAATTTTGAGTAAAAAACATTTCTTATAGAAATTCTAAAAGCCTAGCTGCATATGCATGCTCATGGCTACGTATACATGGGGTTAAGGATGCGTACACAAGCTTAAGGCCACGTACCCACCCTTAGGGTTTTTGCAAGGTTTTTCTTTCTTCATGGGGTTAAGGATGCGTACGTAGGCTCAAGGCCACGTATGCACCCTTAGGGTTTCTACAAGGTTTTTCTTTCTTCCAAAAGCGTCTTTTAGCTAAAGATTTTCCATAGCTAGGCCCTAGATCAACCCTAGACCTTCTAGTGTTATCGTCATTGGGGAACGAGGGCTTGAGTCATAAGGGGTAAAAAATGAGGTGTTTACAACTCTTTCAATTAAATCTCCTTGAAAAGTTATTTAATCCAGGGGCTATTCAAATGAAGTTTTGATTCAAACACAAAATGTTTTCTCCACTTTGGTTGGAAAATTGATTGAACGGTTTTTACAATGGAAGTATGATGAATCTCTAGCCATGAGTTTGTTAGAGACTCCTTATTCTTTGTGTTCTTCAAACGTTCTCTGTATTCACAAGCTTTGTGAGGAAATTCTTCAGAACTTTAAAGGCTTGATTCCATAGTTTTGATAATTTGAGTTTTTTTTTTTTTTTTTTTTTTTTTTGAAAATTTTGGAGGCTTTTGAAACTTGATTCTAGATAAACCTCTAAATTTATAAGCCAAAGTTTCTAAAACACTTTCAAAATTGGTCAAGAATGAGCTATGGGTGGCCCTTTATTCATAGTGGTCTCCCACTTTAAATTAAAGATAAGTTGTTTATTTTGATTGACTTAAAATAAACAGTCTCACTAGGACTCATGTTTGTTGATAGTTATCTCTAATTTTATTTATTTTATTAAAAATAATTATTAACTAATTTTATTGGAAGACTTGTTTCCATCTTGTGGGTGCAAGTGTTAATTTGCTAGTATGATGTCAACTTGGATGACACAAAGCACTATTTGATTTGTTTTATTTAAGTAGTTTAGTAACACATATAAATTTAGGATTTGTCACTAAAATTTTAATGAGACATGTTGTAATTTGCTTAATTGTTTTTCACTTCCTACAATTTTATTTATATTAAGCTTGTTAAAATCTCATTTTTCGGTAAAATTATATTTTTATATAACTTAATTTTTAGATTAGATAGGTAATATAATTGGCCTCTCTTAAGGTTTCAAGAAATTACAGTTTTCACTACTACACACCATTGGCGTGATGGTCACTTTATAAGTACAAGTTTTTGTAAGGTGGGGGGCAAGGGACAAGATTCAAGTTGTTAGGGTCATATTTTCTATGTAATTGGCTAATCCTTTTACAAAATGCATTTTCCATATAATTGGGTAAATCTAAGTTTAGTTTAATGTATCAAGTAGTATGTTGTTCAAACATATCAAGTAGTATCATTAAAGACATAAAAGTTGATCCAAGAAACAAGTGAAGAAAATCTATTTCATTAAAGTTTGACACAATCCCGACAGATGCTACTATCGAAGATTAATGGAGAAACTCGATACAAGCTCAATCTATCGAGATCTACGATTTCAAAAATCTTAGATCTGAAATTTGGTCTGTGATGACTTGAATGATTAGGGCTTTTCTTCTTACAACCCTAGTCATATATAAGGTTTATTTCAAAAGTCATCAAGTACAAAAACAGAGACTTAGAACGCATATACTCTGTGAGAAGCTACTGCATATGTACGTCTTAGGGTTTTGTAATCAAGTGCTTCTTGATCTTCATTGTTTATGAAGTGAAGAATTTTGTAGCCAATAACAATTAATCAAGTTGCTGGAGTTAGTCACGTACTGAGATCTATGCAAATGAATTAGTCACATATTAGAGATTTGTGCAACAAAGGAAAGAAGTCTTCTACAAGATCAAGTCCAATTGGGTATTGGAGCAAAGATTCAATTGTAGGTTAGTATTTTGGGATAGGCTAGGGTAGTGGTAAGATTTTTCATACTTATGATCGCTTGATTATTGATTAGTGGATTCTTAGGAGTGATGACCTTAAATTCACCTGGTAGGATTTTTGCCTTGCGAGAGGTTCTTCCCATTTGTCAAAAAATCACCGTGTTAGTTTATTTCCGTTGCATATAGTTTATTTGGTGATTTGTTGCTGCCTCCACGATTTACATGTAATTTGACCTGGTTAATCAACTTTGATAATTGAATTAATTTACCAATGTCAATCTATTTTAACCCAACACAAGTCTTCAAGAGAGAGATTCACACACATATATACTTAAATTATGCTATAGTCAGATTTCTATCTGGGATAAAAAAAAAATATAAATAAAATAACATTCCTCCAAAACATTTCAAGAAATAACACTGTTAAGAGGTTTAAGTAAATATAATAAATAAATTCATTCCCCTAACGCCGTTTCTTCCTAACCGTTCTTCCTAACGGAATATTCTAGTTTAAAGAAAAAATACAAAGGTTCGGAAAGTGTCGTTTTGTGAATTCTCAAGTGAAAATGTAATAAATAAGTTCATGCCCTCTCACACCGTTTCTTCATTACGGAATATTCTAGCTTAAAGAAAAAATACAAAGGTTTAGAAAGTGTCATTTTGTGAATTTTAAAGTGAAACTGGTATAATTTACTCGTTTTAATAAACCACACTACATTGATATTTGACAATGTGTGATGCCCAGTTCCTTATATTAAATACAACGGTATGGAAAGTGTCGTTTTGTGAACACTCAAGTGAAAATGTAATAAATAAGTTCATGCCCTCTCACACCGTTTCCTCCTTACAGAATATTCTAGCTTAAAGAAAAAATACAAAGGTTTAGAAAGTGTCGTTTTGTGAATTCTGAAGTGACACTGGTATAATTTGTTCCTTTTAATAAACCACACTACAATGATATTTGACAATGTGTGACGCCAAGTTCCTTAGATTAAATACAAAGGTACGGAAAGTGTCGATTTATAAATTCTCAAGTGAAAATGTAATAAATAAGTTTATGCCCTCTCACACTGTTTCTTCCTAGCAGAATATTCTAGCATAAAGAAAAAATACAAAGGTTTGGAAAGTATCTTTTTGTGAATTTTCAAGTGAAATTGGAATAATTTTTGCTCCTTTTAAAAAACCACATCACATTGATATTTGAGAATGTGTGACGCCCAGTTCCTTAGATTGCTGGTTCGATTGCACTGCACAAATTTTAGAGAGCAAAAAAAAATCATCAATGTCAAAAGACACATAGTCGTTTGAAACAAACATTTATATAATCTAACTTATGTAGAATTCTGGGTTTTACTATACTATCAGAAAGGTTAACATAAAGTAAAATAAATGGCTTTTCCTTGAATAATTTAATCACACCATGTGATGACACTTGGATAGATGCAAAAGTTGACATTAGACACCGACTATTCAATCACTCCATGGTAAAACTTGATACAATACCCTGTAAAGTTGAATTTTTAGGGTAGTCAGAAATTTATATAAGTTCTTGGTTTCAAGGTCCAACCTTGAAAGTTGAAACCGGGTGCTCTGGAAGTTGTCGCTGACTTATAAGGCCTTACAATGTCATAATTGACAGAGACAAGCAATGACCAATAGATAGACTAAACAAATTATTGGTGACCAGCTTAATTTTAGAGATTTTTTTTTTTTTGGGTTATTTATCAATTTTTTTTATTTGCTGAATAAGTTATTTAGTATATGTTAAAATGTACAATTCCTAGTACATTGGACCAAATTCAATTATTAATGTCCTTGTAAAAAAATTTTAAACCATAAAACTGTTTGATTTTAATATTATCAATAAAATTGGGATGGAGTTTATTTATGATTGTAGATGCCCCCCATTTCATTCCGACCTATATCTGAGCTCTCCGGTCCTAATGACGAGAAATCAAATTGTTACCAAAATGATCAGCATCGTGTGTAGAGTTCGATGAGGATGAGAACCCTAAAAGTGGCCCAATACAATTCAAGCCCAAGCCCAACTGTGAAGTAGAAAACAAGCCCAAGCCTAAAAAGCCCGAACTATAATTAAAATGGCTCACTGTCATAATTCACACCCATCGTGCACACCTGTTTCCTTTCACACAATTGAGAGTGCACACGTTGTCGTTTCAGGGTGGTCATAGGCCGCGAGGCATCAACAAATTGGCAATCCCATTGGGGAAACTTAGAGAGTTTAACCTTAGAGTTTTTGCTTTACTTTTAATTTGGTCATTGGCTTATAAAGGTTGCAATTGGTATTAATTTTCGGGGCCTTCTTTTCTAAAATGTTTGTACTATATCTTTAGTAAACCATTTTCAAAAAGAAATGTGCACATATTTTCAAAAATTCTTTTCCAAAATTGGGTTTTTTGTAGTGTAGATAATTAATCATAATTCAAGAAATCTCCAGCCTTTTGCATAAATAATGGCTGGATTAGTACATTTTATTGTGTGAAGATGCCCCAAAAATCAGCTTTTGACTTGAAAAATAATACTTTATCGTCTTGCCGACCTTTGTTTTGGCCAAGTAAAATATCGTTGGAATGATTGTGATGTCTACTCTCTAAATACGCATTCTTTATTGTCCAAATCTTCTAATTTTATACGTTGGAGGCCTCAAAAAATGGAGGAAAACCCACATTTACATGTAAAATTCCCTCTTTAATATATACATATAAATATATATATATATATATATGTTAGAATTAATGCCCTTAAATCCAATTATATGATGCTATGTATGACATTATGTATGACTTAATGTTGTAATTAATAAAGTTATTTTATTATTATCTAAAATAATGATAACATAAATATTTGGACATTATCATATAGTCCATGAGATGCATAATATGTGATTTATGTGATTTAGTCACAGAAGATATAAATCACAAGTTTTTTTGTAAACTCAAAATTTTAGTTCGTAGTTGGTAATGAAATTGGGCATTTCATCTGTGAAGACTATAACATATCAACTAAGATGATTTGTCCTGATCGTGAAAATGGAGACTTCTAGTTGATATGTTGATATGTTTTAAGAGTTAAGACATATTGAACTGGACCACTGTGAAATTTATTATTCTCCTAATGACTGTCAAATGAATAATAAATCTCATGACTTATTTACATGAAATCTTAATTCTGAAAGAATAATGGATCTGATCATAAAGTGTAGGTTGTTTTGATATATCAAGAGTGAAATCTAAAGTCACAATCAAAACCTTAGTATATTGGGCAGCCACATTTGGTGCTGATGGAATTCATAATCTCTTAACGGAGATATAAAATATTCCCTTGAGATAAGTTTAATGGGTTTGGTTATTCAGAATATTAGGCCTAACTACTTTATTAAGGAATTACAAAAGTATATATGTATGAAATTGGATTTCATAAATATATGAAGAATAATTTAAAGGATTAAACTGGGCACTCAAGGATTAACATGTAGTAATCTTCAAAGTGGCAGTCTATATTTATGACTTTGTATTACTATGAATATTTTATAAAGTGGTTGCAGGTATAATAAAATATTTGGATATAATTTATTAATAAGGCTTAGAGTGCAATTATATTTATATAATGGTATTAAATATAATTAATGGTAACTTTGGACTTGTTAAGAGTTGAGAGAAAAGCCCAAAATCCATTGAAGGTAGAGTTTTATTTGTTCTCTTTTGGTCCCACTCCAAGTCACATACTAAAACCCAATTGAAATTGTTCAAAAGGCTAGTCTAATTAGATAATCAGTTAAATATAAGGAGAAAAACATACAGAATTTCATAAGAGTTTTTCATAAGAAATGAAATGGTGTGTACATGAGTGTAAGCCACTTTCTTATTCCCCCCTTGAAAACTGATTGAGAGACCACACTTTTTGGGCATAAAGTGGAATTACAGTGAAGATTAAAAGTATTCTCAAGTACTTCTAATATTTGGTTTTGAATTTCACCGCACCAAGGTATAATAAAGTATTTGGATATAATTTATTAATAAGGCCTAAAGTGCAATTATATTTATATAGTGGTATTAAATATAATTAATGATAACTTTGGACTTGTTAAGAGTTGAGAGAAAAGCCCAAAGCCTATTAGAGTTAGAGTTTTATTTGTTTCCTTTTGGTCCCACTCCAAGTCACATACTAAAACCCAATTGAAATGGCCCAAAAGGCTAGTCCAATTAGATAATCAGTTAAATATAAGGAGAGAAACATACATAATTTCATAAGAGTTTTTCATAAGGAATGAAATGGTGTGTACGTAAGTGTAAGCCACTCTCTTATTTCTCCCTTGAAAACTGATTGAGAGACCACACTTCTTGAGCATAAAGTGGAATTTGAGTGAAGATTAAAAGTGTTCCTAAGTACTTCTAATCTTTGGTTTTGAATTTCACCGCACCAAGGTACGCTCACTTGTTCTTGAATTCTGAAATTTGCATAGTACATGTTATCAATTGTGAATGAAGTAAATCCGTTAATTTTCCCTTGCGTATGTCTTTTATGCGATACAAACATGTATTTTTCCAACAAGTGGTATTAGAGCGGTCTTCAATTTCGAATTTGTATAACATGTTTTGTGGGTTTTAGAATTAAAGATGGTAATTTCATGATGTTAGAAGATTCTACACTCAATTTTCTACATGGTTTTTGAAATTACTGTTTTATAAAAACTGATATGGATGTTATGATGTTGTTTAAGTTTAATATTAAGTATGTTAAATTGAACTTTAAGGCTATAGCATCCATGGTATTCAGTTTTGATCTCAAACTCAATTTATTATGTTCATATGATGGTAGTTTGTTCATAAAAAAACTGTTGAAAAGTGCTTGGTGAAAATTCTAGAAATTCAATTTTATGAGTTTTGACCAATCGAGAATTCCCTTCGATCGATCAAATGTTCCTTTTCAATCGATCGAACAGGAATCGAGAATCGATTGGGTCAACCCTAGAGTTTATGATGAATTTATTAAAATTTCGACTGATATCAAGAATTCCTTTCTATCGATCAAATTTGCCTTCTCGATCGATCGAATAGGAATCGAGAATTGATCGAGTCATCCAGATTGTTTATTAAATTTTTCTTCATGATTTCGATCGATCGAGGGATACATTCAATCGATCGAAAGTTGTGAATTTTGAATTTTCACTAAGTGTTTTCACATTTAAAAGTGCAAGGCTATGTGTGAGGAGATTGCAAATAATTTTTAATTAAAAACCTTTCTTTTAAAACATCTAATGGGAAAAAGATACAAGGGTTAGATCTCACGGCCTCCATTGTCAGTTTAGTGTGATTAAGAACCTCGCCTTGGCATATATGCCTTGCTCCCAACATAGGGTGTTTAATTCATGGTACTACAAATTAAACTTCTTAATGATAGATGGTATGTGTTTTTACATTAAGAACGACCACGCTACCGTGGAGTTACTTAATGACTCACATAGATTTCAGGCAATGGTGTACACTTGAATAAGTTTAATGTTAACCTCCCTACGGAGCTATGTCATTATTACTTAGAGGCTAAAGGAAATACGACATATTATTAGTGTTTGATAAGAGTTATCATGATAGCAATAATAATCAAAATAGTTCTCAATCAGTCATAGTGTTTATAATTTACTTACTACCAAGGAATTTTAAACATGGGATTGGGTTGTCGTTGCATATTTTATATTATGGTTTTATTAAGATTCCATACTATATGTGTATTTGCTAAATTGATAATGTCCAATTTTACTTATTATATTCATGTTTATTATTTGCAGATTTAAATCATGGCATCTTTTAGCCCACTTGTTGCTATTCTTAATCAAAACAAACTGATTGGATCCAACTATTTTGACTAGAAAAGAAATTTGAACATTATTCTTACTGCTAAAGAGCACAAGTATGTGCTTAGTCAACCTTGTCCTAACTTTCCATCATTAGATACTCCTCTTGAGGAAAAATAGCGATATGATCGTTGGTAGAAATCTAATGAGATGGCCAAGTGCTATATCCTAACATCTATCTCAAATGTTCTACAACATCAAATGCAGGATGTAGGACTAGGTTCAAACATAATGTTAAGTCTGAAGGAGATGTTTGGTGAGCAAGGCAGTTTTGCTAGGCAAGAAACTATGAGACAAATTTATAATACCAAAATGGTTGAAGGTACTTTAGTGAGGGAGCATTGTCTTAGGATGATCCCTAATCAGAATACACTAGAAGTTTTAGGTGCCGATATTGATGGAGAATCCTAAGTGGATATGATATTCTAGTCACTACCAGAATCATTCAAGGAATTTAGACTAAATTATAATATGAACAAAAAGGTTTATTCATTTTCTAAATTAATGAATGAATTGGTAGCGGGGGAAGGCGTTCTTGGTACATCTAGTGTTGATGCTAATATGGCTAAAACTTCTACTTCTCAACCTAAGTCGAAAGGCAAGGTAAAAAGAAGAAGAAGAAGGACTTCATCAAGCAAGATGGTAAACAAATTGTCTTAATTAATGAATGAATTGGTAGCGGTGGAAGGTGCTTTTGGTACATCCAATGTTGATGCTAATATGGCTAAAGTTTCTACATCTCAACCTAAGTCAAAAGGCAAGGGTAAAAAGAAGAAGAAGAAGGACTTCACCAAGTAAGATGGTAAACAAATTCCCTTAAGAGTTGCCAACAAGGGAAAGAAAAATGAGTACACCAAAGGAATGTGTTTCCATTGTGGTGAGAAAGGTCATTGGAAGAGAAATTGTCCAATATTTAGAGCTGCCAAGAATAAGGGTATGAAAAGTTCATTCCTTCTTAAAATATGTATAGTACAAAATCCCACGAATTCTTGGTGTGTGGATTCAAGTTGTACTAATTATATCTGCAATTCTTTGTAGGGGTTCCAAGAGACCAAAAAGCTAAATGAGAAAGAACTGTTTCTTACTTTGGCTGATGGGAGCAAAATTCCAGTTGTAGCTGTTGGAGTGATTAATTTATGCTTTGATTCTAGAGTTTTAATATTGGAAGACTATTTATATGTACCGAATGTTCGTAGGAATTTAATTTCTGCAATTTATTTAGATAAACATGGATATTGTGTTATCCTAAAAGATAATGTTGTAATAAATAAGGATAAAGTGCTTATCTGTTCTGGCAATATTGTGGATGATCTTTATATTTTAACTCTTGATAAGTATGAATTATACAATTCTGAATTAGATAATAACTCTCATATAAAATCATTAAGGAGAAAGTTTCCTTCTGCTAATAATGCATATCTTTGGCACTTGCGTTTAGGTCATATTAATCCAAACAGAATTCAAAGACTAATCAAAGATGGACTCTTAGAGCCATTGGACTTTGATGGATTTCCAGTTTGTGAATCTTGTTTAGAGGGTAAAATGACCAAAAAAACCTTTTAATGCAAAAGGTAGAAGAGCCCAAGAGTTGCTTGAATTAGTTCATACGGATGTATGTGGTCCTACGTCAACCCAAGCAAAAGGAGGTTATGAGTATTTCATCACTTTTACAAATGATTACTTAAGATATGGTTATGTGTACCTAATGAAATGGAAGTCCGAAACTTTTGAAAAATTCAAAGAGTTTAAGGCTGAAGTTGAGAATCAATTGGGTAAACACATAAAGGTCATTCGATCTAATCGAGGTGGTGAATACCTTCTTGGGGATTTCAAGGATTGCTTAACTCAAAATGAGATTGTATCCCAATTGACTGAACCTGGAACTCCCCAATAAAATGATGTAGCATAAAATAGGAATAAGACTCTTTTAGAAATGGTTAGCTCCATGATGAGTTACTCAACTTTACCAATTTCCTTTTGGGGGTATGCCTTAAATACAGCAATACATCTTTTAAATTTAGTTCCATCAAAATCTGTTCCCAAAACACCCATGGAATTGTGGACTGGGCGTAAGCCTAGTATGAGATACCTCCACATTTGGGGTTGTCTAGCACATACGCTAAAAGGGAAGCCTGATAAATTGGAACCAAAATCAGAAGTATGTTTGCTTATGGGTTATCCAAAAGAAACTAGGGGTTATTTATTCTATAGTCATAATGATTACAAAGTTTTTGTTAGTACAAATGCAAAATTTTTAGAAAATGACTATATGAATAATTTTACTCTTAGAAGTAGAGTTGTTTTGGTTGAAATGAATAAACCTGTAATTGAACAACCAATGGATGACACTAGGAATGATGTGGTTGTATCAAATACTCCACAAGATATTACTATGAGATGACTAGTACACAAGAGCCTCGAGGATTGTTAGGCCACCTGTAAGATTTATAGGTCTAGGAGAAACTTATGAAGTTATCCTAGAAGAGGCTGAATCTGATCCTTACACTTATGAAAAGGTGGTGAATGATATAGATACACATCATTGGGTCCAAGCTATGAAATCTAAATTGGATTCTATGTATTCCAATCAAGTATGGGATCTTGTAAAGGCGCCTAACGGCATTAAACTTATTGGTTGCAAATAGGTTTACAAGAGGAAGAGATGGATAGATGGAAATGTTGAAACCTTTAAAGCAAGGCTAGCGGCGAATGGGTATACACAAAAAGAAGGTATTGATTATGAAGAAACCTTTTCACCAGTAACAATGCTTAAATTTATCAGAATTTTCTTATCCATTGCTACTCATTATGATTATAAGATTTGGCAAATGGATGTCAAGATTGCATTTCTAAATAGCAATCTTGAAGAAGAAATCTATGTGATACAACTAGAAGGTTTCATAGCTAAGAACCAAGAGCATATGATATGCAAGTTGAAAAGATCCATTTATGGACTTAAGTAAGCATCTAGGTCAACATCATATTTGATCAAGCAATCAAGTTATTTGGTTTTGAACAAAATCTTGATGAACCATGTGTGTACAAAAGACATCGAGATAAAGTAGTAATGTTCCTAGTGCTTTATGTTGATGATATTCTACTCATTGAAAATGATGTAGGGGTAATGTCATCAGTAAAAGTTTGGTTGTCAAGCTAATTTGATATGAAGGAATTGGGTGAAGCTAATTTTATTCTAGGGATTAAGTTTTGGCGAGATCGCAAGAATAAGATGTTAGACTTGTCACAAGCTGGATATATAGATAAGATTCTAAAACGGTTTAGCATGATAAACTCCAAGAAATGATTGCTACCTTTCAGATATGGAGTTCCTTTGTCTGATGACCAAAGGCCTAAGACTCTTAAGGAAGAAAATATTGTGAGACAAATTCCCTACGCTTCTGCAGTGGGAAGTCTCATGTATGTCATGCTTTGTACTAGACTAAATATCTGTTATTCAGTTGGCATAGTCAGCCGATATCAATCAAATCTATGACCAAAACATTGGCAAGCTGTAAAGCATATTCTCAAGTATCTACGGAGAACGAGAAATTATATGCTTTTTTACCAGTGTGAGGATTTGACAACTATTGGCTATACATATTCAGATTTTCAATCAGATCTTGATTTCAGAAAGTCCACTTCAGGTTGTGTATTCACTTTAGGAGGTGGAGCCATAAGTTTGAGGAGTGTTAAGCAATCTTGTATTGCTGACTCCACCATGGAAGCTGAATATGTTGTTGCTTGTGAAGTGGCAAAGGAAGTTGTTTGACTCAAGAAATTCCTTTCTGATCTTGGTGTTGTGAGAATGGAGCAAATTCCTATCACATTGTTTTGCGACAATACTGGAGCGGTTGCACAATCCAAAGATCCAATGAATCATAAGAAAGGAAAGCACATTGAAAGAAAGTACCACATCATTCGAGACATTGTTGATTGAAGAGATGTAGTAGCAACAAAGATTGATAGTGCAAATAATATAGTAGATCCCTTGGGATATAATTTATTAATAAGGCCTAGGGTGCAATTATATTTATATAGTGGTATTAAATATAATTAATGGTAACTTTGGACTTATCAAGAGTTGACAGAAAAGCCTAAAACCCATTGGAGATAGAGTCTTATTTGTTTCCTTTTGGTCCCATTACAAGCCACATACTAAAGCCCAATTGAAATTGCCCAAAAGGCTAGTCCAATTAGATAATCAATTAAATATAAGGAGAGAAACATACAGAATTTCATAAGAGTTTTTCATAAGGAATGAAATGGAGTGTATGTAAGTGTAAGCCACTCTCTTATTCTCCTTTTGGAAACTGATTGAGAGACCACACTTCTTGGGCATAAAGTGGAATTGGAGTGAAGATTAAAAGTGTTCTCAAGTACTTCTAATCTTTGGTTTTGAATTTCATCGCACCAAGGTATGCTTACTTGTTCTTGAATTCTGAAATTTGCATAATACATGTTATCAATTATGAATGAAGTAGATCCGTTAATTTTCCGTTGCGTATGTCTTGTATGTGATACATGTTAGAATTAGTGCCATTAAATCCTATTGTATGATACTATGTATGATATTAAGTATGACATTATGTATGACATTATGTATAACTTAATATTGTGATTAATAAAATTGTTTTATTATTATCTGAAATAATGGTAACATGAATATTCGGACATTATCATATAGTCCATGAGATGCATAATATGTGATTTATGTGAAAAGTTACAAAAGATATAAATTACAAGTTCTTTGTAAATTCAGAATTTTAATTCGTAGTTGATGATGAAATTGGGCATTTCATCTGCAAAGACTATAACATTTTAACTAAGATGATTTGTCAAGAGTTGACAGAAAAACCCAAGGCCCATTGGAACTAATGTTTTATTTGTTCCCTTTTAATCTCACTCCAAGCCACATACTAAAGTCCAATTAGAAAAGCCCAAAAGGTTAGTCTAATTAGATAATCAGTTATAAAGAGAGAAATATACATAATTTTGTAACTAATAACATATATGAAATAGTTTGTATGTGAGTGTTAGACATTCTTGAATTCTCTGTAGAACATACACATATAATTGATTGAGAGACCACACTTCTTGGGCATCAAGTGGAATTGGAGTGAAGATTAAAAATGTTCCCAAGTGCTTCTAATCTTTGGTTTTGAATTTCACCACATCAAGGTACACTCTCTTGTTCTTATATTCTGAAACTTACTTAGCATATGTTATCAATTGCGAATGAAGTAGATCTGTTAATTTTCCGCTGCGTACATGCATATTTCCATCAATACAAACATGTATTTTTCCAACAATTTATATATATATATAGTAAAAAAAATTTTTTTTTTTTTATATTCAAGTGGGGTTTGACCTGAAAAATAATATTTTGTGCATTCCTTCTAACTTTGTGAATTTACCTTATCATCTCTCCTACCTTTGTTTTGGTCAAGTAACATGTGTTTGGAATGATTGTGATGTCTACTTTCTAAATATGCTTGCTTTATTGTCCAAATCTTCGGATTTTACAAGTTGAAGACCTTAAAAAAATGGTGGAAAAACCATATTTTTATGTAAAATTCCCTATTTAATATATATATATTTTTTTTTGGTAATTTTTTTTTTTTTAATATTCCAGTGGGGTTTTTTGGCCATTCAAGCATGTCAATTCGCATTTCATCATAAGACCTTTCCATCGACTACTTGCTCGAACTAATTGGTGGTCATTTGATTATAATTAATTGAAATTAAATTATAATCACACATCACAAAAAAGGTTAAAGCTTTTAATCAAAGAATTGATGTTTTTGCGATATCTTATCCATGAACTGCCAAGACTAAGACCCATGACACCCTAATTTTTTGGTTTTCCACGTCAAAAAGATTTTCAAGTACAAAACTATGGTTTCCTGATTTCCACATCAAAAGTATCGTTCAAAATATTTTCCGAAACACGACTGTGTTGGTGAACGAGAGCACAAAGGATGTCCCCCTAAGGATGTCCCCCTTGTAGGACAAAATGGGCTTTTGCCCTTTTCAACCAAATTAATTAGCCTTATGCCCTCATTTTCAAACTAATTAGGGAAATACCTCTCTTTTAAAACTCGATTTTTGATAAATCGAGTTAGGTCTTATAGCGGCATTTTTAAGGACCTATAGTGACGTTTTTAAGACCTATAGTGGCGTTTTGTAACTCGATTTATATGAAATCGAGTTATAGGTAAAAAAAAATTAAAAAAATTGCCTATAACTCGATTTAATGAAAGTCGAGTTAAAAAACGTCACTATAGGTCTTGAAAACGTCACTATAGGTCCTTAAAAATGCCGCTATAGGGCTCCATATTTTTTTTATTTTTATAACTCGATTTTGAGAAAATCAAGTTTTAAAAGAGGGGCATTTCCCTATTTAGTTTGGGAAGGAGGGCATTAGGCTAATTAATTTGGTTGAAAAGGGCAAAAGCCCATTTTGTCCCCCCCTTGTATAATCCTATTTGGGATAAACCTTTATCAATCAATGGATCACATCGTTCACTAGGAAATGATGGGATTATGATGATGGTTAGGATCCCAACCCAAAACGTGACTGAACTGGATTATGTTTAGATTTCAAGTCTATCGTGAATTCGTGACAGTATCCCTTTGCTAATTCATGAGTTTTCAAAATGAACTTCAAAACCAAAACTATTATGTTTTCTCCCAAACCTAAACTATTAATATCAAGCCCCATGTATTAGTTTTGATGCACGTGTTATAGCATGGGACGTATGCCACCAAACTATTTGGGTATTTTGTTTATATTTTGCTACACAACATTATTAAGGCCAAGAGCCTTGTGTTAGGAACCAACGGTTCCTAAGGAGGATGAATGGGGATTGTATGGAAATGAATGGGAATTACATTTGATTTGACTAAATTCATGGTAATCAGCCTCCAAACAATATAGATATGAGAAAGAAATTTGAAGATTAAGAGAGAAAAAAAAATAGCTATTCTTTATTCAATGTTTATTTGTGAATTACAAATATATATTTATAGAAAACTAGCTCTAATTAGATTTGGCTTACATGACTTAAAATAATTGGCTAACTAATCTCTCATGTGCTTGTACTAATATCACATGTTTATAAGAAATACACGTGATTCATGTGTTTAGTGTGCTGGAATACTAACCAAATCACTCTTGCTTATCCAATTGTAACCGACTATTTAACTAACTTTCCTAAACTAATATATTCCACTCTTAGGATTTTATCCATCTAAGTTATTTAGGGTTCCTAACATTTTCCTCCCCTTCAAAACACCTTGCCCAAAAGGTGGTGGTGTTTTTGAATGTGAGTGAATCTTCACTTCTTCATGATAGTTGATCTTCCATTGAATTAATACCTTAATGACATATTCACCATCATGAGCATACACTTTTCTATGATAAGTGGACCCATGACCATGAAGGTTCTTTCTTTGTAGATCTTTGAACTTCGCTCAAACTCTTGAGCATTCAATGGTTCTTTGATTCCCAATATCTCAAAAAAAGTAAGCACAATCAAAATTAGAGTGCAATAACAACAATATTTAAATATAAAAAAATGCAATAACAAAAATAAATAAATAAAATGATTAACAAAAATTATCAACTAAACTTGCACATGAAACCTCCAAATGATAGTTGATTTTTTTTTTTTTTTTTTTTTTGTGCAACTTTTAAAATATTGGAGGTGATTCTCAAAGTTTTAGAGGTATTTAAATCATATTATTGATTTTAAAAGTAATTTGTTCATTCGAAGGTTTCAAGGTCATTTTAGTCATTTTGTAGTTTTAGGTGAATTTTTAATTATTTTAGAGTTTTTTTTTTTTTGGGTATTTAGGTCATTTTAGATATTTTAGGGTTTTATCTATCATTTTAAAGGTTTTAAAAGTATTTTGATCATTTTATAGGTTTTTAGAAATACTTTTTTTCATTTTAGACATTTCTAGGGTAATATTGACATTATATAGTTTAGGAGGTTTTGAGTGTATTTTTGTCATTTTGGAGATTTAGGGTTTTCTTTTTTCTTTTTTTCTTTTTTTTTTTTTTATCATTTTAAAGGTGTTGAGGTCCAAATATTACAATATTGTATCAAAGCCCAAAACAATACAAAAATTGAAATCTAAGAACCATTTAGGCTTTCAAGGAAAGGGTAAGGCCTAAATTCACTAAAAATAAGTAGGAAGGAGCCCAAACCCATGAACGGGTAAGCTTTGGGCCTTATGAAACAAAGAAAAAGAGAAGTTCAGCACAGCCCTTAAGAGAGAAAACCGCTGGAGAACTCAAAGAGAAAGCTGAACCAGGATACCTAGGGATTCCTAGAAACCTAGGATCCTCAGGATATGTAGCAAGACGCCAAGTTGGGATTGAGATAGCTCAAGGGAGCATGCCCAGGAACACAAAGAACAATAGCAGATATGTCTCATCAGCCACCCAATGATGTAGAAAAAAGGCAGAGGACTTGGGAACCAGCACTTCATAAAAAAAGGTCTGATACCTCAAGGAATCCAAGGAGATGGACCATGAAGGAAGGTGGCTAGGGATCTTTCAGCCTAATAAAAAAGAATTTGCTCACTTAGAAAAAATGACAAAAGGTAAAGCAACCGAAAAAGTGGGTCTAAAAAGTAGTATCTAGAAGCTTTGGGAAAGGAAGAATTAGAAGTCAGCCCTTAGGACCTCCCAAAAGAGGAAAGTCAGCTAGGGACTTTTGGATAAAGAACCTCATAAGGAGAAAATAGTGAAAAAATAAGGAAGTGACCAACCACCAATGTTGCTGATACAATATTGATTATGGTACTTAGAACAGCAAATGGAGAGAATCAGTGGTACACCAAAAACTATAAGAGGGCACTATAAAAAGAGAGGGAGCCAACAGTAAAAATCATTCAGCAATAGTGAATTAAAGAGAGAACAAATCCTTTAGAAAACTCCTTCAGAGTTCAAAAGGAGAGGAAAAAGGGAAAACACTGCTCGGGATCCTAAGACAGACACTAAAGAATATACTTGGATTCAAAGATATTCAAATCTCACAAGTCTTGGAAGCCTAAAAGAGCTATCTAAGTTTGTGATTTTTGAACTTATTTGGACCTTGTGATATATCCTAGTGCAATAAGAGCATAACGTATTGAAAAACTTAAGAAAATAATGAAGTATTTCTTATTATCCTGAGGATCCCTAACGTTTCACTTCATTTTCCTTTTACTTATATCATTCTTTACTGTTCCTTACTGTGCAATACGTATATAATTTCTATGTTTTAGTATGTATGTATTGTAGGATCCACATTTTGTGCACAACCTAGTTCGAAATCAACCCAACTTAGTTGCGATGAACCAAGGTCAGTCCATTAAACTTAAGCACAAGGCCCAGGATCCTTGTTTCTACTTGGGCCTGTGTACTGTTAAAAAAAATAATAAATAAATAAAAATAAAAACCCACAAAAGGTTTCAATGCTATATTAGTCATTTTAGATATTTTCAATGATATTTTATTTATTTATAGGTTTTAAGAGTATTTTGATCATTTTGAAAACTTTTTGAGATATTTCTCTTGAGGCTGAAAATGACTGAAAATATTTTACACCTTTAAAAAGCTTTTAAAAAATTTAGCCTCAAAGATGTGTTTTTCTTAGTGAACAAAAAATAATTTTGATTTAACCGAGATTTTAAGCCACCGTATGCACCCGAAAAATGAGAAAAAAAAAAAAGTTTCTAGAAAAAGTTTTACATTGAGTCAAATAGGGTCTTAGGTGACACACCACAAGGTCCTGATCCCACAAGCACAAGTAGTACAAGCAAATCAAGGTATACACTCTCCCACACAAAGAAAGGTTAAAACCTTCTAAAAAGTATGAGAGAGACCCCCTAGTCACCATTCCCCACTAGTAGGTCGGTCTGACATTTGACACCTTCAAAACTCCCCTCATTCCTGCATTAGCTTCAGCCATTAAACCCACAACATCCATTCACCGCCAAGACCCACGACACCCTCATCTCATCAACGCTTTAAATCAACTCTAAAGTCATCGCATAAACCCATACTATGCACCTCAAGGACACCCCAACTCCCAATTGAGCACTCTCTACCATTTAACAAAGTCACCCCTTTCACCCCTCTTAGCAATGGCGCTTTGAGCTTTAAAAGGCAACGGATTGGTCGGTAGTGAATGGTTTCAATGAGTTATTCTCGGCAAGGTTCAACTTCAACATCACTCTATTCTTCAAGTATGGGTTGGTCCTACTCCTAGAGGCCCAATTCATTGAAGGGGGGCGGGGAAGAGGCGCAAAGAAAAAAAAAGTACAAATAAAAAGGAAAGAAATTAAACAAAAATTGAAAGGCAAATTGGCACTGACTTAGATGACATAATACCTAGTCATCAAGTAAAACTATTGATATTATTTATTAATTGGCTATATTACAAGAAAAATGCTAATGGATGCCCTTAAAACAATAGTTAATAATCCATTTAAAGAAAGTTTTTATAAAAAAAAAAAATTAATGTTTTAACGGTTTTTTCTATTTTCCATAAAAATTGTATTAAAACTTTCCTAAAATAGATTATTAACAATTACCCTAAAAACACCCGTTAACATGACCCATATTACAAAATACACCATCTAATTTTTTTTTTTTTTTTTTTTTTTTTTTTTTTTTTTTTTTATATTCAATTCAGTTATGTAACTTTAATTTTGTTCAATTTAGTGTTCTAACTTTTGAGATTATTCAATTCATTTATAAACAAATCTAACCAAAACCTTGGATCTAAGGTTTTGTAAGAGACTGCGCCCCTGGCCAGTCTATTTTATTGTTAGACCAAATCTACATGAACGGGTGAAGTCATGTTAGTGCCTCTTAAAATAGTGGTTCAACTAATTATATTTTTTTCCTCTAGATTGAGGGTTCCAATGGAGTCGCAACTTATTTATTTAATAGAAAAATAAGAAAACCATATATAAAACAATACTTCATCTCATTGATTTGAATAAAGAATGAACATCAATGTAAATGGGGTATTACATGGCCTTAGTCCAAGATACAATCTAAGAAAATGTTAAGAGGTTATTTGGTACCAGTGTTTAAACAACAATAACATTTCTGACACGTATTTCTATAGCACTCGAATACATATTTTCACAACACTAAAAACTAAACAACGATACTAGAAATCTCTAACCAAACGGGCCCAATTGTTTTGGTTCTTAGTTATAGTTTAGATTTGAAAAATTACATGGATAAGTACTTGTTTAGAACCCCTGATCTAAACTCTAAAACTAAGTTACAAGGTAAGAATGTGTTATTAAATTTTTAAGTTACAAGGTGGATAGGTACTGGTTTAAAACCCTTAATCTAAATTCAGAGGCTAAGACTAAGACACAATCCCAAAAAAAGAAATAATAATAATTAATTAATTAAATAGTGAAAACTATGTCACTTAACGGCAATCTTCTAACAAATATCAATGGAAGACTGAATTAAAAAAAAAAAAAAAAAAAAAAAAAAAAAAAAAAAAAGAAAAAGAAAAAGAAAGAAAAGAGAGAGAGAGAGAGAGAGAAGATAACTGAATTGAACAAAACTAAAATTACATGATTGAATTGAATTTTAGGTAAAATTAGTGGGTACAATTTATAATTTGGCTTTGTTAGTTTTTGCTTGCCACGTCTACAAAATCCTTTCAAATTTAATGGTAAGGATATTGTTGAGAAATTGAGATCAAATAAAATAATACAAAAACAAAAATATCATGGCCAAAGTGTATTTTATCGTTTTATGCTTTATTATCATATGATATTATTTTAAAGCAACAACTAGGATATGTTTAGTAGACTGTAATAAGTATTGTAATTTAATAACCATTCATATAGTTTAGCTATTTTATAGTTTGATTAGCTTTTTATTACAAGAAATTGTCATTTTTTATAAATAACTAAACTTTAAAATTGATAATAATTATTCATCTCTAAAATTATTACAAACTTGTAATAGATATTCTTTAGTAAATGTATTATTTTATATGCACATAACTGATGAGTTAATGAATCAGTGGGCTAAAATCTCCGGGTGCTAATGATCAATGAGCGTAAATCCTGAAAATGATAAACAAGAAATTAGAGGGGACCGGTGGAGGCCGGCCAAAAATCCTCCGATAGTAAAGTCAGTGGATTGAAGTCAGAAAGAAAGGAAGATACTTCAAAGTCTTTCCTTAATATTTTCCTAGAAAATTCTCTCCTCCTTACCTCTGCGCGGAAGGGCCTTTATATAGTGTTAGCTTAACAGTTATTTCCCCTAACGTCGTAGGGTTTGGAGAATCCTAGGGGTAACCTCCATAACTGTCTTGGGAGTTACTTTATCAAAACCTGCATTTGTCATTGAACAGGTGTTTGATTCAAACGACATCACTCTTGGTGAACCATACTCGTCCGTCACTAAGGACGGACGAGGTTTGCTATTAGCTCCTCCTCCCTTAGACGAGTGAACGAAGGACGAGCGTTATGACCTCGTTTTCCACTTGGCACATAGTTATGGACGGCCATATGGACGAGAAATTCTGATGAGTCAGCTTAATGTTTTTTATGCACCATCAGTTGCCCCCTCATCCATAGGTTGTCCAAGAGAATATAGTATTTTACTCCTATGGACGGACGAGCTTCTTTCTATAATTAGGGATGCCACGTGTCGCAATTTTATTGGTTGTTCGCTTCGTCGATTCATTTTTTCGAGAAGGAAGCCACGTGTCATTTTCTGGTTGGTCGCGTCGTTTCAGGTGCTTAGGTCAGCCATCTATAAATAGTGGAATGCCTCCACTACCCTCCTCACTTCTGAGATTTTCCTTCTTTGACATTCATCGTCTAGGCCTTCGTCTAAGAGTTTCCTCGCGTCCATAGTTTCAATTCGTCCTAGAGCCAGGTCCTCCCTTTCTCCTCATCTTTAGGTTCAAAATTTTCCTTTTCTGAAAATGTCAGAAATAACCATTTCCTCGTCTAGTGATAGCACAGAAAAAACTATAGACGAGTATTATGACGAGAGTAGTAATAGTTCTAGTGATTCCAGTAGTAGTGGTAGGGGAAACACCACTGACAAGGAGTATGTCTCAGGGGTCCCTGGGCTTCCCTTAGAAGAAGTACAGAAAAAACTTAGAAAAACTTTAGGGTCCCAGGTAGGTACCTCGTCTTCCGTCCCTCCATCCAGTCCTTTGGACGAGACGGAGGTAACTGTATATAGTTGTGCTGTAGATATTCCTTCCAAGACAGACGAGGAAAGGTTAAACAATCTTAGGGAATGGTACCAAATCCCAGACGAGTTCAATCCTAGATTACCCGTCCGTGGAGAATGGTGCTGTAATCCCCATTTTGGGATAAGTGTATATGAAGCTTACCTTCTTGGAGGTCTTAGGTTTCCTTTAAATGCTTTTATTAGAGAATTATTATTTAGGTTAGGTTTAGGAGTGTGTCAGTTTAACCCAAACGCATGAAGATTAATTACCTCTATGCAAATTTTGTGGGGGGAGGTGTTTGGAGGGGACCGTCCTATTACCGTGGACGAGTTCCTCTATTGCTATAAACCCTCGGAGATTCATCAATCTCCTGGCTTTTATCAATTCACAGCCAGGAGTAAAGATTGTAGGTTAGTAAAATCCTTGGCCTCGTCTGACAGAAAATGGAAGACGGAATTTTTCTTCGTCTCAGGATTTTGGACTGGAAACCCTGTAGACGTTGGCCGGGATTCCTTTGGTCGTTTTACAGGGGACCTAGGGAACCTTCGTCCTGAAGGTAAGTCCCTTAGCTTTCTCCCTTTTTGTTTTGTCGTTTTGTTTTGTTTGTTTTGTTTTTTTTTTTTTGTTTTTTTTTTTTTTTAATAATCTTCAATTTATTGTCACAGTTGTTAAACGGCCTGTTTTGAGCAAGCTGCACTGTGATCGCGTCCACAGGGCTCGTCTTCATTCAGACAGGGATTTTCATTCCTTAGTCAACCTCAGAAGTCTAGCTAAGTGGGGGTTAGGCCCTAACCCATCTGATATTGCACTTACACACGAGATTACAGTAAGAAAAAGTAAGTATTAGACTTCTGTACTCCTTGCATCTTTTATTTTCATTTTCTTGTTGAAACGAATTCTTTCTATCTCTTTGTAGGAATGGTAACTATGAGAGGCATTAAGGGAAAAGAAGTAAGCAGTGAGGGGAGTCGTCCTGAATCTGATCATTCAGCTCGTCCTGTAGCTGGAGATAAGAGGAAAACCATTTCCAAACACTTGGATCTAGAAAACCTCCCTAGTAGACGTGGCAAAAAGATCAAGCAAGGGCTGCCTCAAGTAACTAAGCCTACTCCGTCGTCCCACCAATCAACCAAAATTTATGATATTGATTCGTCCATTCCTGTTGAGTCCACCCCGTCCAAGACTCCATCCAGAACTATGCCTACCTCGTCCCAACCGTCCCAGAGGGCCCCTTCCAACATCATTGAAAACGAGGATTTGGCCTGGGAACGATTCAAGAACGCCGTCACGGACGAGGATATAAACGTCTGCTACGACATGTCCCTTAAGGACTTCGAGCACTCTGGTGTCCATGACCTTTTCAAGGTAACATTTTTCCTCGTCTTAACCAAATGTCCATATCTTTCTTTCTTTCTTTACTTATATTTGTTGTTGACTTTTGTAGGGCATGTCTAAGTTTGTAGCCGCGTCCAGACAGGCCACTGAGTTGGACAAGACAAGGATACTGCTGGAGACGAGGATACAGGAGTTAAAGGAAGAGGCAAAACAATGGGCTGAGGTGGCTGCTAAGACGACGGACGAGGCGAAGGACTTGAGAGCTTCAATTGAGGATTTGAAGGCTGGTGCTGCAGAGAAAGATGCTCGTCTTGAAGACTTGCAGAAAAAGAGTGATGAGCTCAGCACTCTGCTCTCCAATGCCAAGGAAGATGTAGTGGCTGAATTCAAAGCATCTAAACAATACACTGATGCTTTGGATACGAATTATGCAGCAAGATTTAAAGACTTCAGGATGGACACTGTTGAGAAGTTCCCTAATGTGGACTTCAGCTCCATCGTGCTCAATTTGAACGCTGCCACCACCAGCTCTCTCCTTCACCTCGACTCTGAAGACGCCAACGTTGAGGACGATGCCACGACCAAGCCTCAGGATGACCCCAACCCAGATGCCTCAGCTTGAAAAATGAATGCTTTGATAACTTATCTTTTTTTTTTTTTTTTTTATATGTAATTCAGATACTTTTTGCTCGTCCATGTTTGAGGACGAATCTTAATTAAACAGTTTAGTTTGTAAGGGTGTTTAGGACGTTTCTCGTCCGCCCTTGAAACAATCACATGAATTCCGTTTATTTTATATATGCAAGGACGAGTGTTTATTTATATACAATTTCTTGTTTTACTCGTCTATATTTCATATGCATGAACCATTTCTATTGGAATTCCGCCTGTATTTTACCCATGTGAAATGGTAAAAGCATTAATTCGTCCTTTGGACTCGTCTTTGCATTTTTCTCGTCCATGGACGACTTTTTAACAGGTGACTTAAGTTCAAAACATCTATGCTTTTCCTTGCCCATGGCATGGTTGGGTATTATGTTTTACCTGGCACCTCCCATGGACGAGCATGCTTAACATGAACGAGAATGCCTTAGACACGTTTTCAATTTGCTCTTAAGCATGGGATCTTCCTCATCCTTATCTTGGATGGACGAGTGTGCCTGGTCATGTTTGTAATTTGCTCTTAGGCATTGGATCTGCCTCGTCCTTTTCTTTGGATGGACGAGCATGCCTGAACACGTTTGTAGTTTGCTTTTGGCTTGGGATTTACCTCGTCCTTTTCTCTGAATGGACGAGGATGCCTTTACCTTCTAGGAAAGCTTGAGATCACATCTCCGGGTGCAGAGAATTTTCTCGTCTTGAGCTTTTCAGCTTTCTTCAAGAGTTAATACAAACATAAGCGCTATGGAAATGATTAATTCACACAACATTATGTACATTTCACAAATATTGTTCACAACATAAACATTGTTCATAGACGAGGCATACACCTTAGAGGCTCATGCCTTTATTTAAACAACACAAACTATAACGTTGTCCATAAATTTAACATAATAACGAAGCCACACAAAATATAATAAAGTTTTCAAAATATAATAAAGTTTTTAAACCGTTAACTCGTCCTGAGGCATGCTCCTCCAGGTTGGTATTCTACTGATAGTACTTCCTCAAATGCTCCACATTCCAAGGATGTTCCAACTTCCTCCCATCAAGGGTTTCCAAGTAATAGGATCCTTGTCTTTTGCAGTTGACGACTCTGTAGGGCCTTCCCAATTTGGTCCCAGCTTCCCATGGGCTGGGTTCTTTGTTGCTAAGGAAACCCTTTTTAGGACGAGGTCCCCTATGTTGAATCGCCTTGGCTTTACCATTGCGTCATATTGCCTGGCCATCAAGTTCTTATACCTTGCCATTCTTTGTTCAGCATCCATCCTCACCTTATCTATTAAATCGAGGTTCAAACGGAGTTGTTCTTCATTATCTTTATCTTGATAGGCTGCCACCCTATGGTTGGCCACATGCACTTCTGCGGGTATAACTGCTTCAGCTCCATAGGCTAACTTGAAAGGAGTTTCTCCTGTCGGAGTTCTTGCTGTCGTCCTATATGCCCACAAAACACCTGGTACTTCGTCTGGCAATATCCCCTTTGCCCCCTCAAGCCGAGTCTTGATTATTTTCAACAAGGATCGGTTTGCAACTTCAACCTGGCCGTTGGCTTGCGGGTGTGCGGGTGAGGAGTAGTGATTCTGAATCCCGAAGTGTATGCAAAAATCTTTGAAGAGTGCATTGTCGAATTGTCGTCCATTGTCAGATACCAACACCCTGGGCACGCCAAACCTGCACACAATATTCTTCCATACAAATTTTTTGAGATTTTGTTGTGTGATATTAGCTAAAGGTTCTGCCTCTACCCACTTGGTGAAATAATCGATACCAACCACAAGAAATCTCATTTGCCTCACGCCAATTGGAAAAGGGCCCAGAATGTCTAGTCCCCATTGTGCGAAAGGCCACGGGGCTGTCATTGGGGTTAGGTATTCTGATGGTTGCCTGGAGACATTGCTAAACCGTTGGCATTGGTTGCAGATCCTGACATATGCCTTGGCGTCAGCTTGCATGTTTGGCCAATAATATCCTGCACGGACGACTTTGTGAACGAGCGATCTAGCTCCTGAGTGATTGCCGCACGCTCCCTCATGAATTTCTTTGAGTATATAGTTTGGTTCGTTTGGAGCCAGACACTGGAGATAAGGCTGGGAGAAACCTCATTTGTACAGTGTCTCATCCAGATGAACATATTTGGCCGACTTTACCCTCAACTTTCTTGCTTCGTCTTTTCCTTCTGGAAGCTGTCCATCTTTCAAGTATGACACAATTGGAGCCATCCAATTTTCATTGCTCTGCACCTGTTGCACTTCTGGGATGTCTATACTCGGCATATATTGAATTTCGTCAAATTTGCCGACGGCTTCATTCGCCGAAACTTCTTTAGCTAGGGTATCTGCTTCCAACTTATTCATTGCCTTCTTGAGTGGGTGATCCGTCATGACGTTGATTACATGAGCCTGGAAGTAATGCCTTAGTTTCCTGGAGGCTGTTACTAGTGCGAAAGCCAACTTCTCTATTCAGGGATACCGTCTTTCCGCTCCCCTCAGTGCTCTACTCGCATAGTATACTGGCTTTTGTATCTTCCCTTCCTCTCTTATCAATGCTGAGCTCACGGTATGCGGGGTTACTGCCAGGTACAAAAATAACTCTTCTCCAGTCACAGACGGACTCAGTAACGGAGCCATAATGAGATACGTCTTCAAGTCTTGAAAGGCTCTCTGGCACTCGTCCGTCCACTCAAATGCTTTCTTTAACACCTTGAAAAACGGTAAACACTTGTCAGTAGCTTTAGAAACAAACCTGTTGAGGGCAGCAACTCGCCCGATGAGAGATTGGACTTCTTTAATGTTGCATGGGGGCTTCATGTCTAGTATTGCTCAAATTTTATCAGGGTTCGCCTCGATTCCTCTATGAGAGACCATAAATCCAAGGAATTTCCCTGATGACACCCCAAAAGCACATTTGTTAGGGTTTAACTTCATGTGGTACTGCCTCAACGTGTCAAACGTCTCTTTCAGGTCATCCAGATGCCCTTCCTCGTCTTGACTTTTCACCAGCATGTCGTCGACGTAGACCTCCACATTCCGCCCGATCTGTGGACGAAACATGTGGTTAACTAGTCGTTGGTATGTTGCTCCAGCATTTTTCAAGCCAAAGGGCATTACTTCATAATAGAATAACCCCTGACTGGTGACAAAGGACGTTTTCTCTTGGTCTGCTTCGTCCATCCTTATTTGGTTGTATCCCGAGAAAGCATCCATAAAACTTAGCAGTTTGTGGCCCGCAGTAGAATCCACCAGTTGGTCTATACGTGGCAGTGGGTAATTGTCCTTGGGGCAAGCCTTGTTTAAATCAGTAAAATCCACACACATCCTCCACTTGCCATTCGTCTTTTTCACCATTACCACATTGGCCAACCATTGAGGATAATATACTTCTCGTATAAATTTCGCAGTCAACTTTTGTACTTCGTCTTTAATAGCGAAATCTCTCTCTGGGGCGAACACCCTTTTCTTCTGTCGCAATGGCTTAGAGGAAGGATCGACATTCAAACAGTGAGTAATAACGCTGGGATCTATACCCGACATGTCTTCGTTACTCCAAGCAAATACATCAACATTTTTCTTCAAAAAATGAACGAAGTCCTTCTTAACCTTATCACTCAGATCTGCTCCAACCTTGGTACACCTCTCTGGGTAATACTCGTCTAGGGAAACATCTTCCAACACTTCAACGGGCTCCGCAATAATTTTCTTTTCTTCTATATTCATGGTTTGGATTTGCTCGTCCATGGCCAGCATGGCCAGATAACATTTTCTTGCTGCCAATTGGTCTCCTTGTACTTGCCCCACTCCATATTCTGTTGGGAATTTCACTGACAAATGGTAAGTAGATGTGACCGCCTTCCAACTATTTAAAGTCGGCCTTCTGATTATGGCATTGTAGGAGGATGGACAATCTACCACAAGGAAGTTCACATCCTTGGTGATTTGTTGCGGGTATGCCCCCACTGTCACTGGTAAAGAAACAGTGCCTACAGGTTGTACCTTCATCCCACCGAATCCCACTAGAAGAGAGCTTGCTTGACATAGCTGATCTCGTCCCAACCTCATCTGCTGAAAGGCTGGATAATATCAGCCGAGCTCCCATTGTCCACTAGCACCCTTCTAATTTTGTAGTCAGCAATAAGGAGGGTGATGACAATGGCATCGTCATGAGGGTGATGGATTCTCTCGGAGTCCTCGTCTGTAAAAGTGACTGCCTATTCGTCCGTGGTCCTTACTCTTGGTGATCGTCCAGAGAGTTGGACGCTCTATACTACTTTCAGGTATGCCTTCTTTGATTTGAACGACTGCCCTGTTGCGTTTCCCCCTACGATTACTCTTATCTCTCCAAGCGGTGGTCGCGACGGTTCTTCTACCTTCCCTTTCAACTTCTCGTCCTTCTGGTCTCGTCCAAGGAAATTTCTCAGCTTCCTTTGCCTAATTAGATTTTCAATCTACTGTTTTAAATCAAAGCATTCATCCATGTCATGTCCATGATCTCTGTGGAAACGACAATACTTGTTCCTACTACGCTTGTTAGGATCTCCCTTCATCTTCTCTGGCCACTTCAATGAAGGCTCGTCCTTAATTGCATAAGGACTTGCTCAAGTGGTACGTTCAAAGAGGTGTATTGTTGATTCCGCGTTGAAGAGCCTGGTTTCTTGCCATCTCGGTCTCTCTTATCTTCTGTTCGCCCTTTCTTTGGACGAGGGACTTGCTCTAAGTGACGAGCGGGATGCGCTTCCATTTTTTATGTTCTCTTCCTTTTCTTAGCTATGATCGCATCTTCTGCATTCATGAAGTTTTGTGCTAAATGGACGAGCTCCGCCATGGTTTGTGGCTCTTGCTCATAGAGTTTATGGATGAACAAATCTGAGTGGACTCCATTGTGGAAAGCTGCTAACAGCAATTTGTCATCCATCTCATCCACTGTCAAGGCTTCCCTATTGAATCGAGTGATAAACGACCGCAAACTCTCGTTTTCCCCCTGTTCTATTGTCAACAGACTGGAAGTAGAACGTTTGTGTCGCTGACCCCCTATGAAATTATTGACAAACAACTTGCTTAATTCTTCAAAAGAACTTACTGAGTTTGGGGATAATTTGCTGAACCACACTCTGGCTGGACCCTTAAGAGTAGTAGGAAAAGCTCTGCACATTATCTCATCTGGAACTCCTTGAAGATGCATAGTGATCTTGAAGGTGGCAATGTGGTCAAAAGGATCTCGATTCCCATCATATGAATCTAAAGAAGGCATTTTAAACTTCGGTGGCAGAGGATGGCCATCGATGGAAGCCGTAAAGGGAGAATCTGTTCTATGAACCAAATCCTTTACCGGGTTCACCCTCCTCATACTTTCCTTCATTTCATCCATGGCCTTCTTCATCTGATCCAACTCTTTTTCCAAATGGGGTACCCTTCGTGAGGCGGTACCTCTTGATTGACTTCCATGCTAAACGTTCTCTCTGTCCTCTTGACTCTGAATTTACCCTTCTTCTTCATGCTCTGAGTATGTCTGCCTTCTTACATTAACTTCTCTCCATAGTTCCTGATTCTGGCGAGTTAACTCTGCCATCGCAGCCGCCATGGATTGCATGTGTTGGGCTGATGAAGGTTGCATAGCAGGAGCCGATTGACGGTCATGGTGAGGGTTACTAGAGGCATTTCTACTCGGTTGAGGGCCTGGACTGGTGACCCTTGATCTTGTCCGGACCATTTCAGCCCTTTGTCGGAGAAGGAAATTGTAGAATCCAACGATGAAATTCAAACGTAAAAATTCTAGACCTTTCCCACAGACGGTGCCAACTGATGAGTTAATGAATCAGTGGGCTAAAATCTCCGGGTGCTAATGACCAATGAGCGTAAATCCTGAAAATGACAAACAAGAAATCAGAGGGGACCGGTGGAGGCCGGCCAAAAATCCTCCGATGGTAAAGTCAGTGGATTGAAGTCAGAAAGAAAGGAAGATACTTCAAAGTCTTTCCTTAATATTTTCCTAGAAAATTCTCTCCTCCTTACCTCTGCGCAGAAGGGCCTTTATATAGTGTTAGCTTAACAGTTATTTCCCCTAACGTCGTAGGGTTTGGAGAATCCTAGGGGTAACCTCCATAACTGTCTTGGGAGTTACTTTATCAAAACCTGCATTTGTCATTGAACAGGTGTTTGATTCAAACGACATCACTCTTGGTGAACGATACTCGTCCGTCACTAAGGACGGACGAGGTTTGCTATTAGCTCCTCCTCCCTTAGACGAGTGAACGAAGGACGAGCGTTATGACCTCGTTTTCCACTTGGCACATGGTTATGGACGGCCATATGGACGAGAAATTCTGATGAGTCAACTTAATGTTTTTTATGCACCATCAATAACAATTATAAAAATTTCATTAAAAAATCATAAAAAAGTAACTTCCCTTTCAAATTTTTAAATATATATATATATATATATATTCATTTTTAGAAAATATAATTGAACAAGTAGGATATTTTTTATATATAGATCTTAAATTTTATTCTAATGTTACAACTTACAATCAATATTTTTCAGTAATAAATATTACAATACTCATCGTAATCTCCGTTCAAAGTACTAAATAAATATTACAATTCTCAACATAATCTCCGTTCAAAGTACCAACATTTTTCAATAATAAATATTACAATTGCCAACGTAATCTCCATTTATATGACCGGAAATGCCCTCAAAAACTAATTAAAAAAAAAAGAGCGATGTTAGGGCAGTTGAGCCTGGTAGCTTATCTAATAAAATCGAGTTACGCGCAAGGCCTAGAACGAGGGACCAATCTAAACCCAACTAGGCCTAGAAGTTGATGGAACTGCTGCATGTACTGATTGTCAGAATGACCCTCGTGTTCTAGTTGTGGTCACAGAAATGACAACAATAACAAACGGCAGTATCTTTAGAAATCAGCGAGAAAGCGACCTAAGGTTTGAGTTGCTCCATCTAATCTATAAGCCATACTTGTTAAAACATGAACGTCATATTCAACTAAACTCTAAACACACAGCACAATAATTCTCTGACTGGAAGAAAAATATGGCATTTTCTAACAAACAAGCTTCAAACTTGATTCTAAAAAAAAAAAAAAAAAGCTTCAAACCTGGCATTGAATTTTGCTGGGCTTGGAGGAGGGTTTGTAACGTAGGCTAGCTTTTCTCTATCAGCCACTATTTGAGACGAATTCAAGCAGAGCCATTGAATCTTGGTTTAATTGAAATCTGATTATGATATTTCAACGAGGGCAAAACTTTAGGTACAGAGCCTTGTGTTCTTCAATTAAATTCAAATATATAACTGAGTTAAATTTATGTTGTCCTTAGAATAGATAAAATTATTTATGCTACATTGGTCAAAACAACCATGTCTTTAATTTAACTTGAAAAATTAAGATACTGCACCTAAAAACATGTGCCTTCTTAAAAAAAAAATATTTATATATATATATATATATATAGTATGCGTGTGTGTATGCGCACCTAAGTTTTATGCTTTCAACCATATTTCCAGGCCTGAATAATATCTAGTCCAGTTCAAGTCTCTCACAGGATCTCTGTCTAGCAATTTCACTCATAAACATCCTGATTTGTTCTATCATTTTTTCTCTGAGTCTTCTCTCAAATATGACGTTAAAAGCCCAGACTTCAATATAACCTCTTTTGTGTTCACAAATATGACGTTATAAAAGCCCAGACTTCAATACAACCTCTTTTGTGTTATGAATATTAAGTAATCACAACTCCCAAATACAGACTGCATGATATGCAAACCGTGGTCCTTCATGCAACTCAATTCTAATTAAATGGAATATGGAAAAAAAAAAATCAAACAGGAATTAAAAAACATTTGAGACTACTCTCAAAGATCAGGAAAACTGATGAACGGCAAGATCATAACTACAAGAACATGATCCAACATATACCTCAATTTTTATCTTAGAGAAACCAACTAGCAAAGACAAGGGGTTAGTTTAGTAGTTTCCAAAACCTCATGAGATCATGGGTTCAAAACTCATCATCTTTGGACTGCCCCCAAGAAATTCCTCCCTAGAATTACTTGCCTTGTAGGATACCTAGTATTACACATCCAAGAGATTAGTCAGATACTCAAAGAAGTCTAGACACCCTACTTCAGGTTCTAATCTCATGGGCCCATGGAACATTCCAAGTCCCACTTAAGGGTAAGTTCTGGTTGCTCCAGCGAGACTGTGTGAAGAATTGACTGGCAAATGAGCCTCAAGCAAGTTCAAGACTGAAACAGCATAATTCGGTTGATAAGATGATGCCAAATTCTCTTGTGATTGGGCAGGTGGTGGTAATGCATGGGATGGCGTCAAAGCATTTACTTGTGATAAACCAGGTGCGGCTGTATGTGACGGGTGGTGCCTATAGTAATCAGAGTGCGGAACAATTTCACTCCCCCTCGGCAAATGTGACATTTGATACTGACTTCCATATCCAACAACTTGATCTCCAGGGACCATATCAGGCACACCCGCATACCTGAAAAAATGGGCAGTGCAAAAACATATAAATTGTAGAATGTTTTGACCTGCAACCAATAAGTGTAATAAGAGGTTATTTCAAACTCAAATCACCAATTCAACCAGAATAATACCAGACCCGAACCACAGAACTCATCCATAGATGGATGTAGATTCTAAATCAGCTTCTGCTTCATTATCAACGCAAGTACTTGGTAGAAGTGGCTCAACCATTACCTAAAAATATAAAGCCTATTTCTCCCCTACCCTGTATATCCCCTTTTTCTCTCTTTAAATTATCGATTGCCTCAAAATCTTAAACTATTAGACATGGTAAATTTAAACATTTAACTACAATTCCAACACTCCTCACATGTGGGCCTAGACTTACCCTTTAATAAGTGGACCATGTGTGATTTTAACTTTTTTAAATGGGAGGCAGAAAGAGGCAAGGTTTGAATTTGGGACCACTCGTTCTAAAACAAAGATAAATTACTAATTGTCCCAAAAGTTTAAGCTGTTAGGATATGATAAATTTAATCATTGACTATAATTCTAACACCACACAAATGGATCGTTGCTCAAAACATGAAACACGATGAACAACAAACTGTCAAAAGAATGAAAATAAACAGAATATTTACTAAAAGAGTACACTTCACATCAAGGCAAGTGGGGTAGTCCACACCCTTGGAGAAAGTGGAGATAAGAGGCATGATTTGAGTGAAGTTCAAGACAATTTAGCCCAATAGTATTTTTGAACAAATTTCAATGACACATGACAAGCTTTAGTTGGCTCTGATACCAATTTTATGTGAGATCTTTAGAATTTCAGCACTAAATAAGGATTCATGATCTTGAAGGATTCTTGAATATGGTTTGATACTTAAGGTTTGTGAACGATTAGGTTAAAAAATACAATCTTGACTGAATCTCAATGGAATTTGATGATTGGAATGAAACAATGAATGAACTTTAGGAAATCACTGTTATTAACAAACTATTAAAATTTTATTAAAGTCACTCTCTCTATTCATTTGATTAGCTACAAAAAGGCAAATATATAGGCTATTGTTAATCATTTTCCTAGAAAGACAAGGACTCCTAATAACAAAAGAAAAGTCATTAAAAGAATTTATAAGCTAAGTAGGAAACTATTAAACAAAATAGAAAAAGTCATTAAAATAAAACTCATGGACCTCAAGTATAGCCCATAAAAGCTCATTCCAAGAAAAATAATTTGCAATTTTTAGTAAGACTTAATTAAATTTGAACCAGCAAGTTCTGATATAAATAAACTTATTGATAAGACTAGTAATTACTAAAATAGCCTATTCAATATGCCAATAAAGTCCCACAAACACAAGAACACAATTCTTGAATCTTTTGGTATTTGATCTTGTTTTTCCTCAAACTCTTTGATGGCTGCATCATTTATTTAGATTAATACATTTTTCATAAAAATAAAAGTAATAACGAGAAAAGAGGGGAGGGAAGGGACTACTAAGACATAATTTACCAAAGGTGCTTATGCATTCTTGTCAAATACAGCATAATGATAAAATGTTGTACTCAGTGCACAAAGCTTCCACTTTTGTGGGGTAATGATATACTATTTAATTGATAAAAGAACAGTTCAACTGTTTCATTCTTTAGTGAACATGTATGTAAATGTAAGACATACATATCTTTATAAACTAATACAATGAAATACACTACCTCAAATCTAAATACATACACATGCTACTGTTATGTGGACAACATACAAGAATATTGATTTTATTATGAAACCATGTTGGACTCATTAATAGTTATTGAAAGAAATTTCATTTGTTTCTAGATAAATTTTAATATTCAGAAGAAATTACAGTACAAATCAAAATAAAATGCTTGAAAGAAAAAACATTAAGGCAAGTCAAGTTGCTTCCTAAAGTAAGAAAAAAGGAATATACCTTCTATATGCATTTTGAGGAGAAATGAAAGGTTTTTCAGGCAAGTATGGCTGATGTGGTTCCGCTGGATGATGATGAGGAAAAGCAGGCCGCTGAACAACTTGATAAGGCTGTACAGTAGATTGTACCCATGCCACACGTGTTCCCAATTCATTATGATTGAAATGCAGGGATGGTACTACCTGTTTGCTGCGATCATGGACTGGCAAGGCATGACCATAGTGCAACCCAGATATATATGACTCTTCAGGAGGAGGCAGCCTTTTTGATGGCTGAAACCCTTGTTCCATAATTGGAGGTGGAAATGAGTGTGAGGGTCCCACATTTGAGAAAGGAGGGGCAGCAGAAATAGGTGGTGGCACAGTAATTGGACGGAACAGCGAAATTAAAGTTTCAACCTTCACTAAAAGCAGATTCTATTAGAAATGAGAATTACATGTGCATTATACTGGGGAGCCCCCAAAACAAAGCCAGCAACAAAGGATCATGAAATGGTATACCTGTTTGCTACTCAGCTCCTGCCTAAACTTAAAACCACTTAGAAAGTTGTCTTTGATAGCAGGTTTGAAAGCACTCAGAGGAAGAGGCAAACAATCCTTTAAAATATTAAATCTCACCTAAACTTAGAAACAAGAAAAGATGAATAAGAATATATAATATACATATAAGATACAAAATGAAACACAGACACAGAATTAAATGTTAGTTTTATGCAACAAAAGGTAAAACATCAGTTTTTTGTGACATACATGCATACAACATATCCTTGTAAAGACAAACTTAACTACAGAAAATTTGATGAAATGCTAGAACCAGAAGATAAATTTTGAGTGATTTCAATGGAGAAGACATGATGTACAGCTATATGCTTATCAGCTCCATGGTCCAGTTGTTTAAAGAATTCATAATTATTGACACCACAAGTGAACTTCCATATTTATTTAAGCTTGGGTTAGCAAAAAGTATATATTTATTTAAGCTTGTGTTATTATTACCATCCATAAGACACAGAGGGCATATAATTAAGAATGGAATAAGATAAGGCCATTGATTAGTCTTGTGTTTGGGTAGAACTCTCTACATGAGTGCCATAGTTAACCCAAATCTAAAAGGTTATACCAAGTGCACAAAACTCCCATTTTTTGCAAGGTTTGGGAGGGTTCAAGTAGGCAGCATTACCCCAATTCTTTTTTGGGAGAGGCTGATTCTTAGACTCAAACCCACGACCTTTCGCTTTTGGTGGAAGGCAATTTCCATCGCACCAAGGTTTGGTCTCTAGTTAACCCAAACCTATATTATATAAATATATATATATATATATATAAAGTAATAGCAAACCAAGAATTAGATCATTTTGATTTAGGATTTTTTTTAAAAAAATCAAGATACAACTAACAAAAGGTCAAGTAGAGGAAAGGACGTGTATTAAAAATATACTACATTCAAACATTAAACCACAACCATCACCAACTGCAGCCATCACTGCCGCCACCTCACTACTAATGCTTCCATTGCCACCAACATCAATAGTGTCACCGACATCACCACTGTCAATAGATTTCCATTGAACACATCATATCCTCTGCTGCTACTGCTACCTATCACTATGCCAAGACACTGCATCTACCACCATCATTCATGGCAACATCCAACACAACCACAACAACCATGATGATATCACCACTGCTGCCACCAACACAACCACCAGCATCCACTTTTTATACTACATCAAAAGATATTTTAAGGAAGAAAAAATCCAAGTATTATAATTTAAAATTTTTAAAAATGCATGAATTATAAATGGAAGAGAAAATACAAGCTCCCAAATTCGACAAAGAAGATGGGACCCAAGCATATCTCAAGCCCATTCCATGGAAGTTCATCATCAAATGCACTACCATTGTTTTCCAGCCAACTACACCACATTAGAAAACATGGAATATCATCCCAAATAACACTACTTCTATGACACCTATCAGGAACGACCACTATAACGCCTTTTGAACATATGTACACGGTTGCTTTAGTCAAGAACTTGTATTTGTGCCTAAGTAAAATGCTAATTAGCTCTTCCTCAATTGGCATCTCCTTCTCCCACAAATATGAGCTGGAAGGTGATGTTGGGGTTGAAGGCTACAATGGGCGTGTGTAACTTGTCAATCAAAAACAGGGAGAAAAAGGTAGTGATCAGGTAGGTACTAAGCATAATTTTTGGGTGCCTTGATTAACTTCCCATCTGTTTTATAGAATGATAGAAGGATTCCAAAACTTGGTGGTCTTTTAGGTTGTAAAGGGGATTTTCCAATTATCATCTTGTATTTGTTAAAATCAATAGAAATAAGACTTACGGATTTTTCCTATCAAAGGCTTATCTTTGCAGTTCTTGCATCCTTTCTTCATATCCACAATGTGATTTTTTTTTTAATTTTACTTTTCTATTTTCATTGTTTGAAACCCCCCCCCCCCCCCCCCTCCCTCAACATTTTTTTTGTTCTAAACCTGCATGGTTTTAGTTGGTTGCTCAATGTTCTATACCCAATGGGGTTTTTTCTTTTCTTTTTTTTTCTAAAGTAAATTTTGGCTCCCAAAGGTAAGGGAAGGGGCTGAGGGGAAAATTTTAAACTAATGACGTCCAATTCATGAGGTGTGGTCCCCAACCGATTGTGCCATATCCCTTGGGGTCTCAAGAACAAAGAAATAAATTCTTGTAGATATGTGCAACTTAGGTGATGGCTTGGCTCAATGATCAACAAATCAGAACAAACTCTTCTTACATTAGAGATGGCAAGCTTATGCTTTTCCTTGAAAAAACCAAAAGAGTAGTTAAAGAAAGGCACTTGCTTTATGCTCCAAGCAAATCACACGAGGCAGTAGCATAGGTGCCAAAGACAAGCGCCTGATTAGAGCATCATAATGCATCTTGTCTTGCCCCAGCACTTATGGACTCCAATGATGCTACACCTTATTAAATTTGTTGAGTTGTCTTAGGCCTATAATTTACCAATCGAATCAGGAGTTCTAATCCTACTAAGTTATGTCATACACAGTGAATCTAGATAAATAGGCTCATTGTATTCAAAGAATTCAAACTTTGATCAATCTATAAGCCATGTTGCTCTTAGTATTCCCCCCCCCCCCCCTTTTTTCTCTCTCTTTACAATGCCGTTACTGGTCTTGGGTATTATCCATAGGTACTGTTCACAGCCCCCGAACAGTCACAAATTTTCCCTATTCATCTCTCAATTGCAACCTCAAATTAAGCCTTTCTTATGGAAACCTAAACCCTCACATATTTTTCCTTACCAAACAGTCAGCAAGTAATCTACCAAACCAGCCATAAATTCCAAAACACAGCTGCTATCTAGAATATGGCAGGAACCTATTTTTTTTAAGAAACAGTGCTCTTTGTCCTTATTCCCCATTGTTTCAAACCCTTAATCACTCTTTGAACCCTAAACCTTTCTTTTAAAACCTTATATCCACAGAATCTCCCAACCAGAAGCACGCCACAAGCACAAGTAGACTATCTTCTGTCACAAATCATTATTAAGAACAACCCAAAAATGGAATAGCTATTCCATTCTAAGTCATACTTAGCATTCCAAACATATCTTAACAATTAAAAAAACAGTGTTCTCTCTCACCCCAACACTTACTGCTTTTCATTGCATTCCTCTAACTTGATAGAGCCACCATGGAACATAATCCTCACAAAAGCATCACAACATTAAAACAAATAACACATTATTTCCCCAATACAATCCAACAATCAAGAACACGTTATCACACCAAGCAGCTCTTTTTAGTTTCATACGATTTTTGTTTACGCAACACAAGAACAAAACCTACTATTCTACAGTAGATGCAGTGCAGTTGGCCTAAACTCCCTACCTCCTTTCCAATGGCTTCTTTGAACATGCCTTAAATACAACCAATTGAATCCCATGCTGAATGCTAATGATACATCTCATTACTCAACATGTTGCTTGTTGCTTGCTAACAATATGAATATTTAAACAACACTGAAAATAATTAAGCTGATAAAGCATGGCTAAACCAACGTAAGCCAAAGAGGTAACTGCCAATGTTAATGAAAGCTTGAAATTAAGCTTTAGAATGAGCTAGGTTGGAGGCTTAAAATAACCAACAATACGGAAAAAAAAAGGCACGCTTTCTAACACCACCAGATCTTCTCTTTTGGCATGCATGGAATCCTATATTTGTAAATAAGGAAAGTTTTGTTACCTGAGCAGGGAATTTCCCATCAAATGCAGTTGGTTCCAAATCTTTTTCTCCATTTGAAGTTGCATTGTATATACCGTAAAGAAGCTTCAAATCAAAGTCGAATAAGAAGAGCTTTGTTCCTGGTTTGATGTTTTTTACAACTTCCAATTTCCCCATTGGTAGTGCAAAAACCCGGTATCTATAACATTCAGGCTTTGTTTTTACATTGCACATAAATATATATCCAGAACTTGATTCACCACTTTCCTTCTCTTTGTTTATCCCCTCATCAGCTCTATGGCTTGTAGTTGGATAAGTAAAAGCTGATGAAGTGGGAATAACAGCAGTAGGATCATAAGGCGGCGCATAAGATGCATTGATCATCATAGTGGACACAGAAGATGGACCAATATTAGGTACATTTATATCCTTAGCTGTCATTTTCTTTAAGGATCTCTTTTCGTTTTTGCACTCGTAATTAGTGGATTTATAGGTTACCCCTCGCTCTAACTTCTTGCCTGTTCAAGCTAAAACAATGCACCAAATTTAACATTGAAAACCAAACCGTAAAGAACTAAATGTGCCACGTTTTAACAAATAAATCTGTGCTTTAGAAAATATCCTCTTTCTCCAAGAAATTGTAGATTTTTTTCATTTTATGAGGAAAAAAAAAAAACACTCAAGCATCAATTGTTCAACATTGAAATCCTCAAAAGGCTGCTTTTCACTTGGACAGCAACACTAGGTAAAATTTTAATCATGACTGGTGTTGTATGAGCAAGAATAGAAGGGAGAAAATCAAGCATCATTTAATTCATTGTTCAATTGCAAGAGATATTTGATCATCCATGTTTGCATCATTTGGAGTATCTTGGGTTGTGCCGAAGACTATGTCAGTGGTCACAAGTTGGTTGGGCTTGGGTTGAGGGTCTACCCATCACTAGACCATGGGGGTTCGGAAACTTTCCCACCTGCTGCTGACCAACCAATCAATCAATCAAACCAGCGCAAAACTTCCCTTCAGTTTCATCATCGGCTTAGATATCAAGTTAGGCTTGCTACAAAGAATAACAGCTCCTTTGTATTTGAACTATCTTCTATTATGAATAGAATTATTGTACTTGTTAGAGAAGGAAATCAAAACCATGAGCAAGATTCATTAAAGAATATAATATTACCTATCAGAAAAAGAAATCAAAACCTTGAGGATGTTTCATTGGGTCCAACTTATCCTTACTAATTTCCAAATCCCAATTACTGTTGATGCCATTGACTTCTTGAGGTTAAAAGATAAGAGATTCAAGAATTAAAATAGTAACACTAAATTTGAAGTCATAAACTAGCTTAGCTAGTAATTCTTTTGATATTGTACCATAAACTTGGGATGAAATCTTGCCAAAATTAAGGGGTTGTGTAGGAGAGGGCACCTCCGGTGTGTAGTCCAACTTTTAGACCCACAAAAAAACTATCTTTAAGAAAAATCAGAAATTTTATTCCCCGAAACTCCAAATGTAACCAAAATCGCAAAACATACTCAAATCTCCTCATTGACTGACCTCTCAATAAGAGTCTAGCAACTGCTACTCCAACGCAGTATTAATAAGTCCAACCATTCATACCATTGAGTTACCATCCCTCCATATCTTCCATTGCTTCCAAAAGGAAATATGTAAAACCATAATCTGAAATTGATTTTCTCAAATGAGTAAAATTAAAAACAAATTTCATTGTAATCCATTCATCTATTAGATCACTCTAATGATCTAATCCTCTATTTTAACCCTACTCTTGCAGGAGCAAAATTATTATCACACTCATTTTCCCCAACCTTGACTGTACCACACATTACTGCATCAATGAAGAACCAATCCACTTGAAAATGCAAATATCACCGAGCGTGTGGCAATCCCAAATACTCTAATCCACATTTAATAGTAAATACATCCAAGTTCAATAACTACTAATTACTTCAACTTCACATTCCATTTTCCATCGAATCAAGCCATACATTATTTACAAGGCAGCTAAGCTTCAAGTTTTAAGGCGCCTAAGGTTCGATTTCACCACCATTTGTGAGATTAGCTAAATCCATAATTCACAAGAAAGTCATGGCATCACTTCATCACTTTAGTTGACAATCTTCATACCATCAACTCTGTTTGGCTAAAAGCTCAAAGCTTTTTACTTTTTGCTTTTTGCTTTTAACAAAACTAACTTTTTTTAAAAAAACACTGTGCAGATTTTATCTTTTGATAAACACTAATAACACAAAAATCACTTTCAAACCAAAAGAAAACTCAATTCTATGTTTCTAATACACATGGATTACCATAGAAATTAAAAATTAAAAAAAAAAAAAAAATAGGCAAACGTAAAATCGTATAAAAAGCGAAAAAAGCAACCAGAAATGAGAATCGACGTAGAAATTTGTCTCACTATGGCATCGAATACGCAACCAATAATTTAACAAACCCTAACATCGACTTATATAAGAGCATGAATTTATACAAACAAAGCAAAGGTTTTATAGAATAGAAAAAGAAAATTACCTGCAGAAAAAACGGAGCCTATGGAAATGGAATTCAATGTGAGAAAGCGTATGAATCTGTCAATTTATATACAAAGCGAAAGTTTTGTTATGGATAATAGCCGAAGTTATACTCAGATTTTCAGCAATAATATTTTCACAATTTTCATGGAGGATTTTGGTTTTTTTTTTTTTTTTTTTTTTTTTGAGAAACATTTATACATGAATTCTAAAATGAATAATCGGGCCCCCAAAAAATGGTCCAGCGGCCCAGCCCTCAAAGTTTCGAACGGTCACCTTAACTAGAGAATTAAAAATATTTATTTATTTACGGCAAAAATACAATTTACAGCTTTAATTTTGTTCAAAAATCATTTTAGTACTTTAAATTTAGAGCTGGTTATTTTAGTCTGATAATTTTAACCAAATATCATTCTAGGGACTTTAACCTTAAAGGATTAAAATGATTTTCTATGATCTACTTCAAACTTAAAGTCCCATCAAAAAATCATCCAAAAAAAAAAAGTCCCACCAAAAAATAAAAATAAAAAATTTCAAATTTAAAGGACTAAAATGATTTCTAGGCAAAGTTACAAAAGTAAAATTACCAATTTCCAATTTAAATAACTAAAATGATTTTTGTACAAATATATCGGGCTAAAATAACCAACTTCAAATTTAAATGGCTAAAATAATTGTTGAGCAAAGTTTGAGAGTGTAAATTGCATTTTTGTCTTTATTTATTTAGTTTTATTTCAAATACAACCCAAGCTTAAATTTATTATCAAACAAGATTATATAGTCAAATTTGGCTCATTTTTATGTCAAACAAATTCGAATTTGTTTACAAGTTGATTAACTTACTCTTTTCTTATACTCTCTACTCTTTTCTCAAATTTGGCTCTTGATTAAATTTTTTTTTTTTTTTACTCTTTTCACAAATTTATGAATTTTTTTTAGTAATAGATTGTTTATATTATCAAAAAAGTACAAATAATAATTCGATATCATATAAACCTATTTACAAACTTACACAATCCAATATCAAGTGTAATAAGTATTTTTTAAAAACAAGTATACATATAAAAATATACTAATGTAATATATAATTAAATTGAGCCTCATATTCACAAACACTTTGTTATATTTGAGCTTGGCTCAATTAGTAGTTGAACATGAACTTATACTTAAGCTTGGCTCGTTTGCTAAACAAATTAACATAAACCACCCTTTTTCCAAATCATGCTCAAGTTATTCACAAATAACTTGTTTTATTTTCTACCATATAAACAGCTAGGGCTGGCTTGTGATATTTTTTAAAAAAAAATTCTATATTTACCATGGGAAGGCATGTAATAACTTATATTATGTATTTGCCTAATGAACATAATCAAAATGGAAGGAAAATATTCGTTTTATGGAAAGATCTAATTTTTATGAATTGAAAAAATTTGCACGTTAAAATGTTTAAAATTTCATTCCATCAAATAATAAATTATTAGCCTTTTTGCACGCATCATAGCATGTTCAAGAATCGGGAGTTTTTATCTTTAATGTAAAACAATAAAAGATTTAATTCTACAAGGATTTGGTGTAAACCCTTTGGTTTATACCCTCCAATAAAGACATGACACATCATCATATTACTAAAACATAAATACATTTGATCACACAGGATAACATCTCAATAAATACCATATTTCAGGTTTTAAGTAAAAAGACCGATATGGTATTATTAAGTGTGATAGGATGTATTGAGTTTTAAGTAAAAAGTTAATGTAACAATTTTTTATTGGATAGCGTAAAATATGAATTTTACACCACACCTTTACCAAATTCGGACTCAAACAATAAATAGTTGTAAATGCATATTGTTTGACTAAACTCGTCACACGCACTTTGCATGTGTTATGCTCTTTTTTATTTATTTGTTTTTTTGGTTTAGTGTTATAATATTTGTGGGGGCCTTTTGTGTTTTGAGTTGGGCTGGGCTACCACCTGCGGTGATGGGCTCGAGTATTTTTTTCTGAGTATGAGAGTTAAGACCGGCCCAACTGTAACTCACTTTGGGCCGGCTTATGCACAAACTGAGCCTTGTCTGCCAGGAATGTTCTCACGGCAAGCAGAGTTATTACAAAAAGGTTACGGCAGGCAAATATAATAACAATAAAGAAAAACAGAGTATAGTGGTTTTTTCTTAATAACAAAGATCGAATATTTCTATTGCAATCACAGTAATAATAATGATAATAATAATAACGGCTTTTATAGAAAAGAATAACTGATTGAACGATGATGGAAGTTAATCAGAAAATAAACGTCAAGTCAAGTTTGAGACTGCAGTGACAAAGAATCAAAGAGGAAGAACGCTTCCTCTCAATAAAACTAATCTCCCAAAAGAATATCCTGCCGCGGGGATTAATGACTTTGAGGGAATCAGACCTAAGTGATAAATGCCTGAAGGAATTCCTATTACTTAATTGTTTCTTGGAGAGTGGGATTTTGAGGGAGAAAGAAGAGAAACGATCTATTGGTGCATGCCTATTACCCTTGCTCTTTGTTTTCTTATCTTTTCTTCTTTCCTTTCTTTTTCTTTTTGTTTTTCTTATATTTTTTCCTTCCTCTGTTTTTCGGTCCCTTCTACAGGGCACGGTAAGGATCCTTTTATAGGGCCTACCATGATTGGTTTTTACCATTTTATCCTCCAACGGCCTTTGTCTGGTCTGGGCGTACTTGCCAACCACCGTTTGTGTACTACTTACCCTCGCCAGACAAAGACAGGTTTGTGTTGTTTCTTAGTCCGCCATAGCACTTTCTCCTGCCGTGGCGTAAATGCTCTCTCTCTCTCCCTATGGCATGCACCCAACGTTCCCCCCCCCCCCCAACCTTGCTTCTTTTGGGCGGTCTGTCATCCCAGCAGGACGTACCTCCCAAAAAGGCTTGGACAGGAAACGCAAAATAGATCTTTTCCCCTCTCCCCACCACCAAACCACACCCCCCCTTACCTCTTACCACTGACCCATGGCCCCACCACGTCCTATATTGGTTGGGTACAGGCTGGTAGCGCCTAGGCCTTACGCGTGCTTTCCTGTTATGTACGTTCAAAATCTGTTTGCGGCTCATGTGTTTGTTGTGATCTGGAGCTTTGTTTGCAACGTCTGCCATGCTTCTTTGTTCTTTCATGTGGGCCGTTCTGTACATTTCACTGCTTCCCTTTGGGATTGGGCTTCTCTTAATACTGGGTTTCACATTTCTCTTGGCCCATTTCTTGGTTACACTCATGTCCTATTTCATTACTTGACATTTCCTGCCATGATGATATGTTCCTACTAGGCCTCTTTTCAAGCCTGCCGTTTCATTCCTTCCCCTAGTGACTTAACAGAGCCACTGGTGTTCTTACTCATGGGCTCCATTGTCCCTTTCTTTTTCCCTTGGGCCTTCGGCCCATTTACTTCCTTTGGGCTTCCTCGGCCCATTTACTAACTTTGCATTCCCATGGGCTTTTACTAACTTGATTGGGCTTCCTCGGCCCAATCTCCTCATTCTCATCCTTGGGGTTCATGGGCTTGCCATCAACCCCTAATTTCTTTGTTTACATTGCTTTGGCCCTGCCGCTGCCCATTCTCACTTTTTCATACCATATACTGCCCATAGGTGTCATTTCTCTCTTTCCAGGCCCTTTGGGCCCATTTACTTCCTCAAGACCCATTTATTCATGTTATGGGTCTGTGCTCTATTACTCCTGCCGCCTGGGCTTAATAGTCTTATTTTATGTCTGCCACTCTTATTGCCTACTTTGCTGAGTTGGACATTTTTTTTACAAAATGAACAATATTTAAAAGTGATATATTGTATTTAAAAAAAAAAAAAAATGAGGTAAGGTAGTGTAGAATTATGTTTAAAATTTTCTAAAAAAAAAAAGAAAAAAGAATAATGTTTAAAAATGAGGTTGAATGGAGAAGATAAAGGAAGAAGTTTAAAACTCAAGAATAGTAAATTACTCTTTTAACTAGTTTTTTTTTTTTTTAATTTTAAATTATTTAACTAAAAGATATGGGCATTTTAGAGAGTTTTAGAATTTGTGTGAGAGTATTTTTAGTACTAAAACTCATACTAGAAATCTTGTTATTAATAGCATAGATTATTATCACCATATCACTCATTTATAAATGCATTTTTTTTTTACTATCACCATATCACTCATTTATAAATGTATTTTTTTTACTATCACCGTATCACTCATGAGAGCAATCAGGGGGATATTTGCAGACTAGTACAGTAAAAGGATAAAATATAGTAAGTTAGCACGGGTAAAGAAGAAGTTTGCAAATTAGCATCTTGAGTTTTAGAAACTTAAGTTCCATATTAAACTCGAGTTTTAAAAACTCGCTACCTACTTGCTGATTTGGACAGATTTTTGCCACATAGAACTCGAGTATGTTACACTTGATTTCAAAATACACTACAACCCCAGAAAAAGAAGAAAACCCAGATAAAAGAAGGAAACCCAGCAGACCAAATCAACAAAAAGGGGTTCCGGCAAGGATTACCCACACTTACCCACATTGAGAATCAAGACATGTTAGATCAAAGACAAGGAGTTGAACCATAGAAGAGCATATTGGTAACCAAGAAAGAAAATCCGATGGAGGCATGGTAGTCAAAGCTACAGTTAGTGGCTAAAAAGGGTGTCTGTGGGTTGCCAGTGGAAGCTGACTAGAACCACGATGGAATTGCGATCAGGTAACGATGGAACAAAGTCGCGAGACCCACGAAGCAATCATTGGAGCTAGTCGACGACTAGCTCCAACAACTGTGGTTGTTGGAGTTGGAATGAGGGGTTGGTGATGGACAACAACGACAAATGTGATCTCCGGTGATGGGAAGTTAATGGGTTTTGGTTGTGGGGTTAACGGCAGAGGGTGGCCAAGTTTCTTACTGTTATGCCCCTAGCTTTATACCCATTTTGTTTAGGTCTTCTTCTTCTTCTTCTTTTCTTCTTCTCCACTGGAACTCGAGTCTTAGAGACTCGGAGACTCAAGTTCCACGTGGAATTTTTATCCATGTCACACAGTTAGAATTCTGGAACTCGAGTTTTTAAAACTTGATTTGCTATTGAACTCAAGTTTTAAAAACTCGAGATGCTAGTTTTCCACATTCTTTCAGAACTTGTCAAATAACAAAATTCTTCTAATAATAAAGTTAAATGGAAAAAAAATTCGAGCAATCAGTGATTTTCTCTTTTTTTTTTTTTAATTAAAGTTAAAGAAGAATAAGTAGTTATAAGTAATTATTTTTATATATAAAAAGCGTCAATGTGCTATAACCACAGTGAAAACTACAGTCATTTGGTTTATTCAATCCTTTACACTATTTCGCTGCCCTCCTTTTTTTTCTCCTTCGGGTAATATCGTCCAGTCCACTCCTTTATATATATATATATATATATATAGAGAGAGAGAGAGAGAGAGAGAGAGAGAGAGAGAGAGAGAGAGAGAGCTGTTAGTTAACACAATAAATTGTCACAATATTTTTACAATTGTTGAGGTGTTAATTCCTTATAGGACAAAATAAAATATCATACTAGAACCAACCATAACTAAAAATAAAGGTATTTTGAAAAAAAAAAGTGCTACATCCACAATATTTTTCACAACACTTTTATAACAAAAGTGTGAATGTCATAAAGTTATAGTAGTAGCTACCTTTTTTTTTTTTTTTTAGTTTGTTCAATTTGCACTGTTTACTGACCTTCTTTTTTTCGGTAATATTTCCTAGTCAACACTTTTTTTCTTTTTTCTTTTTTTATATATAGCTGTTAGTTAACACAATAAATTGTCATAATATTTTCTCAATTATTGAGATGTTAATTCCTTATAGGTCAAAATAAAATATCATACTAGAACTAACCACAACTAAAAATAAAGTTATTGTTATGCGACACAATAAATTTCACAATATTTTCACAATTATTGAGGTGTCAATTTCTTATAAGTCGAAATAAAATAATAAAATGTGAGATTGTGACCAACTACAACTGAAAATAAATATTTTATGAAAATATTGTAACACTAGTTGTGCGAATATGTAAAAGCTACTGTAGTAGCTACAATGCTTTTTTATTTATTCAATATGTATTGTTCATCACTTCATTAGACCTTTCTTTTTTTTTTTTCTTTTTTTTTTCTTTTTTTTTTCTCTAGTCATTGGTTTATGCTCTTTTTTAAAAAAATATTTATATGAGCTGGCATATATATTGTTATATTAACACGACAAATTTTATAATACACAATTATTGAGGTGTCAATTTTTTATAGGTCAAAATAAAACAATAAAATATGAGAATGTGGTCAACCACAATTGAAAATAAATGTTTTGTGAAAATGTTGTAACATTTGTTGTTATCACAATATTTTCATGATTGTTGAGATCTCAATTTTCTTATAGATCAAGTAAAAAATTGCTAAGTCCACAACATTTTCACATTAATTTCACAACAAATTGTAGGTGGTAAGCTACTATTGATGGATAAAAAGTGATATCAGTTGTAGGTCTATTTTAAAATCAGTAATTACTTGCAATTTAGAATTTGTTATGAAAATATTATGGAGATAGCATTTCTATAAAATAAATGATAATATATCAAATCGAAATATACCACAGCTGAAAATAAAGGTATTGTGAAAATATTGTGACATTTTGTTATGTTTCTAGACTTATTTTTTGGTTTAATCAAATTTTTTAAGCAAAAATTCACTGTTTTATGCACAATTTTCTTCTTCTTTTTTTTTTTTTTTTGATGCATAGTTTAAAGTGGTTGTCCCAATTAAAAATTAATAACAATTTACAATCTAGGATATGTTATGAAAATGTTGTGGATGTAGCATTACTTTAAAATAAAATTATAAAATATCATATCAGGGCACACCATAGCTAAAATAAAGATATTGAGAAAATATCGTGACATTTATTGTGTTCTACACTTTTTTTTTCTTTGTTTAGACAACTTGTCGAGCCAAAATTCATAGTTTTACGAACAGTTTTCTTGGGTTTTTTTAACACATTGTTTAAAATAAAAAACACATAGTTTTACCAACAACAAAAAAATTATAGAAAAAAGTACTTCCACCCTTTATGTTTGGAGTAGTTTCATCCCCCAACTTTAAAGTTGAACAATTTACTCCTTTATATTTTGTACACAAGCATATAGTCCCTGCTGTTACTTTCTTAATTAAATCCTAACAAAATCTTATGATTCCTAGAACATTTCATTGTGCAATATCTAAAATGCCACACTAAATTTTAATGTCCCAAAAATTTTCTTTATGTATTTTGAGTTTTATGTGTTAGTCATACTTAAAAAGTAAAATTGGTGATCTATGGTATTCTATTTGTTACCTATAGAATGCTAATTTATTAGAGGTTTAAATCTTCTAGATTTATAATTTTATCTAATAGAAATGACATATGTCTTTTGTTATTTTGTTATTTCTTTTATTTCTTAAAAAGGTGTTCATTAAAAATTAAGTAAGCTAAGCATCGTAGTTAGGCTCATAAAATAAAATGATAAAGAAGGAATTATGAATAACAAAAAATTCATTGCAAATGATTGTACGTATTTAATTTGATGAAGATTTTCAATTGTGGTATATGTCATCATTTATTGTGAAAATTTAAATATTGTGACAATGTTTTACCAAAACTTAGTTGTTTACTGTTGGAAGATGACAACATTACTTATCATTCTTCGTAGAATTTTTGTGTGAATAGATATAGTCTTTAGTAAATAGGTTCTAAGAAATTATCATACTAAATAGATAGTCATATGTTAAATAACTATTCTAAATTTTAATACATGATTTGATACTACTTCAAAAAAAATTCTATCTAAAATTTTTTCACTTAAGGGGCAGCACGTGCCTTGCACATGCAACCCTTACTAGTTAATATAAAAAGCCGACAACGTGGGATTATTATTATAGATGTTTCTTCTAGTTATAATTTAGCTCGTATTGTGTTTTATATTTAAACATGACATAAAATTTAGGTGTTAAAACAATTTATTTACTCTATTTGACTTTATAATTTGAAATTATTTTTATTTTTTGAGGATAAACGACAAAATAATTTGAAATTTTTTTATTTAAATTATTGTGATTAATGTGTGAGGGTATTTTGGACTACTTAAAAATTTTGACACCAAAATATTATTTATTAATAATAGTATAGGTAAATAATTTTAAATGATGTGCTATCATTAGTGCCGGCTTAACACTAAATGCAATTGATTCATTCGCCTAAGGCCCCATATATTAAATAGGCCCCAAATTTTAATTTAATTAAGTCCAAATATTAGCCAATAAATAAACTAATATATTTTATCAAATTAAAAACAAAATAAAAAAGAGATAAAAATGCTACGTTCACAGCATTTTTTACAACACTTTCACAAAAAATCCTAAGTAACAAACTGTTATAGGTTGTTATAGATGAAAAAAATAATTTCGATAATGGGTTTTATTGTAAACGTAGCACTTCTCAAAAAAAAAAAAAAATTCACAACATTTTTCACAATAATTGAGTTGGCAAATTTTTACTAGTTCTCATCTAGGTCCACCACTAACATCACTGTAAAGGCTTAGGCCCTTGAATCGGGAATGGCCCACATCAATGCCCCACGTCACCAAAGGCCAATACAGAAAGGGGCCCATGCGGCTAAGGCTCGTTACAGTCGGGTTGGCCATATATGGCTAAAGTCAGACACGGAGGAGATAGGATTAGCTCGCTGATAAAATGAGCAATTCCTCGATAAAATAGAGTTACACTCAGGCCAAGTTGGGCCCAACACCGATAAGCCAACCAAAAAAAGGCCGTGAGAGGACAGCCATGTGAGGTCGAAACTGAACGCTGTCAAACGACTTTGGGGAGTTCGCTGTTGAACACTAATTGGTGTTTGGAACAAGTTCCAAGGGAATCCTCTGAAGTCGTGAGGATTCCTGGGGATTTAGATAGACGTGGAAACATATGTCAAGGGGGGAAGTAATGGTAACTCCCCCACTAAGGAGAGACTATAAAATGAGGAGAAAGGGAACATGTTGGGATTGGAAAAATTAGGGGAAGAGAGGGAAAGTAAGGGAAACACAAGGAAACGTAGGGAAACTAGAGGAACTTCATTGTATTAAGGGTTGGGGGAAGACAAGTCAGGCGAAGTTTAGGGCCTAGTCTGTAGGATCATAACATATCCCACATATAAATAAATTAGGGCCTAAATACAAACCTATATTAGAGTTTTTGGCCTCTACAATTGGCGCCGTCTGTGGGGATCCTACTCTACTTGTGGCTTTGAGCAAGCTTGGTACTGTCCCACTATGGAAGGTCCATATGTTGGAGAGGATTTTGCAAGAGGAAATCAGTCGAGGGCCTCCTCAAGGGGTTGTAGGAGGCGGGAAAGGGGGCTTAGAAGGGAACAATAGCACATGCATGACGGGCATGAGACAAGAGTAGACTCTGATGAAGGATCTTCCCATGGGGAACGAACTGTATCATATATCCCTGAGCGGCCTCATCATAGTGATTAGCTGAGGGAGTTGGAGAATTTACAAAAATAGGTCAATGATTTGGAGATTGAGTTAAGAGGCCAAAACCACAGAAGAAATAGGGAGGATTCGTCCGATGATCCCGACTATGTTGCCAATAAGTCATCTCGAGGCAGTGGCTCACGTTGGTTGAGAGACTGATCACGTGAAATTGTAGGGCGTTATCGCGAGTCCCCCTATCATGAAAGGCATGGACACCGTAATGCCGCTCTTGATGCAATGAGCCAAGCATTAAGGAGAGCTACCCGATCACCGTTCACTGATGAGATCAAGGGTACAGAAATGCCAAGACGGTTCACATAACCTCCATTCACCATCTATGATGGAAAAACCGACCTAGTGGAGCATATGAGTCACTATATATAGATGATGTCGCTTTATTCTCATAATAATGGGTTGTTGTGTAAGGTATTCCCATCTAGCCTTAGACCGACAACAATGAGGTGGTTTAATGGTTTGAGGAAGGGGTCTATCTGAAATTTTGAGGACTTGATACAAGCGTTCGAAGCCCAATTCATAACATGTAGCAAAGTTCCTCAACCAATAGGTTCTTTGCTATCTATGAGGATGAGAAGTGGTAAGACCCTCCGATCTTATACGAACAGGTATTGAGAACTTTATAATGAGATAGGGGGAATGAGCAAATGGTAGCCAGCACCTTCCGAATGGGCTTTCCCGAAGAGTTAGTGTTGAGAGATTCTCTAACCATGCGGCCCCTCGAGGACATGCACCAACTAATGAGAAGGATTGAGGAGTATAAGAGACTAGAAGATGACCGATTGCAAGGCAAAGGTAAAGCCCCGACCTCATTGTAGTATCATAAAGAATATCACCTTGAAAAGTTTTAGCAGAGAACTAAGAGAGAGCCTAGGGCGCTTGGGGAGGGCTCAGAACAGCATGTAGAGGGAGTTAATGCTACATTAAAGGAACCAGTTTATAAAATCCTAGAACGCATTAAGAATGAGCCTTATTTCTAATGGTTAGGGAAGATAGGTGAAGACCCGGCGAGAAGGAATCAGAGCTTATATTGCACATACCATAGAGAAAAAAGGCACATTGCCAAGCAATGTCGTGTGTTGAAAGATCACTTGGAGCAGTTGGTCGAGGCTGGCCATCTTAAGGAGTTCTTAGTTGGTCAGGAAGGAGTACATGTAGGACAAGGGTTGGGAAGTCGAAATAACTGAGCTCTCCCACCTCCCTTGGGGATTATTGAGATTATCCATGTAACCTCCCGAGGCGTAAGCTTGAATAGTTGGAGGGGAGTACTAAGCGTGGTATCCCCACCTGAAGCAGATGCCACGGACCAACCTGAGAAGAGGCCCCGGAGGACCCCGTCCCAATCACTTTTGGTGAAGCAGATCTAGAAGGAACATCTCAGCTGCACAATGATGCTTTAGTTGTGACATCTCAGATTGGAGGTTTCTTAGTAAAAAGGGTCATAGTAAATCAAGGGAGCGGAGCTGAGATAATGTACCTTGATCTTTACAAGGGACTGGAGCTAAAGCCAGAAGACTTAAGTAGATATGCTACCCCGTTTATAGGGTTTGACAGAAAAATCATGACTCCCGAAGGGCAGATAAAGCTATCAGTAGTAACTGAAGGGAAGGAAGTGGAAGTTAATTTTATCGTGGTTAATGCTTTCTCTCCCTACATAATGATCCTGGGGCGGCCTTGGATCCATGCCATGGGGGTGGTACCATCAACTCTGCACTAGAAGATTAAATTTCCTATAGAAGATAAGGCCACGGTAGTTTTGGATGATCAAAAGGTAGCAAGGCAATGTTTGGTAGCAGCGATAAACCATGAATTAAGTAAAAGGAATAAGTCGATCAAGAGCCGTTATAGTAATTACCGATGACCAAGGGATTAATGGGGATAGGCAACACCGAAGAGTTGGAACAAATACCAGTTATGCCTTATTTCGACGGGTATTTTCAGATTGGGAAAAGTTTGTCTGTTGAAGATCAAGTGGAAATTCTATTATTACTGGTGCAAAATTTGGATGTGTTTGCATGGAGTCCATACAAAATGCCCGGGATTTACCTGGCTTTTATCATGCATAAGTTAAATGTAGGCCCTTTAGTCCCACCAAAGAAACAAAAACTGAGGAAATTCACGAAGCCCCATGTGGAGGCAGTAAAGGAGGAAGTGAAGAAGTTAAAACGGTTGGGGGCCATCGAGGAAGTGTTCTTCCCTGAATGGTTAGCTAACACGGTGGTGGTGAAGAAGAAGAATGGAAAGTAGAGAGTTTGTGTTAACTTCACCAACCTGAATCAAGCATGCCCGAAAGACCTTTTTCTAGTGCCAAAGATAAATTAGTTGGTGGATGCTACAGTCGGACACCAAAGGATGAGTTTTTTAGACATCTTCCAAGGCTACCATCCAATTGCTTTAGTCCCCGAGGATCGGGAGAAAACTTCCTTTATAACGCCCAAAGGAAATTATCATTATACAGTGATGCCCTTTGGACTAAAGAACGTAGGGGCTAGGTGTCAGCGGATGGTCACACGCATGTTCAAGGAATTGATCGGTAAAATGGTGGAGGTTTATATTGATAACATGGTGGTGAAGACTAAGGAGAGTGTGGGGCATGCCCATGACCTGGTCAAGGTCTTTAATATACTAAGGCAACATAAGTTACACCTTAACGCAAAGAAATGTGCTTTTAGGGTAGGGTCGGGAAACTTCTTGGGTTATATATGATCACCACACGAGGAATAAAGGTGAACTTCAACCAGATAACAACCATTCAATAGTTGCTCCCGCCAAACAATCCTAAAGAGGTCCAGAAGCTTACTAGCATGATTACCACTCTGAATAGGTCCAGAACGTTTTATCAGTTAGTGAAGAAGTAGAAGGGTTTCCAATGGATAGAAGAATGTGATTTGGCATTCAAAGACTTAAAGTCTTACATAGCCAGCCTACGCGTTTTATCCCAACCTGAACTGGAAGAGGACTTGTACATGTATTTAGCAATCTCCGACCATGCTATTAGTTTGGTGTTGATTAGGCAGCATTAAAGGATCCAGAGGCCCATGTATTACCTCAGTAAAACTTTGGTGGATGCAGAGACTCGGTACTTATCGTTAGAGAAAATGGCGCTAAACTTGGTACATGCTACGAGGAAGTTACCACATTATTTTCAGGCTCACACGATATGGGTATTAACCAAGTACCCTTTGCAATCACTGTTAAGGAGGTCGGATTTCACTGGGAGGATAGCAAAATGGGGGACAAGACTGGGGACGTTTGATGTATGTTACAAACCGAGAAATTCCATTAAAGGTTAAGTGCTGGCAGACTTTGTGGCTGAGTTCACCCCTTCTTCACAGGGCTCTGTGGGAATATGCCAAGTCACAGTTAGATGGTGGAAAATGTTCATCGATGGAGCATCTAACGCAAAGGGATCGGGGGATAGGATAGTGTTAGTGTCACCCGAGGTTGTAAAATTAGAGAAGTCGCTAAGGTTGGGCTTTCGGGCATCAAACAATAAAGCCAAATATGAAGCCCTCATTGCTGGGCTGCGGACAACGCAAAAACTTGGTGCTGAGGAAGTGGAGATGTTCTCAGATTCAAGATTGGTGGTGAGTCAAATAGATAAGAGCTTCGAGGCAAGGGACCATCGCATGTCACAGTACTTAAAGCTGTTCGGAAATATAAGGACAAACTTCCAGAAAGTTAGTGTAGTCAGAGTGCCGAGAAGTCAGACTAGTCATGCCGATTCCTTGCCTATGTTGGCATCATCTTTAGACGACTGCATTCCCCGAATGATTAACATAGAAATGTTAAAGCAACTGACCACTGAGCAGCAAACAATGGTAACAGTTACTTTAGAACTGGGGTCAAGTTGGTTGGATCCTTACATTGCATTTATATCTGATGGGTCATTGCCAATGAATGACAAAGAGGCCAAGAAGGTACGGAGAACATCGGCTCGATTTTGGTTGTCCGAGGACAAGAAGTTGTATTGGCGTTCATTTGGAGGACCATACTTGCTATGTCTTCACCCAAGCAAAACTACTGAGTTGTTAGCTAAGCTTCACAAAGGAATATGTAAAGGGCACTCGAGGGGAAGGTCACTCACACACTGAGTTATGACCTAAGGATTCTAGTGGCCGAACATGCAACGAGAAGCAGCTGACTATGTTAAAAAATGTGATCAGTGCTAGAGACATGCACTTATCTCGTATCAACTGGGGGGAAATTTGAACCCGATCGATAGTCCTTAGCCTTTTGCCCAATGGGGCTTAGATATAATCAGGCCATTCCTCCGTGCATCAAGGAATAGAAGACATGTGGTAGTGGCAACAGATTATTTTACCAAGTGGGTGGAAGCTGAAGCCTTGGCAAATATTAGGGATATGGACATGAAGAAATTTGTGTGGAAGAACATTGTTTCAAGGTTTAGAGTACCCCGAGCATTGGTGTCCGATAATGGGCTACAGTTCAATAGCAAGATTTTTCGAGAGTATTGTGGTAGCCTCAGGATAACCAACAGGTACTCATCACCCGCGTATCCCTAGAGCAATAGACAAGCCGAAGTGATAAATAAGACGCTTGTTAACGGTTTGAAGAAGAGACTGGAGAAGGCAAAGGGAAATTAGGTCGAAGAGCTTCCGAAAATTTTATGGGCCTACCAAACAACTCCTAGAAAGTCAACTGGTGAGACACCCTTCTCCATGACCTACAACACCGAGGCGGTTATACCAGTAGAGATCAATTTGTCAAGTATGAGGGTTGCCGACTTTATACGAAGCAACAATGATGAGAAATGGTATCGATTCGACTGGCTGACTACCAACAGAAGTTGGCTCGAGGGTATAATTGGAAGGTGAGGCTTTTGGAGTTCGTGGCAGGGGACCTTGTTTTGCGGAAGGCTGTTAGGAGCATGAGGGATCTTAATGTTGGAAAACTAGCACCAAATTGGGAGGGACCTTACCGTGTAACAGCAACGGCTGGAGTAGGAGCTTATTACTTGGAAAATATGGAAGAGAGGCCCCTGCCCCGACCATAGAATGTTTGTAATCTAAATAAATACTACCCATGAGTGTAATATGGAATGTGGTTTGCATCTCTAAGATTGTAGATTTACTTGAATGGTGAAAATAGATGGAATTCAGTTACAAAGCCTTATATAGGTTATAAGTAAACAAAAGAGCACCTATGTGTATCCTAAACAACTTTCTCTAAGGACAGAAACATGGCATCGGCCTGACTCCGGTCAACGACCATGTGGAAACCTTATCAAACTTCTCTAAGGACAGAAACATGGCCTCGGCCTGACTCCGGTCACCGACCATGTGGAAACCTTAACAAATTTCTCTAAGGACAGAAATATGGCCTCGGCTTGACCCTAGTCACCAACCATCTAGAAACCTTAACAAGTTTTTTCAAAGTTGTCCCTTGTTTTCAGTTGTGGATTATTGGAATGAGGGCAATGACCCTTAGGAAACAGAGGTAGAGAGTCTTGCATGTAAATTACTAAGTGCTGCTGCTTGAAAATCCTTTTGAGATAAGATAGCACCATTTCATTTTGAATTATAGTATCATGCATACAAAAAGGGTTTGGCCATGCAACTACTTGTTAATGAAAATTTAATTATAGCAAGAAGTGCACTAAGTGTTTGTGAGAAAAAGAAATGAAATAGAAATACAAACAAACAATTTAACCGAGAAAAACACAAATGTTCAACATGGAGAGAGTCAAATGTAGTTTAAATACATAATGCTCGAAACACCGAGCAAAGTACTAATCATTTAAAAAAAAAAAAAAAAAACCTTCTTCAAAAGAGGGGCAAACTAATTGGACGGGTTTTGTGGATCGGCATCTGAGGTCTCGAGAGCGGTGGTAGTATTCGAGGGAATGGAACTCGGATCTGACGACGGAGTATTCCGGGCCTCGGTCTGGGCAACATTATTCGGATTCTCTTCGTCCAGCACCACAACATGGGCGTCAATTTGCTCAGAAAGTTCCCTCATGCCTAGGCTATCCTCTCCCTCTTCCTCCTCGGCATCCTTTGATTGCTCTTCCTCTTGAGTATCCCATGGTGGGTCTTCAAGGAGGGAGATCTGACTGGCATCTCTAATGAAGGAACCCTTAAGATCACCGACCACATTGACTGCAGCCATCCAGCCCTCAATGAACACTAACTTGCGTACTTGGAAGATCACCGCCCGACCGAGTTTTCCGTGTCCTTGAACCCCATATTATAGAAAACTTGCTCATAGTTCTTCATTGTCTCTTTAAGGTTGGTAAGTTCTTTCTCACGAGCTGTAACGAGGTTGGAAACCTCAGCCAGCTTGACCTCGGTCTCATTAAGCTTCCCCTGCAACTTAACCTCTTCTCAGCCACTTCCCGAGCTGCCTCCACCGTGGTGGCCCGGCGCTTCGCCGAATTTAACTCTAGGTTTTTTTCGTTTAGAGTGGCCTCGACCACTTATTTCAATGCCTTTTCCTTGTCGGCCTCCTCCATGATACCCTTAAACCAACCTTCCACCACATGAGTCAGTTGGGAGGCCTAAAACAAAGGAAAAAGTAACAAGAGTATAGGTTAGTTTGATCCGAGCATTAACACTTAGAAAAATTTAAATCAAGTTAAAGGAAATTAGGAGCTAATAATACAGAATGACCGGAAGATAAATTCACTTACAGCTATTGTGTGCCACTTCAGTTTGGAGATGAGGTCATTATCCCGATAGTCTGCATAGTGGTCTATGTCATTGGGAAGCAGCAAGGCCTTGCCGAGGCTGTCGGATGTTTACCTACCAAGGCCATTCCACCAGGTTCGAACAGAAGAATCAATGGGGAGGACTTTATAACCTAGCATGAAAGTGCACTCCCATCTGTAAGAGGATGCAGAGGTGGAAGCCGCATGAGACCCGATCACCGTCGATTGATCGGCTGGACTTATCCCTTGGATGGCCCCCCCGGACTAAGGAATCGGGGTAGTTGTGGCTGAACTCAGGGGAGGCTGCTTAGTTGTCTATGGGTCGGTTTGAGGAAGGGGTTCTTCTGCTACCCTCTTCCTCTTTTGGCGCTGCTACTTTACGAGAGGGGGATTGGCTCGCTAGGGAACCGCTTGGGGAATGATCTGTTCCCCGGAAGCTTGCGCTCCTGGGAACCAGTGTTCCAAACCCATGTTACATCTTTGGGGGCTATAAGTGCTTCGATAATGAGGGCTTTTATCAAGATGTGAATAGCATGGCCTTGGAACACCATGTCACCCAAGCTGTCCCGAACTAGTTTGAAGGAATCAGCACAGACTATTCTGGGCCCTAGGTGTCTTGCCTCCCCACTTGTTAGCCCGTGCAGAAGGAATTCAGGAAGTTGCACGTCAAGGTAGGACAGTAAGGAGCTGCTGACCATTAGGGCACCCGACAGATCTTAGTAGCTCGTGTACGAAGGGACGCACCCGAGGATTAAGTAGGAAGCTCTCAACTGCCCATCGTAATGCATGAAAATCTTCGAGTGCAGCACGAAATTTAACTCCTGAGCTCTAACGATGCTCAGGTCAGGCTGGAACCTTTTACAATCTTAAAAAATAAAATAAAAATAAAATAAATAATAATAATAATAATAATAATAAAACAACAACAAAAACAATAACAGTAGTAAGTAGCGATATGTGCAATGTAACAAAAAAAAAAAAAAAAAAAAAAAAAAAACTACTAAAGTAATGCTACACGTGATAGGTTACCAACCTATCTGGCGAGGAGAGATCGGACAGGTTAATTTGCCGTTTAACTAATTCCCGCTCACCCTCACGAACTCCCCTGCTAAGTTCCTATTGGAATCGGGAAGGTAAGAGATGAGTCTGACCATGGTATTTCAAGTCTGAAGAAAATACCTATGCTTCAGACTCCCCTGAATGGCATACAGAAAGTTGATGTCATAATGGGTAAGGTTTAGGCCATACAGTTGGTTAAGATGCCCCACACAACTGACTACCTTATAAAAGTTGGGCAAACATTAATCGAGGCTAAGCCCATAAAAACCCAGGGTCCTAAGCAACAAAGGCGCTACGGGGAACTTAACCTCACTCTCTAATATTGAGATTAAGGGAAAAAAGACTACGTAGGGTAACCTCTGGTCTTCTATATCACCCTCATGATAGTATAATACATTCACGTCATGAGGGATGTTGTTGTACCTAATTTTGAAAGACTCAACATCTGCATTAGTCCTCAAGAGGTGTGAAAAACCCATTTTCTTTTCTTTATCTCTACCCAACCCACAAGAAGATTTACAAGGGAAAGAAGACTTACTCTAAGACTTTGTTGATGATAGAGATGGGCTCATGAGGAATATGTGGGCTCAGGAAGATGAAGGAAACAAAGTTCTAAATTTGAAAAAGAAACTAAAGAATATAATGGCATGAAGAACATTAGTATTTATAGAGACAAATGCCATTTAATGAAACTACAAAAATCAATCAATGCTTACCATTGTGTCTTTTCACCCGTGCCTCGATAGTTGAAGCGCCAGATCATCTCAACCGTCTAATGTTGAAGATGCTGCCACATGCACGTACAGGCTGAGCAATCATGTATGCTACATTAATTGAGCGACAGTTGACATTCCCGAGGTGTAATCATCGTATTTGGAAAAGAGAAAGAGAGAGAGAAATTACTGACCACAAAGTTGAGAACCCGGATCCCATCTCCACATCATGAAAATGGGATCGTGGAGGGCTATTGTAAGGGCTTGGGCCCCTAAATCGGGAATGGCCCATATCACCAAAGCCCAATACAGAGAGGGGCCCATGCAGCTAAGGCCCGTTACAGTGGGGTTAGCCCATATATGGCTAAAGTCAAACACAGAGGAGATAGGATTAGCTCACTAATAAAATGGGCAAGTCCTCGATAAAATAGAGTTACGCTCAGGCCAAGTTGGGCCCAACACCGACAAGCTAGCCAAAAATGGTTAGAACCGAATACTATAAATGACTTTGGGGAGTTCACTGCCGAACACTAATTGGCGGTCTGGAATAAGTTCCAAGGGAATCCTCTGAAGTCATGAGGATTCCTAGGGATTCAGATAGGCGTGGGAACATGTGTCAAGTGGGGAAGTAATGATAACTCCCCCACTAAGGAGAGACTATAAAATGAAGAGAAAGGGAACATGTTGGGGTTTGGAAAAATTAGGGGAAAAGAGGGAAAATAAGGGAAAGTAAGGGAAACACGGGGAAATTGGAGGAACTTCATTGTATTAAGTGTTGTGGGAAGACAAGTCAGGCAAAATTTAGGGCCTAGTCTGTAAGATCGTGACATATCCCACATATAAATAAATTGGGGCCCAAATACAAACCTATATTAGAGTTTTTGGCCACTACAATCACTCTTTTACTTATCATTATTGATGGTAAACTAAAAATTTAACCATCTCCAATTTGTCCATAATGTCGTCCAAGACCAGAAAGGTTATTCCAATGCAAGAAAGTCGTCCAAGTACAAGAAGGTCATCCAACATGGAGTCACCTGGACGACCTCCCAACACTTAGAAATTCTCAGAGAAATCTCTATCCAAAAGCTTATGGTTCAGACCACATTCTACTATTTTGAAGTATAAGCAAAATCCTTATTCATTGCTCTAATTTCCCACTAAGTTCTTAACTTCTAATAGTAGTTATGGAAGTTAAGTCTGAACTTTCTAACTTCCATCCATGTTGAGGAAGTTACTAAACAAGTAACCACTCCAAAGCTCACTATAAAAGAACTCAGCCATATTAAATGAAGGTAAGTTTTCAACACTTATAAAGTTGGAATTCCTAAGTTCAAGAATGAAAACTAATTTAAGCATTGGAGGGTTCTTGGCCAGTTCACCCCAGTCACCTTTAATCTTGTGCTTCTTTCTTTTTAGGTCTTCCAAGCAACCACAAGCCCATTGAAGCCCAGAGCATTCAGTCTACTGATTTTTTATGCATCATTAGTTGGCGCCGTCTGTGGAAAAGTTAAATTTGTGTTTAGCAAGTTATCTTTCTTTAACAAAAGGCTATATGGTTCGGACAAGGTTAATGACCACTAGTCCAGGCCACCAGAAGAGTGGAAATGCTTCCAGCCACCCAGATTGTGCTCAACAGTCTACACCTATTGTGCAACCGCCTTCCGTCCAACAAATGTAGTCTATGGTAGATGCCATGGTAGAGTTAACCCGTTAGAATCAGGAGTTGACTCGGGAGATCAATCAAAGAAGGCAACGTCATGAACAGTGTGTGGAAGGGCAAGCTCAGAGTCAAAAAGATAGAGAAGGAGAAAATATTAAGCGCGAGAGTCACTCAAGGGGTACCATTTCACGTAGGGTGCCATACTTGGAAAAGGAGATGGATCAAATGAGGAGAGCCATGGACGAGATGAGGGAAAATATGAGAATGACAAATCATGTAGATGATTTATTTTATCGAACTGATTCCCCTTTCATAATGTCCATCAATAGTCATCCCCTGCCTTCCAAGTTTAAGATGCCTGCATTGGACTCATATAATGGAACATGTGACTCATGTGATCACATTACTACCTTCAAGACCACAATGCACCTTCAAAGGGTTCCAGACGAGATAATGTGTAGGGCCTTCCCGACCACCCTTAATGGACCAGCATGAGTGTGGTTTAGTAAGATATCTCCAAATACCGTTAGTTCTTTCAAAAAGTTGAGTAAGTTGTTCGTCGATAACTTCATTGGAGGTCAAAGGCATAAGCGCTCTTCATCCAGCCTGCTGACTATAAAGTAAGGAGATAGTGAAAGTTTGCGGTCGTTCATCACCCGCTTCAACAAAGAAGTCTTAACGGTGGACTAGATGGATGATAAGTTGCTGTTAGCAGCCTTCCACAATGGAGTTAGTTTAGACTTATTCATCCACAAGCTTTATGATCAAGAACCACAGACCATGGCTGAACTCGTCCATTCAATCCAAAATTTCATGAATGCAAAAGATGCAATCATTGCCAAAAAGAGGAAGAGAGCAGAGCGGATGGAAGCAAAGCTCCCATGTCACTCTGAACAAAGCCCTCATCCAAAGAAGGCCCGGATAGGAAAGAAGAAGGATAAAGACAACAAGAAGGCACGTTCGTCTTCAAGATGAAACTTACATTACACGCCCTTGAACGTCCCGCTTGATCAAGTGCTTATACAGATCAAGGATGACCCATCCTTGAAGTGGCCAGAGCAGATGAAGGGAGATTGTAAAAGCGTAATAAGAACAAGTATTGCCATTTCCATAGAGATCACGGGCATGACATGGACGAATGCTATAACTTGAAGCAACAGATTAAGAATCTCATCAAGCAGGGAAAGTTAAGGAATTTTCATGGACAAGATCATAAGGATGAAAAGCTGAAAAGGAAGGTAGAGGAGCCATCGTGGCCCCCACTTGGAGAAATAAGAATTATTGTAAGAGGAACTTCAGCAGGACGATCTTCTAAGTTAAAGAAGACCTACTTAAAGGTGGTGCAGAACGTCTAACTCTCTAGACGACCACCAAGGGCTGAGGGGGTAGACAAGCAGGCTATCACCTTCACAGACGAGGATGCTAGAAGGGTTTATCATCCACACGACGATGCAATCGTCATAGCCTTGCTCATTGCAGATTACACAATTAGAAGGGTGCTGATAGATAATGGAAGTTCAACAGATATTTTATATTATCCCGCCTTCCAGCAGATGAGGTCTGGAAGAGATCATCTTCATCTAGTGAACGCACCCTTAGTTGGATTTGAAGGAATGAAGATACAACTAGTAGGCACTATTACTCTACCCGTCGTGGTAGGGGCGTATCCACAGCAGATAGCTAAAGAAGTGAATTTCTTCATCGTAGATTGTTCGTCTTCTTACAATTCCATCATTGGATAACCAACTCTAAATAATTGGAAAGCAGTGACATCCATCTACCACTATCTGTCAAGTTTCCAATAGATTATGGAATATAACAAATGCGAAGAGATCAGTTAGCAGCTAGAGAATGCTACTTAGCCATGTTAGCTATGAACGAGCATGTGCAGACAATGAATATAGAAGAGAGAAGGGTTGCTACAGAGCCTACTAAAGTACTGGAAGACATTCCTTTGGACGAAAGTAACCTTGAAAGGTTTACCAAAATTGGAACAAGCATGGAAGAGAAGACGAACCAAGACCTTGTCCAGTTCTTAAGGAAGAGCATTGATGTTTTCGCATGGAGTCATGAAGACATGCTAGGGATTGACCCAAGTGTCATTACTCATAGTTTAAATGTGTATCCTTCCTCCAAGCCTATCTGTCAGAAGAAGAGGGTCTTTACTCCTAAACGAGATAATGCGATCAAGGAATAGGTCCAGAAGTTAACCACAACAGAGTTTATTCATGAAGTTTATTACCTGGATTGGTTAGCTAATGTGGTGATGGTCAAAAATGCTAATGGTAAATGGAGGATGTGTGTAGACTTCACTGATTTAAACAAGGCTTGCCCCAAGGATAGCTATCCATTACCACGTATTGACTAGCTAGTAGACCCAACAGTGGGTCATCAACTACTAAGCTTCATGGATGCCTTCTCAAGTTATATAACCAGATAAGAATAGACGAGGCAGATCAAGGAAAGACATCATTCATTACTAGTCAAGGCTAGTTTTGCTACAAAGTGATGCCCTTTAGTTTGAAAATCGCTGGGGTAACCTATCAGAGGCTGGTCAATCATATGTTTCGTCCACAGATAAGACAAAATGTAGAAGTGTATGTGGATGACATGTTGATGAAAAGCTTGGACGAGAAGAAGCATCTAGACAACCTTCAGGAGACCTTTGACATGCTTAGACAAAATAACATGAAGCTGAATCCAAGTAAGTGTGCCTTTGGGGTTTCATCAGGGAAGTTCCTAGGAGTTATGGTTTCTCATAGGGGAATCAAAGCAAATCATGATAAGATCCAAGCAATACTAGACATGAAGCCACCAAGAAACATCAAGGAAGTCCAGTCTCTCACTGGATGAGTTGCAGCCCTTAACAGGTTTGTTTTGAAAGCTATTGACAAATTTTTGCCATTTTTCAAGGTTCTCAAGAAGGCGTTTGAATGGATGGATGAGTGTCAGAAGGCCTTCCAAGACCTTAAGGCCTATCTTACAACGACTCCTTTGCTAAGCCCGTCTATACCATGTGAGAAATTATATTTATACTTATCAGTGTCCCCACATGCAGTGAGTTCAGCATTAATCACAGAAGAATGGAAGATATAGAAGTCTGTTTATTATACAAGCCAAGCGCTAAGGGGAGCAGAGGGACGATAACCTATGATGGAGAAGCTAGCCTTTGCACTGATAACAGCTTCTAGGAAGCTAAGGCATTATTTCCAGGCTCATGTCATCAATGTCTTGACAAATCATCCACTCAAAAAGGCAATGAACAAGTTGGAAGCCGTAGGACGACTCATCCAATGGGCTATAGAACTTAGTGAGTTTGATATCAGGTATTAACCAAGAAGTGCGATAAAGGCTCAAGTTTTAGCAGATTTCATTGCAAAATTCACTCCTAATCATGGTGATCTAGATGAGATGGATGAAGCTAAGAAGTGGGTCATCTATGTAGATGGTTCGTCCATACAATGTGCAAGAGGTATAGGAGTTATACTAAAATCTCCAGAAGGGGATAAGTTAAAATATAAGGCTCGTTTATAGTATCAGAGAACCAACAATGAAGTTGAATATGAAGCCCTCCTTAAAGGGTTGGAATTGGCCAAGTCCTTGGGGGTTGAGTCAATAGTTGTCCAAGAAGACTCTCAGTTAATCATGGGTCAAGTGAATGGAACATGTGAAGCTAAGGAAAAAAGGATGAAGAAGTATCTTAGTAAGGTGAAGCGACTTGTTAAGAAATTTAAGGAAACCAGTTTTCTTCAAGTTCCAAAGAAGGAAAACATGGAAGCAAATGCCTTAGCAAAGGTAACGTCAACAAAAGGGTTAGTGGACGAGTATGACGAAGTCCAGTACATGCCAAGCATAAATCTTCTGAAGGTGCAGCAGATTAAAGGAGAAGAAAACTAGATGACCCCAATAATGGCTTACCTCAAGGATAGAAGGCTTCTAGAAGAAAGGGATGAAGCCAAAAAGTTAAGAATCAGAGCGGGTAAGTATGTTTTCATAGACAAGGTACTATATAAAAGAGGCTTCTCTCAGCCTTACCTAAGGTGTTTAGCTCCAAACGAATTAAACTATGTATTGAGGGAAATTCATGAAGGAGCATGCAGAAACCATTCAGGAGCAAGAGCTCTTATCCATAAGGTCATCCATGTAGGTTATTACTGGCCGACCATTCAGGCAGATGCTAAGGCTTATGTTAAGGTGTGTGATCAGTGTCAACGCTTCAGCAATATCCCTGGCAACCATCGGAGTACCTCACCCCGATGATGGCCCCATGGCCCTTTGCACAATGGAGATTGGATATTTTGGGTCATTTTCTAATAGGAACCAAGCAAATGAAGTTTTTAGTAGTGGGGATTGATTACTTCACTAAATGGGTGGAAGCTAAACCCTTAGCAAAGATTACACAACAGAATGTTAAGAACCTCGTCTGGAAGAGCATCGTTTGCCGATTTAGGGTTCCTAGAGTACTAGTGTCAGATAACGGAAGGCAGTTTGATAACATACCCTTCAAAGATTTCTATGAGCAACTTGGAATAAAAATCATTATTCCTTACCCTTCCACCCACAAGCAAATGGGCAAGCTAGAGTCGCAAACTGATCCTTGTTGAAGATCATCAAGACTCGGCTTGAGGAGGCAAAGGGAGTATAGCCAAACAAGCTACCAGGTGTTCTATGGGCCTACAGGACAACTGTGAGGACCCCCACAGGGGAAACTCCTTTTAAACTAGCCTATGGAAGTAAAGCAGTCATACCTACAGAAATACACATAGCTAACCACATGGTGATGAAGTACAAGGATGAGGAAAATGAAGAACAACTTCGTCTCAATCTTGATTTGATAGACGAGGTGAGGATAGATGCAAAACAAAGAACATCGAGGTATAAAAACCTCATGGCCAGACAATATGATGCAATGGTGAAACCTAGGCGCTTTAACATTGGGGACCTCATCCTAAAAAGGGTCTCCTTAGCAACCAGAAACCTGGCCCATGGAAAACTGGGGCCTAATTGGGAAGGACCCTACAAGGTTATCAATTGCAAAAGGCAAGGATCATACTACTTGGAAGCCTTGGATGGACGAAAATTAGAGCTCCCTTGGAATGTTAAGCATTTAAGAAGATATTATCAGTGAAGTATCAGTATAGACGAGCATCATCCTAGATGAGCATCATCCTAGACGAAGTTTAAGTTATGTGTTACTTTCCTTATGTTTATTTTTGTTTGTTGTTAGTACTACATGTTTTTAGTATTTTAATTCCCTAAAGTGCACTAGCTTCCAGCTTGTGCTCTGTCTATGGACGTAATCATAATGGACGAAGTCATGAACTTAGTCCGTTTGTACATAAGTATTTTCAATTCCCTATAGGCACTAGCTTCTAAGCATGTGTCATGCTTGTGGACGATGTTTATGTTATGTAAATACAGTTTGGTTTTCCAATGTATATAAAGTTGTGTGAATTTCCAATTTTCATATTGTTGAAGTTCTCATTGAAGCTAATCCACAAAAAGGCTAAAGGCCCAAGAAGAGCAAAATCTCTAGACGCAGGGATATAATGTCTATAAGCTTTCCTTAAATAAGGTAAAAGCAAAGTAAAACAAGCCTAAGGTATCTTCGTCTAACTAATGGACGAGATAAAGGCACGTAAGAATATTCAAAATCCATGGATAAATGTGACCAGCTAAACAATCCAATCTCTGGACGAGTAAACGCTAGAAAAGTCTTGCCCAAAGACGAACAATGAACTGTCCAACCTATGGGTGAAGATTAATGCAAGCTATAAGTCAAACTTATGGACAAAGAAAGCTAGCAATAGAAATTCCATTCATAGACGAGTTACACTTGTAAAATATAATGAATGGTAGAGTGTTAAGCACGAAAAATTTGTCCTAATATGGACGAACTAAATGCCTTCACAAGTGGATGGACCACACTTAAAAACCATAGAATATAACATGGACGATGTAAACAAAGGAAACTTCGTTCATACACAAAATACAATATGTTCAACAATTTATAAAGAATGAAGATTGAAATAGATATTCATTCATAAAAGGGTAGACGACCATCGCCTAAAAACCCTTGTACTGTTTAAGCCAATGAAGGCTATTGTATCTGTTATACATCCACAAACTTGGACGAGAGAATTGTACTTAAATAAGTTTTAAAATAAAAGCCCAAAACAACGGGCATTCCCAACAAAATAAAAATAAATAAATTGTTCTAAAGAAATGAAAATTACTGAGATAAACCACTGAGGGCATTGTCCCCAGACTTTGGGTCGTCTTTGGCGGGCTCAGCGACATCTTTAACAGGCTCAATTGAGGCATCATCCACGATGTTGACGTCCTCGAAACTCATCTGAAGCAAGGAACTTTTTGCTTCAGTAGGAACTTGGAAGGAGTCAAAGTCCATCTCAGGGTAGGCCTCCTTGGCATCAGAGCGAAAGTCTTCATAGCCAGCAACATAATGTTGGTCTAGATAATTGGTGAAGTCATTTGACTTCATGAATGTTGCAATGGCTTCCTTCGTAGCCTTCTCCAAGGACGAAGTGAAGCCTTGACATTTCACCTTAAGGTGATTGATACGAGTCTCCTTCTCAATGGAGTCGGCCTTAAGCTCTTCCACCTGGTTCCTTAGTTCCTTCTCTATTCCCTAAAGACGAGTGAGCTCCTCGGTCAGCCTAATCACTTCCCCTTTCTTCAAAAGAAACTCGTCCTTCAATTCCTTTTTCTTCGTCCTAACAGCCTTAGCCTCGTCACAAAGCTCCTTGGCTTAGCTAGACGCAGTATAAAACTTTGCCATGGCCTGAAAAATAGATGGATGAAGGAAAGTTAGAAGTTTTCCTTAAATTTCATAGAAAAATGAAATAAGGGTAATGAGAAAACTACCTACCTTGAAAAGATCGTGGATGGCCGAGCATTCAAAGTCTTTCACTAACATGTCGTAACATGCACTCACCTCTCTTTTAGAGATGATCCCTTTGAACGTCTTCCAAGCATAATCTTCATCCAGTACCAAGTTAGGAGGACGTTTGGTTGAAACTGAAGGATGAATTCTATGAGGAACTTTGGCTGTAGAGGGAGTAGGATTTTCAGGTTGGACGACTGAAGGAGAAGCTTAAGGGGGGCACCAGGTTCACTGTCGAGTCGTCCAGAACTACTGTCGCGTCTTGAGGCTTTGAAACCTTAGGAGGAGGGATCTTGGCAGATTTTTGCTTCTTATGACCTCGGCGTCTTGGAAGGTTTCCAAGGTCTATATTGCTTGAAATGCTTTTCATCTTCCTAGTAGTAGTTTGGTTGTCAGACTTCTAGACGGCCAATGGAACTGGTTCATCCTGAACCTGGACATCTTCCTCTTCCTCAGTGCCACTAGCCACATTCTTTCCTTTATTCTCCTTCATGGTGGCTAACCCTGTGATGAGGAAAGATAAAGAATTTTAAAAAAAAAATGAATGATAAAAATGAAAGATGATGGACAACACTTACTTTGACGAGTAGTCTCCTCGTGTGCAAGATTCTCCTCAGTGGGCTCAAGACCAAGCCCTCAAACAGCGAGACGACGTAAAGTCACCAAACTATGAAAGAACCTCTCAAGATGAGTAAGAGCCCTATCAATACATTCTAAGTAAAACTTGTCCAAGTGTGGACGAGTAATAGCTGCAAGAATAAAAGACATGGTTAGACAAAGAAAGAAATAAATAAAATGGATGAAGTGAAGGACGAAAGACTTACCCTCAGGACGAAGACAACCTAGGGCACTGGTAATAGAAGGAAAGAAGGCATTATTTACATCACATAGGTCCCCAACCCAATTTTCATAAATAAAGAAAAACTCTTTCTTCCACAACCTATCCAAAGAACTACGACCCCTAATCAAACTAAATTGGGGGCCCCTAGACAAGAACTAGTAAAAACCAACAGATTGTTTGATTTCTGAGAGTTTATAGCAAAAGAGGAACTCGTCCACTGTAATTGGACAGCTCCCCTTAAACACCTCACGCCATAACACTTGCATGGCCACTATCATCCTCCATCCATTAGGGTTGAGCTGGTTTGGTCCAATATCCAACCTATGGAAAAGGCCTCTACCAAAAGAGTTAAGGTGAAATCTAAGACCTGCTAATAAATAAGAGGCATATACACCAAAGCCAAAAAGAGGAAAGCAACACTATTCTCCACTCTCAGGCAGACGAGGTTTGAAATCAAGGGGAATGTATCTACCTACAAGGGTTGTTAATTTATTCACATCTAAGGTGGACAACTTCTAGGGCACAACTATAGATAATGTTAGCTTCTTCCTCCTCGTCTTGAGGGGGACTAGACGACTTACCTCTTCTGGACGAGCTAGCCTTAGTCCCAGAAGCCGTCCTATGCTGCATCTCCTCCTGGAAGTCCTTTAAAGGAAATCCACGGACCCCAATCGAATAATACTCGTCTTGGGAACTACTATCACTACTACTCCCATAACAACCACTACTACCAGGTGACTCATCTTGATACTCGTCTATCTCTCTCTCAATACTACCATTTAACACAAACATATTTATAAAAATATATAGAATTTCCTAAAGACAGAAACCTAAGAATGAAGAAAAGGAAGTACCTGACGAGAGACTAGGGAGGAGGATGACTAGACGAAACTCTTGGACGAGATGGCAGAAAGGAAAATATCAGAAAAGTGAAAGGGTAAGAAAGAGAGAATGTACATATTTATAGGCCCCAGAGGTGGGTCAATGAAAGGATGCGAACCAACTAGAAATTGACACGTGGCACGTCCCTTGAAAAACAAATCAACACGACGGGCAGTCAATAAGATTGTGACATGTGGCGTAATCTGAGACAATAAAATTTAGCCAAAACAAGGATGCCACATGACACACCAACTAACCATTGAAGTATCAACACGTGTCAGAAGCGCAAACGGTGAATCAAAGTTTTGCCATAGTGTCTAGGATGACCCTTGCACAAAGGGGGCAACTGATGGTGAACCAAAAATTTAACCATCTCCAATTTGTCCATAGTGTCGTCCAAGACCATAAAGGTTGTTCCAATGCAAGAAGGTCGTCCAAGTACAAGAAGGTTGTCTAGCATGGAGTCACTTAGACAACCTCCCAACACTTAGAAATTCCCAAAGAAAATCTCTATCCAAAAGCTTATGATTCGAACCATGTTCTACTATTTTGAAGTATGAGCAAAATCCTTATTCGCTCTAACTTCCCACTAAGTTCTTAATTTCTGATAGCAGTTGTGGAAGTTAAGTCTGAACCTTCTAACTTTCATCCACGTTGAGGAAGTTACTAAACAAGTAACCACTCCAAAGCTCACTATAAAAGGACTCAGCCATATCAAATGAAGGTAAGTTTTCACCACTCATAAAGTTGGAATTCCTAAGTTCAAGAGAAAAAACTAACTTAAGTATCGGAGAGTTCTTGGCCGGTTTAGCTCGGTCACCTTTAATCTTGTGCTTCTTTCTTTTCAAGCATTCCAAGCAACCACAAGCCCATTGAAGCCCAGAGCATTCAATCTACTGATTTTCTATGCATCATCAACTATTATTCTACCATATCAACAGGTGTGAAATGTTTTGTCAAATATTTTGTGTCTATAGACTTTCTATTAAAAAAATTTCTACATGGTTCAATAATAATTTTGCATCTAAAACAAGATAATAGAGTTTAAATAATATTTAATTTTTTTAAAGCCATATTTAAATATATATAATAGGCCTCAATTTTATTTTTCACCTTAGGCCCCCAAATGTATCAAGCCGCCCCTGGCTATCATATACACCATTAAATTTCTTTTTGTGAAATATAAATTTTTATATTGGAATGAACCCTCTGCTTTTTTTTTTTTTTTCTTCTAAAAAAATAAATAAAGGAAAAGATTATTTATCTTCATGATATCGAAAAGGACCATTTCATAGTGAACATTTAATTGTAATTGTGAAGCCCGAGCCTAAAAATGTCTAATAGACTTCGAGGACTGGCTCCTAATTTACATGTTAAAGGTGGGAAAAGAGTTTCCTACAATAGGGAAAACCTCTTGAGGCCAATGTGGCGACCCATGTGATGGAATCTTGGACTCTGTACATATTCTACTACCCTATTTATGCTTCTTGAGGAGGCTCGAGCTTAGAACTGAGCTCCTTCTTAGTTGTTTCTCTTTCTTTTTCTCTCATGTATCTCTCCCCCTTCCTCAATTTTTCCAAACCCCTCTCTCACTCCTTCGGCCCCTATTTATAAACTTCCCTTAGTGGGGTTGTCACGATGGTGGGGTTGCTTTTCTTGTTGGTGGGCCCTTTTGGGATATATTCCTAACCAGATGGGACCCACTTCTCACGACAGATGTGACCCTCTCGAAAATTGCACCCGTTGCCAAACGGAATTCGGCAAGCGATTTCCCTCAAGGCACTATCGTTACTATCCCATGCTGGCCCTGACTTGGTATTGATCCCCAACCAGACACTGGTCCTCGAATTGATATGGGCCCTGACCTAACATTGGGCCCAAAACTCTTAGGCATACAGAGGTTAATGGATTGGGCCTATACCGAATGTCCGTACAGTAACAAATATATAATATAAATAATTAGTTACTAAATCAACTCATATATGTTTTTTTTTTTTCCTTCTTATAAGATATTTAAAGGGTTAATTGCCCTATACCCCTAAACTTTCTGAGTCAATCTCAATCCCTTGAGATACAAAATTGAGCAATGTCAATAGAATAGGTAAATTACCCCCATAGCATTTAAATTTAATTAAGTTTCGGCCAATTTTTTTTTTTTTTTTTTTAAAGGAACTCTTATTAGTTTCTCAAATTGGGTGTGTATTTTATTAAATAGTAACCCCAAATTCTTATTTTATCATCATGTCAATTTTTTTTTTTTTTTTTTTTTGAAAAGACCATCATGTCAATTTGAAAAAAATTGGTCAAAATGCTTTTTTATTTATTTTAATCATGCATTTAAAAAAAAGAAAAAAAAGAAAAAGAAAAAAAAAAACAAGAAATATCAAGAAACTTCTAATGCAGCACAAAAACCGTAAAATGAGTAAATGACACGAAAGGCACCGCCAAAGCAAACACAAAACAAATGGCATCATGATTTTGCTACTTTAATCCCAACTACTCTGCAAGAAATTTGAACCCAAGTTTATATTGCAAAAAATCACACACAAAAAAATAATGTAATTGTATGTTCTTCACTGTCGTTCTTCTTCCCCAAATCCACAGCCCAGCTTAAAGGAATTATAAGAAAATTAAAAGAAAAATAAAGAAAGGAAAAAATTGATAAAGAAAAGAAAAAATTTTAAAAGCTTATCTTATGTGGCCACTAAAATTTAGACACATCAATATCTCATTTAATATTTTAAGATTAGGCATATCAACAATGCAAATTGCTTGCCATGTAGTCATTTTCAATTTGTCACGTAAATATTTTCCGTAAGTGAGTTGAATGAAAAATAAAAATAATATAAATTAAATTGACTGCTATCAAAATGTAGAGATGTGATTCAAAATAATTTATTTTGCCAAAAATATTTACTATTTTTTTCTTGACTTTATGATATTTAGCATATTTCACATTTTGAAAATTTTTTTTTGAGAGAAAACGATAGTAGACTTTATTCAAATAAATCACTTTGTACAATGGGGAAGAGGAAAGAAGCGCATTCTTCTAACCAAACAATGGCTGCCTCCTCATTCTCTTTTGCAGCACTAGCTAATGCTAATGCAGCACGATTACATCGCAAAGGTATACTATGAAAAGAAATAAAAGAAAAACTATCTCTAATTAAACCAATGTCTTCAATAATCTAGGCAACTTCTAAACAGCAATTTCTATCCGAATTCAAGAGATTCACAAGTTCCGCAAAGTTGCATTCCACCATCACCTTATAGAAACTAGTATTTTGACAAAACAAAAGAGCCAATCTCATCACTGTAGCTGCTGTACAAAGGGAGTTTAAATTCTTCTGCAGACGATGACATGATGCTGCCAACGCTTCACCCTTATTGTTCCTTATAAGAAAACCAAAACCAACAGAAGTGTTCTTCTTTGATTGGGAAATTGCTAAATTTAGTTTATGGATTGAATCAGAAAGTGGGGGCTGCCATTTTACATTCTGCACTTCAGCAAGCCAGTTTGGTGTTTATTGCACTTCCATGAATTCCAACCTGTAAATTTCAGCTCGAGCCCATAAATTCTTTGATGAAGGAGGTTTATTCTCAAAAATCAGCTTGTTTCTGCAGTTCCAAATCATCCAACAAGCAATACAAAGAGTGTCAAAATCTGCAAAACTCAAGTTATTTAAGGCAGCCTCCATTGCATCAATAAAATTGATCAGTTGCGGTAGCCGAAAATCATTCCAAAATTGAGTTTGCAACCAAACAGATTGTGCAAAAGAGCATTCCAAAAATAGGTGGCTATGTGTCTCAGCTTCATCATTACAGAGGGCACATGAGAAAGAGTTGGAGATTTTCTTATCAAAAATTTTTGTCCGAGTGGGAAGGCTATCATTGCAAGCTCTCCAAATAAAAGATTTAATTTTTGGAGGAATTGTAGAAGACCAAATACCTTTCCAAAATGAATGAATCTTGGTATGATCTGATGTGGTAGCCGAAGAAGCCTCGGATTGGTTGTCAATTTCCAATTGCAGAAAGTAAGCACTCCTAACAGAGAACTTGCCTGGTCTGGTTTTGGTCCAAATAAGAGTATCTTCAGGTCGTCGAATACCGAGAGGAATGGTTTTAATGATTGAGGCTTCAAAGGGAAAGAAAATAGATCAATAAGCAAATCTTTCCACCTCGGTTGTGGGGCTGAGAAATCCATAAGATCAGCTACTGTGGCTTCAACTGGTAAAATCATTCTAGGCGAACATACTTTCTGATTTGTCACATTTTGAAATTGATCTATCTTATCTTATCTTTGAAATTTTGACAATATAAATTAAAATTCTATCCTTTTTAAAATAAGAATTGAAATTCTATCTTATCTTGAAATTTTGTCTGGTATCTATAAAGTGATACATATTATAGTTTCCAAAAAAAAACATACAAAACGACGTGGGTCAAAACCCTAGAATTCCGAAACGAGTAGCTTGTGCCAGAATTTCCTTGGCGCAAACTCTCAGACCAATTCAGTCCAAGTCCCAAGGTACATACCCAGTCTTACATTCTCTATCAACCATCTTCTCCATATTCTCTAAGAATCCTTTTCTCTCTCTCTCTCTCTCTCAAATCTTTTGTTAGGGAATTAGGGTTTAAGGGGATTTTTGTTGCTTATAAGTATTCATGGCCATTTTTAATTACTTAATGGTAATGGTAATAGGTTATTGGGTAGAGCTTGAGCTTGAATTGAAAGGATTACTTGTTGAGACTCAATTCTATTTGTTCTGACGGAAGATATTTTCTCATACAAATTCCTAGGAAAATTATTTTTTACCCAAGGTTGACGAATCGTGGCCTTTTTCTCATATTTTCAATCCTTGGAATTACTGGTTAAAAGTTTTGGTTTCTAATTTTGAGAAATGAATTATATGTGAGTATGTTGAGTTATATATTAAATTTAACTTTCTGTGTGTAAAATAATCTCACCTTGAGAATATATATATATATATATATATAAAAGTGAAGTCCTGATTTTGGTTTTTGATGTGATCAAAATTTGCGGGTTATGGTTACTTTTATTAAATTTTCACTAGTCCAACAAAGGTTGAAGTTTGTCTTGTGCATTTTATGCGGATTTCTTTTTCTTATGCACTTGTTAGTTTAGCGGCAAACGTAATGTAGTTCTCATCATTGTTTAGACTAGAGTATATGCTACTAATTTGAGTGTGGAATCGATGGCTTAGGGCAATAGGCAAGGATAGGGAGTTCAGTATATTTATTAAGGTCAAATTTTTATTTTACCTTCTGTTTCTAGACCAAGAATCATATCTTCTGATTTTCTTTAAGCCGTCTGCATTTACACAGACGCAATGGTGTTTCTGTTAGAATTTGCAGATTTTAATGATGATGTGCTGAGTTCTGCAGGTGTTTTTATGTATAACAAAAACCATTTGGAGTTGGAAAAGTTTGGTACATAAGAGATATATATATATATATATTATACAAGATAATTTTACTCTAGCCTAATCTAAGTATTTTTTTTTTTTTGATAGATAACGAAAATTTTATTAGAAAAATAGCCAACCCGAGTACATTGGGGATGTACTGTGGGGGCAAAAATCAAGAATCAAAATTACAATGATCAAATAAAACAGGAATGGAAGAACAAGTAAAATGCGATAAAGCCACACTCCAAGCAAAGAGAGTGTGACAGAAAAAAGATTTAATCTCTAGTAAGGACCGTTCACATCCCTCAAAACATCTAGCATTCCTTTCACTCCAAATGCACCACATCAAACAATGCGGCACTAGTCTCCAAAGGCCTATATTGCGATGACGCCCAAACTTACCTTGCCAAGCTTCAAACACCTCAATTATCTTATGAGGCATAACCCAATGAATTCCAAACAAACAAAACACCAAAGACCACAGCTCAAAAGCTATGGGGCAATGAAGAAGAAGATGATCCACCGACTCCCCACACCTCTTACACATATAGCACCAATCAAGAACAATAATATGCCTTTTGCGAAGGTTATCTGTTGTAAGAATTTTACCTAAGGAAGCTGACCATGAGAAAAAAGCTACCCTTGGAGGAACCTTCGATTGCCACACCATTCTCCAAGAGAAAGAAGTAAGATTAGGAGAGTAGAAAGAAAGATAGAATCCTCTAACCTCAAAACCTCTACTCCTAGCTGGTTTCCAACTAACTTTGTCAGGGCCAACCCCCCTCACAGTCGTAGAGTAGATAATGCCCATAAACCGATCAAAAGATTCTTGCTCCCAATCCTGAGGTGGACGACGAAATCTAACATCCCAATGAATCCTCCCACCAGACCAACCCATCACCTCTGCCACCGAAGCATCTCTTGCCCTACTAAGACAATAAAGTTCTGGAAAAGCCTCTTTGAGGGTACAATCTCCACACCATACATGCTTCCAAAACTTCACTCTAGTACTGTCCCCCACCTCAAACCATAGGAGTTTAGAAAAGATCAACCAGCCACTTCTAATATACCTCCAAAGGCTAACACCATACGCACTTGTCACCTTTTTCGTGCACCAATCACCCCAAATATTCCCATATTTCGCCTCTATAACCTTCCTCCATAAAGCATATGTCTCTATACCATACCTCCATAACCACTTGCCTAACAAGGCGGTGTTAAAACTTCTCAAACGTCTTATACCTGGCCCCCCAACCTGCACAGGCCTACAAACCTTAGCCCATTTCACCAGGTGTAATTTAGAATCACCACTAATACCACTCTAAAGAAAATCTCTTTGTAGTTTCTCTATGCAATTGGCCACCTTCTCAGGAATAGGAAGAATGGAAAGAAAATAAGTAGGTAAAGAGGATAGAGTACTTTTAATAAGAGTTACCCTTCCCTCTTTAGATAAATAAAGCCTCTTCCAACCTGCTAGTCTCTACTCCATCTTCTCTAAAATAGGGTTCCATATTGAGAGTTCTTTGAATTTTGCACCTAAAGGAAGGCCCAGATATTTCAAAGGAAGGGAAGAATGCCAACACCCTAATAATCCCACTAGTTCATCCAGATTCTGCACGTCTCCAACTGGAACTAGCTCTGATTTTCCCAAATTAATTCTTAAACCAGAAACCTCCTCAAATCTAGTCAGAATCTCCCTTAAAGTAACTAACTGATTAGGGTCAGCATCACAGAAAATAAGGGTGTCATCTACAAATAAAAGGTGAGTCACCATCATTGAAATACCAGTCGTATTGCCTACATAAAATCCCAACAACTGTCCAGTATTTGCAGCCACATCCAACATACGATTCAAAGCCTCCATGACAACATCAAATAGCAATGGGGATAACGGATCCCCTTGCCGAATCCCCCTAGAGCTGCCAAAGAAATCCGAAGGACTACCATTAAGCAGAATGGAAAATTTCACTGTAGAAATGCAACACATTATCCATTTTCTCCACTTCTCTGAAAACCCACAACGTTGGAGCATATACATTTAAAACCCCAATTCTCATGGTCATACGCCTTCTCCACATCCAACTTACACAACACCCCTGGAATCCCAGTCTTCAGTCTACTATCAATACATTCAGCAGCAATAAGGACGGAATCCAAAATTTGTCAACCTTTCACGAAAGCATTCTGCGAATCTGAAATAAGCCCATGTGCAACCCTTCGAAACCGATTAGCCAACACCTTTGAAATAATCTTGTAAATCCCACTAACTAAACTAATTGGCCGGAAATCCTTAACCTCCGTAGCATCAACCTTTTTAGGAATAAGGGCAAGAAATGAAGCATTAAGACTTTTTTCAAACACGGCTTGATTATGGAAATTCTGAAACACATCCATAATCTCTTTCTTCAAAAAACTCCAACAAGATTGGAAGAAAGCCATGGAAAAACCCTCCGGACCAGGAGCCTTATCACCATTGAACCCATTAATCACTCCAAACACCTCATCCTCATCAAAAGGCCTATCTAACCAAAGAGCATCTTCCTCCGAGATTCTAGAGAATTCCACATCATCTAGGATAGGTCTATAGGTCACATTTTCAGAATAAAGCTGCCTATAAAAACAAGAAATACACTCTGCTATGGCCTCTGGATCTGAAGACAATTCTCCATCTACCATAAGCCTATCAATAGAGTTAAATCTCTTATGAGAATTGGCTATACGATGAAAGAACTTAGTATTCCTATCTCCTTCTCTAATACAAAGAACTCTAGATTTCTGTCTCCAACAAATTTCTTCCAAAAGAGAAGCTTTCTCTAACTCTCCTCGGATCCTTTCCAACTCCATCTTTTCCTCTTCTGTTAGACCACGACTATTCTCAATAGTCTCTAGAACAGTAAGATCCTTCCACAATTGTTTACCCTGTTCTTCTACATTACCAAAAACCTCTACATTCCATTTTTTCAAATCATTTTTCAGAAGCTTTAATTTGTTTGCCAACACAAAACTCGGAGCCCCATGCACATGATAAGATTCCCACCAAAATCGCACCCTTTCCACAAAACCCTCATCCTTAAGCCACATATTTTCAAAACGAAACGGCCTCCTACCCCTATGAAAGGATCCACCTTCCAAGACAATCGGAAAATGATCCGATAAGACCTCAACATTCTTCTCTGGCAAATAGTAGGGAACTTATCCTCTCAATCTGGAGAGAATAAGAATCTGTCCAGCCTAGCCTTCGATGCAACTTCACGAGAATTAGACCAAGTAAAAGTCCCCCTTCCAACGGGATATCAACCAGACCTTGCTCTGAAATAAACTCAGAAAACTCACGCATAGCAGCAGTAAACGCAGTAGCACCAGCACATTCGGAAGGGAATCTTACCACATTAAAGTCACCTCCCACACACCATGGCACATTCCACCAACTGCTCAATCCAGATAATTCCTCCCATAAAAACCTTCTGTCACCCGCTGAATTAGGACCATAAACTCCACTAAAAGCCCATACAAACTAATCTACCACACTTTTAAACTTACAAGAAACTGAAAAACGTCCCACTGCTTCCTCCACTTTGTCCACAACCCGTGTGTCCCACATCAGTAACACCCCTCCAGAAGCTCCACAAGAGCCTAAATATAACCAATCAACATGTTGGCCACCCCACAGACTGCGAATCACAGCTCTAGTTATCAGCTCCATTTTAGTTTCTTGAAGACATACAATATCTGGCCTCCAACTCCTAATCAAATTTCTGACCCGAAGCCTTTTATCCTGCTCATTCAACCCTCTAACATTCCAAGAAATAATCTTCACATTCATTGATGCACCACCACAGCCCGCTCACTACTAATACTCCTTCTCTTAGCTGACCCATACTCCACATTCAAAGAAGTCATTAAGTTTTTCAATTCTCGATGACCTTTTTGCCCTGATTTAACCATCTTCTTCTGACTATCTACCTCATGCTTTTGTTTATCCTTTTTCCTGGCCTCTAAGGCTAACAACAAACCCGTAACTTGCTCCTCAAAGCCTTCCAATGAAGTCCCCACAGATTTCCTAAATGCCTTAATCCGATTGGTTACCCACTGTGATAACTGTTTGCTATCAAATTTCTCCTCACACCTAATCTCCTTCACTGTATTGTGTTCATCCTCTAACGGAATTTCAGTGGCCAAAGGTACCACAACTAGAGGCTCCCCACCTCTCTCCCAAGTCATCGACCTTACATCAACTTCCCACAGCTCATCCTCTGACCCATTAACAACAGACAAAGAATCTATCACACCATCACACTCATCTGCCCAACTAACAATTTGGCCCTCAATGTCAAGAGAGTTATTACCTGGTACAACTTCTCCTTCAATGATTGAGCACTCCGACCCACTATCTGGAAACCCATTATCTGGAGACCAAAAAAGCGACATTGGAATCACTATCTGCCTACCATCACGCAATTCCAACATCAAATCTTTAGAATTACCCCATGACTTATCCAAATCTCCAACCAACTCCCTAATCGTAGGATGAGAATTATAGGTCCCCTCATCGGAGAAAACTTTTGGAGAATCAGTTTCAACAGTTTCCGAATCCACCTTTTCTACAAACCCCACCTGTGACTCAACCGGAGAAGACCGGGACTCCACCGCTGTCAAAACCGGCAAAACGAGAAGCTGGGCCTGCCTGATCGACATCTCCTGAGCATCACCGTCGCTAATGTTGAGTTCCTCTGACACCGATATGGACAACTCAGCTACCGTTGTAGACATCGCCCGTATTTTAGTTGCTGTTGACCCAAGAACAGAGCTCTCGTGCTCCGTAGAAGACTTTCTAGGTAAGTCTGGCTTTAGGGCTGAAGGACATAATATATTTTCAGCCTCAAACACTTTCGGGCTTGAAGGAATTGGGCTAACACCAGGCTCAGAGCATTCACCAACTTCAAATACTACCGGGCTAGTCTTACATGGGCCCAACGAGTCTTTAGGCTTACCAAATAAAGTGTTATGGGCTTCCAAATCCTTTAGGCCCAGACTCACACACTCAGGAGATGGAGCTTTAATTCCCTGTGCTACCCATTTAAAGCTATGAAATCCGCCCCTGGCACAATCCCATGAAACACGCCTTCTTCCATTCTCCTTCAATTCCACAACCAATCCTTCCCCTGTCCAACGTGAATTCCTGATTTCTCGCCCCTTCCCAGCATTAATTTCATTTGAATTCAAATTAAATCTTAAAGGAAATCTGCTTTTATTCATTGCCGGAATTTTCTCCTCAAATTTCTTCCCCACATTAATGCTCCGAAACCTCCCTTTCGCATCACCCACGACTGTCGGCCAAGCTTTACCGACCTGAAAATCATCTTCCGCCACTTGTTCACATGGTTTGCCAACTGGAAATTCTATTGCTACTGACTTAGAATGATCAACTCTCTGAGTGTCTGCTATCTTCTCCATAATACGAGGCTTCTCATAGTCACTGGTAACAGGGTACTGTATCTGCTTTATATCCCTTGCCGGCGCAGGACCTTTCACTGCTTCTACAAAAGACCGAGAGGATTGAATCTCTGAATTTCGCTTATGTGGCTGAGCTATAAATTTCGACCCACCCGAAGCATATTGTGTGGGTGCCAACATCCTTCGTAATTCAAGCCCAAAAGCCCTCCAACCTTGTTGAGCTTTGCCTGCTGGGATAATTATAGCTCGCCTTTACCCACCTACTTTGAGTTCTGTCACTGCTAAGAATTGACCATAGGTGTTTGAACCACATTGCAACATGTAAGCAGTATTACCTTCCCTGAGTGTAAAAAACTGCTTGGGGTTGACTCTGATCACAGAGTGTTCAATATTATTCATAAGCCATTTTGCCGCATTCTTACTCATGAAAACAGATTGCATGAAATATTTACCCCTTTCAAAAATCCTTAGAGAGAAAAATGTCCCCCCTTCCTCGACCACCAACTGAAAAAGCTTTGACTCAATAAAAAAACTTCGAGAACCACCCATACTGATCAGAGAAAAGAAAGAAAGAACAAAATTTTCTGGCTAATTTGAGGTAGCCAGGCCTCCCTAGTGTAATTTACTCCTAATCTAAGTATATATATGTGTGAAGCTCATTTCTAAAAACTTCGACCCTTACCTCCTCACACCCTATAAGCATTTATACTTGTGAAGTGACTATCACACCAAGGGTATATGTTGATACATGAAATATATATTACAATAAAAGATATGTGTAGACTGTCTTTAATGCTAGGTATTATATCAATTGGCACTATTTTCTCCCATAATTCGGGTTGGGGGTTAGGTCATGGGATCAAACCTAATTGGCTTTATATATATATATATATATATATATGTATGTATATATGTTTGTATATATCTCACAACAATAGATAATCATCCTTTTTTTCACCTAATATCTATCACGGTAGATCTATTATAGATCTAGAATTGATAACTTTGTTCAGCAATTTTTGTTGCTATTATTTGTCAATGGCTGTTACTTAGTATGAATGTGAATGGCTTCCCCTTTATTAATGATTTTGGTTTTATATGCTTAGTAGTCTTACTAATTCTATATCTAACCATTTGATAACATATTCTATATATATTTCCATTATCTGATCCTTTTACTTCTGATTTCATTTTTCTCCATTTATTACTTATATATAAAATAAAAAATAAATTAAAAAATCTCCATTTATTGATCCATCTTCCAAGAATTGATAATATCTTTTTCTCATACAGTCATGCTATTGTTTTCTTTGTAATATTAATTATTGTCAAATATTTAAGAGTGAGAACCCCTATTTGTGTAATAATACCGACAGATTTTGTTATGGCTGCAACAAAACGTATTATTAAGGAGTTGAAGGATCTGAAGAAGGACCCTCCTGTTTCTTGCAGTGGTGCTTTGTTTGCCAAACTTTCTCATTGTTTTCCCTTTCTGTCACATACTTTTTAACAGTTTTATTTATTTATTATTATTATGGAGAGAATTGTAGAGGAAGTAGAAGTACTAAAAGAGAAAGAGAATGCGAGGGAATTACATGGTTTAGTTTGATGGTCTATGTCTACACGATAAAATCCTAATGTCTACGTCTTTACTATTTGCTTAATTTATGTTTACAATGAATCTTAAGCAGGGAATATGTAAAGATTAGGAGATACAGTTAGGTTAATATGACTTCTATAATACAATTGGCCCTCTTGGGCCATTGCATGGTTAAGTCATATACCCAATATCTTTAACGCTCCCTTCATGCTCAAGGTAAAAATTTGATGAAACTTTGAGCAAGGTAGAAATTTTATGAAACTTTGAGTTTGGATTAGAAGCTTGTGAGGATCCCTCAAAGATGCCTTGAATAGTGCCTTGAACGTGACCGGATTGAGTGAAAGATAAATCAAACACGATGGAGAATGAACTGTGCAAATTGGGATGACAACGTCGGAGGAAGTTAACCTTATTTCCATCTGTCTAAAGCTTGTAAGTAGGAATGAATAGGCCATTCAGGGTACCCCTTTATGAGCAACAATCTTGGAAGGGAAGGCGGTCTTTCTTTCTTTTTTTGCGTATATTCCAATTTTGGAGTTTGTTTGATAATTTAAGGCTCCTAAATCAGTCAATTTGGCACATTTTGGTCCCAACGCAAATTTGCCAACCCACTTTCAATTCACATTAGCCCCAATCCCCAATCCTCATTCAAGACCTCTTCAAGGGATATTCACAAAATTATTCCAAACACAAGACTTCATCAAGATTTTACCTTGAGTTTGAGGGGGTAGACTTACAGATATATTTATATTGGGTTTATGAGTTAATTATGTATTGGCCCAGGTGGCCAAATTTTATTGTAAAGTCCATGTATATCTAATCCTAGCTCTTAATCTCTTACATATACTCTATTAGGTTCATTGTAACAACACACTTGATCATATAGCAAAACTACAACTATCAAGGGCTTCCTCCGTGGATGTAAACTGTCAAGCTGGACAACGTAATTCACGTTCTCTCTCTTTCCCTAACATGCTTTTGCTCTCTCAATTCTTTACAATATTTTTATGTTACTCCTTTAAGTTCAACACTTTCTTACCCTGTAACCATACCATTATCTGCTTAATGATGAATAACTTTAATCATATACTATTTTTTATAGTGTGTTTTGAGTTTGCATTATCAGTAATTATATTTCTCAAGATTTATATGTATATATAGCTTTTATAGTAACATTGTCGATAATTTAACTTCTTTTGGGAAGTATTTAGCACTCTACTCTACTTTCTGATGGGGCCATAGTGGAAGACGTAGAAAATTGCATTACAGAATAACTTTGATTGCGTAATTCTTTCTCTTAGTGCTGATGATATTTTATCCGTTAATCAACTTAATTTAGTACTCAAATATTTTCTTGATTCGCGGTAACTAGAAGTTGAGTCTACACGCTTTTGTCTTCATCACTGTCAGCTTTAAGCCATAGTGCATGCCTAAAGCAAACACTTTCGGAGTTGACATAGTTACATGAAACATAATTTATGCATTTAACTATTAGTTTTTACTTTCACGTGTTTATAGGTCCCATTGGAGAAGACATGTTTCAATGGCAAGCAACAATAATCGGTCCACAAGACAGTCCTTATGCGGGGGGTGTGTTCTTGTTAAAAATAAACTTTCCACCAGATTACCCATTTAAGCCACCAAAGGTAACGATTAAATCTTTGGTTTGCTTACAGAATTCTTAAGGTGTATCTATCCCTATCGATACCTGCGTCTCCTTGTTTATGTGCCTTTGAACTTCTTAAATTGTTACTTTACTTTGCAAGATGAAGTAAATTAATTATGGTTAAGAGAAATATCAAATAGAGCATAATCTTTTTCGGATAATAAAGAGCATAATCTTAGTCCTCCTTGTAATCAAGTTTTTTTTTTTTTTTTTTTTTTTAATGGATCTTTTTATTGTTATAGAATTACAAATTTTCAATTTCAGAATTAATGTTCTGATCAGATGTGGTTTACTAAAAAATAATGCGGGCAATTGAATATGCTTTTTTTTTCCTTTCTTTTTCTTGTTTTATCTGGTTGAAAATAGACTTTGTGGCAAAGCTATACACACGTGTGTGTACATAGGTTAGTTTTTTATTTTCAAGAATTGGGGTTCTTTTAGTTGCTTGTACTTTCTATTAAGTTACCGTATTCTAAAAGTTTAAGTTATTAAGAAATTGTGAATTTGATCATTTAATAATAATCATAATTCCAACACTTTTCACATATGGATTTAAACTCTCCTTAATAAGTAAGGCTCAACATGTAGAATTTTTTAATATTTTAAATGGGAGAATAAAGATAAGAATCAAATTTAGGATCTCTTGCCCAAACTATGATAAATTACCGATTTTTCTAAGAGATTAAGCCATTAATTAGGAAATGGTGAGTTTGATTTAACCGTTATTCTAACATTTTTCTTGAATGGAAACCCACCAGCTATATTTGTGGGGTGTTTGAGTTTTTGAACTTGGCATTTCACTACATGTGGCCATTGATGAACATTGAGAGAGAGATCACTACATTGTCTTCATGCATTGACAAATAGATACTTAATTGTATACCTTGAATTAGAACACATTTGCTCAAGTTGTATTGTTTATCTAAATTAAGACTTTTCTTCAGTTCTAATAGCTAAGGGGATATAATTTCGCATGACAAACTTAATTGCGATTTGGCAGGTTTATTTCATTACAAAGGTGTTCTACCCTAACATCAACGGCAATGGCAGTATATGCCTTGACATTCTTAAAGAGCAGTGGAGCCCTGCCCTAACAATTTCTAAGGTATTATTTTTTGTAATCTTTAGTTTTCTACATATGAGAGTTATCTTTGGTTATTTTCATTGGCATTGTAAAAAGTCACCTCCATCATGTATAAGCATAAGTTAGTGCCTAACTAACTCAAGATATAACTTGTTTGATTAACACAATAATTGGTTGCAGGTGCTCTTGTCGATTTGCTCACTGCTAACAGATCCAAATCCAGATGATCCTCTTGTCTCTGATATTGCTCACTTGTACAGGACCGACAAAGCCAAGTATGAGATTACTGCTCGATCTTGAACTGAGAAATATGCTAGCACTTAATTAGTTTTCGGTTTTAGGGAGATTAATTAAGATGGGTTCTCTAGTGGTTTTCTATGCATGTGGATAGTGGTTATGTGTTTATAATTTAAATTTGGCTATTTAGGTTCGTGGATATTCTTTATTTCATCTGAAAATAAGCAGCTGTTAGTACCTTAGTTGTATTGTTACATTCTTTATTCTTTTTTTACTTCTTTTGGTTTTGTATTACTTCCCAACACAGTTATTTGCTCTGTCATGCTGTGGTCTTTTTATCAGTTATCTCTATAACATGATGAAAAGAGGATATAAAGAAAGACTGCATTAGAAAAGATTAGAGTATTAGACGGAGAAATTAGCCTATGTAGGCATCACCTTAGCCGTTTTCACCTAAACAGCCTGGTATTTTCCATTCTTGTTTACAAGCTTAAGTTGTTATATTTTGTCACTAGTTAACTGTTGAATGCACAAATTCTTTTGCCAGTAAATCAACTGTAATCAGAATAATCAATAATCGATAGCAAAAAATTAAAATAAATTCAAAAACAATCTTGTAGAGCTATAGAATCATGCAAATGAGTTGTCTTTAAAGATTGATTCGTTACACTTAGTGCAAAGTGTCTTCCAGGCCAAACAACCCACAACCCACTAGAATTGGTCACTCTTATTCTCAATCCTCTCTCTCTTACATTATTCTTTTGCTATTACAATTTCTACCAATAAGGTGACGTATTTATAGAAGTTTGAGGGTTGTGGCTGGTGAATTGAGACCGATAAGGAAGTACTAGTGTACTACTTAGAAGCATGTGGGTAACGATCTCATCCAACTCACGCAAAAGGAATGGCTAGGATTTGGCCACTAGGCCACATGTGAGCCAAGAGCCCCACCAACCTAAATGAGATGTCAGGCTAGAAATTAGCCACTTGTCATGACTAAAAAAAGCCAATTGTTGGCATGAGAGTCAGCAGCTCTACCTAGCTCTCTCTCTCTCTCTCTCTCTCTCTCTCTCTTTCTCACACACACACACACAAAATCTATTTTATAAAAGAACTTAGAATAATAAAATTTCATATATTAAATTTGGGATTATTTAAAAAGACTAAGTGTCCGTTTGGTATGGATTATTTTTGCCAACTTATTTTACTATTCAGCTTATTTTTGCTACTATTCATAGGTCTCACTGCACTTTTTGGTACTATTTATAGGTCTCACTGTACTATTTCAGCTAACTTTTACCTTTATCTAGAGTACTTTCAGTAAAAAAAATTTCAATTTCAGCAAAATAAGCAAATCTCAAAGAGACACTGTGTGTTTGGAACACACTTACTCCAACAAAAACAACTTTGCATAATAGAAACCAACCTTTTGAAAGGTGGTTGTTTTTGGATATAAGGAGATGGGATATACAATCCAATGGGGTGTTAATTCCTTAGAAATAGAAGACTCAATACAACTATGACAATATTTGCAAATTAGAATGGGCAACAACAATTTTTCGAATATGACTACCAAGGAATGGAAGAGTTCATGAAAGCCAAGTGTGAAATTAGGAACAGATTATTAGACTAATTAAAGGTGGTGTTAGAGCAAAGTTTGGTGCTTGCAATTTTGTACTTAATTGACAGCTTTCTTCAATTTTAAGTTAGAAAAGAGAGTAATGTTTAGAGTTGTTAAATATGTTGTATGAGTTGTTTAGATGATGTGGTTAAGATTGTAGTTTACAGCTGAACATTTTTTTTTTAATCAGTTCCTCTAGATTTCTTAAGATACTCTGCCAATAGATTTTCTTAAATCCTAACCACTCTTTTATGATTTAAGGATTTAGATTTTGTCATGTCAGTATTCCACTAACAGTACTCTTAAAATAATAAAATAATGTTGCAAGCAAAACAATTAAGATTATTTTTAGTAGAATGCTGACATGGCAAAATCCAGACCATTAAATCATTAAAGAATTGTTAAGATTTAAGGAAATCAATTTGGTAGAGTACCCTAGGAATCTAAAGAATCTGAATTCATTAGTTAGTTCAACTTTGTCAAAGTTGATTTTTTAGGGTACTCTACCAATTGATTTCCTTAAATCCTAACCACTCTTTTATGATTTAAGGGTCTACATTTTGCCATGTTAGTATTCCACTAACAGTACTCTTAAAATAATAAAATAATGTTGCAAATAAAACAATTAAAATTATTGTAGGAACTGGGTTTGAGCACTTCTGGTTTTGAATGAGTGGACTCAAACCCAACTAGCCCAATACAATGAATTTGTAGAGAGTGGGCCAAAGAACTAGGCTTTAGCGCATGGACAACAGTCAATATGGCTTTCATGGAAATCAAACAGAGATGAACTGAGGCTAAGAAAGTTTGTACTCGGCACAGTTCGAGGAGCTTTTCTCCAATAATTAATGAATAAGAGTAGTTACAGGAATCCTCCAGCCTCCCCTTCTATGGGGGGTTTCTCCTATTATATAATCCTCTTTCATTGATCTCCACCTTCCACTTATTGATCATCCAAGCCTATACCTGAGAGCCTATCCCATCAGCCGCCTTTCCAAGCCTCTTATGAGTTACAGCAACCAAGACAGCACTGTTCAGAGGTCATTTCCTCATTAATGCGGCCAAGATGCTAATCACGGGCATTTAATGTGGAGGTGACAGTTTCTCCTTGAATTGCTCCTCCACCGTGCTCCCATGGCTAATCCATGGTACCTGTCTTTTTCCTTAGGATGCTCTGGGAGGCTGCCCCTGATGACTCACCACCCTTCCCTCCTACGATCTCGGCTGTCCAAGGACAGGGGCCTCCTTGGCAATGTCTCTTGGCAACTTGGGCTCTCTACTTTCATCCTTAGACGTTTCTACCTCCTCGGCGTGGGCCTTGGGCCCAATATAAAGTGGGCCAGGGCTGCCGAATTCTTAGGCCCCACAATAGCCCCTCAAAATCCTGCTATCTGGCTCCTCGATCAGGGAGGAGGGTTTTGATATCCTCAGGCCTATGTCATGGCTTGTCAAATCTCATCCTCCTTAAGTGCCAGAGCCCTTTCACCTGCCTTAGGGGCGTTCCTAGCGCTTCGGTATAAGGACCGCACCCGCATTAAATTCTGGCGGCTCTATGCTTCCCACGTTCAACAATGTGATGATAATCAATCGGTGGGGATCTTTTTGACTTTATAGGTGGGAAAACTCACACGGTTACTCTTAACTGGGGGTACAAATACCCGTTTGAACCGATTTGCCTCTTTACTTTTGCATTTAAGAGCTCTTGTGCACATACTCTAAACTGGGTCAAGTCTTCAACCGATCTTACGTCTCTTTTCAGCATAAAAAACCTGCCTGATGAGCTTTTTCTTATTTCTGTAAGTTCTCCTATCTCTCTCTAAGTGTCTTTCCCCCTTATTCCTCCTTTTCCTTCGTCTTTCCTTGAGTTTCTTAGCAGTTCCTAGGAATGGGTAGATTTAAGAAGTTGGTTGAGTCTGAAGAGGCGATGGAGAAGTTCATCGTAGATCATAGGATACCCAGTAATGTTGGTTTAAGATACTGTGAAGAAGGAGAGTGGTATATTAGGAGAAAAAATTGTGAAGTAGCGGTTCCCATAATTGCCTTCCTTAAAGGCGATATGAGAATCCCTATGGGGCCAGTGATGAGGGACTATCTTAGGCACTTTAGATTAGCTCTTACCTAGTGCGCCACCAACATGTTCAGAATCCTGGTGCTACAACCTCCAACACCTAAATGGTAAGTCCTATTACATGAAGGAGGGAGGATAAGGTTCGGCTTATCCAATGCCTCCCTAAGTCCAGTAAGGGGTTAAATAAGGACTTTCTTATTTTGTCTGGGGAGTGTCACGACGGCCTCCATTGTCCGACAGTAGATGGGACACCAGGTGGGGTATTTAGAGCAGGAGAGGGTTTGACCTTTTGCGTTATCGCAATCTACATTGCTTGGTTGCTAATACGAACATGCATTCTTTTTTGCAGATTCGCACGCTTTTGAACGGCACTTCCATTTGGTTAACAAGGCAAACTTGGAAACCATACTCAGGGCGGAGATCTTCGTGGACGAAGCAGACAACCAAGTTAGAGTTACCCACAAGATCCTTGACTACGTTCTAATTCAAAAATCGTTCTCGGCACCAAAGTGCGTGATAAGAGCCAGAGATCCTCAGCTATAGAGGATCACCGTAGTGGAGCAAAGGTTCTTACTTCCTGAAAGGTCCCCTGTTCCAGAAGGCATTCCGTTGGCGGGTCCTTTTTCGTCCCCTCTAGCTGTAAAGGCCGAGGGAGGAAGGCTAGAAGAAGAAGAAGAAGTTGCTGATTTGGGTCCGTCTGAGAACGAATTTGGCGTTTTCGACCAAGTCAATCCGCCCGAGGATCTCTCTAGTGACTTTGCCATCCTCAACTTGATCGAAGCGAACATCTTGTCAGAGGGGATTTCTTCTCAAGTCAATGGGTTTCAAGAGGAAGCCCCAAACCAGCCTGTTCGATTTGATTGAAGGCCAGCCGAGGAAGGATGCGCCAGGGGGGTCACATTCCAAGCTTTCTCCTTTTCCCCCCAAGTCTCAGCCTGTTCAGACTAGGTCCTCCGTCCAATCTAAGCTTCCACCTCCTCCCCCTCAGCCAAGCTTGCCACTAAGGCCTGAGCCCTCCGATCCTAAACAGAAGAATGATAAAGGCAAACAGCCCATGGGGACTGATAGATCTCGCTCCTCCCAGGAAGAGGATGAGGCTCGGCGACCTTCAAAGCAGCTAAAGACCGGGCATTAGGGCCAGGATAAAGAAGTTGATACTCGGCTTAAGCCCCAAGCTTGGCTCCCTGCACCGATGCTTCACGAGGCTCTCCTGATGGACAACGCCTCCCTCAGGGGCTTCCAAGGAGGCGAGGGCACCCATATGGCCGATGCGCTGGAAAGGTCCTTGCTATTGCCAACTGATATGGCTGAGCTGAGGAACTTGAGGAGGCAAGAGGTGGTCCTTAGTCTCAAGAAGTACCTGGGCATGGTAAAACCTCTAACACTTGTGCCTTCATTGAATTTTGCTCTTCAGTTCCCAACTTACTGTGAGCTTGTTTCAATTTGCAAGTTGTCTAGGCCACTTTTAGGTTGGAAGAGACGGCCAATAACAAGAGTAGGGCCCTAGATAATGAGCGTGATAAGCGCCTGGAAGCTACTCGGACCCTTAAGATCTCCGAGTCCGATCTCGCGAAGGCTAAGGAGGACCTTAAGGAGATGACAAAAGCTAGGGACAGCGCCGAAACAGGCCTGGCGGGCGCTCAAAAGCAGGCTCAGGACCAAACGAGGCATTTGCTCGAGGCAGAAGAACAGCTGACGATTGCCAAAGAGCAAATCGCTGAGCTAAAAAAAAAGGCATTCGAGGTAGAGAGAGCCAAGAACATTGCAGAGTTTGCCTAGGATGAAGCCCTACAGGCTAAGGTAGAGGTAGAGTTTGCCAAGGAGGAGACTCAGGCCTCTAAGGAGGCGGCCGAGGAGGAGGCTTATGCCTCGAGGGTGTCTGAGACAGAGACCGCCCTCAAAGCTCAAGTCCTTGGGGTATGCAGGCTCTACTGCTCCCAGGTTTGGAATGAGGCCCTCAAACAAGCTGGAGTTGAGACCTTATCCGACCTGTGGAAGGTAAAGAATGTGTACTACACATAAGCCATCCGTGAGGCTGCTCTACCTAACTCCGAGGCTGAGGTGGTCTTTAAGGAAGTTAGTACTGCTTCAAATGAAGCTGTTTTGGCTATTACCACTTCTGATGAGCTTGCCAAGGAAGCCAAGCATCCTGGGGTAAATGAGACACACGAAGGCCCTGACCAGGAAGTGCTCCAAGATGCTACAAGGCCCTCCTCTGAAGCCCAGGCCCCTCATGCCGAGGAGGCACCTCTTCCAGCTGATCCTCTACGAATTGCTCCTCCACCTAAAGGCCCCAAGGATTTGAAGACCCTTTCTGCCCAGCTCCCCAAGGAAGGACTCAAAATAAAGTTAAAGAAGTAGCCCTTCTTGGTTGGCACCAATTGTATTTTTGCTTGGTCTTTTTTTTTTTTTTTTTTTTTGAACATTGTAATGCAATCACTACTATGTAATTTCTATGAACTTAATGAAGTGTGCCTTTTATTTCCCTTATTTACCCTGTTTATCTTTTCACTTGCACAATTCTAGCTCTAATTGTGCCTCGGCTGACCATGGCGATAATTACAATAATCGTAAAGCTGTTTATACAAATGGAGACCCACCTATCTTTTGTTTTTGATTTAGAACCAGAATAGATCAAAGTCACCAGATCCTTCGGCTCTTTAACAGACATTCAAACTTATGTAGAACAACCTTCCAGGTGTGGGACAAACGAAAACCATGTCTATGACACCCTAAAACACTTTAAGGGACGCTCATGGGCTTAACTCTGAGATTTTTATTATAAGAAAGATCATCGTTGTCTGCGATGATCACAATGAGCATCAAAGTAGTTAGCTAAATTAGGCTAGCTTGCTCATAGACTTTGTTTGATACTTAGGCAAGTTCTACACAGTGCTAATTCTACCAAAGCAGGTGATACAAGGATCAGGCAAGACCTTGTTTCTGTCTAACACTTAGGTTTTCCTTGAAGTAGTTAGTTTCCTCATAGGTTTGAGTCCAAGGACCATGCAAGACCTTGGTTCTGTCTAACACTTAGGTTTTTGAAGTAGTTAGTTTCCCCATAAGTTTGAGTCCGAGAACCATGCAAAACCTTGATTTTGTCTAGCACTTAGGTTCTTCTTGAAGTAACTAGTTTCCCCATAGGTTTGAGTCCAAGAACCATGCAAGACCTTGGTTCTGTCTAACACCTAGTAAGTAACTAATTTCCCCATAGGTTTGAGTCCGAGAACTATGCAAGACCTTAGTTCTGTCTAGCACTTAGGTTCTTCTTGAAGTAACTAGTTTCCCCATAGGTTTGAGTCCAAGAACCATGCAAGACTTTGGTTCTGTCTAGCACCTAAGTTCTTCTTGAAGTAACTAGTTTCCCCATAGGTTTGAGTCCGAGAACCATGCAAGACCTTGATTCTGTCTAGCACCTAGATTCTTTTTGAAGTAACTAGTTTTCCCATAGGTTTGAGTCCGAGGACCATGCAAGACCTTGGTTCTATCTAGCACCTGGGTTCTTCTTGAAGTAACTAGTTTTCCCATAGGTTTGAGTCCGAGGACTATGCAAGACCTTGGTTCTGTCTAGTATCTGGGTTCTTCTTGAAGTAACTAGTTTTCCCATAGGTTTGAGTCCGAGGACCATGCAAGACCTTGGTTCTATCTAGCACCTAGGTTCTTCTTGAAGTAACTAGTTTCTCCATAGGTTTGAGTTCAAAGACCATGCAAGACCTTGGTTCTATCTAGCACCTAGGTTCTTCTTGAAGTAACTAGTTTTCCCATAGGTTTGAGTCCAAAGACCATGCAAGACCTTGGTTCTATCTAGCACCTAGGTTCTTCTTGAAGTAACTAGTTTCCCCATAGGTTTGAGTCCGAGGACCATGTAAAACCTTGGTTCAATCTAGCACTTAGTCTCTTCTTGAAGTAACTAGTTTTCCCATAGGTTTGAGTCCGAGGACCATGCAAAACCTTGGTTCAGTCTAGTACTTAGTCTCTTCTTGAAGTAACTAGTTTCCCCATAGGTTTAAGTCCGAGGACCATACAAGACCTTGGTTCTATCTAGCACCTAGGTTCTTCTTGAAGTAACTAGTTTCCCCATAGGTTTGAGTCCGAGGACCATGCAAGACCTTGGTTCAGTCTAGTACTTAACCTCTTCTTGAAGTAACTAGTTTTCCCATAGGTTTGAGTCTGAGGACCATGCAAGACCTTGGTTCAGTATAGTACTTAGTATCTTCTTGAAGTAACTAGTTTCCCCATAGGTTTGAGTCCAAGGACCATACAAGATCTTGGTTCTATATAGTACTTCATCACTACTGCTTGGAGTGAGGAGACTTGTCCTCAGCATTGGATAGCTTGCCTCTAAAGTGATAATGGCCTTGAGCCTGCTTTGCCGAAAAGAGGTCCTTCCACAAACTGGGCCCTTGGCCCAACACTGACCTGGACATAGGCGGCCTAACCCTCCATCCCTACGTACAACAGTAGCCCCATTGTGCCACTTTTTCGCCACTTCTAATTACAGGGTGTCTTTTGGCTATTCGAGTTGCGTGCCTGACGTTTTGGTACGCAAGGCACACCCTCATTAATATCTTTGTGGATTAACGTAGATCTAACGACTTGTGGTTTCTTTGGAAATTGGGCGGGGTTAATATCGCTTGTAATTCTTCCTTTAAATTCCGTGTGGATTAATTTCCACCAGCCTTCGCCTTTTATATAAGGTGCTCTGGGGGAATTGTTCTCTCACATTTTACAAATCCTTGAGTTCGATAGGAACTTTAAGTTTTCCACCTTCTAGGCATTTCCAAGGACCTTGCCAAGATTGTGATAAAGGCCTAGGGAAATGGGATGGCCCTGGATAAGGGCAAGGGCAAGGAAGCCAAGCCTCCTTCAGGAACCGAAAATTCCACCCCGACCTTGGAAGACACAGTGGAGGCGAAGGAAGTAGAGGCCGAAGACATTCCTACCATTCAACCGAGCAAGAAAGAAGACCCTCCTTCTTCAATTGAGAGCCGAAGCGGGTGTAGATCACATCAAACTTTCGGTGCGACAAAGCTTGGATCTCACCTTGATGGTAGGGCATCTTGCAGTTAGGAGGAAGGTTCATGAGAAAAATAACATTTTTCTCCAGTACACGAATTTGCCTACCCTTCAAGCTGGTAGTGATTCACATCCAGTTTACTTGCCGATGAAGGTTTGTAAGATTGCGGAACAGTTGATGCCCCAGTGTTGCCGCCTCCAATGCTTAATTATCATGAAACTGGGAGAGAATCAAGGGAACATCTTGAGATGGGGCTATCAAGCGCTTCCGCTTCTTCTCCTTTCTCATCGCCGGTTCCACCCATACTGGCTCGATTACTGTTGGTAGCCTTAAAACAAGCCTACCTCGACTTCTCTTTTTATAGTTAGCTTTAGAACAAGCCTGCCTAAGTCTCTGTTTTTATAGTTAGCTTTAGAACAAGCCTGCCTAAGCCATTTGGTGTATGATGTATTTTTCCCTTTATTTAATAAAGAAGTGGCTGTACTTTTTACTTACTTTACTTTCTGAATATTTTGTTTCTTTGCGATAATTGCTTCATGAGTGAGTGTGTTATTGTTTTACCCTCCCATGGGACTTGGAGTTGGTGTTTTTGATGGTAACGGAAAATTTTCACCCCAACTTTAACAAAACCGACGGTAGCATTCAGTCGCTAACTTTAAATGAGCTAACAACATGGGAACAATCAGGAACACAACCATGTGCTCTATACCACAGGCTGCACAATCATCAGAGAATGTTGCCAATGCGCGTTGATTTTCCCAAAGCAGGGGGTCCAAGGACCCAGCCCGGTTAAGGCTCCGTTTAACCACAACAAAAGGTTCTAGGATATCAATATATTCCTTCCCAGCTACCAGACCCACGAGAACCAGCCCCTTGATAGGGGTACGGGGCATATACTTGACGTCAGGAGCCCCCAGGACTGTCCCTTATTTAGCAATCCTCCCCGCGTAGTCAATACTTCGAAGTGTATACTTGAGCGGAGGCTGAGTTACGACAACAACTGCATGTACGCTCTTGGGAATAAAGGGGAAGTTTCCGTTTGGCATGCACCGCTGCCAAAATGACCCTCTTCAAGGACCTTTGCTGATGGGAGCTCGGTCCTACCATGATTGACCGTTGCACTCACTAACACACAAGTTTTTCCCACAGATGACGCCAATTGTAGGGACTGGGTTTGAGCACTTCTGGTTTTGGATGAGTGGACTCAAACTCAACTAGCCCAATACAATGAATTTGTAGAAAGTGGGCTAAAGAACTAGGCTTTATCGTTTTCATGGAAATCAAACAGAGATGAACTGAGGCTAAGAAAATTTGTCATCGGCATAGTCCGAGGAGCTTTTCTCCAATAATTAATGAATAAAAGTAGTTACAGGAATCCTCCAGCCCCTCCCCCCCTCTATGAGGGGTTTCTCCTATTATATAGTCCTCTTTCATTGATCTCTGTCTTCCACTTGTTAATCATCCAAGCCTATACCTGAGAACCTGTCCCATCAGCTGCCTTTCCAAGCCTCCTGTGAGTTGCGGCAACCAAGACAGCACTGTTCAGAGGTCATTTCCTCATTAATACTGCCAGGATGTCAGCCGCGGGCATTTAATGTGGAGGTGACAGTTTCTCCTTGAATTGCTACTCCACCGTGCTCCCATGGCTGATCCATGGTACCTGTCCTTTTCCTTAGGATGCTCTAGAAGGCTGCCCCTGATGACTTACCGCCCTTCCCTCCTATGATCTCGGCTATCCGAGGACAAGGGCCTCATCGGCAATGTCTCTTGGCAACTTGGGCTCTCTACTTTCATCCTCAGACATTTCTATCTCCTTGGCGTGGGCCTTGGGCCCAATATAAAGTGGGTCGAGGCTGCTGAATTCTTAGGCCCCACAATTATTATTAGTGGAATGCTGACATGGCAAAATTCAGATCATTAAATCATCAAATAATTATTAAGATGTAAGGAAATCAATTTGGTAGAATACCTTAGGAATCTAGAGAATCTGAATCAATTAATTAGTTCAACTTTGTCAAAATTGTTTTGAAAATGAAAAGATTTGGCTCCAAACATGTTTTGTTTGCACTAACAGTACTCTTAAAATAATAAAATAATGTTGCAAACAAAACAATTAAGATTATTGTTAGTGGAATGCTGATATGGCAAAATCCAGCACATTAAATCGTTAAAGAATTGTTAAGATTTAAAGAAATCTATTTGATAAAATACTCTAAGAAATCTAGATGATCTGAATCCATTAGTTAGTTCAATTTTGTCAAAATTGTTTTGAAAATGAAAAGATTTGGCTTCAAACATATTTGGAACTTTGTGCTCCAACCATTAATAAGAAAATAACATATGTCCCGTCATGTGCACTACACGTGACTCACTTAGTTGATTGTGTTAAGTGAGTCATGTACATTGCACATGATAAGAACTTATGGTTGGAGCCCAAGATAAGGGCAGCTCCACATTGAAACCAGGGTGGTCACAGACTCATAAGTCCATCCTAACTTTAAAAAAAATAATTATCTTATATAAATTTTAAAAATTTTATGATTTTTTAACCTTTAAATAAAATTTGTGACCACCCTAAATTTTTTTAGGCCCAACATAATTAAACTTTGAACAAAGTTTGGTAACAAACTTGGTTGTAGACTAAATTTACAACTCCACTTAATATTTTTTTTTTTTTTATATAGGATGTGAATTTTGACAAATTCAACACTGGATTACATTTTCTTATTATATCCTCCATATTTGCAAATTTTAATAAAATTAAAAATCAATAGCTCATCAATCAAATTTTTCAATTTTTAATATACATAAAAAATAAGTTTATGGATCAAATAGTAAATAACATCTGATTGGCATGAAATTTAATTGACGTGTGTTTTAAAAACATAAAGAACATGCAATTCAACAATTAGATTTTCAAAATATATAGTTACGTTAATATTTTTAGTAAGAGTTGTACCATTAAACTACAGTTAAATTTGTAGTCAAACTTTGTTCTTAAACTTTGGTATTCTTAACAATATATTAATATATTAAGGCCCTTACAAACAAAAAGGAAAAGTCCAAGAAAATTTTAATTAAACTAAAAGTTTGAAAGAGACATAGTTTGCAGTATTGATAATGAGACTATCATGTAACGATTTTAAAATAAGAAAACTCGTAAAAGGAAATTATATGACTTTATGTATTTGCGTGTTTTCTTTGTTTTTAATATATAAAGTTTTCTTCTTATTAGATTTTGCATAATTTAAATTTCATAATGACCACTCTCGGAAAAATTCTTCAAGCCGTCGGCTCAAGACTCCAAATATGTTTAGAGTCAAGCTTTATCCTTTTGAAAATATTAAGCTCATCATGTAGTCATATTTTCTCAATTTTGAAAATTGGTCAGGCATGTATAAAAGAAGGCAAGCTCGATTCAACGAAGTTTATGATCTTAACTCAAAATTCAAATACTTCTGTTGTTGAAGGTTGGATTCCCTTTAAGAATGAAGCAACACTCTTTATAGGGATATCATGGCTAATATTGACAAGGAGGAATCAGAGATTGTCTAAGGTAGAAATAGGAGAACCAAGACTTGAATGCAAATGGATTCAGTACATGTAAGGGCGGCTTGATATATTTGGGAGCTTAAGGTGAAAAATGAAATTGAGGCATTCTATATTTAAATATGACTTAAAAAAATTAAATATTATTTAAACTCTATTATCTTGTTTTAGATGTAAATTTATTACTAATTAATTTATTACTAATTAATATGAACCATGTAGAAATTTTTTCATAGAAAGTCTATAGACACAAAAAATTTGACAAAACCCTTCACACCAGTTGATGTGATAGAATGATAGTGATAAGTAAAAAAGTGATGTTAGTGATAGACCTAGATGAGAACTAGTGAAAATTTGCCAACTTAACTATTGTGAAAAATGTTATGAATTTTTTTTTTTTTTTTATATATTGCTCTTTTTCTTTTCTTTTTTTGAGAAGTATTCACAATAAAACCCATTGATCACTGAAATTATTTTTTTGTCATCAATAACTTCCTGTAACAACCTGTTACTTAGGATTTGTTGTAAGAGTGTTGTAAATTTTTTTTAAAAGTAGCATTTTTGTCTCTCTTTTTTTCTTGTTTTTCATTCGATAAAAAATATTATTTTATTTATTGGCTAATATTTGGGCTTAATTAAATTAAAATTTCAGGCCTTTTTTATAGTTGGGGCCTTAGGCAAATGCATCAATTACATTTAATGTTAAGTCGGCACTGAGTACATGCTAAACCAATGGTTCAAGGAAAACTTTGATGGAGTTGTGTTCTCTAGAAGTCAGCAATAGGAAATAGGAATCAGGGTAGTAGTTTTAGAATCAAGACTATCATGGGCAGATTATAGCATCATTGAGTGAGTAAATGGTTCAATATTGCTGAAGGAAACATAGGCTTTATTTGCATGAAGAACAGTCATTTTTGCATTGGAATTAAATCTGGCAAGGGTAGTACTTGAAGGAGACGAACAATAAGTTGTGAAGCATCTAGAGGATGATAAGGCAGATCCGATACAGTGTGGACGTATTTTGGTGGATGCACGGGCTCACACACGACAATTAGAGTGGTGTTTGTTCAGTTTTGCTAGGAGATAGTGTAATTCAATGACTCATGCGTAAGCCCAAATATCAAACACTGGCAATTTTGGATGGAGGATCTTCCTCAACACATTATACCACCGGGATATTTTTTATTAGTAAAAATTCATAAGATTTCTACTCAAAAAAGAAAGAAAGGAGAGAATCTGTACATATTAGAACACTTAACTATAACTCATCCAAACTCATTAAAACAAACGTTTTATCTTTGCAGGGAGGATACCATTAGACTTAGTCTAGTGTACACCATTATTTAGATTCCATGTAATCCACCAAGTCATATTAACGGTAGTGCGATTGTTCTTGACATAACCACACTTTGCTTGTCTTTTAGAAGTTCATTCTTGTGGTGCTATAAAGCAAACACCCTCTGCAAGGAGCAAGGCTAATAGTCAAGGCGAGATGATTACTTACACTACTATAAATCGTCAATGGAGGCTATGAGATTCAACCTTTGAATCTCTCTCCCACTAGATATTTTAAAATTAGGGTTTTTCTTTCAAATTTAATGTGATCTAATCACTGAACAACCATGCGCTTTAGAATATTTTAAAATTTGTTCATAGTCATATTGATACTAATAGTTAAAAAGCTGTTTGTATCTTGTACAAAACATATAAACGGAAGTCAAAACAAGATCTACTTCCATGATGCTAGAAAAGATATTATGTTTGACTCTTAAGATAGAATTTGTAGAACACATACCTTAATGCAGAACGCGCACTGTACTTTTCTCTTCCGTGCCTTACTTTCGCTAGTTGGAGATTCTGGCTTTCCTGGGACTTGCCGGGCATAGGCAGCAGTTCTGTAATTTCAGCTTGATCTTGAGAACACTTTGACTTCACCTCAATGACCACAAAGTTCCCAAGAGGGTAAGCTCTCTTCCTTGTCAAAAATCTTAGAAGAATAGAACTTTTCTTCACCAAGCACACCGTCACCAGTAAATATATAGAATTCTTCTCTTCTAGATTTTTTAGGTAAATTTTCAAAAGCAATTTATTCCTTAACAGTTACTGAATTAAACTAATCCTTTCTAATTGGATTAGTTATTGGGCCAGCCCATTTGGGCTTTAGCATATGGCTTAAAATTGGACCAAAAGGAAATAAAAACACTAGTTCCAATGGACTATAGGCCTCTTATTAACTCTTAACAATTCCAAAGTTACTATTAATAATATTTTAGTCCACTATAAAAAATAAAAAAATGATAATTGCACTCTAAGTTTTTATTAATAAATATTTATCCCAATACCATTATTTAATTTAACCTCCGGTCCTTCCACGAAAACACCCATGGTGAAACAAAGACTAAAAGTTACCAACATTTTATAAATCACGACATCTTAATTTCCTTGAGTCACCATTTTAAACTTTTGATTATTCATAATGAAATATAATTTTATTAAACACAAACTTTAGGCAACACTTTGAATAACCAATTTTCATTAAACTTATTTCAAGAGGATGTTTGCGTCTCTAGAAAAAAATTACGGATTCTTTCTAGAAAAAGATTATGGATTTCGTCTTGAAAATATGTACTCCCACAACATTACATGTGATTACCCAACGTATTGAGGTTTTGACTAGGAATGGTAATAGGGCGGAGTGGGGCTGGAGGATGAGTGCTTCACCCCAGCCCTACATGGTTGTTGTCCTGCCCCACCTCATGTGCTGAGGCAAATTGCTTTGCCCCATCCTCACCCCATAAGACCCCATAATGCCCCACCCTTGTTACATTTTTCTTTTTATAAAGATTGTTGCAATAATATAAATCATACTTAAAATTACAATTAAATTGATCTTGGTCAAATCAAACTATTTTTACCAAGGAATGTGCAATGACCCAAAATGCCAAGAAGCACATGCCATGTGGATTGGTGTGGGTGCTATAGACACCTCATTTTGTACCCCTTACAACTCAAGCCCTCGTTCCCCAATGAAGATAACACTAAAAGGTCCAGGACTAATCTAGGGCCTAGCTATGGAAACTCTTTAGTTGATGATGCTTTTGGAAGAAATATAAACCTAGTAGAAACCCTAAGAGTGCGTACTCGACCTTGAGCCTACGTATGCATCCTTATCCCGATGCGTACGCAGCCACGAGCATACTAGGGCTCCAGGAATTCTGTAAGGAAAGTTTTTTTACTCAAAATTGTGGTAGAGGCAATCCCACATTGCTTGGAGTTGCCTCCACCCCTTCTCTTTGAACACTATAAAAAGGCCCCATGGCCCTTTTTCCAAAAACACACAGAATCTACTCCAAAAAAGTGATTCAAGAGAAGTTTTTTACTTTGAAATGCATCCTAAACTAAAGTTTCTTGGCTAGGACTTATTTTGGTCCAAAGCCTTATAGTTAAACTTACTAACCCTCTAGGTATTTTGTTTTGTAGATTGACTATGGGGAACGATTAAAATCAAGCTCTAGAAGCTTTTGTATGAGGTATTTGTTATTGTCTTTATCTCTTTCTTTTGTTATTTTTTATACTTGTTTTTCTGCTCTAACATTCCTCTGTGTAGTTTAGGTTTATTGTTTGATTGTTGAAAAAGCATGCTATGTTGTTTAGATTAGGTTTTGATTGATGTGTGTCTGCTACGTTTCTGGGCAGGGATGCGTATGCAGGCTCATGCATGTGTATGCACCCCTTTGATCCTACATACGCAGGCTTCTACATGCATACGTAAGCTTAACCCAAAAACCTATATCTGTTTGTTCTTGACTTTATTTCTTGTTTAAATGCATATATTGGCTTCTGTTTAGTTTATTCTTTACATGTTTAAGTCTTAGATCAGTAGGATAACATGTTTTACTTGCCTTTTGTTTAGATTACATGATTAGGGTTTTATGCTTGATGAACATTATGAACATATATATAAACATGAACATACATTGATGCATAGGTGCTATGGTGCAATGAGATAAGTCATGCATAACCACATGAACATGCATTTGGTTGATTGCCAAACATGAGTTTAAGCTAGTTGAATAAATTGATGAATGCTTTGTTTGGTGTTATAATGCCATGCTTGAATGTTTGCTTGATGCCATGCTTGAATGCTTGCTTGATACCATGTGATGTTATTGCCTTGATATGCTTCCTTCACTATTGTGTGCTTTGGGGGAGAACATAACTAAGAGGGGTATAAGCCTTAAAGCGAACAATATATACACAATTAGGGCAGGGTCGTTATAGATGGTATCAAAGCCATGCCTTAGCCGGAAGTGTGAGTTCCACACACAAGGATGTGTGTGCTTGTAAGAAGGTGGATTGTAGTGACCCAAAAGGCCAAGAGGCGCATGCCATGTGGATGGGCATGGGTACGATGAGGTGAAGGCTTGCAATCCATGGAATCTCAATCGCCTGGAGATGCCTTTATAAGGAGTGATCTTCCTTCAATGTGTAGAGGCTTTTTAACAATATGTTATAAAAAAAAAAACTTGATTTAGTGGGAGGGGTTCAACATCCTCATAGATAGCGTAATTTCATTTGTTAGGCTACTTAAGAAACAACTAGTTTATGCTCTTTAGATAAATGCTTTAATATGTTTGAAAAAACTACAAATTAGGCCTTATTTTAAGACATAATTGATGTATGCCTAAGTTTTCTAAGGTTTTTCATAAGGTCATCATATGATTTGGGCCCAAAATTGGTCTACAAATGGCTTCATGAAGGATTCTCAATTGTTAAATGAGTTCTCAGCATCTTTAAACCAACCTAGAGTTTCATCTTCCATATTATAGGAGGCTTTCAAGATCTTTTCATGGTTAGGATTTTAAAGGTATTTTTTTTAATAACAATTTAATGCTATTTGAAATATTGGTTGGAATTGTAGATCTATAGTTTGAGGGTTGCTCACCCCCAAGCTTTCTAAATTCATGGTCTTTGGATCATTGAGTCGACCTATATTGCATGCCATGGCTTCCATTTGCTCATTGGGCTCTTGAAACCTTGGTAGTGTAATTCTTAGAGTATTGAGAATCTCAGATATTTGGCTAATTTGTTGTTCCAAAAACTCCAAATTGTTAGAAATAAAGTCTGATTGGAATGTGTAGAGTTTGGACAATAAAATGTTTACTTGGAATGTGTAAAGCTTGGAATGTGGAAAGATGTATATCCATGGGAGATGTATATGTCACACCCCAAACTCAAAATGGTCCAAAGCATGAGAAATACAAACCAAAGGTACCTGTATATTTTTCCATTTTTGACAATCAATCCAAATAATCCATATCAAGTACCAACATCAAGAATTTTTATAATAATTTCATTAAATATACTCCCAAAATAAGTCAAATTCTATACAATAATTATAAGGACCATTGGCCACACAAGAATGGAGGTCTGAATAAATATAATTACACATTATCAGCTTGTCCCATCAATGGGAATAAAGTCATCACCATTATTATATATAAAAGAATGAGTCAAGCTTCCCCTATGATGTATAACACCTAAGGATCATCATTACAAAAGTTTAGACTCCATCAGTAGTTAGTCTAACTACTTCTAGCTACAAAAACCTATCTCAAGATATCATTGTCTACTCTAAAAAAGTTTGTGAAAGAATGGGATGAGACATAGCCCAGTAAGTAACAAAATTAATTGGGGTATAGGAAATGCAAGCTTCATGATTATGTGCATATTATAAAACAATTTGAGAATTTCTAACTAAAAACTAAAAAATCGTTTTCAATAATAACATGATAAGAATGATTAAATAATGCCACCTAAGGTTTCTAAAAAATGATCACCATGAAACTACATAATATATATACTGTGAGCATAACACATTTTTCCAAAAACCTAAAAAGACAACCCAAGCCACATGACAAGCCACCACAAAGACGGAAATGTCACAAAGACATTATACCACCATAGAGACAAGTCAGAACCCACAAACCACTAGCGTGATATGTACCTCTTTTGGCACGTGGTTTATTGACCCTGCCTAGCCTCACCCACACCCTCAAAGATTTACCTATCCCCCCCCCCCTGAGTAGCAAGGGATAACGTGCCATTTTTTACATGTGGCCTTTTGGCCCTGCCTAGCCTCACCTACCTACTCAAGGATTTGCCTCTTCCTCCCATGGGCAGCAGGGAATGACACGTCACATAGTACCCTTTTTACATGTAGTCTTTTGGTCCTATGGGCATTAGCCTCACCCACACACACAAGGATTTACCCGTGTCATGCAAAGTAGGAGCCTCCAACCTGACTCGTCATCACAAAGACAGGGTAATCACACGTCATAAAGACAGGATAATCACCAACATCATAGCACAAGGGCAAACCCACATCAAAAGCTCACAAGTTAAATGTATTCAAAATATATAGTTTACTTCCAAGTAGTTTCATAGGATATTTCAATAACCAAATATCCACAATATTCTCAAAGTCCTCAAAACCATTTCTTATCAAAATATTTTGCATCAATTTCCCAAGTAACAAGACAAGGTAAGCAACTTTAAATTTTCTAGTATACCATAAAATCCATGAATTCATCATTAAAGGGTTAAATCAAAGATGCTCATATTTTCCATGTCAACAATTCATGCATTTCCCCCATATGCAATATAAATCATAATGCCCTTTTTATAAGTAATCATATATGTAACAGACTATAACACGAAACCATTTAGGAAAAATATGGTTTACATAAACAATTTCCCAAAAATGTGTTTAACTCAAAAACAACATTTTATGCAATATGATTATTTTTCTAAAAATTTTATTAAAAAGCTACTTACCTTGCAATCTGCAAAAAGCCTAACTTTTAAAACTCCAAAAGGAGATTAGTTAAAACCTAAATAATACCAAACAAACCTATTACAATAAGCATAAAGCTTGACATTGCATCTAACTACAAATTAGAGATCGCTAAATAAGCAATTAATTCGGCAAGCTTAAGTTTTTAACCTCACAAGTATTGTATCTCACTTCCAAAGTTATGCAACAATTTAATTTACAAGGCATAGACTTCAATTTATAAAATTAACCCATTAAAGATCATCTCCCTAATACTAAAATCTTAACAATTTATAAGTAGTTCCCACAAGATTTACACAACATCATCAAGAGACCCATGATACCAAAATCATAATATCCTCTAAGACAAACAATTTGAATCTTTAACTAGCTCTAAATAATCAATAAAAATTATATTTACCATCTATTTCACATTAGAAAGCCAAAACCCCCAAATCTTCACCATAATAAATCTTAGATAGCCACCATTGTAAAAACCATAAACCCACTCATCAAATAAATCCACCAAGACAAAACCCATGCATATAAACACATGAATATTACTTTCAAAGTTCATAAATCACATGAATACTATTATCAAAGCTTAGATAAAGAGAACCTCTAGCAAAAGCATATAAACTCACCAAAAGCATATAAAACCACCAAAAGATTGGGAGTTTTTACCTCAAATAAAAGAGATAAAGAATTGAAGATACTTAGAGGTTCCTAAGGATTTTTTCGGTGAGTCCCACCAGAAAAACATTTATGGAGATAGTGGTGCAGGAGTGAGCACTGGTGAAAGAGTGAAAGAGAGAGGTGTGAAGAGTGTGTGTGTTTGTGTTCTTGAGAAAATAAAAACAAAATGTGGAGGAGACCCTTAGTTGACCGACCAAAGAGGGAGAAATATTTGTGAGAATGTGTGGTTAGGGGGAGTGGGGTAGGTGGGGGTCACATGGGTGTTTCAAAAATTTGCCCATTTACTCTTGTTTTTTTAAAAGGGTTAGAACGTTACAGTAGATCCATAATTATATTCATTATTACAGCTTTATCTCTTATCCCTCAAGAGACATCTAAAGGCTATATATATGTAGGATTGTTTTACTGTAATGGTATTGGGGGATTCTAGCCTTTTACCCCTATATTTTAAAATATTTGGCAATATGCCCCTGTTTCCAAACTATTTAGGTCCATGCCCTTGTTTTGAAACTTGATTTTCTCAAAATTGAGTTTCAATGAAAAACTCGATTAGTTTAAAATCGAGTTATGCCTTATCAAACTTTAAAAAAAAAAAAAAATTGCATGGAACTCGAGTTCATGGAGCTTGAATTCCCTTTAAAACGCCACTATAGGTCTATCTGAACGTAGCAATAGGTTTGGGGTGATCAAACTTAAAAAAATAAAAAATAAATAAATATATTGCATGGAACTCAAGTTCTTGGAGCTCAAGTTCCCTTTAAAACACCACTATAGGTCTATCTGAACGTAGCTATAGGTTTAGGGTGATCAAACTTAAAAAAATAAATAAAATAATAAATAAATAAAATTTGCATGGAACTCGAGTTCATGGAGCTTGAGTTCCCTTTAAAATGCCACTATAGGTCTATCTGAACGCAGCTATAGGTTTGTGATGATCAAACTTTTAAATAAAAAAAAAAATTGCATGAAACTCAAGCTCCTCGAGTTCCATGCAATTTTTTTTTTTTTTTTTTAAGTTTAATCACCCCATAGTCAATTTTCTACCAATCGTGTTTTGAAACAGGGGCATGAACCTAAATAGTTTCAAAACATAGGCATATTGCCAAATATTTTAAAAAATAAGGGTAAAAGGCTAGAATCCCTAATGGTATTGATCTAAGAGAGATCAACTTAAGATTGTTGATGACCACTTGAATACAAGAGTTTATCGATATATATTCTTTGTTCTCTTCCCACTTAATTTTATAAATTATCTCTTATTTTACAACACGTTATTAGCACAAGTCTCTACCCAATTTTGGAAAGAAAAGTTATACCCCTATTGTTCTTCAAACATTAAAGTTTATTTGTGTAGTTCTCTCAACTCATTGTAAGTTTTCTTCCTAAGAATTAGTAATTATCCTATTTATTTGTCAATGGTTAGTGATAAAGCAACTCAATCATAGTTATAACTAAATGTAACATGTATTAATAAACTTTGAATATGAATGTATTGTTTCATTACAATAAACTTTTGAATATGTATGTGTAGCATTATTTTATTAGAATTTTGTATGATAAAAATGTTTAGTTATTTAATTTCTTATGTAATTATATATTTGATATAGATGTCAAACCTTACAAACTTAAATTTGTTGCCATTGACATCTTAGGCAATAATTTCTTATCATGAATTTTTGATGCTAAGATTCATCTAGAAGTAATGAATCTTGATGAGATTCATGTTGATGTAATAAATCCTGAATATATTATAATGGGTGGCAACAGAGTATCTCAAAAGGATTGTGCAAAAGCAATAATTTTTATTTGTCATCATCTACATGAAATTCAAGTACTTTACAATAAAAGATACCTTAAAAAAAATACAAGTTCTAGAAGAAGTTTATCATCCTAAAAGCCTAGTATGACGTGCACTTGAAGTTGTAATAAATTAAAGGTGCAAGTGAGTATAATTAATTTGGTACTTTAATATCAGCCTATAATTAAAATTATATGACAGAGGCCATATATATCTTGTTTCGAATGTGCTCATGTAGTAGTAATATCGAATGCATATGTTCATAAAATGTTATGAACTAATATTTTGTCTTCTAGTAGCTAAACAAAATAATAAGTTTTTGCTTAAAACCACCAAAAGGCCATGAAAATAAGTGTTATAGGTGTGGTATGGAAGTTCATTGGTCACGTACCTGTTGTACGCCTAAACATTTGGTAAATTTGTACCAAGCCTTCATAAAAGAAACAGAAAAAGAAATTGAAACGAACTTTGCTAATCATAATGATCCTAAAGATCCTATGAATTATCTTGATTTTTCAAATGGAGTGGATCTAGCAAACAGTGCAACAATCATACAATCCTTAAAGATAGGAAATATTTTCAAAATTTTGTATTATTCAAAGCCAATGTCAATACCATATCAGGTTTATCAAACTTAATTGAAGGCTCTGAAAAAGCAATTATCATGTTGCCAAAGGGCACAAAACTTTATATTGATAATGCTTTGTATTCTTCTAAGTCTATCAGAAATTTACTTAGCTTTAAGAATATACGTTATAATAACTATCACATTGAAACCAATAATGAAGGCAATGAAGAATTTGCATATGTTCTTTTCTGGGTTATATTATACTACAATGAGAACAATTGAAATATATGTTGCAATACACTAGAAGTATTCGGACCTAAAAGTTTTTATGCTTTGGCATAATCGTCTTGGACATCCAAGATCAATAATAATGAGTCGAATTATTGAAAACTCTCACAGATATCCCTTAAAGAACCAGAAGATTCTTTTACCTAGTGATTATACATATAGTGCATGCTTTTTAGGTAAATTAATTACCAAATCATCATTTTCAAAGATTATTGTTAAATGTCCATCTTTCTTAGAAAGAATTCAAGGTGATATATGTGGACCTATACACCCACACTGTGGTCCATTCAAGTATTTTATGGTTTTAATTTATGCATCAACTAAATGGTCACATGTGTGTCTACTTTCTACTAGGAATGTTCCATTTGCTAGGCTTCTTGCTCAAATAATTAGGTTGAGAGCACAAATTCCTGATTATCCAATTAGGAAAATTCGTTTAGATAATGTTAGTGAATTTATATCTTAAGCTTTTGATGACTATTGCATGTCAATTGGAATTAATGTTGGACATCTTGTTGTATATATACATACTCAAAATGGTTTAACTAAATCACTTATCAAAAAACTTCAAATTATTGCTTGACATTTGCTTATGAAATCAAAATTACCCATTTATGCTTGGGGTTATGCTATATTACATGCTACATTATTAGTTCGTATTAGGCCAACTGCTTATCATAAATTCTCACCATTGCAATTTATACTAGGTCAACAACTAAATATTTTTCACTTGCGCACATTTAGTTGTGCTATATATGTACCTATTGCACCCCTACAACACACTAAGATGGGTTCTCAATGTAGACTTGGAATTTATATAGGTTTTGATTCACAATCTATCATTAGATATCTTAAACCTCTAACTGGTGATATTTTTAAGGTATGTTTTGAGGATTGTCATTTTAATGAAACAATCTTCCCACCATTAAGGGCAGAAAAGTCATTGCCAGAAGCACAACGTGAGATTACCTAGAATGTTTAGACATTATCTCATCTTGATTCTCATACAAATCAATGTAAACTGGAAGTTCAAAGAGTTATTCATTTTCAAGGAACTACAAATTAATTACCGAATGTATTCACCGACAATAAGAAAATAGTGAAATCTCACATTCCAGCTGCTAATACTCTAACATGGATTGAAGTCCCTGTAGAACAATCAAATAATACAGTAGCAAATGAATCAAAGCCACGTCTGAAGCGTGGAAGACCTGTCGGTGCTAAAAATAAAATTCTCTGAAAGAGAAAAGTACTCGAAAAACAAGTTGCGGCCCCTAAAGAGGCTTTATCCATGAAACTAGTCACGGAAATAATTGATCTATCCAAAACTTATAGACAAAGATCTCCTGAAAGTGAACCTCTTGAAAAGGAATCTCCTGTAGAGTTATCCCCTAAAGAGGATCAGGTACTTGAAAATAATGAGATCTTAATACATTATGTAGATACGGGAGAAATATGGGTAGAAATAAAATTGTTGTCAACAACATATTTTCTTATAAAGTTGCTCTTGATATTACCAGAAGTAATGATAATGAATATGAATTACAAACCGTCGATGAATGGCAACGTAAAAATGATTGACCAATATAAAAATAGGCAATTCAAGCAGAATTAAATTCACTAATTAAACATGAAGTATTTGGACATGTAGTCCAAACACCTAAAGGTGTAATGCCTGTTGGATACAAGTGGGTATTTGTATGTAAACAAAATGAGTAAAATGAAATTGTAAAGTACAAAGCGCGACTTGTAGCACAAGGTTTCTCGCAGAGACCTGATATTGATTATGAAGAAACATATGTTCCTGTAATGAATATAGTTACATTCAGATTTTTTATTAGCTTGGTAGCAAAAGAAAATTTGGATATGCAATTAATGGATGTTGTTGCAGCACATCTGTATGGATCATTAGATAATGATATCTACATGAAAATTCCTGAAGGATATAAAATGCTTGAAACATATAATTCTACATCCCAAAGTATGTATTCTATTAAGCTACAAAGATCTTTATATCGGTTAAAGCAATCCGGATGCATGTGGCATAATCGCCTCAATGAATATCTTTTGAATGAAGGATTTGAGAATAATCCAATTTGTCCATGCGTTTTTATAAAAAAAAAAAATCAGAATCTAAATTTGCTATTGTTGCAGTATATGTTAATGATTTAAACCTTGTAGGGATTCCAGAAAAGTTAATAAAAATAGCAAATAGTTTAAAGAATGAATTTGAGATGAAATATCTTGGTAAGACAAAATTTTGTCTTGGCCCACAAATTAAACATCTTCCAAATGGAATTCTTGTTCATCAATCAACGTATATGGAAAAAGTCTTGAAGCACTTTTACATGGATAAAGCTCATCCTTTGAGCACTCCAATGGTAGGTGTCACTTGATGTTAAGAAAGATCATTTTCGACCATAAGAAAATAATAAAGAAACTCTTGGTCCTAAAGTACCATATCTTTGTATAATTGGTGCTTTGATGTATCTTGCAAATTACACAAAACTTGATATAGCATTTGCAATTAACTTACTAGCAAGGTATAATGCTACACCAACTTGAAGACATTGAAATGGAATTAAACATATTATGTTATCTTCATGGAATGACTGATTTAGGATTATTTTATCCAAATAGATCAAATCCACAATTAGTTGGATATGCTAATGCGAGTTATCTTTCTAATCCACACAAAAGTCAATCACAAATAGGATATTATTTACTTATGGAAATACATATATTTTCTTGGAGATCTGTTAAGCAAGCAATTTCTACTACTTCCTTAAATCATGCAAAGGTTATTGCAATTTATGAAGTCGTGAATTTGTTTGCTTGAGATTGGTAATTCAACATATTCATGAAAATTATGGATTATCATCAATCAAAAATATTCCAACAATATTATTCAAAGATAATGCAGCTTATATCACTCAAATTAGAGGAGGTTATATCAAATGTGATATAATTGAGCACATTGCACCAAAATTATTTTGTACACATTAGCTCTAGAAGTACTACGATATTGATGTCAAGCAAATACGATCATGTGATAATTTGGCTGATATGTTCACAAAGCCATTACCAACTGAGACTTTTAAGAAAATGGTGTACAACATTAGCATGCATTGACTTAAGGGTTTTTTTACAATGAACAGTGGAAGTTCTATGTATTCATGAGGGGGAGTAAATTTTTAAAGGATGTGTGCTAATTGTACTCTTTTTTCCTTTGCTAAGGCTTTTTTCCCACTGGGTTTTCCTTTGCAAGGTTTTAATGAGGCAATCTTAAGACACTAAAAGTTATATAAGAATATTGTACTCTTTTTCCTTAGCCAAATTTTTTTCCCACAAGGTTTTGATGAGGCATATTCTTTAGAAAATGGTCATCCAATGGGGAGTGTTAGAAATAAAATCTGATTGAAATGTGTACAGTTTGAACAATGAAAGGGAAAGTTTGGAATATGTATAGATATATATCCATAGGAGATGTATATCCATAATTGTGTTCATTATTATAGTCTTATCTCTTATCCCTCAAGAGACATCTAAAGGCTACATATATGTGGGATTGTTTTACTATAATGGTACTAATCTAAGAGAGATCAACTTAAGATTGTGGATGACCACTTAAATACAAAAGTTTGTCAATATACATTCCTTGTTGCTTCTTATCTATATATATATATATATATATATGAACCTACTAGATTCTAAGATTAATTAATGGGAATGAGTGAGGAAAAGAATAAGAAAGGATGCGAGATTGACTAATGTAAGGTAATCACCTCCAATAAGAGTATAAAGGGAGAAAAAAAAAAAAAAAAAAAAAAAGCATCTACTCTTCAATGAATGAAATGCCGCATGTTACAAGTATTTATACAAATCATTAGCATAGGTAACTGAACCAACTAACAACAAACTAATTCGGCTCAACTTCATGATTCTAAACTAACCAGGCTTCACTTCTTAGACTAACCTAGAGTTTTTCTTGCAATATTTTAACTACTTCGCTAATTGTTAGCTCTTTCACTTGGGTTTCATTACCTGAAATTAGAAAAATGTATTATTATTTAATTTACTTAATATTTTTAATATAGATATTTAAGATTCAAATTTTTCGTTCTTTAATTTTTTTTTAAATTAACGATAAAAAAAAGTTTTTTTTAATTAATTATTTAGAAAAAAAAAATGAAATGTATGTAATTTAATTTAGTTTGACTTTTAAAATAATAAAAATTTTACATCACGCGATCAAATAATTAGGTATAAAAAATAATAAAAAATAAAAATGGGAGGACGCAGGCACACCTTTCAGTTGAAATTTTAGGGGAAAAGAAAAAAACTTTTTGTTTTTTAATTATTTTTCTTGTGTGTGCAGTAAGTAATTAAAATCCAACGAAAGATCGCGGAGGAGTTGAGTTGTTTAGTTTCAGTTCTTGTTCTTGGAGACCAGCCTCAGCCTTTGGGGCCCACCTTTGTTTCGTTTCGTTTCGTTTCGAATTAGATCCTAAATTCCTAATCCTAATTCCTACTTATCATTACGACCCAAACTCTCTCTCTCTCTCTCTCTCTCTCTCTCTCAGAGATCACCTTTGCTTTAATCAGTTCCGCTTCGATTTTCAATTAGGTATGCTTTTTTTACTTTACACTCTCGTCCATTCCATTTCCACCACCTAATTTTTATTTCCCCAAAAAGAAAAAGCCTTTAAAGCTTCTCTCTTTGCTTTGATTTTTTTAATCATCTTCATACATAATACACACATACAGGTTTGGGGATTTTACTATCAAATGACTTTACAAACTAATTCTTAGATTTGATGCAAAATGAAACTTGTTTTTATATGTATCTGACGATAACTGTGCACGTTGTATGTTCATTCTTAATTTCTAATTAATTACATGTTGTAATTCTTTCAGCCTTCACATATAATTCATGTCAAACCAAAACCAAAACTATACTATTGAGTGGTTTCTATATGCTTCAAGAAAATGTTTAAAAGGTTTGGTTGAAGATCCATGTGTATAACTATTCAGCAATTAAAGATCCATGTTGGTTTTCTTGATTTAGTTTTTAGCAATGTAAAATGTTTTCTTTTTGTGAAGTCTTTATGTATTTGTATGTATATGTTGATCCGCGTGAAACGCGTTGTTGTACAAAGTGAATCAGATTATACGATGATGTCTATGTTGGCCAGGCATTTTGGTTTGCGGAATTAGTCTTTAGCCTCTGTAACATTGTTATATTTTGAAAAAATGCTAAAGAAAATGTACATGTTTTATTGAACTAGTTTTGCAAATCAAGAACTCTTCTTGCTAGCAGGAGGCTGTATAATCCGTGACAGGAAGTTCTTATTCCAATTTGAACGACGAAAATTTTTCTCATTTGCAGCAAGAGACAATGCAGAATAAGGATGGGCCCCTAGCAGATGGGGAATTGGAGGCTGCAACATCCAATCCAACACCTGACTTTGATGATTGGGCAAAGTTTGGGGATGATGATATTATGCAGCAGCAAACTGCAATCCGAGCTGAGGAAGCTGAGAAAACCCCATTTGTAGGCGACAAGGCAAGAGCAACTGCTGCAACTCTTTGAAATTCTAGCTCACCAAATATGCTTTTTTATTTTTAAAAAAAAAATAATTATTCTTATGATTAGATTTAGATTTAGATTAGTCTGCTATAATGCCTATAATTGAATAGTTACTCTTTTTTTTTTTTTTTTTTATTAATAAAATGTTTCTCTTACCTATCAAAATAAAAAAATCTCATCAATATGTTTGTTTTATGTATGTTGGCTATTCAAATATTGTTTCTGCGTCGTAATTAGTTTACATTCTTCTCCCTACTTTTTATTTTCAATGCAAATTTTCTGTTGCTTTTATAAGATTCTGACTGGCACCGTTGCCATTATTGGATGGTAATTTCTTTTCTTGTTCTGATTTCTGAATGTGTGATATATTAAGAAATTTTTTGGTGATGGAATGACAGGAACCGCTGTCATCTCTGGCAGCTGAATATCAATCAGGGAGCCCCATCTTGTTGGAGAAAATAAAGGTTCTGTGCGTTCTGTGTATCTTCTTGCTATTATGATTATTAAGTTCCTTGTAAATTGATTTCTATTTCTCTTTATGCAGGTGCTTGGTGAAAAGTACGCCGCCATTCGGCGAACAAGAGGAGATGGAAACTGCTTCTTTCGGAGCTTTATGTTTTCATACCTTGTATGTCCTAACGTGCATTATACAAACTCTCTTCATTCCTGTATTTTGGGTGTATACCCCTAAGCTTCTTCTTGGAGCTAGTGTTCCAGGAATTTTGGCTGTAAATAATTTATATGCTGCATAATAGGAGCATATTTTGGAATCACAAGACCGAGCAGAAGTTGATCGTGCCAAATCCAATGTTGAGCAATGTAGAAAAACACTTCAGAGCTTGGGTTATGCAGACTTCACTTTTGAGGATTTTTTTGCGGTAAACCTATTATCTAATATATATATTGGATTCTTATGAGTTAGATATACTTATTTCCTTTCTTTGCATAGATCTTTATGTGTGTGATGGGCATTTCCTTAGAGTGAATATTGTTCAATATTTTTCAAATGCAATAATAACTTCCTTTTTGTCTCTTCCTCTATAAACTTCCTGTGTACTAGTGTTGCACTGCCTTTGCACTTTCTCTAGTGAAATTATTACTTACAAAGAAAATGATATAAACAACCTATAATTGAAAGTCACTGGTGATGCCAATGACCATTAGGTCAAATGAGTCCACTCTTCCCAACTTACAGTGTATCAAAAAAGAAGAAGAAAGGAAGTGGTGATATGCCAGAGTTGAAGTGTCTGCAGCTTTCAGCTTTTCTAGTCATTTGCTTCTTTCTATGCTCTTACCTTGACCCTAGCTTGGCTGATGACATGAATAATTTGGCTTTGTCAAGTTGACTGTTCCTTCTGGATGTTTTGCACAGCATTCGGCCTTTTGCCAAAGTAGGTTTCACGACAGTTAGGACTTGCAATAGTAACCGTGACTCCGTGAGTTTAGACTGGGCTCTGGTTTAATATACTACTTATAGTTCATGAAGTTATTATTTCTTTTGAACAAATCTTGTTGTCATGTAATATCTGTTGCATTTGAAATATGATGTTTTTTTTTGGGGATAATTACAACAATAGGGGAGGAAGGAAACAAACCGTAGTTCTCCCAATAAAAGAGAACAAGCTATGCCACTGAGCTAAATGGCTCTTGGCAACTATGAATTATACTATTTTCAGATATTACAGTATTTTCCAGCCTGATTCTGTTAATGCTTGGAACTGTAATGGCTAGTCTAGGGCCATAGAATATATATATATATATATATATATATGAGGATTAAGATTCACACTACCCAAAAGCTTAAAATTACCATCTAACTCTCCCATGTATGCCCAGACTTCCCCTCAGTGAGTGGCCTAAACCTTATTATACTTTTGCCATAACCTTATTATACTAACATAGGAGATTATATAGTGTTTTTTTTTTTTTTTTTTTTTTTTGATAATTAGGATTTATATAGATTAATGACTGAGAATAAAAACAATTTTTTGATTTGTTCACGATAGGGCCTATTGAATTAAGGATCATGTATTTTAGGTAAATATTCTTTTTTACTCTCATAATTACATAATCTGATTCTTTCTTTGAGTATCTAAAGTTTCCACTGTATGTATAATTTATTTTTTTTCTCATGTTGTACCTTTTTTGTTCATTGGCATGCATGACTATACAGTTCATTATAGGATATTTTGTTTATGGTAAACAAAGACATCTTTCTTTCTATCATTTACGAAAAAAGTGACAAACTTTGCAAATACGTGTAGGATATCGTTTCTTGTGTATCACTTTGACATGAATTGAAAAAAAAAAAAAAAAAGATCGGTTTACTGAAAGGACAAAGTTTGGCTACAACTCACTTGAAATATTTTTATTAGATGTGAATTTTTACAAATCCACAATTGGATTACATTTTCTTCTTATAAACCTCCATGCTTGCAAAATTTTCAGAAGATCAAAATTTCCAGTAGTTGCAGCATCAATCAAATGTTTAAAGTTCAAGTTGTTTTAGTTTAGAGTTATGCATTAAAAATAATATTATGGATCGAATGGTAAAGAACATCCAATTGGTGCGAAATTTGACATGCGTGTTAAGAACATACAATCTAGTTAGATTTTCAAAATATATAGACATGTTAATTTTTTTAGTGGGAGCTGTAGCCAAACTTTGTCCTTACTAATATATAATTAATTATCTTCCCGTATGATTCATAAAGAACTTGTAGGCCCATGGTTTACAATCTGCTTTTCACGTGAGTAATAATTCAATTATTCAGATTGATGACTGTCTTAACTGGTGCACATATGAGTGACTGTATTATTGGATTGCCACTGAACTCAATATTTGAATGCCTTAAAAATATGGACAGGATGCTGAACCTAACATTTCCTAATTATTAAAGTTTTTTTAATGGAATTTTTAATGAGAAAATGTTGAATTATATTCACTATAAGGAAAATGGCATAGACCTTTTTACTTTGGTATTTTTCGTGTATGAATTGGCTGTGGAAATGCATGAGACATTGGTTTTGGCAAAGGTTTTTTATGTACTCCTAGAACATAGATTGGCTGCTTGAGACAGTTATCATGTGGACCATCTTTTGATCATAAAGTGTAGGGTAAACATTGGCATAAACCTTTTTAATCTTGAGTTTTTCATGTACATATGGATGATAGAATGCCTAGCTTTTTTTAGTTTTAATATTGTATTTTACCCTTTATGATGTTTTAAATCATAAAATTTTGACCAGTGGTCAGTAGTTTATTAATGGAAGTTTTAATACTCTTTTATTTAACACCTATGCATTTTCTCTATTCCATGTGAAAAAAATTTCAGTTATTCCTTGAGCAGCTGGAAAGTGTCCTTCAAGGAAATGGAACATCCATAAGGTGTTGATAAACTTATTCTTGTACTTATGAACTAAAACTATAATCTGATGCCAAAATGGTGTGTTGTCTGCAAATTGCTCTCTCAGCATGTAAAATAAAATGGTTTATTTTTTGCTACAGCCAAGAGGAGCTTTTACTTAGGAGTCGAGATCAGTCAATATCTGATTATGGTGAGTGACTTCAGACGCACAAAAAGCCTTCATCCATTTTGCCCCTTACTATATTTCCTGACCAATTTTGTTGGATAGTTGTAATGTTTTTCAGATTTGTTACCTCTGGAGAAATACGAAAGCGCTCAGAGTTTTTTGAACCTTTTATAATGGGATTAACAAATGCAACCGTAGAGCAGGTTTGTTTGATATGTTAAAAAAAATTTGACATACTTATCTGCATTACATTTTCTGTCTTTTAATGCCTTGTTTGCTTTTTATTGCAAGTGGGATATGTAATTACGTATGAGAAGTATCTGTACAAAATCAAAGTCATTGTTATGGAGATGAGTGATTTATATATATAGTCTTTGTAAAAGAACTTATGAGAAAATGCTTGATAAGATGTCTTTGTTCATGATGCCTACTCATGTGGCTAATAAATTGGAAAAAAGGCTCTTTCTATGAGGTGACATTCATGATTCCTAGAAGTTCCTCTTGGTGGATTGGAGAATGGTGTGCTCACCCTTAGAAGAGGTGTCTCTGGGCATCAGAGAACTTAACTCTTTTAACCAGACTCTTAGGGAAGTGACTTTGGAGGTTTGGAGTGACAAGGGGCCATCTTTGGGGGAGAGTAATTCATGCTAGATATGGTGAAGACTAGGGAGGGTGGATAACAAAATACACTCGACGTCCCCATGGAGTTAGATTGTGGAAGAGCAGTCATTCTTCAAATTCTTACAATTTGAGGTATAAGATGGCTCTAGAGTAAGATCTTGGACAAATAACTAGTGTGGTGACCACTCTCTTAAAGATTTGTTCCTAGTCGAATATGCCTTAGTGGTGGACAAGGCCTCAGTGGCATCTTAAATAGCCAGCACTTCTGAGGGTGCAATTTACCACTGGATTCCTCATGTCATCCAACCTTATCAAGATTGGGAACTGGAATCGCCGCTTTTGAGTTGCTCTATGATAATTTGCCTTCTTCAATGGGTGAAGACCAAGCCTTAATGGATGCCAAAAAAAAAGGTATGTTTGAGGTTCAATCATTCTATAATACCCTTAGGGGTTCTAGGTTCTACAGATATTCCCTTTCCTTGGAAGAGTATATGGATGACCAAGGTCACACAGAAGGTGTCGTACTTTGTGTGGACTGGCATTAGGGATAATATTGACAATTGATAACTTTCGAAATAGGTATCTGTTGATAGTTGATTGATGTTGCATGTGTAAAAGAAGTGGGTAATCTATTGATCACCTGCTACTCCACTGTCCCTTGGCAACTGATGTATGGTCATTTACCTTTGCATTGTTTGGGATGGTCTGGGTAACACCCAAATCTGTGATCATGGGCATTTTCATCACCATAGAGTAGCTATTGTCATGTGAAATAGTAGAATTTGTGGTATGACAGAAACAAGGGGGTCTTTGATGGAGTTGAACATCTGACCTTCGTAACTAAAGAGCATATTTTGCAGTCCTATGATCGGATGAGGGCCCAGGGCGGCATTCCTTTGATGTCTTTTTTTGATTTGTCAGTTTCTCTCATTATGATTTGTGTTCATTGAAAATTGGACCATACACATCCTGTGTCTCAGCCTTTTTTCCTTAATAAATATAATTTTTCTTATAAAAAAAAATATAAAAACCTGGGCTGGAATGGGAGAAAGCAGTTGAATGGGGCGTGGAGAACTTAAAAGGCAAAGGACCAAATGCCATTATTTATAAAGTTGGTTTGGGGATCAGTTGTATATAAAGTATGGTACCTATGAAACTTTAGGATTTTGGGGGGACAGATCCAAAGTGAGGAGAGTTTAATGAAAAAACATGATCTGGGAGATAAGCACTTGAGTGATAGCAAAGGGGAAGCTTACACCCAGGAACAGAATTATATGCTGTAAATGGGAAATCCCCTTGTCAGTTCTTGGAATGTCTTGAATTTAAGTTCCTACTCAAACTTCTCAATTAGTTCCTGATGTATAGATAATTACAAGTAGGGGTCAGAGTTAACCGGTCTGCTTTGAGTTTAGGCCTGGTCTTTTGTTTGCTGCTGTTGTTTAGCTTGTGTTTTCTTTGGAGGTAGCAGCCTTGGCTGCTGTGTTCTTGAAATGTTTCCATTTTGTTAATAATATGGTACTTATTTATCAAAAAAGGATATTTAATCAGGTGGGGTTGTTATGCTAATAATTATGATGTTGTTGGACTTGAAATGCTAATATGCTAGTACTGTTCTTTGTTAAGTAACTAATATGCCCCAGCATTGGTTACATGCCAGTCATTTCAGAAATAGTTTGTTCTCTGGTAAGTATGGTTAAAAATTTTCATGGTTACAAGATTAGATGAAGCTCTCTCTCTCTCTCTCTCTCATAGTTTTGTCTGTTTCCATAGTTTTGCAAGTCATCAGTGGAGCCAATGGGTGAAGAGAGCGACCATGTGCACATTACTGCCCTGTCGGATGCATTAGGTGTGCCAATCCGTGTTGTGTACCTTGATCGCAGCTCGTGTGATAGTGCTGGTGTCAGTGTAAATCATCATGATTTTATTCCTGCTGTTGGTGATCTTCCAAATGCTAGTGGTAGCACTGAGACTGTTAGTCCCTTCATTACCTTGTTATATCGCCCTGGTCACTACGATATTCTCTACTCGAAGTGATGGTTGTTGTTCGTGTTTGTGGTAAGCTCTTCTTACATCTCTCTTCTGCACCACAACTCTGATAGACTTTACTGCCCCCAGTAGGATAACCTATAAACTAGACCTTTTGAAAACCCACTCCTCATGGATGCCAACAATTCTATACAATTCGTTGGCTTGTGGACATGCCTTTGATCATTTGATCTACATATGAGTTTCCTTATTTCTGCCATCATGTCACCATGTAAGTGGAACCAGTGAATTATTGAAATGCCTTTCAACAGAGGATTATGGCAGCATCCTCATGCATTGATGTTGCCCATTGTGTATACCTGTATAGTCAAGCTAGCAGTGGCAATGGTTTTGGAATAATTGTGTGTTAACAAATTGTTTTTCTTTCTGTGACTGGCACTTTGAATTTCCTAAGGAGATGGTTTTTATTTGAGTTCATGTCCCTATGTGTAATACAGGTTGTCTTTAATTCCCTCGTCACTGAGCTCTCAGTCTAACTTCTGTTGAAGGGACATCTTGTACTAAAAGCTGAAGGCCAAGGCTCTATTAGTTCATGCTGTAACTTGTTCTCAACTGTTCAAAAACTTATGATCTATGACTGGGGACAATGGGACCTAAACATGAGTTTCCCTGAAACTTGGGACAGTTGTAGCTTTCAATTCTGAATTGCATGAATTACACATTTGAGCTACTCGCTTAGTCTTTAATTGTCTGTATCATTGTATGGAATTGCATTCATAAAAAAAAAAATTCTGTTTGAGTTAGATTCCAACTTTGCTGTCCATGTGAACTATATATCCTTAAATCTGATAGGGAATCTAAATCAATTTTCATGTTATGAGAAATAGTTGCTACGTCCACAGATTTTGTTCCCATGATCGTGGCAGGTGAAAGGCTCCTTTTTTTTTCTTTTTTTTCTTTTTTTTAATTATTATTATTATTCAATTAAACCACAATTGGTGGAGGTGGATTTGAACCCAAAATGATATGGAAACACCCGGAGGTGCCAACCAATTGAGTTAACAAGGTTTTTGGAAACAATAGATTATGAATATGATTGTCAACTGTCTAATTATTAGAGAGGGAACAGGGGTTAGGACTGGGGGCATTTTATAGGGACTGGTGCTGGTTTAAAATTTCCCCTGGGAAACTGCTTTAAAGGGCTCGGAGATGAATAACTCAGCCTTGTCTAGTCAATGGCGTTCATGGTTGATGGTCCTGTCGTGCTCTTGAAATGATTTAATGTTCAATTTTTAGTGCCACGTGAGATTATACAAGTAATTGGCTCTTGAGTATGTCCTGGACCTGGATTGATGTAGTTGAAATTTGCGATATTTGGAAGTTAGGGGATGATGCTGCGCACCGCAGGCCCCCTTTTAACCCCTCTAACATAGAGCATGAATCTCGTTAGGTAATAAATCAAACGGTAATAAGAGAGAAAATGTAGGTGGAAGCATTATTAATCCATTAAGCTTTATGCTTGTTCCTTTTATTTAACTTTTCAAGAACATCGCAATTGTGAGATTTTCCTTTTTTCTTTTTTATAATAATAATTCAAAAGTTAGGAGAGTGAGGATTTGAAATCTATATATTTCCTTTGAAAATATAATATCAAAATGTGTCAACCAGTTAAGGTACAAGACTCCTAGCGGAGATTTGTCTTTTCTATTGATGAATGTTTAGAACAAAATTAAATAACCTAAACAATATAGCTGACATATTTTTCTACAATTGGCTAAAGCAGTAAGTTCTGATTGGTCTAAGACTGCCATATTAATCGCAACTTACCGATGCATCAAGTAATAAGAAAGTGTGTGAGTAGATTCTCTCAATCAAATGACAAATTGACATCTCACTTTTTTTTTTTCTTTTCTTTTCTTTTTTGAGAAGAAAATGACATCTCACTTAAATGTTCACTATAATAAAGTGAACTTAGCATAATCAATCAGGAAATATTGATGCTTGAGTGACTAGTTCTAAATATCACAAGAACATTAAATTTAGAAATCTTAGAATGCTCATTTGTTTCGTTAGGAAGATCAAGATTCGTAAATGCTTAACAAAAGTTTCAAAGGTTTAAAAAAGGAAAAGAATATAAGATGTGTTTGGTAACTCAAGAAAACTATCTTACTTAGAGTAAATAATGGTATTTATCGAACTTTATAAGACAAGGTTTGTGATTTTTAGGTTCAATGGGAGGGGATCTTGTTTTAGGCTAAAAAAATCAGTAGGATCAACTTTGTAATCATAGCTTCATATAGGCACACAGCAATATATATATATATATATAGGCCAGAAAAGAGATAGCTCTGATACCAAATCCAAATGGGGAAGGGGACGCACAACTGAAGAGATGGAAGCACAAGCACAGTAATAATATATGTTAAAAGTAAGGCGGTAGAACCAGCCAAGTAGTTATAATCAAAGTAATTTAAAGTAAATGAAAGCAATTTAGAACCATCCAAGATTGCGGTAGCAACAATTATAATTATAGTAAATATAAAGTAGTAGCACCAGCCAATAGTATATTAAAGCAGTTTATAATAACAACACAAAACCGAAAATTACTTGTTATTGAAAGTAGAACAAACACTTACAGTAGTAGTAGTTACAAGATCTCAACAGTGCAGGTTAACAGTTACAAAACTTGTACTAGTCCTAGTTACAAGGATTGTAGGGATAGTAGTGGTAATGAGAACTCTCTAACTCAAAGGAAAGCTTCTAAAAGAAAGAAGGTTTTCTAAGAAGAGAATTTTGTTCCAAGCTTAAGGGACAACCCCCCTTAAATAGGCAAAATTTAGAATGAACAGTAACATGAACAGTAAAAGTCAAAAGTAACATGAACAGTTAAAGTAAATAGGAACAAAATAGTAGGAACTCTCTAACTCAAAGGAAAGCTTCTAAAAGAAAGAAGGTTTTCTAAGAAGAGAATTATGTTCCAAACTTAAGGGACAACCCCCTTTAAATAGGCAAAAAATCGAAGTAAACAATGTCGTGAACAATAAAAAGTGAACAGTGACAGTAAACAGTAATCTGTGAACAATGCTTTTTTCACCTTTTTGACTTAAAATCTTCAATAATTGGAGTCTTGTCTAATTCTCCAAACCAAAGAAAATTTGAAAAGGCAAAAGGCCAAAAAAATATCCAAAACACTATTATATAGAAGACTTTGAAATGACTTTCTTTATGCATGGAGTAATAGTAATCTTTAGAATGGCCAAAAGACCAAAAAAATCTATCTGACTTTAAAATGACTAAAAGCCAAAAGAAACTCTTGGAATATCATCACTATATATATATATATATATTGCCACCAAAAGGCTTGAAAAGATCTAATTTTTGAAACTACCTATGGTCAAGTGAATGAGGTATGAGCATTAAAAGATTTTTTTTTCCCCCAACGTAAAATCATTCCCCTTGCACTAGGCAATGTTGACAGACGCCCAATCCTACCAATAAGATTGTACAGAACAACCTATTAGCAATATCTTCCGAGTTGATCTGTTTTTCACCCTCCAATACGCAAAGGTGGTAGTGGCGCATGAATGGCCTTGCCCATTTCTCTGCGCCTTTTTTTCTTTTTAGTATATAAAATATAAATTATGGAGATGAGTAGGCAATAAAACTTATAGATGATAGTTTTAAACTCATTTTAAAAGGAATACTCTTTGGCCTAATTCCTTATCCTAACACCATTTTAACTTTATTTGGACTGCCTTGCGCACACACTGCAGAATATCATGGTACTAAGGTCGACTTCACATCTATGATATCTATTTAAGTGAGGACTTGCAAATTTGAAATGCTGCCACAGTAAATTACTAGAAAAGTTGCATAATAAAATACTCCTTCAACCATTGATCTTTCCCCACTGAGTAAACAGAGTAATCCAGCAAATTGCAGTTGCGTCCACTTCTAACAATATACAAACCAATCATTATAGGATATCATGATTCACAAAACGAATGAACTAGGTATCTCATTTTGAGTCATTTAAGAGTATCTGCAGGTGACAAGGGACAACAATGATTTAAAAAGGGACCAATATATCTCTAATAGGCAAAAACGATACATAAATTGGTTCATCCCACTTCAAAAAATTTCACAACAAAAGTTGACTTTTGTACCTCAACAATTACAGATGGGCTTCAAGTTCGTCAATCAAGAAACAACAAAATCGGGGGGATGGGGAAAAAAATTAGAAAATAAAAGAAAGGAAAAGGTGTAGCAGAGAAGCCTCCTCAAAACGCAATGAAGGATCTCCCCTTTTCATTGTTCATAAACTATACATATATATGTCATTTTCTCATAATACTCTCAAGGCCATCCAAAATTTTGAAGCTCCACCAGATGCTCCTTTTTCTAACAATATCAAAAATTGGTAAGAAAAGCAAAAGAAAGCTGAAAAGATATTTTGCTTTGGTCAAGCATTCCTCTAAATTCTTTTAAGGGCTTTTATCAAAAGCAAAAGATGCTTTTTTTCCCTCATCAGACACCCCTAGTACATGTAACCAGGATTTTGGTTGGATATGATTTAGATTACTCAGTAATGTAAGGTTAGTGCCCACAAAAAATGCGTGGCTTTCTTAGTCTAACTCTTTTGAAGAACCTGAAGATGCATCTCCAGAATAATCCTCTCCATTTCCCGATTTTGGTGGACTTCCTTGATGGCTGTCCTCATGGGTGTTGGTCCGAGCTTTTCCAGGTCTGGTACGAACATTAACTCCCATTGGGAAAGGCACCTGCAAATTAGAAAAGGTCAGCATGAGATCTCTTTCTGTGCAACAAGAATGATAATAAATAAAATAATATATAGAAATTAGCTAAGTACTCTGAAGAGCATGTTGCAATTTTCATACCTGATCACCAGCATTGGGGCCATCAGTATTGAAGAGAATTGGTCGGCATCGCTTGTCCTCATTCATCAAGCTTGAGTTTTGGAAATGTGCAATGAGAGCAGACTTGCCTTGTATACGAGCATATGCCAGTGATGCCACCTTTTCACTATTAAACTTCTCCCATTTCTTCCCATTGAATGCCTGCAGAAATCAGAACTTTCTTTTAGCTTTAGTCTTTGTATTTTACCTTTCAACTTAAGGCTTATATATAACAAACCTGATAGAATGGAACGATCAAGCTAGGATCAGTCATATTGATGAATGCATACCCCACGTTACATTTGTTCTGCAAGAAATGTCCAGGGGATAAATATACACATAATAACATGTAGAATTACTCAGCAAGTCTTGTTCTTACCATACAAATCTTTATCCAAAAAATTAGAGGGCATTTGTAAAGAAGCTTGTATTTACCTTAAAATCAATTGGTAGATAGATGAAATCGTAAGTTCCTCGATGGCGTTCGTCTATGGCAGCCAAAAGCATCTTTGATGTATACCTACAATTATAAACAAATCAATTCCAGAACTAAAATGAACCAAAAAGGAATGCAGGGAAACATACAAACAAATGAGACTATTCCTTCTATTTGCAGCAAGATTGGAAAATATGAATTACAGGAAATTTCTAGAACAGTTACAGTAAAAAAATCTGGAGTCCAATTTCTATCACTTGTAATGCTTAGTGCATAGCACAAGATTTCCTCTACCTAGCTTGATTTAATTTTATAGCCTTAAATACTACATCATTAGAGGTCATGAAGTGAGCTGTTTGTCAAATGGTAAATGAGACCTTTATGCACCTAACACATACCAGTTAAATACCACATCAAATAATGTTAAACAAGTAATTATTACTGGAAAGAAGAAAGATCCAACTATTACAAATATGATCTTAAGATTGACTTGAGAAGCCTCTTACTTGTTAGGGATGTTCTTTATCATAAGTGTTGTTCGGTTGTCTTCCCCACGCATTATGCGGTCAATATCAAGTTCATACTGTTTCTTGTTCTCAGCCTGACTAGAGCCGCCTTCATTTCTACGGCTGCGAGATCGTTCAATTGGAGAATCAAAGGAATTCATCATTGGAATCATTTGACCTCCACCTGAAAAGATCATGCACCTCTGATGATGGGATTGGAGTCCTATATTTTTTGGGGGAATATGCAGGTCCATACAGTTTCCACCAACATGAGGAAAGATGCCATGAGAAACAAATTCCATCCCATGCAGTGAATTACTAGACATTCTCATGTTCTCAAGGGAACCAGGATGAAATCCATTAGCCTTGGGGGATTCTCCTGCATAGGCATGTCGCCTATCCCAGAGAGAAGGATTAACTGCCGGTGCTGATCCCACATGGTGGTTATTTATGGGTAAAACTGAATTCAACATATTAGATGGTCTAGGAGGTGCATGCAATCTTGGTGCAGGATGGGTTCCACAAATTCCATTGACAAATGATGGTGAGTTTGGCCACATCATGCCAGGAGGCTGACGGTGATAGGAGCTATTCCACGTATATTGATGTCCAGAAAGAGGACAGCTCCCATTACCAGCAGATCCAAAAACTGAGGGAGGAAAACCGGTTAAATCAACATATTGATAACCAAGAAATAAACCAAACTAATTAGGCATCATTTTCCTTCTAACTAAAAAACAGTTCAGCCATAGTTATGTCTTAATAACCGATAAATAAATAAATAATATATATATACACATACACACTGAATCTGAAGCAAGTGGTAGTGTCTCAGATCACCACTCCCAACTCTACAACATTTATTGCAATCAAGTATAAGAAATGGTTTGACAAGTTACTTGGCATTCCCTAGTGCTGGAACCTCATTGGATATCATATGCGGCGCGTGCTTGAATGTAGAACTAAGGGTACAACTAAGACTTATCCAGCCAATCAACTCTATTCTAGACCATTCAGATATATCTGAACTAAAAAAAGAAAGAAAAGGTAAGCCATTTTGACAAACCCAGTTGTCAAAGTCAAGTCGACCTCTGCTATTTCTGGTTTTAGTTAATTCTTTTAATGAATCTTCTTTCTTTTTCAACTTAATAAGAAAAGTTCAGATAGGGTTAGGTTAGCATTGAGATATTAGGAAACTTTACATATATATAATGAAAACCATTAAAGAGATGAACCTAGTGATCCATTGCTTTTACCAGGTTCATTGAGTTCAACTGGGTGCCCATTTGAGCTTACTCTTCGCAACTGCCTGTTATCAAATCTTTCAGGTGGACTGGGATTGATGTTTGGATTCACAGTGCCCGGAGAATTCAACTGAACACCATTAGTTAAGCCATCCTGATACTCTGGAAGTGAATGAGGATGGAAAGTTGGAGTTCCTCGAATATCAAATTTCAGTTGTCCTGGTGAACGTCCAGACTCAGCCAGGCCAATCTGATTGCTAAATGATTCAAGTTTCACCAGAGAGGGTAAGCTGTTAGGAACGCTAGAAGAGATTGCATGGTGCAATGCAGTTTCCATGGATGGAGCTTGTATTGCAGAGCGTGCCCCCAAAACAGTTCCATGATCCATGCTACCAGACGTAATTGCCCCATGCAGAATTGAGCCTGTTAACACATCTTTGTGAGAACAAAATTTTGTTTTTCTCTGAACTAATAGTTAAAGAACAAAATTGCAAATTACTATACCAGGGAAGCCAATGGCCAGGTCAATAGGAGGGCTATTTTGTTGCAGATAAGGACCACCATCATCATGCTCCAACTCTGGTGGGATTTGTTGCATCAAACTGCAGCCACAAAGAAAAGGGAGGAAAGTTAGTAATGGATCCAAAGCAACGAACCACGCAAATGCCATTTCAGTACAAATAATAGGTCAGTCTCTCGAATTTAACAACATGGTTAGTAAGAAGCATGGGCATTAATTATAAACACAAACACCAATGCTTACATCCTGTAACCTTATGCTTACAGTAAGTGGTTACTCAAATTTTGTCCACCAAATGAGAACAAGTATCATATTTTTGCCTTCACCTACTTGACCGTCATTCCAACAAGAGATAAAGTGGAGGGAGAGGGGATAGAAAGAATACGCAAACAGTAACAGCAGAATTAATTGTGCTTGGACAATATTACCGTCTTGATCCCCCTGGACAGCTTGGCTCAAGCTTAATCTGCTTCCCAGCAATATCACTTCTGTTTAATGCACGAAGAGCAGCCTCCGCAGCTCTAACATCATAAAATTCGATAAATTTGTGATGACTTCTGTGTGGAGTTTCACGAATCTGCAATACATGAACAAGAACCAACCATGCATTATAACTCCATCATTCTTTTGTTAAGTCAACCGTAACAGCTGACAAGGAGCTTACCTCCTTGATCTCTCCGTAGACACCAAAAATCTGACGGAGTTCATCATTTGAAACAGAGGAATCAAGGTTAAACACCACAAGCGTACCCTGATTAATATCTTTTTCTGAAGGGTTGTCCTGACAGAAGATAACCCCAAAAGGCAAGAAGTCAAGTGAAAATGAATATGCACAAATTAATAGAACATGGACTGAACTACCAAATTACCATTACAGAGGTCAGTGCGATTGCAATATAACAATGATCCTGCATCAGATTCTCATACATAATGCTAAGAAGATGATAGATTACTGAAAGTAGCACCATGCATAAAGGATGAAAATGCAGAAGCTCACCTTCGGAATTGAGTAATGTATGTCAAGCTTCCTACGCCTTAGTGGTTTGTTCTGGAGTGCTTTCATCGCATTTCGGGCTGCTCTAATATCATAATAGGAGATCATAACAAAACCACGATGCTTGCAAGCTGTATAGAGAGTACGGATATTTCCATAGTGCTGCACATCAAAATTCAACTTTCTATTAAGAACAATGCCCAAGTGAAAATACACGTGAGGCACAAACTAAAACACCAACAAAAACAAAGGAAAAGACACCTCAAAAAGGGCCCTCAACTCAGAGTCTTCAACGTTGCTATTTATATTTCTGACAAACAATGTCCTGGAAGGGTGTTCACCAGATGGGTGTTCATTAGCTATTGAACCATTCGATGCCCCTGGCTGACCATTAGAAACTACTCCAGGAAATTCCGAATTATTTTGTCCAGCAGATGAACCATCATCTCCCAAATCCATTCCCCCAACACTACTAAAAAAGTCTAAGTCCTCCACATCATCCCCTCCATTAGGTTGAACAATACAGTCAAGCCCATCAGTCACTCCAGAAAGCAAGTCATCATCATCAGGGAGGAGGTTTCCAATGGTTTGGGCCTCAATTTCTTCAAGGGACTCAAAAGGTTCCTCCTCCTCATAGTGGGAGGCAACAGTATCAATAGAATGACCATATAGGGTATTATTTGATGATAATCTCACTGCATTAAGAAAATTCATATCAAACTAAAGTGTATAGACTCAGTAAAAGTACAGGCTAGAAACCAAATCTAGAATTCATTGACGTTAGTTGTGTGTTTAAAGTTCAGGCATATAAGCTGGTACCAGCAAATAGCCATGTGCAAACCTAGAAGCAGTGAAGGGCAAAGAAGACTTACACTTCCTGCTAAATAAATCTGACAGTGAACTTGAGAAGAGACTACTCTCATACTGAGTGCCCATCATATTAATTTTGTTGCCTTCTTCAGAATAAGATGCTGGCTGTGTGTTCAAAGTCAAGGAATGACTGGATGCTCTGCCTGCTCCCACAGCATGCCTACTTAAGTTAAAATTTATCCGCTGATCTTGTAATATGAAAGACTCGGGATGTTGAGACTTCATTGTCTGACTTTCCGCTGGTATAAGCTTCTCCATTGGTGATGAAGCAACTGAATTACTGCTCACTGTTCATCACATTAGATCAAGTTTTATTCATTACGAAATGCAAATGTCGTCTTATGAAATAAAAGGGAATAATTGCATGGATGTCTAGGAGAAGGTATTTCATTTGCTACCCTGAAAATAATGTTATTCAAATAGGAAAGCCATACATTAATTTTTAAATTATTATTCTATATTTGAAATTAATAAATGCTGCTCCAATGAAATAAATACATTTTTCTCTTCAGAACAGCAATGCATCAAGGCAAAAATGAGTTCAAGCATTCTAAATGTAACAAGTACGCACTATGCAGTCAGGAACTCTAGCAAAATCCCCATTAATACCAGGCAATTAGAATCTGAAGAGTGAACGGCCTCAATAATTGGAATTGCATAAGGCCATAGACAGATTGAGTTCATTGCAGAACTAGCAAGACCCAAGTTCCAATCCAGTTACATTAAAACATAAGCTGAGTAATCAGGATGTGACAAAATGTAAAAATAATAATTACATAAATTCAAATTGTTATTTTAAGTTTGAAATCCTGAATAAACGATCTATGTTTAAAAAAGGATATTAATACTTAGTTTTATCTGTGGGGAAATAATATAACGTCATAATTGTTCAATCTTCAGTCAATTATATATATTGAGTTTGATCAAATTAGAATCCTAAAAGAGAAAGAACCTACCTAACTTCTAGTTTGATCTAAGAATAGAAATTCATTATTTGGATTTGGATTTAGTTGTTAACCTAAAGGATCTTTATAAAAATTAAATCTTGAAAGTGTTGAACTGACATAAAATTCAGATAATTCCCTTAATCAATAATTGTACAGAAACACAATTTTCTGCTATGGAAAAAGCTTCATAACTAGAAGAGAGATAGAACCATAAATTCAGTTCTAATTGAGCTTGCACATGGGTTGGTCTACTGAACAGTTTGGGTTATGAAGAGAGGATATTGGCATTGTTCTGACCCTTGAAGTCATATAGAACCACATTGTTTTGTGCTGACAATTCGTTATTCTCCTCAAATGTAAGAACTAAATTGCAACTAATTCGCTATTTTAAAGTGTTGCTGAACTTCCATAAAAAGAATGAAAGTGAGGTTAAAACTGTGAAGCTAGGTTATCAATTGATGCCACTAGAGAAAAAAACCAAAACCCCAAATTAGAACACACCTTTACTCTCTATGTTTACGTAGACTTCCTGCAAGATGAAGTAAACAATATCTCCTGACTGGCTCCAACACATTGAGTCATGCATCAACAAAAATGATTATTATTTTTCAAGAAATGAATGCCCTGAGATAATCACCACTTCCACTTCTATTAAAGTTGGAATATGCTACACTTGGGTAGCACGTGTACTTTTATCAAGTCTACTCATAATTTAAATTTTCAATTATCTCTATTATTCTATCTTTCAAAATTTTCAGTGATATTGAATTTGGATTCCACATCTATTCATATTGACATCGGCCTAAGGAAAAGAAAATACACGAAAGGTGTACTAAATTGGCTAAGATTTTACAGATAAAGTCCTGCAAGGGAATACATCCCATGCTTTGGGCAAATAAAGGTTTTCCAAACAGCCAAATTCTCAAGTTAGTCCAGAAAAGCAGAAAAAGGCCCATTCAAAACTACAAATTCCATGTCAATTTACATTTAGTCCCAACCCTAGATATCAAAAGCATGCTGATAATTCTTATACTTGAACAAGAAAAGCAACACTAGCTGCGAATTTTAGGGAAACACACTTCAAAAGGCAAACTAGTCATGCTTGATTTGTTAAATATAAAGGACGAGACACAATTTTGAGATCAGGATATATCCTAATTGCAATTCGAAGTCTCTAAAGTTCAAATACATTCTGACGGTAACATTAATAATAATAGTACCTGCTAAATCCAACAACAATCCAAATGGAAAAGCTGTACGGTCAACGACAAGATGACACACAAAACTGCTGAAAATGCATATGCATTCTGTTTATGGACAAAAAACGGTAACACTTTCTAAATTAATGGTACTCACCAAAGCCATCAGACACGTTATTTGACTTCCAAAAACCGACTTGTCTCTGCCAAACATAATAACAGAAAGAAATAAGGACAATTGGAACAACGAACTCAACGCATTATAACGATACTATTTAATAATGTATTAAGCCAAGAACTCTAATAACAGAAGATACACTGAATTGTAACATAAACAAGCAATTGAAAGCTCAATACCTCGTTGGGAAGACTTTCGGAGAAGTAGGACGATGAGGATAAACCTGGTAAGTCCATTATCTCAAATGGCATGTCGAAACCCTAAGGCTGCTAAAAAGTAAAATCAAAAAATTGCCTTCAAACTTCCATTTCCGGTGCCGAGAACCAAATGCATACCTCTATATATAACTCAAAAGATTCCCTCCAACAAGAAAATAAAAATTCTGCATGGTAATTGTACTGGTTCAGCAAATTAAGATACAGTAAAACAATCCAATAGTTATAGCAGCAGCACACGTATAGAAGAAGAATTATTCAAAGTAAAAATTATTAAAAACCAAAATCTACTACTTGGATCAGCTTAAGATCTCGGATATAAACGCATCAAAATTATGACAAAAATAGAAAGAGAAATTAATAAAAAGCATTAAATTATATTTTTTTTAAAAGCTTGCACATGTTAATAATTGCAAATCCACGAGCAATTTTCAAGAAGATCAGCAAAGATTAAAACTCAGTTAAAACATAACACGTGCGAAATTACCAAACCAAAAAAATCAAAAAAATGAAAATTGAGCAAACCGATGGCACAGTTTCTTACCCCTACAAGTTGAACTTTCCGATCAAACAAAAGGATCAGAAACGAGGACGCATCAAAAATCGACAAATTGAAGAGGTTTTTGGATTTTGGAGAGCAAAATTGGTGTATATGAAGGAAGAGAGAGAGAGAGAGAAATGGAATAAATTACGGCTTAAGGCAAGGAGATTTGAAATAAGAAAGAAAGGATCATCATCTACTCTTCTATCTAGTCTTGGAATCTGTGCCGTGCAAGATCTTCCAAACTCTTTGATGCCTTTTTTCCCTGCATTGCACGTTAACCTCTCTCTCTTCCTTCCTTCTGAATTTTTTTCTTTAAATTCTTATATTATACCTTCATGTTTCTCTGAATTTTCTCCTCCTTCACATTTCAGAGCTCCGCCAGTTTCCGGCGAGGCAGGGCGGTTCTCCGGCGAGATTCCGAGCGCTCGCCAGAGAGGTAAAGAAGAAAAAAAAAATATGAGAGAGAGAGAATTTGGACCTGTTTGGGCTGTGAGTAAACGGAGATTAAAGACAATGAAAAAAAATTGAAAATGTTTGGACTACGCTAAAGCTCCTACAAACACGAGAGGAGTGTGGTGGTCACCGTCAAGTCTGTGATTTAACGGCGTTATGTGAGTCCGTTTTGTGGTCTCGGTAAAGGCAACGGGAAAGTCTTTTCTTTTTTCTTTTTCTGATATAAAATCTCTCTGTCTCCTGCCACGCTGGAACCGTCGAGCCGGTTTGGTTGGTTGGTTTAGAATTAGTTGTGAGTTCTGAAATGACGGAAATGCCCCTTTTTGATATAATGATTGAGTTATTGAAACGGTTTTTTTTTTTGAGAAACTATTGAAACGGTTTAGGTAACTGGTAAAGGTGGTTTAGGTAATGACGTATTTCTAACTTGGACGTAAAAATAGCTCAGGAGTCAGGAGTTTGCACGCCGTAATTTTTACAATATTTTCGCAATAAATTAAAATTTATAGATTCGTTATAGGTTATTATTAATGAGAAAAAAAAAATTTTAATATTAGGTTTAAATTAGAACCAATGACAAAAAAATAGCACATGAGTTTTGGTACTATTATTTCAAAAGTCGAAACATTCTTGTTAATTGTCGGACAATATTTTTACAATACTTTCACACAAAATTACAAAAGGTAAGTTGTTACGGATTGTTATTAATGGCAAAAAAGTAATTTCAATGGTAGGTTTAAATTTGAACTAATAATAATTTACCACATATGATTTGTTATAAAAGTGTTGTGAAAATATTGTAAACATAACATTTCTCTTATTTTTAGGCTTATGCACTAAGTTTAGAGACAAAATTGGAAGATAATATCACAAAAATGGATTTAGATCCTCTAGATTTCCTAGGGTACTCTACCAGTAAATTTCCTTAAATCCTAACCACTCTTTAATGATTTAATCTTAATTGTTTTGTTTTGCAACATTATTTTATTATTTTAAGAATATTATTAGTGAAATACTAACATGATAGAATCTTGACGATTAAATCATTAAAGAGTGGTTAGGATTTAAGGAAATCTACTGGTAGAGTACCCTATGAAATCTAGAGAATCTGAATCCCATAAAAATACATCTTTAACTCCCACTAAAACATTACCTACAAAATAGATTTTCAAATTTCTTAATCCACTTATAAATTAAATTCTCAAAAAAAAATTATATAAAAAATTAAAACAAACAACCGTATGCGTCTTTGTAAAAAACATAGCTTGGAGTTTGGTACAATGGTACTACTGTTTGGAAAGTTGAAACATTCCTGTTGTGGGGTCCTTTTTTGTTGTGTTGGGCTAGCCTGCCTCCTACAGTAATAGGCCTAAGTATTCTGGGTGAGGAAGTTGAGACCGATCCAATTGCAACTCAATTTGGGCCAGCTTGTGCACAAATTATGCCTCGTCTGTTAGGAGTGTGCTTGCGGCAGGTAGAACTGTTTCAGACAGGTTGTGGCAGATAGATATGATAATAACAAAAATAAAGTATTTTGGCATTTTAATTAGAAATGACCAAACGATCCGTATTCAAACAACACAATCACAATAATGATAAATCGTTTTACAAAGAAAGCCAAAGGAGTAGAAATATATATATATATATATATATAAGTCAATCAAAAAGGGTAAGAACTCAAATTAAGTCTGGCCGCAGGAATAAATCCAGAAAAAGGAAAAAACGCATCTTCTCAACACAATCAATCTCCCAGGTAAATCCTGCCATGGAAATTGATCATTTTGAGGGAAACGAATCCAAATGGCTAGTACTCGAGAAAAACCCATTTTTTGCTCTTGGCAGAGAGCAGGATTTTGAGAGGAAGAGAGGGAAAGAAACATATCGATGCATGCCGGATTAACTCTCTCTTATTTTTTTTCTTCTTTCTTTATTTCCTTCTTTTTAGTTTTTATGATTTTCTTTCTGTTTCGATTATAACTCCTTTGTGTGTGTTGTTTTTCCTCTCCTCTTCCTCCCGTCCCCCCTCTTGTGCATGGCAAAGGCTTCTTTTTATAGTGTCTGCCATGACCGAATTTTACTGTTCTTCCCCTTAACCACCTTTGTCTGGTCTGGGTGTACTTGTCAACCATCATTGTTCCATCTGCATGCCACTCCCCATTACCAGACAAAGACAACTATTTTGTTTGTTAGTCTGCCGTGGCACCCCTTCCTACCACAATGTTGATTCTCTCTCTCTCTATCCCTCATGGCATGCACTTGGTGATTCCAGCTCAGCCTTGCCTCTTGTGGGAGGTATGTCATCCCAGCAAGACGAATCCCCTAAAAGAGTCTGAGCAAGAAACTCGAAATGGGTTTTTTCCCCTCTCCCCATCACCAAACCATACCCTCTTACCTCTGACCCACGACCTTACCATGTCCCATATTAACTGGGTACAGGCTGGTAAGGTCTGGGCCTTGCGCGTGCCTGCCTTCCACATGTGTCCAAAGTCTGCCTACTGCTTATGCGTCCACCGTGGTCTCGAAGGCTTACCTAGACTATCTGCCATCCATTCTTGACTCTTTATGAACTGCCTTTTTTTATTTCCCACTCTCTTAAGGGCTGAACTTTATTTGGTACTGGGCTTTGTATTTCTTACAGCCCATTTATTGATTATCTTAACTTCCTGCCACATTACTTATCATTCCTACCGTAATGGCTTACTCCTAGTGGGCCCCTTTTAGGCCTATCGTTCTATTATTTCTCCCAGCGGTTTATCATGGCCGCTGGTGTTCTTACTTATGGGCTCCAACATCCCTTTTGTTTTCCCTTGGGCATCCCTAGCCCATTTGCTTCCTTTGGGCCTTCTTTGGCCCATTTACTAACTCTGCACTCCCATGGGTTTTTACTAACTTCATTGGGTTTCCCTGGTCCAATTTCCTTATTCTCATCCTTGGGGTTTACGGGCTGACCATGGAATCCCTACTTTCTTTGTTTACAATGCTTTGGGCCTGCCGTGACCCATTATCACTTTTCTATATCATATACTGCCCATGAGTGTCATTTCTCTCTTTCCGGGCTTCTTTGAGCCCGTTTGCCTCCTCAAGACCCATTTATTTATGTTGTGGGCCTGTGATTCATTATTCCTGCCGCTTTGACTTAATAGTTTTACTTTACACTTGCCATTTCTTTGCTGCCCATGTTGCTGGGTTGGGCTTCCTTCCTTCTACTTGGGTTCCACAAAAAATGACCATCAACACCTATTAATTGTGGACAACATTTTTACAAAACTTTATTAGTTGGAAAAAAAAAAATTCAATGATAGATTTAAATTAGAATCAATAACAACTTACCATTTTGTGAACATATATGAATATTTTTATAAATATTTTATAGGAATAGGAAAAGAAAAAAATAACTAAATTTTTATAGCTTTTTATATTTCGCAAAAAAATAATATTAAAATTTTCTTAAAATTGTCTATTAATAAATACCCAAAAGGTATCTAATAACCAAGCACTTGTTTATCATATATAAAAGTAAGTCTAAAAATCCTACAGACCAATAATATTGTATTGTAGATGTAACTTGAGGGTTGATAGGTTTGTTAGAAATGCTACAGGCGCTACAAGTTCACTACAATAAATTTATGAGAAGTATTATGTAAGCAAAATTTTTATAATACTTTCACTACAAATCATAGATAGTAAGTTGTTACTAGTTATAATTTTAACTTACCAATAAAATTATTTTTTTGCTAATCAATAAAAGTTTTTTTTTAGGGTAATCAATAAAAGTTAGTAACAACCTGTCAATCATAAAATATAAATAAATAAATAAAAACCATAGTTATTAAACTTGGACCAACCAAACCAGTACGAGTAGAAAAAGCAATTCAAATATTCATTTATGAGATGGTTGAAACCCACCAATCACATTCATTATCAAATCAATTTATAAGCTTTATTTGTACAGTTTAACCTTTAGCATTATTTTAAAAAAAAAAATTTATTGAAACATCCTTCAACTCCATCAAACCCACCAGCCAATTGACCCAAAGTGACAATATTTTGTTAAATTTTTAGTGGAAAAAGTTTAACTCCAAACGGTTTGGAGCCCTCTTCCTTTAATACATCACGTGACAATTAAAAAGATCATCTATATAAGAACAACTTGACCCTTCATATAACAGACTATATTATATCTATTTATATTAGCAAAAAATATAATAAAAAAAAAAGTAAGCCCCTAACCTAGCCAAAAATAAATAAATAAAGTCCTTAAACTTCTATATTGGCCAATAAAATGCTTCGTCTATTTGTCTTACATAATAAATAAAAATTACATTTAAAAAAAAAATTATCATGGAGTGGACACTATAAATTGAAATTATATTTCAAAAAAAAATGTTAGCAAAAAGCTTTACACTATTTGTGGCAATTTAAGAGTGTAAAAAATTTTCTATCATTTCGGTCAAAAAAAAAAAAAAGTATAAAAAATTTGTAATCTCACAAACACGTGGGAGTTGAATAAACTCTTCATTTCTCTCTCTATCAAAATTAGAATTAGAATTAATACTGTGGGGCCCTATTGCACTAACCACGCTGGCCCACTACATGCGGCCCAAGGCCCGCGCCGAGGTTAATGCAAAAGATGAGGACAGTGGGAAAGAGCCCAGGACATCTAAGGCCCGCGGCGAGGATGACCTATCCTCGGTACACCGACTTTACTAAGGGGAAAATATCCCTCATCCGTTAAAAATATCTCACCAACATTCTGACCACTTTAATGGTGATGTGACCAACGAACCCAGTCGCCTTTGTTACTCCAACTAATAAAAAAGCCTGCAAAGACGGCTGAGAACTAACATAAAACCTATAAAATCAGATGATGGGACAAACTCTTATCGAGAGTGACCGAATAACTGACAGATGGACGGCCGAGATTAATTAGAACGATGCTATATAACCAAGAGGATTCCCAACAAAGAGAGGCCCGGAGAAAAAGGGAAGGATATCTATTAACTCTAAAAAAAAAACAAATCCTCGGCCTAGTCCGAGGACAAATATGCTTCGTAAATACACAACCAAAGTGATGGTCATCCCCGACAAAAACACTTATACAAATTTCGTGAAGGATATTCGGATGAACTCCATATCCCCTATCATTTGTTATAAACACAAAATTAACCGTTATTTATTTCGGTGATGCCAAATCCTTACACCCACATCTCTACAAGTTTTTATTGTAAAGGGTCCATTACAAATTGAGTCCCTACAATTGGTGCCATCTGTGGGAAGGAGTTGTGCGCTAGCAAGTGCAACGGTTAGTGTAAATGAAAAATCATCAGTCAAGACCAACACAGTTTGTAGTGGCAACATTCGTTCGAAGGTATATAACCACCAGAAACAAAAATATAAAAAAGAAACAAAGAAATAAATAATACAAAATAGGTCTACTTCTTTTATTCATACTTGAAGAAAAATTACATCTTTTACAAGTAAAGCCCACGGGGCTTGTTCTAAAGCTAACTACAAAGGCGGACGCTTGACGAAGCCGGCAGAAGAACAAATAGCAGAAAGCGAAGCTGACTGAGGAACAGAAGATAAAAAAGAAGCGAAAGAAGAGATGAAGAACAAATAGCAGAAAGCGAAGCTGACTGATGAACAAAAGATAGAAAAGGAGAGAAGTAAGAGAGGAGGAAATGAAGAGGGGGAGACTGGTTGGGAGATGGAAATAGAAGAGATAAAAAGGAAAAAGAAAGAAAGGAAGGCTGGTCGAGGAGCAAAAGAAGAAGAGAGAAGAAGGATTAGAGGGAAGAAGGGCCACGTAGGAGGTGGGAGAGGTAGAGGCACAGGAGGGATCCGCTTCTGGGTTCCGCCTAGTTTCCCTCCCACCCCCAGTGCGGCCGGCTTGGAGGGTCAAGGACCCATACCCAAGAGGAGGTGGTTACGTTCTTCATGGACCCTCCTCTAGGCGGGGAGGGGGCTTCCTCCTTTGGTTAGGTTGAAAAGAATGAGGATCTTTGGATCTCCCCTACTCCAACCCCGATGTGACGTCTAGGGTCGGAGTGTTATCCTCGGCTCCTGATAGGGGCTGTGCACCCCCGAGGTCGCCCTCTCCAAGGGCCAACTCATTCGAGGGGGCTTGAACGGCGGTGTTTGGGAGAGCCTTTTTGGGTAATATTTCTGGGAGAAGTATAAGATGGATGTTTGTCAAAAGTGTGAAGGAGAGGGTTGCCCTAGAAACGTCTTATATAGACGGTGGGACATTGATGAGGGCTAATCCACAATAATTCCCGAGGAGAGATTTCCGGAGCAAATAAATCCGCTCCAAATTCCTAGAGGCCTAACAGCCGTTAAATCCTCGCAGATCCACGGCCAGCATTAATGAGGAGGTGCCTCATTAAACGAGAAGGCACCGAAGCGTCAGAACACGTTACCCGGACAACTCAAGAGACGCCTCGTAAACAGAAGAGTCCCATCAAACGAAGAGGCAAAACACGGCAAGGTCTTATCCTCCACCAACTCCATCTTGCATTTATTATTATTATTCTGCTTGAAAAATGTAATTATTTAAGACTTATTGTAAATTATAGCAATGTAGAATTAAACGGCTACGGATAAATAGCTACAATAAATGATAAAAAGAGAAAACTAGGTACTGGACAGAACCAAGGCATTGCATGGTCCTCAGACCCAAGCCTCATGGGGAAACCAAATACTTCAGATGAATAAAAAGAGAAAACTAGGTACTGGACAGAACCAAGGCATTGCATGGTCCTCGGACCCAAGCCTCAAGGGGAAACTAGATACTTCAGATGAATAAAAAGAGAAAACTAGGTACTGGACAGAATCAAGGCCTTGCATGGTCCTCGGACCCAAGCCTCATGGGGAAACCAGATACTTCAGATGAATAAAAAGAGAAAACTAGGTACTGGACAGAACCAAGGCCTTGCATGGTCCTCGGACCCAAGCCTCATGGGGAAACCAGATACTTCAGATGAATAAAAAGAGAAAACTAGGTACTGGACAGAACCAAGGCATTGCATGGTCCTCGGACCCAAGCCTCATGGGGAAATCAGAGACTTCAGATGAATAAAAAGAGAAAACTAGGTATTGGACAGAACCAAGGCCTTGCATGGTCCTCGGACCCAAGCCTCATGGGGAAACCAGATACTTCAGATGAATAAAAAGAGAAAACTAGGTACTGGACAGAACCAAGGCCTTGCATGGTCTTCGGACCCAAGCCTCATGGGGAAACCAGATACTTCAGATGAATAAAAAGAGAAAACTAGGTACTGGACAGAACCAAGGCCTTGTATGGTCCTCGGACCTAAGCCTCATGGGGAAACCAGATACTTCAGATGAATAAAAAGAGAAAACTAGGTACTGGACAGAACCAAGGCCTTGCATGGTCCTCGGACCCAAGCCTCATGGGGAAACCAGATACTTCAGATGAATAAAATGAGAAAACTAGGTACTGGACAGAACCAAGACCTTGCATGGTCCTCGGACCCAAGCCTCTTGGGGAAACCAGATACTTCAGATAACTAAATGAGAAAACTAGGTGAAACCAATTACTTCCGATGATTGAAATTTGAACATTCCATGGTCCGAAACCTTAGGCCAGCAGGAAGAACATTTCATCATAAAAACTAAACGCTTAGAAAAACCAAGGTCTTGTATGGTCCTCGGACCCAAACCAACATGGGAATCAGTTACTATGAGACGATACAAAACGTTGAACGAAACCAGGGCTCTTGTACGGATCATGAGCTCAAAATTAAGGCAAAGCCAACTCCCTTTCAGGTACCAAATAAACGAACCCCATCAGGGACAAAAACCATGAGAAATTGAGCGCTATAGCACAAACAACCCAAGCCTAACCATCCCCGAACGACACTTTGCGCAAAAAGAAAGCTGCAAAAACAACCAAAGTAGCGATAAACACTGACGATAAGTTAGAACCCAACAGGCCGAGAAAACGCGCCAAGATAATCAAAATCCTCCTCCCCGCCCAAGGGGACGTGCAGCAGAATTTTGAGGGGCTATTGTGGGGCCCTATTGCACTAACCACGCTGGCCCACTACATGCGGCTCAAGGCCCGCGCCGAGGTTAATGCAAAAGACGAGGACAGTGGGAAAGAGCCCAGGACATCCAAGGCCCGCGCCGAGGATGACCTGTCCTCGGTACACCGACTTTACTAAGGGGAAAATATCCCTCATCCGTTGAAAATATCTCACCAACATTCTAACCACTTTAATGGTGATGTGACCAACGAACCCAGTCGCCTTGGTTACTCCAACTAATAAAAAAGCCTGCAAAGACGGCTGAGAACTAACATAAAGCCTATAAAATCAGATGATGGGACAAACTCTTATCGAGAGTGACCGAATAACTGACAGATGGACGGCCGAGATTAATTAGAACGATACTATATAACCAAGAGGATTCCCAACAAAGAGAGGCCCGGAGAAAAAGGGAAGGATATCTATTAACTCTAAAAAAAAAACAGATCCTCGGCCTAGTCTAAGGACAAATATGCTTCGTAAATACACAACCAAAGTGATGGTCATCCCCGACAAAAACACTTACACAAATTTCGTGAAGGATATTCGGATGAACTTCATATCCCCTATCATTTGTTATAAACACAAAATTAACCGTTGTTTACTTCGGTGATGCCAAATCCTTACACCCACATCTCTACAAGTTTTTATTGTAAATGGTCCATTACAAATTGAGTCCCTACAAATACTTTTGGAGGTAATTATATTTTATCATCCTAAACTATATCCTAAACCACACTTTGCACCCCGCCGTTATATTGGATGGAAAACCAAAGTTTAATGCAGTAAAGTGTAATTTCTCATTTGTTTCTAAGGGATTGAGAATAGGGGCAGTTGAGTCTTTTCAAGTGATGTCGTCCAAGATAACAGAATAATTGACGATGAAGTGTAAAGTGTAACATAGATTATAGTTTAGGGTGCTAACCATGCATTATGAAAGTTTATAGTGCAAAGTATAATCTATAGTATAATTTAGAGTGGTGAAGTGTAATTTTCTCTATTAGTTTCTCATAAAATCCTTATTAAAATCTAATGTTCAATAGTCAATACCTGAAATCCAATATTGCCAAGAGAGACAATGACCATCCCAAATATGATATTTATTCTTATATTAATGGTTTATATTTACTTTTATTCTAAAAGTTTTACAAATAAATGAAAATACTCAGATTAACATACTAAATTATATAAAAAAGCTAGATTATTTTCCTAATTCATTTATCACTTACAAAATATTATTAATAATATATGACACAATTGTATGGTGTCTGTAAAAATTGATAAAATCTTATTTGAGATAACAAAAAAAATCAAGTGATTATACCAGTTGAAAAAGAACTGTTAGCAAACTTGAACACAAAAATATAAATTAGTAGTAATTTTGCATCTCAAAATGCAAAAAATAAAAAAATCAAATTATAAATGTTATTCAAATAATATTTAAATATAAATAAAAAGTTTCGCTTAAAATTGTCTCATTATGTCCCAAAATATGTTCTTCTCAAAAAATAAAAAAGGTCCTAAAATATGTTAAGCTAACTCCACATCCATGTACGTATGAGTTTAGTCGCATAATATTTTTAAGAGTTGTATGAATTTTTTAAATAATATAAATAAATGGTTTGATAAGATTTATTCTATTTTATTTTATTGAGAGTATTATAATCTATCTGGTGAGTTGAGTTCTTACCCGAGTAGAAGATATTGTGGAAGTTTTAAAAAAATCCTCAAGAGTGGGCTAGAAGGTATGAGGCTGGGGTCTAGGTCACAGTATGAGAACTTGTTATCCTACTTTTTATTACTAGTTATTACTAGGGGTTTATGTGTTTAATTGAGTACGACTAAAGTCGTGGCTACGTCAACCAAAAAAGGTCAACCCTATATTCAAACCAAAATAAGTACCTCACCTCACTTACAAAGAAGTAGTTGGAGTTGGGCTCGGAACTATAAGAGTTTTGTTTGTTTTTGTTGATTTGTAGATTCCCTATCTATACTTAAACCCAACGAGAATAGAAGCAAGTCGCTTAATATAAATAAATGGTTTGATAAGATGTGTTTTTTTAATAGAAAGTTTTATAATTTATGGCATTTGCCTGATAATAGTATTGAACCCTAAATTTTTTATTTAATTATTAGAAACTTTATTAATTGAACTAATTAAAACTCAACTTTCTAAAAGAATTAGTTAGATGAATAACTTAAATCCAATTTCGAGCTCAACTTTTTAAAAGAAAAAAAAAAAAATGATTGATGGAAAAAATCTTGTGGCACGAGCAACGGCATTTTGCAGTTGGTAGTTGTAAAAAAAGAAATTCAGATTTTTATTAGACACGCGTCAAAAACTGCGTGGCACTGGCTATTATCTGTACGGATTTGCGTTGGGTAATTGGCTTACCTGATGGGGGGGAAACAATCACAGTGGATGAGTGGCCATTTTAGATAAAGAGAAAAGGGATAACGTTACAAAGTTGTGTTTATTAGAATACGTGAAACTCTCGGTTCTCATTGACGCGTGGTCCTAATTAGTAATTACAACAACCAAGACATTATTTTTAAAATATTTGGATGCTCATTTCATTTCGGCACTTATTTAAATGCCTCTACCAGATCAAAATGACATAAATGCCCTCAGTATGTTCTTCAAGCATCAAGAAGAGAACCTCAGATTGATGCCTATCCAGATTCGACGTGTGAATTCGGCATTGGACATGTCCAAATGTTGAATTTACGCAACTTCTATCCAGCTTTTTAAAATAGAGTTTATTAAAAGAAAAACTTTGCCTAAAAAAATATATTATGATTAAAAAAAAAAAAAAAAAAAAAAGGCTGCGACTAAAAGCTTTTACCAAACTCCCATTAAAAAAAAAAAAGGGCTTTTACCAAACAGCCTAGCTAAATGTACAAGCCAACCCAACTACACCCAAACCAAACTTTTTAGCCTTTACTTTTCACCTTCTCATTTATTCTCATATATATATATATATATATATATTTATATAGGGAGTTTCAAGTTATAGCGTTCGCTCTTGATAATAACTCTTTATCGTCAGACCAAGATATCAAACAATTTTTGGTATAAGCGGAAATTGAACTCCAAATCTCTTATTCAATTATCAAAGACTTTACAAATTGAGCTAATTGGAACCTACTTTCCTTTGAAAATATTTGAAAAAATGGGAACCATACCTTCTCGATGATGAACAATTTTTGGATTTTATCTTGCTATTTCCTGTATAGAGTTTGGTAACGCATGGTTGTGTTATTGTAAAACCTATTAAAATAATGGATTTCAAAGAATGCTTAGCACAAGTGGGGAGGAGAAAAGGAAGGCAAATTTGACAATTTAAAGAAATATTTATAAAAATTTATAATTTAATTTTTTTAATAATATAAATGGAATACCTACCCCTTCCAATTTCTCCTAACTTGGGGGAATTTTTTTTTTTTTTTTAATGAAAAATTTTGAAAGGTATTTTATCCTTCCAAAAGTCCAAAAATGTGAGTTTGTTAAGGTGGCCATAGAACATTGGCATCTTGAGAATCATTCTCTAATATAAACTTAGCATGTTAGCATGATCTTGGGAAGGAATCATGGTGCCCCAAGACACGAATTCATGCGTTCATAATGCCATAAGGATTTTGGTTTTAGATGGATCCATTGAGGTAAAAGGTCGTTAGGGCGTTTAAATGGATTGCCACCTTGTCAAGACCTTGATTTACACCTTAAACTCGTGATCTGAGATGTAAATGTTTTGGAATCTTTATCTTATTTTAAGGTCTTATTACTTTCCATGATTGGAATTTTTTTATATAAAAGAAAAAATATAACTCAAGTATTTGTGTTTGTATCTAATCATGTCTAGTCAATCAAAAAAGAGTTTTAAGAGCCCTAAAGTTTTTTTTTTTTTTTTTTTTGAGAAACCACCCCAGAATAGGGGGAAGAGACAATTCATTAAGCAATTTCAGCAGAGTACATAGATACAATCTCAGGAGGAATCTCCTCCATCCAGACCTGAAAAGATGGAAAATTACAAGCTGCTCTAGCTAAACTATGCGCTACCCTATTTCCTTGTCTCCGAGAGTGACAAAAAGAAACACTATGAAAGGCCGAGGAAAGTGATAAGATGTCCTGGATGATATGCCCGAAACTTGAGGAGCCCATACCACCATTAGATAGAGCCTTGAAAATAATCTTCGAATCACCTTCGACTTGAACCTGGTTGAGACATAGATCAAGCACAAGACCAATGGCACTACGCGTAGCCAACACTTCCACCATCTCTATAGATGTAGGCAGTGGAATAGTTTGTGTAAAGGCTGCCATGACAAGACCTCTGTCGTTACGAATAATACCTTCCAAACCTGCTAAATTCTTTTCTTTGAATGTTACCCCATCAAAATTGACTTTCACCCAGCCTAAAGGAGGAAGAGACCATCTGGTTACAGTTGCTGGCTTTGTGTTTAGGTGGGGCTGTGCAAGAGCTCTCTGAAACTCCAGAAGGTCCTCCACGGCTGAGGTGTTTATATTTGCCAAGGGGACCACGCATTCACCAACCCAGAGTTTGTTCCTGCGAGTCCAAAGCAGCGACACAATCGTGGCCAGCAAATCCAAATGGTTACCATGTTCTTGGCAGTATTGAATGACATCCAACATCGACCCGCACCCACTAGTCATCTTCTTCAGCCAAGCAAATTTGACGTCCCAAACAGGGGAAAGCTCAGAGCATGACCACAAGGCATGAAATGTGGACTCGCTCTTGAGCTTACACCCCGAGCAGAGGTCGTCATTCACTATTTTCCTCTTTTTAAGATTAACTTTTGATGGCAATGAATCCGTACCAGCTCTCCATAAAACTGTTTTGACCTTGTTGGGGACGTGTAAGCTCCAAACTCCCTTCCAAAGCATCTTGGTTGGCAACAAATCCAAAGATGAAGGTTCCCATTCCAGCTCACCCTCCATGAGCCTTCTGTACCCGGACCTGACTGAATATGCCCTGTTTGGAGAGTACGACCAAAAAATTTGATCTTCACACTCCCTAAGGCTGAGAGGGATTAATTGGATCAAAGCCGCTTCGTGTGGCAAGAAGATGTTGTTGATAGTTTCCTTCATCCAACAGTTTTGTTCCCTGTCAATTAACATAGAAACACGAGCATCAGAGCCAAGAAATTCCCTCGGAGACACCACTATTTTATTATAAGGATCCAGAAGCCAATTGTCGTGGTAAATCCGGACTAGGGACCCACTTCCCACTCTCCATTACGCACCAGATTTGATCACCTCCCTACCCTTTAATGTGCTTTTCCAGGAGAATGAGCCATTGCCCTCTTTGACATCAAGAATGGAGCCGTTTGGAAAGAATTTGGCTTCAAAGAACCTATAAAACAGGGAGGACTTGTTATCCATTAGCCGCCATACCTATTTCGCTAGCATGGCATCGTTAAAGTTCTGGAGTTCTTTGAAGCCTATACCACCTAAGCTTTTTGGGTGGCATAATGTGCTCCATTTGGTCCACTGGATCTTTCTTTGGTTCCCTCTCTGGCCCCACTAGAATTTCCTAATCAAGACCTCAATATCATTGCAAAGGGAAACTGGGAACTTAAAACAGCTCATGGCAAAAGTGGGAATTGCTTGAATGGCTGCTTTGAGGAAAATTTCATGGCCCGCTTGGGAAAGAAGCTGTTCTTTCCACCCTTGAAGTTTGGCCTCAACCCTATCTTTGATGTAGAGAAGGCTAGTCTTCTTATTTCTACCAATAAGTGAGGGGATGCCGAGGTATTTTTCATACTGCTTGATCTCCTGCACACCCAGAGCCTCTTTGTTCTGATCAAGGATGGTGAGAGGGGTCGATTTGCTGAAGAAAAGGCCTAATTTGTTTCGATTTAGTTGCTGACCCGAGGTTGAATCAGGATTCAACCGAGATCAAATTGTAACGTGCCATTTAATTTTTTAATAGATTTGATACTTAAAATTGTGTGTATATATATATATATATATATACTATTAATTTCAGATTATCAAAAAAAAAAAAAAATACTATTAATTTCTCGTTACTTACCATCAAAATGTGTGTGAACCAATGGTTTGGGCTTTGAACATGCTTATTCTCACTTGTTGGGAGCAATTAAATCCAAAATTTTTATAATATTATTCATTTTAATTTTTCAAACATTAGAATGATTTTCAATTAAAGCTCTACTACTAAAACTCTACCTTCTACATAACTGCTAAACGTGTACACAATATTAATTGTAAGGACTCAAAATGTATTGGACCTAAACAATAAGATTTGTAGAGTATGGGTAGAAGGACTAAGTATTGGCAAAGCAAACAATGATTGGTGTGAAATCCATAGGAGTGATAATCAAGGAATTGGACTAAGTGTTTTTTAGGGTAATAACAATGATCTCGGCTAAACGTTCATGAAGAATCTTCATTCTCGGCCTCGTCCGAAGAGCTGTTTATTTGGAACTGATATATACCGGGGTTCTCCCCTTTTTTGGCGGGGATACTATCTATTATATATCTTTTTTTTAGTTGATCTTTGCCATCCACTTATTGATCATCTAAGCCTGTACTTGAGTGCCTATCCCATCAGCCGCTTTTGCAGACTTTTTGTTAGTTGAAGCAACCAAGACATCACTGTTGCTGGTCAATTCATCATTGATGTGATCAGAATGTTGGTGGCATGCATTTAATAAATGAGTAACAGCCCCCTTTCTTTAGATGTCGGTCCGCCGAGGACATGGGCCTCCTCGGCAAGGTCCCTAGACGGCTTGGGCCTTATCCGTTTATTCTCGGGTTATGCTCTTTCTCTCTCTCTTTCTTTCTTTTTGGCATGAATTTTGGGCCTGATGTGAAGTGGGCCGAAGTTACCAAATATTTGGGGCCCCACAATAGCCCCTCAAAATTCTGCTGTCCGACCCTTTGGGTGGGGAAGAGGATTTTGACGTTCCCGAGCCTATCATACTGGCTTGTTGGACCCTGTTTTTCTATTAGTGTCTCAATCTTTTCAACTGCTCCTGCAACTTTCTTTAGCACAAAGGGCTCGTTCGAGGAGTTTTTCCTTACTTCTGTAAGTTTTCTGCTCTTTCTAGTCTATACTCTCTAGCCTGAGTTCTTTGCTAGTTCTTCTAGAATGAATAGGTTTAAGTTGCTGTGCTTTAGCGTTCAGCTTTACTTGGTTTTCGTTCCTAGCAGGGCTCATTACTTAGCGCACAAGGCTTTGGCTCTGCCGTAGGTTCGAGGCCGACGGTTAGTATAAAACCCTGGTTATGCCCTGTGCATGGATCGTCCTATAGTGACCAGTTTCCCAAACGGCTAGGGTCCGAGGACCATGTAATGCCTAGGTTGTGTCTAACCTTTAGTTTTCAGTCTGAAGTAGCTAGTTTCCCTAGAGGCTTGAGTCCGAGGACCATGCAAGGCCTTAGTTCTATCCAGTACCTAGTTCTTTGATTTTTTAAGTAACTTTTTTCTATAAGTAGTTAGTTTCCCCAGAGGCTTGAGTCTGAGGACCATGCAAGGCCTAGGTTCTGTCTAACCCTTAGTTTTCAGTCTGAAGTAGCTGGTTTCCCTAGAGGCTTGAGTCCGAGGACCATGCAAGGCCTTGGTTCTGTCCAGTACCTAGTTCTTTGATTTTTTAAGTAACTTTTTTCTATAAGTAGTTAGTTTCCCCAGAGGCTTGAGTCCGAGAACCATGCAAGGCCTAGGTTTTGTCTAACCCTTAGTTTTCAGTCTGAAGTAGTTGGTTTCCCCAGAGGCTTGAGTCCGAGGACCATGCAAGGCCTTGGTTCTGTCCAATACCTAGTTCTTTGATTTTTTTCGCCGAGGAGGGGACCCTGCTTCGTTCTAGTCTCTCCGTTTGGCGTGCCACTTTTGATTACGAGGCGTCCCTTGGGTTGTTCGAGTAATGCGCTTTGACGCTTCGGTGCCTCCTCGTTAATAAGGCGCCTTCTCATTAATATCCTTGGGGATTTGTGAGGATCCAGCGGTGGATAAGCCCCTTGGAAATTATGCGGAATTAATGCCTCCGAAAATCTCTCCCTGGGATTTTGTGCCGGTTGGCTTTCACTAATTTTCGCCTTCTATAAAAGGCCTTCCTAGGATGACTCTTTTCATCAAACCTCATAAACACATTCACCACCACGCAGTTCGTAAGCTCTGCAAAAATAGCGGTTTGTGCCTCACAAAATGAGTTGGCCCTTGGAAAGGGCGGTTACGAGGAAGCCTAGCCCCTTTCAGGAGCCAAATATGACACCCCTACCCTGGACGTCATGCTGGGGATGGGGTAGGAGAAAGCTGAAGATCTTCCTTCTTTTCAACTTAACCAGAGGTGGACCCCTCCTTACCCTTTAGAGGAGGATCCAGAAAGAACGTAACCTCCTTCTCCCGGACTTGGATCCGTTAGCCCCTTCAAGCTAGCAGTGATGGGTTTGGGAGGGAAACCAAGCGAAACTGAGAGGGGGAACCGTCCTGTGCCGCGGTCCCTTCCCCCTCAACGTTGCCTTCCTTCCTCCATTTCCTCTTCTCTTGCTCTTCAACCAACCTTGCTAGGTGTCTTTCTCTGTAGTTAGCTTTAGAACAAGCCTGCATGGGCATCAATTGTAAGACGTAACTTTCTCTTCATATATTAATAAAGAAGTAGATCCGGTTCTTCTTTTTTATTTTTCGCATCTCTTTGTTTCTTGCGATTGTTGCCTTCTGAGTGAATGGTGTTGCTGCACGCCGTATTGTTTTTCTCGATTTTTTTTTTTTTGAAGTGTGCTTCTTAACCTTTTCACACCAACCACCACACTTGCTAGTCCTCCCCACAGACGGCGCCAATTGTAAGGACTCAAAATGTATTGGACCTAAACAATAAGATTTGTAGAGTATGGGTAGAAGAACTAAGTATCGGCAAAGCAAATAATGATTGGTGTGAAATCCATAGGAGTGATAATCAAGGAATTGGACTAAGTGTTTTTGAGGGTAATAACAATGATCTCGGCTAAACGTTCATGAAGAATCTTCGTTCTCGGCCTCGTCCGAAGAGCTGTTTATTTGGAACTGATATATACCGGGGTTCTCCCCTTTTTTGGCGGGGATACTATGTATTATATATCTTTTTTTTAGTTGATTTTTGCCGTCCACTTATTGATCATCTAAACCTGTACTTGAGTGCCTATCCCATCAGCCGCCTTTGCAGGCTTTTTGTTAGTTGAAGCAACCAAGGCATCATTGTTGCTGGTCAATTCATCATTGATGTGATCAGAATGTTGGTGGCATGCATTTAATAAATGAGTAATAGCCCCCTTTCTCTAGATGTCGGTCGGCCGAGGACATGGGCCTCCTCGGCGAGGTCCCTAGACGGCTTGGGCCTCATCCGTTTATCCTCGGGTTATGCTCTTTCTCTCTCTCTCTTTCTTTCTTTTTGGCATGGATTTTGGGCCTGATGTGGAGCGGGCCAGAGTTACCAAATATTTGGGGCCCCACATTAATAAAGTAAAAATCTATTAAAAATGGTCTTTTTAATGAATTTCCTTTTTTAAAGGTTGTAAAAAAATATAGAAGGCTAGATATAAATATGAAGGTTAAATGTTAAATATTTTTTTCTTCGTATATATATTATATTTTTATACTTTTTATAGCAATATAAAACAGTCCAATAAAATAATTTTAAAATATAAATCAAGTACTTTAATTATAACCCAATATGTGTATTACAAAAAAGTATATTTATTATTAAATTTGAAAAAAAAAATCCACTATTGGGAAAAAACTTGATTTTTTAAAATCTATTTTTAATTAAAAAATAATTTAAGTACTATATATATATATATATATATTTTTTTTTTTTTTTTTGAGAATCAAAAAAATAAAATGATACAAAAACTAAACATCTTCATTTAAATTACAAGTTATAAAATGCATGGATTAAAACCCTTTGTTTTCTCTTTATGTTTAAAACAATTGTTAGAATTGTGCATTATGATTTTACAAATGTCCAATTAATTTAAATAATTGATATAAATAACTTATCACTAATAATAAGGTTATTATTCTCTTTAAATGAATATAACTAACCTTAGACTTTCATATAAAAACTATACACATTAAAAATCAATATATATATATATATATGTGTGTGTGTGTGTGTGGGGTTTAGGGTTTCATAATCCGAATTACGGTAAATGTTCAAATGTATAAGCATATATACTTAAGATTTTATTTTTAATTATACATACTTAAGAACATTTTTTAAAAGAGACTAAATTTTATAAGGACTTGGTGTAAACCAAAAGGTTTACACCATCCAATAAGGACATGCTACATCATCACATTACTAAAATATAAATACATTTGATCACATAGGATAACATCTAAATAAGCATCATATTTTAGGTTTTAAGTAAAAAACTGATATGATATTATTAGGTGTAGTAGGATGTATTGTGTTTTAAGTAAAAATCTGATGTAACAATATTTTATTAAATGGGTTTTACACCAATTCGTAGCAAATTCAAATTCTTTTTTTAAAACATATTTATACTTAGGTTTAAAAAAAAAAAAAAAATTATATTCTAGCTTTTTCACATAAATTAACAAAAACTAAATTTATCTAAAATTTTTTATTGAAGTCTCTTTATTTCCAAAATCTTCAAATGTTTTTATTTTTATTTTATATATATATATATATATATACTTTGTGATTAATATACTTAAACCATTCCTTGAACTTTGAATCATTTATAATCAATTGATTCATAAATCTCAAATTTCTTACACATTCAGCAAATGTGGGAAATTGGTCAAAATTTGTTGTGACCCAGACAACCCCACCTTTTGAAAAACTTGTTCTTTGTTTCACATTAATGTCACAAAAAGATATTCACAAGTAAGTTTTGATTTATCCGTTTTTATCAACATAAATTAATTTGATTTGGATATATTTTTCCAATAATTTAATTTCCACCTAGTTTTTAATAGATGAAGCTCGCACAGTCACTGTTTTCAAAGTGTAAGAGTCTTTTTTGTTTTGCATTTATCCCCCTTAATATTTTTCCCTTTTTTGCTTTGATTGCATTTACCATTATCAACATGCTTGGGGGCCTGAGGCTCAAATATTACATTAATGACCTTAAACATGCCAATGCTGGTTTTAATTAATTAGTAAGTACAAGTTATCTAAATTTCCGACAGCAAAGCCCTTCCCCCCCCCCCCCCCCCCTCCTCTCTCTCTCTCTCTCTCTCTCTCTCTCTCAAAACCTTCTTTCGCTTTATTATTAGCAATTTAGCATAATAGCATTGCTGGTAATTTGATAATTTTAAAAAATAAAAATACATGTAAGCTAAAGAAAATAATTTAATAACTGATTAAAATTATGGAACTTTAGAATGTATTGAAAAACTTAAAGAATCATTTTTAAAAAGTTATGTTTTTTTTTTTTTTTTTGAGAAGATTTTAAAAGGTTATGTGGTAATTGGTAAAAGCATTATGTAAGTCCTTATCGAAACCTACATTTATAATAAAGTAATAAAGTAATTTAAATTAAATGGTTAAACTCTTTCAATTTATTTAAAATTTTCGGTAGGTGAGTTTTACTACACATAGCTTCTTTTCTTTTCTTTTCTTTTTTAAATTACTAAAAACTTCACGAATAGATTTTCGCTTATAATAAAGTACTTATAAAACTTTACATGACAGAAAAAAAATTGTAGAGTATTAAACCAATATATAATAAACAATATAATTTTGTTCAAATTAATTTTTAAAAACTTTTAGTAATTGAATTTTTACTTAGAGGAAACTATGCTAATAATTATAATAATATACTTATAGTGTGTCACATGACGTAAGGGAAAAAAATGACATCCATTTGATGCAATATGTATAAACACACTAACACTATATTTTGTCCTCATTTATTTATGAAAATCATTATTTAGCCTGAAAAATCTCTAAATCAAGTTTTCTTAAAAATTACACCGAAAGATGGACCCACTAATGCCCCCCCCCCCCCCTCTGTTCCCCCTTCGAATTAGCTATTTTATTTGCATGCCCATATTTTAGAGTTTATAGTTGGCCCTTCTCAAATTTTTGAATTGATCCAAATAGCCCAAAAGAAACTAATTACTTAATCCTTTCTTTGGACCCATGGCCCCTCCATAGTCCAAATACAACACAACAAAAAATCCACAAATCCCCAATATCATAATTCAATAACTCATAACCAAAAAAATCTCATAGAAAAAAAAATTCCCTTACGAGGGTGACAATAATTTATATAACTTTTTAATTGATTTATAAATTATGGGAAAGTCAATTACAATATTTAAATTTTTTTCAAAAGATAAAATGCAAAATTCTTTTAGAAGCCAATATTGATGATGTAGCATTGCCAACTCTTAATATTAATATCCCAATTTTTTAAAATCCTCAAACAAAGTTTTGAAAACTTCTTTAGTGTGATTTTTAGTTGCATCCAAAAGTATGAGTTTATCATATTGGTGAGTTGGTGAATGTGATAAAATTAACATATTAATTCCAATTATCCAAAATTTGGAGATTCGAAGTCCTTTTCTTTTTTTATTCTTCTTCAAAAAGGTTTAAATATCATATTGTAACTTTCAATTTTTTTGGTTCATATTATTTCCTTCTTGACTTAAATATTTATGGTAATAAAGTGCAATTGTTTTGTCTGCCATGATTTTTTTTTTAATAAACCATATAACTTGAAATTTTTTTGGTTTATGTTTTCGCCCCCCTTAGGTTCAAATCCTGGTTCTGTCCCTGATGCCAACCAAACCAATTTATCCTAATTGGATGGCATAATCCTAAATTAGATCTATTTCACCACGGTTTGACAAACTTTGATTAGTGTTTACCAAGTTTGATGAGGTGACTGAGCATAAACAAACAGTAGAATGTCGAATTTCATAAGTTCATAACTAAATATTTGCCCTGGAGGCTAGAATACTTTGACCAAGTTTGTATGAGAGTTGACTAGAATCTAATTGGGGTAAATCAAGGTTCATATGAAAAACCCAAAATGACCGGTTCAGGTTCATTCTTCATGTCAAGACATTTCAACTAATTTTGAGTCTTTTGACACAAGCCCATTTAACCTAAATAATAAAATTCATTTGAATCCATCATAAAATTGAATTTAAAATATAAAGTTGATTAATTAAAAGACTTTTAATGATTATGTCAATAAAATTTTCATTGAAAATCTAAGGCACTGACCCTTTTATCCAAAGAAAAAAGAACTCTTATTTTGGTATTATTTTTCTTATATTGCATATTTTAAAATTTGAATGGAATTTCATTATGTTGAAATCATAAATTTTACTATAAAAAATTAGATTGTATGCTATTAAAACTTTAATGATATTATCATGAAACATTATCTATATGTAATTCATTTATCTATTTGTTATTATAATTTATGGGCCTAAAATATGTTAATTAATTTTAGTCACACATGTTCGCGCGTGCGCGCTTTTAAATAGGTTGAAAAAAATTATATCTTGTGTCAATTCAACACAACATACTTACTTAATTATAATTATTATTATTTTCTTTTTGAGAATAAATGGCAAAATTACTGAATTAGTTGAATGAGTAGCATTGTATCAATCCACAATTATTAATTAAGTCATATTCAGTTGTCCTATGTAGCGTGCGTTTGGGAAGAGTTGAATTTTTCAGCTTATCTCAACTTTCAGCTTATTTTTACTACTATTTATGGGTTTTATTGCACTTTTTGATACTATTCATTGATCTTATTATACTATTCAGCTAATTTTTACCTTTATCTACCATATTATTAGCAAAATGTTTTCAATTTTAGCTAAATAAGTTGTTTCCAAACAGACACGTAGTAGAATATCATTATTTATTTAGTTTGGATAAATCAAAAACCCCTACTTTTTCTCTCCAAAAAAAAAAAGAAAAAAAAATACCCCTAGTTTGACATAATACAAATATGATCCACCAATATACATTGTCACCTTGATAGGTAGTTGGTACTTGGTAGTAATCAACTTTACTTCCAATATTTGAAGAGGCAACTTATCCCGGTGTCAAATTAGCCTTTGGTGCTCCCTATCTATTGTAATTATCTTCTTATTCATCAACAATATTATTCTTTAAATAGTTCCTAAAAACCCTACTTTTGTGCCAAAAAAATGCCTTGCAAGTTACAAAAATGGACACATAGCTAAGCTGATCACGTCTTGATCGTGATGTTAGGTAAAGCTTTGATATACAACAGAAGAAGGCAACTACACTCCTCTTTAGGATGATGTCCATCGCCTTAATAATTGCGTGAGTTGTTTTCTCGAAACATAAATTGCGTGAGCTGTGTTGTCTACCTATTTTACAATATTAACGATATCATATAGCTGATGCAAGCTTTGCTTTCTTTTTATTTTTTTAGGAGTGTAGGACAGCGTTTCCCAAATCCCAAAGGAACAATTTCGGACTAGCTCCTTCACTCTCCACGTGATAAACTGAAAATATATCATGTGCCCGTCCTTAACCAGAACCAATCACAGTAAATTTTATTTGGCCATAATGATATTATTGGCTACTTTTATCAGAGGCAATCACTGGTTCATGACATTATTGGCTACTTATAAGGTGGTGATTTAAAAGAGACTCCCTCTCACATGGAAGTGAAAATTTCCACTTATAAGTAACGAACAAGATAAGGTGTGATTAGGAACAAATTGTTTAGGAACACAAACTTTGTCACAACTTGCTCATATATCAAGTGATAACATTACAAGTTACGACTCAAACTATCTTAGTAAAAGTTTTTTATTTATTTTTTGTTGAGAAAAATAGTAAAAGCAATTAAAATAGTTTTAGTTCGAGGAATAACCAAACATCCCAAATAGCATTATTGCTGATTAATTTGCTGCTTATGTTCTATTATTATTCATGAGTCTTATATAGGACCTTTACATGATAGAAATTTCATCATAACAGTGAGATAGAGATAAACTTAAGTTCTCCTAAAACAAAGAGATAAGATAACACCTATCCTAAACTAATGCTCTATTTGACAATACAAAACAGAGGATAATTATTCAATAATAAAACCTATCAACCAATACTCCTAATAGAACACGCTTGTAGCAATTCTAATCCTATGCAACTGCTGCCAACCTTGGATTGTCCCACTCAATACCACAACACCTAACAGGTGTTTAGATTGATATTCACAAAGTCAGTGGTGGAGTAAGAAATTTTAATTTGGGAGGCTGAACAAAAAAAAAGAAAAGATGATATTTTTTTAATAAAAATATGATTAATTAGTTTTTCTCATATATGCAGTAGTTAAAATAATAATGTTACAATCTTTCTTTCTTTCTTCTTAAGAATGAATCAATAAATTTTAACTTTCCCATAAATCTAGATTTTCAAATTAAATTATAACTCATTAAGCATAATGACTAAGATACAACAAAATTACTGGTCGATTAAAAATTGCTAAAAAAAAGAGTAGACAAACAAACACTTCATGCATACGAAAATATAATCAAATATGAAATAACAAATTATACATTATACTATTATTTTATGGGTAATTAATTATAGGTTTAGATTGTATTATCAATGTAAATAATACATTGTAAACTAAGCAAATGTCTATAATGTTATGTGTACAGTAATATTATATAAATTTGTTTAATCTATAATATAAATCTAAAATTTTTCTTAATTTATTTCTAGTATATATATTATCAGTTTCAATAATCGTACATTGTATTTACATATTATTGACATATTTATTAATTTAATGACAAATAACAAGCAGAAGAAATGTCAAACTTGAGAATATTGCTTTTGCTTTTGATGACTAAGTTGAAGTTGTATACCATACACGAGTAGAACCTGGAAAAAATTATAATCTTAAACCTGTTCTTTTCTTGGACCGTGGGATGAAAGAGTAAAGCAGGAAAAAAGGAAGAAGAAGTAAAACAGCAAACCAGACCAACTAAAAGAAGTGAGAGAGAGAGAGAGAGAGCTGATGGGTGCCGTCAGTGATAGTGTGACTGTAAAAGCAGTGTAATTTATTGAGGATAAAGAAGGAGACCTTACCAGCTATAACTCCAAAGTAAGCCATAGAGGCTTTTCAATGAGGTTGGAGCAAAAATTAGATTTTTTTTTTTTTTATTCTCTTTTTTTCTTTCTAGATAATTGTTAAAATAATCTTGTGTTATTATCGGTGTTTGATTGTCCAATTAATTAGCTTGGTGATAAATTGTATAGGATTGTAATCTTATTTAAATGAATCTAAATATATTTATAAAAATATAAAAAAAATTAACTGAGGATGGGGGGCCAGAGTTTATATATTCATTGAAAAATTTAAACGGTTATGGATAACTCTTATACTGATATATATTTACTAGACTTCATTTTTTAAAAAAATTGGGAGGGTCTTTACCCCAACATGACTCCGTCACTGCACCAAATATGAGCCGTAATTTTAGCTGTAAGTGATATAAGCCAATTACAAATTTACAAATATATAAGATGTGTCAAAGTATGCATATTAAGATTTGAAGGGGGAGTGTTGGGCCAACGTGGTGTTTGTTTGTTTTTTTACCCAGAAGATGTTGGTTTTTTTAATTAGACTGTACAGGTGGCCAGGTCTGTGAATTTACCAGATGGCCCTTTTGCTAGATTAGAAACTAGCATTGTCTGCAAAATAAGGAACATGACTGTCAAGCGGGTAGTAAGGGAGTAAAAAATTGAGAAGAGCGCAAATAAAATAGAAAGAATGATTAGAATGAACAATGCATGTGGGAGCAATGATTTGTTGCTCAGGATCTTGTGTCTGTGTTTGATCAGCCAGCCACCCTACGACTACGAGATTCCCCCCTACATTTTCTTTCACGTGCTTTAGCTACAATTCTCTTTAATCCGCTTTATCTACCATCTTTCAAACTAAAGAGTAAAAAGCAATTGTTTAAACTTTTATCGGGTCAAGAACTCATTCTACCCATACCATCCTCCTCCATTTACAATGATGATATTTAGAGTTCAAATCGAATTTTTGTAATACGACTTTTGTGCACACAACTCTGATATGTGCTAATGGTTCATCAATTATAATCGTGTACTACTTGTCATTAAATTGTAGCAAAAACGGTGACAAATTCAATGTGGCACTATACAAGCTGTGTTTTATATGGTCATTGATTGATTTGGGAAGCTCTGCCAGGTTAACTACTCCTAAATCCTGATGACATGAGATTGAGAAAACTGTTTAATTAAGGTAATGCGCAAGTCAAAGTTGGCCGTGGTCCTCACTGCATACGGTTTATATTCTATAAATTATGGTACATTGGTACCACCACATCATAACATAACATGAGAAGAAAATTATCATTCTTATTTGCCTGTAAAAGGGTCTATTTCATGGTTCACGTATAGTTTTTATGAATCTATATGTACATGATAGCACGTCAATTTCATTCCATCAAACACAAGGAATTACAAATTTACAATTGATTTTAAAGTATATGGCAACTTTAGATCTATAAACTTCCAAATCATAATCATGAAATTCATTTTAAAGTAATTGGAGAGGATCATTTCAAAATAATTTTATTTGTGTCATATAAATTTTGTTTAGATGAACTTAAAAGAGTATTAGGGCTACGCAAATAGCATTTTTAGTCAATAATTTAATTAACTAAAACCCAGCCAAAAAATCACTCTCCAGCAACCCTGCATGGCACCACCATGTCAAAATTTTGAAATCTACAGATTCTCGCCAAGCATAGTGAGGTACTATAGTTCAACATTTTGTTTGTTTTTGTTTTTTATTCATTTTCCCACCCTATCCATCCAATCTCTTTCTCTCACTCTCTCCACACATACACTCACAAAGAGAGAAACTCTGATTGTGAGCCATTTCCATAAAAAAATTTAAGTAATAAACCCTAACTCTTGAGTTATTTTTTTCCCCTCCGTGAAGACTCCAATTTGCGCATGGACACTCTCACCACTCATGATTGAGACCTCAAGCTCATGACCCAGTCATTCACATTGACAAATGCCATTCAACCGAAAATTTTGATTGCCTGAACCACAACAATGATCACAACTACCTTCGATGAAAGCAAGGGCTACAACTGCATGAGTTGGACTTCGAATCAAACGTCTGCTTGTACATCTCTTTAATGTTTCCATATTGCTCTTGCTTCTTTGCCCATGAGTACTCATTGTTATGTTGTTCATGCATCCGATGTTAGCAGGAATTTGCTACTTATTGGTGTTGGAATTGCGTGTGTGTAAAAATTTGTGAATTGTTGATTTTGTCACTGTGAAAGAGAAGGATGAGAGAGAAAATGTTGAAATTTGGTAAAGGTTGCGGAAGAGGTCTATGCCAATGGACGGAGGTAGGCTTGAGCATTGGGGGGCAATGGCCCCCCCTAATTTTTTTTATAAAAAATATTAGTATATATATATATATATATATAGCTACCAATGTTAGCAATTTCGTTCTATAAAATTATGCTTTGCCCCTCTTAATAATATTATTGATTATTTTAAAAGTAATCTTATAGTCACAAACTTTATTACAACATTTTTATAAACTGTTAAAGTATTAAATTTTTATTGGTTTACATCTAGACTTACATTACTTTTTTACTTACCAATAACTACTCACCACATCAACAATTTGTAAAAAAAAATTGTAACTCTAGCATTTTTTTCTTTCTAAAGGCCATAAAAAATTTATAGGTACAAGCCCAAAAAAATTAGCCCAACAACAAAAATTACCAATAGTAAAGCGAAAAACAATTAAGTTCAATCAATCAATTTTACCAAAAACAAACAACTCAACCCCTTTAAAAAATTTTAAATAAAATAATCATGTCCTTACCTAGCAACAACACACACATCAAAAGCACAAAAAATAAAAAAAATAAAAAAAAAATCCCTTAGCAATTAGTTAAGCAGCAAAGCTAGAGGCCAAAACTGCCACACATGGCAAATAGTAAAGCCGCTCCCCCTAACACTAAGTCTTAGCTCCATCCTTGATTATGCCACGCCATAATCTCTACATGCCTCAGTTGCTAGTTCTATGGGTAGACAATGAAACTCACTACTGAAGTTGTTTGTTTGTTTTATTTAGGCTAAATGGCAAACTACACCCCTAAAATTTAGAGGTGTTTGAATTTTATATTTGGAAGTTTCAGAATTTGGATTTTATCCCTTAAAGTTCTTTTCCACATGCATTAATAGTCCATTCATCCATATTTTCCATTAAGTGCCACATAAACTTGTCACGTGTATTTAATTCATCCAATGAAATGATGACACGTCATTTTTATTATGCCATTTCATTTTTAATTATTTAAATTTTTTAGGTTACAAAAGTGATGTAACATCATTTTATTGGGCAAACTAAACATACTTGGCAAGTTTATGTGACACTTAATAGAAAATATGGATGAAGTGACTGCTGATACAAACAAAATAGAACATTAGAGGGTGAATTTTAAATTATGAAATTTCAGGGTATAAGATCCAAACATCCCCAACTTTAGGGGTGTAATTTGCAATTTAGCCTTTTATATTATATATATGTGTAGCAGTATATATATAATCTTTATTTTTTTATAAATTTGTGCGTTAGTTTTTTTTTTATAAGAAATATTTTGTGTAATTAAAAAAAATAGATTGACATGCTTATAAAAGTATTTTATATGTTTGTTGGTAATATAGCATAAAAACATTATAATAATAATAATAATAATAATAATAATAATAATAATAATAATAATAATAATAATAATAGGTAAAGCTGAGAGAAAATCTAATTAGATTTCAAATTGAAATTAAATTACAGTCTAATTTTATGCCATGTGTCTCATCTAATCTAAGTTTTTAAATTTTTGTGAGTGAGTTAATTTAATGTAAAAATTAGATTTCAATTAGAGTTTAATTTTATGCCATGTGTCCCATCTAATCTAAGTTTTTAAATTTTTGTGTCAAATGAGTTAATTTAAAGTAAAAAACAAGGAGTCTAATATAAGTAAATTATAAAAAAATATATATAATTTTTGAATGATTTTATACTAATGAGCTTTTTTTTTTGTATAATTAAAAACAATTCAAGTTTATATGTCATATATATATATATATAATAAGTGAAGCTGAAAGAAACTCAAATTAGAATTTCAAATTAGAATTCTAATTTTGTGCTATGTGTCCTAAATTATTTATTTTTAAAGAGTTTTATTTCTTAATTTTAGAATCAAATATGAGACTACATCATAAATATTCATCCAAGTGAATTATTAAGTACAAAAATCAAAGAGTCTAAAATAAATGAATCCTAAAAAAAAGTGTTTCACAATAATAATAATAAAAAATGACAATTTACATTTTATACTTAATAATATCCTTACAAATTTTTTTAAAGAGTTAACAAAATATAAAAATGACTATCAATAGTATTTAAATTATATATATATATATATATATGAATTATATTATGCATCTTATTGCATTTTTTTAAGTGTATCTATGCATATGTATGGGGTTACAAGTTAGTGTTTTATATAATTTTTCATCCACTTATTTTTCTTTTCAGCCTAATAAAAGAATTTTTACCCTCCCAGCCAAACATACATGGTGAAAAATAAAATATTTTGGCAAAAATGCAAATTGAACCCTTTAAGTTTGACCAAAAGTCATTTCAGTCCTTTAACTTTACTTTTATTCAATCGAGTTTTCTAAATTTCAAGTTCATTCAATTAAGAATTCACCATCAAATTTTATTAAATGTTGCAGTTAAGTGTAAAAAAAAAAATGATTCTTCAAAATTTTTAAATTAATTATTGAAAAATATTTTCTAGATTAAAAAAAAAAAAAAATAGAAGTTGACGAAGATGCCTTAATTAAATAAACTTGAAATTTAGAGGACTTAATTGAACGAAAGTAAAGTAAGAAGATTGAAATGAATTTTGGTCAAATTTAGAGGACACACTTTGCATTTTTGCCAAATCTTTTCAGTCCTCTAAATATTTTTCATCATTCCAACCATGTAGAGCCTTATGGTATATTTTAAATACATTTTAGTCACGTTCATCCATCCAAGTATAGAATTAATAAATTTTTTAAATGATGTCGAGTATTTTACTACATATAAGGCCATTGCAAATTGATTTTATTCTTGTCATCCGATTTGATAATACTTTTTTTTAAAGCAATGCAGATTTTTTGATAAATGAAAAAAAAAAAAAAAAAAAAAAATCTTGACTACAATTCATTTCTTGGAATTGGATATATCAAGGTGACAATTTGAAGATAATATAATAGAATTATGATCTTGATATTGGATCCTTTAAAATGAGGCCTTAAATGGTATCAAGCAGAATTGTTGAAATTATAATGAAATATTAATTTTTAAATTGCTTCCATTTAATTTGATAGATGATTGCCGTTCTCAACGTACAAATTCATTTAGAAGGAATTGACTATTCAATCCATAAAAAGAGCTTTTGGATTGAGTTTATATCATTTTGTGTCTTACTTCAAAAAAAAAAAAAAAAATATATATATATATATATATATATCATTTTGTGTTTTACGTAGATAGGCAAATGACATGTGATTTTCCTTCTTTATAAAAAAATGAAATATGATTTTACTTCAATTAATTGGTCAGACAAATAAATAAGCACTATTAAACAATATTACATTATTTGTGAGTTTCAACCTCTTAAAATAATGTTATCAATTCTATTTTGATGGTGGGTTCTAATTAGCTCAACTGGTAATGTTTATGATAGTTGAATAAGAGATCTGGGGTTTAATCTCCACTTACATCAAAAACCAATTGGTGTCTTTGTTTGATGATAGAGTTATCATCAGAAGTAGACGTCGTAAGTTGAAACTCTCTTTAAAAAAAAAAAAAAAAATTCCCATTTTGATGGCCATTTCATTTTGTTTATTGAAACATAATATTTGGGTATTGTTTTGGGATTACCACTAATTCTTCATAACATTGTGTTTTATCATATAACTAGCTTGTAACCTCATATATATGCATGGATATACTTAAAATATATATATTAAAATGCATAATATAATTCTTACATAATATAACTCTTTAAAAAGTCTTGTAAGAATGTTATTAGGTAAAAAATGTAAATTGTCAAATTTTTAAATATTTTTATGTTCATTAATTTTAAACTCTTTGGTTTTTTTACACCATAACTCACTTGAATGGATATTTATGATATGATCCCACATTTGATTCCATAATTAAGAAATAAAACTTTCTCTTAAAATAACTAATTTAGGACACATGGCGCAAAATTGGACTTCAATTGTAGAATCTAATGAGATTTTCTCTAAACTTTACCTATTAATATATATATATATATATATATATGAGTTGGGTTTAAGTTACATCTTGTGTAACTCTAAGCGATATTACACCACTTAATAACTTATTATTAGATGTGAATTTTGACAAATCTACCGTTGGATTACATTATATTCATATACTCTTCATGCTTGCAAAATTTCATAGTGATCAAAGATTAATAGTCATGTTATCAATCAATTGTTTAAATTCAAGTTTTAGTAGTTTAAAATAATTCATAAAAGATGAGTTTATGAATCACATGGTAAATAACATCTGATTAGCATGAAAATTGGCATATAAAAATTACACATAGAACATGTAATTCAACGGTAGGATTCTTAAAATATGAATTTAATAACAAGTTATTGAGTGATGTAACATTGCTTAGAATTACACCAAGTGTAACTTGAACTCATATCATATATATATATATAAAGAGAGAGAGAGAGAGAGAGAGAGAGAGAGAGAGAGAGGTTCAAGTTACACTTTGTGTAACTCGAAAGAAGTTACACATTTTTTAAATTATTAAATTGTATGAGATCTAATGGTTAAAAATAGTCAACTACCACATCAACAAAATTTATTTAAGGGTATTTTCTTTCTCTCATCATATTTATTACAACAATTGATTTCGCTCTCCTTATTTATTTATTTATTTATTCATGTGGTCAAAATGAGTACATTTTTTTTCTCTTCGGATTAATTTGATATAATTTTCTTTTATTCCACCCTTCTTGCTATGGAGACTTGTGGCATAATATCACAGTTAAGGGTCATCAAATAGCCCATGGCCCACGGCCCGACCCAAAAATCCGGCAGCCCATCGGGTTAATGGGCGGCCCAGCTCGTTGTTATTGAGGCCCACGGGTAGCCCACTAGCACAATGGGTTAGGCCGTGGGCTAGTTGTAATGCCCATGGGCACCCGGTGGGCTAGCCCAGTAGCCCAGCCTGTTGGCCCAACCCGTTGCCCAGTCCAATAACTTAGAATTTTTAACAAAAATATATAGAAAGTTTATGAAGGATTGATCTTGAGATACTGTAATAGAATTTCTTAAGAGAATTCTCCCAACCACTAAGATACTTAAAGTAATTATGCTAAATTTAGCTTACTAAATATATATTTTTCTAGTAGTCTAGCAAATTTGAATTAATCATTTTTTTTTTTTTATTAAAGATAAAAATAAAAAACTATTTGAAGCCTTAATTAAAAAAAATTAAATAAGTTTCCATCAACAAAACAAAAAAATAAATAGATTTGACTATAAAAAAAAAATTGTAATTAAGTATTAAATTCTTTGATTCTTTCCTTTTTAAAAAAAACTAGATTGATTATTCCCTTATTAAAAATTGATTCTTTATTTTTAAAAATAATAAAATAATATGTTAACACAATCTCATAGGTAGCCCGTTAGGCCTAAACTAATAGCCTAGCCCGTTAAAGACAAAATGGGCATTGCCCATGGGCAGGGTCGTGGGCTGGGGTTTTCTCTTTTGGCCCAGCCCGACTTGGCCCATTAACTAGTTAATAGCCCATTATGTCCAGCCCATTCTGCCCTCGGGCCAAGTAAAAATGGGCTAGGCCAGCCTGACCCGGCCCATTAACGACCCTTAATCACAGTGCTCCATCTCGTCACTTGCGTTGCATATAGCCATATATGTACACACACACACACACACACACACACACACACATATATATTGATGTTACTGGGATTTATTAAAAGCAATAGGTGGGCCTGGGTATTGGTGCCATTATCTGAAACTTTTCATGAAGATTTAGAGCCTGTTAGGATGAGGGTGTTTTTGAATCATATCACTAAGTTTTCATAACTGAGTTCTCAAAACACGTGGGTCCCACACAAAAATTCTTGTTTGGCTTGGTTTTCAACCCTTGTTTCCATCATTCAGAACTCAAACATTTGAGTTAGACTGATGGAAATAGGAAACAACAAATAGATGTTTTCAAAAACTGAGATAGGAAACTTAGTGGCACCAACGTAAATATTCGAACTTTGTGGGGCCCATAGCTTGTGTGTTGTCATGTTAGTTCAAAGCCTGTTTGATATTATCGTTGCAAATTCAAGGCGAATACCATTCTCACTTCGCTTAAAATATTTTAGCCAAAATTTTCCCTCTTTCTCACTTCCCTCTCTCCGTTTTTTCTTACATTTTATTACTCCATCAAATCTCGGCCTCCAGCAATCTAAACTGAAGCATGAAGTGGGTTTGACGTCATTTCTCTACACTTGGGTCTGAACTGAAGTGGGTTTGAAGTCATTTCTCTGTCCGTTGCAAAAACCATTTGAAGGAATTTCTGTGAGCTTCTCCTAGGTGCAGTGTATATCTCTATCTCCCTTTCCATTGTCAATGACCACTGTATGATTTCGGCATTGTGGTATAATTTTTGTTTCATTGATTTTTGCCCATAGGTATTTATGAGTGTGTTGAAGTGGGTTTTTCTCCATGGACTCATCTTCAATCTTTCTTTCTTTTTTATAATTTATGTTTTATTGATCTGTACCTAGGTCTTTCTTTTCATTATTTGTGTTTTATTGAAGTGGGTCTTTCTTTCTTTCTTGTGGTATGAAATTTATATGACCCATTTGTTTAATTGATGGACTGAAATTGCCATTTGTTTATATCAAACTGCCATTTGTTTAATTTATTTTCTTGCCTTTAGAGATTCTTTCATCATCTACAACAAATAAGATATCAAACCTTGAACAAACCAGTAACAAGTACCCTAATCTAGAAGTCAAAAGAGTTCACTACTTGGACACGATATTAAGGTCTGGTAGGGAATACTTTTTTTCTTTATTGGATAAGTAGAATTACAGGACGTACTAAAGATTCCATCATAGTTTCAGATTTGGGCCCTAGATAATATGTTTAAGCATAAGATGAAATCCTTGATTGCACATCAGTTACAACACATACCAATTATTAAAAAAATGTTAAACAAAAAAAAACCAAAAAAAAAAAAAACCATTGATTATCTTCACTCTCAAAAATTGAAGGGAACTTATCTCTTTTTCTTTTCTTTTTTTATTTTCCTTTTATTATTATTTAGTGGATTTAGCCTATCTAAGAAGAAACAAGAATTCCTCCTCCTTGATGTAGCTCTCTCCTTTTATTAGGTTTAAATTGACTGTTGTAGAGGACTTAGAGCAGAACATTTTAAGTATAGGGCATATATGCTTTTGTTGAACATGATTTGATGATACTGAGTTCTATTACCCACTTTGAGAAACTATAATTTGTAATGTTAACTTGTTTCTTTACTAACCATATAAATATTGGAATAAGAAATAGAATTCATTAACCTTTAAAGTGGCTGATCTTTAAACTTTGTTCACTGAGTTGTTGGCTCTTGTTGGATTCAGATACGCTTTAGTGCTTGAATTCACATTGTGCAATTCAAAACGTAATTGAACAAGCTCTTTGCTAAGCTTGAAGCTGGTATTACTCGTAATGCATGTGCAAAATGAATTCACATATTAAGCTAAATATTATCTTCTTTAGCACTCTACTCGGATAGCCTCAAGCTTAATTAGTGGAGGAAATACATTGTGATACTGCAAAAGAAAGGTAATACCATCAATGAAATTACTTGCTCTATGTGAAAATCAGCTGGAAAATAAACTCAATCAGTCCAACTTATATATCTGTCTTGCATATCTTGTGTTTGATTAGGTAGAAATGAGAAATCATTTATCAAAAATACATTAAGAAATGAAAACTTCAATAAAATACTGTCTTGGTTCCTCTTCCAATAGAAATGAAGTGGCCAATTCATAGAACTATATATATATATATATATATTAACATCTTCACAATTGTGTTAGGATATTTGTATTAGATGGCACATGAATCTAAAAATGCTGACGACAAAATGTAGCCTCCCCACATTGAAAAAATCTTCATTGACATTATGGTGGATGAACAACAAAAGGGGAATATGGAACATGATATTTTTAAGGCTTCAACTTGGCTATCAATTACGAATGCCCTAAATGAGCAAAGGGGGAAGAGTTTTCGCCCTAAGCAAGTGATTCAGAAGCATAATAGGCTTAGGCAAAGGCAGAGAAAGTGGAGCCAGCTTTTGAGCCATACCGAGTAGGGGTGGGATGAGACAATCCAAATGGTTACTGCTTCCGAGGAGGTGTGGGCGCATCTGGCTGTAGTATGTTATATTTACTACACTAATTCCTTGGTAAAATGTTCATAATTTTTTATTTTGTATTAGTATGATTTTGATGTACATCTTGTCATTTCAGGCTGATCCTAAAGCAAATACATTGCAGAAGAGTGGATGTCCTAGCTATGACAAACTACGATAAGTGTTTACTCCTAATGTTGTAACTGGTGCCTTTCAAATTTCATCAAACAAACAAGCCCCAAATAGTGATGAAGAGCGTGCTCTAGATAAGGAAATTGCCAATGAGGCTCGTCATACCCAGTTGGGTACCGATGATTGCTACAATCTTGACATGGAAGGCATAACCCAAGATGATCCCCTTGCTACGGAGCAAACCCAATGTGCGGACAAACGTCCCATTGAAGAGCCTATCGGCAAGGGGAAGAAGGTTGTTAAGAAAGCGGATAGGGCTAGTGACATGACCATTACTCTTTAAGAGTACATTGCGTTGGCAAGGGAACAGTTTAACAAGAAAACGGGCAAGTCTATGGGTAGCTCTGACCATGTTGAACAATATACTAGTGGTGGCGATCCTTGCTCCCTTGGGAGGGCTTTAGAGGTGCTGAACTAGTACAATGATCTTGATGATGACACCTATATTAACATCTCCGAGGTTCTCCAAAAAAGAGAGAGACGGGTGGTGTTCATGGGCATGCCAGAACATAGGAGGAGGATGTGGATGGAGCGCTATGCTCACGGCCTAGAAAATTAATAGAGACTTCTTATTTCAGTTTATGTTGATTATTGTGATTCGGATGTGAATCACTTAGTTGTAGCTTTTAAGGACTTTATGTGTGTGCATAGACGATCTTGGACTTTTGGTTGTATTTGCTTTATTCAACTGAACACTTTTACTTAAAGCAGTTTTTGTTGTAATAGTAATTGTTGCGAACTATGCACGTGGATTTGACATAATTAGCATATGTTAGTATGTGAGATTTCTCACTTGGTGATTTCTACTTGATGCAATTTACATTAGAATGTGGGTTTGGTAATTGCTGTTATGTACTTGGTGTTTTTTATAGTATTGTATCATTTCTATGGTAATTGTTTTTTAGTACTTACATTATAAGGAGAATTGTGCTAACATTATTGCAACATCTTCAGTACCACATATTAATGTGTCAGTTTACATATTGCAATGAATTGGTATTGATGCTTTGGTTTTTGTAGGGTATAGGCTGGTCTCCCCTAATGATCCTTTCTAGTCCTTCGATTTTGACGATGCTTACTTTCACTCTAACGATGATGACATGGATAGTTCTGGATGTGGTAATGATATGGATGACAGTGACTGTGATCATGACATGGATGTTAGTGACTGTGATCATGACATGGATGTCAGTGACTATGATGATGACATGGATATTGGTGCAGACACCGATTCAGACTATGACAGCGAGGAGGAAGAGTTTTGGTTTGTATTTCCACTTGTTGGCGAGATGGTGGCTTATTTCTAGCGGCATTATGACAAGAGCCCAATGCGTACTAGCATTTTGAGTAGGAAAGATTACATGGCTGAAGTGAGAGATGGCAATCCTACCAATTGTCATGACATGTTCCGCATGACATTGGACTTGTTTTATCACTTGGTGGATGAGCTGAAACAGAATGGGTACTTCAAGGAAGGGAAGGGGCGTGTGGACGTGCAGGAGTCGATTGCCATATTCTTGTACATTGTCGGCCATAATACTCAGATGTGACCTGTGGGGGACAGATTCTAACATTCCTTTCAGTAGTTACTTTTAAGGATCCACTCTGGCGTATCACAAATAATATAATTACAATTAAAATGCCCATAGTTTACAAGTCTATCTTAAATAAAGTTGAACACTCTCAACATATTATAGAAGTACAATGTCATACATACCATAAATTTTTATACTTATAATACAAAAAAAAAAAAAAAAAAAAAGACATGAAGTTGTGCCATTATAATACAAATGATCTCCAATGTAATAATACAAATTTGGCTTATTACGCACATAACCAACCCATTCAGGCAAATACATTTGCCTGCTTCTAACATCCCCAAACCTAGTAGACAAAATAAGCATTACTCCAAACATCACCCATGATATTACTAGAGCTATCCTGAACTTCTCCGTTTTCTCTTCGAAAATCCTACGTGCAACCTTGTGTCTTTCAGCACTTCGTTTTGCAGCTTGCTCCCTTTCCAATGTTGCTTCTCCCATGGCACGTGCTTGCTTCAACTCTTCATTAGTAACTTCCACCATGTGCTCCAATCGTCGGAATTTAGCTAACACAATAGATGTTGTTGCTGCGCCACGCGTGCAAGTATTGGTGTCCAACCATTTGAAGAACTTACATGCACGGTCATCACCCTGTACAATCAAATAAAGCACTTAAATAGCATTTCAACAAATTGGTGACTTAATGCACATAATCAATGTTTTACTAATTTTGGATGTGGTACTTACTGGTGACCAATAGCGACAACCATAAAACCTCCTACCAAAAGTATGAAGTTTCAGGGACGTCTTAAAGGTTCAATGGTCTAGGTCACACAGATGCCAACTGCTACTAGAGTAATAATTACTTGTTTCCAACATTGGTAAGAATCTACCTCTATACCAATCACCAATACAAGAATACTTGAAACATTCTATACAAATAAAATCAATGACCACTACAATCTATACAAATATTCTATACAAGCATGAATAAAGCAATCCAAATCCACAGTAATAGGTTCTCCAATCAAATTAGGCTTACATAAATAGAGAGCCATACGATTATTATAATGTTTTCTCTAACTAAAAACTTCTTAATAAATATAAATAGTTGTTGTCTTCCTCTACTAGCTTTTCTGTCCAAAAATCAAATTCTAATACACCTTTATACCAGATTGCAATAATATAACACAACAAAACAATGTCAGGAGGTTCCAAATTCAGTGGTATTGCTATAAGGAGGTTCCAAATTCCTACCCCACTTGTTGTAAAGAGGAAAATTCACATGGGTGAGGCATATAGAGAAAATGGAAACTTAGACCTTTAAAACTGAATTTTACAAAACCATGCAAATTTAATATTTTATGTTTGACAGGAATTTCAGCAACCAAAGAGAATTAGGTAACAAAATTATTAGTTTGTTTTCATGATTTTTTTTTTCTTGACTTGTTATATGGTATTTTGATAGAGTGCCCTTGGAAATTGGAGTTCGAAACTTTATGCCATATCCTTGCTTGCTTCTAGTCAAAGTGATGTTACTTAGTCTATGTCACATAGCCACTTAGTCCCACTTGAAAAGGGATGTAACCATCCATTGTAAAAGATGCCACCACTAACAACAGAGATGTTAAAGTCTATACAATCTAGAAGAACAAAATAAATGTAATCCTTGAAAACCCAAATTGCAATCCAAACCTCTAATCCAAACCTCCCAGTAGCCACAACCATGCCATTGTCAAACCCAATCACATTTGACCTACTAATACACCCTGACCCCAAAAGAATTTCCAAAACACAATTACTAGATTTAGCAATCCACACATCCACTCATATTCATGGTTTTGCTAATTGTTAATGTCAATTTTGGAAATTCAATTCAATTCAATTTAAAGACCTAGAATTGGATTTAATAAGTGATATAGAAACACAAAATCCCATAACTAATCCAAGCAAATATTTTTGATAAAAACAAAAGACAACAAACAAAAACTCAAAATTTAGCTTCAGTAACCAATTAGGTATGTCAAAAAAAAAAAAAAAAAAATATATATATATATATATATAACTATACTTTCTTTTTTCCTTTTTTGTTAGGGGTAAAATTTTACACAAACTGAATCAGATCGACTAGATACAGTCCCGAGCTATCTCAAATCAGATCGAAACAGAGCAGGGGAGATAGAGAGGCGGAAAGAAGAGCATTAGAGAAAAATACCTGCTTTGTTGTGGGCATGCGTCAATGTGGGAGGTGAGAGGTGAGACACGGTGACTCTTTCAGTGGGAGAAGTAAAGAAGAAGATGGACTTCCATGGTGACTCAGTGGGAGAAGTAAAGTAAAAGAAGATTTTTTGTAAATGAGACACGGGTAGCAACAGTAGGCTACACTGGGTAGTGTCAGTGGTGGGGTCCACGGTTTTTGCAAAAAGTTGTAGAGATATGTAACTGAGTTATGAGTCCAAACAGGTGTTTTGCAATTTTTGAGTGAATGTGAGGTTTGAGTAGGGAGTTATGAGTTTTGGGTATGAGTTATGGGTTTTGAAAACTGAGCCATCTCTAAACCAAACGGGCTCTTATTGTCTCTAACGTTGAATAGTTGTCATTCAAGAGTTTGAAAGATCTGATTTGGATGTCAAAATTCTAAGTAGTGGGTTAATGAATAATAAGCAAATTATTGATGATGTCCTAATTTTACGATTTGGGTAATATAACCACATTCCAGGAGAAATATATTTCGACTACTCTGTTTATGAAGTATTTCCTTCCACAAATTATGCTATAAAAGAAACTGCAACTCCTACTTTTGTTGGTCTTGACAAAATTTAATTCCAATCTATTTTGTTGAAAAATGCTTTTAAATATATTACTACAAGACAAAATATATTTTCACTTTATTTTGTTGAATATGCTTTTAAATTTATCACGACAAGGTAAAATAAAAATAAGAACACTTGAAAATTGAAGTGGATGAGGTCTACATACAATTACAACTTTGAAAAGGATGGAAAAATTATGCATAGTGAACTGCATACACATACTGCGTATATTGTCAAAAATATTTCTCATTTTGATAGCATGAATAAATAAATAAGGAGAGAGAAATCAATGGTTGTAATAAATAAGAAAAAAAACACCCTAAAATAAATTTTGCTGATGTGGTAGTTGACTATTTTTAACCATTAGATCTCATAGAAATCAATGGTCTAAAAAAAATGTAACTTCTTTGGAGTTACACCAAGCGTAACTTGAACCCATCTCTCTCTATATATAGATGACTTATAAATTTAAATTGTTTTTAGTTATACAAAAAAAAGGCTCATAAATATAAAATCATTCAAACTCTCTCTTCCTCTAATTTTATATATAGCGTAGATATATGATTATGTTTTTTTATGATTTATTTATATTGGATTCCTCATTTTGTACACTAAATTAACTTATTTGACACAAAAATAAAAATTTTTGATTAGATGGGACACACACACACACACATATAGATGACTTATAAACTTTATGTGTGTGTGTATATATATATATATATATATACAGAGAGAGAGAGAGAGAGAGATGACTTATAAACTTGAATTGTTTTTAGTTCTATATAAAAAAAAGGCTTATAAATATAAAATCATTCAAAAATTATGTATTTTATGGTTCACTTATATTTGACTCATTGTTTTTTACACTAAATTAACTCATTTGGTATAAAAATTAATAGATTTAGATTAAATGGGACACATGTTGCAAAAATAAACTCTAATTGAAATCTAATTTTTACATTGAATTAACTCAAATCACAAAAATTTAAAAACTTATATTAGATAGGACACGTAACGCAAAATTAAACTCTAATTGAATTTCAATTTGAAATCTAATTGGATTTTCTCTCTACTTTACCTATTATTATATATATAGATGACTTATAAACTTGATATATATATATATATATAGAGAGAGAGAGAGAGAGAGAGAGAGAGAGAGAGAGAGAGAGAGAGAGAGAGAGAGAGAGGACTTATAAACTTGAATTATTTTTAGTTCTATAAAAAAAGGCTCATAAATATAAAATCATTCAAAAATTATGTATTTTATGGTTTACTTATATTGGACTCATCATTTTTTACGCTAAAATTAACTCATTTGGTATAAAAATTAATAAACTTAGATTAAATGGGACACATGTCGCAAAATTAAACTCTAATTGAAATCTAATTTTTACATTGAATTAACTCACTTGACACAAAAATTTAAAAATTTATATTAGATGGGACATGTGGCGCAAAAGTAATACACATTCTTAATATCATCATTATAATTTATATAACATAACATGCCAAATATGATAAAATAAATGGAAAAAAAAAAAAAAAACATATTAGTAATAAAGAAAGAAGAAAACATGTGTAAAGTGAATTAGGACAAAATGGGCAAATGTCCTTTTCACGCAAATTAAACAGCATTTTGCCCTCTTTTCCAAACTAATTAGGAAAATGCCCTTTTTTTGAAATATTGTTTAATTTGCATGAAAAGGGCATTTGCCCATTTTGGCCAAGTGAATTAAAAAACAAATTCTTGGTAAAAAAAAAAGTAAATAAAAAAGAAACATATCATCGGTGGGCTAAGCAACAAAAAAGAAAAAGAAAAAGTTCAAAAATAAATAAATAAAGTTTTGTTTGCATTCCAGGCGAAATCATCATATTGGCCATAATTTAGTGGGTTGGACTAGAATGGTTCAAAATTTAGGCGGAAGTGGAATAGGGGGGGAGGGGGGGTGATTTGTATTGGTTAGCTAACCGAAATAAAATTTTTTGTAGAATAAAGTTTAGTTACAAAATTAGTTGTAACCTTAAATTACAACCTTATTCAATATCTTTTTATTAGAGATGAATTTTGATAAATTCACCATTGGATTATGTTTTCTTCTTTTATCCTCTATACTTGCGAAATTTCTAAAAAATTAAAAATCAATAGCTATGTCATCAATAAATTGTTTGAATTGCAAGTTTTTATAGTTTAAAATTATGCATAAAATATAAACTTATAAATTATATGATAAATAATATCCGCTTGACATAAAATTTGACATGTTTATTAAGAGTGTAAAGAATATGCAATTCAACAGTTAGATTTTCAAAATATGTGGTAATGTTCATTTTGTTGAGTGTAATTAAACTTTTTCCTTGTTTGTCCAATATTCCAATTGGTCTAAAATAGATTGGAAAAGGTTTGGCTCCACACTTGGGCTTCAAGCCTCCAACCACCAATAAAAAGATGCATATACCTTGTTATATGCAATGCAAATGACAAGTACAAATGTTATTTTTCTATTGGTGGTTAGAGCCCAAGACTCTAAATATGTTTGAAGTCAAACTTTGTCCAAATAGGACAACAATGTTTAAATACACAACTAGAAGGGAAAAAGCCTTAACTTACTTTGCATTAGTAGATAATTATATTATATTTATGAGAAATATTCTGAAATATCCACACTAATTTTGTATGATATCTCTAACAGTGAACCTTTTTTTTTTTTTTTTGAGAGAACTCTAACAGTGGACCTCATATAGAAGGTGAATATTGATAATTGCCTTATTTAGTATATTTTATTGTTGGTTTTCCTTTTTAATCACTTTAAATAGTAAAAATGACATACATAACTACATCACATTCATCGGCAATTCATCACCATTTTTTTTAATTATTTTCAACGGTAACAATGTTATACATATCAATAATTTTACTTACATTCACTAGTAACTCATATTGTCGGTTTAGTTACAAAATTAATTGAAACCTTAATCTACAAACTTACTTAATATTTTTTTATTATAGGTGAATTTTGACGAAACTACCATTGGATTACATCTTCTTCTTATATCGTCTATACTTGCAAAATTTTAAGAAAATTAAAGATCAATAGTTATGTTATCAATAAATTTTTTAAATTGCAAGTTTTTGTAATTTAGAATTATGCACAAAATATAAGTTTATAGATCATATAGTAAATAATATCCGATTGACACAAAAGTTAACATGTGAATTAAGAGTGTAAAAAATATGTAATTCAACGGTTAGATTTTCAAAATATGTTGTAATATTTATTTTATTGAATAAGTTTGTAACCTTAAGTTAAGATACAACTAATTTTGTAGTTAAATTTTGTTCTATTACAATAAACAATAACTAGAAACAAGGTCACTATCAAAAAAAAATTTCCATGTTATTATGTGACGAGGTCATATAATATAAGATAGCTATGTCGAATAGGATGGTAGAATTTTTCATATTGTTTGCTAATAGATTTCTTTTTATATATATATATATATATATATTATTTTTCTAGTTTTTGGCCACTTTGGACTAACAATTTCGGTCATGTCATATTGAGTAGTAACTTACTAATTTTCTTGCTTTTTTTTTTTTGCTTTTTATTTATTTATTTTTATTTAAAGTTTTTTTTTTTAGAAGAATTTTTATTTAAAGTTGGTTTATGACAAGATTGTATAATATTACGCATGCATCAAATTAGCCGCGTGCTAACCCCCCCACCCCTCCACCATTTTTCAATTGAAAGTTTTTGGTAATTTTTGTTAGATAATAACTTTGTGAGACATCTAAAAATTAATAACTTATGTCACGTTAAATAGTAACTTTACAATATTAATTCTTGTTAATATGTTAACTGTAACAATGTTCCGTATTCCGTAAGACAACCATATCAAATTTGATAGTAGTTTATGCAACGTCGTGGGCTAACATTTTCTTTGATTTTGTGGTTACTTTTTGTTTATATTATCGTATGTTAAATCTTTTTTTTTCCCTTCAAATTTTATGATCACTTTGGTGCAATAAAAAACAATGTCACAAATGAGAGTGACTTCGTCCCATTTTATGGTAACTTATGTCACATTGATCGTTAACTCTACAGTTTTATAGCATTTCTAAATTTGTTTTTAATGTTAGGCTATGGTAGGGTCTCAATAGGACAACTACAAAAAATATTATGGTAGGTTCAGATATGTTGCATACTATTTTTTTTTCCCCTATTTTTGGTCACTTTTGGCAAACAGTAACAAGGTAGCATATGATAGGAACTTTGTTGTATCTAATAATTACTTACTTCACATTTTTTTTTTTTTTTTTGAGAAAGAACTTATTTCACATTGATCGTGATCGGTAACTTCGCACTTTGATGGTAGCTATATATATATATATATATAGAGAGAGAGAGAGAGAGAGAGAGAGGGGGGGGGGGGGGGAGGGGGGTATATATTCATTTTAGACTATGATGGGGTCACAAACTGACAAAAGTGATATTATAACATATATAATCTTTTTTGTTCAAGTTAGACTATGTTAGTTATATATAAGAAGATTGTATGAGCATCAAATCCAATCGCATACTTTGGCACATCGCAAGATAACGGTCACTTTGAGCAGTTAGTTTAGGATTACAAATGGCTATAACTTTTCATTAAAAAAAAAAAAAAAAACCCAAATGGCTATAACTTTGTCATATTGCTAGGAAATCTCGCCGCATTGATCAAAAACTTCACATGCTTCTACCCTTTTATTTTCATCTTTTCACTTCATGTTAGTCTTTATTTTGAGTTACATAAGACAATGACTCCATGTTAGTCTTCATTATGAGTTGCATAAGACAATGACTCCGTCAAATCCAATGATAGGTTATGCCAAACTGCATGGTAACCCTTCTCTCTTGTTCCACCACCCCCGGCCCCACCCCTCGCCCCAAATACTCTTATCACTTTGGATAGATAATTATAGGGTAATAAGTACCTTTGTTACACTGAACAAAGTTTATCTCTAAACTAGTTTGGAAAGAAATTATTCAAATTTTTCATATTTCTCTTTTTTGGGTGTAAATTTTGAAAATATAATCGTTAAATTTCATGTTCCTTATGTTCTTAACATGCATATCAAATTTTGTTCAAATCGGATGTTATTTACTATTCGATCAATAGATTTATTTTTTATACACAATTTTAGATCACAAAAACTTGAAATTTTAACATTTGTTTGATGAAATAGCAATTGATCTTTGGTCTTCTTGAAATTTTGCAAGCATGAATGATATAATAAGAACATGTAATTAAATGATTAGATTTTCAAAATTCACACTGAATATAAAAATATATGATGAGTTTGAAGGATTTTTTTCCAAACTAGTTTAAAAAGAAACTTTATTCTACTGCTCTCACCTCACCTCATATTGAGCAAAGCCAGTAACTTGTTGATTTGTAAGAATTTTTAAAATAGTTTATTTATTTACTTTTTTATGTTAGAGTATGATAATGTCACATATGATGGCATTGATAGACTTAAGAACTAACATCCCTAACTTGTTGTAAGTAAAGATTAAGAACCACCCATGATTTACTATCTTAACAAGTTTTACTGTAAGATTAAGAATGTAGGGGCCTTTTTTGTATTTGGGCTGGGTTGCCTCCTGCGGTGATGGGCTCGAATGTTCTTTCTGAGTAGGGAAGTTGAGACCGGCCCAACTGTAACTCACTTTGGGCTGGCTTGGCACAAACTTAGCCTTGTCTGCTAGGAACACCCTTACGGCAAGCAGAGCTATTACAATAAGATTACGGCAGGCAGATATAATGACAATAACAAGAAAAACAGAGTGCAGTAGCTTTCAATAATAATAAAGACCGAATATCACAGTAGTAATAGTAGTAATAATAATAATGGCTTTTAAAAGAAAGAACAATGGGTTGAACAATGATGGAAGTTTAATAAAAAATAAACATCAAACCAAAACCGAGTCTGTAATGGCAACCGTTCAAAGAGGAAGAACGCTTCCTCTCAATGAAACTAACCTCCTAGGAGAATATCCTGCTGTGGGGATTAATGACTTTGAGGGAATCGGACCTAAATAATGGATGCCTGAAGAAAGTTTTTACTGCTTAATTATTCTTTAGAGAGTGGGATTTTGAGGGGGAGAGGAAAGAAAAGATCTATTGGTGCATGCCCATTATCCTCACAACTTGTTTTCTTATCTTTCCTTCTTTTCTTTTTCTTTTTCTCTTAGTTTTCTTTCTATGTTTTTTCTTCCTTTGTTTTTCGGTCCCTTTTATAGGGCACGGCAAGGCTCCTTTTATAGGGCCTGCCGTGGTTGTTTTTTACTATTTCACCCCTTAACGGCTTTTGTCTGGTCTGGGCATGCTTGCCGACCACCGTCTGTACATTACTTACCCTCGCTAGACAAAAACAGGTTGGTGTTGTTCCTGTCCGCCATGGCACTGTCCTCTACCGTGGCTTAAATGCTCTCTCTCTCTCTCTTCCTATGGCGTGCACCCAGCGTTCTCTCTCCAACCTTACCTCTTTTGGGCGGTCTGTCATCCCAGCAGGACGTACCTCCCAAAAGGGTTTGGATAGGGAACGCAAAATAAATCTTTTCCCCCCTCCCCACCACCAAACCGCACCCCCCTTTACCTCTTTCCATTGACCCGTGGCCCTACCACGACCCATATTGGCTGGGTACAGGTTGGTGGCACTTGGGCTTTGCGCATGCTTTCCTGTTACGTACGTTTGAAAAAACCGCCTGCGGCCCATGTGTTTGTTGTGCTCTAGAGCTTTGCTTGCATTCGTCTGCCATACTTCTTCGTTCTTTCATGTGGGCCATCCTGTACTTTCATTGCTTTCTTTTGGGATTGAGCTTTTCTTAATACTGGGTTTCACATCTCTCTTGGCCCATTTCTTGGTTTATATTCATGTCTTGTTTCATTACTTGGCATTTCCCGCCATGATGATATGTTCCTGCTAGGCCTCTTTCAAGCCTGCCGTTCCATTCTTTCCCTCAGTGACTCAAGGGAGTCTACTGGTGTTCTTACTCATGGGCTCTATTGTCCCTTTCTTTTTTTTTTCCCTTTGAGCCTGCGGCCCTTTTACTTTCCTTGGGCTTCCTCGGTCCGTTTACTGACTTTGCTTTCCCATGGGCTTTTACTAATTTGATTGGGCTTCCCAGGCCCAATCTCCTCATACTCATCCTTAGGGTTCATGGGCTTGCCATCAACCCTTACTTTCTTTGTTTACATTGCCTTGGGCCTGCCGCGGCCCATTCTTGCTTTTTCATACCATACATTGCCCATGGGTGTCATTTCTCTCTTTCCGGGCCCTTTGGGCCCATTTGCTTTCTCAAGACCCATTTATTCATGTTATGAGCCTGTGTTCCATTCTTCCTGCCGCTTGGGCCTAATAGTCTCATTTTGTGCCTGCTACTCTTATTGCCTGCTTTGCTGGGTTGGGCTGGCTTTACAAAAATGACCCTCAACAGTTAGCCCCCTGAACATATGGAGCGTTCTTGCGGTTCATATGTGAATGAAGGACTTTTTTGTCTTTTTCCACTTTTTCTTTTCCTTCGCGGGCTTTTTGAAACCACGAACTTGTTCCTGCATATATATATATTTTCTTGCCGTGAACAGTGACAACTCTTCGAATTTCCCAAAATGGTAGTTGCTTTAAAACATAACTGCTGCCTCATTAATTTCATTCTTTTCTCAATGGCTGACCAGTCACCTCCCTTCACGCCGGCCTTAATAACTCAGGTATTTAAGAGAAGAATCCTTTTCAACGCAGACACAAACTTCTTTTATTTCAAAATATTTTTCTTTCCCTATCATTATCTTCTTCCCGAACATCCATTCCTTTCTTGCTCCGTTCAAATCCTCACGCCATGGCACCAGTGAAAACTCATGCTTCTTCTCGTCGTAAAGGGAAAAGCGTCACCGTGGACCCTCCAGTGGAACAAAAAGTAGAAGAAGAGGATGTGCGCTCTGATTCGGACCGTTCCGAGGAGGAGGAAGCGCAGCGCGACCCAGACAGCGAGTGCGCCCCTCTGATTGATCCTTGGTACAGTCTTAGTCCTTACTTTCCTAAGGCTTTTGGGGATTATGTGCCGCTACCGCCGGGCCGTGTGTGGCTCGTTCTTTGCTGGCGAAACCCTAATGTTTCTTGGGCTCCGGTGTCTTCCTCCATCTCCGATTTGGTCATTAGTCAAGGCGTCGCCCTCCCTGTACCTATTCACTTTGAGTTTGGGTCTGGCACCGCCTTGGGTTGGAAAGAGTGGGTTGATAGCGAATTATCGGATACATATTTCATGAGTTTGCTTCAGCAGGCCGGTGTTCTAAAGGCCGTCGTTCTTTCCCGAAGCCTTTCCAACTTCCGAGACCTCTACAATCTTCGCCATTTAGTTTACCGATGGTGTTCCACCACTCACACATTCTTCTTTTCTTGCGGTGAAGTCATGGTTACTCTTGAGGACGTGGCTAATCAGCTTCTTTTGCCTATCCTTGGGGATGCTGATCCTGCCGCTATTGAGCTTTCCCCAGAAGAAGAAGAACATTGAAGCGGAGTTGAAGAAGAGGATGGCTGGAAATGCTAAGCTGTCTTATTGGGTTAGTTCTTCTTCCAAGTTTTCTGCTGTTGCTCGTCATGCTGCCTTTATTGCTTTTTGGCTTTTGAAGTTTGTCTTTGGGTCCCATCTCCATTATGCCATAAAGCCGTTGTATTTTCGTTTGGCCATTAAAATATCTGTTGGGGTGAGTCTGCCGCTAGCCTCTATGTTCTTGGGACATTTATATGTGCAATTGGACATCCTGCGGAGTGATGAGAGTCAGGCTGGTTCCTGCCACATTGTTGCTTCTTTTGCACACAGCACTATTCTGCAGCAGTTGTTGTTTGAGCGTTGTGCTCAATATTTGGCGAAGTGTAGGCCCGTCAGATTTGCTAAGGAGAAGTACCAATCTTGTCCGCGGGTCATTATTGATTTTTGTGGCAGGTTTGAGCTTGATTTTCCTTTGGCTTTTCGTTGGTTCGGTTTGAAGCCCATCGATTATTCTGTCGTTGAGTCCTTTGATGAGGGTGTTGGTTTTTCTTGGAGAGCTTATAGACAGTTGCGTCCTGGTTACACTTATGCTGATTCGGTAATGGGTCTGTTTGTTGATATCGTTGGTACTACTACACCACTAGCTAGCTTTGATGAGACGGGTATCACATATTTGGCTGCCACTAATCTTGGGTGGCTGCCCTATTTGGCAGATGAGGGTGTCAGGTTTGTTCATTACCCTGCCAACCGAGTGAGGAGATAGTTTGGCCTGGATTAGGATATCCCTGATGACCGCTCCTTCCTCACAGAGTCTCCTACTTCGGCTAGGCCCTTTCTGCGGCATATAACTTTTGACTTTTGGAGAGAGCGTTTTAGTGCAGTCACAGTTGCTGGTTCTTCGAGGGAAGGTATTTGCACTGCTACTATGCACCTCTATTGGCAACATGTCATGAATTCGTTTGATGCAGAGTTGGTTGGTGGTCGCAGTTTCTCTTTCATTCCTCCTGAGGGACTTAGTATGGTTATCTCTCCCAATCCTCGGTTGCTCCTCCCTTCTAAGTTCGTGTTGGCCTATGCCTAGAAACAGAACCGATTTGCCATCTTCAAGTGGAACGAGGAGAAAAGGGGATGGTTTTGGCACACAGGTGATTACCCCTCAGTTGGGAAAAGAAAGTCAAAGTTGTAAACATTCCTGCGTCGGCCAAGAAAGTTCCTGCCAAGCTTAAATCTGTCAGCAAGTCCAAGTCTGCTACTCCTCAGCCTCCTGCAAGTGCTACTCCTACCAGCAGAACACGAGGCAGTAAAAGGAAGACAACTCCCCATCCTGTGTTTGCTGCTCAGCGAAGAGTAAGTTTCTAAAAACCTTTTCTTGCTTTTGTCTTCCAAGTACACATATACATATATATACTTCTTCCTTTTTTTTGACTCATTCTGAATCCTGGCTGACTTTTTCCTTGCCTCCTTTTCTTATCTCTTTTTGCTTTTACAATCTAAGCAGAAGGAGGATACGTCAGCCGCCCGTCCTATTATGCTTGAGGAACCTGAATCAGAGGTATGTTTCTTCTTGCTCCTGCACTTGTCCAATCTGCTACATTTTTGTCTTTGGTTGCTTCATTTGCTCAAAGAATTAATTCGGTCTTTACACCCTTTTTTTTGTTTTGTCCTTTAGGATGAGCCTGAGCCTCTTTCCATATATCGCCCTACGGCCGAGGAGCTTTCTGCCTCTATGGGCACTCCTACGGGGGGCACTTTTGGTGGGGTCGAATTTGTAGCACCTGTTCCTTCTGCAGCCACTACCTCTCCTACTGGACCGGTACCCATGGATGAGGGTACTCATATTAGGGAGGTCAGTGAGGCTACCCCCACTCTTGCCATGACACCTTCTGTTTAAAGGGAAACCACCCCTCCTGCTGTTGCTGAAGTCGAGGTTACTCCTGCTACACCTCTCATCATTTCTACTGGTGACCCTTTTGCTGCTTTCTCTCAGGCAGTGCAGGGCATTTCTTCTTTGGTAGTTACTCCCTCCTCTATCCCTGTTTCTGCCACACGTGGGTCTCGTGCTGAATTGTCCTTCGAGGAGTCTAAGGAGGTCTTTGAGGATCCTGAGGATGAGCCTGGCTTGGGGAGGAGGATTTCTGAATCTGAGGAAGAGGATAGTGTTCCACCCGAGGCAATGGGTATGTGTTTTCTTCCTTAACCCTTTTTCTTCTTTCTCCGTTATGTTTTAGTCTTTTCTCTTTTTATTTGCAGGTCTATTTCCCTGTTTGCAAAGACCTTTGGGGAGTTAGGCATTTCAGCAGACGTGGGGGTGTCTGCGACAGATTCTCCTGCCATGCCCACAACACTCATTCCTGCCACATCTCTCATACTGGTCTCCGCCATATTTACAGCGTCTGTTTCTGCAGTCCCTTCTGTTCCTGCCTTTGCTTTCCCCACAGCCCCTGTTACTGCTAGCTCTGGTAAGTTTTATTTCTTATTTCTTTTACTTCTTCTCCGTGAGCTTCTCTTCCTTTTATTCTCACCAAGGTTCCTCATTTTGACCTTTGCGTTCTTTGACAGGTCCACCTCCTTCAGTGCCTTCTCACTTTGAGGTGGGCAGTAGCTCTGCCACTCTTCCAGATCCTGCGAGCGAGGCTGCGGCCTTCTTTGTGCGTTTTGATCAGTCCGAGGTCAATGACCTTGATCCTGCTTCTTTCTGGGGCTCTGGACCCCCTTACATAGATTTTCATGGCTTCAGAGTTCCTGCAGATTATGCTCCTCATTTGGTGATGATTTATGACAGTCGTGGAGACTTTATGTAGGAATTCCGACTTGGCCGATCAGTCAGAGAGCATTTCTTAAGAATGTTAGGCAGCGTGCTGAACGACATCGAGCACAACTTTGTGGATACTGTCTCTATCGAGAGGATCCTGCAATGGAGGGCAGCAGTACAGGAGCTTATCAGCGTTGGCTTTGTAGTGGAGTTTGTCTTGGATCACCTTCGAGAGATTGCTCGAGCAGTTTTCATGAGGAAAGTTCAGCCTACCGTTGATGCTATTAACTCTCGCCTTGCAGTTTTGAGAAAGAAAGTGGCAGATTTGGAGGGCCTTCGAGAGCGTCTTCTTTCCGGTGTAGGAGGACTTGGTCGTTTTGGGGATCAGTCACTTATTTCCGGACTTTATTGATGATGATGTAGTTTCTCCCCTGTTTTGTTGTTTTTTTTTTCTTTTGCCTTATTACTCTGTCCAGTACATTATGCTTTCTATAGCACCTATTTGGGCTTGCTTGCTACAGTTTGGGTTTTGTAATTTAACTTTATGATGCTACACTTATGATGCTATACTTTGCTACTTTTTTGCTATGATATATGATAACAAATACTTCGTGCTTTTCATTGCAAGAAAGCAAGTTACAAAAATTTGATTTATGACTTAGTCATCTTTGAAGAATAAAGAACAGAGCAAAAGAAAAAACATGATAGCTTTTGACAAAACAAAAAAGGGTAAGGGATAATCACATTGCTTTTCTCCCTAGGCGTAGTAGCGTTTCAGCCATTTCCCGTTGATGGGATCCATTAAGTCCTTTCCATTCATCTGAGTCAAGTGGTAATATCCACTTGGATGCGCTTCTCTTATCACAAAGGGTCCCTCCCACTTCGGTGCAAACTTTGATGGTCCAGCCAGGCCTCTCCTAACGTAGTCTGCCACCTTTAGCACCAGTTGTCCTTCTGCAAATATTCTTTCTTTAGTCATCTTGCCGTAAGCCTCAGTCATTTTTTTGCCTGTATCGGCGGCTGTGTTCTTAAGCCTTTTCTCTTTTTTCATCAAGTCCTTCCAAGTCCTCGCACCTTTCTGCCGCAAAGACCTCTTCATCGTTCTCCTTTTCTTGCATTTGCATGACTCTCAGGGATGGGGTCATCTTTTCTGCTGGGCTCACCACTTCAGTTCCGTAGACCAAGGAAAAAGGTGAAAAACCTGTGGCTGACTTAGGTGAGCTCCTGTAAGCCCAAAGAGCGTCTGGTAAATGCGTTGCCCATCCTCCCGTATATTCTTGGCTTATTTTACTAATAATTTTTATGAGAGTTTTGTTCGCTGCCTCCGCTTGCCCATTTCCTTGAGGGTAATATGGCGATGACCGGTGATGTTTGATTTGATAAAACTCTAGCATTCTCCTCACCTTGCTATTGACAAAAGGGGTGCCGTTGTCACTAATGATCCTGTGAGGAACCCCAAACCTTACGATTATGTTTTCCTTGATAAAGTTTGCCACTGCCCCTCCTGTGGCTTTTCGAAGCGGCACTGCCTCTGCCCACTTAGTAAAGTATTCTGTAGCCACTAATATCCATATGTATCCTCGCGACGGCAGATTCACCGGTCCAACTAAATCAAGCCCCCAAGTATGGAACGGCCATGGTGTGACCATGCTATGCAAGCTCTGTGGATGAGTGTGAATCAAGTTGGCTTGTACTTGGCAACTGTGACATTTTTTCACAAATTCTGCCGTGTCCCTTTTCATGGTGGGCCAGTAATAGCCCATTTGCAGCAGGCAACTGTAAAGCTTTTTCTTCCCCTGGTGTTCCCCACACTCTCCTGAATGTATTTCTTTTATCAGTTCTCTTGCCTCCTCAGGGCCTAGACACCTCAAGGGGTTTCCATCATACCCTTTTTTTAAAAGGGTCATATTATGCAAGAAGTAGCGCGTTGCTAGCCTCCTGAACTTATATTTTTCGCTGTGCTTCTGCGGTAAGATGCCTTCTGTCAAGTATTGTATACATGGGTTTCTCCAATCCTCACTGACGAACGCAGCATAACTTTCTTCTTTGTCTGCCACAAGTTGGCAGTTCTTACACTGGGTTTGGACTTGGTCTGCATCTTTGCTCATGGTTGGCCAATAAAAGCCCGCCCTTTGAAGTCTGCGGTAAAGGCTAACTTCTCCGCAAGATCCGCAAGTCTTTTCATGTACTTCCTTCAACTTTCTCTGGGCCTCCTTTTGCCCCACACATCTGGACAAGATTCCGCCTGGCATCCTGCAGTATAGCTCTCCCTTCATTCGGGTGTAGTCTTTGAGTACTTTTAGTTCCATGACTTCCTCTCCTTCCGTCAAAACTTCCTTCATGGGTATCCGCCAATCCCCATTGCAGTGTTCCTCTTGGAACCTTTCTTTTAATATTTCAATTATGGATTCTTCCCTTTTGCTAACTTCCACTCTGGTGCTTTCCCCTTCAAACATTACCTGCGAACCTAGTGCGGCCAATGCATCGGCAAACCGATTCTCGTTTCTTGGGGTATGTCCTATTTCGAAAGTTAAGAACTTTTCTTCCATCTTCTGAGCCATTGCTCTGTATGGTGCGAGACTGGGTTCTTTTAGGGAAAAACTTCCTTTGGTCTAGTAGACTACCAAGTTGGAATCTCCTAATACCTTCAAATGTTTGACTTCTATCTCAAGAGCTGTGGCCAGCCCAGTTAAGTAAGCTTCATATTCTGCTATATTGTTTGAGCAAGGGAACTCCAGCTTGAATGATAGTGCTACTGCTTTATCTTCTTCATGATACAAAACTACCCCAACCCCTCCAGACTGGGCGGTAGAAGATCCGTCAAATTTCATTACCCACTGTTCTCTGAGTTCTTCTGCCATGGCTACTTCTCCTGGAACTTCGTTGTCTAGCGAAAATTCTTCCTCCCCTGGAAATTGTGCCAATAAATCTGCTATAGCCTGGCTTTTCACTGCTCTGGGCGCCTCCATTCTTAAGTCATACTGTGATAGTTGTAATAACCATTGTGATATCTTGCCGGAAAGGATTGGCTGCTGTAATAAAGTTTTGATGCCATGGGACTTAGTCATCAGCCATATTTCATAGGCCAAGAAGTAATGACGTAATCTTTGGGAGGCATAAACAATAGCTAAACAGGCCCTTTCTGCCCTCGGATAACGAGTTTCTGCGTCTTTCAGGGTGCGGCTGATGTAATATATTGGTTGCTCGGTGCCACCTTCATCTTCTTGGGCAATTAAGGTACCGATGGCATATGAATTGGTAGCCATATAAAGCAGTAATAGCTTTTTGTGTATTGGGGCTTGCACTGTAGGGAGGTTCATCATGATCTGCTGCAGCCTTTTGAAGGCCGCCTGTTGCATTTCTCCCCATGCAAAACTTTTCCCTTTCCTTAATAGCTTGGTAAAGGCCGAAGTGATTGATGCCAACCCGGGGATGAATCTTCGGATATATGAGACTTTCCCCAAGAAACTTTTCAGTTCTTTTACCGTGGTTGGAGGTCTCATAGTTGCAATGGCGGTAGCCTTCGCTGGGTCAACATCTATCCCCCTGCTGTGCACTAGGAAACCTAGGAACTTCCCTGAGGACACACCAAACACACATTTGAGGGGATTCATTCTCAACTTAAAGGCCCTGCACCTTTCGAATACCTTTTTTAGCACATGGAAATGTTCTTCTCTCTTTCTTGACTTAACTACTATGTCATCCACATAGTCTTCTAACTCCTGATGCATCATATCGTGAAATATAGCCATCATTGCCCATTGATACGTTGCACCTGCATTTTTCAACCCGAAGGGCATCACGGTGTAGTGAAAGTTTCCCATGGGTGTTCTGAAAGCGGTTTTCTCCGCATCTTTTGATGCCATCCTGATCTGGTTGTATCCGCTGAAGCCATCCATGAATGAGAACATGGCGCTTCCTGCCGCGGAATCTGTCAATAAGTCCATATTGGGCAATGGAAATTCGTCTTTCGGGCATGCTTTGTTGAGATCCCTGAAATCTACGCAACACCTGATCTGGCCATTCTTCTTCTTCACTGGCGCTATGTTGGATAGCCAGCGAGGATGTTGAATAAGCTTAACGAATCCTGCGGCTAGCAGTTTCTGTACTTCTTTGACTATCTGTCCTTCAATTTCTGTGTGAAATATTCTGGCAGGCTGAGCTACTGGCCTGGCCTGCGGGTCCATATTTAACGTATGTGCTACTAACCCAGGGTCTAACCCTGGCATTTCACTGTAGTCCCATGCAAACACGTCTTTGAACTCTTTTAGCAACAGTACCAATTCCTTTTTCTCATCTTTTGTCAAACTTGCACAAATTGAGATGGGTCTCGACCCTTGTGAGACGGACCCTAGGTCAACTTCCTCCATTTCCTCTTCTGCCATGACCTGCACTTCTTTTTCGGCTACAACTCTTTCATACTCCTTTTCGTTACTTCCTTCTTCTGGACTTTCCTAGGCTCTGTAGCACGTCAAACCCTCATGTTGTTTCTCTTGGGTGGGGCCCGTCTGGGTTTCAATTGTGGGCCCCACATGCCTTTATAATTTGTAAATGATTCTGCCATCAGAGCCTCTGACTCTAATGCATTGGGGTGTGTCTTCAAATCCTGCGGCGGGCGTCTCTTTCCTTCGTCTCTTTCTTGCCAATAACTCCCTTAGATCGGGTTCTGGGTCATTCTGGACATCTTCCCATCTAGGCACGAAAGTACCTAGCGGCCTTGACATTGAACTCTCCCCAGAGGGAGCCCATTGATCGTAGAACATAGTTTCTACTAAGTGGGCTTCTGCTTGTTCGAATGGTGAGGGATTCGCGGCTACGCATATCATCCTGCCGTTCAATCTTCCTTTCACACATTGGTGATAGGTGGACGGGACTAGCCAATGTTTATGCAACCATGGCCTCCTTAGAAGCATGTGGTAGGATACTTCAGTTTTTACCACATGGAACCATGCTAAAGAGGCTATGGGACCCACTTTCAACCACAGCTGAATGTGGCCTGCTGTGTACTCGCTTCTTCCACCAAACCCTGTTACTTCTATTGGACATCCCTGAATCTTCCTTTCTGAAATTCCTGCTGCCTGCAGAGTGCTCAATGGGATGAGATTCATAGAAGCACCTGTGTCTACTAAAGCTCTCTTTATGGGGATTTGATTTATGGATGCCGCCAGGTACAAGGGTCTCCTGTGGTTCGGATACCCTACTTCCATATCTTCTTCACTAAAGGTGATTTTAGTCGACTCCTGTAAGAGAGCCCTTTCATCTGATATTTCTGCCGATAGGCATTCTACTCCTGCACCAGAGGCGATGCTCACCAAGGCCTCTGTGGCTACCTTTCTTTCCTTTGCTGAGAGTCCCAACTGATTAAACAAATTTCTGAACTTGGAACTCTACTGTAGAGTGGTAATGGCTGCCGCAGGCAAAGCCATGTTTTCTTCTTCGTCCTCTCTTGGGTTAGCACAAATTACCACTGCTGCTACACCCTTCCCTTTATGGTTTGGGAGTGGGTTTCTTTGGACTTCTTGCTGGGACAGTTCTAAAGTCCCTTCTTTTATTCTGCGGTGCACTAATCTGCGGAGCGCCTAACATTCTGCGGTAGAATGTTGGACATAATTGTGTAAACGACAAAAACGTGGGTCCCTCCTTTCTTCCTCGGTGGGCTCCCTGGCAACCTGGTTAGGTTTGAAAATTTCATTTGCTATCCATTTGTCTAGCAGTACGTCTAACTCTTTTAAGGTGCATGGTATTGGTGGGAGAGTGTCGTATTCCCTCCCCCAGTCTTCCTTCTCTGTTCTCTAGTGGATACTGCCATTGCCTGTAGGGCGCTTCTCTTGTCCGAGCTTGGTTTCACAGACTGGGCCGTCTTTCTTGCCTTCTGCAATAGCTGGATGAATTGGGAGATTTCCAAATTTTCGAGGACTGCCCTGTACTCCCTGATCATATTCGTCATGCACATTTCAACTAGCGTCCTTTCTTCGCAATGGTCATAGCAATCAAGCACTATGTCCCTGAATCTCTTGATATATTCCATCAAGTCTTTACCGTTTCTTTGTTTGGTTGCTTGCAGGGTTGCAAGCGTTACCATTTCTTCTCCATGGAAGTACTTGGTACAGAATACATCTACCATATCATCCCATGTTGGGATCGTTCCTAGCTTTAATCCAATGTACCAGGTGTAAGCCTGGTCACACAATGATTTAGAAAATTCTCGAAGACATAAGTCTTCGTCTGCGGCATAAGGGCCAAGTGTATCAATGAACTTGCTCACATGCTCAACAGCACTTCCCTTTCCACCATCGTACTGTGCGAAAGCCTTTGGTTCATACCTCTCGAGGTATGGTTTACTGAGTACCCTTAGTGGGTAGGGAGGGCTTCGTATATAGAACCTCTCCTTTGATGCCCTGGCCCTCTCCTACTCCAAGAAGGCGGCCACCTCAGCCATACTGATGAAACGTTGTTCTGCATTGTGTGGGACACCTCCTGCCGGCGTCTCTTCTTTGTCTGTTGCATGCTCCGGGTCATGCTGGCTTCCTTTTTCTTTCGTTTTGTTAGCTTTCAGCTGACGGATTTCTTCCATCATTTTCTGCTGCGAGTGTTGTAATAACTGTAAGACTTCAATGAAAATGTTGGCATTGTCGGTAGGGATTCTTGGTGGCGGTTGGGGGTCAGCCCCATTCCGTGGGCACCTTCTGCCTGGTTAGGTTGTGGTTGGCGAGGCGTTGTAGGCCTGGATTCTGCTTGTGAGGGTACAGCACTCATGTTCCAAGTTGTTCTGGACTTTGGAGGCATTTGTTTGTGTGGGCTTTCGTCCCTGTCTGTCTCTCAACTCCCTAGTGGAGTCGCCAATTTAATGTAGGGGCCTTTTTGTGTTTAGGCTAGGTTGCCTCCTGCGGTGATGGGCCCGAATGTTCTTTCTGAGTAGGGAAGTTGAGACCGGCCCAACTATAACTCACTTTGGGCCGGCTTGGCACAAACTTAGCCTTGTCTGCCAGGAACACCCTTACGGCAAGCAGAGCTATTACAATAAAATTACGGCAGGTAGATATAACGACAATAACAAGAAAAACAGAGTGCAGTAGCTTTCAATAATAATAAAGACCGAATATCACAGTAGTAATAGTAGTAATAATAATAATGGTTTTTAAAAGAAAGAACAATGGGTTGAACAATGATGGAAGTTTAATAAAAAATAAACATCAAACCAAAACAGAGTTTGTAATGGCAACCGTTCAAAGAGGAAGAACGCTTCCTCTCAATGAAACTAACCTCCTAGGAGAATATCCTGCCGTGAGGATTAATGATTTTGAGGGAATCGGACCTAAATAATGGATGCCTGAAGAAAGTTTTTACTGCTTAATTATTCCTTAGAGAGTGGGATTTTGAGGGGTAGAGGAAAGAAAAGATCTATTGGTGCATGCCCATTATCCTCACAACTTGTTTTCTTATCTTTCCTTCTTTTCTTTTTCTTTTTCTCTTAGTTTTCTTTCTATATTTTTTCTTCCTCTGTTTTTTGGTCCCTTTTACAGGGCACGGCAAAGCTCCTTTTATAGGGCTTGCCGTGGTTGTTTTTTTACCATTTCACCCCTTAACGACTTTTGTCTGGTCTGGGCATGCTTGCCGACCACTGTCTGTACACTGCTTACCCTCGCCAGACAAAAACAGGTTGGTGTTGTTCCTGTTCGCCGTGGCACTGTCCTCTGCCGTGGCTTTGTCCTCTGCCGTGGCTTAAATGCTCTCTTTCTTTCTTCCTATGGCATACACCCAACGTTCCCTTTCCAAACTTACTTCTTTTGGGTGGTCTGTCATCCCAGCAGGACGTACCTCCCAAAAGGATTTGGACAGGGAACGCAAAATAAATCTTTTCCCCCCTCCCCACCATCAAACCGCACCCCCCTTTACCTCTTTCCACTGACCTGTGGCCCCACCACGACCCATATTGGCTGGGTACAGGCTGGTGGCACTTGGGCTTTGCACATGCTTTCCTGTTACGTACGTTTGAAAAAACCGCCTGCGGCCCATGTGTTTGTTGTGCTCTGGAGTTTTGCTTCCATTCGTCTGCCATACTTCTTCGTTCTTTCATGTGGACCGTCCTGTAGTTTCACTGCTTCCCTTTGGGATTGGGCTTTTCTTAATACCGGGTTTCACATCTCTCTTGGCCCATTTCTTGGTTTATATTCATGTCTTGTTTCATTACTTGACATTTCCCGTCATGATGATATGTTCTTACTAGGCCTCTTTCAAACCTGCCGTTCCATTCTTTCCCCCAATGACTCAAGGGAGTTTACTGGTGTTCTTACTCATGGGCTCTATTGTCCCTTTCTTTTTTTCCCTTTGGGCCTGCGGCCCTTTTACTTTTCTTGGGCTTCCTCAGCTCGTTTACTGACTTTGCTTTCCCATGGGCTTTTACTAACTTGATTGGGCTTTCTCGACCCAATCTCCTCATACTCATCCTTGGGGTTCATGGGCTTGCCATCAACCCCTACTTTCTTTGTTTACATTGCCTTGGGCCTGTCGCGGCCCATTCTTGCTTTTTCATACCATACATTGCCCATGGGTGTCATTTCTCTCTTTCCGGGCCCTTTGGGCCCATTTGCTTTCTCAAGACCCATTTATTCATGTTATGGGCCTGTGTTCCATTCTTCCTGCCGCTTGGGCCTAATAGTCTCATTCTGTGCTTGCCATTCTTATTGCCTGCTTTGCTGGGTTGGGCTGGCTTTACAAAAATGACCCTCAACAAAGAACCACTCATGATTTTCTATTTTAATTAAGAACCACTCATGATTTACTACCTTAACAAGTTATGTTGAAAGTAAGATTAAGAACCACTCATTATTTACTATTTTAACAAGTTATGAAAATATTGCGAATATGTCCAATGGTGGAACCAAGATTTTAACTCTAGGGGTAAGATCAAAAGACAAGGTTGAAAGTAAAATTAATTTGAAAATTATTAATCAAAAAATTTTTTTTTTTTAGAATCAAATATTAATCAATTTTAATAACAATATATATATATATATATTACCATATGTTTATGTAACTGTATCCACGTTATGTATTGCATATCATCAAAATAAAGAAATCAAGCATAATCAAATTCATAGTTAATAACAATCAAATTAAGAGAATAATTTAAATACATAAAGTTTAAAGTTTAAACATGTAATTTGATTCCTCAAAATAAAATGAGAATATAAATCAATATGAATATGTTAAAGAATATAGCAATATACCTGTAAAGTTGTATACATGTCTCACTTCCTTGAATGCTTTTATGTAGTAGAGTACAACATTTCTTCTACTATTATTTTAAGTAGCTAAAGTCTGGAATTTATATAAAAATTCGACATCTAAAACCCACAAAACGTCAAGAGATGAAAGATAAATGTTAATGGATACTTTAGAGTTTTTAGACTTTAAGTGCTCAAATTCAATAATGTTATACAATATTTTTCAAAATAAAATTCATGATTATTGAAGTGATTGACTATGAGTGATAGAGACAAATCGATAGATCCATGAGTATCAGTCGTGTCCACCGTTCAATGTCAACTACTTTAGTAATTGTGAAATTTGCTTGTGAAAAAAAGTGTGTGCATAACATTATTGCAGCCAGAGCTTTAACTTCATTAACTAAGGATGGTAAAGAAATCTTTTCAAACATGGAGGTCATAACCTGTCCCAAATAATCCTGGATCACAACCCTAATGCCAGCTTTCTTTTCCTCCTTAAACATGACACCATCAAAATTGACTTTAAATATCGGGTGAGGAGGAGGAATCTACATAGCTCTAGATGAAAATGAAGAATAACAATGGGCAAATCATCAGGAAGGGTTTGGAGAAAGTTTGCATAAGTAGAGACTACATTGGGTAGAACTTAAGTGATTAGAAAAGATTTCTCAGACATGCGAAGAAAATAATTAAGCACAATATTCTAAAACATTCTTCTAATAAAAGAGCGTAAATTTTTTACTTCATCAAAATTGAGTCTCAAAATATTACAATAAATCACACTAAAAAACTCAAATAAATATAAAATATAAAAATACATCAAACTCACAAAATTAAATAAATTGACATCAAAATTTAGAACAAACCAAATTAAAAAAAAAAAAAAGGCTTTATAGGATTACTCTAAAGTTCTAAATTATTATTATTATTTTTGATTAGATCCAAAACTTGGACCTACTCGAACTTAATAAATTAAAAAAAAAAAAAAAACTCAACCTATAAACCATAAAAAAACTTACCCAAAACATTAGAATCCATAAGGTTTGTTGGGTTGGTGAATTCAATGCATGTCCCTATTCCCTACACCTTCTTACTTACCAAACAAGTAAAAGAAAAAAAAAAAAATCATCCAAAACAAAAAGGGTGGCAAATAATTAGCAATAGCATAGTCTGACTCTGACGCCACCCTTTCTCCTCTTCCCGCTGCTCTCGGCTCTTTTAAACATTGCCTTTTACTGTCCATCCACGTCTCGTATTTATGTATGGACTGACTATAATCAAAACCCTACCACACACTCCTTCTCTTCACTTCACTCTTCTCCTCTCTCTCTCTCTCTCGCTTTAAACGCTAATTTTGAGCTACCAAAATCAAACAACGCCCCCCCACCCCCCAAATCAAGACTCCAATTTCCCGCAGCTCAAGAATTTTCAACTTTTTTCCCTGCTGATTCCCAAAATTGATACCGACTTCTGTTTCTTACATGCAACTTTTTTTATTTTTGTGTGTGGAGATTTCTGATTGTGCACGCATAATTTAGAGAGTGGAGCAGGTACCACTGATTCTTTCCTGGATTTTGTTTTTTTCCTTTAGTTCATAATCTGAGCACAATTTCGCAATTGTGGAAAATCATATTTTTTGTGTCCTATTGTTTTAATTGTAATTGAGAATTATTATAAATAGCTATCTGTTTTGTAAATCTCTATGGATTTGGAGTAGCATGTTTAGCAAATTTCCTTCTTTCTTTCTTTTTCTCTTTTTAATGTCTGTGATGAAATTGAGCCTTCTTTATTTTCTTTGAAGTTGAAAATTGAGCCAATGCTTATTTGTGAAATTTCTTGCTCACTAATACCAAATTTGTTGTCTATTGATGTTAAAGATCTCGTTTGGCCCTTTTTATTTTTTTTATTTCTTTTATCTTCTGTTTTGGGCGGAGGCGCCAGAGATATTTTGAAATCGAAACGAAAAACACGTTAACAGGGTCTTGTTTTTCAACATATTTAAGTAATTGGTGTTTTCTGAATGCAGGTTGTGGTAATTGTTTATAGTCAATGGCTATATTAGAGGATTCCGGTGCTGGCCCCTTGTGCACGTGCAATCAAAGTAAAGTGCTAGCCGATGATAAGAAGAATGTTGCTCGATGCATTAAAAAGATTGAACCAAAGACTCCCGTGCGAGGGAGCCCGCGATTGAAGAGCTCACAAGGACGGGTTAATTCAAGGCTTAAAGAGAAATCCAATGATAAAAAGCCTTCCAATGGTAGTAAGAGAAAGAGGTTATCAGATGGCCTCAAAAGTCAAGTTAGCAAGAATGATACTAAAGTGCTTTTTGTGGAAGACATTGGATGTAGAAGTGATCTCGAGATGGGGTGTAACAATGGCCATGCTCGAGTCAATGATTCTGTAATGGTGAAAGAGGCACTAAGGGTTTTCACTACATTTTACCTTTGCTTTGTTCAGGTGATTAAATAATGTCCGTGTGTGTGTGTTATTTACGTATCTATGCATTTTACGTGTAGTAGACAAGTTGCCTTTAGATGTGTTAAAAATGCTTTTATTTCCATTGAAACTTTCTATCATTAAACAAATCTCTTTAATGCTAGCTTGCTACCATGCGAATCAAATTAAGGAAAAAAGGGAATGTTTGAAGTTGGACATGTCTTCAATAGTTTAGGATCGATAAAACTATAGAAGAAACAACACTTTTATAGGAAATGTAGTATTAGCTTCATAAATGCCCATTGTGCAATTATACAAGTAAAACAAATGATGTCGGTACTTTAACATGCCACAGTTGTTAGTTATTGTTTTTGGTCTTTTACATTAACTTCTTACTTACATTATTCAGAACTAAATGTTTTTACCATTTGAAGATAGATCATACCAAGTTGCCTTTTGTATCAGTAAGGCTTAATAATCCCTTTGCCTTCGGGCACACATAATGTAATAACTGTAAAATATTAGTACTTTGTAGGGGATTTAGTATTATAGTGCATATATTTATGTTAAATTTTATAATAACATTCTTTGATGTGATATGCTTTGGTATTTAAATGTTTGTCTTTTGATTTCAACAACAACAACAACCCAACCTTAGTCCAAATTTTTTGGGGTTGGCTATGGATCCTCAGCAAATTAGTTAGGGTTGGCTTCATGTATTCTTTGTGAGATGTTTTTCTTTTGACTAATTTACAATATAAATCCTTTGAAATTGAAACAATTAAGAATCCTGTAGTGACCCAAATATCTTTTTAATTTTTTTTAATATTTTCCTCGATTCGATTAGGCTGGAATAGATAAGTTTTGAGTTCTTACTTTTTCTACTCTAATGATTATAGTAATTAATCTTTTCCTTAGCGTGTCTATGCATGTGGATAGATGAGTAGAGATGCAAGAAGGATAAAGGCTATTCAGCTATATCTGCAAATTTCTAATACTTGTGTGCAGGGCTATGTTTTGGCTGCTTTAATAATTTGAGCAATAATCTCTTTTTACATAGCCTGTCTGTGCTTGTGCACAGGAAGAGGAGAAGAGATGCCTTAAGCCTAAGGATGATGTGCACTTTTCTAATGGTTCAGAAAATAATGTGAGAATCTTGAACTTTAACTTCTTTTTTTTCTTTTTTTTTCCCCTTACTTTTTATTGGTTTTTTTTATTAAATTTTTGGTCAATTTGCTTAGAAGTTATAGTTTTTTGCAATCCTTTTTGCTCTCTTTCACTTTTAATTCTTAATTTAACTTCATTTATTGGCAGTTTTGGAGAAACTACAGAATTGATGTTGAATTTTTTCAGTCTGTTACACTAGGCTTTAGTTCTTCTTCATTTATGTATGTGGTTTGAGGCCTTAAATTTCAATTGGCTAGCCATCTGTGAATGTCATCTTTATACAAAATATACTTGTCAGTCTGTTACACAAGGCTTTGGTGGCACTACTTTGTTTGTGCACATGGGTTGAACCTTTTTAATGTGAATAGGCTAGCCACCCTATTGATCCACCTGTTCAATTTTATCATCATGTGAGATATACTTTGTTGTTAGCGTTTATATGATTGCCAAAATTTCTGATTGAATATATATATAAATTTGTAATTACACGCACCCATTATTTTGCATCGCTTCTTGGATTCAAGGTCTTCTATAGTAATTGTGTTGCTTTAATTGTTCTTTATAATCTTCAAATTTCCATGCTAGTTCTTTTCAAGTGGCCAATTCATGCTTTCAAAATCAGATTGTGTCTGTGGCCGTACACTAAATTACTTAAGGATCAGTATATTTCTAGTGATTCTGTTCCAAAGACATATTAGAGCAGTAGATGTTGAAGTGCCTTTAAAATCAGGACTAAAACTGTATCTTGGTGATTATTGATCTTAATGGTTATTTACATTAATGCTACAAATGTTTGCAGAATGGGAATGCATATGATGATCATGCAAAGAGACTTACCAAGCGACCTGATCTGAAGGCTATTTCTGAGGCAAGTTGCTGGCTTATGTGTTACACATGTATTACTTGTACACTATGCATAGCATAGTAGAAAGTTTTCAGCCTCAGTCCCAGTGGCTTTAAATGGTCTTATTGCTAATGGTTTGATGCATAGTAACCATGGTTTAAAAATCAGGATAATGCTGAAATCATATCAGGTTATAAATATCGTATCAGGCAGAGAAGCATTTTGAACTTGCAAATAATGATAGTATGATATGCCTAGATTCATTATGAAGTCTTAATAGCTGTACAATATACAAATATCTGGTGACTTGATAAGTATTGTCAAAGATCGCTTTGACCCAAGGCTTGGAGTTATCTTAGCTTTGTCACATACTTCCTGTTTCTTTTGGTGCATGCGCACACAGTTTTTTTTTTTTTTTTTTTTTTTTCGTTAGTGCATGTTACAAAGACACCAGTGGGTTTTGAAGTGATGACCTTAGCCTCCACCATTCTTATTGGTGGAGGACTCATTAGCGGGTACACATGCATTTTGATACTGGTGATGTTTGAAAATTAATGTAGAGAAGAAAAGGGAAAATTTTATTTGTGAATATTTGCATACATAAGACACAAGCATGCTCCTTACATTTTATTGTGTCTTGTAACATTATTAGGATTTTTTACGTATGATATTGCATAATAGTAAATATAATGCCATTAAGTTTTGTTTTGCATGTGGACACACTCATATTGATCAATTTTTGCATATCTTTATTTTAATACTAGGTTAATGTTTCATAGCAGTAAATTATTGCTATAAAAATAAAATTGAAGCTGGCTAATAACTTTGATTTCTTTCCTATATGTGAACATTTATGGTAACTTTGATTTTCTGCAGTGTAGAGTAACTCTGATCTATTTTGTCACTCCATTTCCTTACGTTTGCTCTGTGTATTATGGCAGATGGTGAGGTCAAATAAAATTTTGTACCGCAAAAAAATAGGTCATCTACCAGGTTTGTGAAATCAGATGTCTGTTGTGGTGTAGATATTTGCTATCTGGTCTTTTATGAATTACATTAATAGTTTAATGGCTTCTCGAAGCATTTTAAAACCATTTTATTATTACTTTTCATAATGCAGGTATTAACGTTGGGCAACAATTCCTTTCACGGGCTGAAATGGTGGCTGTAGGTCTTCATGGAGACTGGTTGAATGGAATTGATTATATTGGAGAAAGTTGCAAAATGGTAGTGTATCTACATTTAATTAAGAATTCTGTGGGAATTGGTTAGTAAAATGTGTATACAACAATAAGTTAATGGCATCCAAGTATATGGTTTAGTGATAAAGTTTCTAAGCATATATATATATATATATAAAGTTAAATTGCATTGACTCAGAACTGGAATTTTCAGTATATTTGAAACTTTATGTGAAATTGGTGAGGATTTGGGTGCATGGGAGGCTAAGGAAATACAATGTCCTGCCAAGATCACGATGATAGGTGAAAAGGCCCTGGTTCCTCTTTTATTTGGTCAGGTTATGAAAATTTGTTGTTTTTGAATACCAGTTATCTTTATAGTGAAGGATAACTCCAAACTATCTTGTTAAAAATCGCAAGTAGGTATATTAGTATATAACAAACTTTAAGGGACTAATAATCCATATTACAAAACCATGGTGTTCAGTGGCTTTCATGATTGTTTACTGATTGTTTCCCTTTAAATGTTGGTGGAATGCACTGTCAGTTTATAGGTTTAATTTTTGTTTAATTATCTCTTGGATTATTGCAGGAAGAGTACAGGAAGTTTACCTTGCCCGTAGCAGTTTCAATCATATTGTCTGGCCAATATGAAGATGATGTTGACAATTCGGAAGTTGTGTACGCAGGTCAAGGTGGGAATGGCTTACTTGGAAATAAACGTCAAATTAAGTATCAAGTTATGTGTCGTGGTAATTTGGTTCTTAAGGTGTGTAATATGGAAATATGGTTTATACTTTTGATTTATTTATTTATTCATGTTATTTTTATTTGATTACATGAGTTTTCCCTCTTTAAGTTGGTGGAATTTGTTCTTCAGACCTTAAACAGAAAATTGTGTCCTAAAGGGAAAGTAATCTTAAATAGGTTCATTCTTGTTCAGGTACTTCTAAGTACATGCATGAATTCAAAGACACTCTTCTCATGAATGTTTGCATGTAGTATATTTCTTTAGTATTTGTTCACATGTCATATAAGGAATTTTGCCTCACTAAATTAGCTAGTAAAAATTACATCGCATTCTAAGATATAACATTAAATATTTCCAAAAATGTTCTTGAAATTTCTTTTTTAACTAATATGGTTGTTTTAGGTTTTAACTTTCCAAATGTATCTAGAATGAGTGGAGTATTGAAATATCTATAAAAAAAATATTAAGATAGGGCGACTCGTTATCTTCTTTGTTATCTTGAGGAGGATGTTGAAGAGAACTGAGGAGGGAAGATTTATTCAGGGGTGTCAGGGTGGGCTTTAGTGCTGTTGTTGGTTTGTGTGTTTGTCATTTATTGTTTGCTTATGATACAATCTTATTCTGTGATGCTAATCCCAAGCAAATTCTTTATACTTGAAAATGGTGTTGACTTGTTTTGAAGTTGACAGGCCTTAAGGTTAACCTAGGTAAGAGTGTGATGGTTCCTGTTGGTGAGGTTCAAAATATGTTAGTACTTGCAGATATCTTTGCTATAAGATTGGGTATTTGTCGATTACTTACCTTGGTATGCCTTTAGGGGCTTCCTTCAAGGAAAGTTGGTTTGGAATCCTATTATAGAGAAAGAGAAGATGGAGCACACATTATCAGGTTGGAAGAAACTCTATTTGTCTCAAGGGGGAAGTTTAATGTTAATGAAGAGTACACTATTGAGGCTACCTACTTATTATCTCTCACTGTTCACCATTTTTGTAAGTGTAGCAAACAAAATTGAGTAATTGTAGAGAAATTTTCTTTTCTTGGGGGTGGAGCATCATTTGGTGGGGTGGGTTGTAGTGTGCTTTCCTGTTGCTAACGGCAGATTGGGAGTTAGGAAGTTAGTAACCCTTTAACCAGGCACTTCTAGGTAAATTGTTATGGTGCTTTGGAATTGAGGATATGCTGTTGTGGAGACTTGTAGTAGTTGTGAAATATGGAGAGGAGTGGGGAGATTGGTGCACAAAAATTTTTTATGGAACTCATGGTTGTGGCTCATGGAAAGGTATCAACGTGGGGAGGGAAGGGTTCCTACATTATATCCCTTTGAGGTAGGTGAGGGTAGCCAAGTTCAGTTTTGGCAAGATAGATGGTGTGGTGACCAACCGTTAAGTATGGCTATTCCTGACTTGTATAATTTTTCATTAGCTTGTGATGCTTTAGCTGATTCCTTGTTGGGAGGACAAAGTGACGGGGAACCAAGGAATTGGGATGTAAGTTTTGTGAGATTTTAATGACCAACGTCCTTCTTCAATCTTCTTACTCTAATATCCCTTATTGGGAGGGTAGAGATTGAGTCTGAAAGGAAACAAGGATTATGATGTTCGCTCATTTTATGATGCCTTAAGTGGCCCTTGTGCTGTGATTCTCCCTTGAAAGAGTATTTGGTGTGTTAAGGCTCCAAGCAGTCTTTGGATATTGGAACTTGGTTTTGTTATGTTTGATGTGGACTTTGTGGCCGGAACATAATCGTTGTACATGTAGAATTTTCAGGGGTACAATTGATAGAGCTGTTTGCTAGATCGCTGTTTGATTGGTCTCGACTGTGGGGGGTTTAACAATAGTGACTCCATTCTTGAGTTTTTAGAACCATTATCTTTCTGTACATAACCTTTTATAATTCTTTTGACTTCTTTGTATCCACTTTCTCGTACACGAAGTAGTCTTGTTCAATAAAACACTTATTATACCTGTCAAAAAATTAAAAAATTGTGATTGATTTGAACTTTTCCAAAAGTTCATGAAAGGAGAAAGCCTTAATTTTTCTTTCTAATACCTCAAGATACATTGGTAACCCTAGAAGTTTCTATTTGTGCTTATAGGATTTTTTTTTTTTGGGGTCAAGAATGCCTTTTCTTATCTTTCCTACTAAATAGGACTTATTTAAAATTTTAAGTTCCTAACAAAAAAGTTGTATAGTGGTTTTCTGATGTAGGATCTTTAGAAATTCGGCACTAAAATAGGATTTTTTATAATATTTGGATGGGTTATTGAATAGGTTTTAATGTCTAAGGGCTTAGGTAAGCTTAAATAATATAAAAGACTGGTTTTGAATGAATTTGATGGGCGTTGTTGCCAAAACAGCGACTAGAATGAAAAACTATGAACAATAAATCCTAGGCAATCACACATAGGAAGGAGAAGGCAATCATAATTCTCTCAAACTTATGATAAGCTGCTGGAATTTTATTGAATTCATTTATGTGAATGTTATTTACTACAATTTATTGATTAAACAAATCCATTATTTAGGCTATTGTGAAACCTTTTCCTAGTAAGACGTACTCCTAATAACAATTAAAAATAATTAAGAACTAATTTTTGTTCTCTCCTCTTTTTTTTTTTGGGGGGGGGGGGGGGGTGGTGCGGGGCGAAAAGAACGTGTCCTAAATGCCTAATTTTTATCATCACTAATAGGCCAATTCCCATTGTGCAAGGGTGTCCATTTAGGTTTTAGGATCTAATAATGATGTGCAGTTCTGATATATGTCTAATAGGTGTTGAGGTATTAAGCGACCATAGTTTAGTTGAAATCACACTTTTCCTTCTGTATAGTATTTTACTTAACTACCTATTTGGAAAGCCATGAATTGGCCAAAATTAGTTGAATTTTAAATTATTTTGGCAAATTCATATGTTTGGAATAAAATAAATCGAATTTGAATTCAAGTTATGTTTGAAACCTCAACTTGCCTACATGAATCGCATGAATTAGAATGTGATCACATTGCAAAAATTATTAGTTTATAAATATACCCAAATGGCCAAACCAAATATTTAGGTTTAGCAGCGGGAATCTAGATTTGCCAATAACCCTAAAAGCAGTTTTTAATATTGTTACATTTATGCTAACATGCTATGGAATAGTTCAACTTGAACTAAGTCAAATGTTATTAGAATGATAGGAGATATGGGTAAGGTAACAAATCTTTCATCAAATCAAGCTTATAGTATGTGATTATTATCTTTTGCAGAACAACATGGATCAAGATTTACCTATTAGAGTGATTCGTGGACATAAATGTGCTGGCAGTTATACTCACAAAATTTACACATATGATGGCTTGTACAAGGTAGAACATACTTATGATTTTAATGTTTGTTTGTTATTAAAGAATTATATAAGTATTTTGAAGTCCATGAAATTTATTTGTGTCAATTGAGAATTTTCATCAACTGTATGTTAGTTTTGGGATTTATGCCATGTTATTTTCTTCAATATTTTGTCCTTATATTTTGTTCCTCCAATTAAATTTTGATCAAGCTTCATGTTTGACAATAGCATTTTCCCACCAATATATATACGTGCATGTAGTAGACATGTGGAGATTTCAGACATTATAAATGCATGCTTCAAATGGTTTTTATTGTTTGGAATCTGTGGGGATAAATTTTGTTTCTCCTGATCAATTGGAATTTGGCAAATTTACAGATTTGATAATATTTCGTGATGGAGTAAATGGTTTGTTTGCTACCTTTTTTCTTTTTTTTTTGGGGGGGGGGGGGGGGGGGATGTTCTACAAATTAACAATCATATTGCAACGTTTTTCTACATAATCTTTTTTTTTTTTTTTTTAAATTATTTGACTACTTAATGTCCTTTGTTCATGAAGTAGTCTTTCTTCTTAAAATTTTCTTATTTATCGATATATATATATATATATATATTATTTGAGACCAATTTGTAAAATAAAAGACATTCATTAAAAACTTAAGTGATATTTTAACATAAGAAACCCACAAAAAGGTGACATATTCATTCTATTGTGTTTATCTACTAGAATTCTTTACATGAGAAGTGCCCCTTTCAATTTTTTCAAAGTTGAAATTCCACTTGTGAATGAAAAGATTTTTTATAATTAGATAAATACCAAGTCCAACTTAACTAAATTTTTGTTATTTGGTTAATGCAGACTCATAAAAAGACTATGAACATGTATTACTTGAGGGTTGAAACTTTTGAATTTGACTAGAAAACAATATCAGACTCTAAGATTTATCATGTAATTATCTTCATACTTTATTGTTTATACACAAATTAGAGATCCTATTGGCATATTTGATAACTTTTGAAAGATAACAATAAAGTCCCTTTTTTTCCCCTTAAATTATAACTATCTTTCTTTATTTTTCCTCCTCCTATATATATATATGTTTGTGTTTTTTTTCTTTTATAACCTTTTAAACCATAATAGACATGGATAAAATATGTTTCTTTCCTTTTTGTTTTTAATGAAATAAATAATTTATGTTAAAAAAAAATTAAACTCTTCTTTCTTTATTTTTCCCTCATATTTTTTTTTTCTTTTTATAACTTTTAAACCATAATAGACATAATAAAGTATGTTTCTTTCCCTTTTTTTAAAATAAAATTTGACATATAGCATAAATAATATTTTATTAATTTTAACAAGAACAAATTCTCACCAAAAAAAAAAAGAAAAAAAAAAAAGGATTCAAGTATATTATTAGTTTTTTTTTTTTTTGGGTGCAGTGACGAGGGTTAATTGACCCCCCTGGCTCTGCCTATGCAGTGCCTGACTTACTGTTGACTACACTGATATTGCCATATGCAAGATCAATCCTTCTTGAATAACCGAAAATTTGATAATATTTTTGTTATGACGATCACATTGGCATCCTATTACTCATGGCTACTTATTGGACAAACTTTGTAATAGATAAATTATAGAATAAGAATATAGTTTTGAAGATATATTATAATGCCTTCTTTCTGAATGGATAAATTAGGACACATGCATGATAAACAAAACTTAACTTGCTGATATTGTATTTTGACAAATCTATTTTTAGCTCTTAATAAAAATATCAAGACTTTATCAATCTTGATAACGCAATGCCTCTCTCTCTCTGTGTGTGTGCACATGGGTCAGTGTATATACGAAATAGTAAAACCATATATTTTTCAAAATCAATGTATTACTTGTACTATGTTGTAGTGGTATCTTGTTTTCATATCCATATCTGCATTTGTTTCCGTATTAGGTACTGTTGAACCATAGGGCTCATTTCGTTATGATCTTAGATTCAGAAAATAACATTTGATTTTGTAATTTATCAAAAAAATTTCTTTCAGTATTTCTTCTGTTGAAAACATCGTTTTTGGTTTTCTACATTCATCTTCTTTTAGCTGGTGCTCTATTGGAGTAATTAAGGATATATATGAGTGGGTTGGAAAATTAAAAACTTTTAAGGCTTTCTTCTGATTCAAGTGCTTTTGTTTAAAAGAAATCCTGATCTGTCATTTTTTTTCCTTTTCCTAATATTATGCTGTGTCTATTTTTCTTAAATTCTTCTTTATTCTTGTAGTCTTAAATATCATTAAGGATCTTATAACAATTTTTTATTTTTAAAGGAATAATAGGTCATGTGATTATATTTTGTTAAAAATATATTTCATCTGATAATTATATCCTTGTGAAGTTCTTAGGTTAACCACAAGTCTAATATGTGTTCTGTCTCTTTTTCACTATCTGGCAGGTTGATCATTGTTGGAATGAGAGAAGTGCTTTTGGATTTAATGTTTTTAAGTATCGTTTACGGCAAATTGAAGGACAGCCCAAATTGATCACAAATCAGGCAAACAATCCTTCCTCTTTTTTTTTTTTTTCCCAGGAAGTTTTTGTGTAGCACTCACAACCTATGTTGGAAATTGGCTTGAATGATACAAGATATATTTGTAAGCACTTCAATATATTTCTATGGGATTGCTATCCTTTCCACGTCTTAGAAGTTTTTAGATTTGTTAAATTCTAGATTGTAATGTTTTAGGAGGAGCTTGATACACTTCCTGTTATATGAGAATTTTCTCCTTATATTAATTATTAATAATGATTTCTTTATTTATCCAAAAAAAAAGAAAAAGAAGAATGTAATTGGGAGGAAACTTGATAACTTGTCTTATCCCCAAAAAAAAAAAAAAAAAAAAAAAATGCAAACTATTGAGTGCAGTGGCCTGTCTTACAAGTGATCTAATATATTTTCATTATGCATTGTTTTCTTGTTTCTGTAATGGATTTTATACATGTATAGATTTGTCTAGTATTTCTGTAGATTTTGTTGAACTCTTGTTGTATCCATATCTGGATTCCAAATAATTATTTCTGTTAGCATGTGCCATGTGATGCGGAAAGCGCAAGGTTATATTTTTCAAGTCTATTATATTTTACTATAGCTATTAGTATATAATTTGGTTTATTATTATTTTTATTTAAATTCCTAGAGTCAAGGTTATTTTTGTAATTCAATATTTGGGATTCCCTTAGTCATTTAGAATTAAATTTCCCAAGTCAATCAAAATTAGAATTAGGTTTTCCTATGTCAGTTAGAATTAGGGTTAGTAGTCTATATAAGCAAAGTTTGTGCTTCTATTGAGATGGATTATTTTGATGATGAATAAAAGTTCTCTTGAAATTGTCTCAATGGTGTGGTGTTGACTCTAACCAACCATAGGTTGTTTACTCCTAGATGTTTTCTCTTGCTTGGTGCTAACTCCAAGATGACCTATCTTTTTTTTTTTTTCTTCAATTTTCATATTGTATTGTTTTGGTTTTGTCCTAAGTCATCATGTCTCATCTTAGCTGGTGCAACATAGAGTTATTCTCTGGTACTTGATTGACAAAACTTTTGTACTTTTCTTTTTTTGACTCTTCTTTTGGGTGCTTTCCAGTTGTAGCTTGCATTTTTCTTTTGGATGGTTTCTAGGCTGAATATAAGTCATATTTTTATACATGCTTTTGCTTTTCTGGTCTTTGCACTGATTACACAGACCTCTTTCTTGTTCATAGTACTATTCTTACATTAAGTTTAATTTCTTAAGTCAGGTAGATTTTGCTCGGCAGCTAGTCTCTAAAGGTTGTTCTGAATTAAATGGGTATGAATTCTGTAAGCTGCCACATTAATGAACAAATACTTCCTGTCTACTAGAGTTATGCCCTTTTGTTATTCGATAGGAAAGAAAAAGGAAATAAACACTAATGAAAAATATTTTTGTATTTCATAAGCATAACTTGTGTCAGTTATTTTTCTAGATTGGTGTGTAAGGATATCTCTGGCAGTCAAGAAAATATACGAATTCCTGCTACAAATGTATGCGATGTTCCACCTGTTGCACCTTCAGGTAATTGTTTAGTATCAATTTATATTTAATTACAATGGAGAATTTGATGAAGAAAAATGCAAATTATGTGCAATTATATGTTTCTTCATAAACTTCACTCCACTATAATGTCATTATTTGCAGTTTCTGTTCCTTGAATGGCAAATGACAATACAATTTATTCTTATCCTTAAGGTTTCCCTTCTGTTATTGAAATGTGTTTGATTTCTTCTTCTTCTTCTTCTTCTTCTTCTTCTTCTTATTTTTAATTTTTTTGGGTTGACTTTGCTGGTAGATAGGGCTGGTTCAATATATTTTGAGGCCAAAGGCAATAAATTTTCATAGCTTTTTTTAATGTTTAAATAAGTATTATTATTATATATATATATATATATAAATTTTTTTTTTGAGGGTTTATAAACCATTCTTGTTTTTTGAGATGCAAACATTCTAATTAAGTTTTTGTATTAAGGTATTATTAACTTACCTTTTACACCTCATCAAAAAAAAAAAAAAAAAAAAAAAACCTTTTACAATTTAGGAAAATTGATTGTCAATCATTATTCGGTACACTTATAACAATTTTTTTTTTTTTTTGATAACACTTATAACAAATATTTTGGTTAAACATTTTAGGGTTTCAATTGGGTTGGATTTGTATTGGCAAAACCTGCCTATATTTTTTTATTTAAAAAAAAAAAATCAACTCTCATTCTACAATTTTGGGGGCCACCTTTTTAAATTTTTGGGACAAGTAGGGCCTTAGGCCTAGAGCCAGCCTTGCTGGTAGATTATTTGTAGTATATTTATTAAGGATGCCAATACTGCTGACACGGTTTTGGAATTGTAGGTTTTAAATATATCAAGTCTAATCGAGTTGCCAAAAATGTAATTATCCCCCCAAATGCTCCTGGATGCAATTGCAAAGGAAAATGTACTAATGCTGAGAAGTGTTCTTGTGCTCGACTAAATGGCAATGACTTCCCGTACGTGCACCATGATGGTGGCAGGTGAGGTTTGAATTTTTTGTTTGATGATGTTAGAGTTATTTCATGCTATCTTTATATTAGCTTATTATTTTATGTTAGAGTAAGGGTGTTCTTGTAATCATGTCATGTCACTTCAATATAAATATATGATACGGTGAGGGACTAATCAATTTTAGCCACAAACCTATTTTCTTATACCCTTTTTCTGCTCACTCTTCTCTCCATCCTTTGCATCTAACCGTAATCTTCCACATTTTACAACTCAACTGATGGCGTTGACATAATGTTAGTCATGGAAAATATATAGTTTAAATTAGAGAATGGCTCAAAGGGACTTGTCAAAAAAAAAGAAAAAGAGAATGGCTCAAAGGGATGTGGATGATGGCCGGTCAACAGAAACTGATTGTGTAGTAACATAGTACTGTACATGTATTATACAGTATATTACACAAATTCATGTATTTTTTTTAAACTCTGGTTTACCATATGAAACAAAGATACTTTAAATAATATACTTTTTTTTTTAAATAATTAATTGTATAAAAAACTTGTTAAACATTCTCGTATTATACTTGTACAAAAATGCTCTAATTTTCCTAATTATCAACATTATAATTGTTTATTGTGTTAAGGTGTGTTATTATATTTGACAATATAACCATCAAAATTTAGTCAACAGTTTTCATATTTTTTTATTTATCTGTTAAGATTTTATTTTTATTTTTATTTGTAATTTGGATGATTAGATCTTAATGTGTGTGTGTGTGTTTATAATTTGTATGTATGTAAGTATGTATACTAAATTTTAAATAAACAATAATCAAATTGTTTTAAATTATAACACTATGAGAACATAAATTTTTTTCTTATTATATTGCTTGAAAACATGTCCAAAATTAAAAAAAAAAAAAAAAAAAATTAAATACTTAATTAGTTGGTTTTTGATTATATTTTATGAAATTATCCTCAGGTAACATAAGTTTGTTACTAAATTGGAATATCATAAAAAAAATTATTTAACATGTTCGACATTATTTTAGTCCCATAATTTTCATGTAAATCCATACTATACCCACACGTATATCTATTAATGCTTTTTTTTTTTTTTTAATGCTGATTTTGTGAAACATTTTTTAAAACTTCAAGAAAATGAAAATGTGTACATTTTCTATACTATATATATATATATATATATATTTTATCATGTCTATTACTAGCTATGCTTAGTCATTTATGTTAGATGTTACCCATGAAGCTTAATGTTATGCAGATTTTATCTCTTTATGTTTTTATTTAGCTTGCCTTTTCAGCTAGTTGGAAAATACCCTGGAAGTTAGCATTTTGTTTGAATTTTTAAAGATTTATGTTTTCTGGTTTCTATTATGTTTACTTGTATTTTCTTGTCTTTTAAAGCTTGGTATCATGTTTCTGAGGTATCTTTTTGAGAATTATTGGTCTTTATTCTGTGTGTGTGTTTTTCTTGAAAGATTTATAATTTTTGTTTGTTCTTTCCTTTTTCCCAGATTAGTTGAACCAAGGGACGTTGTGTTTGAATGTGGTCCAAGATGTGGCTGTGGACCTAGTTGCCTAAATCGTACATCTCAGCAGGGACTGAAGTACCAACTTGAGGTCATATAATTAAAATCAAATAGTAACTTATTGTTTTCTGGTATATCGCTTATGTAACAGATGATAAATCATTTTTCTTTGAACAGGTCTATCGTACCAAGGATAAAGGCTGGGCTGTTAGGTCTAGAGACTTGATTCCTTCTGGTGCACCAGTTTGTGAATACATTGGAATTCTCAGGAAGAGTGATGAATTAGACAATGTCTCAGGGAATGACTATATATTTGACATTGATTGCTGGCAAACAATGAATGGGATAGGAGGGAGAGAGGTACGAATATAAAAATGCATGAATTCAGATTTGAGGCTGTGTCATCTGTACTGTTTTGTTAAGGTGCATTAAACTGCTTAAATAAAGGAAGTATGCTACTTGCAAATTCTAATTCCCCTTGTTGCAGCAGCTTTATACTGCTTTGTTGTCTAGTGGGTGATAGACAAACTTTCGCTAAATTGTCTTTAATCTTTATACTTATAAGGGAAATAGTATAAGGTTGCTCTATAATTAAATAGAATGACAACAATTATTCTCTCTGTCTCTCTCTCTCTCTACTATTTCCCTTATATATTCTTTCTTTAGCAAAAAAAAAAAAAAAAAAGAAGGGAATTAATTGTTGCCAATTCTATATGATTATTAGCAATCTTATACAGAAATCATGTAAAATCACTCTTAATCTAATTTCAAAATATTCCTGTTTTTTATTTTTAATTTTTTAATTTTTTGCAGAGGCGATTACGTGATGTATCTATACCTTCAAGCAATCATGCTAAGGAAAGAAATGACCATATTTCAGAAACTGGGCCTGAGTTTTGTATAGATGCGGGATTATATGGTAATGTTGCCAGATTTATTAATCATAGTTGTGAGCCTAACCTCTTTGTTCAGTGTGTTTTGAGTTCCCACCATGATGTGAGACTTGCGCGAGTGGTGTTATTTGCTGCAGATAACATACTTCCTATGCAGGTAAAGCTTTGTTGAGCTTCATTTATACTTCCCCCTACCCCCATTCTTTTTTATTCCTCCGAAGCATAATGAAAGTGTGAATTCAGATAATTCCTGCTTTGATTTGCATGGACATTAGGTTTGTCTTCAGTGTTTTCTTTCAGTAGTTTGAATGAAGCCCTTAAAATTTGATAAGGGATTGCAAATTGTATTAGCATCTGATAGGAATCACACTGTAACTATGGTGTTAACCAATATATATGAATACAATTACTGAAAGGTCAATCGCTCTAATAAGGTCTGTGATAATATCATAACTATAAACCTTTCATACATGGGGTTGCAACATTTTTGTCTTATGTTATCCTAATGCAATATCTACTTTGGAGAGGATTTATTTGTGTTTCTCTTGTATGCACTTGGATTCATGTTTTGTTAATAATACTCTTTGTATTCATAAAAAAGAATATACTTTGGAGAGGATTGATGAAGAGGCTTTCAAACATATGTAAAAGAAAAATGGGGGGCCTCCTTTTTGTGTGGCCAGTGGTATTGTCCTCATTCGTAACAGATGCTATTTTAAATGCCATCAGTCAATAGTCAATATGTCCACCTCCAGAATTAATAGTATAGCCTTTCTATAGCTAATTCAGTAAAATATTATAGAAATATTAACAAAGTGTACTAATGAGGTAATGAATGATGAAATGTGTCTGAGTAGCAAGTTACCCATTCTGCTGGCATAAGTCTTGTTCACCATCACGTTATTTTGTCTGTTGTGCCAGATGTGGGTAATGGAAGTTTTGTTTTGGCTAGTATTCTTACTACACTGGGTTGTTTGTCCAGCTAATAATCTTTTGATATTACATATCTGGGACTGGATTTTGAACCCAACCCTTAGGTTGAACTTTTTCTTAAAAATGTTTAGCTTTTAATAGTCAGCTTCTTCTGTGGAATAATAACAGTGTTTAATGTTACAAGCAGGAGCTCACTTATGACTATGGATACGAACTTGATAGCGTTACTGGTCCTGATGGAAAAATAAAGGAGTTGCCATGCTACTGTGGTACAGCTGACTGTCGTAAGCGTTTGTACTAGGCGGTTGAAGCTTCTGCATTGGATTCTTTCTTGTACTGGTTCCCCACCCTTCTGTAAGTAGTATCTGCAATTCAAGTGTGGATGTAAATTTCCTTACACTTTTTTTACTTCTATGTTATTTTATTTATTTATATTATTATTTATTTTATTTATTTTTGTGTTGGGAGTGTGCTGGCTGAAATTCATTTGTCTGATACGGGTCTCTTCTTTCATCTGAAAATTAAATAGTAGAATTGTATTGGTATTTTATTTTCTCACTTACATTTCAGTTATTTGATGCCCTTATGGTAATTTAGTGGTTGTGAATGACATTGTAATTCTAGAAGAAAATTTGTATCATTCTATTCAATTTGGTTTTGATAGTGGCAAAATTATTGGTAATTATTTCTTTACTACTAACATATTATTTTGGATTTACTATTGATTTTGAGTAAGTAGGCTGCCTGGAGAAGTTATTGTATAGAGTAAGTCTAGAGTTACTCCCAAGTACGCATCAAAATCCACAGCATGCTTAAGTGACACTTTGTGATTGGTGCACCTAAATTGTTTTTGTTTTTGTTTTGTTTTTTTTTTTTTGTTTTAATTTTTTTTTCCAGTAAGCACCTGTGGTAGTCCCATGTATTAGTGTTGAAATCCAATCACAACTCCCTAGCATGTTGTGACATTGTGAGATTGTTTGTTTCCGATATTGAGTATTATTTTTCTTTTTGGAACAGGAAAATCCCACCAAAGATTTCTGTACATGATACCAGGCTCCTTAGTGTGGCATTTTTTGGCTGAATAATGCTACCTTTTTAAAGGAGACAAACACAGTCACAAAAGGATGGGCTCCCATCTCCTTTGCCGCGGCCCTGGAATACAGAGGGCACCAAGAAAATGGGGATCCTTCCATAAATATATATATATATATATATTTAAAAAAAAAAAAAAAAAGCGTAATTGGCCAAAGGATGGGCAAAAAATTAGGCTTCCCCCTAATGTTAGTATTTTAAATTTTAATTGGCTGATATTTGTGACAGTGTATTTAGATTAAAAGATGCAAATTCCTTGTTAAAAAAAAAAAAAAAAAAAATCAAATCAAATAAAGGCTGTGATTATTTTGAAAATTTCCAACTTGAAGAAGCTTGCTCAAGCAAGCTCTTTGGGGGATAAAAATTTAGGATACATTTGGTACACTAAATGAGGATTACAACATGAATTATAATCTTTATTTCTAGGAATAAAATATGTTGTAATGGAATAACTAAACTTATTCATAAGTTTGGAGGTAAGTTATAACATCAGAATAAAATTTAAGATTTATTTTAAGAAATATTTTATTCATACAATTATATTTCTGTAAAAATAGTATTTTTTGAATTTGAGAGAGAGAGAGAGAGAGGAGTTATTTTTTATGATTTTTATTTTTATTATGTGTATATGGAAATTTTGTTTATTTGAAAATATATTAATGAGAGAGATATGAGTTATTTTTTTATGATTTTCATTTTTATAATTGTTACGTGTATATGGAAATTTTGCTCATTTAAAAATATATTAATTTTAGAAATTATTGCACCACTAAAAAATAGCTATTGAAACCCCTTTAGAAAGAAATAATTATTTCTCATTTTGAAGAATATTTATTCATAAGGAATGACTATTTCTTGTAATAAAAATATTATCAAACTAAAAAATAATTAAACTATAGGAATAACTATGACATTAATATATAAAAAAAAAACATTATAGTGCTTATTATAGTCTACCAAACATGTCCTTACTGTTTACTCTATCTTGCTTGAAACGTTGCCAAGGGATTGCCCAAGCATTGAGACTTGCTCGAGCAACTCATTAAAGTCTACCGTAAACTCATATTACCTTGTGGTGGCAAGTGAATTCTAAAATTACGTGAAACAAAATCTTTTTTTCTTTAGCTAAGCTGTGAAGCAAAATCTTAGTCCACAATAACCTTAAAAACCTTTTGTCAGTTTTATAGCCAAGATTTATCTTGCATTTAGTGTGCGTTTGAGTCTTGATTATAAGATGCTATAATCTGGTTTTTGTTTTGTGGGTCTCATATGTGTCTCTCTATTAGTGTTGTGGGTTTCACTTTTATGTTTTTGGTCAAAAAGTCAAGTCCAATTATGGTTTTTGCACAAAATAGTGAAATACTAACTCTTTTTACTTATGTATGTTTCACTCTACTTTTGTGCTTAGTATTTTCAGCAAAAAATTAATTAATTAATTAATTATATTTAGCTTTTAATTTTTATCTACATTACTTTTAGGAAAAAGTTTTTAACAAAAATCTAAATTGTTTCTAAACAGACACTAAATAAGCCACCAAAAACACAAATAAGTTAGAAGTTGCTTGAGAGATTGGTTTAAACCCTTGAATAGTAGGGATCCAAGGGTACCTCAGTACATACTACTAATTTACAACTCCCCTTAGCAAATCCCTGCCACCCAAAACTGATTTCCATTACCAAGAACAACTATTTTGGGATCTTCACCTTCATATAGGTGGTATTCCTCAAGAATTTTGCTTTTAGGATATTAAACCATGACCTATCCCATACAATCAAAACACCCCAGCTTGGCTTAGCTATGAAGGTTCTATTTACATCATTCATTATCCTTGGACCTAAACCTCCCACCCCTCTTTGGTAAGCAGATTGATTTCTAGGATTTTAGATAATCCTTTTTTTCTTTTTTTTTCTTTTCCTTTTTCATCAGTCTTTTCCCCTCACCAAAAATCCCTTCAATGAGAACAACTTAGGGAAAGTAAGAGAAGATGTCAAGTATTGTTGGAGAGTAGCCGCTACCACAGGTCTAATTATGTCCTAGTAGCATGAGACATAACCTTATATTTCCATCATTGAATTCTACTTTTCACCTTTTCCACCACTGCATCTAAGATTTTGCTCCTTGGCATATTATTGTTCATCGGAATACCCAAATACAAATCATTTGATCGCGCCTTTTTTTAATTTCAACCTGGGTAATATTACTTGCAAAGATCTGGCTTACATTTCTTCATATATTGTCACCACTATCGTTACTTTTGTAAGCAATCCTCAATCTTCTTTGTTTCAGTTGGTTTTGCTCTTCCAAAATTGAACATATCATCAACAAATTGTTGGTGGCTAACCTTAAGACTTCCATTGGACACTTTGAAGCCTTGTAGCTGGCCTTCCTTTCTATTGTTGGTAGCGATGTTCAAACAACAGTTTTTAATGTTTAAATGCTGAAAACTATAGGCAAAAAAAAAAAACACTTTTTTGTTAGCAATGTTTAATTTTGGGGTGTTTGAGTTACAATTCTCAAATTAGGGTGTTTAAAACATGTATTTTGACAATTATCCATATTAGTTTTTAGTTTTCACTTTTCAAAAAACGTTACTAAATGGTTTTTTTGTAAATAAGTTGAAAATCGTGAGGTCTATTGACAAGACCAAATTTTTTTTTCTTTTTCTCTCTCCTTAAATAAAATAGTATTCTTTTACTATACAATAATCACTTAAAAAAAAACACATACACAATTATGTTTTTTCACATTTTAAAATATGTTATTTGAAATATGGTACCAAATACATTTTTCGCATTATGAATACTTTAAAAACGTATTTTCACAACATTTTTTAAATCACAGTTTTCACATTATTTTGCATACCAATACTTAAACATTGCTACCAAATAGGCTAGCCACAATAATAAAAATGAAAAGGGAAAGATGATTTCCTTACCTTAAACCTCTTGAAGGACTGAAAAAATAAAAAAGCTTTCCACTAATAAGAATGGAAAAGGCATGATTAGAAATACATTCCTCTATGACTATCATCTTTATCTAATGCCTATTAAACACCAGGCAAGATTATGAAAATAGAGAACCACTTTGATCTCGCCGTAGGCTTGTTCCATGTCCAATTTGAGTTCCATAAGAGCATTTCCAATAATTTCTCTAAATTTTTGTATTGTTTAGAGAATAAATAGTTACTTTTGTCTTTTACTTACTTTTTTAAATACACATTTTAACAGATGTTCTATCTTTTTCTTTCTTTTTTTGTTTATTATTATTCAATTAAATATCATTTCTTCATTCATTCTTTAATCTTTCTCTATTCTTCCTTTATTCATCCCCAAAAACTAGATTTTTCAAATTTCCAACTACTATATTTTTTTAAATCTTTCAATGGTAACATTTTCAAAATTTTTGATCTTTTTTGTTAACAATCTATTTTTAATTTTCACGCTTACATGATCTATTTGTTGGTCTTTATCAAATCAATGTTAGTTCTGTACAAGTCCTATAAAAATTCTATGTAATTTAAAAATTTATCAAATCTCTTAATTTGAAATGAATTTATTCATTAATCTTTGCCTAGTTTTATCTTTTAATTATTAATATTCATTAACTTATCAATTACCCTTACTATTTTATTTGAAGAAAAATGGAAACCTATCTAATCTTAATTTAAGGGATCATTATTCATTAACTTATCATTAAAAAAAGTCTACACGTTTTATAACTTTTATTGGAATATACAAAAAGTCACCACCCTGCTCCACCGCATTCCCACCACACCTTTGAGGGAGACCTGCCTCACTCAAGTTAAGGACCTATGCGAAGGTTAGTGGAGATCGACCAAATCCTAAGAGAGAGAAGAGTAGCTCGATCAATGGAGATCGGCCAAGTTAGATTGGCTTTCAACGTCCATTGCTGCTCGTCCTCCTCACCATTGCCAAGTGCATGCAGCTCGGATTGGGTTAAATCGGCATTTTTTTTTTTTTTTTTTTGTGTTCTTGATCTTTTTGTTCTAATTTTAGCTTTGTTGTTCTAGTTAAATTGGTTTTATTAGAAAAAGATTGCGTTGTGCTTTGATTGTGAGTTGCTGTTTAGATACATTTGAGAGAGAGAAATGAGATTGGTTGAGAAGGGGGAGAAAGTGAACAAAGAGAAAGGAAGGAAAGAGATAATATTTCTTTTATTCTGTTGCAAATTATTTTAAGAGAGAAAAACGTTTTGGAGTTACTACAGTGCTCACTTGGTCAAGAGAGCTACTATAACAACTCTAAAAATAAAAATAAAAATTTGGAGAGGATGTTGAAGCTGAGTTTTTGTGGGTTTGCTCTCCAAAAATGGGTTTAAAGAGCCTATTCGAGATGCTCTAAAGCTAGTTGTCCCTCTCCTTTTGCTCATTGAGTTAATAACCTCTTGGGCCATCACAGTACTATCTTGTATCAAATGCCCCAGAAAAAAAGCACCTTGTCAAGGGGAAATTACTGTGTATAGAATCTGTTTAATTCTTGTAACTAGAATCTTTGAGATCATCTTATATAGACCACATTGCATAGGCTTATTGGGTGAAAGTTGTTACCAAAGATGCCCCTTTTAATCTCAGGAAGTAATGCAAGCAAAATGTGTTTCAAAGATTTTAACAGTTTTGCATTCTCAAAATAGAACTTGACACTGTCCCAATAGTATTTGAAGAAGACAGACATCTTAAATCTCTTAAAAAAAAAAAAAAAAAAAAAAAAAAAGAAGACAAGGAAATTTGTTAGACCCAAGACTAAAGACAATATCTTTTACATCTTGAGGAGCAGAGATACCCTTGAGTATCTCATTGAGTCATTGTCTTCAAGAGTAATAACTGGGGCCAGCAACTCCAAAAGCAGTAATACTGCTGCAGCATGATGCATCTTTCTTAAGCTATTTACAATTTTGTGTAAGAGTTATATATAACATCCCTTTCATTAAAAAAGTGGATCCTACAGAAGTGGGACTCACTGTCATATAAAAGAAAGGATATTGTTTCCAACCATTCTATGAAACACCACCCCCTTCTTAAATCTCAAGTGGGCTAAGGTGAGAGGGCACACCAATCAATCACCTAAACTAGTACTAAAAGACAATTTAGTCTTTGTCTGCCACTCAAGCCCAAATGCATGTCCAAAGATCAAGTGGGTGATTAAAGAAAAAAAGTAAAACACAATTATGCGTAAGTAAAAAGAAAACCCCAGTAGAGACATAGGGCAGGATATCCTCGAATTGATAGGCATAACCATAACCATAGCCATGTGCTTCTTACTTATCCACTGTATTTCTTTTTGGATGAAATTTATCCACCGTATTAGACAAAAGCAATATTTATTATACAATAACAATTTACATTTACACGATTCTTATTCTCATATCATATGTTGAATTATTAACTGGTCAATTACATTTTGCGTTTATTTCACAAAATCAGAATAAACATATGAACTACCCTTTAAAAAATAAATAAAAGATAAGTATATGAATTCCAGAAAAGTTTAATATTCTACATTCCCCTTTTTCTGTTTTTTCTTTTCATAAACCAATTTCTCCAAAAACAAATGAAATATTATTATGTATAATGTAATAGGAAAGTATATATCTAACGCGATTTGATTCAAATTGCACTTCCTTCTCTCATCATAAGATTGATGTTTATAAATTGAGTGTCAATGTTTTCATTGTTTTTAAGGCTTTAAAAAAAAAAAAAAAAAATCTAAACTATTTTTGGAAAATTGATCCTTGCCATATTTATACACCCACTGCTCACCAAATTCAGGGTGTGCCCTGCGGGAGTTTTTTCAAGGCCAAAACCTGGGCTCGTATGTTGTGACTTGTGATGACCATAAAAACTTCAAAATCTCCTTACTCTACTGGCAGCTACTATTTCCAAGGCACACAATGCTACATGACTTGGGTGAGTTGCAGAAAGGATTTCTTCGTTTTTCTAACATGAGACTTTCATTAAGTTTTTCTCATAAAACAATAAATGTCACATTGAAATAGACAAGAATATTAACAAATTTTAACTTGTAATCTGATATTTCATTTTGAGCCGTCGTCAAAATCTTATATTGAAAAATTCATATGACAATTGATAAGAAGCATGCAAATAAATCTCTTTCTCGAGCAAAAGATTACAAAGCATGACTTACATCTCACGTTTATTATTTATGCGATATGATTAGGCCTATAAATAAATCGATCTGTTTATAAATAGTTTGAGCTCAACTCAATAAAATACTTGTTTATGTTCATTTATTTAATAAACAAGCAAAATTCAAACTCAAACATGATAATGTGTTCATGAACAAATCCATGAGTATGAGACCCAAATATAAATAAATAAATAAATATATATATATATATATATATTTAAATTGACCTTTTGTTGATTTCTTCCAATCATGCCACATAAACATTTAAAAATATGTAATTTTCAGTTCATTATTTAATATATATCTAGTGTTAACAACAGTTAAAACTACTTTCACCTGTTTTTTTAGATAAAACAACCCAACACTAAACAAATTTTAATTAAATTGGGTTTGATCTTCTTTAAACGAATTCTAATTAAATAAAGCAAGTTTTTTTCTACAAATTATCTAATTTTACTTTTTATTTATCAATATTTATTAATTAAACACATATTATATGTATAAATATTTTTTATCAAATTTTTTTGTGCATTGCACGAGTTACTGATTAGTGTACATAATAGAAGAAAAATGAATGTGAAAGCAATTCGTGCAGACGGTCTGGAATTGAAATTGGAGACGACACGAATGGGTGAGCAGGGATAACATGGTACATTTTGCTCCGAATTGAAATTGGAGCATTCCCTGTAAATTACATCTTCGAGAAATCATAAATGTTTCAAACAGGTGGTCTTGACTGAGATCCAAGAGAATTAAGTCTGTGTTATGTCCATGCATTTGATAGCTACCTACTAAGTACAACCATCTCCTCTATCTCAAATAGTAATTTTCACATATATTTTTAAACACAGAATATATTAGTAAATTCTACTCTTGCTATTTACAACATTGGATTTTAGCTTTATCATTTCTTTTTGTTGGTATGTTAAAAGTTAAAACGTTAAATTTATATAACATGCAAGCAGTATGCCTCAAAGGGGCAACAACAACAACAACAACAAAGCCTTAATTTCAAAATTTTGGAATTGGCTATGAATCCTCAAGAGATTAGTTATGGTCAGCCAGATATATTCTTTTCTTTCATTTTTTTCAAAAAAAAAAAAAAAAAAAAAAAACACACACACACACACGGACCACGTATATAGTTTGTATAAGAGTAAAGTCAGAACAAGATTGCTGAATTGCCATTGAATAAAAAATAAGGAAAGACAAATCAATCAATATATATATATATATATATAAAAGCAAAGATCTCATGCGGAAGTGCATGAGCTCCTGCTATGTGGCGCTCTAACTTTGCGTTTAACATTTTTACCCTCTTTTCATTAAAGTTTTTTAACTCCTACCCAATAGTTCATAGTAAATTCTTTTTACTATTACTCAATAAATCATAGTATTCCCAAAGTTTATCACTAATCCCAACATTATGCTTTCACCTCTTCCTATTCTCACCTCTTGCTATTCTGGTACTTATGTCTCTTCTCTTTTCCTTCCGTTTGGTCATGCAAGAGATTTTGTTTCAAGCTTTAAGGAATGAGTGCAGAAGCTAAATAGCCCTCAAATCCACTACGGTCATGCTCTCCACGCTTACAAATATTTATATATCTTTCACACTCAAGCTAAGCCTTACTTGATCTCTTTGTGTGTCTGTGATTCCAATTTCCAAAAGGTCAGGTTATTCTTTCTTTTTCCATTTTTGTCACCTTTTCCAATGTTCTCGAATCTACTGTTATCTCCTCATGTTTCTTTATATACGTTCCATGCATGATTTGGACCTTTGTTTCTTATGTTTGGATTTGCTTTATCATATTTGGTATCATCCTCATCCAAATGCTCCTACTAAGTACATCAATTAATCAAAAATCCATTGTTCATGGTTAGCTTTAAGAGTGGCTCTTCACAAGTACAAGTACAATGCTGTGGATCATTCCTACCATGCTAAATATATGTCAACCCTTTTGGTCTCGCTTTGATAATTTCTTCTTTCTTTGGATGCAGTAAGTGCTTCAATCGTGCCTATTTTCGCTTTAATTTTAATGTATTTAATCTGATTGTATGCCAAATTGTGAAAAGCATAGATGGAATCTTGAATTACATAAATATTATATTATTGTTGTTGAAGTGTATGTCTTTGGTTTCATTTGTGCAATAGTGCCCGTCTCTCATTTCTTATTGTCTCTATACTAAAGGGTTCATTTTTGCTTCTTATATTTTTTTGGATGTCTAATAAAAAACAAAAAATAAAAAATAAAAAAAAATACTAATTTCAAATGTTTGACATGAGGATAAACTCTTTTACAGATTAGAAGCCCCAATTTTTTCCTTCAACTACTTTCTTAGTAACTTGAGAAAAAAAAAAAAAAAAAGGTGTCTATGGCTTAATGGAATAGAAGATGAAAGCCAGAGTCAAAATCATTCACACTAGGTAATCTTTTTTTGTTCATATAATTCAAATTCTTTGATTTTCTACACACACACATATATTTGTTTGAAGTTTTGTTTTTTCATTGCTAGCTAAGTTTTGTTATTCATATATTTAAATTCTTTGATTTTTTAGATGTATATTTGTTCGTAATTTTATCATTTGATCATAAGGTTAAAGTATGTTTTTTTGTACCTTCAATTGTTATGGAAATTATGATTTCACTATAGAAAAAAAAAAAAAAAAAAATTTCAACATAGTGAAGCCTTTTGTGCTGCTCCTAACTTGGTCATGGGCATTCTTTAAGCCGGCCTCAGCGCTCTTTCGCTCCCTCTCTTTAGCTGTCAGCTTTGCTGTAAGCTCTTTGTTCTTTGTTCAGCCCATCAAAGGGCTCGAGCTGAGGTAACCAGAATTTTGACGGCACTGGACAGTCGAGGACTGCTGTTGTGAATGGCGAGTCCGTCGCTCGGACCATCCGTTCCTTTGCTTGGCTGATGAGGAAGTTTGAGGTATAAAAATTGAAGCTTTTTACCTTTTTCTATTGTTTGTTCTTTGGGGAATTGATCAATCAAATTGGACATATAATTGTAACAATTGAAAATTATTAGGTTTTAAATCTATATTTGCTTTCACATTCCCCTATATTTTTCATTTAGAATAACAAGAAACCTATAAAATTTATATAAGATATGAATTCCAAGCATTCATTTACCCAAATATTTACATAGAAAGTAGCACCTCTAAAAATTTTCTTGAAAATATTCCTACCAAACTCCTTTATATACATCTATACATAACCCTTCATGTCAACCCATGTCAAATACACACAGACCAAAACGATGTTACTTACTTTCAATCTTTCAATGGCATCTACCTAGCTTCAACATTGTTCTCCTATCTAATATTAACCCGTATGAGTTGGTTACAACCAAGGAAGGGGTTTGCATTTTATATTGAGTGATAACTGCAATTACGATTTTGATCTTAAGGTCAAACGTTGTGGACTTGAGGGTTTTTTAAAGGCCGTGATTGACTATGGGTATTTGGAATATTGATGTGGGAAATCCATAAGTGTATTTTGTTTTAGAATTAAGAAGAAAGAGAAAGACACATTCTATATTAACTTTTATTTTACAATATTCCTCTAAAGTTGTGTTTTTATTGTTCATTACTTAAACTAAATAATTATGTTTAATGTGTATGCAATTTGTAATTATTGATTTTTATGATGAACTCAATACTAACAAACTTATTTAACAATTATGCTATAATATATGTAAAAAATTCTTTATAGCCATTTTACTTAAAACAATACAATATTAGCTGTGCATCGCACGGGCAACTTACTAGTCTTTACCAATTTGACAAGGAATGCAGTTTTGCACAATGTTGAGTAACTGAGCATAAGGCTTTCAAATATTTATTTCCATGTTGTCTATCAGCCTGACCTTCCCAAACCAGGCAGCAATGCAGAACACTACGGGGCTCTTGATTTCTTCCACTGCCTCCAAAGTCTCTTGGTCTACGATCTGATAGCAAGAGACATGTAACTAAAACACATTCTAACCTAAACTTCTTAACATTCAGGGAAGTAAATGCTAGAGTTCTATTTACAATGTTAGTAGGCACCACTCTGATAAGAGATGGGTTCCAAATACTACTATTATCTTTGAGTATATTAAAGAAGCCCCATTCCTTTAATAGTTGAGTAAAACAGTTCAGCCAGTTTCTTGTTGGTAAACATATATTCCTTTTAGTACAAAACAATCACTACAAGCAAGTGGCTCCAAAAATAACAATAAAAAATAAAAAGGCCCCCCTCCCACCCCCCCCCCCCCCCTCAAAAAAAAAAAAAAAGAAGAAAAACTCAGAACAATTAATTTATATACCTATATAAAGATGAAAAATATTCACTTCATAAATGTAACACTTTGGAAAGAGAAACGAGCCTTGGATGTCTTTTTTTTTTTTTTTTTTTTTTGGGGGGGGGGGGGGGGGGTGTAAGTGACTATAAAAAGAAAACAAAAACATACAAAAGCACAGGGAACTCTTGTGTTGGGAAAAAGATTACAGAACAAAGAGTCCCACTACCAACTCAAAGAGACAAAGCACAGGTGCATACCCCAGAAGATACAAACAAACACATGCAGGCTTCAAAGGAGAAAAGAAACAAACTATAGAGGGATAGAATGAGTAGGTCAGAACATCCACCAAGGAAGATTATAACAATCAGAAAGGAAAGGCAGATGTTTGCTAAATTCCTAGGAATTGAAAACACTAGCCTTTGATGGCTTTATTTGGTCTTGAACATAATCAACAACAAAAGGTTTCTACTTAATAAAGTAACAATTTAAAGTGATAAGAAGATGATAATGAATGGCACTATGGTGAGTTTGATCCTACATATGATGACTCAAATCTGAAGTAATAAATGGAAGCAGAGATCTCATGAATTACAACACATAGGGGCTGGCTACTTAGTGGCAAAGGATGATAAAATGAGGTACTTCTTTTCATATATTTGCATCAAATTGACCTGCATGCTATTTACACCTAGTCAAAACATACTCATGCAGTAGTCTGCTAAATTCCCACCCCAATAATAAACAAGATCAACTTATCCTGGACCCTGCAACCTGTTGGATTGCCCAAAAACCTTGAGTGTTTATTCTTACACAGTTATGAAAATTAAGCACTAGGCGCACTTAAGTGCAAAAGGCCTCTTGGAGACTAGGCCCAAGTGCAAGCGCGTGATTAATTGAAGTGAAGCGCACATTTTTAAAAATATAATGTAATAAATTGAAAATAATTTTTAATGGTCAATACAAAAATCAAGTGATCAAATAATCATACAACTTGAAATATAACATTTTATAAAATTCATACAACATTTTATATCATTCTCTTAATCAAATTTTCACTTAACGAGTATTAATCAATATAAGTCTTAAGTGCATCGTTCATTATATGTTCAACATCAACTACTAAAGTAACTAAACAATTATCAAAAGTAAATTAAATCATACCTTTTTTTTCCTAAGACTGAACTAGGAGTTTTGGGACATGATAGTTTTTGTACCATAAAATTGACTTGTATATACTAAATCAACAGCTTATTTCAATAGTATTAAGATAAGATGGCTACAATTCATAATTGGTTCATTTTAAAAAAAAATTAAAGCAAAAAAAAAGTGCGCTCTGAGCTTTATTGAAAAAGCGCACTTCTTCAAATGTGCCTTGCTTTGGAGGCGAAAAGCATTTGGGTTTTGGCACTTTGAGCTTTGCGCTTAAAGCACGCTTTTACCGACACTGCATCAAAAGAATTTACTTATATGCATGACTACTCAATGTATCAAGTTCTGGAAAAAAAAAAAAATTTTATACGACTTCAACTAAGAGGTTAGACCTTCCTGTGGTGACAAGTGCCTTCCACCCAAAGCAACATGTCATGGGTTTGAGTCCAAGAATCAACTTCTACAGGGGGAAAAAAAGGGCAGGTGGGGGGGGGGGGGGTGTTATCAGGTACCATTACCTCTCCCAAGTCCTGACCTTTGTGCAGTGGGTACGACCTTTTTATATTGGTTCAACTACTGCTAGAATATTACCTATCCAATAATATGAAAAGGAAAATGCTATGCCACTCTGTATCACTCAAAAGTTCTAATTTGTCCAAAATAAACATAAATTAAGGAGGATTTCTCATGCCTCACCTCAGCATAATCAATTCTTCCACCAGCTTCATTTATTTCTTGGATAATCATGTTTCTTAACGCTCCAATGTTTACTTGACCCTTTTCTGTAGCAAATTTAGCTCTTGACAATGACCTGTTTATAGACAATGCCTGCAGAATTTACAGAAGCAATTATACAATGATGTAAAAAATATATTTGTTAGAGAAGTATAGGATAGAAAAAAATAACAATAATTAAGATACATCAGATAAGATGTATATATCAAAAGTCAAAATATCTGCAAAGGAAGGAGGAAACAAACTGGTTTAAGCAGCCAATGCTGATGATCTTTTATTCACAAAATAACTAAAACTAAGCAGCATTTAAAACATTGTTTTCATGGTAGAGAAAAGTATCTATATGCAAAATTGGTAGTAAAGCTTCATGAGAATATTAAAGGAATAGCCAACATTGAGAGAACCTTTTTCCTCTCTTCAGTTGATAGGTGCACATTTCGTGAACTCATTGCGAGGCCATCATTCTCACGCACTACATCAGAACCTATCACTTCTATGGAAAAATCAAGATCACGAACCTGTAAGAATTCAGTAAGAAAATAAATTAACAAGCAGCACAGTCAGACTAGCTAGAAATTGCAAATGACATCAATTTGTTAGTATCTTTCTACATATTAGTGGAACAACTAGGCTAGAAGATGAAACAAGACCAAATCAAGGTCTCTAGAATCAGTACAAACCCAAAACTCATTTGGTCAGGCTCAAAACTGAGCTAACACTAACATTTCCAACCAAAGAACAGAACCAGTTTGTTGAAAATTTCGTGTCCATTTGGCAAAATTTAGTTTACTATTATGCTTTTTTTTGCTACTATTTATGGGTCTTATTACACATTTTGGTACTATTTATGAGTCCCACTATACTATTTCAGCTAATTTTTACCTTTATCTACGGTAATTTCAGCAAAAAGTTTTCAGATTTAGCAAAATAAACGGATTCTAAATAGACCCTTCATTTCATTTAAATGTCATACTAAATATCAAGTGAAGTGCTGCACAACAGAAAAGTCTAATGATAAAATCACAATACAATGAGAATAAAACTATTTCTTAGATTCAATGAATAATTTAATAAAAAGTTGATGAATGTGAAGCAGTGGAAGACTCTCTCTCTCTCTTCACAGAGACCATATACAAGATCAAGATAACACTTGAGTTGCGTGTATATGTAATAATGACTAAATGGGTTGCTTTATATAATCCTCTTCATTTTTCAGGTTCCAAATAAACATACCAAAAAAAAAGGGAATTTGGGACACTCATAATGAAGATAAAAATACCATATTCCTCTCTTATTTATAGAATAGAAGAGAAGTTGAGCTCACCATCCGCTGAATAATCCGCCATTGTTGATAATCCTTCTTGCCAAACACAGCAACATCAGGCTCCACTATATTAAACAGCTTGGTGACAACAGTGGCAACTCCTCTAAAGAACACAGGTCTACTCTTCCCACACATACCCTTTTCCAACCTCTCAACTCTCACCCAAGTTTCATGCCCCAAACCTCTCTCCTCAACACAAGACACTGCCCCTTTCTTCTCTACCTCACCATCACCACCAACACTAGAGTTCCCATAGTCATACAGATTGTAGGGATGGAAAACAACATCAACACCACCAGGAACAGCCATGAGCCTTTGGATATCACCATCAAAGTCAGAAGGGTATGTGGAAAGGTCCTCAGTTGGAGAGAACTGACCTGGGTTCACATAGATTGAGACCACTATGAGATTTGTGAGCTTGTGGGCTTCTTTAATCAATGATATGTGGCCCTCATGGAGATATCCCATGGTGGGTACCAAGCCTATGGTCTTGCCTTGGGATCTCATGGCCCTTGACCATCTTCTCATCTGGTTCTTGTCTGTTATTATCTCTGGCTCTTTCTCATTCTTATGGCTGCTTTTCGTTGGTATTTGGGAATTGTGTGTCTTTTCCATTAGAGCAGAACAATTCTAAGGAAAAGATGGGATTTGTCAATTGATAGTGAAGTTCCAAAGAAGCGTGTACGCTAGTATGCTATGTTTTTGAAGACAGACATGGCTCTGTGAATTGGAAAAGGGAAATGTAATGCCAAAAATAGAAAAAATGGGTAGGCGGCGGATTGGTTGGAGCCGCATCCTTTGAGTTGACCAAAGATTATTTCTCTCTCTCTCTCTCTCTCTCTCTCTCTCTCTCTCTCTCTCTATATATATATATATATATATATATATATATGAAACAATTGAAACTTTCATAATTTTCCAAATCATTATTATTTTCTTTTTCTTTTTATTATAGATTCTTTTTATTTTAGATTTTACATCTTATATAGAATCCACCAAAAAAATAATAGACAAAAGTTTGAATTTTTATTAATATCAATAATATTGAAAAACGTATATAAACTTGGAGGCCTATTTAAGGGCTCCATAAAACTTGATGGACAAGAAAATATATTCTAAAATAAGCCCTAATTAATACCTAACTATAATAGGAACCAAATTTGACCTAAAAAAACATTAAAAGAACCTAAAAATAAGGAAATAAATCACCTAGACCTAAAATAACGTTTTTTACATAAAAATACCAAAATTAAATAATTACAAAAATTAAATTATAAATTCTATCCTACATCAACTTATCACAAAAATCATCATCTATTATTATTATTATTATTATTATTATTATCTATATATTCTATATATATATATATATATATAAAATTGAAGCCTTTAAAGCTCTCACAATTTTTCACGTCACCATTATTTTCTTTTTCTTTTTATTTTAGATTCTTTTTATTCTAGGTTTTATATCTTCTTATATTTATTAGTGTTACAATAGTTTAATTTAAGTAAAACTCTATTAGATATATTTTGTTGGCCTATCACATCATTATTATTATCTATATATAATATAAAATTGAAGATTAAAAATTAATTATAATTTTTTAAGATACCTCACGTTAGAATTAAAAAAAAAACGACTCACTTTAGGTTTGAATTTTTTTTTTTTAAAAGGACTCACCAAAAAAAAAAAAAAAAAAAAACTTTAGGATTAAGAAAAAAAGAGAGAGACTCCTAGTAGGACTCTCTCTTCTCTCCTTAAAATCCTAGCAATTACCATCTCAAAACCCTAAACTCAAATTCACTTTAAGATTAAAAAAATAAGAAGGAGAGAGACTCACGTAAAAAAAAAATGTAGGTTTTGTCTTTTTTATTTGCTTTCATATGTGCCTGAAATTTTCATTCTATCTTATTGTTTTATTATATTTAGAATTGATTTTCTTCTAAGTATTTGGGTTAATCTCTATATTTTGATAGTGTTTTTATGGGTTTGGTTTTTGGGTTGAAATTCTAATAATTATTTTATATTGTATATGGCAAATGAAGCATCTCTATTTTTTGGAGAAAACTCAAAGCTGCAACCTATGTCTTCCAGCCCAAGGTGTGGTAAATTTTTATATATTCTTGCTTTATTGAGAATTTTTATTTGGATTCATGTGATTTTTTGTTTTTTCTATTAAAGTTTTGATTTTTGGTTGATTAATTATTTGTTTGGATTAATTTCAATTAATTATTTGTTTGGATTCAACGTAAAAGATAATGAAATTAGGTGTTATAAATTTGATAATGTTCCATATTTTGAATTGTTTATATTATTTAGACTCCTGGTAGGACTCTTTCTTCTCTCCTTAAAACCCTAGCAATTACCATTTCAAAACCCTAAACTTAACTTCACTTTAAAATTAAAAAAATAAGAAGGAGAGAGACTCAACTAAAAAAAAAAACGTAGGTTTTGTCTTTTTTATTTGCTTTCATATGTGTCTGAAATTTTTATTCATCTTATTGTTTTGTTATGTTTAGAATTTATTTTCTTCTAAGTATTTGGGTTAATCTCTATATTTTGATAGTGTTTTTGTGGGTTTGGTTTTTGGGTTGAAATTTCTAATAATTATTTTATATTGTATACGACAGATGAAGCATCTCTATTTTTTGGAGAAAATTTAAAACTACAACCTATGTCTTCCAACCCAAGGTGTGGTAAATTTTTATTTGGTATATTATATATGAATTTTTTGAATTTGAAGGGTTTTGTTTGGTTTTGAAGTAGAATTTGGGGATTCTATAAAATTTGGAAGGTTTAAGTTTTGGGGTTTTTGGTATTTGCGTCTTAGTAGGTTGATCTTAATTCTTTACCTTATATGTTTTTGCTTTATTGAGAATTTTTATTTTGGGTTCATGTGATTTTTTGTTTTCTTAATTAAAGTTTTGATTTTTGGTTGATTAATTATTTGTTTGGATTAATTTCAATTAATTATTTGTTTGGATTCAACGTAAAAGATAATGGAATTATGTATTATAAATTTGATAATGTTCCATGTTTTAAATTGTTTATATTGTTATTAATACGACTAAATAAGATTTGTTTTTATCTTTGCAGTTTATATCAATTTTGAGTGTGTGTATATGTATAACTTTTGGGAATTTCGCTTTATTAATTTAAGAATTGTAAATTACTTTGTAGGTTTCAGTAACTATGCACTTGCAGTGAGACATTGACAATATAAGCACATATATATGGTATTAACATTTTATAAAAATCTTTCTTACAACCCAATAACATTCTACGTTAGACAATATTTCTAAACTATAGAAAAGTATAGAAGTTAAATATTTATTCCATTGTATTTTATTTAATTATGACAGATCCATTTTTTTTTTAAACGCTAACTAGCAAAATGTCTATAATATGCATATTATTAACCCAATTTTCCATTTCTAAATTTCTTAGATTTTATTATATCAATCTTTTTTTCTTTTAAATTCTTGGTAGGCAAATCAGTCTCTCACTAATTCTTTTACCTTAACGTGATGTTAGTTAATTGTCCATTTATTTAACTATCCCGTGCATCGCACGGGTTAGCGACTAGTTTTTAATAAAACCGAACAAAATTTGGCTAAAATTTGATTGTAGTCAATAGTTACAACTATAAGCTAAAACAATTAACATAATTATATATTTAGAAAATGATAAATTTTAACTACATCATTATTAAATAAAATAAACATTACTGCTTATATTGAAAATCTAACGGTTGAATAGTATGTTCTTTATGCTCTTAATACATATATCAAATTTTGTATCAATCGGATATTATTTACTATATGATCTATAAGCTTATATTTTATGCATAATTTTAAACTACAAAAACTTGCAATTTAAACAATTTATTGATAACATATTTATTATTCTTTAATTTTCTAGAAATTTTGCAAGCATGGAGGATATAAAAATAAAATGTAATCTAATGGTGGATTTGTCAAAATTTACTTCTAATAAAAAGATATTGAGTAAGGTTGTAGCCTATATCTTTCATTTAAGGCTATAACCAATTTTGTAAATAAATTTTTTCGTTTAGAAAATCTAATCATACCACTGCGCACTCTTGGTATGATGATCAATCTACAAGTACAAATTTTTTATAGGGTAAAAAAAAAAAAAAATTAATCATTGTATTATATGTTTTTTATGTATGTCAAATTTTGTGTCAATTAAATGTTATTTACTATTCAATTCATAAATTTATTCTTTACGTATAATTTTAATTTTCAAAAACTTTAAATTTAAACATTTGATTAATAACATAACTATTAATCTTTGATTTTCTAAAACATGTGCAAGTATAGAGGATATAAAATGAAAACGTATTTTAATGGTGAATTTTTCAAAATTCACATCTAATAAAAAGATATTGAGGATGTAGTTATTGGTTATAATTAAGTTTGTAATTAAACTTTGTCATTTTGCAGTCATACTCTAAAAAATCACTACCTTGGATTAAGGTTATTGATTTTTAAGAACTTCAATGACACAGTTAATGATGGTTTTTATGTCTCTCTTAAAAAGTGAAAATTATATGTTGTACTCGACATATATGTCGGGTACACCATATACCTGCTCCTTAAAAAGGCTTGTAACTTAGTGGAGGGTCTCAACTATTTTAAATACACCCTTTTCTTAAGAAGAGTGTATATTGAATTTTATAATGGATTTAACAATACCCAATCTAGCAAAAGCTCTTTTGAATTGGTTACTTCCAGAATCAACCTTTGAATTAAAGATAGGGTTTATTACAAGAGAAAATTTGGGTATAAATTTGGTTGTAATCAATGGTTACAACTCAATTTAATATTTTTTTTAGTGGATCTAAATTTTGACAAATCTATTATTGAATTACATTTTTTTCTTATATCTTTTATGTTTTTAAAATTTTCAAAAAATAAAAAATTAATAACTATGTTATCAATCAAATGTTTAAATTTCAAATTTTTGTAGTTTAAAATTATGCATAAAATAAATTTAAGGATCAAATAATAAATAACATCCAACTGACACAAAATTTGACATGTGTGTTACAAACATAAAGAGCATGCAATTCAACAATTATATTTTCAAAATATGTAGTCATGTTAATCTTTTTTGTGTGGGAGTCATAGACAATTGCTACAACCAAGTTTGTTGTCAAACTTTATCCTAGATGTGGGGAGTGAAACAGTTACCTCTCGGACAAACTAGCCCAAGAAGCAATTGGGCCACGAGAAAGAATTAGGTCTGGCCTGTGTTTTGAAAGAAAGGCTTAATGGGTAATAAACCCTCAAAGGAGGACAGCTGGGTCATCCCAAGTAACATGGAAAAAATGAGTCACACAAAAGATTAGTTCCCGGGGAGATGGAAATGTGCCACCTTACCTGATGTCTTGTGCACGGGTGATCCATGTGCGATTTCCAAGATATTCCTAGAACCACGGGAAAGTTTTGGAACTTGCAAGAACGTTGAATATTTTTATCTCTGCATTAATGATGGGGCTCTTACCTCACCTTTGCCACATTAATTACAAATGAGACAACCTGAATAGTACCAACAACCTCCAAAAGTCAGAGTTCCAGGATAAGGGAGGAGGAATCCGATAAAGTTAAGTAAAATATCCCTGAGGCTTTGGCAAGCAACAAGACAGTTGTAGTAATAAAAACAAGGATGGAAGCTATAAAAGGGGGAGGAGAGGTAAAAGAAAGGGGATTTGAAAGAAAAGGGGAGAAAGGAACAAAAATAAGAAAAATAAACTAGAGAGAGAGAGTAAAGATAACACCACGGGAACATGAGAGTTGTTTATTGTAATATCTAACTTGAAGTTGTAATAGATGAGTTTAGAGAAATCAATTGCTTGAGTTTCCCATTGTGGAGTGTTTTTTTCCTTGTTGTTTACTTATATGTATGTTGTTTGAATAGTTTGAGTGAGAATCTGTGAAGAACTCCATGGGGACTAGTTTTCGTGTCCCTACACTAGAGTTATTACTTTATTATCTATAATCAATTATATTTCCCTTCAATGTGTGTAAATTATTTTATGAAATTTTTTTTGACTTTAGATTTATTGAGAAAGACAATCACAGGCCACAATAGTCAATCAATAAATATAATAACATAACAATATTTTTCACAAAAGCTAACATGACATATTGTATTTATTGTGTTTATTTTAGTGTGAGCTTTTTCTGTGTCAAAGTTTTGATTGTAAATATATTGATTTTTGTGGATACTTTTCATTTAAGTTGTAATCAAGGAAAAAGATTTGAAATAAGTTCAAGTTGTTGTCATGAAGACCTTGGTCAAGCTAGCATTGAAATGTCAAGCAAGAGTATTAAAATGGACTTATGGAGAAGCTTGCTTGACATTCTCCCGTAACCTTGGTTGAGCAACAGAGCAAGATTCCTAATAACTTGCCATATTTCCAAATACAATAGTAGACATCCCGCCTTTTATTTGTACTTTTATAAGAATGAAACTAAACCTTACTAACCATTGAACGAAGGTTGAGGTTCCTGTAACCCTAGATAGAAAAACCTTGCATTCTCTTACTTTCACCCTCTACCAAGACTACCATTGAACATTCTTGAGAGGAAAACTTCACCAAAATACTGAGTGTGACATTGAATGCTTTGGATTTCTGAAAACCAGAGAGAACTTTTGAAAATCTTCAAGAGGCCTTGAAGTGTTTGTGTGATCATACTTGCAATTGACGTGTCAACTTGCATTTGGAGACTGTGAAGAGAAGCGATTGGTGTAATTTGGTTCTAGTAGAAGCTAGAGGCTTGAGTATATGTACATAGGCTTTGTAAGTTGTTATGTAGTGCAACTATCTTCATAGTGGATTATGTTTATTGGGCTAGGCCACAAAGAGTTTTTGTCCTTGAAGGGTTTCTCTTTGTAATTATATATATTTTGTGTGTGTGTGTGTCTGAATTTTGTTTATTTTTGTCCTTATCCATGATGATGCTTGCAATCCAAATTGGCTTAATAAATCACTTCGCTAAGTTAAATTTGTTAAAATTGGTAGCAAGTCTTGCTAGGGTTTAAACATGTAACAAGTGGTATTAGGGCAAGTTACACTACTTTAGGATTGATTTCCTTGTGTGCAAACTTGCATAATTGTGATTACTGTCATTGCATAACTCTGTATGTAAACTGAAAATTGTAGCAAATAAAATCTTTAACGAATTTGTTAAATCAACGATAGTAAAACTTGAGAAAGAAACCCTGCATGATGGATTGGTAAAATCAAATAAACTGGTTGATAGATACTAACAAGAAAACCTTGCATTGTGTGATAAGATTAATGTTCTTGAAAATCGATTAAGTTTGTCTTACGTGTCTAAACCAACAAACATGAAACACGCCCAATTAAACACTAATCCTACTTGTCATTGTTATGGTGTCCATGGCACACTAAATCCAAATGTTTTCTCCTAAGTTCCCAAAAACTCTTACCAAACCAAATGAACTAGGCTTAGAAAATAAAGTTCAGGCTCTTTTCACTTTAGTTTGGTCATTCGTGATTTGATTGCTAGATCTATTCAAACTAAACCAAAATAGCTTAGGTCTGGTCGTGATGGGTTTCCTGCTATCAAGAAAGTTTGGGTGAAAAAGGATGACCAATGTGCTTAATTGTTCATGTTGCCATGAAAGTCCTTGATACTTGTATGTGGTATCTTGATGGTGGGTGTTTTGGAAATACGACTAGGGACAACTCTCTATTTAAAACTTTAAAGAAATGTAGAGGTGGAGCTGTCACCTTTGGTGATGAAAGTAAATCCCAAATTGTGGGTAAAGGTACTATTGAATTACCTGGTATGCAAGCCCTTGAAGATGCGCTCTATATTGAAGGTCCTAAGGCTCAGTGGCTAACATCTTAAGCATAAGTAAAATCTATGATAATGACCTAATATTTCAGTTTGCCAAAAGGGTATGTCTTGCGTTTAATAAAAAAGGAGAACAGTTGATGGGTGGAGTTCGTACCCTAAACAATTTCTTTTGGCTTATGGCGTTGTTTCGGACCTAAAAGTGAGATGCAACCTGTGGACGCCCCCAAAAAATCGGTTGAATTTCGAAAAATGGGTTTTTGGGTTTGATCACACATTGGGTCCTTAGCGACATGACTCTTTGTATGCTTGTGTTTCTAGGGTGAGGTTTGTGTGTGTGTGTGTGTGTGTGTGTGTGTGTGAGTCTCTTTTTCTTAATTTTATTTTAGGAGTCGTCAATAGGTATTGGTTTTGTATTAAGTGTGATTGGTCACTTATTTGTCTAATTCATTTTAAGTTACCTAATTAACTAAATCAATTTTTAAAGGTTCATTAATTAAGGTAAATCAAAAGTCTTAAATCAAAGATCTTGGACTCGGAAGTTTGGTTATGTGTGGGAAAGGTGTTAAGCACCTCACAACGCCTATCTAAAGGATAGTACCTTATTTTAATTTAATTCAAACGTTATATTTTGATGAAAAAATAGAATACTTGGCATTTTGATTTTTTAAAAAAGATTTGCAAACAATACATATATATACACACACACAAGGGCGGCTTGATGCATTTAGAGGCCTTAGGCGAAAACTGATTTGTGACTTTTTTTATATATTTAAAGATGACTTTTTTTGAGAAAATTTTTTAATATTACTTAAATTCTATTATCTTGTTTTAGATGCGAAATTACTAATTAACCATGTAGAACTTTTTTTTTCTCTTCAAGAAATCTATAAACACAAAAAAATTGACAAAACTTTTTACAGTTGTTAATGTGACAGATTAGTAGTGGTAAGTAAAAAAGTGATATTAGTAGTAGACATAAATGAAAACTACTAAAAGTTTGCCAATTCAACTATTATGAAAAAAGTTGTGAAATTCTTTGTGTATTGCCCCTTTTTTTTTTGGTGAAAAGTGCTACATTCACAATATTTTACAACAAATCTAAAGTATTAAGTTGTTGCTGGTTCTAATTTGAACTTACTATTGAAATTACTTTTTTTCCCTACTAATAACAGCCAGTAACAACCTGCCACATAAGATTTGTTATGAAAAATGTTGTGGACGTAACATTTTTCTCTCTCTTTTTTCTTGTTTTTCATTTGATAAAAATATCATTTTATTTATTGGCTAATATTTGGTCTTAATGAATACTTTTATAAAAAAAAAATTTATTTTATTGGTTAAAATTTGGGGGCCTTTCTCTACCAGGGCCTTAGGCGACCACCTCGCTTGTTTTTATACTAGAGCCGGCCCTGTATATATATATATATATATATATAGACACACACACATACATGTGAGTATTTATTTACTTATAATACCATGTGAATATTTAAGTCAAAGAATATTTACAATCGAGACATGTGAGATATACACATAAATAGCATGTGAGTATTTATTTGCTATATAAATAGCATGTGAATACTAACTATTATACACAAATAAACTACAATATGAAAATAAAAAAGAGTTGGAAGGATAGCACCTTATTGTCATCGACAATTTTCCTCATTTTTACAATGCAAAAAAGATGACAATGGAAATGTATTAGTGCCTAAAAGGAGGAAATGATTATGTAAACTTGATTAGTGTCTATGGGTTCAATGGAATTGAACCATAGGCACAAATCCTTAAAAATACTATTCTAAGGAAAAGTTTTAAATTAAAATGCATGAGCAAGTTTTAAAATGTTAATTCTATTTTATTTTTGAAAGGAAGGTTTTGGAAAAGACACATTTTTATGAAAAAAAATTATTGTTAAGAGGAAGTTTTAAAAATTATTTTTATCACTTTTTGAAAGAAAAAGATCCTTTTGTTTTATTGAACAAGCAAAGTTTGCAATGGGAAATAGGCTTTCACTTTTTAGAAAAAAAGTTTTTTTTTTTTTTTGGAAAATTCCATTTTCTAGGGAACCTAAAAATTTTGGAGAACTTAAAGTTTCTAAAAAATATATATATTTTTAGCAAAAAAAAAAAAAAGCATGTTAATTTTGAAAATACAAGAGAAAAAATTCATGAGTTTATTATTTTAGAAAAGAAGGTTTAATTTTGAAAAATCCCATGATTTTATTTGAGAAAAATGGTTTGAGAATAAGAACGTTACTTTTAGAAAATATTTTTTTCTTATACAAAAAGTGGATAACCTTTTTTTTTTTTTTTTTTTTTTTTTTTTTAAAGGGAAGAACTAAGAAAAGCTCTCGTTTGAGAAACTTTATGGGTTTTTTCTTTTTGAAAAGACTTTAATCAAGAATCCCATAATTTTTATGGTGAAGGGGAATTTGTATTAAAAATATTTTTGTGGGAAAATTGGTTTTGAACAAAAAGGATTTCAAAAGTAACATTCATGGGTTTTATTTTATTTATTTTTTAAAATTTGGGTTCCAAAAATCCCATGATTTTTATGAAAATGCATATTTCTTTTAGAAATTTTGCTCATTCAAAAGATTTCCTTTATTACATTTTGAAAAGAAGAAATTTCCAACGTGGTAAGAGAAAACATTTTTTTGAAAATCCTTTCTTTTATAAAAAGAACCTCTTAATTTTGGATTAAAGGAGGAAAATAAAAGAATATATTTTTTTGAAAACATTTTTAAGAAAAAGAGTTTGGAGGAGGATTTTTCAAGAAAAGACTTTATTTTTTAAAACAACTTTTGGAAAAAGGAAGAAAACTCTTTTTTATTATGAAAAATCATTTTGTTAGAAAATCTTATTAAAAAAATTTGTTTACCCAAGCAATCAATTTATGGCAACATAAATTTATGGCAACATTATTGACGAGAAAAAGTAAAGAGCAACAATAGTACAAGTGCTATAAATTTAAAGATAAGTAAATGTAAAGTACTGAAATTTAAATGACAATAAAAGTAAACGGCTGGAATTTAAATGACAAGTAAAGAGCTTGAATTTAAATGACAAGTAAGTAAAAAGCTGAAATTTAAATGAAAAGTAAGTAATGAACTTGAATTTAAATGACAAGTAATGTTAAGATTCATTAAAAAGGTTTGGGAAAAATGTTCTGACACCCCCTAAACTTTAATATAGTGGCCAATACATTCCCTGAACTTTTATTTTAGCCAGTTTACTCCTTAAACTTTGCATATGTGACAAATAGGACCATCTATTAGCTAGAACGTTAAGTGACTAATAGAACTATTACACATGTGCAACTTATTTTTTAAAAAACAAAAAACAAATGTTTAGACCAATTAGGAGGGGGTGAGAGAAAAAAGAAAAAGAAATAAAAAAAGATAGCCTCATCCTTATCTCCCACTGCAAATAAAGCTTAAGCACAAGAGCATACCAGATTAGATCAAACTCTAGCAAATAAATTGTAATAAGTTTTTATCTATATATGACTATATTCAAATAAATTGTAACATGTACAACAATTGTGAATACTTGTACAAGCTCCCAAGAAATAGTTACGGGAAGCCACAATTATTTTCAGTCTCTACACCTCATCTATGGTTTCCAAACCCAAGTAGATGCTCCTCTTTTACAACTTCTCTCTCTAAACCCATAGATTAGCCATTATGGCTGACTCAAGACCTCCATTGCCACTACAGGTCTCTTCTCTAATTTCTCTCTAATGATTTCTTTTTCTCTCTGGCCAAAACCTTAGCCTCCATATCTAAAACTCTCAAGCTTTAGCCTCTTAGATTTAAACCCAAATCTAACCTCCACATCTCAAATTTATGTTTCCCTCTCGCAAAACTGAACGGTGAGATTGTCAACAGGACTATGATCGTCTCTTTCTCCTAGGATTCAAATTGACACCTGACTATGTGGATCATCTCTCTCCTAGGCTTCTCTCTCTCAAAATTGTTTTCTCTCTCATCTCTATGGGTCTTAGGCAATTGAATTGAGTGATTTTAATGCTCACATGCGTGTCATGTGAGTATTTTGTTAATTTATTAATAGCAGACCAACTGAAGTACTAATTTGGCATATGAGTAAAGTTTAGGGAGTAAATTGGCTAAAATAAAAGTCCAGGGGGTGTAACGGCCACTAAGTTAAAGTTTAGGGGGTGTTAGGGCATTTTTTTCAAAATAAATGAGCAACAATATATTAGTAAGAACATAAAAAGTTCCTAGAAGCCTAGAAGAAATGAGATTTCTTCCTTATAAGGGTACTTCCCATATTAAGTCTAGGGGATGGTTCAATACTGTGGACACAACGAGGATTCGCCACCTAGTTTTACAATGGCCTAGGAACCATGAATATAGTGTCCTCTCGGGGAAGTACTTTTTGATCTTGCTACCAAAGTATGGTTCGGAATTTAGGTACAGTTTTGGGAAGGTGTTAGGTACCAAAATCGCTCAACCCTAGGGTTGACTTCTACTCATTGTGTCTTATGTCTTAATCCTATTAAAGGCATATTCAATATTGTATCCATACTCACACACACACTAGCATACATCTAAGCATATAATCATGGCATCAATCATCCCAAAACCTAATCATTCATCTATCATGGCATATCACAACCCAAGCCTAGCATACATGGCATCTCATATCAACCTAACATTCATCTAGCTTCATATCACATCCAAGGCAGAAACATAGGCAGCAAACAATCATGGCAGAAACATAGGCAGCAAACAATCATGGCAGAAACACAAGCATAGAAAGATCTAAGTAACATGTGATTGCATCTATACATTAAGAATAACTCATCCAAACAAACATGTTCATATCTATCATTAAACATAAATCATGTGTGTTCATGTGAATACATAACTTACCTCACTTACATTGCTACATCTCAACACCTATGGCATTAATGCATGAACATGTGAATGCGTGTTCATGGCATCAAAACAAGGAAACAAAAGATAAACCCTAATTTAAACATGTGAAAGACAAATAAACAATAAACAGAGAATAGGGACTTATGTCTATAAAAAGGAACCAAAACAGAGGCATAGCATGTGAAAAAAATGAAGAAAACAAAGCAGAAAACTTAAATTATGGTTTTTGGGTAGCGGTATACTCATGTAGGTCAAATGCATGCATGCACAAACTTTGACTTGCGTGTGCAGGCTAGCTCAGAAATCGTAGCATAGAACACAGAAAACACAAAAGAACGAAGCAACACTTAAATCAATAAATCTAACAACCTAACATGCTTAGAAATATAAAAGTTAACTAAAACTAAGCTATATAAGCATAAAATAAACAAAGAAAAAAGATTAATAATGAAATTAAAACAGAAAAGGGAGAAAAGAGCTTAGAACTCAATACCTCAAAACAAAAGCTCCTAGGCTTGATTTTTTATTGTTTCCCATCAGTCAAATCTATTCACAATCAATGAAAAAGTGATTAGTGATCTTAAACTCGAAGATCAAGGCCAGAAAATGCCTCAATAAAAAGAAAATTGACTTGAGGATGTTTTGTGAAAAACTCCCTCTTTGATTCACTATTTCTAGTGAATCCTAGTGTTTTCCCTTAGTATTTCTGTGTGTTTTGCAAAGGTACCATGTATGGTTATTTATATTATGAAAATGGGGGTTTGGAATGGCTCCGAAACGATGTGGGATTCGTTTCAAACCTCTGTCTTTAATGTGGAAAACTTGCCTCTCATAGTTTCTAGAACCCTACATGAGCGTGAAAGTTTATGCCTATGTGTGCATGCATCATGGCCGCCCGCACAGGTTGATTCCTACACGCACAGGCCAAGGGTTTTCTTGGCTTTATCTTTCCAAAAATAGATTTATTTGCTTATTAAAAGTTATATTTTCCATTTTAACATTTCTCAAGTCAATTTAACATCTGATTGGACCTTAAACCAACCTTGGGTCTTAGAATTTCGGCATTATTGGGAAACGGGGGCCTGAGTTGTAAAGGGTACAAAATGCGGTGTCTACAGATGCCTCTCTTTTGATTCGTGAGCTCCGCTAACATAATTAAAAGAATAAGAGACAAAACATTTTTTTTGAAGAATAGCTCGGGCCCAACCTACGCACATGACACACATCACGCATACGACACACATCGCGCATACATGGGGATGGGTGCAACTCCAAAGAGTTGTGTGGGATTCATCTGTCTGAATTCCCACCTTTGTTGCTCGGGAAACGAGCAACGATAGGTTCACCATCCCAGAATCTGTTTCTCCAATTGCAAGCAAAAGGCGAGTGGCTCACTATCCTAAAGCCACTTAAAAAGAAAAACAAACAAGGCCAACGGTTGCAACCATTAACCAAACAAACAAGGGTGCTTTTATGAGCTTAAAAGGAAACATCTCTGTGGTGTCCATCTGGGGCTCTTACCTCATACTTCTCTGGGTTGTACTTGTCTTCCATCTTCATCTCTACCTGTTCTGTTGAGGCTCTTGCCTCGGGGTGACCTTGGTCTCTGTCTCTATATCTACCTTTTCTATCGCACCTACATGTTTAATTCCTGTAGGATATGTGCACGAATTATGACTTGTATAGGATCTATGCCTATATATTTAATTCCCTCGAGATATGTGCACAAGTTATGTGTTCTTCCTTTCTGATTTGTATGGTTTATGGCTTATGCCTGCATATTCAATTCCCGTAGGATATGTGCACAATTTCTATATTCTAACTTACGAGGAAGTCCTTGGATGAAAGATCCATTGGGGATGCTTGTGGGACTCACTGGTGAGTATAATCTGCTGAGAAGTGTATTGGTGATGAGTCTTGATGGTGTGGCGTTCCTTGGGGAGGGGGTAACTTATTGTGGATTTCTTAGTGGTGTATTGCTCATTGGGGAAAACTTTCCTCCATTAGGGAAAAACTGTCTTTATCTTTCTTATGATTCATTGGGGATTGATGCTAATTCCACTTTTTAGGGGGTTTTTATCAACTCCATTAGGGAAATTTCATTTTGCAACTCTCGAGTGTGTCTTGGACCCATAGGGGAGTCCTTCTATGATACTGAATTTTGTTGGGGATTTGGTTGATGATCTTGACTCCTGAAGGAGTTTTCTTGATGATTTCTGATCCATTAAGGGATGTTTTTTATGCTTTCAATCTACTAGGGATGCCTTTGAGGGTCTTTTTGTTCTTTGTGTACTAAGGGCATTTCTGTCATCTTTGGATGTATTCTTGAATTTTCCTTTGCATTTCTAGCATCTCTCAACCCTTGTCTTAACACTGTCTTCTTTAAATTCAACCTACTTTGCAAGAGTATGAGGAGCTCGTTTGGCTTGTTGGGAATCATAAGCTAAAGGTGACCGAGTATTCCAAGCAGTTATATGGTGGTAAAGGTGCTAGTGATGATGATGATGGTGGTGGTGGTGATGGTGGTGGAGGTTCAAAGTCGACTCCAAGCTATCAACCAAGGAAGAGGTGTTTTCGGTGATCTTACAGACAGACAGACAGACAGACACAGACACAAATAGGCATCAAATTTCTTTCTTTTTTTTTTCTTTTTTTTTTTTTTTTGTTGTTTTTCTCTTTTTAGCATACATTCCTACACTTGGATTTGATTTTGGACATTGAGTTGTACTTAAGAACATCTTTCATGTTTATGCTTTCATTTGGGATGTGTAATTGTGTGGGTTTTTTTATTTATTTATTATGTAAAACAGCACATAGACCTAAGTTAAAGAGCAAGGATCCTGGGCTTGATGTTGTATGCTTTAAGGGACTGGGCTTGGTTCATCGCAGCTAAATTGGGCTGATTTTGAACCAAGTGGTGCACAAAGCGCAGATCCTACAACACATACATACTAACATACAACAAGCATATATATTGAACAGCAAGGAACAATAAAGAACGAAATAGAGAAGAAAAAAGAAAGGAAAAATAATGTAAAAGACGTTAGGGGTCCTTAAAATAACGTGAAATACTTCATTATTTTCTTAATTTTTATGATACATCATGTTCACTAGGATGTGTTACAAGGTTCAAATAAGTTCAAAAATCACAAACTTGGATGGCTCTTCAGGCTTTTAAGACTTGTGAAGTTTGAATCCAAGTGTGTTCTGTAGGCTGTTTGAGGATCCTGAATGCTGTTTTCCCTCTTTTTCTCTCCTTTTTGAATTCTGACAGAGTTTTCTCAAGTATTTTTACTCCAATGCACTATTGCTGAATGTCTTTCACTATTGGCTGTTTACCCTTTTATAGTGCCATCCTAGGGTACCATTGATTCCCTCCATTTACTCCCCTGGGTACCAAAACCAATGTTGTGTCAGCAACATTGGTGGCTGGTCCCTTCCTCATTCCTCATTATTTTCTACTTTTGAGATTCCTTCTTCAAAAGCCTTTAATTGACTTTCCCGTTCTGAGGGGTCCTAAAAGGTTGACCTTTGGTCTTTCCTTCTCCAAGACTTCTAGATTCCACTTTTTCAGACCCATCTTTTGGCTGCTTTCCCTTTTGTCATTTTTCCCCAGTGAGCTGATTCTTTTCTGCCAAGCTGAAAGATCCCCAGCCACCTTCCTTGGTGGTTTTTCTTCATGGGTTCCCTTAGGTACTAGATCCTTACTTTTGAGTTGTTGGTTCCCAAGCCTTCTGATTCCTTTTCTGCATCATTGGGTGGCTGATAGGGACATATCTGTTCTGGTTCCAGTTCCTTGTGTTTCTTGGCATGCCCCCTTGAACTGTCTTAATCCCAACTTGGCCCTGCTACATGTCCCGAGGATCCCAAGCTCTTGGGAATTCCCAGGTATCCTGGCCCAGTTTCGTTCCTAGGCTCCCAGCAATTTTTCTAACCTTTTAAGGGCTGGGCTGGGCTGGGCTAGGCTTTTTCTTTCCTTTGTTTTATGAGGTCCTAAATTTGCCCATTCATGGATTTGGGTCCCTTCTTATAGACCCTTAACGGGTTTGGACCTTTCCTCCTTTTTCTTTATTGGAAGCCCAAATATTTTACTTTCCTAGAATTCAATCCTTTGCGTTGTTTTTTGGGCCTTGGTGCAACATTGTGATTTTTTGGGCCTCAATAGTACTTAAATTACAAACTTGTGGAAACTTTGTGCAATTCTATTGTTCTTGATTTTTGATATTTGGAAATTCTGAGCTTGAATTGTGCTTTGAGTAGGATTTTAGGTTGTAAGAATTCATAGGAGAAGCTTTTGGGGAGAAAACACACTCAAAACAGGGGAAAACTCATTTTTGCTTGCCTTTGTGCGCGCGCAGGCTTTGACCCTGCGCACGCATGTAGTGGGCCAAAAAAACCCTAGCCGCCCTACTTAGGTATAAACAACCGTTGGGACTTCCAAACCTTCTCTAAACGTATTTTTAGCATAGAAAACATTCTTTAGGGCTTTCCAATGGCAAAATTCTCTCCTTTAGAAGTCTCGGCATGGATCAAGAAGCTTGGCCCTAATTTCAAAAAGGCTATCACTCCTTTTGGTCTTTCTTGCATCTTTCCAAATCATCAAATCAAAGTAGATGAACCTCTCCTTCGTGTTGTTGCCAACTTTTGGATCCCTACTCGGCATGTTTTTCACTTCAACGGTGTAAAAATATGCCCCAATCTTGAAGAGTTTAGTGCAATCTTGGGTGAACCTAAAGTTAACACTCTTGTTTTTCCTACCATGGCTGGGGATCTTCCTACCTTGATTCAAGCTTCGTTGGGTGTTTCTCTTGACACGGCAAAGCATTGGTGTGTTTTTGGCAAGTTGAACATCCATCTAATTTTTGCGTACTTCTCTCGGCTAACTGTCCCTGTGACCAATAGGCGGCATTCTCACTATCTTAATGCTTTCTACCTGTGCATTCTTGCAAGATATTTCTTGGTACATGGGACAAACTGTGTAGACCACAGAATGTACTTGGTGGTTAGCGATCTGTGGAGTGGAAACCTTGCAGGTATGATCTTGGTTGAAACTCTTAATGGCTTGGATTCGTTTCATAGGAAGGAAGCAAATTTCTTTGCGGGGAGCCCTCTCCTTCTTTAGGTATAATCCCTAATTTTTGCCTAGGTTCTCAACCTAGTGGGATCCCTCTAATTTTTTTGCATGGATTGTCTTTCAGTTTTCAACCCATCGAGGCTCCTTATATCATCTTTTCATCATTTTTTTTTCACTCATGCCTTTTTTCTTTTTTCTCTTTTCTCTCTGTACGTGCAAGTTAGATTTGAGCTTATATGAAGGAATAAAATAAGTTATCTAATAGTACATCTACATGAAAAAGCTTTTACGTGACAAAGATGCTAGCTTTAACATGACACATGTTAGAGAAGAAGAAAGTGATAGCAAGAACATAAAAAGGACATAAGATGAACGTGGAAAACCCTAGGAAAGGGATGAAAAACTATGGTTTGAGCAAGAATGGAATGTTCTTGCTCCATTCAAATTTGTATTATGTGAGGAAAAGAGGTCTCTCTTGTACAATAAAGGTGTTCTTCCTTAAAGAGAGTCCTTGTTTTTACCTTCCTATCTTATCAACTTTTCACTCTCTTCTCTACCTATCTGCTTGGGTTCTTACCATAAAATATAATTGTAGGTTCCTCTTATAATCTGAGGAATATGGCTGAGTACAAAGACAGGTGTCAAGTCATCATTTCCTTATTTTGGACATTTTCACAGCTGTGATGTTATTTGCTGACTAGAGGATAAAGATTGCGCCAACGTGGCACTAGGGCCCATGGGTAGGTGACTTTGTCATTGCTTGGGAAATAGGCCCTAGACATTGAAAGGGATATCAGGAGTACTGTGAATGGTACACATCTCTGAAGTGGTCCAACATGCATTCAACCAATAAGGGGTGTCCTCATAATTGCTGACCTTAGAAAGTCACTATCTCCCTTTTTGTGAGTGCTTAAGTACCATGTCAAGTGCATATCTTACTTCCCAAGGTAATCACACCTTTGGCACGGACCAAGAATAGGATCTTTTAGCCAACGCTTCCTCTTCTTTTCCTCACAGCCATTCATTGCATATCATAAAAATGATCTTGAGATTCTAACGGTCGTAATGGTATGCCCTATTTCCAAATCGGACCATCGAATTGAAAGATATCGCATGATCAGGTTTGCACGGTCTGCATGCATTTTGATTAGGTGGAACCAACCACACATGATTAATGTAAATTAATTCTAATTGGTTAAGCAATTAAAATTAATTAAATAATTTTGTGATTGGTTGTTAGTTAGTGTTAAAAATAGGCCTGCTTGCATGGGAATAAAAGAGGATGATCTGATAACTACAAAATTGTGGATAATCAAGACTTTTTGGAGTATTATCTACAAGATAATCATTGCTGAAAAGACTTGATTTATCAGAAAAAGAGTTTAATTTTTAGAATGTGGATTAAAAACGCGTCTAAGTGCAAGTCCTGGCTAAAAAAACCTCAAAAAAGGAGTTCAAAATGGACCAAAACTCGAACACGGGACGGGCACCCAAAAGGGCCATTCGGCACTTTTGGAGTGCCGATCAACACTTTCCAAGTGCTGATTGGCACAAATGCGGGGCCCCGCCTGAGGGCATTTGGATTGAGATAAACCTTACCTTTTTCAATTTTTTAGAGATAAGGACACGTCCCAGTTCATATTCTAATCAATTAGCTAAATTTTTGAACATCCCAGCCTCTATAAATAAAGGGGGCCTCTCAAAATTCAGCACACTTTTTTCACGCTCTTTGACTCCTCTCTTTTTGACTCTTCTCTTCTTTTATTTTCCTTCTTACATTAAAGACGTTTTAGAGGCTTTGACCTTAGGAATTTCTTTTCTGTAAGCAAAATATTTTAGGTTTCAAAGAGAATTGAATAAATTTCTTTGAACCCTAAAATATTCCTTTGCTACTAAGTACTCATGCAAGAGGTAGTTTTTTTTTTTTTTTTTTTAATTTTATAATTCTACTTAATGATGCATGAATAGGTTTAAGATGTTCTTATTATTTTGATTTCTGATGATGTTGCCATGTGTTGTTAAACTTTTCTTTAAAGAATGTTTTTGTTATATTTTGTTGTTATGATTTGTCTTTTGAGTCTCAAAAATCTGCTATCAAAGATTTTTTTTTTTTTTAACACATAAAATAGATTTGAATTTTTCATATCTAATTTTTTAACTCCAAAAACTAATCTACATTTTCATTAAATGCAGATCTGATTTTTTTTTACCACATAAAAACTGATCTGTATTTTCATTAAATACAGATTTGATTTTTTTTTACACATAAAACTGATCTGTATTTTCATTAAATACAAATCTGAATTTTTTTAACACTCAAAACTTATCTATATTTTCATTAAATACATATATGAATTTTTTAACAAATAAAACTGATTTGTATTTTCATTAAATACATATTTGATTTTTTTAGAAAGACTTTCTTTGTGACACAATTGCAGATTTTGGGAATTTAAAAGAAGAAATTAAAAATTAGGTTGAAGTCTTTTCTTTTTCTTAATATGTAATGCATGTAAAATAATTTTATCTCATGAGTGTGAGTCCTCTCTCAAAAAGTTTTTCATTTTATGTTCAACAACAGATCTAAATTTTTTTTTACATATAAACCAAAAGTCATTTTTCTTACTATTCAAAACAGATTTGATTCTTTTTAATAAAATCATTTTTTTTAAAAACTTTACACCAAAAATTTATCTAATATTTTTTACAAAAATCTTGTTACTTTCTTTGTATAAAATACAGATCTGATTTTCTTCACAAAACTAATTTTTTTATCTACACAAAAACAGATCTGGTTTCTTTTTTAATAAATCAAATCAATTTTCTTTATTTACATAAACCAATATGTTTTTCTTTACAAACTATTTTTTTATCCACATAAAAACAGATCTGGTTTCTTTTTTAAATAAATCAAATAATTTTTAATTCACAAAAACAGATCTGAATTTTTCTAAACAAAAGGATACATTCATAAGATAAATTTATTTGAGTTAAGGTTAGTCAAGTGTTTGTCATATATGCAACATATCATTCATATCATGCAAAAAGGGTATATTAGTCATTAGAGTCTAGAAGACCAGACTCTGTCTAGGCAGAATGGGTGCCTAAGACCTTCCCATTCCGTAACACAGCCTCCGAATTTAGTTCTTTTGGATAGGTAGATCTATGCCTTGTCTTTCTTTTATTTTTGGGTAGATTGTAACTAGGATTTAAAGCCTTGTAAGATTCAATTTATCAAGCTTGTATTTATTTTTTATTTAATCAATGACAATGAAGCATTTCAATAATGTAAATTTATATTTTTTTTCTTTTTTTTTTGTATAAAAAATAAGTGGAGACTCCATACCACTTATTCAAAAAGAGAGGTGCCTTAAAGCACCCAAATCTCTTTTTTAAGAGCACTTGACCTTTGCGGTCTCTCACAAGGGTGCTCTCAAAAAAGAGGTTTGGGTGCTTTTAAGGGCACCTCTCTTTTTAGGTAAGTGGTGTGGAGTCACCACTTATTTTTTATACAAAAAAAATAAGAAAAAATAAATACAAATTACATGATCAAAATATTTCGAATGTCATTGATTGAATAAAGACAAGTACAACTTTGGAAAATTAAACCTTACAAGGCTTTGGGTCTTAGTTACAATATATGCAAAAGAATACAAAGCTTTGGTCCTAGTTACAATCTACCAAAATCAAATAGACAAAACACTAATCTACCTATCCAAAAATCCTAAACTTGGGGGTTAGGTTATGGAATGGGAAGGTGTTAGGCACCCATTTCGCTCAGACAAAGTCTGGCCTTCTAGACTCTAATGATCAATATACCCTTTTTGCATGATGTTAAATGAATTCCCCTTATGAATGATGTCCTATTTTAAAAAGAATATTTAGATCTATTTTGGAAATTAAAAAATTTTTGGGAATAAAATAATAAGACTTTGTTAAAAAGAATCAAATCTATTTTTGTGTAAAGTTAAAAAAGTGATTTTATCAAGAAAAAATCAGATCTGTTGTTTGTAAAAAAAATGAGACTTTAAAAAGAATCAAATCTATTTTGTGTCTAGTAAAAAAAAAGACTTTTTTTGTTAATGAAAAACTACATCTGTTGTTGGAAACAAATAAAAAGGACTTTTGAAGGAGGACTCACATTCATGAGACAAATTTATCATGCATCACACAAAAAACTTTAACCTAAAATCAATCTCTTCTTTTGAATCTCAAAAACTGCAATTTTGTAACACTGAAAACTTTTTCTAAAAAATCAAATCTATACTTAATGAAAATACAGATCAGTTTTGAGTTTTAGAAAAATCAAATCTGAAAATATAGATCGGTTTTGAGATTAGAAAAAAAAAATTAGATCTGTATTTAATGAAACTACAGATCAATTTTGAGTTTTGAAAAAAAATTAGATCTGAAAATACAAATCAGTTTTGAGTTTTGAAAAAATCAAATCTAAAAATACAAATCAGTTTTGAGTTTTGAAAAAAATCAAATTTGAAAATACAGATTGGTTTTGAATCTTCATAAACAAATTTGTTAATCATTGCAGATTTTGAAGTCAAAAAAGAAAGAATTGAAATAGACAATCATCTAAGGTATCTAATCATGGCAATTATATATTAAGAACAAGACATAATAAAACATACTAAACATATTCATGCATCAAACAAAAATGAACTAATTAATGGAAAAAAAAAAAAAAAAACAGAATACCTTTTGCATGAGCGTGCTCTTCTAATGAATGAATATTTTAGAAATCAAAGAAGTTTGTTCACCTCTTTGAGGTCTAAAATACCTTACTTACAAAAAAGAAGTTCCTAAAGTAAAAACCTCAAGAACGTCTTTAACGTAAAGGGAGTTGAAAAGTTAGAAGAGAAAAGCCTTAGAAAAAGGGGGTCAGAAAGAGTGCTGAATGTCGGGAGGCCTTCCCTATTTATAGAGGTTGGAATGCTTAAAAAAGTAAGCAAAAAACGTATGGGGGAAAATCCCAAAAAAAAAAAAAAAAAAAGATTTGGATAAGAGTAAGCTGATTTTTCAGATCAGAACAAGCTTCAGTATTTTGATCATATCCTTTAACTCAAAATTCGGATTAAGGTAAAATTTTGAAAACTGAAGGGAAATTCGATTCTCTACAACTTTGCCAGAAATAGCCTAGTCCTAATGTCCGTTTGGATACAACTGAAAACTGAAAACTGAAAACTGAAAAACACTGTAGCAAAATAATTTTTAAATGTGTGAATAGTACTGTGGGACCCGTTTTTAATGAAAAAGTTGTTGAAAAGTGAAATTTGTGGGTCCCGTGACTGAAAAGTTGCTAAAAAGTTACTGAAAAGTTGCTGAACAGTTGCCGCAAATGTTACTGTGTGAGCATTGTTCACACCACCAAAGTCAACAATCACGGTTTTTGAAAATAATAATAATAATAATAATAATAATGAAAACGCAAAACGTGGACGTGGGAAGCGCAAAACGCGCTTCCTAAACGCACACCTAATTTTGAGTTCAACTATGCCAAAAGTTTCTTGGAACGTGAATATGAAATCTGCTACTTGATTAGCACATTTTTGAAGTGTTTTCCAACTCTAAAACTGTATTTGGGCGAATTTAAGAGTTATTTTCATGATAAAACTCATTCCGAAGTGATAATTAGGATTTTTAAAATAATTATTTTGAATATAATTATCCTAAAAGCCTAATTATACAGTCTTTAAATATTATTAGCTTATTTGTTTTAATCCCATTCAACAAATCTCACTTTAAGAAAATACTCCACCAATTACATAAATTCATTTAATTAATTTAATCATTAACCAATCAAAATTAATTTCAATTTATCATACGTGATTGGCTTCACCCCACATAATGCATGTAAAGCATGAAAACTTGATCACGTGATATCTTTCAATCCGACCGTCCGATTTGAGAATCGGACATACCGTTACGACCATTAGAATCTCAAGATCATTTTTATAATATGAAATGAATGAATAGCATGTAATGCAACTATGATTTTTTGGGTATATGAATGGTCATTCTAGCCATCTTCCAAGATTAAATTATGGGTGCAAAATCGAGTGTCTACAGGTGTAATTTACACTTTTTTATTTTTTTATTATTTAGATATGGCTACAAGAGAGGCTTCGATTGCTCCATCCCCCTACTGTTCCTCCTAATTCATACCTCCCCAAGCATTATCACGATTATAAGCCTAAACGTACTGAGATGAGTTCTCTGAGTTCATGGAGCACATTAAAGTCACAAATATCTAATGGGTAATGGACTAGTGGCGCACCTCAAGCATGGTTCATCGCAATCTTAAGGAAACTTGTGTCCCCTTGGTTAGGCTTTGCTATTGTTCTTACTACCTGTTACATTGCAAGGCAATTTGGTGATTGCCAAGGAGCTCCTAGTGATGATAGTTCTTTCCATACATTGGCTTTTACTAATAGGACCTTGGGTAGAATCTATGAGTCTTGGGAGCAATGAAGGGTGACCAAAGGCATCCGTACTCCTCAGTTCCTTCATCTTACTTCGGGGTACAAATGAAGTGGGTTTTCATAGATGAAAAAGCTTACATGAAGTCCAACAAAAAGAAGAGGACTGAATGACGACCTTGATGTGCCTCAAATTTTACTTTTCTGCACTTTATGATTCTCATTTTTTTTTTTTTTGAACTTAATAAAGGATTGGAATGTTTCAAATCCCCTATGGAAACAATTTATTATCTTTTAATTTGAGCAATGAGAGAATCATCCATTTATTATCTTTGCTTATTGTCATTATTCTTCTTTTTCTTTTCTTTTTTCCATGCCATGTAATTTTTGCCCACGATGTCCTTTGAGAAATTTTTGCCACGCCCATGGTCTTTGCCCCTATCTTTTGCCTAGACAGCCCTTTTGGATTTTCAATCTAGCAGGGTTCTTTTTTCTTAATTTTTGCTTAGGCTGCCCTTTCGGGTTTTCAACCTAGAGGCTTTTTTCTTTTTCTTTCAAATGTTATATCTTCAGAGTCTATCCATGTTGATTGGGCAAAGCATCTCTTCCTCATCCAAATCTTTAATTCTCGTAGCACCTCCTGACATGATCTTCTTGATAATAAAAGGCCCAAACCATCTTAGCTTCATCTTTCCTCTTGGATCAAAAGTTTCATCCCTAAGCACTTTTAGGACCAAGTCCCCTCTTTTAAGGTTTCTAGGTTTCACCTTTTTGTTAAATGCTCTAGCAATCCTCTTTTGGTGTCCTTGTGCATGGTATTGTGCCCTAGCTCTCTTCTCATCTATTAAAGCCAATTGCTCATATCTTTGTTTCATCCAATCTTCCTCTAGGACCTTGATTTCCACTAGCACTCTCAAAGATTGCATCTCCACCTCAATGGGAGGCTTCACTACCATAAACCAAAGAGTAAAGGGTTGCCCCAGTCGATGCACAAATAGAAGTTCTGTGATCCCATAAGGCAAATGGGAACTTCTCGACCTAATCCTTGTATGTCACTACTATCTTGGCTAGGATTTTCTAGTCGTTCTTATTGGCTGCTTCTACGACCCATTGGTATGCGGTCGATATGGTGAAGACTTGTGATGTTCGATGTTGTATAATTCCATGATCTTTCTAACCTCTCCCTTTAAGTGGGAGCCATTATCAGATATGATCTCTTGAGGTACACTATATCGACAAATGATGTTATTATCTATGAATCTGGGCACATGCTTGGCATTTAGTATGAAGTAGGAGGCCGCTTCCACCCACTTGGTGAAGTAATCAATTGCCACTAGGACGTATTCATGTCCATTCAAGGCCTTAAGGGCTATTCTTCCAATCACATCTATGCCCCAGATTGGGAAAGTTCATTAAGAGGTCATGATGTATAGCTCACTAGGTGGCACGTGATTCAAATTTACATGTGTTTGGTAATCATGGCAACTCTTCATAAAGTCTACACAATCGGTTTCCATTGTGTTCCAATAGTACCCTATCCTTAGATCTTCTTGGCTAACATTATCCCATTCATATGAGGACCACAAATCCCTTGATGGATTTCTTCCATTACTTTCTCAGCTTATTCTTTCTTTAGACAACAAAGATGTATACCATCATAAGATCTCCTATAGACCTGACCTCCGCATAAGATGTATTGCATTGCCACCATCCTAATCGAACGACGCTCTCTCTTGTCAGCATCATTTGGATATACCCCTAAATCCAAGAATTTCATGATGTCATAATACCAAGGAACCCTTTCCTCTTCTATAACCAAGACTAAAGCTTCGGCCTTCTCTTTTGTACCAACCTATAACTTTGTTCAATCTCTAAGGGTCGTATCCATACTCCTTTGGGTGCTTTAACCATTGAAGCTAAAGTAGCCAAGGCATCTGTAAACTGATTCTGAGCTCTAGGGAAGACCGTATATTCAATCTTGTCAAAGGTTTTGGTCAAATCTTCTAAATATTGCTGATAGGGCTTTAAGTGCTCTTCCTTCACTTTCCATAACCTTTGTACTTGAGCTATAGACAAAGTCGAATCTCCAAAGACCTTGGCCTTTTTTACCCCTAATTCTCAGAAAGCTTCCATTCCGGTGATACAAGCCTCATATTTTTCCATGTTATTGGTTGCCTCGAAGTTCAACTTAACTGCCAAGGGTATGTGAGATCGTTCAGGAGTGATCAAGAGTACTCCTATCCCATTCCCATATTGGTTCATGGCTCCATCGAAGTACACCTTCCATGCCCCTAGCTCAATGTTTAAAATGTCCTCAACCAAAAAGTCTTCTCTACCATCCTCTCCTTCCATGGGGTTCTTAGCACAAAAATCTAACACGACACTCCCTTTGATAGTTTTCCTTGCCACATACTTTAAATCGAATTCTGCTAATAGGATCAACCATCTTGACAATCTTCCACTCAAAGCAGGCTTCTCAAACAAGTACTTCAATGGATCCATTCTGGCTACTACCCATATTTGGAAAGGTAGGATAATGTGTCTCAACTTCTGTACGACCCATACGAGAGCAAAGCATAATTTTTTATGGGTGTGTATCTAGTCTCATAATCATGGAACCTTTTGCTCAAATAGTATACGGCTCTCTCGTTCTTATCATCATCTTCTTGTGCAAGCAAACTTCCAACTGCATCTTCTATGATAGAGAGATATAGGAATAATAGCTTTTCGTGCTTCAAAAGTATCAAGATAGGTGGATGGAGGAGATATCCCTTGATGAGCTCAAAAACTTTCTAACATTCATCATTCCATTCATGAGATTCATTCTTTCTTAGGAGCTTAAAGATGGTCTCACAAGTGGAAGTGAGTTTGGCAATGAACCGACTGATGTATTGTAATCGACCCAAGAATCCCCTTATCTCTTTTTCGCTCTTGGGTGGCGGCATCTCTTATATGGCTTTGATCTTTGATAGGTCAACTTCTATCCCTTATAATGCCTGCATGCGCAGGCTGGCTTAGAAACGTTAGCCCATAACGTAGAAAACACAAAAGAACAGAGTGACACTTAAAACAATAAATTTAACAACCTAACATGCTTAGAAATACAAAAACTAACTAAAACTAAGCTATATAAGCATAAAACATACAAAGAAACAAGATTAAAAACGAAATTAAAATAGAAAGGGAGAAAAAAGTTTAGAACTCAATACCTCAAAACAAAAATTCGTAGGCTTATTTTTTACCGTTCCCCTCAATCAAATCTATTCACAATCAATGAAAAAGTGATTAATAATCTTAAACTTGAAGATCAATGCCAGAAAAGGCCTCAATCAAAAGAAAATTGACTTGAGGATGTTTTGTGAAAGACTCCATTTTTTATTCACTATTTCTAGCTAATCTTAATGTTTTTCCCTTGGGATTTCTGTGTGTTTTGCAAAGACACCATGTATGGCTATTTATATTATGAAAATGGGGGTTTGGAACGGCTCCCAGACAATGTGGGATTCATTCCAAACTTTAGTCTTTAATGTAGAAAACTTGTCTTTCATAATTTTTGGAACCCTACATGTGCGTACAGGTTTGTGCCTGCGTGTGCATGCATCATGGCCGCACGCGCAGGTTGATTCCTGCGCACACAGGTCAAGGGTTTTCTTGGCTTTATCTTTCCAAAAATAGATTTATTTACTCATTAAAATTTATATTTTCCATTTTAACATTTCTCAAGTCAATTTAACATTTGATTGGACCCTAAACCAACCTTGGGTCTTAGAATTTCGACATCATTAGGGAACGGGGGCCTAAGTCGTAAGGGGTACAAAATGCAGTGTCTACAAATACCCATCTAGGAATAACAACAATATCACAATCAAGAATAAATAAATATAAGCATAAATGAAAGAGAGATAGATACACAATCACAAAAATAGTGCTAGGAAAATAAAGCAATAAAGTAAAGAGACAAAGTAAATAAATAGAACTTTGTATATAAAAATGGATGATGTTTACATGAGATGAAGTAAAGAGAAATGGTATGAATACAGTTATTAGAAAATTATCCCATCCCTACATCTTACCCACACAGATTACACAAATAAGAGAGAGGCTGAATTTTTTGGGATAGGTTTCCTAAAGAAAGGAGAGAGGTAATTTTCAGAATTTTCTAGGGTTTTTTCAGATTTTTCCACTATTTTTCTCTCTATTTTTTTTCTCCTAAAAACTTCACATTTTTACAAAAAAGGGGGGGGGGGGGGGGGGGGATAGCATCCCATTTTTTACACCTAAGCAGGCTATTTCGTCTTTTTCCTAGTTTCTGGTCCGATCTTCGTGTGACTATTTGAAGGACTTTTCGAGCTCCATTTTCTACACTCACTAAACTTTAATTTAGTGGCCATTACACCCCTTAAACTTTTATTTTAGCCAATTTACTCCCTAAACTTTACTCATGTGCCAAATTAGTACTTCAGTTGGTCTGTTGTTAATAAACTAAGGGAATACTCACATGACACGCATGTGAGCATTAAAATCACTCAATTCAATTGCCTGAGACCTATAGAGATGAGAGAGAAAAATATTTAAGAGAGAGAAACCTGGGAGAGAGACGATCGACACAGTCAAGTGTCAATTTGAATCCTAGGAGAAAGAGACGATCATGGTCTTGTGGAAAATCTCACCGTTCAATTTTGTGAGAGGGAAACATAAATTTGAGATGTGGAGGTTAGATTTGGGTTTAAATCTGAGAGGCTAAAGCTTAAGAGTTTCAGCTATGGAGGTTAAGGTTTTGGCCAGAGAGAGAAAGAAATCACTACAGATAAATTAGAGAAGAGACCTGTAATGGCAATGGAGGTCTTGAGTCAGCCATGGTGGCTAATCTATGGGTTTAGAGAGAGAAGTTGTAAAAGAGGAGCACCAGCTTGGGTTTGGAAACCAAAGATGAGATGTAGAGATTGAAAATAATTGTGACTTCCCGTAACTATTTCTTAGGAGCTTGTACGTGTATTTACAATTGTTGTACATATTACAATTTGTTTGAATATAGTCATATATAGATAACAATTGAGTACAATTTATTTGATAGAGTTTGATTTGATCTGGTATGCTCTTGTGCTTAAGCTTTATCTGGAGCGGGAGATAAGGATGAGGCTATCTTTTTTTTTTCCTCTCTCACCCCCTCCCAAATGGTTTAGAAGTTTGATTTTTTAAAAATAAGTTGCACGTGTGTGATATTTCTGTTAGTCACTTATCGTTCTGGCTAACAGATGGTTCTATTTGGCACATATGCAAAGTTTAAGGAGTAAATTGGCTAAAATAAAAGTTCAAAGGGTGTAATGGCCACTAAGTTAAAGTTTAGGGGGTATCAGGGAATTTTTCCCATTAGAACTTTACTCATGTGCCAAATTAGTACTTCAGTTGGTCTGCTATTAATAAACTAACAGAATACTCACATGACATGCATGTGAGCATTAAAATCACTCAATTCAATTGCCTAAGACCCATAGAGATGAGAGAGAAAAAAATTTTGAGAGAGAGAAACCTAGGTGAGAGACGATCCACACAGTCAAGTGTCAATTTGAATCCTAGGAGAAAGAGACGATCATGGTCCTCCCGACAATCGCACCATTTAGTTTTGTGAGAGGGAAACATAAATTTGAGATGTGGAGGTTAGATTTGGGTTTAAATTTGAGAGGCTAAAGCTTGAGAGTTTCAGATATGGAGGCTAAGGTTTTGGTCAAAGAGAGAAAGAAATCACTAGAGAGAAATTATAGAAGAGACTTGTAGTGGCAATAGAGGTCTTGAGTCAGCCATAGTGACTGATCTATGGGTTTAGAGAGAGAAGTTGTAAAAGAGGAGCATCAGCTTGGGTTTGGAAACTAGAGATGAGATGTAGAGACTGAAAATAAATGTGGCTTCCTGTTACTATTTCTTGGGAGCTTGTATGTGTATTTACAATTGATGTACATATTACAATTTATTTGATTATAGTCATATATAGATAACAATTTATTACAATTTATTTGATAGAATTTGATATGATCTGGTATGTTCTTGTGTTTAAGCTTTATCTGCAGTGAGAGATAAGGATGAGGCTATCTTGTTTTCTTTTTCTTTTTTCTCACCCCCTCCCAAATGGTCTAGACATTTGTTTTTTGTTTTTTTTAAAATAAGTTGCACGTGTGTGATAATTATGTTAGTCACTTAACGTTCTAGCTAACAGACGGTCCTATTTGGCACATATGCAAAGTTTAAGGAATAAATTGGCTAAAATAAAAGTTCAAAGAGTGTATTGACTACTATGTTAAATTTTAGGTGGTGTCAGAACATTTTCCTTATTAATTATAACAATTTACATTTTCCTTATTTTCATTGACTTGCAATATATTTGAAATGAATTCTTCAGATATTATTACAAATAATGATTATTATATATGAGCCATAAAAGTAATTTCTTATTGCGTGAGACATTAGCTAGTATATAAGTACTACACCAAAAATCGATTGGTATCTTGGTCTGATGATAAAGAGCTATTGTTAGGTGAGGATGTCATAAGTTGGAACTCTCTCTAAAAAAAAAAAATGCTAGTATATAAGTAAAGCATAGGACAATGCTAAATAATGCCATTCGGCATTGATAATGATTTGACACATAATATATGACTTTAGTTAGTGCCATGTGGACCAATAATGCCTTATGCCACATTATTTGATTTTTGTCAAGTTATTGATTTCATTCAATTACTAGTTTGTAACCTCATGTATATGCATTAATACATTAAAAATAAAAATAATTAGATTCGTATTAAAATTCATACATAAGTTAATTACTATTGATGGTCATTCTTACATTTTGTCATTTCTTTAAAAAAATACCTTGTAAGAATATTATTCCGTGACACACAAATTTTTTATTCTTGTTTATTTTATTTTATTTTTTCAAAATGAAAATATTTTATTACTATTTAACTTATTTTTTATTATTCTAAAACAATTATTTTATTTTATTTGTGCATTTTTCAAATAAGAGATAAACACCTTATTTTTTAGAACATGTCATACATTTTCATTGAAATCATATTTGATCCAATAATAAGTTTTTTATGGGAAAATCTAGATTAGTTTTAAACAGATTAAAAGTGGTTTCAATTGGGATCTAAATAAAATGGGTTAGAAGTAGTTTTAGATGGACTAAAAATAGTTTTAAATAGGTTAGAAGTATTACATACATTCAAAGTTTTACATAGAAATATAATAAATTTTTAATTGAGTCTTTTTACATTTTTTAAGTTTAGATTCATGAATCTACATTTCATTTAGCATAAGAAGAGTTGGAATGAAACTTAGCACAAATTGAAACTCATTTAAAACATAAAGACTTGGTATTGTGGACACAATGGGGAGTCGCCACCTAGTTTTTGCAATAGTCTAGGAACTATATATATGGCGTCCTCTCGAGAAAGGACCTTTTGATCTGACTACTAGAGATATGGGTTTGGAGTTAAGATATGGTCTTAGGAAGGTGTTAGGCACCCAAAATCGCCCAACCCTAAGTTGGCTTTCTTTCATTGTGTCTTATGTCTTAACCCTATTAAAGGCATACTCAATATTCTATCTAACTCACACACACACTAGTATACATCTAATCACTCAACATGGCATCAATCATCCCTAACCATACATCTATCATGGCAATCAAACAAGGCCTAACCTACATCTAACCATGGCATACCCTAACATACATTTAACAAACAATCTAATATTCATCTAACATGGCAAATCATTGCATTCCAAACCCTAGCATACATCATGTTTCATCACATCATATCCTAAAATACATCTAGCATAGCATCTCATATTCAAGCATAAACCCTAGCTAGCATGGCAAAACAAGTTAACTCACAAATCCTATCATTCATCAAATCATATCCCTCCAAGGCGGCAAGCATAATGACATCAAAAATCATATTGAAGGTAATCAAGAACATGTGATCCAACCAATCATCAAAGCGAGATCATATTCAAATATGCATGCTCATGTGAATGTATGAGTCACCTTACTTACCTTGCAGCAACTCAGCACCTATGGCATTATGCATGGACATGTGAATGAATGACATGGTATTAAAAGCAAAAAACTTTAAGAGAAAGCCCTAATCTAGCATACCATCACAAAAAAACATGTGAACAGAAAAGTATAAAGCTTAAAAGCATACAAGAAGGCTAAAATAGAAGCATATGATGTGAAAAAGAAGGAACAGAAAGCGGAACACTTGAATTAGGGTTTCTTGGCATAAGTATGAGTGCACAAACATAAGCCTGCATATGCAGGCCAGCTGTATGCATACGCATACTTCGAGCCTGCATACGCATGCAAGAAGTATGCACACGCAAGCGCGCCCTAAACCCTAGCCCAGAAACAGAAACACAGAAAAATACTTGAAAGCTTAAATCTAGCAACTTAACATGCTTTTAAGACATACAAACACACAAACCTAGACTAAACAAACATTCTAAAACGTAAATCAAGTAAAGAAAAAAAAAAGGAATTAAAAGCAAAAAATGAAAGAAAAAGTTTAAAAGAGTACCTCAAAGCAAAAAGCTCCTAGGCTTGATTTTTAACCATTCCCCTTAGTCAAATCTATCACAAATCAATAAACGTGTGATTAGTAGTCTTAAAATTCAAAGATCAAGGCTAGAAAAGACCTTGATCAAATAAAATTGATTTGAGGATGTTTTGTGAAAAAACTCCCTCTTTTATTCACTATTTCTAGTGAATTTAAGTGTTTTCCTATGGGATTTCTGTGTGTTTTTTAAAGGTACCATGTATGGCTATTTATATTGTGAAAAATAGGGGTTTGGAACGGCTCCTACACGATGGGGGATTCATTCCAAACCTCAATCTTTAATGCAAAAAACTTGTCTTTCTGGTGCTCCTAAAACCTTACCTTCGTGCGCAGGCTTGTGCCCTACGTACGCAAGCCTAGGGTTTCTTTTGGCCCTTATTTTTCAAAAATATATTTTTGCTCATTAAAAAGTTATATTTTCCATTTTAACATTTCTCAAGTCAATTTGTAATCTGATTGGGCCCTAAACCAACCTTGGGTCTTAGAATTTCAGCATCATTGGGGAACGAGGACCCTAGTCGTAAGGGATACAAAATGCGATGTCTACAGGTATCGAATTAGTGGGAAATTAAAGGGACACTTGACACAAAATTGTATTTTATTAGAGTGTAATTTGTATTATTGATCAAACTTTTTCTCAACTTTCACTTTAATATAATATATATGATATGCTAGATATCACGTCATTTTTTTAGGCAACGTAATCTATTTTTGTGGGACATTGATTTCATTTGTTATTGTTTTTAATAATTCGATAGTTGGGGAAATGAGAATTTGAATCTTCATCTCCATGTCGAGCTATAAGTCTCTTGACTCATTTATAATTATTATTATACACACAATAGTTGGATATGCTTAAATGACTAATTAAAAAAAGGGTCACGTTAACGGGTGCCCTTGGCGCAATCGTTAACATTCCCATTTAAGAAAGTTTTGACACACTTTTATGGAAATAGAATAAGTTTTCAAAACATTAATTGATTTTTCTTTTTTTTTTTCCTTTTTCCATAAAAACGTTCTTAAAATGGTTAGTTAACAATTGCCTTAAGGGCATCCGTTAACATTTCCCTCGAAAAAACTACCAAAATTATGGACAGAGTTTACCTCCAAATTAATTTAGGAAACTCCTCCAACCTACCTCTTCTGTTCTCTCTGAGTTTTGGTGAATTTCGGCACATTTGGATAACTTTTTAGAGTTTCTCTTGACTTGGGAATTGAATTTAACCTCCTAAGAGTTTCATTTGAGAATTTATTGTGTGCATGTATCTCTACAGTTATTATTGTTGAAACCCATTAAATTTATAACACCTAATTAATTATATTAATTCTTTCAATGAACCAATCATAGTTAATTATTATACATGTGATCAACCTCAATTGTGAGGATGTATTTTAACTGTTAAAACTTTATCTAGCTATAACTTCTAATTCGATGAATCGAGTATAATTTAAGCATATATGTTTTTTTTTATCATTACAATTTCTAGATTTATTTTCAATGAAGTGTTAGAACACTGAACATTCAATATTATGATTTTGCTCTTACACTATAAAATGACGACTATGCCATTAATGTAAAGTTCAATGGACAAAGTTTAGTTACAAACTTGGTTGTAGCCAATGGTTACAACTCCCACCAAAAAAAAAAAAAAAACTAACATGACTACATATTTTGAAATTCTAACTGTTGGATTTGTAGACACTGCATTTTGTAACCCTTAAGACTCGAGCCCCCATTCCCCAATTATGATGTATTCTAAAGCTCAAAGTGGGTTTAGGGCCCAATCAGATTACAAATTGACTTGAGAAATGTTAAAATAGAAAATACAACTTTTTATGAGCAAATAAATCTATTTTTGGAAAATAAAGGCCAAGGAAACCCTCGGCCTACGTACGTAAGCATGGACCTGTGCACGTAGCTAGGGTTCCAGAAACTATGAAATGCAAGTTTTCTACATTAATGTTGAGGTTTAGAACAAATCCCACATCGTCTGGGAGTCATTTCAAACTCCCATTTTCTAACTATATAAAGCCATACATGGTACCTTTTCAAAACACACAAAAAATACTAAGGGAAAACCTAAGATTCACTAGAAATAGTGAATCAAAGAGGGAGTTTTTCACAAAACATCCTCAAGTCAATTTTCTTTTGATTGTGACCTTTTCTAGTCTTGATCCTCAAGTTTTGAAGTTTACTAATCATTTTTATTTGGTTGTGAATATATTTGACTAAGGGGAACGGTCAAAATCAAGATAAAGAGCTTTTTGTTTTAAGGTATATGTTCTAAACCTTTTTCCTTTCCTTTCTTAATTTCAATTATGTTTTCTCCTTGTTTTCTTGTTTTCTTGTTTAATTTATGTTTTAACATATTTAGGAAGCATAGGGTTTACTAGTTTTCTGTCTTGAAGCATGCTAGGTTGTTAGTTTTGTAGTTTTAAGGTTTTGCTTTATTTCTATGTTCTTGTTTTCTGGGTTAAGGTTCTTTAGGGCGTGTCTACATGCGCATGCTTTTTGCATGCATACGCAGGCTCGAAGAATGTGTACGTAGGCCTATGTATGCACACGCATACTCGTGCCCAAAAACCCTAATTCGAGATTTCTGCTTTTGTTTCTTCTTTTCTTTTATATAATATGCCTTTGTTTTTACCCTCTTACATGTTTTTGAGTATCTGTTCCTCTTGTTCGCCTTTAACATGCGAGATTAGGGTTTCTTTTATTTCTTTCTTTGATGCCATGATCATGCATTCACATGTCCATCCATTGATACATAGGTACTGAGATGTAGAAAGGTAAACGAGGAAAGACATGCATTCACATGAACATGCATTGATTTGAATATACTCTTGTTTAGATGATAAACATGGATGTGGATTGTTTGTTTGTCTTTTTCCTTTAATAGTGAGATGCAATAACATGTTTGTTTGATTATTCCATGATTTGTTTGCTGCCTTGGATATGATATATGCATGCTTGCTGCCTTGTGATAGGCCAAGAATGTATTAACCCCTTGTGATGAATTAACAAATTAATTAGCCAAGTTAATAAATTAATTCAATTAGCATGCAATACGTGTGGTAGCACAAATAAATCACCAAATAAGTAAATATGCAGCGGAAAATAAATTGACACGGTGATTTGTTTACAAATGGAGAAAACCTACAGAGCAAAAAGCCCACCTCCCGAGAATTCACTATTATCACAACAAGCAGTTACAAGTAAAGGAATTCCAGTACCTTATACCAACCTACAGTTGAACCCTTACCCCAATACCAAATTGGACTTGTTCTGTAGTGACAATCTCTCCTTTCAATGCATGGCTCCCAGTACGTGACTAACCAATTCGATGCGCGGATCTCAGTACGCGGCTTACTCACCAACTTGAAAAGGATGTTGGCTGCAAATTTTTTAAGTTGATCACACGATGAAGATCACAAAGCTCCTTAGTTATAAAACCCTACAGTGTACAAACATAGTAGCTTCTTGAAGAGAAAGATGAACTAGGGCATATGTCTTCGGTTCACAATATACTTGTGAAAAACTTTTGCATTGAGTTGCATCAGCTGTGACGGCCTTTAAAACAATCTTTATATATATTTAGGATTGTGAGAAAAGAAAGCCCAAACATCTATTCAAGGATTGGAGTCAAATCATATTTGAAAAATTGATTTTCATAAACCTTGATAGATACCCTACCTATCGAGCAACTGTCGAGCATCGGGCTTAAACAGCTTTTTAAACCTCGATAGATACTAAGTGTCGAGCTTTAAAAAACTGATTTTCATAAACCTCGACAAATACCCTATTTATCGAGCAGCTGTCAAGCATCGAGCTTAAACAGCTTTTTAAACCTCAATAGATACTAGCTGTTGAGCTTTAAAATCCAGCACTTCTTTACTTGATTCTTGGACAGACTTGCATGGCTTTAACACTTGAACTTGAAACCTTATTCCTTGAAGTATTAACCATATCCTAGATTTACCCAATTATAAGTAAAGTGGTTTTATCAAAGGATTAGCCAATTCTACATTTACATATGTTCCTAACATGATTCATATATGTCCTAACAATCTCCCCCTTTGGCAATCCGTGAAAAACCACAACAAACAAATGAACATATGAGAGAAGTCATAAATCACTCAACTCATACTCACTTGTTGAATACAATAAAATCTATCCTAACTCAAACTCTTGAAAACTTTGCAAGAAGAGAATTCATGGCAAGAAGACTTTGACAACCTGTATTTCTGAAACACTTTAAACAAAACTCATCAAGGGATCTTAGTGTGAAACAGAAATAAAATATTGTATACAATAAATAAGAATCATGTGCATAAAGAGAGAAAAGAAACAACATATGTAAATATAAGTGAATAACATACATCAACATATATATATATATATATCCAAAGATAAGTACAATGTATGTCAAATGGTCACAAGACTGGTATACATGAGGTAAATGTAAAAGAAAGAAAAGAAAATACATAATAACCTCACTACATCCCTCAAAGTATAAACACTCCCTCTATCACAAAAATCTCCTATGCTAACTTTCCCCCTTTGTATATGACTACTCTCATATCCAAAACTAACTTAAATAGCTTTTTAAACCTCGATAGATACTAGCTGTCGAGCTTTAAAATCCAGCACTTCTTTACTTGATTCTTGGACAGACTTGCATGGTTTTAACACTTGAACTTGAAACCTTGTTCCTTGAAGTATTAAACACATCCTAGATCTACCCAATTACAAGTAAAGTATGTTTTGTCAAAGGATTAGCCAATTCTACATTTACATATGTTCCTAACATGATTCACATATGTCCTAACAGTCTCCTCCTTTGGCAATTCGTGACAAAACCACAACAAACAAATGAACATATGAGAGAAGTCATAAATCACTCAACTCATACTCACCTGTTGAATACAATAAAATCTATCATAACACAAACTCTTGAAAAACTTTGCAAGAAGAGAGTTCATGGCAAGAAGACTTTGACAACCTATATTTCTGAAACACTTTAAACAAAACTCATCAATGCATCTTAGTGTGAAACAGAAATAAAATATTTCATACAATAAATAAGAATCATGTGCATAAAGAGAGAAAAGAAACAACACATGTAAAGATAGGTGAATAACATACATCAACATATATATATCCAAAGATAAGTACAATATATGTCAAATGGTCACAAGACCGGTATACACGAGGTAAATGTAAAAGAAAGAAAAGAAAATACATAATAATATCACTACATCCCTCAAAGTATAAACACTCCCCCTATCACAAAAATCTCCTATGCTAACTCTCCCCCTATGTATGTGACTACTCTCATATCCAAAACTACTTCCCCTTTTTGTCACGAATGACAAAGGGAAAGTAACTTAAGCAGTCATCTCGTTGTCACTGGGCAAGCTAGCATCCTCATCCTCATCATCATCATCATCGTCGGCGTCACTATCGTCGTCATCGTCCTCAGATGCCTTTAGAGAAGGAGAGGGAGACTCTACGAAGCCACCAAGGCAAGCCTGCCGTCTAGCAAGACGGCCAACACGAGTGTACACCTGACGCAACTCATCACTGAGTGTGTCAAGGCGAGCATCCATGTGCTCTAGTTGCGCCATGACCTTCTCGAGGGTCACACCACCCGCCAATGAAGAAGGTGCAGATGTTTAAGGAGCGGAAGAAGTAAGAGGAGCTGTTGTCTCTGTCCATGGCTACTTCAGTCGAAGCTAAGCCTCACTTCGTCTGACGGTAGCCGCATCTATGGCACACATGACCAAAAAATGAGGAGACTCGAGATAAAAGACAGAAAAATGGCGAAGAAGTCGCGTGATAGCCGAAGGAAAAATGAGCTTATCACGGGTCGCCATATCCCTATAGACATCTATGAGGGAAAGGATGAAGTGAGAAGGAAAATGAATAGAAAGTCCCTCAAGAAGGGATAACAAAAATCGAGCACGAGGCTCTGTAATGGAGTTATAGTGAGACAATGGATGGAGAACGAATGTCATCACCATGTTAAGGAACCTCAGACCTTTTGTAAAGCTCAAGCAATGAGTGTTTTGACAGTTACCCAAAGATGAAGGTGTCTTACAAAATAGAGACGAGATTTTGTCTTTGGACACAGTCCTTAAACGATTGCAGCTAGGGTAGTCAGGATAAGCTACCCTAGGAACGTGTAGTACCTCAGATACAATATTCAGAGTAACTACGATGAGCGTACCTTGAATGCGAGTGATAAAATGAGGTATAGAATAGTCAAATCTGTGCATATTGGAGTAAAACTCCTATATGATCACAGAGGGATAAGTGATCAGGATGCCACACGCATAAAAGCACCAAACAAATCAATATATAAGAATATAAAGAATTGAAGGTACGTATGCATGAAAATGCATGAGCATGTGATATGCAACATAAAAAGCATCATGGACTTAGCTCAATCCAAACCTAATAGCACACAACAATTCAACATATATAGCACACATCTATAATGCATGAAAATATAGTTGAAATGCACATGTTATGCAATGCATGATGATTTAAAATCATTTAAACAAAAACCTGTCCCAAAAATTGTACAAAGACTCCAAAATTTTGAAAAACCCCAAAGTTTATAAAAAAATCCCATAGGTTAGGTAAAAAAACACGAAATGCATGATAAAAAGAGAGAAATAGAATCATACCAGAGGAAGAAATCAACCTTGAGACCGAAGATTGAGTGGGCAAGTGATTTGGAGTGAGAGTGAGGTGTTTGGGAAGGTGAGAAGTCTGAAAGGATCGAGAGAGAACGAGGAGAAATGAGAGAAATGTCGCGCGGATCCTATTTATAGGAATTCTAGCTTCTCGATGGATCGAGAGCTGTCGAGAGCTATCGAGAATTAAAACGCAAGAAATAGCTATCGAGGAGCTATCGAGAGGTGTCCACAGCACATAAACTTCGATGGATCGAGGAGCTATCGAGCATCTATCATGCATACAGAAATTTCCTCAATGGATCAAGAAGTTGTCGAGAATCTATCGAGAATGTGATAAAAAGAAGCTCAAAGGGCTCGATAAATAGCCTAGCTATCGAGAAGTGTCCAGCACCTGTCAAGATTGCTTAAAAACAGTTTTTCAAATAAGAGAAAAACACAAACATGAATGCAATCAAACATGTTACACAGCCAAGGATCCAAGCAACATTTTAAGCTCTCAAAATCATCTCTCAAGAAGAAATAAATGACAAACACATATATCCAAAACACACACACACACACACTAAACAAGTTTAACTAATTTTATGTTTCAAAAACAAGTTAAGACAATTTAGTGAGCATACATTAATACATGTATTCCTTGTGATGGCCAAATCACATTATACCTACACATGTATCAAGAGTAGCAAAGAATATTGCGTGTTGTGTGTGAAAAATATCGCAAGATTGCATAAGTGTCTACATGTTATGATGATTTAAGATATGAGAAAATCACTTTAACTCACACACAATCATAACTGTTTGATAGGGACTATCACCTTCGAGGTATACCCTATAACTCCCACATCTCCTAAAAGACACGCTTGCAATCATATATAAAGCATTTTGATTCTTTTTGCTTTTATATTTTTTTCTTTGCATATTTTTTTCTTTTAAGCAAACCATGCATGGGCATATAAGAGGGAGAAAAGAATTACCTAATGATGTTAAGCTTTTGGACATTGCACTTTTGCTATGTCAAAGCATACAGATGTCATTTCAAAATTGGCGAGCAACAGTGGTAAGATGGTTATTTATGTCTTTCTCTTAGGATTTTCTAGTCCTTTCCGTCAAAAAGAGTGATACGAGTGTTAAGTACAAAAGATTACTTAATCTTACTCATCACAAACATGAGCCACAAAACTCACTTACTTAATTGTGCATAGAGATACTCATCTAAGTTACAAAATATACAAAGTTTAGAAAACTTTGTTTCAATGGCCATCCAAGGTACACAAGTACCAATGTACACAAACACAAACTGTTTTTGTATTTTTCTAATTTTTCAAATTTTTTTTTATTTTTATGAAAAAAAAAATAAAGCAAAACTAAAAAAGATAAGCAAACAAAAACATGTTAAACAAAACAATGCATAAAACTAGACTAACTCAAAACATGAAAGCAAATCACATAAGTAATGCAAAAAAAAAAAAAAAAAACAAGGAGAGAGAGAAAAAGTGACTGAATCACTTAGAGCCTTTTTCCTTCCACACCTTGGAAGAACATTTCCGTTTTGCAAACCTTTGATCCAGCAGTGAGGGGGAAGAATTGAAACCGTTCAAGTTTGAAAGGAACATGAGGGCTTTGAGTAGATCACCAAAAGGAGCAAAAGATGATGGAAACTGGTTCTGGTTTCTCGATGAGATCATATTGTTGCTCTGTTAAGTGGCTAACCACTTATAGCAATTAGGTCAAGTATGTCCAACTACTCCACAATGATGACAGAGATGCTTAGGGATGGCAATTTCTGCTCGGCCCACGAATACCCGGCCCAGCCTGATCCAAATGGGTAGGGTTTTACCCAGTTCGATAAAGAATAGGGTCGGGTTTGGGTTTAAAAAAAAAAAAAAAAAAAACTCGAAACGGGTCTGGGTCGAGTCCGAATTTTGTTAAAAATCCAGCCCAAACCCAGACCCGACTCAACCCATTTAAACTTTAAGTAAAATTACTAAAATACCTGACTATATATATGCCACTTATATCAAACCCTACCCATATACACTACTTCTCTCTCTCTCTCTCTCAAGCTATCAAATCTCAATATTGCAAAGAACACGCCTACACAAAAAAAAAAAAAAATCAAAAAAATCTCAGGCCCAAAACTCAAAAACCTAGTCAAAGTAGAAAAACACAAAGTGGGTATTGAGTAAAAAATGAAAAAAAGGTACCATGGGCTCGGTCGCCGCCGATGCGGTTGACGGCCATGCAGATGCCAATGACGATTTCGAGAGTGCCAAAGACAAGGAGAGACATGATGAGAGCGATCTCTTTGATTGGAGCCTTCTTGTTCATTGTGTACGAGGTTTCCATCATCATGTCTTCGTCTGTAATCAAAAACGCATGGTCTACATATGCCCTTTTTTTTCTTTCTTTCTTCTTGTTCTTTAGATAGATAGATAGATACAGAGAGATTTTGGGTTTGTGATTTTGAAAGGGAAAATCTGAAATTTTTGTGTTTATGAAATCTGTGTTTGTATTTGTATTAGGATTTGTGTTTGTGTTTGTGATATTGAAAGGGAAATCCATAAATCTGAAACTTGTGTTTTTGATATCTGCGTTTGTGTTTATGTTATGATTTGGGGCTGGGCATGATAGACGGGGCCCGTGGAGCTCACGGGGCCCGGCAGGGCGGGTTTGGGGTTGGAAAAAAAACCCGTTTATTAATTGGGGCAGGTTCGGGTAATGGGTTCAGGCCCGCGGGTTGGGTTTGGGCATAAAGAAACTCGACCCGTTGCCATTCCTAGAGATGCTGCTTCTTCTGTTTAGGCTTTTGAGTGTTTCCCTTCTTAGCCCTAAGGTTTTTAATCTCTTTCTTATCCTGCTTAGGGGGTGCTCCTAAGATAGATTTACCCTTGCCTATGTTTTCACTAGCTAACACATTTTTCACATCATTGTTTTCAGATTCAACATTATTAGTAAGAGAAACAAAAATAGTAGTACTAGTAGAAGCAAAACTAGGAGAAGAGAAGTCATACCCTAAACTTGTTCAATTGGAAGCAAATTTCTGAAGACTGAGCATCTCATCAAGCTTTGCACTTGAAGTACTTTCCAACTGAGCACTGACTTGGAACAGCTCTGCCTCAAGTTTTTTGGTATTCTCAGCCAAAAAGTTGTTCTCAAATCGCAGTGATCCAATGGTCTAATTGGTTTTATCAAACTTTGTGGAAAGCTCTTCTCGATCAAGTTCCACATCATTCAGCTTCTTGGTGGCCAGCCTATATAGTTTCTCATACTTCTTAGAAACCTTATACAACTTTTCATAAGTTGTATGGATACCATCTTGGTTGTCCATTTTCTCGAACTTAGAATCCACCAAGTCCTCTTCATCATCCCCATCTTCAACAATCCCCTCAATAGGATTTACAGTGGCAGTGAAGGCATTTAGGATTCCATCATCCTCATTATCAGAATCATCCTCAAGCTCGGTGTCACTCAAAGTAGTAGCAATTGCCTTGCTTTTCCCAATGGTCTTGAGATACGCAAGGCACTCTTGTTTCATGTGACCGAAGCCTTGACACCCAAAACACTTTGGTCCTGAGGGAACAGTGTACTAACCACCATCCCTAGCATGCTTCTTTCCTTTGTCTTGGTTCTTGAACTGAGACGAATTGGACTACTTGCGGTCTTTGTCAAATCCTTTAGCATTGGCATTCTTCATAAACTTTTTGAATTGCCTTGTGATATAGGATTTCATCTTGGAATCTTCATCGTCTGAAAACTAATCAGTGTTACTGCTCTTGGCCTTTAATGCCATGCTCTTACCCTTACTAGATTTCCCAATCCTTGTTAAACCCAACTCATAGGTCTGCAGATTGCCAACCATCTCTGTCAAAGGAATTTTGTCAATATCTTTCAATTCCTCAATCATGGTGATGTTGGCATGAAATCTCTCGGGTAGAGATATGAGCACCTTTCTAACAATCTTGGGTTCGGGAATGGTTTCCCCAAGATTAAAAGCTGAGTTTACTATGTCCTTGAGCTTGGCATAGAACTCATCGAATGACTCATCTTCCTCCATCTTGATCTCTTCAAAGCTCGTGGTAAGCCTCTGAAGTTTTGAATCCTTGACAGCCTTAGTTCCTTCATAGGTTGTCTGAAGGATGGTCCATGCTTCTTTAGCAGTTTCAGTAGATGATATCTTCTTAAACTCCTCATTCGTGACCACACTGAATAACGCATTCGATGCCCTATTTTGAAATTTGCTACCTTGATCTTAGCATCATCCTAATCGGCCAACGCTTCCTTTGGCTTGGTCCAGCCTATCTCCACAGCTTGCCACACTTTCTCATCTAAAGACTGTAAGAAAACTCTTATGCGTACTTTCCAATAAGCATAATTAGTGTGATCAAATAAAGGAAGTATAATAAGAGACTGTCCTCTATCCATGACAAACAGGGGTCAATGGATCACACAGCAAAGATTAACCCTAATCATAGTGTGCTTGCTCTGATACCACTTGATTGGCCAAGAATGTATTGACCCCTTGTGATGAATTAGCCAATTAATTAGCCTAGTTAATAAATTAATTCAATTAGCATGCAATACGCGTGGTAACATAAACAAATCACCAACTAAGAAAATATGCAGCAGAAAATAAATTGACACGATGATTTGTTTATGAATGGGGAAAACCTACACGACAAAAACCCCACAAGGTGATTTTAAGGTCACCACTACCGAGAATTCACTATTATCAAAACAAGTGGTTAAAAGTAAATAAATCCTAGTACCTTATACTAACCTACAGTTGAAACCTTATCACAATATCCAATTGAACTTGTTTTGTAGTGACAATCTCTTTTTTCAATGCATGGCTCCCAATACGTGACTGACCAATTCGATGCGCGGATCCCAGTACGCGGCTTACTCACCAACTTGAGAAGGATGTTGGCTGCAAAGTTCTTCAATTCATCACACGAAACTCCTTGGTTACAAAACCTTACGGTGTACAAACACAGCAACTTCTTGAAGAGAAAGATGAACAAGGGCATATGTCTCCGGTTCACAATATGCTTGTGAAAAACTTTTGCATTGAGTTGCATTAGCTGTGATGGCCCTTAAAACAATCCTTATATATGTTTAAGGTTGTGAGAAAAGAAAGCCCAAACATCTATTCACGAATTGGAGTGAAATCAGATCTGAAAAACTGATTTTCATAAATCTCTATAGATACCTTATCTATCGAGCAGCTATTGAGCATTGGGCTTAAATAGCTTTTTAAACCTCAATAGATACTAGCTGTCGAGTTTTAAAATCCAACACTTCTTCACTTGATTCTTAGACAGACTTGCATGGCTTTAACACTTGAACTTAAAACCTTGTTCCTTGAAGTATTAAACATATCCTAGATCTAACCAATTACAAGTAAAGTGTGTTTTATCAAAGGATTAGCAAATTCTACATTTACATATGTTCCTAACATGATTCACATATGTCCTAACACCATGCCTATATTCTACCTTGACCATGATATGATGCCATATGAGATGAGATGCTTTTATAGGAACATGTTAGGGTTTGTGATGGTTGATATGTATGATAGATGGATGCTAGGTTTGGTTGATAAGCGTGATAGATGTATGTTAGGATTTGGGACGTTTGATGCCATGTTGATTGTTAGATGCATGTTAGTGTGTGTATTAGTATAGAGTGCAATGTTGAACATTACTTTAATGAGATTAAGACGTGGGACATAATGAATGGAGGCCGACCCACGGGTCGAGCGATTTTGGGTGCCTAACACCTTCCCAAAATCGTACCAAAACTCCAAACTCATACTCTGATAGTAAGATCAATCCTTCCACGTAAAGGCACTACATTTATGGTTCCTAGACCATAAAACTAGATGACGACTCCTTTTCTCCACCCCGGTCTATTCAGCCAAGGTGTACTCCCCAAACCATGTGTTGCGCCCACAGGATTGCATGTTCTTTATGTTTTTAACTTGCATGCCAAAATTTATGTCAATAAAATGTTATTTACTATTTGATTTATAAACTTATTTTTATGCATAATTTTATACTACAAAAACTTGAAACTTAAACATTTGACTATGACAAAGTTGCTGATCTCTGATATTTTGGAAATTTTGCAAGCATGAAGGATATAAGAAGAAAATGCTATCCACTGATGGATTTGTCAAGATTCACATTCAATAAAAAGATATTTGAGTAGAGTTGTAACTATTGACTATAACTAAGTTTGTAGTCAAATTTTGCCCAAGTTAAACGAAATGAAAAATGATGTGTCTACACAATACACGCTCTTGTGTCTACTTGTAGAAAAAAAAAAATCATTTTTAGAAATAGGGATCTGTTAACAAGGGCCCTAAGGGCATAGTTTAAAAATTAATAAATGCTCAATTACGAGCTGTAATGCACACTTTTCAAAAAATAAATGCACATGTTAATGATTTATTGGCTTAATTATACCCACAAAGTCAATGTAATTGTGTGTGTTATTTTTTGGATATATGTGTATAGTTTGATCTTATTTTTCAAAAATATTATTTAATAAAGCATTAAATACATTTTAACTACTGCGCTTAAGGCATTCGTTAAAAAATCCCTATAAATTAAAAGGTCATGTTAGCAGGTACCCTTAAGTCAATTGTTAAAAGATCAATCTACAAAGAATTGATTCTAAATTGTAACTGTCTCCTATCTAAGGGTATGTTTCTTTCATTTTCAAATTGATCTAAGTACTATCGGATCCCTCGTGAACTTCTTGAAGTTAAGGCACAGCTCCTTTGTTGTCCAAATTGATTGATTTTTGTCATTAATCCTCCTTCACAGGTCAATTATCCATTACCTTCCCGTTGGACACAATTCATTAATACTAGTTCCCTCTTTCATACTTTTGAACTGTTTTTGCTAACAAATTTGGTTTGACAGTTGCTAATTGAGATGTATGGCGGGCATCATCGATGCTTCATCCATCTTGGAATTTGTGGAAGCTTTAATTTATAGACCATAGTTCCTGCCATTGGTTTAATTCATCGTAAAAATTTTTGGAGATCAAATTACAGGAGTTTATTGTATTATTTCATTATAAAAAGTCAAACAAAGATTGTATCTACTTTCATATAAATCAATACAAGTTTTTCATTTGTTACTGTTAAGTTATGATTTTTCACATAACATTTATATTGGCTTTATTCCATGACAAAAAGTGTTGTAATTTCATTAATTTATTTCCTTGTATTTTGTGGGATTTAATTGTAATGAGTTTAGTCTTAAGTGGTGAAAATGTGATCAAGACAGTTGAAGGTCACATGAGGAGCACATGCCAAAAGCAAAAGAGTCAGTGCATATCGTGACTCATCTCACGAGTTTGCCAAGTCGAGAGATGACCCGCGAGATGCATTGACAACTAGGATTTTAAGTGTGACTCTTATACCCTTCACCCATACTATATATACGTTCATTACCAACAAAATTGAAAGTATGCTATTCAGAAGAAAACCTTAGAAAGGTTTCTACAACACCCACCTTGTTAGAGAGAGCTACTCATTCTCAAGAGAGAAATCCTTGTAGTCTCTTCTCCTTCCCTCTCCCACTGTTATATCTTGAGAGGAGATTTGTACCTAAACACAACCCATACATATTCAAATTGTAAAGAGTGTTTTGGAATTTGGGAAGCATTGGGTATTTGCCAAAAGAAGCCAGTAAGGCTTAGCGGTGCAGTCGGGCGGTATTGCAGGATCTGGATGACTAGTGAAGACAAGACTTCGAGAAGTCTGTTAGTAGTTGGAGCTTGGAGGGCTCCAGTACTTTGAGTAGATTAGGCGTGGAGGATCTTTTTGGTACTCTGTATTCCAACTTATTCACTAGTGGACCATTTCAACTTGGAAGGTCGCGGAGAAGTTTTTCATTGAATTCTTCAGTTTCCTCTTAGATATCACGTCTCAATGTTATCTTGGGTTTGCTATTCTTTTACCCACTTCCCTTTCCATTTTAGTATTGCAATTATTTGTTCATCCATGCAATTGTTGAGTGCTTCGATTAATTAATTTTCTAATCACATATATTCCGCATCAAGTGTGTTTAGATTAAAATTAATCAATCCATAATCAAGAATTGGGGATCTAAACAAGTTATAGTGTTTTACACTATTTAAGCTTTCATGTGGTATTAGAGCGGGTACACTTATTTTGATTTAATTACCTAAGTGTGATCCTTGATGCTTTGTCTTAATTGTCATGGATAGTGCTTTGTATGCTTCTTTGCATGTTTTGGATGATGTTGACTGTAACATGCCATGTGTTAGTAAAAATGCCTCTCTGAGTGTTTATCATCATGCTTATGATGACATGTTACATGTATCTTTAGATGTTGTTAAAATTCCCAATGTCAAACTCTTAAAGAAAAATTCTAAGAAGTTTCATGAGAATTTGAGCAAGTTCATTTGTGAAAATGATGATTTGATTGCTAAGCTCAATGAATCCAACATATTGGTTCAGAAGTATAAGAAATTTGCTAAACATTCTCTTGAAAAATTAAAGGAGTTTGAATCTTTGAATGTGGACTTGGATGCTAAACTTGTTTTGTCTAACAAACTTGTTGATGATCTTAAATGTGAAAATGAATCTCTTAAGATGCATGCCAAGTGTTTGATTGTTGAGCCTATTGCTAAAAGGGAAGAAAATCTTTGTTGCAATCATGTTGTGAAGCCCAATTTTGTGTCTATTGTGAGTTCTACTTCTAAAGACAAATTGGTGTACATTCCTCCACATAAAAGAAATAAAAAAGTGGAGAGAAAGGCTCTTAAGCCAAAACTTTTGTTTAGGTCTCATCCTAGGGATTTGAATGGATCTAAGTTTATTCTTATTTGTCACCATTGTAGCGTGATCGGTCACATAAGACCTCAATGTTCCATGTTGAAGAGAGAACAATACCATGTTGCTAGATCCCTCCCTAAAAAGCCTAGTGGACCTAAACACATTGTTTGTTACCATTGTGGTGCTTTTTGTCATCTAAGATCTCATTGCTCTAAGTTTCAAGCACTTAAAAGAATCAAAAGAAAAGAAAAACTTGAGCTTCTTGGAAGTTGTGCTAAGAGAGAAAAACCGGATTTGGGAGAAAATTGTATTTTGTTGAAACAAGTTCTTAATGCTATCACCTCCTTGTCTATGTGCATCTCTAGTTCTCATTCTTCTAACTCTCGTCTCTTTTCTCATGAGACACCCACTTCAAACACTTGTTCTATTTGGGTAAGAAAGGGTTCCTATGATTGAGCTTATGCTCTTTTTGTCCTTGATTTAATTCTTTCGATCTTTATAGGACTTTGCACGCATTAGATGTTTCATTATCATGCATTTGTGCATCGTGCATTTCTTTATATGCATTGTTTTTGCTTTTTATCTTACTTTCATGCATTTGTTTTTGTGTTTGTAAAAATTCAAAAACACATAAAAAGTGAAAAATCCAAAAAGTTTGATCATGTTTGCTTGAGCACATATCTCATGTAGAGTTTGGCCTAGTACCTTCGTACTAATGACATAGTGTATTTACGAGCTTAGCTTGTCATGTATGCACTTATTGAATGTGAGTGAATTCTAGAAATCTATGTTTGATTGTTGTAAATAGATCTTCAAGCTTGTCTTGAATGTCTAGCCAATAGTCTTAATTGATCTTGATACATGCGTAGACGTGTTCTTAAATATCTCCTATATTTATTTTTCTATCAAAAAGCTCTTCAAACGTCATTCTCTAAAAAGAGAAAGAGTTAAAAAATCTTTGCTTCGAAAACTAGTTAGGCTAGGAAAAGATGGAGCAAAAATGTATTCAAATTGTATGATGCCAAAGCCAAAGCCAAAGGCTTATTCTTCAAAGAAATATCAAAATTTTCATGGTATCGATGCTCAAAAATTGAGTTGTATTGATCAAAAAGTATGAAAATTGGAAGCCAAATAAAAATCTTTCAATCATGTAAACACTTCGATGAGGAGTCATATACGTTCATTTTTATTAGTGAGATAGGTCTCTTTACTTCGTGCTATTTGTGTATGACTTGATCGAATTGATCATTGAAGTTTCATGCTAGACTATGGACTAATTCATACTTGATACTTACACACAAAACACCAGTCTAATGTTATGTGAAAGCTCAAATAGTGTAAAACACTATAACTTGTTTAAACCCCCAATTTTAAAAACACAGCTTAATTGCTTTTACTCTAACTTATCTAAATGCGGAACAAGAGTAATGATACACAATACTCGAAACAACTCTCTAAGCCATAACCATAAGCAAGCAATAATAAAAATAAAGCTTAAAGAATATGGGAAGAGAGATGCAAACACAAGATAACACCGAGACGTGTTATTGAAGAGGAAACCGAAGTACTTGGCGAAAAACCTCTCTGCAGCCATCCAAGCCAAAATCGATCCATTAGTGAATAAAGTTGGAGTACACGAATATCAAAAAGACCTTCCAAGTCTAATCTACCCAATGTACTTGAACCATCCAAGTTCCAGCTACCAACGGGCTTCACCAAGCCTTGTCTTCACTAGTTATCCGGATCCTGCAATTAGCTCCAAATTGCATCCGCCAATCAATGACTTCTTCCAATGCTTCCCACATGCACCAAAACTTCATTCAGCACTCAGATTGGGTGAGGTAAGTGTTTCGGCTAAGAACCTCTCAGGGATTTGTAACTAGAAAGATAGAAGTAAAGGAAAACTAAGAGAAATTGTGTAGATGATTAGGGTTTTCTTTCTCAAAAGGTCCTTACAAATTCGTGGGTAGTGTGGGCTTATATAGTGTTGGCAAATAAATGAGAAAAACACACTTTAAAAAGTTCAAGCAGTGAGTTTCCCAGGTCACTCGCGACTTGGCTTGAGTCATGAAGTGACTCGCAAAATCCAGCCTTACATGAGATTGTTTAGATTCCAGCAGGTGCTTCTTACGTGGCCTTTCGCAGGTTGTCCACTCTCGAGCCATTCGCGAACTTCACTTTCTTCACAAGCCTTCACCAAACTCTCACAGTCAACCCTTACGTTAAATCCCACAAAATACAGGGAAATGATTGAACAAAATACAATCAAATTTGATACAAAATTAAATCCAACAAAAATATAGTTGTAAATTACAACTTTACACAATGAATATCTATTTCATTTGTGTGATTGTACATGTTTGAATGTGATGTATGTGTGCTTAAGCTTATCATGATCAAATCAAAAAGATTTTTGTTCATTTTATTTGCTTTTGGAAGTGATTTGTATCACCCATGTTTTTGAAAGCCTTCAAGTTGATTTTGTGTGAAAAACATGTTTTCTTGGTGTTTTTGCAACTCATTTCGCGAGTAGGCTAAGTCAGCCCAACTGTGAGTTTAAGTGGTCCAATTCTCAAGGTTTTTCAACTTTGGACAAAGAGTTTCATAACTGGTGCGCGAATGGTTTGTGACTTGGAACTGACCCGCGAAAACTTCATTACTTAGCTGAGTCCCCAAATTTTTCGCGACTAGTTCACAAGTCAGCTAACTCACAAAATGCCCAAGATCAATTTTTTAAAGGGTATTTCATGGTTCTTTTGTTTGAAACTTCTCTCATCTTTTCCAAAACTCCTAAATCAAAGTTTCTACATCAAAACACAACTAAATTCAATTGTTTTTCATTCCATTAACATCTCTAAGGTAATCTTTAACTCTTTTCATTGATTTTGATCCTTAAATTATGTTTTTGGGGGTTTTGCGTTCATAGTTGGAATTTTCTCAAATGGGGGTTGGAAATCTTAATTTTTGTCAAATAGTATGAGATTTGTTTCTTTTGATGATTTGCTCTAGATGTTAGCCCCTTGTGGCAATTAGAACATATATTGAGGGTAGATTTCACCATATTCATGTCTTTCATCATATATAGGGTGTTAATGTGCACACTAGGTGTTTGATGAATTGGCTCTTAAGCATTTTCTCACTCGTTTGGACTCAGTGAGTACCAAACTTTGGGGTTTTTCATGTTTCCTCATTAGGAACATGTTTGGTTTATTGGTTGCGTATTTTACACACGTTGCCCCATATGTGCATTTCTCATGTCTTGTTCATGCATTGCATATAGTCACCTCATGCACACACCTTTACTACTCTTGTCATGCCTTGGTCTATATCTTGTTTTCTCATTCTTAGCATGTTATGTTTACTTTATGTTTTGTAACATTTTGTTTTTAAGGTGTTTTGTCTTTTGTTTAAGTTTCATTTCGCATTCATGGTGTACCCTATATGCATCCTATCCTTGTTCATGTCTTCATTTCTTTCATCACTCCTTCTTCTTGGTCCATTTGTCTATTCCTAACAAAAAGGGGGAGAGTTTAGTCATTTCTATATGACTCTTATGTACATTCTCAAGGGGAGAAATTCTATCTCTTGTGCACATTGGTAGGAGGAGAAATTCCATAGTAGAGATGCATATACCAAGGGGGAGAAGACATCTTTTTATAAGAAAACCATGTTCTGTTTTGTTTTACATTTTGTTTGTTTTCTTGTTTTATTGATGGTGCTTTGAGATACTTTTAGTATTTATGCTTTGTTGTTCGCATCGTGTTTATATGTTGGACATGCATACATTCTTTATGCCTTGTGCTTTATTGATTGCATGTTCAGATGATCATTTGCTTTGCTAAGTGATCATTGTAATCATTTCCATATGATTGTTTTGTGTTTAATCAAGTTACTCAATTGTTTCACATCATGTTTACTTGATCGCAATTTACTTGTTACTCTATAATTTTCCTTTATTACTTGCTTTACCTTGAGGGTCTAATGTGTTTTGTGCAAATGTTTCAGGATACAAGTATTTGGTTCTAAGTTCATCACAGGTTTTAGATTTAGATGTGAGTGAGTTTTGCCATTATTCCCAAACTCATATTTAAGTCTAAAGTCAATTATATGGTGTTTTTGTCATGGAATAGCCAAATGAGAAGATTGTTAACTTATGGTTTTTCACATAACATTTATGTTGACTTTATTCCATGAGAAAAAGTGTTGTAATTTCATTAATTTATTTCGTTGTATGGGTTTAGTCTTAAGTGGTGAAGATTTGATCAAGACAGTTGAAGGTCACATAAGGTGCACATGCTAAAAACTAAAGAGTCAATGTGTTTTATGACTCATCTCGCAAGTTGGCCAAGTAGCGAGATGACCCACAAGATGCATTGACAACTGAGATTTAAGTGTGACTCTTATACCCTTCACCCGTACTATATATACCCTCATTACCCACAAAATTGAAAAGATGCTATTCAAATTAAAACCCTAGAAAGGTTTCTACAACACCAACCTTGATAAAGAGAGCTACTCATCCTCAAGAGAGAAATCCTTGTAATCTTTTCTCCTTCCCTCTTCCATTGTTATACATTGAGAGGAGATTTGTACCCCAATACAACCCACACCTATTCAGAGTGTAAAGAGTGTTTTAGAGCTTGGGAAGCATTGGGTATTTTCCAAAAGAAGCCGGTGAGGCTTAGCAGTGCAATTGGGTGGTATTGCGAGATCCGAATAACTAGTGGAGACAAGACTCCAAGAAGTCCGTTGGTAGCTGGAACTTGGAGGGCTTAAGTACTTTGGGTAGATAAGGCTTAGATGATGGAAATAAGAGACTACGCAGCGGAAAAAATTAACAGATCTACTTCATTCACAATTGTTAACATGTGCCATATAAGTTTCAGAATTAGAGAACAAGAGAGTGTACCTTGAAGCAGTGAAATTTAAAACCGAAGATCAAAAATTCTTGAGAAGACTTTTAATCTTCACTCCAATTCCACTAGATACCCAAGATGTGTGATCTCTCAATCAGTTATATGTATGTGTTTCTAGAGAGAATATAAGAGTGTCCAACACTCTCATACATACCAAATCATGCAATTGTGATGATCACCAAAATTCTGTATGTTTCTCTACTATAATTGGTTATCTAATTTGGGCCAGCCTTTTGGGCCTTTCCAATTAGGCTTTAATATGTGGTTTGGAGTGGGACCAAAAGGGAACAAATAAGACAATAACTCCAATGGGCATTGGGCTTTTCTGTCAACTCTTGACAAATCCAAAGTTACCATTAATTATATTTAATACTACTATATAAATATAATTGCACTCTAGACCTTATTAATAAATTATATCCCAAGACTTTATTGTACATGCAACCCCTTCATAAAATATTCGTAGTAAAACAAAGTCATAAATGAAGACTGTCATTTCGTAAATTACTACATCTTAATTCTTGAGTATCTGGTCTAATCTTTTAAGTCATTCATTATATATTTATGAAATCCAATTTCATAAATATATACTTTACTAACTATTTACTAAAGTAGTTAGGCCTAACTTTCTGAAAAACAAACTCATTAAATTTATCTCAAGGGAATATTTTATATCTCCGTTAAGAGACTATGAATTCCATCTTGAGAATATATGTTCTATCAACACTAAATGTGGCTGCCCAACACACTGAGGTTTTGACCGTTACTTTAGATTTCACTCCTGATATATCAAAGCAACCTACACCTTATGATCAGGTCCATTATTCTCTCAGGATTAAGAATTCATGCAAATATAAGTCGTGAGATTTATTATTCAATTGATAGTCATTAGGAGAATAATAAATCTCACAGCGGTCCAGTTCAATATGTCTTAACTCTTAAAACATATCAATATATTAACTAGAAGTCACCACTTCCATGATCAAGACAAATCATCTTAGTTAATATGTTATAATCTTCGCAGATGAAATGCCCAATTTCATCACCGACTACGAACTAATATTCTGAGTTTACAAAGAACTTGTGATTTATATCCTCTGTGACTTTACACATAAATCACATACTATGCATTTCATGGACTATATGATAATGTCCGAATATTCATGTTACCATTATTTCAGATAATAATAAAACAACTTTATTAATTACAATACTAAGTTATACATCATGTCAAACACAATGTCATACATAATATAATACATAGTATCATACAATAGGATTCTAGGGCACTAATCCCAACATTAGAGAGTCTTTTTGGTATCCTTGTACTCCAACTTATTCACTAGTCGATCATTTTGACTTGGAAGGTCGCGAAGAGGTTATTCACCGAGTTCTTCAATTTCCTCTTCGATAATACATCTCGGTGTCATCTTGGGTTTGCTATTCTTTTACCCACTTCCCTTTCCATTTTAGCATTGCACTTATTTGCTCATCCATGCAATTGTTGAGTGCTTCAATTAATTAATTTGCTAATCACGTATATTTCACATCAAGTGTGTTTAGATTAAAATTAACCAAGTCATTATTAAGAATTGGGAGTCTAAACAAGTTGTAGTGTTTTACACTATTTGAGCTTTCAGTTACATTATTTTGTGACCATGTGATTTATCTTTACGAAATTTGTGTATACATTTATATTAATCAAATGTGTGTTTACTACTTGATACATTAATCAGGTTCAAATTACACCTAATGTAACTCTTTGTGATGTTACATTACTCCATTGCTTTTAATTAATTTAATATATTCAAAATCACACGATTGGATTACAATATTTAATGATAATAAAATGTTTTTACTATTCATATAGCAAACTCACTTTTTTTAATAATTTTAAAATACAAAAAAAAAAGGGCGGTGTGATTTCTTATCGATAATTTACATATTTTAACTCAAGTCGTTAACACACAATATATATATATATATATATAGAGAGAGAGAGAGAGAGAGAGAGAGAGAGAGAGAGAGAGAGAGAGAGAGAGAGAGAGAGAGAGACTACAATCACCTAAAATTTATGCGATATAATTAAAAAGAGTTTAATGGGATAAATGCAGTTATTTTTAGTTATTAATTATAGGTGGTGCACTAGTTATTGGCATAAAAGGAATTTTTATAGTTGTTTTTGTAAAATTTATATGAAACACAATTGATTAGGAATAGAATATTCTTAATTGTATGTAGTTACTTTGATAGCAATCGAAACAAAATCAAGCAAAAGGAGACAAATATATCAAGAGAAAGGAGAAAAATATATTTAAGAACACATCAAATCAAGAATATAAAAGATTTTTTGTGTTCTTAAATTAGTTAAAATAATAAAATATTATTTATTCACTTAACAAATATGTTTGTATTCTTAATTATATTAATGATAACAATTTACATTTCCCTTATTTTCATTGACTTGCAATATACTAAAAATGAATTCTCCAGATATTATAACACATAATGAGTATTATATATGAGCCATAAAAATAATTCTTATTACGTGAGACATCAGCTAGTATATAAGTAAAGCATAGGAAAATGCTAAATAATGCTATTTGGCATTGGTAATGATTTGACACATAATATATGATTTTAGTTAGTGCCATTTAGAATTTCTAATTCTTTGGCATGTGGACCAATAATACTTTATGTCACATTATTTGATTTTTGTTAACTCATTGATTTCATTCAATTACTAGTTTGTAACCTCATGTGTATGCATTGATACATTAAAAATAAAAATAATTAGATGCATATTAAAATTCATACATAAGTTTACTATGATGGTCATTCTTATGTTTCGTTAATTCTTAAAAAAACCTTGTAAGAATATTATTTAGTGAGACGCACATATACTTTATTCTTGTTTATTTTATTATTATTTTTAAATAGTTGTTACTATTTAAATTATTTTTTATTAGTGTGAAACAATAAATTTGTTTTATTTGTGTATTTTCAAATAAGAGATAAACACCCAACTTCTAGAACATGTCATACATTTTCATTGAAAGTCAATTTAAACCAATAATAAGTTTTTGTGAAAAAATCTAGATTAGTTTTAAATAAACTAAAAGTGGTTTCATATGGGATCTTAATAAAATGGGTTAGAAGTAGTTTTAGATGGACTTAAAATAGTTTTAAATAGGTTAGAAGTTGTTGAGGACAAATTTTTCATGCCACATGGCTTTATTTTATTGGCAACCCGCACCTCATCAACATTATCATGGATTTTAGGAAACTCAACTTTAAAGCCCAAAAGAGCCCATATTTACATAAAATGATGCCAAAGTCCATGGTCCAATACCCATGGTGATATTATCTCATCAAAGTCCATAGTTCAAGCTCATGGCACATCATCTCATTTTCAACTCATGATCCAAGCTCATGAGTCTTATCGGGGGAATTTTGGGAGTTGTGGTTTGGAGAGCCAAGAAGTATGTTCAGTAAAGCTCTAACGGTTCAAAGTTGATAAAGGAAACATGTTGCTTGGCGTATCTTCCCCAATTCCCTGAACTTTGACGAGTCAGTGTGCAATAGGTAACATTTGGTAAGCCTCTATTATCACATCACACTTAAAATGATAAAACTCTCCATTGCTCTTTAAAACTTAATATTCATTATATAATACAAATTTAAAAATATAATTATATTATTTCAAATAAATTATATTATTATTTTCATTTAAATCAATCCCAATCACATGGCTAAATCTATATTAATATGGCGAAAACCACATTTTCGTGCCTACATTTTCACGCGAATTCCATTTTGGTCCCTAACTTTTATTTCCACCGCTTTTAGTCCCTATCTTGAGAAATGCGTCTCGTTTTTGTCCCTACCGTTACATTAGAGACGGAAAATGCACACATGGCAAACGGAGTGCATTGTTGGTACACTAAAAGCTGACGTGGCCATTAAAATAATAATAATAATAAATGTTATTTGGCATTAAAAAATGTCACGTCAGCATCTAAATTTAAAAAATTAATTTATTAATTTTAACTAAATAAAAAAAATCAAAACAGAGATAAAAATCAAAATTCACATGAATTAAGATCTAAAAGTATCTTAAAGAAGAACACCAAGAACACCAACCCAGGCTTAAAAATTTCAAAATTGAAAACCAAAAACCACAAACCCAGTAACACCATCCAAAATAGCCCAGCAAATAAAATAAAACTAAAACATCCAACGTTGGAAAGAAAGCTCTAGAGAGAGAGAGAGAGAAATGGCAGTGAGACAGAGAGCCATGGGAACTCTACCGAACCTGATTTGAAGCCTCCGAAAGGAATCTCTTCTAAACCCAAAATCCACGAACCCATCTGTACTACCATCTCTTCAACATGCTTTCTCGCTCTACTATCAGGTCAACCTGATCAACGATGTCCCTGAAGACCAGCTTCGCTTTAAAGGCTATTCTGATACTGGGTTCAACATCAATGGCGTCGACTATGAGGGCAGCTTGCTCTGTGTTGGGAATTTCCTCATGTCTTGGGCCCCCACAAACCCACAAACCCAGACTTAAGATCTAAAAGTATCTTTTATAGTTTTTGTGTTTGGTTGATAAGAAAAATCAGTTGCTGGGTTTGTGTTTGTTGCTTTTGTATTTGGTTTGGTTGATATGTTACTGGGTTTGTAATTGTGTTTCTGGGTTTGTGGTTTTTGGTTTTCAATTTTGAGATCTTAAGTCTGGGTTGGTGTTCTTGGTGTTCTTGTTCAAGATACTTTTTGATCTTAATTCATGTGAATTTTGATTTTTATTTCTGTTTTGATTTTTTTTCTATTTAGTTAATATTAATAAATTAATTTTTTTAAATTTAGATGCTGACGTGGCATTTTTTAATGCCAAATAATATTTTTTATTATTATTTTAATGGCTACGTCAGCTTTTAGTGTGCCAACAGTGCACTCCGTTTGCTACATGTGCATTTTCCGTCTCTAATGTAACGGCAGGGACAAAAACGAAACGCGTTTTTCAGGATAGGGACTAAAAGCGGTGGAAATAAAAGTTAGAGACCAAAGTGGAATCGCGTGAAAATGTAGGGACGAAAATGTGGTTTTCGCCTATTAATATCCCATATCTAATATTAAATGCTCTCTTTGCTCTTCAAGATTTGGTCAAAACACAAAGAGACCATAATTACATCTCTAAAACTTCATCAAATATCAACCAGTTAGTTTATTACTTACCAAAATTATAGTGTAATAAAGCCATAGACTAAACATATAACTTTCCAAAAGAGGAAACTTAGCCATAAATACCAGCAACAGTTCTCACAGAAACTGCCTTAACTTTAGCAAAAGCTGCAACAACTCCAATAGAAACAGTAATAGCTCTAGCAAAAGCTACAATAGCTCCAGCAGAAGCTACAATAGCTCCAGCAGCAGCTTAGGCAATTGACTCATGTCCACAATGACATCATCAACTCTTTAATACCCATTCCTAGCAGCTTGCTGCCATTGCCAAAGAAGCAAATATCCTATAAAAGAAGTCCTACCATTTTATGCTAAGATCCTTAGCCTCCAGTTGCAATACCAAAAATAGGAAGATCCTATAAATGTTATCTTACCATTTTTAACCAAACCCATGAATTAATGCAAAATATTTTCTCCAGCAGAAGACCTCATACAACTGACATCCTCCAACTATGTCAGTACAGTTACTGCTGTAGAGCTGTCAGTTGCAGCAACTACAGCTGTACTACTGCAACAATAGCCTTAAAGTCTCAAATTTTCTTCTTTTGGTTAAAAAACAAAAACCCACTAATGAAATCACTTACTTTGTCAAAGACTTTTCCTTATTTGCTAAATTTCCTTTAACTAATTCTAATCTAGTTACTTACTTGACTCTATATAAAGAGGACCAAGCCACACACTAACACACACACTATCCATCCCTCTCTCACCCCCCCTTATTCTGAAACTTTATTCATTTTGCTGCCATAACTTTAAACATTTCCATATTTCTCCATCTCTTTTACAAAATCTCTCTTCTTAGATAACACCTATTACACACACTACTAGCCATCTCTCCCACACTTTAATATTCTGAAACTTCATCATTTTGCTACCCAAAAACACATCTCCATCTCTTTCTTTATTTCTCATACAAAATCTCCCTTCTTAGAAAGCAACATAACTATGACATAACACAAAAAACCACTCCAACAGCAGCTATAATCTCATGTATTTGCCATATTTAACCTTCATATTATCTATCTCATACTTCCATATATTTTACAAAAGCATTCCTCACAAACTATCCATACATATTTCTCACATATATTTCTAATCTATCTTACAAATACCATATCTCACAAAACATATATGTTTCTTACTATCTCCATACATCTTAAAAGATACCAAACACCCTTCCAAGAACATATTACAAAAGCCCTTCTCATGAAAGACATATGAACATCAAATACTAAGGCCCTTCTCCTAAAAGGCACAAAGATTTCATATTAAAGTCATTCTCATTGAAGACATATATTTCTAATACTTCAGCTATTATTATAAATGACACAAACTTATAATATTAAAAACCCTTTTCATGGAAGGCAATATCACTTATATCTTACTAAAAAACTAAAAGAGCATCATCACAGTGAATTTCATTTAAGTGCATGATAATGGAAACAAACTAAACCAACCTTTGCACACAGCTGGACATATTCTCTCTCCCTCCAGTTGCACCAATTTTTCCCTTTCAATCATGAAGTCACCATGAAAGGACTCACAATATCATACCGCACAGCTAGACTCATTTTACCATGCTGCTGAAATATTATAAATTCACTGATGTTATACAGCTGGAGCCACAAACTATGAAGATAAGCCATTATATCTTTATTTCTATATTTACATTATTGAATATATTTTATTTTATTATCATTATATCGTTGTACTCATATTATTATGCCGCTAGAATGTTATTAGCTTACTAATGCATACGGCTGGAGCCACAAATCATATAAGGAATAAATTGATGCTATACCGTTGGAGTCAGAAACATAAAAGATAAGTCAATGTTTTCTTCATATTTGAAATTACATTATTAAGTATATGTTAACTCATTATTATTGTACCGCTTGATGCAAACTACTTTAATATTATCTCACTATTTAATAAACATGGATTCACTAATGCTTCATTAATAAACATATATATTAATAAATTGAATATATCTCACTACTGGATATATATTATTCGAATATAAACCACCGCTAGACATGTATCATTTGGACATTAACTACTGCTGGACATATATTACTTGGACACGAACCACTGTTGGATGTGTAATATTTGGACATAAACAACAGTTGGATATGTATTATTTGGACATAAACCATTGTTGGACATACATTACTTGGACATAGACCATTGTTAGACATACCGTATTATGTTGAACATGAACTATACCACAGCTAGATATAGACTATTGGACTCGTCCCATTACTGGACATATGACAATTAATTAATCATTCTGATGGACATCACTTAACACACATAATAATAACGTTCAACTCACCATTTAATCAAATCTATCATGCTAAACATATTATTTATTTATTTCAACCATTATCATGTTTCTAAGACTTTGGGCTTTATCTATTTTGTAGGCTTAAAAATGCACTGGAAGCCATTGGTCTATGCGGCCCAATGTCGAGTTCCGGATTGAACTCCCTAAAACAAATCTGGGTCTAGCAGAGTCACACCTCCAGCGGAAGACACGTGGCTACGCACAAAAAATGCCCCCGACAAAAGTATTACATACATTCCAAGTTTTACATAGAAATATAATAAATTTTTAATTGAGTCTTTTTAATTTTTTAAGTTGAGATTCATAAATCTACATGCAAAGACACTTAGCATAAAATGAGAGTTGGAATGAAACTAAGCACCAATTGAAGCTCATTTAAAACATAGAGACACTTGTATCAGATTATTGGGCAATTAAAGGGGCACTTGACACAAGATTGTAGTTCATTAGAGTGTAATTTGGATTAGGGAGAAGATTCTTTGCAACCTATAATGCTGCAATTACTACAAACAGGGTAAGGTGGCAGCCAAACATGGTAAGGTTACTGCAATTGCTGCATATAAGGTTGCAACAAATCCTATCCCTTTAGATTATTGATCAAACTTTCTCTTTAATATAATACTAGCATGGAACCCATGCAAACGCATGGATGCATTTAAATTAAACACAATTTTTATTATAAAAATAAATATTATTAGTCAAATTATTAAAAGAAAATAGCATGTAACACATGCATACGCATGAATACATATAAAATTAAACACAATTTTTATCATAAAAGTATAAATAGTTAGTCAAATTATTTTTTTTAAAAAAAGTAAACGTAATTAGTCACATATTAAAATTCTTACCTAAATTTAATACTACTTATGATCATTTTTTTTCTAATTTTTAATAAGATAGAACATGTGGTGATCTTTGTTTGTGTGGTGATTTTTATTGAGTATATGTGATTATTTTTTTAAAATTTATAGTTCATTAATATTAGATTCTTAATATTTTGCACTCATTAACTCATTTGGCATAAATATTAAAAAACTTAAGTGGACACATGGCACAAACTTAAATGGATAATTATGGTGTAGTCTCCCTATAAATTAAGAACATATGGCGCAAAATGGATTCTAATTTCAAATTCTTTTTTTTTTTTTTTTTTTGCTAGATATATCATCATTTTTTAGACAACATAATTTGTTTTTATGGGACATTGATTTCATTTGTAATTTATTTTTATTAATCCGATAGTTGGGGAAATGAGGATTTGAATCTTTGAAAATTCCATTAGAAATACCAAGAGGTGTTAGTTAAGCTATAATTCTCTTGACTCATCTATTATTATTATTAAACACACAATATTTGGATATGCTTTAATGACTAATTAAAAAAAATACCAAAATTATGGTTTATGGATAAAGTTTATCTCCAAATTAATTTAGGGGAAACCCCTCCAACCTAGTCCACCTCTTATGCTCTCTTTGAGTTTTGATGAATCTTAACACATTTGGATAAATTTTTAGTGTTTTTATTGACTTGGGCATTTGAATTTAACTTCCTAAGAGTTTAAATTCATTTTGGAGTATTTATCAATTTTAAAAGTTAATTAATTGGAATAATCAATTAGTTGTTTAAAATTTTTGGATTTCTTGAAGTTCACAACCTTTGAATTTATTGGATGCATGTATCTCTACAGTTATTATTGTTGAGACCCAGTAAATTTATAAAACCTAATTAATTATATTAATTCTTTCAATGAACCAATCATAGTTAATTATTACACATGTGATTGACCTCAATTGTGAGGATACATATTAACTTTTAAAACTTTATTCAGCTATAGCTTTTAATTTGATGAATTGATGGTATAATTTAAGCATACGATATGTTTTTTTATCGTTCAAGCGGCTAGATTTATTTTCAATAAAATGTTGAAAGATTGAATGTTCAACATTATGATTTTTCCCTTACACTATAAAATGACGATTATTCCATTGATGTAAAGTTTAATGGACAAAGTTTAGTTACAAACTTTGATTATAGCCAATAGTTACAACTCCCACTAAAAAAATTAACATATACTACTGTGGGAGGCTAGAACAGCTAGACCCTTTAGGCCTTACCCGAGAAGCCTGAGAAGCCCAATAAGCCCATTCACCAGTTATGGGGTAGGCCCCATGGTTTCTGAGGAGGAGTGTAGGGCCAAGGAACCCGCCCGAAGAAGGAAGCCCGTGGAAAGGAAGGGCTCATGCTGGACTGGAAGTCGCCTTCCTAGGAAGACATTAGCTCACGGTCCATGCCAATAACAACTGAGGACTTTCCTGAAAATTACCCATCACCTATGTATTGAATGCGCTGCAACATTAATGCCAGCCGCATTAATAGCTAAATGACACCTGAACAGTGTTAGGATAGCCTGTATGCTGCCTAGCATGACCTGAAAAGGAATGATACGACAAGTATCCTGGTGAAGGGTCAATTAACCCCCACATGGAGGGGCAAGATGAGAGCTAAGACACTATAAAAGGAAAAGAAACCCTCGTGATTAGGGGTTGGAACCTAGAAAAATATCAATTAGAACATATATTTCCCATTTGTAACATTGTGTAAAAAGGGTCTCCTCGGCCACACTGAGGAACATAAATTAAACTTGAATTACTTGAAAAATACTCCTTATTCACAAATCTTTAGTTCTTTTTCTACTTTTTCAAAAAGTTATAATTTTTTGTGAGCAATATAATTGGTTCGAAAACTCATCTCTTATAATTAGTTGTTGTGGGCCTTTTGCCAAAGTCCAACCCATCTTCCTTGGGCTGTTGGTCCCTTTTCCTTTTAGCCCCCACAGCTACATATTTTAAAAATTTAACTGTTAGATTACATGTTCTTTATGTTTTTAAGTCGCATGTCAAATTTTGAGCCAACCGGATGTCATTTACTATTTGATCTATAAAACTTATTTTTTATGCATAATTTTAAACTACAAAAATTTGAAATTTAAACATTTAATTGATGATATAGTTATTGATCTTTGATATGTTGTAAATTTTGCACGAAGGATATAAGAAGAAAATGTTATTTAATCATGGATTTGTAAAAATTCAGATACAATAAAAATATATTGAATGGGGTTGTAATTTATTGACTACAACCAAGTTTGTAACCAAACTTTGTCCAAGTTAAACGGAATGAAAAATAAAGAGTCTTGTGTCAGCCTATAGGAAAAAAAAATCATTTTTATAAATTTGAACTTGTTAACAAGTGCCCCAAGAGCATAGTTTAAAAATTAATATATACTCAATTATGAGCTATAATGCACACTTTTCAAAAAAATAAATAAATAAAATGGACATATTAATGATTCATTGCCTTATACCCACAAATTCATTGTAATTGTATTTTTTTTTTAATATATGTGTACAATTTGGTTATATTTTTTAAAAATATTATTTAATAAAGTATTAAATGCATCTTAACAACTATGCTTAGGGTATTCTATAATAAAATTGTTATAAATTAGAAGATCAATATACAAAGAATTGATTCTGAATTGTAATTGTCTCCGATCTAAGTGTATGTTTCTTTCATTTTCAAATTGATCTAAGTTCTATCGGATCCCTCATGAACTACTTGGAATTAGGGGCATTGCTCCTTTATTGTCCAATTGATTGATTTTTGTCATTACTCATCCTTCACAAGTCAACTATCCATTACCCTTCCCGTTGGACACAGAATTCATTAATATTAGTTCCACTTTCATATTTTTGAACTGTGTTTGCTAAACAAATTTGGCTTGATAGAGAATGGGAATGTTTGGTGGGCATGATCGATGCTTCATCCACTTGGAATTTGTGGAAGGTTTAATTCATAGACTATAGTTCCTGCTATTAGACCTCTCATGGCTGAAGTGCTGGCTTTCAGACTTATTTTTGAGCTTGTTAAAGATCTGTCCCTTTGTAATGTTTTTTTTTTTTGGATAATCAACAAATTTTATTAACAAAGGAACAAAAACTACAAACTAATAATAAAGGAGCAGAAACTATAAAGTAGAAACCATAATCTTAGCTTATTCAAGAGCTTATACATCATAAAAAAAAAACAGCAAGGGCAAAGCCAAGAATAAAACAAGCTGAGTACTTATTTTTTAAGAGATCAGAAAGTCAAAATATGAGCAGCTTGATTTGCCTCTTTAGGAGCCAATTTAAACTTAACAAACTAACAAAAACACTGCCAATTTGGTGAGAAATTATAAGATCCCCATGGTAGACAAATGATGTAGTCCACCATTTCACTAAAAAACTTCCACTTGTTTAAAATTGTTAGTTAGAAATTTTTTTTAAACAGAAATTAATTACTGACTCAGCAATTTTAAACAAATAAAATTTTTTTTAGCAAAATGGTGGACAAATAACGTGGTCCACCAGACTACTCTATAATTTCCCCAATTTGGTAGTGTGTGAACATAAAACCTGGATTCAGGCCATGAAGAATAGAAGTTAGAGGCACTTTGGGAAATGAGCACAACAATGAATAATAAATATGACTCAAGATACCTTTGATCTACTGGATTCTATTGATGTAAGGCATGTTTCCATCTCACAATTGGGTTAGAAGATTATGTAATACTCTAGCATAGCTCACAATTGTTGTAAAAGTGGGCTCTTTCTTTCCAAAGATTTTTTTGGGTCTATTTCTCCCGTTTGTTTTTATGGGGAGAATGTTGCTGCTTGCTGGCCAATATGATGATACTTTCTCTATCGTTTGTTTTATTCTTGGCAGTTTCGATGATAATCCCCCGTCGGCTAAAAAATTTTGGAGCATTAATTATTAATAATCTTTTCAGTCAAGCGGTGTTTTTCACTTTTATTTTTAATATATAAAAAAAAAAAAAAAAAAAAAAGTTAACCTTAATTCATCATAGAAACATGATTTATGACATTAAATAATAAATATCACACTATTAAAAAAAATTATTTTTTAAAAACCATCATAAGAGATTCAATAGCGTGCCAAGTGTCATGAATCATCAAAGAAAAACATGGCAGTTCATGCTACTATAATTACAAGGCCTCCATGTGATAAGATATTCCCTCTAAAAAATATAGGAGATTAATAACCGTTAATTTAGTTGTTTACTTTTTCTTTTTGAGAAATTTTTAGTTGTTTACTTATACATATATTATGAGTTTATTTATTTATCTTATAATTCAATAGTTACAAGAGAGGAGGTGAGACTTAAACCATAGATATGTGAACTAATTAACTTACAAGGCTTTTAGCACATATATTATGAGTTTAGGTAGTGGCAGAATCCGGATTTTACTTTAGGAGAAACAAATTTTATATACACATTTATGCACAGATACTTGGATTTTACTTTATATTTTGTTTATTTGTTAAGTATTTTTTTGCATGAAGAAGCCATTTTTAATTATTTTTTAAGGAAAAATTCAACTTATGAGTGAAAAATTTATATTAGTAAAATAGACACCAAGTAAAACTTACGTAAATTTATGTCATCATGTAATTATATTCCAAAATTTTATTTCTTATTACACAAATTTCTATAAAAGAGAATAAATTATTGCATTTAGATTAAAGAACTTAAGGTGATATTAGCATTTTTTTTTTCTCCCTTGGAAAGATAATTATAACGATTTTTCTTTCTTTCTTTTTATAGATTTTGAACATTATAAGATATTGACAAAATAAGAACTTTGACATATAAAAGAGATTATAATATACTGATTATAAGTATGATATATAAAATGGGTAGAGGGGGACGCCAACTTAGGTCGCCCCCTCTACCCATTTTTCGTTCATAAAAAAAAAAGTATGAAAATATTAAAATATCACCAAAAAATATATAAATAAATTCACCCAAAAATTAAGAAATCAAACAAATCAGATTATAATTGAGGAGGGGGCAAAATTCTAAGCTAAAGATATCAAAGTATTAAAATTGTTGGCATGTTCAAGGGCAATTGCCCCCCTCTTCCTCAACCCCGGTTCAGCCCTTGAGTTTAGGTGAAAAAGAATAATTTTTATTTGTTGCAAAACGGAGATGACCTCTTTCATGACAATGATTCACGCTATTAAAATTTCTACATATGTATGGATGAGATGAGCTTTTGTGGTCATAGTCTAAAACATCACTGCCTAAGATTAAGGTTAATGATTTTTGAGAACATCAATGACACAATTAACGATGGTTTTTATGTCCCTCTTAAAAAGGCTTGTCACTTGGTGGAGGGTCTCAACTATTTTAAATACACCCCTTTGCTTAAGAAGAGTGTATATTGAATTTTATAATGGATTTAACAATACCCAACCTAGAAAAAGCTCTTTTGAGTTGGTTACTTCCAAAACCAACCTATGAATTAAAGATAGGATTTATTATAATTACTAGGTATGTATGATGAATTCTTTTTTCTTTTTTTTGAAAGAAACGTATGATGAATTCAATAGTAATAAAAATAAAAATAATAATAATAATGACTCTTATCATATATTTTGATAAAAATTAATAAAATTTTGTGACCATCTAAAAACTAATCAAAATTCTAATATGGTGAAGGTGTACCTGAGTGAAAGAAGCTAATATAAGCATTTTTTTTTATATACATTAAATGTGTACACGTATGTGTATAGACTATAGAGGAGGTAGAGTCCGTCCAAGAAAGGTAACTAAATGTTGCCTCTCCATATAATGGAAGACTAAATAGGAATTAGGAAATGAGAATGCCAGGCGATATGGCATGGCATCCACCTCGGTCCCCACCGGATCACAAGAGGAATATGACCCCGTACTAACCCCTTAAGTCACAACCCCTCATGACACATGTGCTTCCAAACCCATCTTTGTAACCTTCCCATTTATCTTAAAATATAAACTTTGGCTTGGCCATATTATTAATTAGAAATTTTGGAGCATGAGTGAGAGAGATAGAGCTAAAGAGACAACCTTCCCAAAGATTTGTGCCTTCCGATGTTGATGTTTTTATATGGGTTCTAGTTAAGCTCAACTAATAAATTCTCTTATCGTCTAATAATAAATTTGGAATTTAAACTCCACCGACAGAGAAAACTAATTTAGTATTTTGTTTTAATGATAAAAAATAATTCTCATAAAACAGATGCAATAGTTTGAAAGTTTATTGTAACTAAAAAAAGAAACGAAAGAGATGTTGATGTTTTTATATGTAGGGAGAGGAGTGGTACCCTCACCAATAATTTGTCCAAAGTCCAAACAAAGAAAAAAAAAGTGGCTTTAATGGAAAGGGCCATTCATAAGCATTAGCCATTAAGTAAAGATTAGAGCAAATGATTCAATGAGATAAGAGAGGTTGAGAAGGAAAGCAGAGGTGGAGAAATTTTTACTTAGTGGTAGGGTACGATGCCCTTATCAACTTATTTAAGTCTAACTTAACAACACATCACAATTTGCGTGAGTTGGAGGAAGAAATAAAAATCAATCAAATACACAGCAATAAAATATTCGCATCTTTTATTTTATTTAATATTTTTCTACACCCCCCATGACAAAGAAAAAGAAAGAAGTTGAACTTTTCAAAATTCGAATATAAACAAATTGACAAAATATTACGATGGAAAAATAGATGTGAATATACTAGAAGAAAAAAGAAGTAGCACAAAAAAGGCGATTAATACCATATATATATATATATATATATATTATACACAAAGAAAATGACCCATATGGTGCAGTGCAAGTGCTGAAGAAAGCTACTGATTAGAATATGAAAATATATTATTGCCCTTAATATATTAGATGTCCAAAACAAGGAAGTAAGTAAAAGTAACCCTTTTTTTTTTTTTTTTTTTGGTAATAAAAGAAAGAAAATTAAGAATCCCATTAATTGAGAATTAAAGATAATGACTATAATAAATAATACCAAAAAAACCCTAATATGGGGCTAAGGGTCAATAGCTGAATAGTATAACCCAGTAAAAAAATATATATCAAATTTAAAATAATTTAAAAAAAAAAAAAAAAAAAACACTCAAAAGCCCAATAAGTGATTAATAAGTTCCTCTCCTTCCTCTCTTTGTGTCTCTAATCTCTTTCTCTCTCTCTCTCTCTCTCTCTCTCTCTCTTTAGAGATACATGAATTCGCTCTCTACCTCTAAACGCCGTAACGAAGGTCTCTCATAAAACGCCGTTACTTTCTACGGAGAGAAAAGGGTTATTTAAGCACGTGTCGTTTTTTGAAAAAAAATTATATTTTTTTATTTTTTATTTAATTTTATTTTGGGGGAGGAGGGGTTTATCGTTTTTATGTTAATGATGGCTTTGGAGCAGCAATTAAGTCTGGCACAAAACCCCGTTGACGGCGAAGCTGACGGCGTTACTAACGGCGTCGAGGCTGCGCGGCCGACGTCGTTTGTAGACGGCGACAAAACGCCGAGGCTGCCTCGGTGGACGCGGCAGGAGATTCTGGTCCTGATACAGGGGAAGCGGGTGGCGGAGACTCGGGCGAGGCAGCGTGGCAGGTCGGCCGGGTTGCCATTCGGGTCGGGTCAGGTGGAGCCGAAGTGGGCGTCCGTGTCGTCGTACTGCAAGCGACACGGGGTGAACCGGGGCCCCGTGCAGTGCCGGAAGCGGTGGAGCAATTTGGCCGGCGATTACAAGAAGATTAAGGAATGGGAGTCTCAGGTGAAGGAGGAAACGGAGTCGTTTTGGGTCATGAGGAATGATTTGAGGAGGGAGAGGAAGTTGCCCGGGTTTTTCGACAAGGAGGTTTATGATATCCTCGATTCCGGGTCGGGTGGGGCTCCGGAGACCTCAATTCCGGGCCTCTCTTTGGCTTTGGCGGCTCCGGGTTCTGCGGCGGAGGATACGGAGGCCGATGCCGGAGTTTTGTTCGATAGTGGAAGAACCGCCGCCGCGGAGGATGGGCTGTTCTCGGATTTCGAGCAGGATGAATCGGGTCGGAGTCGGACCCCCGAAAAAGAGGCTCCACCGGTTCCAAAGGAGGTTCCTGCTCCCACGCCAATTTCCGGTAATTGCTGTTGAGGACTTTTCAATTTTTTAGTTTTTTTTATTTTTATTTTTGGATTGGTCAGAATTATAAATCTTTAATTTTTTTTTTTTATATATAAAAGAAGAAAAAAATTAGATATATCTAGCGTGGCTTTCAGTGGGAATTGTTATTGTAGTCGTGTAGTGGTGGCCTTTTCTGTCCTCTTATTTATTGGTTTTGTATAGATTTTAGAGAAGTGTGATGTTTTATAAAGTGTCGGGTGGGATTTTTTTAATGGATTTGGTGAGAAGCTTTTTTTTTTTATTTTTTTTTTGGGATTTTGTGAAAGTCATGGGTCATGATAAAACTTCATTTCCTTTTTGTTGTTTTGTTAAGGTTTTGGATGAATTCTTTAGGACCAAAAATGGTTATTGGAAAATGTTTTGCCAATAATTTGTGTTTGTTTTTATTTCCTTGTGTTTTTTAAACAGAGAAGCAGTATCAACCAGTACTACGAAGCTGTCAGGGTCAAGGTAAGCCTATTTTCCTGCTTGCTTTTCGGATTGATACATCTTGTTACTGATCTAGTGCTCTTGATCTTAATAATGGGTGAAAATTAAAATTTAAAAAAAAAACTTGAGGATAAAGTAATTGGAAAAAACTTTGGTGGCCGATTGAGAAAAGCTCTAATTGGTTCGTAGTTAACAATGTTGACTTTTTGTAGGACAAGTATCAGTTGGACTCAACTTACCACGCAATTCAGCCTTTGATTGTCTTAGGTGTTTGTTAGAAAATGCACAAATTGATTTGTTATGGGATTACGTTTTAAACAAACAGATTGATTAGCATGTGAAAATAATGATCAACTAGGTGAAGCCAATGTTTTCAAACCAACATCAAGTTGCAAAGTAAAAGTTGATAAGATCACGTGTGTACTGGGGTTCTGATTGTTAGCCTAATGACCAGGTCACAATCCGGGATTTCTTTCTTTCTTTCCCCTTTTTTTTTTGTCTGTTTTGATTCAACTTGACCTTTTGGGTCCTGCTTTTTCATGATAAACTGTTTAAACAAAGTTGTCATGCTTATGTTGGATTGCAGTATACTCGTTGAGACTATTTGCATCATATAATTGTAGGTCTGTTTACAATTCTGAACTGTGTGTTGAACTTAGAGCCTTTTAGAAGTAGCTACAAAAATTACTGCACTATCTGTAGCCCTTTCCATGATATCTACCAACAATCTAAGTTTTAAACGCTGCAGCCTAGAGCCTTGTAGCTCAGTGATATTGCTTGGTCTCCTTTACAGGGAGAAATATGGTTTAAATCCCCCCCTCCCCCGACTATTGTAACAATTGAATTAAAATAATAATAAAATGAAATGTGTGTACACACTCAACATAGGATTCTTGTCAGAACTACAGTTCATATGCAGCTCTGGATAATTGTTAATATGTGAAATCAACTTAGTTAATACAGGATAGTCTTAGCTATCAACCTTGATGTCAAGATTGGCGACTTTGATCAGATATCTAGCCCCTTTTTGCTTTCCACTTTGGTGTCTAATGTCTTGTCCAATCCGCCATATGTTATGCCCTTTTGTTGGATCTGATGTTTTGGAAATAGTTGTCTATCAAGTGATACTGGAATGTGTTTGAGAACCACTTGAAGGCTCGTGCTTGTTAATTTGACAATGCTCAAATTAAACAGAAGTTCTTTGAGTTGCACTGAATTTCATACAATTTAAATTCTTTATCAAATGCCATTCATCTGGTCAGTCAGACTTGACCTTCATGATGCACTGGTTACCTTCTGCTTTAGACCATGGGTTTGCATCCTGTATTAGGTAAGAAAATACAGGTTTCTGTAATAGTGGAGTTCTGAGTTAGGTGTGCTAAGAACATATTTTAATTATTGACACGAATAATAAGAATTTTGTTGATTGAATAAGTAGAACTATATTTTGTTCATGACACTTTTTTTCCATCTGCAGGTACAACAAACGAGAAACAGCCAGCATCAAATCCTGAGATAGGATCTACGTCTCAAGAGGGACGGAAGCGAAAAAGGCTTGCAATAGAAGAAGATGAGGAAACAGTTAGTCTGCAGAATCAGTTGGTTGATGTACTGGAAAAAAATGCGAAAATGCTGAGTGCTCAACTTGAATCTCAGAATGTGAATTTCCAACAGGATCGTGAACAGCGGAAAGATGATGTTAGTAGTTTGATTGGTGTTCTTAATAAGCTTGCAGATGCTTTAGGGAGGATCGCAGATAAGTTGTAGCGGACGGGGAATCTGAATACAGTGTACATAACAAGAGTTCTCTCCAACATTAATAGACGATAGCAGAGGCTGAAGAATGGAAGCATAAGATTTAAGGATTTATCTCTAGATGATGACATTCAATATGGCATTCAAATATGTTTTTCTTGATTTTTTCTTTTCTTTCTTTATATATCTCCTTTATTCGCCACTTGGGTGGCTTATTACTGCGTCATAGGTTACATACACAGATATTGATTACAGAATTTCAGATACCACATTTCTGCTTCTCTTCTGTTACATACCTCCAGTTTATAGGATATTCCTCTCGTTGATGTTTTTGTGATTGTACAAGTTCTTGATTTTAGTCAGCAGTATAAGCTTTTATTTATTTATTTATTTATTTATTTTTTTGCCTTGCCTATAGGAAGGATTATTAACGTTACCTTCTTAAGCATGCATGGCAAGCATCTGGGAATTTTCACTGCTCATAGATTAATGTTTGACATACTTAAGTCTCAGGGTATAGTCATGGGTATGAAAATGCTTAGACGATAATATTGTTACCCATAAGAGAATTACATTTTAAAATCTATGATATAGGCTCTAAGAAATTAATCTGTGAAGATTTAAAAGGTAACAATTTAAATCCCATAGATTTAAAAGTAACAAATTAAACCATTAGATATGAAAATAGTAACAAATTAGACCCTCTACCTATATTAATTTTTGAACATAATGATTTTTTTGATAATGATGTTGATCTTAAATGTTTTGAAGTTTAATTTGTTACTTTTAAAATTCTTGGAGTTTAATTCTTGGTTTTTAAAATTATAGAGTTTAATTTATTACTTTTAAAAATATTATATTTAATTTGTTATTTTTAAAATTATAGAAATTTTTTTTAACAAGAGTGTTTAGAGCTTTTCTAGTGCCTTCTATTTTCAAAGTTTGTGTAGTCCCTTGTCCCATACATTAGGGAATTACAACTTACAAGGAATGATACCTTAATGATGGTCTTAAGATATTGATTAAAGATTTCAAATTCGAGACTCAATAGATCTCTTAATATAAGATTTAATTTGTTACACCAATTAATTATAAGATTTAAAAATAAAAGGAAAAATAATGTTGGTAGGTGGAATAGAACTTATGACAAAAACCATTAAACTTTTACATGATTTTTTAATTGGAAAAACAAAAATGAAAAAAATGAAAGAGGAATTTCTAATGAAAATTCCCAGCTTCTGCACTTAGTGTCGACTCAATCCCTAGGCTTAAGGATACCATTACAAAAAGGTCCTACTGCTTTAGAAAAAGGTCTTCCCCATTGCAAAAAATAACCTAATTTTTACAATAACAAATGTTCAAATTTTTTTTTGAAAAAAATACCACGCGCTATTTCTCTCACCTCTAAAAAGGCCTCCATAAAATTAGACCAATAGAAATTCAAGCCAATTGAAACTCCAAACTAATTGAAAAAAAAAAGAAAGAAATGTTGTAAATATTTTGAGTCATTAACAACAGTTAATTTTTCCTAAAGACTTTTGAGGTTTCAATTTTTTGTAAACCAATACCTTACACAATATTTAAATTAAAAATCAGATGACAACTTTATTTAACCATGCTTGAACCATGAAAATTAAAGATAAAGTAAACTGCCTGTTAAAAATTAAATAAAATTTTCTTTATATTAAATTTTATTCTTGAACCATGATATTTGTTCTCTATTTGAAATTAACCTTAATTTAGTTAGTATTTATTCATCAAATTGTGTGTTTAACTCATCATAATGAGCTTTTTTCCAGTTAAATATAAAATGTTCCACTTAAATTTATCATTATAGGTCTCAAAAAAAAGGCAAAAAACAAAAAGGAAGGTATCTACTTTATCCTTTGACGCAATTAAGCAATTAGATTCATGTTACCCCTAGACTATGTAGATTGCATTATTTCCATCAACTTTATTAATCCAAACAACTTTATTCCCATAGCCAGACCTAGCATCTCATAAATATTCACTCTCCATAATTATGAGATGCAAGGTCCATTCTTATGAATGCAATTCACTTTTCATAATACCGTAGTATTAGAGCATTCGCAGTAGGCTTAGCAAAGAGCTTAGCCAAAATTTACTAAATTTCCCTTAAAACACCCTCGCATCAGCCTCAACAAAACTAAAAGCGAAACTAGTTTTTGAACAATGGTTTGCTCAATAAATATTTTAATTCTTTTTTCTTTTTTTTTAATCTTCACACTCTTTCTCTTCATGCCAGAACAAAACAGAAGGCTCTCAATTGCAATGAAAGTAGGCACAACTGTCTTGGGTTGATTGATTTGGCCATTGTTGGTGGCTATCTAAGCATGAGTTGGTCAATTAGGCGATGGGTGTTGGCTAGTCAAGCTGGATGGGTTGTGATCTGGGTGGAGGATGCCGGTTGTCGTGGGCCACCATTGTTCATTTGTTTGGTTTCTTTCTTTTAGCTAAAGTAGGTCTGTTTGATTTATGTTTCGAGTTTGATTGTTGATGTTGTGATTTGATTGTTTAATATGGATTTGAGGCAGGGCTGTGATTGTTTGATCTGGAAGATATGCGAACAAAAAATTAGGATAGAAAATATATATATATATATATATATATATTTGAAAATAATAGTAGATTAGTTAAAGTAGCAAAAGTTGGATATTTATACTAAATTTGACTAAAAATACACTGAACCAAATATGAATACTCTTAGAGGGAACTAGAAAGCATGAGAGCCCATATAAAATAAAAATAAGTAAAAGGTTTGGTTTCAAAAATGTTTGGAGCCAACCATTAAAAAGAAAATGACATGTTTCCCACCATGACTCACTTGGTTGGTTGAGTTAAGTAAATCATGTGACCAGAGCTCAATTTTTTCCAGGTAAACATGCCAATAACCTTCTAGCTCATTTAGGAGCTCTTGGTGTTTCCAAGAAAAACGTTCAATGATTAAACACCCACCACCCCCCCCCCCCCCCCCCCCCCACAATTATTGAATTATCTGGAAAAAAGAGGTGAACATATAATGTATATTGTGACTTGCAGACGATCATATCAGGCAACTTATTATAAAAATATGGCTGTTGTCTGTTGAGAACAACCATTGCTAGCATAGCTTAATTGCAAAGTTACCGATATGTACTCCATCACAAAATATATTAATCAATTGGGGGTAAACGTTCAAGTGACAATGCTATTCATTTACAAAAGATATTCTTACAGAATGTAGCATTCTCATACACTAGTGATAGGAACTAATGATAGGATTTGAACTATGGCATGAGTTTTGCAACATACTGATGGGCCAAGAGCCCAAGGCATCTGTCATCTCATATGCACTACTGTTTAATGACTGATAATCCCACAAAGCTACAAACAAAAGACAATAAGCTTATGTGATAAAAGAGTTCAAAAGATACCATGAGATTTCTGTCAGAAATCTATCATGAACCATCGCTCAAGCCTGCCTGTATGAAACTTCAGAGAACATCAAGAATCGTCATCATCTGACCTTGACTTTGTCCGATACCTCCGACCAGATTTTTGAAAACCAGCACTTCCGTCTGCTGCATTTGTTTGTGATTCATCCTCCTCCATTGCACTAGCTTCATGTTGGGCTTCCCCAGCCGCAATTCCTACAAGAAAGCCTGCTCGATGCAAGAACTGCTTACGATCTTCTTCCATGTTTTGATTTAACACACCACCATCACTTACTGATTTGGCATCACTAGTCTTTTTCTTTGGAATAAAGATCACAGACTTTGACAGATCAACTGAAGTATCAGCTGGCTCTAACCTTGACTCTGGAGGCTTCGATTTATTTACAAGATTAATGAAGTCCATATATGCTTGAGCATTAGATTCTTCATCAAATTCACTCGTTGAATCAAAACTATAACGTGTATACTTGGAAGGATTTAGTAAATAATCCGGTAACCTAGAAGCATTTTGGCCTTCCAGAGTTCCATCATCTGAACCCGTAGGCTCCATCAAGGAGGCAGCCATAGTCTTTTCTTCTTCTTCAAAAACACTTCCAACACTAGGGTCAAACCTGACACGTTTTTGTGGCTTAAAAACGGCATTATTGTCCTTCCTCTTCAATATGGATCTCAGTTGCTTACAATCTTCAGATGTTTCTACATGCTGCCCCTTAACTTCTGAGTCATGAGCACCACCAGAATTGTACTTTTGACCTTCAGCTTCATCTTCATCTTCTTTTAGCCTAATTTTTGCAGCCAGGTGATTAGCACATGGATCCTTTGCAGTACTAGTACCATGTAATGAATTGGTAAGCACATTGTGAGAGTTCAAATAAGACCCATGATCAGAAACATCTCCCATAAACAAACGATCACCCGCATTTTCTCTGCCTGTAGCCACTTTGTCAAACTCATCTTCCTCTTCCTGCAACCAGTTCCAATCAAATAAGCAAAACAAAGAGAGTAAGCCTCCACCAGAAAAAGAACAAGTAAAAGAAAAACAAAGAGCCCATGATAGTACTATTTTCAACTTACATATAGACGCTCTTATCGGTATGCTTCAACAACATTGATGACATCTACGGCTCTTCCCCCCTACAGCATCCATGCCACCCCATACAAGTACATTGCTCATGTAAAAAAAAAAAACCATAGGGCATCCATATTCAACAGATTCAGGTTTTTTTTTTTTTTTTTTTTTTTTAAACGTAAGGAAGCTTTCTAAAGAATAGCCCTTTGGACTCGCTTCTAACCAGTAAAACCTATAGACAACTGACCCCCACCTGCTAAAACCAGTTGCCATATAATCCAAGGGCATTCACCCCTAACAAGCTAAGCAGAGTATACATGCTCATGCCCAAGAGTATAGACCCCCACCCACCATAACTAGCTGCCAGGTAATCCAACGGCATTCACCTCTCACGGACTAAGCAGTTTATGCTCATGCCCAAGAGCACAGATTCGGGTATGATATTTATTAATTAATAGATATATTGTCAACATTTCCCTCCAACTACAAATATTTGCTCATTATAATTGCTGTTGTTGTTTAATCCTTAACTCATTACTTGGGCATATATGATTGGTAAGTTACAAGGAACTTTTGAACCCCACTCATTCTCGCAGAGGAGAAAGGGCCATTTGAGTCAAAGCTCATGGTCACTTAGGCATATTCAACACTCAAAGAGTTGTAATACTATGTAAAGACCAATCGCTTCCTACTTTGTTTGAAGTTTCAACATCTTGTCCTACTTAAAAACCATCAAACTAAATAGCTATTCGAGAAATATCATTATTATTACCCTATTTTATAACTAGTTTCTACAATACGAGTGACCCTTAGACACTTAATATTATTATTATTTTTTTTTTTTTATTGATATCCTTTATACCCAAAAAAGGAAAAAAAAAAAAAAAAAAACAGATAAATTAAGATCAAAATTATGCAAAATGAAAAGAAACAAACCTCGCGGTCGAGAGTGGGGTCCAAGCCGATCGAAGATCTGATTTCCCATTCGTCTATATCAGCATCTCCGCCTCTAAACGACCGATCGGACTGTTCATCCGCGTCGTCGTTTTGATCATCGAGCTCTCTACGAAGCTTTCTTCGCGAAGATCTTTGGTCTTTCTTAAAGCACTCGTCGAACGCCGATGAGCACGGCGTGTCGTCGCGATCGCGTGTGTCGTTACTATCTCGCCTCCATTCTCGTCGCTCGACCTCGCCGTCGGTGAGTGACCACGGCGATGATTTCGAGGATGCGAGGGATCCGAACACCTTTTCGACTCGGGCTCGGAAGCTATCGTCTACGGATTCTGAGGACGCCATTGAAGGAGAAGGAGAAGGAGATTTTTTGAGGTTTTCGTTCGGTGTGTATCACTGTATTGTGTTTGTGTGAGAGTGTGATCCTTTTAACAAGGAAAGGCCAAAGGAACCGCCTGTCGGTCATTATATGGTTTCAGCGGGGTGTTTAGGTAATTTGATAACTTTGGGCTTTTTGTTTTTTTAGAGAAGGATATTTGGGCTTGGTTTAGGGCTTTTTCTTTTTCTTTTTTTTCATTTTTTGGTTTAGATTGGGCTTATTTGGAGTAATTACACATAATCCACTTATGGTTTAAGTGAAAATTACTTTACCTATCCGTGATTTAAAAAATATCACTTAACCTACTTGAGGTATGTTTCCGTCAATCTCCATAACCCACCTTAGTCTCAGTCGTTACAAAAACACCTCTTAATCCCTAAATACAACATAACGCGAATCAAAACACCCAAAACTTAAAAACTTTTTTGAGAGAGAGACCAAAACGCAAATCAAGTGTTCTTTGTGGTTTGGAGTGTCTAGAGGGGGAGAAAACACAAGTTTCGCAACATCGAAGCTAAAGGAGATAGTTTTGGTAAAGAAAATCAAGGTATTTGTGTATTTTCTCGATTTAAGATTTCAAATTTTGTTCAAGTGCCAACTTGCTATGTGAAACTCTAAATTTGGGCTTCCCAGGAATCGTGTTTTGTTGATATGTCTTCATCAAGTGATAATTTCTCGGGTTCATGTGGGCATATGTGCAATGAATAGACTTGTGTTTTGAGAACAAGTTTGAGTTTGTACAATTTTGGGAGGAGTTTGTGCAAAAGCTAAGGAAAAGGCCATGTTTGTTGAAGAGAAGCAGAGAATGTGGAAGTTTGCATGCATTTTGTCATGGATCTTTTTTGTTATTGTTATGTTGTTGTTGTTGTTGTTGTGCTTTGGCTTAATTGAGTTCTCTGGAGTGAAGAGACTTAGGTTGTTGCCCTGAAGTAGTTAATTGGTTAGTAGAGATAGTTACAGCAATGGTGTTAATGAATTTGCATTGTAATAACACTAGCCTACTGATGTAATGTATTGATGTGTTAATGAACAAAGAATTGGTCAATTATTGAGTATTGTTTTATGCATACCATAACAACCATTCAATGAAAGAAGTATTGGTCATGCCACTAGTCTCTGGGCATATAATGAAAGAAGTATTAGTCAATTATCAATGAACTGCGCATACCATAACAACCATTCCACAATAACAACTTCCATACACTTTGTATTGAAAAAATCTACTTGGACACAATCTGTAGTAGCAATAAATAAACTTCCATATAATCCGATTTGGACAAATAACGTTCCATACAATTACCTGCACATACCATAACAACCATTTCACAATAACAACTTCCATACACTCTGTATTGAAAAAATCTACTTGGACACAATCTGTTGTAGCAATAATAAAACTTCCATATAATCTGGTTTAGACAAATTATGTTCTATACAAACTGTTTTGGACAAATAATATTCCTTACAAACTAAATTGAATAAATACCACAACTTCCATCTAATACCACAAAATTTTATACCATAGTAACAACCTAGAGTTTATTGTAACTTAACTTCTAGTAAATTACAAAAAAGCACATTCCAAGGTCAGCTACATATACATACATACATATATATATGATAATTACAAAAAGGTGATTGTTTTTTACACTAATTGATAATTACAAAAAAGCCAACAGTGGTCTTCACAAAAAACACTAATTGCAGGCCCACATGTTCCCATTAGCTTTACTCTCAATGCTGGCATGCATACCCACTAGCTTCATTTCTTACCTTTACTCTTTCTACCCACTGAATTCATTTTTGGTGGCCTTTGTGCAACAAGCTGTCCTCTAATCCTCACACCACCAGTGCTTCTATTTACAGGTGAAGGCTACAAAATAAAAAATAGATCTACTTGTTAAAAAATATCCCAGTCTACACAACCATCTAGAAAAGAGGTAACTCAACTAAGTTACCTATGAAGAACTTGGTAGGGTATCCCAAGTCTCCCTAGGTGTGTAAAACTCTAGCTTTAAGGAAGAGAACCATCATGCTCTCATGTGAGCTGGCCTAGCTTGATTTCCTTGCCGTGAAACTTGATTTCCTTGTTGTGAGGATGAAGGCTGAGTGACAGACCTCATGTTGTAAGTCTGGGTAGGCTCCTGGGATGGTGGCTGGGGTGCAGTCTGAGGTGCAGATCTATATCTAGTACTAGGTGCAGGCACCCCTCCCCTTGCTTGCAACAAAACCCAGTTTCAGTACATTAATACCTTTGTAAGTTTAAAAACAAGTTTTTTTTTTTTTTTTTTTTGCCATTTAAATCTCAATTACTTATAGCTTTTTCTCTTTCAAGCCTCTGTCTCCTCTGCCATGGTGTCTCCCTAGTGATGCCAACCTTGCACCCTCTTGAGTTATGCCCTTCCTTTTTGCATTTCCCACACCTTATAGGTCTGTTAAGCATACTTGCTTTGTAAGGGTTCCTAGGCTCATCAGGAGCCCTTTTTCTTTGTTTGGGTGGCCTGCCTGGTGGTTTGTATATATGAGGTGCTAGGGGAACAGGCTGTCCAGTCTCAGCCCATTCTGACTGGCCAAGCATAGGAGGAAGTACCTCCGTGTATATCACCATGTAAGTTTCTTTGTGGTAGCATGGGTGGGTGTAGGTTTCTAGTGTCTCAGTGTTTGTATAAATGGCTGTTATGGCATGTTTGCATGGAATGCCATTTAAATCCCAATACCTACAGCTGCATGTCTTCTTGACAAGATCAACTACATGCCTCTCATACTAACTAGCTATCTCATAAAGGAAACTACTAGCTGAGGTAGCACTAAATGGCTTGCTTTCAACTTTCAATTTCTCTAACTTATCTTGTATGCTTGAACACAACTTTCAAGCATACTTCTGTATCCCTTCTCTTTTTATGTAAAGTCTAGTCATAAGTTTAAGCCTAATCCACTCTAACATTGCCAAGATAGGCTTGTTCCTAGACTTCAATATCATTGAGTTAAAAGACTCATTCAAGTTATTTACCAAACAATCTGTTAAGGCCCTAGGAGTGAAGTGTGACCTTGTCCATTATGCAAGTGTAATGTTTGCAAGATACTCATATACCTTTTCACCCAAATCCTTTATGTACTGCATTCATCTCTCAAACTCCCTTACTGTTGTGGCAGCAACACACCTCCACAGTGCACCCTTCAGCTCCAATCCCTTATGATCTACTTTGAAATTGTTGTAGATGTGTTTCACATAGTATCTATGCTCCACAGTAGGGAATAGTGTCTCTATTGTAGGTATAAGCCTCTGCAAATAACCAAACAAACAAACAAAACATGTTAGTTTAGCAAACAAACAAAACATGTTAGTTCAAGTGTAACCGAACAAAACTTGCATACCTTTTGCCTATCAGAAATGAAGACCAACTGAAGCTCCTCTAGCCTCCCTATATCATCAGTAAAAACTTCCAAAAACCATATCCAAAACTCCTTGTTTTCTTGTTCCACAACAGTCATGGCTACTGGAAAAATGTTGTCATTTGCATCCTTAGCAATGGCAGATAATATTTGCCCTCAAAATCTATGCTTTATGTGACAACCATATAAACCTACAAATAGCTTGCATCCACCTAAAAATCCTACCTTCTGAGCATTGAACCTAACATACATCCTCTTAAATTTTGGCTGGGAAGTCTCATCAGCCATTTTTGTCTGTAGTATAACCCCACTCCCATTGTCTACAATGTTTATCGTGCATAGTCCCTAAGGACACCATACTGCAGTTGCTCATCTCCATTGATCAAATCCTTTGCCTTTCTCTTTGACCTATACACTTGGTTTACACTTAGGTCAACAAATAAATTTTGCATCACATGGTTGTGTACACCACTCACCTCCCAATTTGGATTTTTGCTAAAATCCTCAATGAACCTCTTAGCAACATAAGCTGATGTTGCTTGGCTATTTTTAAAAGACTTGGGGCAAGTACAGTCATCAATCAAGGTCTTAATCTGAAATGTTAACTCTCCATTTATTTGAGATGCATAACATCTCCACTCACACTCATTCTTACAGTGAACTGATATCTTGGTCCTCTCATTAAGCTTAAATTTGATGTCAATAGGTTTTTTAATTGCGTACTCCCTCAAAACAGCCCTGAACACCTTTGCATTAGGAAACTTCATCTCCTTCTTCAGTACAACATTTCTCATGTCACTCTTAGCATTAAACTTTGGCTGCTCAGGTACCTGTTCATCATCAGACCCATCCATACTTACCAGGTCATCCTCAAGAGCTGGCTCAGCCCACTCAGGGTCTGCATGGGGTGCATTGCTTGATTCTGGGGCTGTATTGGGAGCATTGCTTGATTTTGGAGCAGAACCTTCTCAAGCTAAGTTTGGAGCAGCAAATATGTTATCACCAAAGTCATCCCCCTTTAGGCCTTCATATAGCCAATCATCATCATCATCTCCTTCAACATTTTGTTCTTCAACCCTTGCACCAACCTCAGCATCCTGTTCTTCAACTCTATCACCAACCTCAACATCCTCAACATTCTCATCATCATCTTCTTCTTCATCATAATCACTCTCCACATCTATTTCATCCCTCCCTCTATCACCACCTACACCATCTACACCATCATTTGCCACTCCCCCTCCATCAGGATGCTCAACTGTTAGTGGCTCCACATCAATGTCAGTATAGATTATGATTTTGTTAGCTGGCCATGCCCTATTAAGGGTAGTTATGTTCACCACATCTGCATCTGTTTCTATATCCCTTATATCATCCTCTACATTATCTTCAGGAAGTAAATACCTATATCTACTATATTCTTTAGGAGCACCAACTAGATGGCATATATCTCAAATTTCAAAGAAACTCAACTTATCAGAGTCAATCTCTGTCAATGTGTGTACAGACCCACCCACATATTTAAGGGTTGGGTCCTCCACAAAACATCCCCCAACATGAATTTCAATGTCAAATGTGAAGTCAACTATCTGCAATTAAAATAAGTAGTTTGTTTAAAATAAGTAGTTTGTTTACATACTGACATGCTAAAAATGACAACAAGCCAAAAGAAACAACACACGGCCAAAGGACCACATATAGCATATGCAAAACCATATTCCCAACAAATTCATAGGGACCACACTATCCACAGTTCACAAACAAGTGTAATCACTGACAAATAAACTTGATTCTTTTAGGTATACGCATTATATAAACAACCATAGCAATACATTAGCTACATCTTAAGCAATTCTACATATAAATAGCAGAATGTACATTTAACATACACCAATTTTGAGAAAATTTTACAAACCCTAACTACGTGGGTGGGTCGCGGTAAAAAATGCCATCAAGAACCCAAATGTAAATCAACAATAGTCACACATACCTTCCCCTAGCTTCGATGTTGCGAAACTTGTGTTTTGTCCCCCTCCAGACACTCCAAACCGCGAAGAACACGTTGTTTCGCGTTTTGCTCTCTCTCTCGAAAAGTTTCTGAGTTTTGGGTGTTTTGATTCACGTTATGTTGTGTTTTGGGGTTAAGAGGTGTTTTTGTAATGGCTAAGACTGAGGTGGGTTATGGAGATTGATAGAAACATACCTTAGGTGGGTTAAGTGATACTTTTCAAACCACGGGTAGGCAAAGTGATTTTCGCCCAAACCACAGGTGGGTTATGTGTAATTACCCCTTTTTAAATGAGACCATAATGATAATGGGCCTGAGCTTTGTCTTGTTTTTGGCCTACGTTGGTTTTTGGATGTTGTCCACAGGTTTTGGTCAAAAAATTTTTTTTTTTTTTTAAAACCGAAAACAAACATCATTCATGCAATATTTAAAGAACTTGAATCCAAATACAATGCCTCTAAGGTAGGTTGTGGTGATTGTTCCAGCTATACAACATTATCATCTATGTGGCAAGCATAGTGAGCTAGAGAATGGGCTACAGAGTTTGCACTACGACAAACACAACTAGCAGAGAAGCTCCTAAGACCTGCAGCTCAACATCGAATGTCTTCATATATTAGTCCCAACTAAGACAGATTGACAGCTAGGGATGAAATTTCTTTCATGACATTTACATTATCTCCCTTAAGGATAATCTCTAAGAAGCCTGCATCCACCACAAATTCCATTGCTTTTCGACATGTCAACACCTCTACCTCCTCGTTATCCAATACTAGTGGTCCCTTAGCTGATAGAGTCGCCATCACTAACCCCATCTCATTTTGAACCACTGCACCACAACCAGATGCACCTATCTGTGTAAATACAGTAGCATTAAAATTCAATTTGTAAAAGGAGCCCGATGGTGGCCTCCATGACTGCTTTGGCACTGCATGTGTAGGAATAGTAAGTTGGGTCCTGTAGCTTACCTTCATGGACAACCGTATTTCTTTGGTTCCAAATTAGCCAACATTAGACTAAAAAAAGTTCAAACTCCTCCATAGGTAGCTTGCTCAACATAGCCATAAATAGTTGCAGTATATCTTCTTGACCATTGGCACACTTTTGAATTCGAATTGGACATCCAGCCTAGACATCCTGAGCCACACCACATTCCTACAATCCATGAACAACTGATTTAGAAGCTTGTTTACATATACTGCAAATCCCATTTTCTATAACCCTTCACTTAACCAAATTCTGTCGTGTTGGCAAGATATCTTGGCATGCTCTCCAACCAAAGATTTTTATCTTGTTTGGCACATGAAGCTTCCATAGTTTTCCCCAAACCTGACCATTGGTTCCGAGCTCTCTACCATCCCATTATCTTCCTTGGAAATCAATCTAGCTATGTGATAGCCTGACTTCATCGAGTAAGCCCCATTCTTATTATACATCCACAAGACTGAATCACAAACATGTCTTTTGCTTAGAGGAATTTGAAGAATTGCTTCTGCATCAGTCTAGTGAAAATTAGATTCAATCAAATCACGATCCCACCAATGAATTCTCCAATCAATCAGATCCGACACTCTCCACTTCCATTCATTTTGTGCTGGTGGATGAATTACCATATTTGTTGGATGATTCGGGATCCACTTGTCGTGCATAACTCAAATTGTAGAGCCATTTCCCAACCTCCAGCAGCACACTTTCCTCATAATTGGTTGTGCTGCCATTAAGTTTTTCCACACAAAAGAGTTATTAGAAATGTCTGAGGCTTCCAAAAAAATTACACCTTGGGAAATATTTTGATTTAAAACACCTATAAGTAAGGGACCCGTCCTCTTGTAAAAGTTTCCAACCTTGTTTTGCCAACATAGCTAGAATGAAACTCCTCAAATCTCGAAATCCCATTCCACCCTCTTTCTTAGATTTGGTCAACATATCCCAGCTTTTCCATTAAATCTTCCTCTCTTCACCAATTTGCCCCCACCAAAACCTTGCACACATAGAGTTAAGTTCATCACAAAGCTTAACCAGTGGTTGAAAAACACCCATTATGTATATAGGAATGGATTCGGCCACTGTTTTTATCAACATTTCTTTTCCAGCTCTAGATAGTAATTTTCCTTTCCATCCTTGGATTTTTTTCCAAACTCTTTCCTTAAGAAAAGAGAAGGTTTGGTATTTTGACCTTCCAACTAATGTAGGAAGCCCCAGGTAGGTTTCAATCTGGTCCACCTCTTTAACTCCCAAGATATTCTTTATCAATTTTTTCTACCCAATTATTGTATTGCTACAAAATAAAATTGAAAACTTCTTGAAATTGATGCATTGGCCTGAAGCCGCCGCATATAGCTGCAAAGTATCATTAATGACTTGGACTTCTTGTTGATTAGCTTGGCAAAACAGCAAAGAGTCATTAGCAAATAATAAATGGGAGATGCTAGGAGCTCTCCTACATATGGAAATGCTATGGAGTCACCTATCCTCCTTAGCCTTTGCTAGCAAAGACATGAAACCTTTTGCACATAAAATAAATAAATAAGGCAATAGGGGGTCTCCTTGATGAAGCCCCTAGATGGGAGTATGTTACCAAAAGCTTTACCATTAATACGAACTGAAAAAGAGGGTGTAGTAACACAACTTATGACCCAATCAATCCACACTGCTGGAAAACCCATCTTGGTCATTCTACCCTTGAGGAAATGTCATTCAACCTTGTCATAAGCTTTGCTAATATCCAGCTTCAATGCAAGTGCCCTTTTTTTTTCCTTTTTTTCTACAGTGCATAGCTTGCAGAGTCTTATATGCCACTTGTACTGCACCGAGGTACTCAGACCCATCTGGGCCTTGGATTCTGACTAAACAGTATGACCTATGGCACTAACCCCTTTCTACCTAAGGCCCTAAACCTAAGTCCAAAATAGCTACCAGCCCAAACCTCACGCTGCCTCAAAGCTTGATGAGTGCATAACCCTAATTAGCACACGCCAAGCGTTGCCACTTGAGCCATGCTCGGGGTGTTGCCTTTCGGATGCCTGGCAGTGCCTTGGGGAATATTGCTGCTGAGCATCTATACTAAAGTGGGAACCAGTTCCAATGCCACTCTTACCACACCCCACTCCCAACTAAACACCCACTTAGCGATAACAACATTGGACCTCCTCCCCCACTAACCATAAGATCAATCATGATTCTTCCACTAATTTTAGGCCGTAAATATGAGAAACTGACGAAGGGAAAGGGTTGTTGAAAGGTTCTGAAGGAAGCTTAGAACTGAGAACTATAGAGTCGTAAGAGTAAGGCAAGGAAAATACAAAGGTTCGACAGATATCGTTGGGTCTCTAGGATAGAATCACCCAAAGTAGGAAACTCAAAACCCACACAAATAGATTGTGAGCCCAGGAGGGAGCTAGCCCGTTAAGCACGTTTTGGGTGCGCACAATTGGCACCGTCTATAGGAATCTCCTACAAAGCTGTGGTTCAACCGGGACCTGCGCACGGAAAAATGTCTGAAAGACGTTTGGGGAGTTACGCTAAAAGTGGTTCGGTAGGGTCTTCTCGGGGATCCACCTGGAGAGAACGAAGGCACAGAAGGCATGAAGATAAGGACCATAAACAAGAGGAAGAGCGGTCCAACCTTGGAAAGTGCTCATACCAAACCCAACGGATAATATCGGGTGCATCAGGGCACGGGCTATTTAACAAGAGAGATGAGGAACTTGAACGGTTATGAAAACTGGTGAGAGATCTGGAGTTGGAAGTAGGGGGTAGGCACCGGAGAAGGGACCGAGACAACCGATAAGGCGGATCTGATACTGGGGGAGATCGTTATAGGATGGGGTCCAATCAATCTGGTTCCCATCGACGCTGAGAGCATTCACATTCTCGAGAGTCCTGCTGACGCTGGGAACATTCACATTCACGGGGATCCCGTCAAGACCGAGACCGTTCACGTTCATGGGAATATGCAGACCGGTGATCGGATTCCCCAGAAGAGCGACGATCCCATAATGCCGCCATGGATGCAATGAGTCGCGCCTTACACAGAGCTGCTCGATCGCCGTTCTCAAATGATGTCGAATAAGCGCTAATGCAGAGCAGATTTACACGCCCACCATTTAATTCCTACGATGGGAAAACAGACCCGATAAAGTACGTCAGCCATTATATCCAGATGATGTCTCTGCATACACATAATGATGCATTGATGTGCAAGGTATTTCCCTCAAGCCTCGGCCTAACTGCTTTGAGATGGTTTAATGGGTTGTGAAAGGATTCCATCCATAATTTTGCCGAGTTGATCCAAGAATTCGGTGTCTGGTTTGTAACTTGTAGCTGAGTATCGCAACCAGTGGATGCGTTGCTATCTATGAAGGTGAGGGTTGGGGAAACCTTTCGCAGTTATGCCAGTCGATATTAGGAGCTTTATAATGAGATCAATGGGGGCAACGAGAAAATTGCGACGAGCACTTTTAGAATAAGGCTGCCCGAGGACTCCGAGTTGCGGGAGTCATTGATCAAGAAGTCTCCCGAAAATATGAGACAGCTCATGTGGCGTATTAGGAGTACAAACGCTTAGAGGATGATCGGTTGCAGAGTCAAGGTAACGCCCCGTTAATAAGTCATCCTTGGCAGAGCGGTTTTCAACCAAGGTTTCGAAAGGATTTGAGGATACAAGGGCCAGAATTGCAACTGGGGGAGGTGAGCATTACATTTAAGGAGTCGGTGCACGAGATCATAGACCGAATAAAAAACAAGCAGTACTTCAAATGGCCAAAAAAGATGGGAGGTGACCCGTCTCGGAGAAACCAGAATATGTACTGTACCTATCACAAGGATAAGGGGCATATCATCGAGCAATGCCGAGTGTTAAAAGACCATTTAGGGCAATTGGTGAAGGCGAGATATCTAAAGGAGTTTGTGGTGGATTCGAGGAACCGAGGCGCCGAGCAAGGTGATCAGCAAAGAGGGAACTCTCTCCTACCTCCATTGGGTGTGATTGAAGTCATCCATGCCACCCCGAAGGATACTGCCGTGGCTAGAAGAAGAGGAGTGTTGGCCATAGCACCTATGGGAAAATGCTCGGGGGAGCAATCCCTCGAAAAGAAAATGAAGATTGGTTAGGAGCCCATCGCTTTTGACGACGACGATTTAGAAGGAACGATTCAGCCGCACGACGATGCGCTAGTGGTGACAGCCCGGATAAATGGTTTCATAGTAAAAAGGGTAATGGTAGACTAGGGAAGTGGTGCCAATGCAATGTATTCAGATCTGTTCAGAAGGCTCGAATTGAAGAAGAAGGACCTCTCAAAATATGATTCGCCCCAAGTCGGGTTTAATGGCCAAGTGGTAATTCTCGGGGGCCAAATATCACTTGTTGTGAATATGGAAGGAAATGAGGTAACTGTGGCTTTCATAGTTGTCGCTTCGTTTTCCCCCTATACGGCCATTCTGGGAAGACTGTGGATCCATGCGATGGGAGCAGTCCCCTCCACACTGCATATGAAAGTTAAGTTCCGCACCGAACAGGGAGTTGCTGTAGTGAGGAGAAGTCAAAAAATGGTCAAGCAATGTTTAGTAACCGCGGTCGACTAGAAGCACAAGCAGGATAAATAGAAGGAAACTGTCGAAAAGATCCCTTTATAGCAATTACAGGAGGCCCGAAAAGGACTGGAGGCTAGTTGTGTTGAGGAATTAGTTAGAGTAAAGATAATACCAGATGATGACCGGTATTTTCAAATAGGGGCAAGTATGAAGGACGGGGATAAGGTGGAAACACTGTTATTTCTTATACAAAATGTAGATGTGTTTGCTTGAAGCACGTACGAGGTGCCCAAGGTTGATCTCGAGTTTATTTTTCACAAGCTTAACGTAGACCCATCGTTTCCCCCAAGGAAGCAGAGGCCGAGGAGGTCAGCAAAGGAGCATGTTGAGGCAGTGAGACAGGAGGTCGAGAGTTTGAAAGAGGTTGAGCCGGTAAAGGAAATCTTCTTCTCGGAGTGGCTAGCAAATACCGTGGTGGTCAGGAAGAAGAACGGTAAATAGAGAGTCTATGTAGATTTCACGGATTTGAACCAAGCAAGCCCAAAGGACCAATTCCCTATGCCAAAGATAGATCAATTGGTCGATGGTATGTATGGACACCCGAGGATGAGTTTCTTGGACACCTTTCAAGGTTATCATCAGATCACCCTAGCAGCCAAGGACCAAGAGAAGACGGCATTCATCTCCCTTAATGCAAACTACCATTACACCGTGATGCCCTTCGGGTTAAAAAATGCCAAGGCAACATATCAACGTATGATGACTAGAACGTTTCGAGAGAAGATCGAGCATACGATTGAAGTGTACATTGACGACATGGTGGTAAAAAGAAAACAAGAAACACGGCATGTAGAAGATCTCCAGGGGATATTTGAAGTACTTCGACAACATAAGTTGCGGCTGAACGCAGACAAATGCGCTTTCGGGGTGGGATCTAGCAAGTTCCTAGGGTATCTAATCACTAATCGGGGGATAGAGGTTAACCTTAATCAGATTGAAGTGGTGAAGTGCCTTAAGCCACTAAGCAATCTAAAAGAAGTGCAAGTATGAACCGCGATGTTAGCTGCCCTGAACCGATTCATCTCCAAATTTGCTGATCGCTACCGACCATTCTACCAACTTCTAAAGAAATGGAAGGGATTCTAATGGAACGAGAAATGTGATCGAGCTTTTCGAGATTTGAAGGAGTATTTGATGCAAGCACCCACATTAACGGCCCCAAAGTCCGAGGAGGATTTATTCATGTACCTCTCGGTGTCCGACCACGCCGTAAGTGCCATGCTACTAAGGGATCAGGGAGTGCAACAGCCTGTATACTACATTAGTAAGACCTTGATTGATGTTGAGACGAGATATTTACCCCTAGAAAAGTTGGTGTCAGCCCTCGTGCACGCCACGAGAAAGTTGCCGTAGTATTTCCAAGCTCACACCATTTATGTCCTAACCGAGTACCCTTTGCAGTCGTTATTAAAGAGATCCGACTTTACGGGCCGAATAGCTAAATGGGGGACTCGGCTAGGTTCCTTTGACATACGGTATAGGCCATGAAGTTCGGTGAAGGGACAAGTCCTTGCTGACTTTGTTGGAGTTATCCCCTAAGAATGAAAAGGAAATGGTTTGTCATATGGAGAATCACCCATGGAAGGTATTCGTTGATGGTGCGTCAAGTGCCATGGGGGCTAGTGCCGGGATTGTCATTATTACTCCTGAAGGTATACAGTTGGAGCATTCTTTTAGGTTGGGGTTTAGAGCCTCTAATAATGAGGCTGAGTATGAAGCCCTGCTCGCCGGATTGAGAGCCGTTATGGGTATGGGTGCTCGGGATGTAGAGGTTGTTAACCAAGTGCAAGGCAGTTTTGAAGCTCAGGATTCTCGAATGAAAGCATACTTGCTGGAGGTGAAGCAAATCATGAATAAGTTTTGTACAACAAAGGTGGCTTCGGCAGCCCGGGCACAGAATAGACACGCTAATTCCCTGGCTATGTTGGCGTCATCAATGACAGAAGAGGTGCCTCGGTTAATCAAGGTAGAGCTCATAGAGGAGCCGAGCATTAATGTGGCAATTGGTGTTGGTATTGCTGGAGTTGGGATTGCCGTGATCTCGACGACCGAACCATGTTGGATAGACCCGATCATCGATTTCTTAGCCGAGGATCAAATTTTGGATGACGAAAATGAGGCTAGCAAGGTTCGTCAAGTGGCTGCTTGGTATTGGTTGTCGACAGATCGAAAGTTGTACCGGAGGTCCTTTGGGGGCCCGTACCTTTTGTGTTTACACCCCAAGAAAGTAAATGAACTTTTGGCCGAGCTACATGATGGGGTGTACGGTAGTCACGTGGGGGGACGTTCATTGGCTCACCAAGTAATGACTCAGGGGTTCTGGTGGCCACAGATGCAAAAAGACACCGCTGAGTATGCGCCTAAGTATGAACAATGTCAAAAGCATGCCCCCTTGATCCATCAGCTGGCAGGACACCTGAATCCGATCAGCAGCCCCTGGCCCTTTGCACGATAGAGGCTGGACATTCTCGGTCTGTTCCCCCAAGCAACTAGCAATCGAAAGTTTGTTTTGGTAGCTGTTGATTACTTCACCAAATGGGTAGAGGCAGGGGCAGAGGCGTTAGCCAATATTCGGGATGTGGATGTTAAGAAGTTCGTGTGGAAGAATATAGTCACAAGATTTAGGGTGTCGGACTCTCTTATATCCGACAATGGATTACAATTTGATAGTAGGGCGTTTCGCGTGTTTTGCAGTAATCTTAGCATCAAGAACAGGTACTCCACTCCAGCATATCCTCAGTGCAATGGCCAAGCTGAAGCCGTCAACAAGGTGATTGTGAATGGACTAAAGAAAAGATTGGAAGATGCAAAGAGTAGGTGGGCAAAGGAGCTACCCAACATTTTGTAGGCATACCGAACAACACCCATGAGATCTACAAGAGAAACCCTATTCTCCTTAACGTACAAGGCAGAAGCTGTGATACCAGTCGAGGTGAATTTATGTAGTGCACGAGTTGCAGCATTCTCCCCTGCCCAGAATGAAAGGTTGATGATAGAACGTCTGGATTTGCTAGAAGAGTACTGAGAAGCAGCAATTATAAGGCTAGCCAAATATCAGCAAAAACTTACCCGGTGATATAACCGTGATGTAAAGACGAGGGAATTTGGTGTTGAGGACCTAGTGTTACGGAAAGCGATAGGGAATATGTGGGATACAAATGCTGGGAAGTTAGCCCCGACCTAGGAAAGGCCCTAGAGGGTAATTGCCATTGCAGGAGCAGAGGCGTACTACTTGGAAGATTTAGATGAAAAGCCACTTCCTTGGCCATGAAATATTTACAATCTGAAGAAATTTCATCAATGATCATTCATACGTGGGGTGTTGAATTAAATGTAATCTTGTATATATGTTTTATTAATTAGTATGAAGGTGGTATTTGTCTTTGCAGATGCATTTTGTTTTATTATCACTAATTCATTAGAGACGCTGCCAGCCAATAAGTGCGAAGAAAGTTACAGGGACAGGCAGCTCAATACATGCTAAAGACAGAAACCTGCTTCTCGGTTCGATCATTATCGCCGAGCAAGTGAAAACCTAACCCTAAAAGTTCACCAAGGACAGAAACCTACTTCTCAATCTGATCATTATCACCAAGCAGGTGGAAACCTAATGCTAAAAGTTCGCTAAGGACAGAAACTTGCTTCTCGGTCCTATCATTATCACCGAGCAGGTGGAAACCTAATCCTAAAAGTTCACCAAGGACAGAAACCTGCTTCTCGGTCCAATCATTATCATCGAACAAGTGGAAATCTAACCCTAAAAGTTCACCAAGGACAGAAACCTGCTTCTTGATCCGATCATTATCATCGAGCAGGTGGAAACCTAACGCTAAAAGTTCGCCAAGGGTAGAAACCTAATTCTCGGTCCGATCATTATCACCGAACAGGTGGAAGCCCACCCCGAACATTATGCATGCCTGAAGGTAATCTTTCCTACTTAACCATTAAGAAGGTATATATGCATTCACGAAAAATAGAAGAACATAACGAAAGGAACAACATAACATTGAACATTCATAAACATGATTAAGGAAAAAGTTTGGCAAAAAAGCTTTAGTCAGATATAGCCAACATATAAAAACTGAATCAATGTCTTATCACCGAGACTCGGCGACTATGGAAAATTTAACCCGGTGAAAATAATTGTTCTGTTACCACAACCTGATGACATAAGCAGACTTACTAAAATGAAAGGAAAGTAAAAGTAAATTAAAGAAGTCTGGTTCGGCAATTAGACTGCAGGGTCCGCGGGCTGCGTCTGGGCGGCGGTCTCTGGCGGCTGCTAGTTCGGTATGAGGGGCTAAAATTGGATGTCTCTGCCAAGTTAATCACCGACACGGGGGTTACTGGAGACTTCCACATCAATCAACTCCACATGGGAGTCTATTTGCTCCTCCAGCTCCTTCATACTTGTTATCTCCTCTTCATCGATAGGCCTCGGAGGATTCTGCACGGCTGGAGCTGGGTTCGGGAAAGGAATCTGACCAGGATCCCTTAAGGGAGAGTCCTTGAGGACCTCCATGGCTTGCAAGGCAGCCAACTAGCCTTCCTCGAAAGCTAGCTTTCGGGCTTCATGGATGACAAGTTCTATAGAGTTTTTCGCATCAGCGAATCCCTCGTTATACCATTTGTTTTCACAAGCCTCCAAAGTCGCCCTTAAGTCGGCCAATTCCTCCTCCTGTGCAGTGTTTATACTCACCGCCTCCGCTAGTTTTAGCTCGGTCTCCCACAGCTTAACCTCCAGCTCCGAGGATCTCTTTTCTGCCGCCACCCTGGCCTTTTCTGACGCGACGGCCTTTTTCTCCGCAGTTGCTGCAGCCTTGGTTTTCTCTTTCATAGTCACCTCGGCCACATCTTTAAGAGCTTTCTCCCGATCGGCATCCTCGGCAAGCTCCTTTAGCCGCCCATTGAGTACATGAGCCAATTGAGCGGCCTGATGAGGTAACAATGATAAGTATGAAAACAAAAATAATGTGTGTATAAGTTAATGGTAAACTAAAAAAAAAAAAAATAATAATAATAATAATAAAATAAAATAAAAAAAGAGAAGAAAAAGAGAAACAAGAAACAAGAAATTACCGCAATAGTACGCCATTGCAACCTCCTTCCCATAGGCTCATCCATGCCATCCTCAAAAGCGTGCACGTCCTCGAGCAGAAGGAGGTCGTGCACCAAACTTTGGGCAACACGACCCCCCTCACCTTTATTCCACACTCGCATAATTGCAGTCGCAAGAAGAGGCTTGCCGTCCAGCTGGAATGCGGGCCGCCACTCTGACACAACTCGGGAGGTGGATGCCACATTCGTCCCGGTATGAGCCAGTGGCTCCTGGATGACAATGCCCCTTGACGGCTAGGGAGCAGTCTTGGTGTGCGCATCACCCAAACCAATGGGAGTCTGCTCGGCAATACGCTGCCTTTCCGGGTTCGGCCAGAATGAGGAGGATGAGGAGGAGGAGGGGAAGTTTGGCCACGGCCCTGAGGTGGTTGCTGCTATGCGACTCGCCTAGCCCCGGGCACAAATGATTTATCGTCACTGTCCTTCGTGTCACCATGTCTTCACTTCGATCGGATTCGGTTTCAGTAGAGTTAATGGATTCAACGACTGCTTCCTCGGCTTCCTGAGCGGGAGCTTCGAATTCGACAGATGCCTTAGGTTTGGCAGGAGCCTCGGGTTTAACAGGAGCCTCAAGTTGAACGAGGGTTTCAGGCTGAACGGACTTGTGTGCTCGTTCTCGGAGGAGTTAAGACACACGATTAGTCGACTCGTCCCATACCGGTGCAAGTTCGTTGGAACAGGTGTACCATGGACCAAGGTCGTGAGCTTCGCCTACTGTGAATTTCGGAGGAAGGAAGTTCATGTGCCGTACATCGATATAAGATAGTAGGGGGCTATCAACTAATAAAGCTTGGCTGAAGGCTTGCCAAGTAGAATACATGGGTTCTACGCCGAGAATTAAATGGGATGCTCAGAGCTGTCCGTCCCAATGAACGAATATTTCAGACTTAAGCACAAAATTCAGGTCCCTTACTTGCACTACTTTAAGATCTTGGGTAAATACTCTTCCGTCTGTAATAATAATAATAATAAACACAGTGAGTTAGTATTCAAGCAAAACAATCATAAACAAAAGAAAAGCAAGTTGGCGATCGGTACGAACCCACTTCGCGCCGCTAGAGGGGGCAAGGGATTTCACCGGCAAACCAGTTGTCGCGCACCCGGACGAACTCCTCGGCATAATTCTTATTAGAGTCAGGTAGGCATGTGAATGTTCAATATAGGTATGAAACACCCTTGAACATTTAGACCCCAAATTACAAATTATCAATTCAAGCTTATTATCAAACAATTAATGTGTGGAACATGAACATAAGCCAAACACAAAATTGATTAACAATCTAAGCTAAATATAAACACATCCACAACAGTAAATATAAGGCAAAGATAAAGGGAAGAACGATGCAAACACACAGACAACACATGATGTGTTATCGAAGAGGAAATCGAAGCCCTCGGCGTAAAACCTCTCTGCCGCCCTCCAAGTGATAAATAATCCACTAAAGAATGTAGTTGGGATACATGAATAGCAGAAGACCCTCCAAGCCTAATCTACCCGATATACCTAAGCCCTCCAAGCTTCTTGTTTCAACGAGGTTGCGTCGAACCTATTTCTTCTTTAGCTTACCAGATTCCACTATCAACCATAGCATCAACCAATGGATATTGGTTCCTTCCTAATTGCTTCCCAAAGTACCAAATAAACCTTCTCACAGATATGGGTATGGTGAAAAAAGGATTTGGCTAAGGACCTCTCAAGGATTTAACAATAGAGAGGAAGAGAGTAGAGGAATTTGAAGAGTCTTTAAGGTAAAGATTGGGAATGAATCAATCTTGTTTTTCTCTAGGGTTTCTCTCAAAAAATTCTCTCTGGAAGCTCTCTACATTTGGTGGGTATAACGGTTTATATATAGTGGTGAGTGTTTGGAATACAAAGAAACAGTTTTTCCCAAACAGGGCTGGTTGACGGCTTGGCCTTGCGACTGGTCTGAGTCACGAGTTCCAGCCGCAAGTTAATTGCCTGGCCAGCTTGGGTCTTTTGTCCTGTAGTGCACCAGCTGGCAAAACGCTTCAGCTTCCTGCATGCTTGGCACGAGACTCTCATCTGGCAGCTTGCACCCGCGAGTTCCAGTCGCGAGTCCCTGCTTCTTTGCACATTGAGGAACAGCATGAAATTAGTCGTACCCGCATATCTCTAACTTTTAAGTAATAGTTGGTTTTCTTATTCCCACATAGACTGTATATGAAGTTTATATCGTGATGGTCTAATTGTAAACCGAACATCTGATTCAACCTACTAACGCAACTAACTACCCAGTAAAAATTATGGGGAAATTGGTCAGGGCGCAACCCATAAAACCTAAGGGTTTTGAGTAAAAGAGGGTCCATGGGAAACCTAACCCCACCCTCCAAGATTTCCATTAAAGGGAAAAAAGCATTATTAGCCCCTCTGTGGAGAGCAATCTCGCTCTCATGGCAGTATGCCACATCCACATCCTCGGGGATGTTGAACATCTGCCTAAAAGTGGTGAAGGGCGCCTCAATGTTTAGAAGGTAAGCATAACCCATCCTAAACTCTAAAAATTGAAGGAAGAGACTAAAGTAAAAGAAAGAGGCAGAGAACTTACTTTGGGCTCTAGGAAAGAAAGGGATTCTGGACTGAGAGATAAACACACAGATGAATGCACGGCAGAGAGGAAACTCAGACAATGAAGAGTGAAAAAGTGAAAGAATGATTTGTGATGGACTATTTATAGGAGCCAAGAAAGAGTGAGTGACGTTTAATTAACAATAATGGGTCTTAATTAACAATAATGAGGCAAGAAACCTTACGAATGCCTATGATAACTGACACGCGCGCTGCCTTAGTTCACGAACCGTTAGGTAATGATGACAGTTGAGCCAAACGGTTAGGTACAACACACCTTTTGAGAGTGCATTAATGGGTTTCTGAACCTTCTAGTATCCACATATAAAGCTTCCCAGATATCTATTGTCTCTTGGATTCCTTGATTCATTCCTGAGAGCCGAGCACGAATCAAGGAGGGTTAATGTACGACATCGAGGTACCCAGACCCATTTGGGCCTTGGATTTTGACTGAACAATGTGACCTATGGCACCAAACCTTTTTTACCTAAGGCCCCAAACCCGAGCCCAAAATAGCTACGAGCCTAGACCTCATGCTGCCTCAAAGCTCAATGAGTGCATAACCCTAATTAGCACATGCCAAGCGTCGCCACTTGGGCCATGCTCGGCGAACCACTTCCCAGGCGAGGAGACAATTGCTCGGGGTGTTGCCTTTCGGATGCCCAGCAGTGCCTTGGGGAATATCACTGCCGAGCTTCTATACTGAAGTGGGAACCAGTTCCAATGCCACTCCTACCACACCCTACTCCCAACTAAACACCCATTTAATGATAACAACATTGGACCTCCTCTCCCACTAACTATAAGATCAATCATGATTCTTCCACTAATTTTGGGCTATAAATATGAGAAACTGAGGAAGGGAAAGGGTTGTTGAAAGGTTCTGAAGGAAGCTTAGAACTGAGAACTATAGAGTCGTAAGAGTGAGGGAAGGAAAATACAAAGGTTCGAGAGATATCGTTGGGTCTCTAGGCTAAAATCACCCAAAGTAAGAAACCCAAAGCCCACATTATAAATAGATTGTGAGCCCAAGAGGGAGCTAGCCCGTTAAGCACAGTCAAAATCCAAGGCCCAGATGGGTCTGGGTACCCCAATGCCGTACACCACTAATACATTATCTGTGATAAGACAGCCTATGACAAAAGCACTTTGAGTTGGAGATATCAACTAGGGGAGAATCTGCTTCAGTCAATTAGCTAAAACTTTGGATATGATTTTGTAGATGACATTACAAAGGCTAATGGGTCTAAAATCTGAAATTTTTTGTGGCGACTTAATTTTAGGGATAAAAACAATTTCAGTATAATTAATCTTAGGCACCATATTACCAGAATTCAAAAAATCTAAAATTGCATTGGTCACATCATCATCTACAATATGCCAAAATTTTTGAGAAAAGAGAACATTCATACCATCAGGTCCAAGAGTCTTCGTTGGTCCCATTTGGAATAATGCTGCTTTTATTTCTTCAACACTAGTCACTGGACAAAGCCTCTTACATAAATGGGGTAACTTTGTTAGCCACTGTATTCAAACATTCTTCCATCTGATCACATGTACTTGAGGTGAAAATTTCCTTAAAATAATCCGTCACCACTCCAGCAATATCATCAACTTCTTCGACCCTCACATTTTACTGATTCTTTATCCCCTAAATAAGGTTCCTTCATCGCCTTTTGGAAGCCTTTGAATGAAATAACTTTGTGTTCTTGTCTCTATGCTTCAACCATGGAAGCCGAGAACACTGAGCCCAATATATTTCTTGCTTGCGTAGAAGTTCATCCAGCTTCTTACTTGCTACCAAAAATTTGGCCTTGTTCTTCCAAATAATTTGAAGCATTTAGAAACTTAACCCGAGCCTAGAGTCTTTTGATTTCATCGGTATCGAGATGAGTCTTAGAAGCTCCCCAAGCGTTTAGTTCCTCCCCATAACCCGCAATCTTGAGTTTAATATTACCTAGCTCTGAAATTGCCTCGTCATATTTAGCCCAAGACTCTCTAATAACTATTTCACAATCTTCTCACAATAACCAGGACTCTTCGAATTTGAATCCTCGACTGCCTTTAACTCTGTTTCCCCTATCTGTTTTGGAGTGCAAGATTAATGGGAGATGATTCGAGGCATGTGAGAATAGGTGAGTCACAATGCTAGCTGAAAACTTATCTCTCCACTCTGGATTTGCTACAGCCCAATCTAATCGTTCCCTTATATTAGCTAGACCAAGTCACTTGTTGTTCCACGTGAAAGATTATCCTTTAAATCCCAAGTCCACCAAATTGCAAGAATCCAGGCCATTTGAAACTTTTCCATCTATTTATATGGAGGTGGATATTTGCTTTGTTTTTCAAAAGCATGAAGAAATGCATTGAAATCTCCAATACAACACCATGGCCCAATAACAAAAGAAAAGAGATGTCTCAATAGTGCCCAAGATTGATGTTTCTGAGTCGCCTTAGGCCATCCATAAAAACAAGTTAAAAACCACTCAAACCCATCCTCTTCCACTACCTTTGCTAAAACATGATTCTCAGTAGAGTTAATGACATCCAAAGCCATTTCTAATTTCCAAATCAATATTATACCTCCCCCTGAATCTGGCTTTTAATAATTAGCTTGATTTTAAAGTGTAATTCTTTGCAATGTTTATCAAACCTATCTCTATCCAATCTTGTTTCCATTAAAAGACACACCGTGGGAGCTTAATCCTTCACCAGCTTATGAAGGCTTTGAACTGTCCAAGGGTTCCCAAGCCCTTGGTAGTTCCAACTTAATAGCCTCATTGTGCTCGGCAAGGGTGATTTAATACCCCCGCCGTTTCGTCATTCTGATGAACATCTTGCACTTGCACTCTACCCTGTTTTCCTTGTTCTTTCACTAATCCAGCCTCTAACTCTACATCCATATGCTGAATGATCTTTTTCCCCAAAATTGGCATGGATTCATTCTTACTTGATCCCTCATGCCGCATTCCATACGAATAAACCTAGTCCATTTGGACTTTGGTTTTAAAACCTGAGGCCCACTATCACTTTTTAAACTTTTCACGTGATTAAGACCATCTAGCTCCAAGCAATTCTCCAATTTTGAATTTGAATTTTCTTTAATAATAACTGCCGAGCTCAAACCCACATTGTCCTTAATTGTCTTAGAAACTCCTGAATTTTCGGTTGTGATCTCCACAAAATTTGTGGCAGTTATTGATTATTCATTGCTGACATCCCCACGATTGTCACATTCTGTAGGTTGCTCATCCTCCACCACCGTTTCAATCCGTGTACCAACATACTCATGCCTTTCCACCACCACCTTACGGCTGCATGGCGGCATAGAAGTGCAGGAATCAAGTTTGGGAGGAGATCGAGGACATCCTCTAGTATTTCTTAATCAATCCCCGTACTCGCAAATGACCTCTACACCATTTTTTTGCATTGCAAAATGCCAGGCACAATGTCAAATATCATGATCTAATAACCCACAAAAGTGACAAAACATCGGCAGCCTCTTATATTTGAACGTAACCCAATACCTCTTGCCATTAGTACTCGCTAAAAAGCCTGCCCTTCTAATAGGTTTTGAGATAGGGATAGCCACCTTTACTCTCATGAAGAAATTCTGAGTATCTTGCTTCTATTGCTTCTCCACCTCTTCAACTCTTCCTAGTCGACTACCCCACTTTAGGGGAGACCATATCAAATGAGGCCCCCACAAAACTGAATCCAAATAGGGATTGACCCAAAATTCACATTCCTAGCAGTCATCCCAGTTTCCCAATGATGAAGCATTAACACCTGATTATCAAAAGACCAAGGACCACCTTTAAGCACCCGTTTTAAATCAAAATCTATTTTGAACTTAAAGTGAAAAAGATTTGAACTGACTTCAACTATCTGCACTCTATCTTCAAGACCCCAGGCTCGTTTCAGTGTATTCTAGGCTGCCTTCTTATTAAACAATTTGCATGTGAGAAATTTTCCGATCAAACTTTGAGAGCAACTCTCTATTTCTTCCTTTCTGCCTTCATTGAAAATTGATATTACTTCTTCTTCCTCTGTTGTCAGTGTCATATTCTCTAAAATATCAGTCATGTCTTCCACCATAGCGCACCACATGAATTGAAACAAAAAATCAAACCCTCAGGGACCCTAAGGGAAGGAGAGCCTTGCAAGAAAACGAGAGAGAAAACTCTTACTTAGTGAGGAGAGGGATTGGTAACACGCTAGAGACTAAATTTTTGTTGCACGGTGTCAAAATTTTGATGTTCCTAAACTTATGAGAAAATCCAATCCAATAATTTTTTTTTTCCAGTTAAATCCAATGGAACCACAATGATCATAAATACAATGTATGAAAATGACAATGCAATTCTCAAATTTTTTTTTTCATTGTTGTGGTATACAACTGATAATTTCTTCAAAAGATTCTATTGGATTTAATTGAGAAAGTAACGCACTGAGTATTTGCTCATTTCTCAAACATAGAGGAAAAACTGGCTGTTCAAATATAAGATGGAAATTGTGAACTACCTTTAACATAAAGAGAAGAATGTTTTTTTTTTTTTTTTTTTTTTTTTTTTTTTTTTTTTTAAATTTATATGGAAGAAGTTATTGATTTGATTTAACATATGTTTGGGAACATAAAATTTTTCATAATTGTTGATGTAATCTGTTACAGTTGGTGCAAAATAAAAATAATGTTGTACAAATCACAACTTTTTTTTAAAAAACTTCTTATAAACTCAGCCAAAACAAGTGTATCCCTTACATTACTCTTATCTAAATAACTTAGAGATGTACATGAGTCTAATATATGTGGAATATATATTTACGTTATAAAAACGAAAAGAAGCTTAGTATTTTAGGATCTGTAGCATTTTTACAATATAATATAATACAACACTTAATTTAACTCATTAAAATCATGGTGAAAATATATTATTGGCCCTAAAATTTGGATCAAGTTTTATTTTAATTCCTGACATTTAAAAGGCTCATTTTTTTTACTATTCCAAAATATTGTAACCTGCAAAAATTATTATCAAAGAATACCATTGTGATGCTTGCTATTGATCGGCTAGAATTAATGATTTTTTTTTTATAGAGATTATTCTTTGATAAGTCAAAGATATGCTTATATTTAAGGGCAGTAAAATCTGACACAACCTATGAACCCAACATGATTAACCTGTTTATAAATAAGTCATAGGTTGAGGCTAAATGAGTTTGGGTCATATTCAGGTTGATACGGCTGACCCGTTTAATAAACAAGTTGTGTTCGTGTTCAACATGCGAACTTGTTTGATCGATTTAGTTTATAAAGTTATTAGCTTTTGTTATTATTGCTTAATTTATGGTTGTAATAATATGTTTATTACTATATGAGTAATACTACAGACATAAACTAGTTTATAACATTTTTACAAATTGCTAATGTGGCTTTAGCATTTTTCAAATAATTATTGGTAAATAAAAATGTGATGTTAGTGATGAATCCATATTAGAACTAGTAAGAATTTGCCACATTAATAGTTTGTAAAAATGTTGTAAAATAGTTTGTGTCTATAACATTACTCTTACTATATTTATCGTTGTAATTGTATTTTAATTTTGATATATGTAACAGGTTATTCAGGTCAGGTATGACTTATTAATCAAACAGGTTATTAAATGGGTCATTTGTATTGACATTTATATTATTTGTTAATTAAACTAGTTAATCGTGTCATGTTGGATTGACCTTTTAATAAACAAGTCATGTTAGGGTTGAAAATTCTTGACACGTTTACTAAGTAGGTCGGGTTTGAGTCAACCCATATAACTGAATACTCATGCCTCAACACGGCACGAATCTAACTCGTAAACGAATTGCCACCCCTACTTATATTGTTGTTTTTCCCTTTTGCTTATAATCAATATTCATAGCACTTTATGGATGAATGTTTTCCTGAATCTTTGTTGTCATGATTAATGCAAGATAAATAGCCTGCACTATTCTAAGAATAGAGAATTACAACGTTCATAATAATTTCACTACATTTTCACAATAAATCACAAGTGGTAAATTGTTATTGTTTCTAATTTGAATATATCATTGATATTAATTTTTTGTCCATCAATAACAATCCATAACAACCTGTCACTTAGGATTTGTTATGATAGTATTGTGAAAATGTTGTGAATATAACATTTCTCTTCTAGGAATATGATTAATATATAAGTTGAATCGTATTTGGGTAAGCCCAAATGAGATCTTCCTCACTCCTTCTGAACTTTCTTGAGATAAGTTGTCTTGGATAGGCTAGAGACTAAGTTGAGTAATTGCCATGAAGATAAGGTATGGCCAAACTGAGTAGGCATTTGCTAAATTTGTGTTAGTTGTTATAAAGTTAAAAGACTAATAGATTAAATTTGTCTTTTTAAAAATATTAGTAGAATTTTATTAAATAATATTAATGCGAACAATGGGAACAAGAAAAAACAGGCATTTGTTTTGACCAAACAAATGCCTCTCTCTTTGGCAAGACTTGTAACTTGTAAGTGTTTGAACAAACATGAATTCAAGAAATGAAATTATAAACCAAATTTGTCCTTTTAATGGATTAAAGCCAGGAAAGGAAATTTAACATTTTTTTTTCAACTAATCACCCAAAAAGTAAAGAAAATAAATTTTTTTCTTCAGTACTTAAACTTTAACATTCTTGTCAAGCTGGTCATTTTGTTAAGGGGCCAACAAAAAATGGGACTCACTGAACGAACGCAATGCCTCCGACCAAACTTGACATCCATATACAAATTTTATATATAATATATAAATATGAAATATAGAAATATATAGAATTTGGTTTAAATTACACTCGGTGTAACTTTAAGCAATATTACATCACCTAATAACTTGTTATAAAATTCATAATTTGAAAATCTCATCGCTGAATTACATATTCTATATGTTCTTAACAATCATGCCAATTTTCATCTTAATTGGATATTATTTACCATTTAATTAATAAACTCATTTTTTATGTATTATTTTAAACTACAAAAACTTAAATTTAAAAAATTGATTGATGACATGACTATTATCTTCGATCACCTTGAAATTTTGCAAACAAGTAATGTTATCTAACAGTAAATTTGTCAAAATTTGTATTCAATTAAAAAATATTAAGTGGTTGCTGCTTTTCTATGTAAAAAAAATCTATATATTGAATGGTGTAATATTGTTTGAAGTTACACTAAAGGTAACTTGAGCCAAACTCAAATATATAATATATTAATATCCAACATATATTTATAGTACATTTGGGCTGGCCCAAATTAGCCCAAAACCCAAAAAGAAAAGCCCAACCCGACATTGATTTAACTGACCCAACCATATCGTTAAAACCACATCAAACCAACTTGATCATAGACCCTGTTAAGTGCAATGCAGTGAGGGATTTAGGAAACCGCACATTGTGCATTTCGGTGGAAAAATAGGCCCAAAACTGCACCTGCACTGTACTGCACTGTGTGCACCCCCTAATTATGTCCATAACCATTTGAAATTTGCCACTCTTGACATATATGATATGATATCTTTTTACTAGATTAAACGGTAATTTTATAAACAATAATGGGCAAAATGACCAATATAATAGATTTTTTTTTTTTAGAAGGAATATAATAGAAAATTTAAGCTACGTACTTATTAACATTTTCGATATTTAGTTAGCTACAAGCTAATTTTTTGCCGAAGATATCATATTGTTAATAACACCATAATTTTACTTTTACTCCTACAACTATATTTACATTTTTTTTTTTTATAAAAAAAATTTAAGAAAAATTCCGTTTAAGGACTCAATTATTATTATTTTTTAATTATTCGTATCACTTAGATATCCTATTGAAGAACACAGGGTTAATTTGTTTAGCTCAGTACATGTCTAGCACTACCTAATATTTCCTGATTAGATTCAACCCAGCCTATCCTAGTGCTTAAGAATGGTTCTCCCAGAGTAGTCATTATGAGGATACCACATGAGAGGCTAGTACTTCTAGTCACACTGTTTTAATCAGCATTAATATTATTATTTATCATCCTCAATCATCACCACCATCTTTTAAATCACATGGCTGTGTTTTTTGCCTTTTTAATAATAATTGAAACTTAACATTTCTGCACTCTTGGTTCTTGATCCTCAAAACTGAGTTATATATATATATATATATATATGCTTCATCGGTTTTCCAACTTTGGCAAATAATGCATTTAGATACCAGAAATTTCTGGAACCTGAAGAAGACATTTCAGTCAAAACCTGTTGTAGCTCTTCCTGCCTTGTTAAAAGACATTTTGAATAAACATCACATATTTTCCGGATTAAGCGGGAAGTTTGAGATTAAATTAAAAGCAACTTCTTTGGTTCATATAGAGAAAAAAGCAAAGACAAAATGCTTTACTTTAGTTCATCTAGGTGTCCCTGTCTGTCGGCTCTTTGGTTTACTCTTTTCTTTTTCTTTCCTATTTTCATTCTCTCTTTTTTCCTATGCTTGATTAATTTATTGTAACTTGTAGTTTTGTACGTCTATGCTTTTGAGTCTACATCTTTAGGACTTAACCAAATAAAAGAGTCTTAATCTTTAGGGTCTTGGTTGTCAGTTTATGCGTCGCACGTGTTTTAGGCTTGTGTTTGTGCTTGACATACATTAAAAAAAAATTCCAAATGATTTGAGAATTCATTATCTCATGCTAAAAAAGTAGCTGCTTTGCAACTCAATGTGTTTCCTGGACAGAAAGCTTGGTCGATCTCTTGCATTGCTGGGGTTAGAGAAGGATGTTTGATGCTAAAAGTTCATAATAATAAAGTGTGTGAATGTGCAATTCATTCTTTAATAAATGAGGCTCCTGGCAAAGGGTGTATGATTAAATCCAAAATGATTTGCATTGCTGATACTTTGGACCACTAGGCTGATAAAAGCATCATAGTTTGAAACGTTTGCTTGTTTGTATTTTCAACTTTCATCAATGCACTATGCATCTTGCTCTCTGGAGCCTTCTGGCTCTACAGTACCATAGATTCCCATCCCATGTATGATGTATCATTTCATGTTGTACATTGTGGTTACTGTTTTTGAGTTTGGTGGAAACTTCAAATATTTTTTTTATAAATCTCTGAAATTATAAGCTGTATTTGTAATTTTATCATAAATCGAGTTGTATAAAAATCCAATCCAGTTTGATTAAACTAAATTTCATCAACAACCACATACCTGTGTTGTGCCTACTTTTTAGTACATTACTACGAAATGAAAAATTATCCCCAATTTTTTACCCCTTAAGTCAAGTAAAAATAGTGATCATTCTTGCAACAAATTAGTTGAAACTATGCAAAAGATGCAAACTTACTTAAATGAATCCCATTTTAAGGCCTGACTGGGACTTCATTTTTATTGTTGAAGATATTAGATATTTTCTTTGTAATTTTATAGTTTTTTTTTTTTTTTTTTTCTCCTTTTGCCCCGGGGCACTTAATTGCCTTGCACACAATTTAGCTTATTGTGCTTCTTTTTGTATGTTTTAGGGATTCCAAGTCGTCAGTTGTATCCTTCTCTGAGCTTTTGTTGATGCTGATGAGCCAGTTCCCCCAAATCCTCCATTTGCTAGTAGTCTTCAATAAAACTTACTATTACTTACCAAGAAAAAAGAAAAAGGAAAAAAAAAAAAAAAATTTTAATGTGGAGGTCAATCATACATGCCTTTAGGGAGGCCATTAGCAAGGCATGGTTACAATTAGTAAGCAAATTTTCTTTTATTTTCTGAACCTCCTTTTTTGATGTACTTTTTTGAGTTTTGTCATTGAATTTAGACAAGACAAACATGTATTGTAAGATAGCTTCTACTCATTTGTAATTGCTACTTAGTTTCAATGAAATCCCTTATTTACCAAGGATCCCACTTTAGAAATAACGACACATTTCTTCCCAAAAGGTAAAGGCTTCACGTAGGAATTTTGTTGAAAGAACACAGAAAAGAAAAGAAAATGCAATACAAAACAGTCAAAAAGTAAACAACATAGGCCATAGTCGTCTTCATAAAGTTCATTCCCTCGTTTCTTTCTTTTTCTACTTTTCATCAACTCCACAAAGCCCCCTCTCCCTGTTCCTGATCATCTATACAAGTATATAACTCCATTCTTAAATCTTTCTTTTTATCTTTTCCTCAAAAAAAATTGCTATCAGTGTGAAAAGCATATATACGGCAGCTAATTTTGACCCTTTGCATTGCATTTATTTTAAAACACACGTTTAGGGAAGCTAATTTTTTGAGCTCCATCTCCTTTATCCTTAATCTTCTTTGATTAGAGATGGTCTTAGTTCCCCTAATTGTAGTTACTGGGGGGTGGTTCTAATTTTTGGAATCGAAGATACCCCATTCCATTACTCTCTCAGTTAAATCTAATTTAGTTGCAAAAAATCGAAAATACACTCAGCTAAAAATAACATACCAAAATTACTCCAAATAATCTAAGTAAATAATAGCACAGAGATATTTGCTTATTTCTGAAACATACTTGGGGGATATTGCTCAATTTCAAAGATTAAGAGGGAATGGTGAACTACCCCAAACATAGATAAGGAAAATCCTTTTTTTTCCCTAGTTATTTTATCTATGTTTTCTTCTTTCTCGACGATAGTTTTTATTCTTTTTTCTTAAAAAAAAAAAATTGTTAGGGGAAGGGCATTTGAACTCTGAATGTTGAAACATTGTTGAGCTATTAAAGTATTCGCATAAGCTCCCGCAATTTTATTTTGTCTATTTTAGCATAAATATCTGTTTTTTCTATTTTTCATGCTTACTTTTCAAAACACCATATATTAAATTATTTATTTTACACTACATTTATTAAAATATTAAACTTTCTTCAATTTCTAAATTGTTTTTCTTCTTCACACACAATAACCACTATCTACTCTCTTCCTTTATTATTGAGATATGTATAGAAAGAATAAAAAATTTAATACAAAATAAATAGTGTCCGTTTAGACTTACATTGTTATTGTTACTATATATTCTTATACAATTTACATGAACTGATATGAGTGAATTTTAGATTTGGTTAGCTAAAATGTGGTAATTATTCTATTATTCAAGTACTAATGTGAGAGCCTACTTTTTCTATTTTACACAACTATTTTTAAAAAACACTTATATCGGATTATTTATTTTATACTACATTTCATTAAAATATTATTTATTTATCTATTTTTATTACTCTCTCAAATCGTCTATATCTCTCTCTTTGTGTATATGAATAAAGAAATATTAAAAAATGGAATTACATGTAGATGGTAATGATGTATATTTACATGGTTATTATGACAACAATGTAAATTTACACACTTTTAAATTAATTAATGTGAGTAATTTTTAGAGTTTTTTTTTTTAATTTTTTGAATTTATTTATTTATTTTTAGAGTTAAATGTGCAAAATTAAGACCTTATGCAATTTTACACAAGAGTGCTCTTAGTAATATGAAACAGGCACCAGATCAGTATGGCCCCTTCACTTTTGCGGTGGCTCAATGATCAGGGTTGGATCCCAGTAACTTCATCAAATAAAAGAAGTAGTGATAAAAAGAAAATAATATAAAATAATTGAAGCATTCATATGATATGGAACTAAAATATATGCGCATCTTAATTTTATGCTTTGGACGGTAAAAGTGATGTGGGGTATGTGCCTGAAGTGAGACATTTGTAATTTTATGTCCACGGTACCATATGGAATCATAGAGATGCTATCTAAATCTAACTCCCTTCCCGAGTCACAAAATATTTCTTTTAACTTTACATTAACAGTCTAATCCTGCCTTTTCAAACCCTAATTGGTGCTCAACAATTTTCAGCTGCGAAACTTAATTTGTACGAAAAGTCAGAAGTTTCACTGATTTTTCTTTTTTAGATTTCTCTAGTAATTCGAAAAATTAAAGAATGGGTGCCTATCATTCTGTTGCCTCAAATTAGTGATTGCTGATTACTTTTCCATTCAAAATTTACATGATTGTATGTACGAGTCAATTGATTTCGTCTCATACACAATTATTATTTATTTGAATAACCTTATATAAGTAATAGTAGTTTTTTTTAAGGGTTTGATGAGGTGATATGTTATTATTAATTTTCACATTAATCCACTACTACCATTTAGGATTAAAATTTTCTCTTCCATTGAAAGTATTGAATTTCTCAAAAAAAAAAAAAAATTTCACTAACATCAATTTATTATTTTCCATTGACAATCATATCCTTGATTTAGCTTGTAATTTTCGCTTTATATTAAGGTTATATTCATTTTTATGAATACTTTTTAAATTTAAATTTTATCTCCTATTTTGAATTGTTTTGGTTGTTAAGAAAAATATAATTTTGATTGAAAAAAAAATGAAAAAGTTATTTTAATAATGTTAGGTTTTTTTTTTTTTTTTTATTTGGTTTTCTACTGGGTGTCCGAGTCAGCTTATGCACATCTCTACTAATTCTCATTCGTAGTGGGAGTCCGCCGCTGGTCACAAGATGTTGTAGCTGCTGGGACTTAAACTGAGGAGTAAACTTAGTCGAACCCCAAAGCCTTACCTAGTGGACAAGCCACTGGGCCACACTTGGTGGTTTTTAATTATGTTAGGTTATTACTTTAAGAGATTGGATTTAATAGATTATTTTTTTGATTATTTATTTGTAAAATAAAAATCTTTTTTTTTTAAAATAGTAACAATATGCTACTAAGCTTGAATCTTGTCACCTTTAGATTTCTAAGCACTTTATATATAAAAAGATGTCAATTGAGTTATAAGACTCTTGACATTTGTAAAAAAACACATAAAAGTGATAAATAATACCCTTCATATCTATAATTTATAATTTATAATTTATATAAAAACCAAAGATGTTTAACTTTTGGTTGATTTAATGATAAAAGAGAAAAAAAAAATTATTGAAGTTTCCCATGCTTTACAAATATTGCTAATAAACCCCAATTCCTATATAAAAAAAAAAAAAAACCCCAATTAATTGTATTTATAAACCTAGACATACTTTGAGAAGAATTAATAGTTCATTTAAAATAAACCAAATGAAGTATTTCACATCTCCAGAAATCTGCACATACTTACAATCACAAATATCTTAAGTTTCAAACATGACCATGTTATATTTATAAATACAATAAAATTTTAGTTTTTGACATCTATTTTATTATAATAACATATATTTAAACATTGCCATTAACAAAAAAAAAAAGAAAAAAAAAAGAGTAAATTTCATACGTGAAATTTTAAAACGATAAAAAGGTTAAAAAGTAAAAAAGAAATAAATTTTAATAATCTCGAATGAATCGTGATGGTGTGGTCTATGGGCCACCTGAAGAAGTACGTGGGACAAGCATCTAGCAGAACTCAGTTTTCAGGTCCATTAAGGAAGTTTTTTTTATATTTTAATTAATTTTTATTTATGGGTTTTGTATTTAATTTTCATTTTAGATAAGATTCGTTGGCATTCTTTTTTTCTTTCTAAAAATTAATATAGGAGTAATTATAAACTTTTATTTTATTTTTTTAGTTTTTAATGCGACTGAGCCAGTGTCCTCCTCGTCTCATGTCTGGAAAAAATTTGGGGGGAAATTTCAGAATGGGTCCCACTCCATAAGTGCTTAGAAAGCGTGACAGAAGCATTTCTCAGATTAATTCACCTCGTCCACGCGCTTTATGCGCGTGACAAAAAACTGACTCTCTCAGGTCTCAGCTCAGCTTCTTACTATTTCAGTTCACGCGCCAGAAGGCGCGGTGGTGAAGATTGGTCTTCCCTTGTTTCTCATCGCCCTCCAAAAGGTAACCACTGCCAGAGAGACTCGATGAGCCTGTCTCTCTGATACCCGTTTCAAGCAACCTGAACGACACCGTTCCGAGTGGATTTCTTTTTACTAAGTAGTCAAGTTTTTATTTATTTATTCTATCTTTCCTCTCAAAAAAATGTTTTTATTTATTTATAAGAAAAGTTAATGGATGTTAACATGGATTTAAGAGATATTTTTGAAAGTTTTTTTTATAGAAAAAGAAAAAATAATTGATTTTATTTTATAATTTTATATATTTTTTATGAAAATGATATTAAAATATTTATATAATGACTCATTACAAATGTCGACACCCATTAACATGATTCTCTCTTTACTTATATAAGGAAGTATTGTGTAGTATAATAGTCCGCTCTTTATGCATGAGATATCAAGAAAATTCAATAGATTATGATAGACTTAACTTGAGAGGTCAAGTAAATTTATAACAATTGCTTCAAGTCTATTGAGCTCATTATCTCTTAAAAAAATACTATTTTTAAGCAGTATTGATCATTTTATTTACATACAGGCCCATAATTTTACAACTTACTAACTTAAGCAACTGTGAATAATCACAAAAAAATGGTGATCCATATAACTAGTAAAGGATAAACGGATCCATTTAATCTGGATAGATAGTGTCTATCACTTACTCTTCGCATCGGCCAACAAATTGTGAAATTAGATTTGAGCTTAGAGTTTATACACGTCTCTATATTTATTCTTACTCATAATAATTAGAAAAAGAAGGCTAAAATAGTTTTTTTTTTTTTTTTTAAATTTTGAAAAAAGAAAAGAAAGTGGGGGTGAAGAAGATACAGAAAAAGGCACTCTGTGTTTTCACTTTTATCTATGTCCGTGCCTGTCTCTCTCTCTCTCTCTCATACACTCACACAAACACATGGTTTCGACATTTTTAGGTTTTAATGAAAATTTCCTAATCCATTCAATTCCCAAGACTTTTTTGCACTCATAAACACTTCCTCTAATGTGTTATGTTCAGCTAATCCAAACAGACCTCATGTGTTTCTTGGCTTGCTCTCCTAGGGTTTCCTATTTTGCTCATTCATTCCTTTTTTGCCTACTCTTCTTCTAGGGTTTTGGAAACCTAAATATATTAAACTTTAAAAAGAAAAAAATTTTTTTTTTTGGAGCTCCCAATACTGTTTTTTTCTTTCCTTAGAGTCAGTGGTGTGGAATTCGTGAAAATCGAGCTCACATAGATTTGGGAGCTGATTTTCAAGTGCTGGAGCTGATTTTTTTTCTTCTTTAATATTTGTTCCTTTGGGAGTGAAATGCGAGATCTCGTTCGGATTTCACGGTTCGTGTTGATTGTTATGAGATTTGATTAAACTTCAGTTTTTGCGAAGATCGAGCTGCTTCGAGTATGTTTAATTAATAATTTCTGAAAATAAGAGCAAGAATCGCGGTCTCAGAAAAAATGCATTTCGCAAAGCTCGACGACTCTCCTATGTTTCGCAAGCAGGTAATCTCTATGCATGTTCAGCTTAATCGTCTTGAACTGTATAGTTGATAAAGAGAAAAATTTCAATGCTCTGTTTGGTTGCTGGGAAAATTTAGGGAAAGAAACTAAACTCTAGGAGGTTTTTTTTTTTTAAAACTTAATTGAAGGTTGGTTGAGCTGGCATCTTTTATTTTTCTCGGTGTTTTTTTAGTTAATTAGTTATTTATATTTTGTGTTATCCTTAAAAGTTTAGATTTAAGGAAAGTTTATTTAGTGAGCAGATATGAGCGTATGAGAATTATTGTCACTGTCTATTATAGTTTCTAACCTGTTGGACAGTTTATGAAAAATTAGATTTTCACTTTTTCGGTTTTTTTTTTTTTCAGTTAATAAATACTTTAATGCTAACTTGTTTGTTTAGGATGACACTGGTACTTGTTTGAAGCTAAGAGTCTGTGTTTGAGTCATACAAATCGATTGGGATTTGCGACTGACTTATGTGTTAAGTGGGTCTAAGAAACCTCGGTGCCATCTTTTAGGGTTTGTATTGTTGCACACTAGAAGTCTGCTCATGAGCATGAGCATAAACTTCTTAGCCCGACAAGGGTGAATGCCCCTGAATTACCGGGAAATTGGTTCTGGCGGGTGGGGTCAGTTGCTGTAGGTTTTACTCGCTAGAAGCGAGTCCAATGGGCTACTTTTATTAAAAAAAAAAAAAAAAAAAATAGTTGCACACTAGAAGTTCATTGCTAAGACGCCAAATTGGTAATTAAATGTCCCTGTTGAAATGATATCTGCCTATGGATAACATATGTATCTGCTGATTTGCTTTTTTCTGTGGTTGAAAGTTGGTGTGTTTCAATGCTATTGTACTCATGTTTGATAAGCTGCTTTGAATTATTGTGGCTTATTGATGAGCTCTTGGTAAACAGATACAAAGCTTGGAGGAAAGTGCTGAATCATTAAGGGAGAGAAGTCTGAGGTTTTACAAAGGATGTCGGAAATACACGTATGTCTACGCTTATGCATTTCTAAGTTATTCCTTGACTATTAAATTCAAGATCTAATTCCACTCTGTGGAAAGTTCTGAGTATATAATTTGTAGCTATTACTGGTGTTTTTAATTACATTGTTGACAATGTAAATTAGAATTAAAACATTGATTTCATTTGGCACCATGAAAAAGAAATGAAGCCATTTTTCCAATGACCACTCCTGGTGTTTATTGCTGCACCAAGTTAGTCTTTGTGGGGGATTCTAATTGCATGCGTTTTTCCTCTCACAGTGAAGGACTTGGCGAGGGGTATGATGGAGACATAGCATTTGCAAGTGCACTAGAAACTTTTGGTGGAGGACATAATGATCCCATTAGTGTGGCTTTTGGAGGTATGTCAATTGTTATGCTGGAAGTTATTTTATCTATGCTTCTTTGTGTCATTGGAGATTTTTAAGCATCTATTATCTCCTTTTTATTGTTCTACTGTTAATTACCTAGTATTATGTTTGTCAAACTTAACTTTCTGGGGTGTCCTAATTACTTATTTATCCCATTTACAATGTTTGGATTTTAAACTTTATGACTGGGATATTTCTGGTATTAATGGCTTTCAAAATGCAGATAGTTTTCACTGAATTTTTTTTTTATTGAGTTTCTACCTACTTCTACAGGCCCTGTTATGACCAAATTTACTATTGCCTTGAGAGAAATTGGAACATACAAGGAAGTTCTTCGGTCCCAGGTGAAAAATTTTGATTTATTATTTTCAGAACTTGTAATTCTTTTTTTTTTTTATTTTTGGTTGCTTTATCCTAATGGTTTCCTCTTAAATCAAGCTAGTCTTGCTATGACTGCCATTGTGAGATTATGAATTGAATACTTTTTCTTTAAGAAACTTTAATACTAGCTCCTGTATGTGCTTCTTGATTATATTTCCAACTGGTCTGGCTCACAGTGAGCTAAATTTTAACCCTATCTCCTTCAATAAATTTGAGCAATCTGGGAGAACTGTTCCCCCTCCCTTCCCCCCCCCCCCCCCCCCTCAATTTCATCTTATTTTTTGTTTCTCCTTCAATAGATTATTTGTTGCATATTCTTTTGGTTAGTGACAGGCTGTAATCTTGTTCACTTATTTTGTTTATTTTCCCCCCCTCAGGTTGAGCATATGCTAAATGACAGATTACTGCAGTTTGTCAATATTGATTTGCATGAGGTTAAGGTACTGTGAATTGCTTCATTTTTATTGCATATTATTAATAACCCTTTATGAACTATCAATTGGATATGGTTTTAGGTACAACAGCAGAAGCTTTGGTGTTTAAAACTTTAAATGCAATCTTATTTTACTTATTGATTAATTCTTATTAGAAGGGCCTTGATCTATCCATTGCCTCCATCACTTATGGCATGAGAATCAGTGTTGTCACATCTACATGATTGTTGGCCACTTGGATTGCATTTTTGTCTCCTTTCTAGGAGGTGGGAGGCATATTGTCTCCCACTGGCGAGGATGAAGAGATTTATCTTCCTTACATTTTTCTTCCATAAAATAGTGGACATCACTAAAGCTGACTTGAAAATTTAGAGTTAATTCTATTCATTTATGAATAATCTTGAATGCAAGGGAAGCTGTTTAGTTATGCTGCACACTTTATAGATACTCGTGCACATATCCACACTTACTTGAAAATCTTTGGGTCTTAGATGGTAAAGGTTATCCTAGATGGTAAGGTGATAACAACTTTAAAGGATGCATTTTCGGTGTATATATGCACACACATATAGTATATGTGAATTCTGATTATTGGTGAAGGTTATCCTAGATGGTAAGGTTGTAACTTGTAACAGCTTTAAAGGATGCATTTTCGGTGTATATACGCACACACATATAGTATATGTGAATTCTGATTAGATGTGCCTCTTATTATCTTGAGATGTCCTGAGTGTGACAGTTGTATCAAACAGAGAATCTTTGCCCTGCTTTTGATATTTACTGTTACAAAACAGTTTTAAGGGATCTTCTCTTAGTGCAGGAAGCACGGAAGCGTTTTGACAAGGCTAGTATTACTTATGACCAGGTGCGTCCCTTGTTTGAAATTCTTAGTAATTTTGTTGCTTCTACCTGATGCCATTTGCATACATCTCAGGAAAAGCTTGTCATGTTATCCATTCCTTTAATAGAATTATATATTTTCATGTAGCATAAGGTTGGCTAAAAGTGATTCCTAATTATTATCTGCCACAACCCTTGCAGCATTGCTTTCATTATCTATTTTTCTTCTAAAGAATGAAACTTATAAGTTGTGGTCTGTATTTGTCTTTTTTCTATTTCATTCTTGTATCTCGGATTTGCAGCAGCTTGCCTAAAGTTCTTATATACTAATGAATGAATTTGGATTGTGTGTATTGATTCAGCAACAAAAGCCTAAAACAGCCATCTTCTTTCAATTATCTGACCATGGTTTTGGATATTTTATGGCTGTTTTGTGATGAATAACCTATGTAGAACTGATATGGAAGTAATGTTTACTATGTTATAATGCTTGTAATGCCACAGGCTCGTGAAAAGTTTCTGTCATTGAGAAAAGGCACAAAGAGTGATGTCGCAATTCTTTTGGAGGAGGTATCATGCTGTATTAATTCTTAGTTTGTCATAGTACTGGAAAGCTTCTATTCTTTAAATTCTAATATAGTTTGGAGGAATTCCAGGAACTTCATAATGCAAGGTCTACATTTGAGCAAGCTCGCTTCAATTTGGTAAGTAAATTTGATGGTCATCTTGTTCTACCAAAAAAATGAATCTTTCCATGACCTTTAAAATTCAACTACTTGCTGATGTGATAGTGACACCTAGGTTTTTTTAATTTTGGTTTCTGTATCCAGGTAACTGCTCTTTCTACTGTTGAAGCGAAAAAGAGGTTTGAATTTTTGGAAGCAGTCAGTGGGACCATGGATGCACATCTTCGTTACTTCAAACAGGTAGATCATGGATCACATAGCAGGGAATTTCTGCCCTTTTCATATGCAATGACAGATCTGTGCTTATCTTTAATTTTTTCTTTTGTGGCTACATGTAGGGGTATGAGTTGTTGCACCAAATGGAGCCATACATTAATCAGGTTTGTTATTTACTTTTGGAAGCAAATGTGTTAATATCAGTCTTGTTGTCTATTACAATATTCTGATTTGGTTATTTTTTCTAAGTTCTGCTTTAATAATTTATTTTTCTTGGATTTAAAAGTACGTCTTTAATATATAGCTACTGCTTTATTAGCAAAATGGAATAAGCATTTTTAGGAATCGCCTGTCAAAAATAAAAGAAAACTTATGTTGTTGTGGTGGAGATTGTTGACATACCAGGCCTGTGTGAATATGGCTCTAGGAGGTGCAGAATGGGTAGGAAAATTTTATGTGGCCAACCCAAAATAGTGGGGAATGGACTGGGGTTGAATTTGAGAGAATTCTTACATTTCCCATCTTAAATATTGTCTAGTTGTAGTTTATTATTGAAATTCCTGATTAAATGTCGTTTTGCAGGTCTTGACTTATGCACAACAGTCAAGAGAAAGGTCTAACTATGAGCAGGCAGCTCTTAATGAAAAGATGCAAGAGTACAAGAGACAGGTGGATCGCGAGAGTAAGTGGTCTTCCAATGGTACAAATGGATCTCCTAATGGAGATGGTATACAAGCCATTGGTAGAAGTTCACACAAGATGATAGAGGCAGTTATGCAGTCTGCTGCAAAGGGAAAGGTTTATATTTATTCATATATCAAGAAACTCTTATCTAATATACTTTTTTTTTTTTTTTTTTTTTTCAAATTACATTTTTGCATCTTTGTAGTTCTCTTTTTTACATGTAATCCTATAAGAAATATCTTAGGTTCAAACCATTCGACAAGGTTATCTCTCAAAGCGGTCCTCAAACTTAAGGGGTGACTGGAAAAGAAGATTTTTTGTTCTTGATAGCCGGGGAATGCTGTATTACTATCGCAAGCAGTGCAGCAAATCATCTGTAAGTATTTTGTTTATAATATAAGTTGGGCTGCATAGGGGTTGAAGTCAGTGCTTGACACCAACTTTTACCTTCCATGATATCTTCAAGGGCTCTGGCAGTCAACTTTCTGGTCAGAGGAATAGTTCTGAGCTGGGTTCTGGACTGCTGAGTCGGTGGCTTTCTAATCATTATCATGGTGGAGTACATGATGAGAAATCTGTTGCTCATCACACAGTGAACCTGCTTACATCGACAATCAAAGTTGATGCTGACCAGTCAGATCTGAGGTTTTGCTTCAGGATTATTTCACCAACAAAGAACTACACTTTGCAGGTTTGAGTTGAGGGGTAGCATGTCCTTGTGGCTTTTTTAGGTTTTCTTTTATAGACTTTATAATCTCAGAAACAAACATTTTGCTGGATGATTCTGCCAAAAGGATGAACTGTTGACGGTTTATGTTTGGTAAAAGATCCTCAATAACAATTATTTGTGCTTGTCAGTGCAGGCAGAGAGTGCACTGGATCAAATGGATTGGATTGAAAAGATCACTGGGGTTATAGCATCGTTACTTAGTTCTCAAGCTCCTGAGAGGGTAATTTTTGATAATTTTTTTTTTGATGATTGAGGCTAATTATGTTTATCATTGTTTTGATGATGGAAGTCCCACTACATTTCAGTGTCTGCCAGCTAGTCCCATGGGAAGCGGTCATCATCGGTCTGCTAGTGAGAGTAGTTCATTTGAAAGTTCTGATTTTGATCACGCTGCAGCTGAAGACTATACATCTGAGAGGAGCCTTACTACGGCACATCTTGAACGCCAAATAAGACACATGCAACCACAACGTTCCTGTGTAAAAAGTGAGAAGCCAATTGAGGTATTGCGAAGAGTATGTGGAAATGATAAATGTGCTGATTGTGGTGCTCCTGAACCAGACTGGGCATCATTAAATCTTGGTGTTCTTGTTTGTATTGAATGTTCTGGTGTTCACAGAAATCTTGGGGTACACATATCAAAGGTAAATTGTATGAGCTTGACTACATGTGCTTTTTATGTGTTCTCTCTATCGGCCATGTTTGCGTTCTTGGACAAGCATTGTTCTACTGGCCAAAATTGTTCTCTCTGTAAACTGTGTATAAGGGTGCTCAATGATAAACATACCCGTAAAAATATAATGAATTAAAAGTTCTTTCAGATATCATTAAATTTTTATAGATAAATTTCTATGCAAGAGTTATAGTGAACAGAATTGGATGATCCTAAAAATAAATTTGTGGCATGATGGTTCATCTATTTTATTTATTTATGCCAACTAAAGTATGTTATAAGGAGCTTTGATGGGGTGGACAGCTGATTGCGTGTGGAAATCCACGGACTTTATAGTATTGTTTGATTGCAGAAATTGCATGTAAGATTGGGGCTCACGCAGAATACTAATGTGCTTGCCCAAAACTAATAGTCTGGCTTCTTTTGTCATATTATTCTCGAAAGTTATGGAGCATTATAAAATTTAGATACAGGGCCCATAGAATTACAGTTTCTGAACTTGGTTTATCATGCTTCCATGATATATATCAAGCCTTGATTGCAACTACTTGGGCCATAATTTATATTGCCTGTCACTAGAGAAGAGGATTGCTCTATTCATTACCTCCCTATCATTTTTTCTCCTACCATCTCCTTCCCTCCTTCAGCCCCTCTAAACATTGTGTTAGTTTTCTTGGGTTTCTATATTTCTTGTTTTTTTTTTCTTTGCATTGATGGGCTCAAGATTCTTAGGAGTTATATCTTAGGATTTTGTCTGGCTTCATGTTGTATTTTATTCTAATGATATTAGTAAGGAGAATTAATATTATAAAATTAACTTTTGAATTATTGTGGGAAGTATGAACTGTTCAATAGAAGAATAATTCTTCTTCCAACTGGAAAACTTTCTGGCCTGCAAATCTGCAATTGTAGAAATCTGTATTAATGCGATAACACAGGCATGCATTATCTCACATTTGGGTAAATGGAGCATTAAAGAGAAAATTGAGTATGTCATTTGGCAGGAATTCTAAAGTCTTATTCATTTATTTATTTGAATGGTTTTCATGATTAATATCTTTTGTTTACAGTTGGGTAAGTTTTCATTTGGGTCATGATGCTTGTTCAGTATGCTCATTTGGAGCACCTTTTGTTCTTGTGTTGACTGCTATTGCAGGTGAGGTCTCTTACACTGGATGTCAAAGTGTGGGATCCTTCTGTTATAAGTTTGTTTCAGTCCCTAGGTAATACCTTTGCCAACTCAGTCTGGGAGGAACTATTGCAATCTAGAAATGCCTTTCAGGTTGATCTTGTCTCCACAGGGTAAAAAATCTCCATAATGATTGAAACATGATTTTTTTTCAACCTCACAGAAATATGTTAATGTTTTTTTACTAGTTGTAGCTAACATTTGCATTATTTCTGTTGGTGAAGCTTGTACAAATCCGATAAACCGCAGCTGTTTTTTCTCAGTAAACCTAGTCATGCTGATTCTATATCGGTGAAAGAAAAGTTCATCCATGCAAAGGTGTGACAATGTATCTTATTATGGACTTTTTGTTTAAAGTCATTCTCTTCCACCCAAAGATAGTTGCATGTGGTTGTGGCTTAATGTATATGAAATATGTGCAATAATGGTGAATTATTTTCCCATGAAAGTCAAATAATTACATCTTAAGCGTATTTTGTTACTGATAATATTTGCCTAGACTGTGTGCATGCCTAGATGTAAGTTTTATCTATCATGGAATTCTTTATAGGGAAAATTACATTTTAAACTCTACGGTTTAGAGGGTGTAACAAATTAAACTTTTTAGTTTCAAAAGTAACAAATTAAACCTTGGGCCATTAAGTGGAATGGCATTCTGTTTGGGGTTCAGTATCAGCTGTGGGTTTGATTTATTACTTTTTGAAACCTCAGGGTTTAATTTGTTTCTTTTGAAACTACACTTTGATTTGTTACACCCCTAAATTATAGGGGTTAAAATAAAATTTTATTTATGTTTAGATTTAAAAAAGGATTACTGGTTAGTTTTTAAGCCATCAGCTCCAACCAATTGTTAATCTCATAGAACTGGAAAGATAAGAAAATAGTCAGATGTTTGATTGACTTTTTAGATGTTAATAAGAGTGGTATAACACTATGGTTCAGCTTGTATTTTTGGTTTCTACTTGATGATTTGTTTGAGATGAAATCATCCAAAATAAGTGCTGCAGATGTTTCAGAATTGCATAACTAATTCTGTCTCTTGATTCCATATAATCCAGGTAAGGCTTTTCTGAGTTATTTAGTAGTTCAATGAATCAAGGACCTGACTACTTGTGACTTCTGTTTGTGGGTGGGTGGGGTGAGAGAGAGAGTTGAGCAACAACAGGGATTCGATTAGACTATTTGGGTTCTGTAGTGATGCCTTTGAAGTTTATTGATGTTTTTTCTATTGGAAGGGTTTGTTTGGACAGGCATAATAATGGACCAGCGTCGGATTCTTCTCTATGTATAATGTGTACTATTTGGAGGGAAAGGAACAATAGGACCTTAATTGTGTTGAGTCACACTTCAGCTTTGATCTTTTTCTTGAGATCATTGTATGAGTGATGCTTGCTTTGGTCTGCATCCAGTTTTATTTTTTATTTTTTAATAGAAAATATATATATATATATATATATTTACAGATTTTGTACCCAAGATTAATTTTAAATGTATCCTTTTGGTGAACCTTTTATATACATTCTATGCACTTAAGGCATCTCCTCTTTTTTAAACATTTTTTTTTATTTACTTGTAAAAAGGGGGGAGTGGATTAGATTTTTCTCTCTCTAGACAAAGTATAGAGTCACACTTCAGCTTTGATCCTTTTCTTGAGATCATTGTATGAGTGATGCTTGCTTTGGTCTGCATCCAGTTTTATTTTTTTATTTTTTAATAGAAAAAATATATATATATATATATTTACAGATTTTGTACCCAAGATTAATTTTAAATGTATCCTTTTGGTGAACCTTTTATATACATTCTATGTACTTAAGGCAACTCCTCTTTTTTAAACAACTTTTTTTTTATTTACTCGTAAAAAGGGGGAGTGGATTAGATTTTTCTCTCTCTAGACAAAGTATAGAGTATAGATAATCAACTAGAGCAATCCTTCCTAAATAGGACCAAAACAGGTTTGGGACACCTCAGCCTGAGAAGTGATAACCTAGACAAAAGAAATTCAAAATACATATTGCATGCTGTTCTTTTATCTAAAATCTCCCATCAGTCTCGAAGGTGCAATATTGATATTTGAAAATTCTCAAACGTATCCATTTGTTTGGATTACTAATCTCAGTTTCCATATGCTACTTGCTAAGTGTTTTTTTTATTTTATTTTATAAAATAATTCTTATTATTATTTTTTTAATGTAAACAATGGCGCTACTTGCCAAGTTTTTCAGACTGCTGTGGAAATGTTGAAGTGACATGTTTTCTTTTGATCGCAGTATGCAGAAAAGCTTTTTGTTCGGAGGCCAAAAGACAACCAATATCCTCATTTAGTGGCACAACAAATATGGGAGGGTGTGCGTGCTAATGACAAGAAAGCTGTATACCGTCACATTGTTAATTCTGAAGCAGATGTGAATGCTGTATATGAGCAAACATCTTGTGGCTCTTCCTTAACCCTTGCCAAAGTAATGCTATTGCATGAGCAGGCAAGCCTTGACCACAGCTCTAGCTGCTTAATGGGGGATTCATTGGAAAGGTCCTCTGCTAGTTCTACAAACCTGGCTGGTTCGTGTGAAGGCCATACCTTGGAGGATCTGGATGGGTGCACACTGCTTCACCTCGCTTGTGAAACTGCAGACATAGGCATGATAGAACTCCTCCTACAGTATGGTGCAAATATAAATGCAACTGATTCAAGAAGTCAAACGCCACTCCACCGCTGCATTCTCAGAGGCAGAAACGCATATGTGAAATTGCTTCTAACAAGGTAACTTTATGAAATTTGCTTTTAGGTTTTATTTTTATTTATTTATTTTTATTTTTGGTGTGGGGGTAGGGTGTGATGTTGGTGGCTTCATAATCCATGCTACATCTTGGTTATTGTTGCAGTTTACTTTTTACAGGTTTTTTTAGATTCCCAATCTTTCTAAATTTGGATTTATGAATGGAAGTTATTCATTTAGCTCATATGGATCTGATTCCATTTAGGGATTTTTCATTTCATTTTATTGTTTTAACTATTTTTCCACTATTAATAAAATGAAACTGAAGGGTTTCCAATGCATTTGTAGGGGAGCAGATCCACGAGCTGTAAATGTGGAAGGTAAAAACCCTTATGAGGTAGCATTAGAGTCAAACTTTGATGATAATGAGATCCTTACTTTATTAGCAGACTCAAATGGATAAAATTCTCAAACAAGAAATACTGACGGCCAAAAATACATTGAAGCTGGGTAGTCTAAGAGAAATATATGGTGGTATTGCATTTTGTATAATAATATTTCATAAATTTGATAGCTGGTTCTCCATTGAAGAAAATGTTACTTGTGTTTTTTGAAAATTTAGAGGAGTGGTAGGTTGGTGTGCCTGCCCCATGGGCATATGTGTAAAATCAGTCCCCGGGTTTGTAATTTAAGATGGCGCCTTTGGTCTGAGTCAAGTCAAGAGCACCAGTAGCTCTCAGCCAAGGGCTTTGTAATGTCATGTTTTTGTTTATTAAGTTTGCTTCCTTTTTGGTGAAGCTGTGTTGATTTGACTTACCAAAAAAGAAGCTATGATGATTTAGTTTAGTGCATTGTGTATTTGTACATTGGTTTCGATTAGTGAAAGCTTTGTTATGGCCGTAACTCTTGGATCCAAATATTTTACTTTGTGCATAGGTCTTCGAAGTTGGTCAGCCTCTACACAAACGGTGTGTTGTATTAATGTAGACAAATAGCAAAGTTCATTTTTATTGTCATGTTGTGAACGAACTATGGGGATGTTTGGTTTGCTGTAACGTAATGAACATTACAGCCATATTACCGTAATGTAAATATTACGGTGTTTGGTTTGTTTATTTGCATACTTCATTACTTCATTACGGTAACGTAAGATTACCAAAAAATTTACATTGCCATAAATAATGGTAATTTCTTTACTTTATTAAAAGGGGGTAATCTCGTGTTACCTATTGATTGGAATGTAATAATTTATTCAATTGGAAAAATTGTCTATTCTAATCAATTTTAATTACAAAAATGTCCTAACAAACCATAAATTGCCCCCCTGTTCCTCTTGCCAAATTCAAACCCTTTCTCTCTAACCAAATTCAATCCTAGTTTGGTGCTCAACTAGGCCCCTGCCTTCAAAATATTGGCGTGATCTTTGTATGGCTTTGACAAATGCGACTCCTTTGCTTGGCTGGTCAAGAGCGCATTGAATCCAGTAGGAGATCTTGCCCTAAATAAGTTGGGGCTTGTGCTTGTGCTTGTGCTTGTGCTTCTTCTCTTTGCACTCATCGTCATTGTTGTTGTCATCGTCATAAATCTTGTCAGAGTTGGGGTTCTAGCGAGTGGAGTGATGGCTAGGGTTAGAGCTTAAATTGAAAGAATTAGGGTTTCTTTGTTGTGGTGGTTTGAGAGATCACTTTTGGAGATCTAAGTGAGAAAGGTGTCCCTTTTTCTTCTTCTTGTTTTGTTGCTGCATCATCATTGTTGAAGACCAAAGTTCACTTAGGGTTTCTTTCGAGTTAACAGGCGACCATTTTCTCCCGACGGAACACATCTCTATTGATACTCGGAAAAGCCCTTAGCGTAGGGTCAACGAGCGGGAACAATCCCACCCAAACACAAGGGTGAACACTACTGGTGGACATGAAACTACCTAAGGGAGGACTACAAAAATGGACTTATACAAAATAACACAACTTAATGAAAGGTAAACCAAAAAGGGACCCTGTAGGATCTAGCATAACCAAACAATGAAAGGTAAGGATATTTGAAGGAAGAGGGACTCGCTAGAGTACTTCACTAGAGAAAGAAAGGTCATTGGAAAGGTGGGGGGAAGATTAACGACAAGATCTCTGAGATTTTGATAAAGGGGGAGACCTCTACAATTTTGGTGAAGGTTGATAAGAAAGAATGAAGTTTCAAACCAAAATCCCACCAAAAAATCACTTGAAGGAGATCAACAATCACATTGTTTCACAAGCCCAATAAGAAAACAACACAACGCAAAAAATATGCTAAAACATCTCTTCACATGAATGGAATAGATAAAAACACGAGGCAATGTGCAATTACAAAAACATCTTTAATGATTGGCATTTGGTAGTCTAACATATGAAGAAAAGAAAATTTAAACAGATGTCTTAAGAGTATTGATTTATGAATATTTGTAAAAACTTTTTATGAGGAAAAAAAAAAAAAATTACTATCTTAGAGCACATGGGTTTGTTCACAACTAAGAGTACACCACGTCTAAGTTTACGTCACTAATTAGTACACATTATTGAAATCTCTACCTATCTCTTTGATTAGACGTGCTCTATATTCCTAATTATGTGATATGGTTAAAATCACGGGACACGTTATAACTGTCCTGCATATATATTCACCCTTATGCATGACATGTTACAAGAAAACAAAACACATATATTGAAAAACATTACCGCAATGAGAGCAGAATTAAACATTAAAGTATCATTAGCTTACACCTCCCATTGATGTCAATTTTAAGCTATCTTGTGTTCTTTTTGTTTTTGTAGGTATTTCAAAGCCTGAATGAGATGCTTGGTCACTAGTTTTGTTAATACACCCTTTTATCTATTTGTAGCTAGCTTCCGTTTGTAGCTATGGTGAATTGGTGATGAATAAACTTTGTACCTATTTTGTAGCTTAATAATTTTAGTTAAAAAAAAAAAAACAGAAGTAGAGTAATGGGAATAATGAATGAGATAAGAGCAGGGAAGTTTGTAAAGCTCATTATGAGATGGGTCATTCATGGGTGTGGAAGTGGGACCCCACACATAATGTGTGAAAGCTGTGGAGAAGGTTAGGCAAGGCAACTATGCCACGTGAGCCTCAAGGAAGATCCGTAGAAAACACTGTAAAAAGCTCTACATTAACAATTTAACATTCCCTAGCTCACATCAAAAGCCTCCACACGTGCACACGTGTTGGCCTTTCACTTGCCCCCAAGCTCAACCAAACCAAACACTAGAGTCTAGACTAGACCAGACTAACCAGTGTTTGGTCCAAACACGACACGACCACACACACAAAAAACATAAAAAAAGAAAGAAAAAGAGACTACTACATAAATTCTTTCAAATAGTTTTTATTTTTTAATAATTTTATTTATTTTTAGCAATGAAGGGGAAAAAGGAAAAGCAATTATTCGATGGAAAAAGAGGAAAACTTTACTAATCCCCGCGACAAGACAGTGGGATTTCTATAATCACAAAAAGCCACATAGCACAAATTCCCGTGGTTCCAAACCAACGCTCCAGATCACTTTCCAAAACGAAGCAACGGCTAGGATTAACCACATATTCCTTGTTGCACACAGTTCGATGTGCTTCTTTCGGCCTCGTGATAGAGACGCGAGGAATGCCTCCGCCAATGTGGCACATAGGACCCCACTTTGTACGAGTTCCTCTGAAAGGCGGGAACCCAGTTTGTCCATTGAGAGAGACAGAGAGAGAGAGAGAAAAATGGACTCACTCACTCTCACTGCTCACAAGCGGAGCGCATGTGTGACACTGTGTCCCTCTGTGCCATGTCTTCTCAGACTGAGATAAAAATAGAGAGAGAGAGAGTGAGGTCTGGTCAAGTTTGATTGGGAGTTTTGTTTGTTTGTACTTCGAAATTTCAAGGACAATCATGGTGGTAGGTAGTGTTTGTGAAGATAAGAAGTCGCCTTGTTTGGTTTTTTTTTCACTGACTAACTAACGTCTGACCGAGACTGTGTGCAATCTCAGCTCTTCATTATTTTAACTTAGAAAAATAGAAAGCAAGAAATTTCTGGGTCTTCTTGTAGGAGTGCAATTTCATTGGGGGTACTGTAGATTTTTGCAGACTCACATTGGGGGTCAGATTCGTTGAAAATAAATAAAATTTTTTAGAAGAGGATTGGAATCAGTGACAAAATGATTCTTCACGTCTTTCTTGTGAAGATTTTTGGGTCAAAATTCGATTAGCACTTTGAAGCTTCTCTGATGGGGTTCCAAGAAAAAAAACAGAAATAGAACTGAAGAGTTTGAAGGTGGGATTTTTCTATTCTTTTAATTTCACGCAAGTTTTATTCTTTTTGAGCCTCATGTAAAAAAATGTGAGAAAGAGAAAACTTATGCTTGTTTGAGATTTTTAAAGCTTCTACGAAGCTTCAAATAGCTTTTCTTCACTTTGAACATGTTGTTTGTTTCCAATTTATGTGAGGCATATATAGCTTAAAAGCTCTCTCTTTCTCTTGGTTCTGAGAGTTTTGTTTGTGGGTTGTTTAGTAGTACTGCTAAAATGGCCTACTACTTTTGCAACAAGAAAATCTTTACCTTTGTTTTGCTGTTCATAAAACTCTGCTTTCACTTCACCACTGTGTATTGCCAAGAGAGAAAAATTTCAAGGCCATCTGAATTCCAAAACGGGCTTAGAAGAATCTTTCTCAGCATTGCTTTAGGAGTACTAACCGGTTTGATTGGTTCACTTCTCTTCGCTCTCATAGTCCGAAGCTTTGTCAGATACCTTAACCGAACACCGATTCTCAAAGGACCTGTGTTGTTCTCCCCAGAAATTGCTCCCAAGACACTTCAATCTGCTCTCTCCAATGAAAATCGGTTACTAGGTTCAAGCCCAAGTGGGAAATACTACCGAACTGTGCTCGATAATGGGCTTGCAATCGCGGTCAAGAGGCTAGAACCGTTTCAAACTGGTTCACCAGAGAGAAAGTCTCTCAAGAGAAAGATACAGAAGGAGCTAGAAACACTTGCTAGTCTGAGACATAGGAACTTGATGAGTTTGAGGGCTTATGTTAGGGAACCAGGTGGGTTTTCTTTGGTATATGATTATGTCCCAACTGGGAGTCTTGAGGATGCTATGAATAGAGTGAGAGATAATCAGTTGCAGCTGAGTTGGGAAGTGCGGCTTCGGATTGCGGTTGGGGTTGTTAAGGGGCTTCAGTATCTTCACTTTGAGCGTGACCCTTCTATTCTGCACTATAATTTGAAGCCTACTAATGTGATGTTGGATGCTGAGTTTGAACCCAGGTTGGCGGATTGTGGGTTGGCTAAGCTCATGCCTAATTTGGATAGGACCACCTCAGGTTATAGTGCTCCTGAGAGCTTCCAAAATCGCAGGTAATGAATACACTTCCATAATTCATACATTTCAAATAAATTTTTATTTTATTTTCTTGGGTTTATCAGCAAATCTTTATGTTATTGTTGTGACAAGCAGTTCAAATAATTAGCCCCAGTTTTGATGTTAGTCCTTACTCTATTAATAAGGTTAATTTTGCTATTGGGTTTTTAAAATTTTGTTTCTTCAAACTCTCTACACCTCGATTAGTTCCTACTTTGTTGTTTACCATTGAAATTACCAATTTAGATTCTGATAAGTGATAACTACACTGAATTTGAACTTGTATTGAGATTTTTATGATTTGTCTTGGGAGTTTCAAATTTTCACTAAAATTAAGTTTATCTAGTGGAATTTTGGAGGCATTATTGGTATGTATGCTAAGTTGATGCTATGAGGTATTTAGAGTGAGAACCTGTAATAAGCCATTACCCTATATTTTGGTTGCAATTGAGAATTAGTATAAGTTAGTTTGTTTTATATCAAACACATAACATCACATTGATGGTGGATATTTATCGATTTCAAACAGGTATACTGATAAGAGCGACGTTTTCAGTTTTGGTATGATATTGGGTGTTTTGTTAACTGGAAGAGACCCTACTGATCCATTCTTTGGAGAACCGGCTAGTGGGGGCAGTTTGGGACAGTGGCTTAGGCATTTGCAGCAAGCAGGGGAGGCAAGGGAAGCACTAGATAAGAGTATTCTAGGGGAAGAAGGAGAGGAAGATGAGATGTTAATGGCAGTGAGAATAGCTGTTGTATGCCTATCAGATATGCCTGCAGACAGGCCTTCTAGTGATGAGCTTGTTCACCTGCTAACCCAGCTGCACAGTTTTTGAAGGGAATGTAAGTAAAGCCTATGGAATCTTCAGTCTCTGTAGATTTTGAAAATTGGAATATTGGGAATTTTTGCTTTCAGGGATCTAGTCTGCAATCCATGTGGAGTAACCTCTTTTACAAACTGTAAAGTGATAATGGTGTTGTAGGTGTGATTGCTGCATTTTGTATTGTTTAGCTTCTTGGCCTTTTTTTTTTCACCAAAACTGTATGATTTTCATATGGTAGTTTGGTAGTATACGGTGGTCTGTACATAACTGACATTGTTAGTAAAGAAGCAGATATTCAAGAAAATGTCTGAGCCAAGAGGATCACTGTTTGATCAGATAATAATGCTGGGACATTTGCATTATCATGCTTTTTCATTTTTAATGATGGTGGGGTGTAGTTGGCTCAGCTGTCTTTATTGGACATAACTTTTTTGGAATCACGGGTCCTTTTAACTTAAAATTAGGCAATTCTCTCTTTATTTGCTGCCTTTTGCTTTATTGCACTGAATTAGGAATTTTGGACCAGCCTAAACATGGAATATGCTTAGGCCTTATAGGCCGCATTGAAATCCGAAATTTTTTTTATATTGTGTCATCCAATTGAAGGTTTGAAACTCTTCTAAGTTGTAGGTGACTATGGAAGCAATACCAGAACTAGGTGATTTCTTTAGAATGCATTTGGAATGCTAGTCCTGCATGTCAAAATTGTATCTTTATGGGCTTTATTTGGCTCCCATAGCAATTGGGTGGAGTGCGACATTTTGTTGCAACTTTGTGACACCTTCTTGGATTTTGTGCAAGATTGTTCTAGCTTTTATGTTCAACAGATGACAAAACTGAGAACTGCCAACATTTATGACCTTGAATTGTAGTGCAGGTTAGGCTTTTCTTCAGTACAGGAACAGCCAATAATACATGTCAATAACTTTTGAATTCATGCTTTCTCAGTTATAGGCAGGGACCAATAGTACACAACCAAAACAAGGATTGAAGGAGAGAATGTGGGACAATGCTTGCCTTCTGATTTTTCTTTTTGTATTTTTTTTTGGTTGAGTTAGAATAGCAAGTATTAATTTAGTTTCTCTTGCCTAAAGTGCATGACAAAAATTTATCCTCATGCGGTGTACATGCCTTGGGAGCATGAAAAGTCTGGAAAAAGGTGTGGGTGGGGATGCTGACTAGTCTGAGAAGTCATGCATCTGGGACCAAAAGTAGCATGCTCCAAAAGATTGAGTTTAAAAAGCGTGGGGAGCAAAATCTACTGTCAGTTATCCCTTACAGCTGTGAATTTGATTGCCCACCTCACCTCAAATGCCATTGTATAGCTCTCACAGTCTCATAATAATCTAGATACTTAATTCAATACTATTGTCAGTAACTCGATGCCCCTTCTAAGCTTTGCCATGGCAGCAATGAATTATTGTAGTAGATCAGGCGGAATGGGTAAAGGGGGGAAAGATAGAGCTGAGAGAATAATATTTGGTCTCAAGTTTTTAATTTTGTCAATCTATTCTCCCCTGAATTTATAAAATTGTTTCACTTTAACGTCCCTGAATTGTACTAGCAATGTAAATCATTCATTGTTAGTACAATGTAAACTAATAATTTTCCTAAAACTTTTGTCGATCTCTATTATTTATCATTGTTATTTTGGACAATAACGGAGTCAAGAAAAGTGGACAATTGTAGATGAAACTTTGCTTGTCTATAAACCAATTTGATTATAAATTAATTTGACAATCATTGAATGGAGAGAGTAGAAAGAAAGTCCCATTTTGAGAGAGCAAGCAAGCAGTGAGAATGTGAATTGAGTCTTATATGCCAGAAAATTGAACTTGGTTATAGAGGTGAAATTCAAAGTTTTATCAATAGTTTCCTATTTTCTATCTTTCTTTATTGCCCAAAATAATGAAGATGGTTAGAAATAGTTTCATAAACTTAGACTTTAATTGAAGATGGTTAGAAGTAGTTTCATAAACTTGAGACTTTAATTGAAGCAGTTTCGTAAGTTTGAAACTTTAATTGAAAAAATTGAAAACATGGTATAAAGTCTTGGTTCCATGTAATTTTCTAAAATTATAATTAATGAGTAATCCATTCAATTTTTAAATTTAACTAAAAAAATTTAATTCTAAGAGTTTACCCTAAAAGAGTAAAAGGCATCATAGAGCTTTTGAAACTTAAGATCAATCCAAAAATATTTATTGTGAAAAAAAAAAAAACTAACTTTTTTTTTAGGGGGAAAAATGGTAGCTCACATGGGTAAAAAAAAAAAAAAAAAAAGAAAAAAAAAGAAAAAAAAAAGGAAAATTCTAAATTGGCTCGTTATTGAAAGGCAATGCGGGTGGTGGCTACGTTGAGGCCCTGCCCATCATTTTGAATTACGTTCGAATTGGTCTTTTTTTTTTTTTTAATCCAAAATCAGTTTGACCAAGATAATATCGGTCAAGAGATGGTCTTACCATAGGTATGCATACATAGGAACATCTTAATTATTATTATTATTTTTTAGAATACTAAGTATTAACACACAGGGAGAGGAGAGAAGATTTTTAAAAAAAATTTACAGTGGTATATATCCAAAAGGGTCTCATTTTAATTAATTTTAATTGGTCTTCCAAAAAATTAATTCATAATAGTCCAAATAACGAAAAATAGTAGACATGCAAGCACAAGAAAATCCCAAGATGATTTGCAATTTCTTGAATTAATTTAATAGCTATTTTATCTTGTTAAACAATGTAATTATCTTGATACTTTAAAATTAAATTTTTTTTTGAGAAAGAAAATATTTTTATATGGGGTAGCCTTTTTTTTTTTTTTTTTTTAAGAAGAATATGGGGTAACCTAATCAAGAAAGATTTCGTGACAAGTTTTGAAATCTTGATTCATCTCATAAAAATAAAAATAGAAAAATTTCAAGGACTAGAAGGCTGATTGACTCTCTAGTTTTAGGTTCCCATATACTATATATTTTTAATCTGATTTTATTTTTAATTTTATATAAGGGATAAATTAAGGTTTTATCTCTGAATGCACGACCCCTATGTCCTAAAAACTATTGAAAAACACTAATCTTTAAATAAGGGAAGGTAGTTTTAGAGTTTTATTAATGCTAGCTAGGAAAACATTATATTTTCCACCCTCAAGACCCACGAAATACCACCATGATAAGAAGACACCATGACGTCACCACCATAAAATTCATTCTTAATTCATCAATCATCATTAACACAAATTCAAGCCCTTTCTAGGTAGATTAATAGGTCATCATCACCACACAGCCACTCCATTAAGGCTATAAGAAGAGTTCCTGAATTCAAATACAGAAAAAAAAAAAAAAAAAAAAAATTGAGGGAATCCTAGGAAGGAGAATGGTGATCAGTTTCGTGTTCATGGGATCATGTACGTGCAAGTTTGAGGATTTACCACTCAAGCAGGTTCATGAGGACTAGTGTGCATGCAAATATGGATTCTAACCTTTTTGATTAATTATTTTCATGATAGTATATGCTGATGCTGTTATGGGATTAAATAGATCTGAATGGATTAGGATTTCTAATTATTAATTAAGTTGATTTAGATGTATGTCATAATAGCATCTTCATCACATAATTCTATATGTTTCATGCATCTTGTTTTCCATATGTTAGATTAGGATTTGATATGTATAATTTTCAAAGACTTATAAGTTTAAATGCTTAGGATGAATATATTATTATTTTTATTATTTTTTTCCCATTGACATCTTGAAATCAAACACATGAGATTACCTTATTCGTGCATCACTTTCGCTTACTGAATTCCAGCATGGTTCATTAATCTTGCATCATATCAAGTAATGAGAAAACCAAAAATAAAATTGGTTTTCTTGATTGCATATGCTTATCATGTCATATAGAGTAGGTTATTATGCTTTTCTTGCCTGAAACATGAGAGAATTGACGTAGAATAATTATTAAAAAAATGTCGAGATGTCAAATTTCTAGATATGATATTAAATCTGTATTTAATTGTATTGTTTAGAAATACATGTGTAATATTCTCAAACATCGTGTAAGAAATTCATCTATGATGTGCACTTTCATCTTTTACATATCTATACATTTTCATACATTTCAATAATAGGGGTATCAAGAATTCAAGATAGGATGTGTTATTCATCGTTTCTTTGTGTTCATTCATTTTTTATGTGCTTTGGTAGCCTTATTGTTTCATTTCTTTGTTAGTTTTAGCTTTTACATATGCAAACAAAGAATGCAATAAATGCTTAATTTTCTTTCCTTTTAATTTTTTTCCCATTAATTTTATGATACTATGATAGAAATGTGAATTTATTTATATCGGTCATTGTATCATAGAAAACCGATCTTTAAAAGATGAGGTGGGTATCTAACACATGGCCTGTTGTGCATGTTGTTCAGGGGTTCAAATGAACCCATTGACTTGGAAAAAACAATTATATATAAAAAATATTTTTTTACTAATTAAATTTATGTAAACTAAAAAATATTTTTGCACACTCTGATCATATATCAGTTCAACCCAAAACCAAACAATAACATAGATCAACTCATTCCAAATCCAAACAACATAGATCACAAACCTCTCTCTCTCTCTCTCTCTCATATGATCTAATTCTCATGAATCTCATGTCATCTTTCTTCTCTATCTAACTATCTCGAAATCTCCGATTCTAAGAGTGAAGAATGAGCGTTTGTGAGTGTGTTTGATATTGATTGTGTGAATTTTTTTTATTATTATATATTTTTGTTATAATGTTATTTGTGTGAATTGTAGTGTGTATGAATGTGTGCGTGTATAGTATAAATATAATACAAATTTATATAATTTAATAATTAGAAAATACAGAGGGTTTGTTACATGTGTGTGTATTTTTATCATGTTATAATAACTTTTTGTTATAAAGTTAGTGATTTAAGGAAAAAAAGACACTAAATGTTTAATTGTTTGAAAAGATACTAAGTGATTGTTCAAGCATTTAATTGTTTGAAAGGACACTAAGTGTACAGTACACCAGCCAAGGCATGGGAGAGTGTCGATGTGGATGGATCTGGGCCTTACATGTGGAATGGCTGTGAGCAAAGGAAGGGGAAACGTTGGCTGTAAGGTTCTACCCTTAGCCCATGCCAAGGGTGTGACTGCGTTGGGAAGGAATTCAGATATGTACCTGACATGGTACTCAAGCACTCACAAAAGATAGATAGTGACCTTCTAAGGTCAGCAACTATAGAAACACCCTTTATTGGCTGAGTGCATGTCGGACCACTTTAGGGACACGTGTATCATCTACAATACTTCTAATGTCCCTCTCATTGCCCAAAAGTTGTTCCCAAAGCAGTGGCAAAGTCACCTACCTGCATGCCACAACGCTGATGTTGGCGTATGCCCTCTCCTTCAGTCACCAAATAGTAGCTCAGTTGTAGTAAGGTCCAAAATAGGAAAATGATGACTTGACACCTGTCTTTGTACTCAGCCATATTCCTCAAATTATAAAAGGAACATGTAGCTGGACTTTTAGGGGAAGAACCCAAGTAGATCTTTTGAGAAGAGAGTAGAAAGTTGAGAAGAACATAAGGTAGAAAACAAAATCTTTTTTTTAAGGAAGAACATCCTTATTGTACAAGGGTACCTCTTTTTCCATACAATACAAAGCTTAACAAAGCAAGAATGATTATTTCTTGCTCAAACTGTGGTTTTTCATCCCTTTCCTAGGGTTTTCCATGTACATCTTGTGTCCACTTTATATTCTTGCTATCACTTTCTTCTTCTCTAGACATTATGATGTCAAAGCTTGCATATTTGTCACTTATGAGCTTTCTCATCGAGATGTACTGTTAGATAACTTATTCACTCTCCCATATAAGCTCAAATCTAACTTGCACGTACATTTTTGGAGACTCCATTAGGGAGAATCTCTGGTTATTCCCTTTTTAAGTGAGTTTTCAGTTGGTTTGCATATTTTCGTTTACTATCATTTTCTTCATGCCTCCAAAGAAGAAAGTTATGGGAGTACTAGCTAGTTCAGGTGAAAACTAGCAAGCAGGGCCAAGTGTAGAGCATATATCCATGCACACCAAGGGCATAGAGTCTTCTAGTGAGGCTAATCAGCCTGAGAATAGGATTATCGTGACAGCCATTCAAGACCTTCAGTGCTCTTAGGCTGCCATGTGGGCAGAATTCTAGGCTCTACGTTAGGCAACATTCATACCTCAAGCTCCACAAAGTGGTCAAGGTTCTCGAGGATCTCCCTATCTATAGAGATAGAACTAGTAAGGGGCTGAAGGGGGGCCATGGCCTCCTCCCTCCCCCCCCCCCCCCCCCCCCAACACACACTTCCCAGAATTTTTAAAAAATAGTAATAGTATACACATTTAATGAATAGTTTAACAATTGAGCCTAAAATAATTATTTTTGGCCCCCCTCCTCCCAATAAGTTACAAATTGGCCCATGAAAATGATAAAACCCAACTGGCAAACAACTATACTATAACATCTATGTTACTATGTTAGCTGTTTCTTCCTCTTTCTTCTTAGATCCAAGCTATTTTTTTATGAGTGTTAAGATTGACTATTTGAATTTTTGTGAAAAATATATGACTATTTTTGTTGACAAGGAAAAAAATGCGCAAAGCAAAAAAGAAGAAAGATAGATGAATACAAATTACAAACCAAGTTAATGTACTTGTAGTGAGTGAGAGTGGGGTGCGTGGGAGGCCATTAATTAGTGTGTGGGGTGGGATGGCAGGTGTGTTTGGCTATTAATTTTAACTTAAAATATTTATTTATTTTTTACTTACTACTTACTAGTTGTTGCTGGTTGTATATTAGTAAATTTGTTTAATTTTATGTGGGGTATTATGCAATTGAATAGTTGCGTTAATAAATTGGTGCTAATTTGTAGTGTAGAGTCATTAGTATTACAAATTTTACTACATAAAATTTATAAATTCATGTATCATTAATTAAAAGAAAATTAGGATTGAAAGGAAGATTGTTGCAAAGTTTAGTACAAAATCAACTATAGATGATTTTTGTTATTTAAAAGAATGTTGAATTCTATTTTTAAATTATTAATTTAAAATGTATTAATAGACAGTTTTTTCTTTTCTCCTCTATTTTGTTGATACTTTCTTAACATTAAATATATGCTAATTTTTATTTTAATGAATTTTTTATTATTGAGGTATTGGCCCCCCTAAATTTTGATCCTAGTTTCGTCCCTGCTTATCTAACTAAGGAAGATATTATTGCTATCTTGTTCAAAGCTAAGAAAGCAGAGAATGTTGTTTATATTGATACCAAGCCCCCCTATTCTGAGGAAGTAGTTGGTACGCCTTATCCTGCCAACTATACTCCTCCCATCTTCCCTAAGTATGATGGCATGGCATGGAACGCCAGGGAACACATCAGGTGGTACGTAGATGCACTGACGACCCATTCCTATGATCATGAGTTAAGGCTTAGGGAGTTTTCCAAGTCATTAGAAGGTTGTGCTTTTACTTGGTACACTAGCCTTGCACTAGGGTCATTTCTGAGTTGGAACGATATGGCAACGCAGTTCATGAAGAAGTTCTTTGCTTTGGAAGAGAAGCTTATGTTGTCAGATCTGCAACAGGAAAAGCAAAGGGTTTCTGAAGGGCTGTTGGAGTATATTCACAAGTTTAGAGACCTCTCTTTGCTGTGTTATGACCTTGTGGAGGAGGAAAGGTTGGTGGATGTTTGTATCTCTGGAATGCTATACGAATATTGTCCCTATCTTAAGAATTTACAAATTTCCAGCTTTACAAGGCTTATGGAAGCATCAAGAAGGATGTCTGTTAGGAAGCCTTCAACAGGCTTGACTTCACAGACTACAAAAGCACCCAGAAAGCCTTGGAGGAGAGAAGGCAAGAAGGTAGAAGTTGCTGTGGTGGAGGAGCCCAAGTAGGCAACCAAGGGTAAAAAGAGGGAGAAAGGTAGTATTCCTCCTTCTTTTACCATTTCTATTGAAGAATTTAACAGCATCCTAGAAGCTTGGGTAAAGGATGGTTTGGTGGTGTTGCCTGAATGCAAACGTGAGCCCACAGATGAAGAAAAATGAGGTCTACTTTACTGCAGGTACCACAGGAGGTGTGATTACCATACCATGGATTTTTATGCCTTGAGGAACATTTTCCATGATCGGGTAGCCAAAGGTGATTTGGTTATCAAAGGTGGGAAGTGGGCATACCCAAGGATGCGTAGGCCAAAGGTGGCAATGACCTTCTTCATGGGTCATGAGGATCCCATGGAAGAAGTCGAGAATATGGCTAGTAGTAGCTCAGCATCTACGCCTTTATAAGATGAAGAAATGGTTACAAGAATTCAGCAAGATGATAAGACACATTCCTTTCTTAAAGGAATAGGTCTTAGGCCATTGGCTAGGAGAGAAGTAGTCCAAGCTCTGACTAGGGTGATGGAAAGGAATTGAGAAGTGGTTGCTTCTGAAGGAAGTTTGACGCAGGTGACATATCAGGAAGCAAATGACTCAATCACCTTTTCAAATAAAGATTTGGCCAACCGAGTTGTTGATGGCAACAAACTTGTATCTTATTGCCTTTCAGGGAGCATCTCAAATCAAAAGGGTCTTGGTAAACACTAGCGCATCCACCAACATCCTGCCTCTTCCAACATTTGATGCTTTGGATATCTTAAGAGAAAGGATTATTCCAGAGCCACTTCAGGTAGCAAGGATAGGGTCTTTGCAACAGTGTACCCTAGGTCATATGTCTCTAGATTTTAGGGTTGAGCCAATTTGAGCACCTACTTTCATGCATGTAATGAAGGGGAATACTTTCTTTTCACATCATTCTAGGCCATCTATTGCAGAAGGCATATAAAGCTGTGGCTTTTATATATCAACAATGTGTAAAGGCTGTCTGGAGGAATACGCAGGTGGTCATTAAGGCCACTAGGATGCCTTTTGACAAAACAAAGCTTCATTTTGCTGAGTAAGCCCTATATCAGGAGTATGAGCTGGAAGGGGAAAATAGAATTCTCCCTTTTAACCCCATTGCTTTGCAAAGAGTGGAAGAAGATGATGGTGACGTTGTAGAGCCAGAAAGGCCCTCCAAGATAAGGAGAATCACCAAGCCTGATGGCAAGGTGATATATGAGTTTTGATAGTTAGAAGAAGAGGATAAGGAGGATGGCAAGCCTGATCTCCCTAATCTGACTCAATAGCCAAAAGAGGTTCATATAGCTGAGGAACCTGGGAAAAAAACTCTTGAATACATGAATGATGTTGTTAAGAATGTGCAAGAGGAACTTGTTGAGATTGATCTGAACAATGGAGAAGGAGGAGAAAAGTTGGTCAAAATTAGCAAGGGATTGCCTGAAGAAGAAAGAAGAAAGCTGATAGCTTTGTTGAAGGAATACAATGATGTTTTTGCTTGGAGTTATCAAGAAATGCCAGGCTTGAGTTTGAACTTGGTAACACATAAGCTAAAGGTGGATCCTAATGCTAAGCCTGTGAAGCAACCACCAAGGAAATATTGTTTAGACGTGGAAGAAAAGATAAAAGCTGAAGTGAATAAGCTTTTGAAGGCGGGATATATAGAAGAAATTGAATGTCCAAGTTGGTTGGCTAACATAGTTCCTGTAAAGAAGAAAGGTGGCCAGATAAGAATTTGTGTGGATTTTCAGGATCTCAATAAAGCTTGTCCTAAAGATAAGTTCCCACTCCTTAATGTTGATATTTTGGTGGATGCAGCTGCTGGTCATGAACGCTTTTCCTTCATGGATGGTTACAGTAGGTACAATTAGATGCCTAGAATATCACCTTTATAACACCTTTTGGGAATTACTTCTATAAGGTGATGCCTTTTAGGTTAAAGAATGTTGGTGCTACTTACCAAAGAACTATGACTTTGATCTTGGGTGATATGCTACATAAACAATTAGACGATTATGTTGATGATCTTGTGGTGAGGGCAAAGAACCCATTTAAGCACTTGTTGCAATTAAGGTAGGTCTTTGAAAGATGCAGAGAGCATAATTTGAGGATGAACCCTTCTAAATGTGCTTTTTGGGTATCCTTAGGGAAGTTCTTGGGTTTTCTTGTCCATCACAAGGGGGATTGATTTGGACCCTACAAAGGCCAAGGCAATAGCTACACTCAGCCCCTCTACAACTTTGAAAGAGCTAAGAAGCTTTGTCAAAAAAGTTTCTTACTTAAGAAGATTTATTTTGGGTTTAGCTGAAATTTTGAAGCCTTTGGTGGAGCAGACTAAGAAGGGAGTGGCCTTCATATGGTGTGATTAATGCCAAAAGACATTCAAGAAGGTTCAGACAATATTGGCGGATCCTCATACAATGGTGGCCCCTTTACCTGGCATACCTTTTTTGTTGTAAATAGCCAACACAGAGAAATCTTTAGAAGCATTGTTAGCTCAACATCAAGAAGGGGTGGAAAATCTAGTGTACTATATTAGCAGGCTTATGAAGGGACCGGAGCTAAGATACTCAACTGCTGAGAAGGTATGTTTGTCTTCAGCTTTTACTGTGTCAAAGTTTAATCAATACTTCTTAGGGCATCGTCTACAGTTGGTGACCAAGAGCAATCCTATGAAATATCTCCTAACCCACCCTTAATTGTTGGGGAGTATGGTGTAACGGGCCATCCTGACATCGTGCCTTGATATCGAGTGCATAAGACCAACTGCCATCAGAGGCTAGGCAATGGCTGACTCTTTGGCTAACTTTCCTGGGACAAGTGATTTCTCACTTCCCCAACAGGAGGTCTTGGTGATAGAGGAACAAGAATGGTCAATGCATTTTGATGGTTCGTCCACATTTCAAGGGGGAGGAATAGGAGTGGTATTAAAGTCACTAGGGGAGAAACATACGTTTGCTTACAAGTTACGTTTCCCCTGCTCTAATAATGAAGTAGAGTATGAAGCCTTGTTAGGAGGACTGAAGGTTGCCAAAAGACTTGGCACAAAGCAGCTGAAGGTTTTTAGGGATTCTGAGTTAGTCATTAAGTAGGTTGGGGGAACCTATGGAGTAAAGAATCTTGCTTAGCTACTTATAGAGCTACGATCCAAGAGCTTAGGAAACACTTTATCTCCATAGAATGCAAAGTGATTAACATGAATGAAAACAAGTTGGTTGATTCGCTGGCTACCCTAGCCACTAAGTTCCGTGCTAAAGAAAGAAAAGATGACATTTCAAGTGGAGAAACAACCTGGTTTGGTCCAGGATGAACTGTGCCTCCCTTGAGATTTGTGAGAACCCTTGATGAAGGCAATGACTTAAGGAAAGTATGTTGGGTTAGAATTACCATCAAATATGAAGGATTTCCTCAAGATCAATGGGGATTTGTTTTTCAAAGGAGCAGAAGGGTTGCTAATGAAGTGTGTCTCAAGACAGAAGGGCTAACACAGTTGCACAGGTTACACTACGATATTTGTGGGGTAAACCTTGATACTAGCCTGTATAGAAGATTGCAAAGGTTGGGAGTCTTTTGGCTAGAAATGGCCAATGATTCCAAGGAAAAGCAAAGGAGTTGCAAGACTTGTTCCGTTGTTCCACTAGATCGAGCATAAGTGCTTAATGGTGAGATACTAGAAGAAGATTGGCATGATTCGTACTTGAGATACCTTTTACAAGGTGTACTACCTACTAATTGGTTGAAGAGAGAAAAATTGAAGAGATATATGACACGATTCAAAGTAGTGGAGGGAAAATTATTCAAAAGAAGCTTCCAAGGAAAGTGGATGGTATGTATTCCTACTAAAGAGGCCAATGGCGTTCTCTCAGATTTGCATGAAGGAGAGCCAGCAAGACACCCAGATGGGAGAAGGCTATGGCAAATGGCTTTACACCAAGGATACTACTGGCCTACAATGCAGAGAGATGCCCAAGACTTTGCCAAGAAATGTCAAGAATGCCAAAGGCTAAGGGATGGGATACACACCAGCCATCAGAGTCTCCATCCAACTATGGCACCATATCCTTTCCACAGCTGGGGGCTGGATTTCATAGGTCCTATAAATCCCCTTTCTGAGGGATGTACATGGATATTGGTAGCCACTGAGCTATTTACTAAGTTGGTAGAAATTGTGGCCATAAAGAAAGCAATAGGTTTTTTAGTGGCTAATTTATTGAGGGAGAATATAGTATGTCGTTTTGAGGTACCAAGCAAAATTATTTCTGACAATGGCACACCATTCTTGAATAAGGATGTACATCGTTTAATAGAATGGTACTCTATTTCTCACACGACATCAACACCTTATTATCCCAAAGGAAATGGTCAAGTTGAGGCCTTCAACAAAAGATTGTTGAAAATATTGGGAAAAATGACTAATGAGAATGGAAAGGGATGGAGAAAGGAGCTTCTTATAGCTTTGTAGGCTCATAGGATAGCCAAATCACAAAATATAGGAGCTTCACCATTTTCTTTAGTCTATGGCACGAAGGCTGTCATCCCAATAGATTTGATAAGGCCAACAGTGAAGCTAGCAAAGATCTGAGGAGTACCCAGAGAAGCAGCTTTGGAAATTGTTGAAGAAAAGCGCAATAATGCTGCCTCTCATAACCGCCTTTACCAGGCCAACATAAAGGCTAGGCATGAACGTCAAGTTAAAGAAAGAAGGTTTCAAGTGGGGGAACTTGTTTGGAAAACTGCTCCTTATGTACGAGGAGTGGCTGGAGTTGTCAAAGACAAGTTTTATCCAAAGTGGGAAGGACCTTACGTAGTGGAAGCAGCACATTAAAATGAACATTATTGGCTGAAAGATCATGTAGGTATAAAGGCATATAGCCCCATTAGCGGAGCTCACCTTAAAAAATACTATGCTTAATCTTGTAAAAATATCTTTTTGTTTCCATGATGTCAAACTAATGTTATGTTCCACAATACTTATATCATTATAAAAAAAGTTTTTCTATTGAGTTACTTCATATTCTACTGTTCATGAAATGCATGCAAAGTTTAATATCCTAACAGAATAAAGCATAGTAAAGTTTATAATACAATCATGTGGCTTTCAAGACCATAAAATATCACAACTTGAAAATTAAATAATGTTTGTGAGAGAATTAATGTTTTTAAAAGAGAAGTTTGGGTGGCTCAGAGCTCCTAGCTCGCCTTCCAACTTTTCAATTTCTTTCCTCAAAGATTTGTGTTCTATTGTGACATCTTTTAACTCAGCCTAAAGGGCAGAACTGACTTCTTGCTTGGATGTCAATTCCACTTGAAGTTTGTTAATAGATTCCTGGAGCTGAGTGATTGAAGTGCCATGTACCTCTAAAGCTTACTCTGTCTCCTTTGCTTTATTGGTACAAGAGCTTTCTTTAGCTCTCAACTCATGGAGTGAAGACAAGGAAGTATGAACAAAGGGTCTTGCCTTCTTTAAGTCCCTTAATACAATGACACGGCTCTTTAGCTAGCTGACATTGACACTTAAGCCTTGGGCCTTACTCAGTGTGGAAAGGAAGTCATCAAGGGGAAGAGCTAGACAATCCTCTTTGCCTTTTGACTGCAATTAGGACACTATAGACCCAATTTGCCCCAAAAGAAAGCCCCTAAGAGACAGTGTCCACTTATCAATATCTTCATCATCTCAATATATTTTGAGAGCAGCTGAGAACATGTTGCTCTCAAATTAGGAGAAAGCAATGAGAACAGTGGATTAGAGTTTGTCTTGGTGCTTTCACTCTCTTTGTCCTTGGAAGTAGCTTCTGCAAAGTCTTCTTTCTTCTGAGGATTTTCGTTATACACCCAATTTGAATCCCCCCTTTCAGCATTGGATTATGTTTCCTCAACATAAGTCATTTCTTGCACAGAAGCCTCTGAGTTTGAAGGAATGACTTTTATTTTGGTTTGAGCTTGAGGAACAGATTCTGTAACTTGTCAAATGTCAAAAGGGAGAAAGGAAGAAAATGTTACTTACACCATTGATTAAGAGAAGACATTACAAAAGCAAAGTCTTCATGGAAAAGAAATTGTGCACCTTAGGTTTGTTTACAGAAGAAACTTTTGTACTCTTCTTCCTCCTGGTGCCTAAAAGTTGGGCTTTGGTAGGGAGCTTCAAAGTCAAATCACCCTGAAAGATAGATGGAACATCTACCCGTTGGGTCCTATTCTCTCCAAAATTCCTAACGCGTTCCCTAATATCAGACCACTATGACTTGAACCTGGGTGAAGGTAGTCCAACTCTGGTGAGGGAGGTAAAAAGAATTTTGGGACTTGATATCAACATCTTGATGAGGTTTTCCCTTTTAAAGCCGAAGGAGGCCACTACAGTAGGCAAAACTAAAGTAGAAAAGTGCCCCAACACATCTTGCTCAAAACTAAACTGGCGGGCAAACATATGGAGATTATAAGCTTGGGTTTCATATTCTTCTTGAAAACGTGCTTGGAGGTGAGAAAGAAAGGCACATTCAAAAAAGGAAAGTTCTTCTTCAGACCAAGGAGTATCCCTATAACGAGAAACAGGGACACTCTGTAGAGAAGTGAAAGTGGAGGAAGTCCACCCTCTAAGGCAGAGTAGGGTATAGCTGTCCAATCAGTAGGGTTATCCAACACTTTGCTAAGGAAACTGTCTGAAGACACCACCACATTATTCCAACGCCAAGAATGTGGCAACCCTTGGGGTGATGGCAGACTGGTTTTATAAGAGCTTAAAACTCTAGGGACAGGGGCATAATTCCTAAAATGTTCCCACAACCATATTTGTAAAATGCAATAGGTATAAAGGTTTCTACTTGAAATCTACCCCATGAGCGTTGCAAGTCAAGAGTAAAATGATTTAGATGAGAATACAGAGTTCCTAAAAAGTAGGGAGCAAGGGGAAAGGAATGTCCTTGGCTAATTTAACAGCTAGAGAGAAATGCCTACTTAAAATCTTTTCATGAGGATATCCCTCATATAGATGGCAAGATAATAAGAAAGCAATAAAACCTTCAAGTTTATAAGGGCTTGATTTACCTTCTCCTACAACAAAGTCAGTGCCCTTCTTTAAAGAATCTGTATTGACTTCCTCATCCACGCCATCAGCATACTCCTTCCAAAAGTACCTGATCTACCCCCAAAAGTTGGCTTTAGAGCCTTTGTCCCCACTAACATTGGTGTCTTCTGGTACTTCCTTACTGGGGGGTTTTCCCTTTTCTTGCCGCCTTCAAAATTGGTTTCTTCAAGGTCTTCTTCACTGAATCTTCAAGGAATTTCACAGCCTTAGCTTCATCAAGAGACAAAGAAATATTGACCAATTCACCATCTCTAAATAGGGAAGTCTCAATATCTCATAGACATCCTCTAGAGAGGGAGAGATTTCTTGACACCCTATGAAGAAGGTGTGAGTAGTGGAGTTCCACCGATACAAGAGAGAGATAAGGCTTTCACTGTCCTTGCTGATGTCCAAACCAGAAAATACAAGTACTATGTGCACAAGATGTACCATTTGCAAAATGTCTATGAAGGGAGGATGGGCCAACACCCTTTGACAAAAACTTCTCCAATCTCTAGAAACAGAAGTGTAGGATTTAAAGACCACATCTATGGTAGGAGCAAAATCTCCTCTGTAAGTGCCAAGTCTGGGAATATGCTTCAAATCCATATCCATTGTCAGGAGACATCAGGCTCTCCACATGTTGTGTAGGGAGGATCTTCAGAACAAGGAACTGAGTCCCAATCGAGACTTTTGTAAAATAAATAATCTTCAAAAAAGGGAGAAATAATCCATTGCTCTTTTATGGAAGAATTTTCATCTCCCCCTAGTAGAGGCCTAGTGATTTTTTAGGGTGACGGTTCTGAAAATTTTGCAGAGCTGGATCTCAGACCACGTTAGACACCCATGGTTTTGTGTTGGGGAAGGATTATGGGTTTTAGGTTGAAGAAGAAGAAGAAGATAAGGAAAGAATGAGAGAAATAAGGGAAGAAATATTTCTTTTCCTTTTATACTTTGGGAAGTTATTCTTTTCCCTCTAAAAAGAGATCAATCAAAAAATGTGGTGTCTTTTCAAAATTGACACATGTCAGAAAGGGAAAAAAAACTAAGGTTATGTTTGGTAACAATTTTTATTTTCTATTTTCAAAAACTTGTTTTTGGGAATATAAAGAAAAAAAAATTTTCTTGTATTTTTGAAATAAAAAACATGTTTGGTTAGTTGAAATTAAAATAAAAAAATGTTTTTTGAAGAAAAAATAGAAAATACTAAAATATGTTGTTACTTGGATTTGAACTCTAATGCTAACTCATTAAATAAGACAGATTCATTAAATTAAATGCATATTTTCATTGACTTTTGAAAATTAGAAACTGAAAATAACCTTTTGCATGTTTTCAGTTTCCTTCACAAATTGAGTTTTGAGAACAATTTTTATTTTCAATCCATTTTGGGTTGCCAAACAAGTTTTTTAGTTTCAAAAATAGAAAATTGTTTTTGAAAACAGAAAATAAAGGGAAAAAACAATTACCAAACATACCCTAAATCTTCGACAAGAGAGCGGTTGATGGTGAGAAAATCAAGGAAACCGTCTTCACAAACAAAGTGGAAAGGCGCAACTCCTCACCAACAGGTTCAGTTTCACTTTGTTTCATTTTGTTTGACTACCGTGTTTACATTTTATGCCTTTGTGTAGGGATAATAATAATAATAATAATAATAATAATAATAATAATAATAATAAGGCATAACAAAAATGTAAACATATGCTCTATAACACATGATGAAAACAAATTACTTTTCATATATGTTTTGTATTTAAATATTACAAAATTGGAAAGTGGGATTTACATGATTTGGCCCTTGTGGCCTATCACCATTTCCCTATACAAAAACACAAATACAAAAAAAAAAAAAAAAAAAAAAAAACTGTTTTAAAAGAAAAACTAAAAATCTACAACCTAGGCCAATAATATGGCTTACATATAAAATAAAAGACAAAAAAAAAAAAAAAAAAAAAGGAAAGCTGCAGGATTAATGGTGAGCAGATCAAGGAGACCGAGGCGCATAATCAACCAAGTCATCACCAAAGTCCATTAGATACTCCGTCTACTCCTCATCCTCTTCATCCTCCTCTTCTTCGCCTTCATCATCCCCTAAATTAGAGCTATCAGAGGAGTTTGACTTCTCCAAGTCAGAGGGGTCTGAAGCACTGGACTCAGAGCCTGACTGAAAAGGCCTGCGTCTTCTCCTGCACCTATAGAGAGACGCCATGAAGGCATTATACTTTGCCTCTTCAGCTTCTCCTTCAGCTTGTAGTCGAAGTTCTTTAGAGTCTTCACCTTCATCCTCGCTCCAGTCAAAAGGATGAACCTCTTCCTAAATGAAGACTTGGGGAGGTAGAGGAAGTATTGGGAAAGGGAGAGGAGGATGTACAGGATTTGGTGGTGGTGAGGGAATGTTATTGTTTGGGGAGCCTGGAGCATCCTCAGAGGAACTCGAGGTGTGTTTTAGGGAGTTAGAACTAGCGGAAGAAAGGTTTGACATTTTGTTCGAAATTAGGTTTTTTCTGAGAAAAATATGAAGATATTGAAGGAATAAAGAATGAAGAAGAGATATTTATTATTTAAATCACTAACTACAGTTAAGTGAAGAGACATGACATTTATAAGGAGTAATGTCTGTCTGCCAAATTGTGGGAAACGAAGAGACGCCAAAACGGCTAAAAACACCCCTACAGGCCACGTGTCCATGTTCAAACATCACAAGGTGTGATTGCTTAAGTGTTAATGCCTGAAACGATGTGAATGTCAAAGGCCTTAGCCATTAAGCGCCATTGACAGTCAGGGGGCTAATGTACAGTACACCAGCCAAGGCAAGGGAAAGTGTCGATATGGCTAGATTTGGGCCTTACACGTGGAATGGCTGTGGGCAAAGGAAGGGGAAATGTTGGCTGCAAGGTTCTATCCTTAGCCCATGCCAAGGGCGTGATTGCCTTGGGAAGGAAGTAAGATATGCACTTGACATGGTACTCAAGCACTCACAAAAGAGAGATAGTGACCTTTTAAGGTCGGCAACTATAGAAACACCCCTTATTGGTTGAGTGCAAGTTGGACCACTTTAGTGACACGTGTATCACCTATAGTACTTCTAAGATCCTCTCATTGCCCAAAAGTTGTTCCCTAAGCAGTGGAAAAGTCACCTACCTAGATGCCACAGTGCTGATGTTAACATATTCTCTCTCCTTCAGTCACCAAATAGTACCCAACTGTAGTAAGGTCTAAAATAGAAAAATGATGACTTGACACCTGTCTTTGTAATTATAAGAAGAACATGCAGTTGGACTTTTAGGGGAAGAACCTAAGTAGATCTTTTGAGAAGAGAGTAGAAAGTTGATAAGAACGTAAGGTAGAAAACAAGGTCTCTCTTTTAAGGAAGAACATCCTTATTGTACAAGGGTGTGGTAGGCCTTTTTTACGTCTTGGGTTGGATTGCTCCAGCCGTACTACGACCTTATGATTTTGGGGTAGGAGAGTAGGGACTAACCTAATTGAAACACACCTTAGGCCAGCTTATGCGCAAGTTAGAGCCCTAGTAGGAATCTTGGGTGTGTCATATGCCCACGGTAGGATATACTACTACAAAATGTTATAGCAAGAAAAACATAATATAGCAGGATAACTAAAACGCTTTACCTAAAATATTTTCTACTAATAATGATAATACTTGTATAATTCCATAAAGGAGAAGTATGATAACGTGATTACAGCAGGAATAGATTAATAAAAAAAAGTTACGTTAGTCCTTGATCAACCATGGTAAAAGAAAAGAAGATTAGTCTACTAAAGGAATGGACTTAACTTTTTGGCAGATTCAAGTCCAAGAAGGGAACCAATCTCCAATGTGGGTAATCTCAGAGGGAAATCCTTTTGTAGAAGTTACTCACTTTGGAAAATGGACCTAAGTGGCTTGATCTCAGATATTTGACTTGTTAGAGAGTGGGTTATTGAGAGGGAGAGAAGTGGATAGCCTATTAGTGCATGCTTCTACTCCTATCACACACATTTTTCTTCCTCACTCTCGATTTCCTTGTTTTCCTTATTTTCTTTCTTTTCTGTTATTGTTCCCTTTCCCTCTCTGTTTTCATTGTTCTTTACTATGCACGTCTATGGCCTTTTATACTGCTTGCTGTGACGAGATTTACTATTTTTACCCCTTAACCACTTTTGGCCTGTTGTGGGTGTCCTTCTAGGACTACCCAATGGTCTGCCGGCTGCCCAACCACCACCATTACACTGTGTTGGCCGTGCCATGCCTTATTCCCAGACAAAAGTGGATTTGTTTTTTTTCTTTACTTCCCTTAGCATTCTCATTTGGATAAGGGTTGGGCTTCTTTCTTACCAACCCCAATAGCATGCACCTAGTAATTCCAGCTCATGTTTGCCTCTTTTAGGTGGGATGTTATCTTAGCAAGACATTTCCCCTAAAAGAACTTGAGCAGGAACCCCAAAATAGGCTCCCCCTTCTCCCCACCGCCAGACCACACCCTCTTTTACCTCTGACCTATGGCCCACCTCCCCTGTATTGATTGGGTATAGGTAGGTGATGCCTGAGCCTTATGTGTGTGCTCTACTTCCATATAAGTCCATTGCTTTTCTGGCGTTCATGCGTTTGCCATTGCATACAGGTTTGTCTAACTCTGCTGCACGCTCTGGTGCTTGTTTAACTCTTGTGGCGTGGATGAGTTCTTAGGTCTTCATTCTTTGAATCTTATTCCTTCTTCGGGCTGGACATTGCTTGTGTGTGGGCTTTCTCTTTTTTAATTAGGCCTATGTCTCCTTTCATTCCTTGTCCATGGGCTGGCTAGTGCTCTTACCACGCCATTGCATTGTTCCTGCTATGATATCACTTACCCTTATTTTCCTTATTACTTTTGGGCTTGTGGGCTGAAGTGATTGCCATGCTAGTTTCATATATTATTCATTCTATTAGTTTTTACTGCCTAACATTTCTGTTAGGCCAGTTCATACAACATCTCAGGCTTCTCCGACCCATTTTATTCCTTGGGCATCCTTAGCTCATTTCATTCTTTGGACATCCTTGGCCCATTTCATTCTTTCCTACTTCTTACATTCTCATGGGCTTTTGCTAAATCTTTTGGGCTTCCCTGATCCAATTACCATATCCTTTACCTTTGGGTTTATTGATTTTCGAACTAATCTCATTTACTAATTTCTTTCTTTACGCTCCTCTGGCTTGTTTTTGCTTTCTTTCTATTTCTTACAATTCCCATGGGCTTACTACTTCATCCTTTTGGGCTTCCTTGGCCCGTTTGCTTTCTCTAGGGCCACTTTACTATTTTGTAGGCCTGTGGACCATTATTCTTACCATTCTCTGGCTCAATGGTCTTTACTTTACTGTTTTCTTTCTCCACATTTTTCATATAGTTGGGCTTCTTTTGCCATTGGGCCCTTTTACCAAAAATGGGCATCAACAAAGGGTTACCTCTTTTTCCATATAGTACAAAGCTAAACAGAGCAAGAATGATTCTTTCTTGCTTAAACTGTGGGTTTTCATCCATTTCCTAGGGTTTTCCACATACATCTTGTGTCAACTTTATATTCTTGCTATCACTTTCTTCTTCTCTAGACATTATGATGTCAAAGCTTGCATTTTTGTCACTCATGAGCTTTCTCATCGAGATATACTGTTAGATAACTTATTTACTCTCCCATATAAGCTCAAATCTAACTTGCATGTACACTAGGTGAACAACATAGATAATAACAACTGTATAAAAATAAAAATGTCATATAAATTTAACAAAATAAAATGGTTACACCTACCTACAAAATGAAATCCTACATTTTTTTATTAGATTGTACCTAGGCTATGTGAGTTTTAGTTAGCTCAACCGATAAAGTCTCTGATGGTTAAATAAGAGATTTGAGATTCAATCCCAACTTACAGCAAAAACCGAATGGTGTCTTGGTCTAATAGTAAAAGACTATCATTAGGAGCGAATGCTATAGGTTGAAACTCTCTAAAAAAAAAAAGAAAAAAAAAAAAGATTGTACCTAGGCCAAAGCCATGTAATTTATATTCTTTTTTGGTTATTTCATGTAATTTTTTTTTTCAATTTTTAATGAAGTTCATTTTGAGATTTTCTTAATTTTCCCTTTATAATTAATTGAGTGGAGAAAGGAGAATAAATGTAAATCCCATAAGATAAGGAAATAATATCCATAGTTAAATTAATCTCCACCTTGAAAGTTGAAATTCGTTAGCAAGGGATTTTTTTTCCCCATTAAAAAAGAATGTCGATCCCTTTGGGTCATGTTCTCACAATGTGTGAAAATAAAAGCACTTTAATGTAAATAACAATTTAAAAAAAAAAATACAAATTACCCTAAAAAAAAAAAACTACAAATTAGACCGCATTTTTTTGTAGAGGAAACTATTTAAAAAAAAAAAAAGACTTTCTCAAAGGAAGGGGTATAGGGCTACGATAACTGATTCTTTGACATGAAATTTTCTTTGAAGATATCCAATGAAAGAACAAGCAAGATTTGGATTTAGATTTAGAGCATAGTGTTAGAACATATGTGTTCTTACTTATTTGAACATATGTCACTTATTTATCTAAATTGGCTAATCCTTAGACAAAACGCACTCTAATTGTAATTGGGTAGTTCTAGGTGTTTTTAATTCTTTAAGAAACAAGATTTCAAGATCAAGTGTTGCAGTCATCAAGTCTGTCCAAGAAAAACAAGCTGAAGTGCAAATTCATTAAGTCTCGACACCTTCTCGATAGCTCCTCGACACTTGCTATCTGTCAAGAATTAAAAAGTAAGATTTTCTAATCTGATTTCTTGGGATCCGTAAATATGTTTTTAGGCCTTTCTTTTCTTCTAACCCTAAACATATAAAAGGATTGTTTTAGAAGCCGTCAAAAGATACACAAGTTGCAAAAGCATTGAGCAATCTCTGTTCAAGCAAATTGTGATCAAAGACGAAGTTCTTGACATATTTCATCTTCTCTGAAGAAGTTGCTGTGTATTTACACCAAAGGGTTTTGTGACCAAGCATCTTCCTGATCTTCATCGTGTAAGATGAACTGAAGAACTTTGTAGCCAACCTCTCCTTCTAAGTTGGTGTTTGAAGTCGCGTATTGGGATTCGCGTATTGGTTAGTCACGTACTTGGGAGCCGTGCAATAAAGGTGGGAATTGTCACTACAGATCAAGTCCAATTGGGTATTGGGGTAAGGGTTCAACTGTAGGTTGGTAAGGTACTTGGGATTCCTTTACTTGTAACTGCTTGATTTGATAATAGTGGAGTTTCGGGAGTGGTGACCTGAAAATCACCCGGTGGGGTTTTTGTCGTTAGGGTTTTCCCCATTCGTGAACAAATCACCGTATTATTTATTTTTCGCTGTTTATTTAGTTCATTGGTGATTTGTTTGTGCTTCCACGCGTTTGCATGATAAATTGATTAATTAATAACTTGGCTAATTAATTAATTGGTTTAATCACAAGGGGTCATTCAGTTTGTGGCCTATCAAGTGGTATCAGAGCAGGCACACTTTGATTAGGTTTAATCTTTGCTGTGTTGATCCATTGACCCCTATTGTCATGGCTGTAACTGGCTTAAAGAGATCTTTGTTTTCAAATACATCTTGTTTTTCTAATCACTATTTGTTTAAGTGTCTCAAAAAATACAGGTATAAAATTTATTTGAATTCTTTTATGATGACTATTGGAAAAGATCTCAGTTTGGCTAAGAAGAAACTAGACTGTCTCAGAATGAAGATGTGCAAAGGAGTTCGTCTGAGAAGAGTAAAAGTTAAAGGCTTAGCTCATAAAAGAGAGTTGAGAGAAAGCACCATTCCCACTGATTTGTCATCTAAGCACAAAGTGTGCATCATGATGAAGTCCGCATTTAAAGTGATGGACACATGTTTGTGGTACCTTGACAGTGGATGCTTAAGACACATGACTGGAGACCGATATCTCTTCAAGGCCTTCGAGTCCAAGAAAGGTGTCAATGTCACTTTTGGCGATGGGAGCAAGTCACAGATCAAAGGGAAAGGAATCATCTCTCTACCTGGACTATCGGACATTGCAAACGTTCTGTATGTAGAAGGTCTAAGGGTGAACCTGTTGAGCATAAGTCAAATATGTGATCAAGACTTTATGGTCCTATTTTCAAAGGGAAAGTGTCTTGTCATGGATGAATCTGGAAAGAAGCTTATCAGCGGTGTTCGCACTCTGGACAACTGTTATGAATTGGTTCCTGATGCTGATATTGTATGTAATAGTATTCGTTTGCCTAATCAAGATCTATGGCATCAACGAATGGGACATGCTAGTTATAAGCATCTGTCTATTGTATCTAAGCATGAATCAGTCTTGGGGATATCAAAGCTTAGTAGAATGAGTAATGTGGTATGTGGACCATGTTAGCTTGGAAAACAGACAAAAGCTAAGCATCCAAGTACTCAGACATCAGCTACTTCTAGACCATTGGAGATTTTGCATTTAGATCTTATGGGTCCAACCAAAACCGAGTCTCTTGGTGGTAAGAGATATATCATGGTTGTGGTAGATGACTTCACTAGATACACTTGGGTCATCTTACTATGATCCAAGTCTGATGCTCCTGAGCACATTGAGGCCTTGTGCACGAGACTGCAGAATGAAAAAAACTTAAAGATTGATCGAATTCGAAGTGACCATGGTAAAGAATTCGAGAACTCATACATGGAGTCTTTCTGCATAAGATCGGGTATATCTCAAGAATTCTCTGCTCCTATTACGCCTCAGCAGAATGGTGTGGTAGAAAGAAAGAATAGGGTTATTCAAGAGATGGCAAGAGCCATGTTGTACAACAAAGATGTGGCTAGAAACTTATGGGGAGAAGACGTGAACACTGCATGTCATACGGTTAATAGGGTATATTTCAGACCCGGTACCAAAAAGACTCCTTATGAGTTATGGAAAGGAAGGAAGCCAAATGTGAAGTATTTCAGAATCTTTGGAAGTACTTGTTTCATCCTCAAAGATAGAGAGAATGTAGGAAAGTTTGACTCTCGGAGTGATGAAGGCATATTTCTAGGTTACTCTTCCACTAGTAAGGCTTATTGGATATACAACAAAAGAACTATGAAAGCATTGAGACTGTAAATGTTGTCATTGATGAGTTTTCAGACTTCAGTTCTGAGAAAGGCATTGATGAACTTCCCAAGGAAATTCTTCCCCCTGAGCCTAAGGAAGTTCAAGACATTGTTGATCAAGAACCTGTAGCTCCAAGTACTCCCGGTACTCCCAGTGTTGTGGAAGAATCTGCAGAAATTCCAACTTCACCAGATTCTGAATCTCATCGGGAGAAAGGACCTTTCTCTAGGATTAAATTGAATCATCCTCCAGAAGTTATTGTGGGAAATATGAATGAACTCACATTAAGGAAACGTACAGTTGATAAATGTGTTTGCTAACTTTGTGTCTTATTCTTACTACTTGTCACAGGTTAAACCCAAGAAAGTGGAGGAAGCACTACAAGATGAAAGTTGGGTTGAAACAATGCATGATGAACTGCTCCAGTTTCAGAGGAATGATGTTTGGACTCTTGTACCTAGACCGGAGGGTAAGCACATCATTGGTACAAAGTGGATTTTCCGCAATAAGACCGATGAAGAAGGCAATGTGATTCGCAACAAGGCTCGACTTGTAGCTTAGGGATACTCACAAATGGAAGGAGTAGATTATGATGAAACATTTGCCCTAGTTGCCCGAATGGAGTCAATCAAAATTCTCCTTGCCCTAGCATGTCAGTTGAATTTCAAACTTTATCAGATGGATGTAAAGTCTGCTTTCTTGAATGGGTTACTAAAAGAGGATGTCTATGTGGCTCAACCAAAAGGATTCATTGATCCACACTTTCTAGATCATGTGCTGTACCTCAAGAAGGCACTTTATGGGTTGAAGCAAGCCCCTAGAGCTTGGTATGATAGACTCACACAATATTTGGTGTCACATGGGTTCACAAGAGGAAAAGCTTATCAAACCTTCTTCATCAAAAAGGAAGATGGCGAGTTGATAGTTGCTCAAGTCTATGTTGATGATATCATTTCTGGGTCGACTAAGGATGAACTTGCTCATGGCTTTTCAAAACTCATGCAAGCTGAGTTCGAGATGAGCATGATTGGAGAGCTGATTCACTTCCTAGGATTGCAGATTCGCCAACAAGATTTAGGTATATTCCTTTCTCAATCTAAATATGCTAAGAATCTTGTGAAAAAGTTTGGTTTGGAATCTGCTAGTTCTGTTAGAACCACTATGAGCCCAAATGTTAAACTCACTGTAGACTTGTTAGAAAAGAGTGTTGATCTTTCTCTTTATAGAAGCATGATAGGTAGTCTTCTTTACCTTACTGCTAGTAGACCTGACATTAGTTACAGTGTTGGAGTGTGTGCTAGATATTAGGCTAATCCCAAAGAATCCCACATGACTGCTTTAAAAAGAATTGTAAAGTATGTCAAAACCACTGCTGAGTTCGGTGTATGGTATAGCAAGGACACTAATGGTGTCTTAGCTGGGTACTCTGATGTTGATTGGGCTGGCAATGCTGATGATAGAAAGAGTACTTGGGGGGGTTGTTTTTATGTGGGTAACAATCTTGTCTTTTGGATGAGGAAAAAGCAGAACTCCATCTCTCTATCCACTGCAGAAGCTGAGTACATTGCTACTAGTAGCTGTTGCACCCAACTCCTCTAGATGCAAAAACTCTTTCATGATTATGGTATTTGTCAAGATCATCTCACTATCTACTGTGACAATACGAGTGCCAGCAATATCTCTAAGAATTCGGTTCAACATTCTCGAACCAAACACATAGAGATTCAACATCACTTCATTAGGGAGCTTGTCGAAGATGGTGTTCTCACTCTTGAGTTTATTCACACCGATGATCAGAAGGCTGACTTGTTTACCAAACCTCTTGACAGCAAACGTTTTGAATTTCTTTGTCAAAACATTGGTGTTACCTCTATGGATTGATTTTCCTCTCTCCTCTTTCTTCCTTATGCATCTGCATCTAGTTTTATGCTTATCTTTGTTAACATGTTTTTGTGTGTTTACTTTCAGTTTTGTTTATTTTGTTTTTAAAAATAAAAAAAAATTTTAAAAAATTGAAAAATCAGAAAAATACAAAAACAGTGTATGTTTTGTGTACTTTGGTACTTGTGTACCTTGGATGGCCAATAAAACAGAGTTTTCTAAACTTTGTATCTCTTGTAAATTAGATGAGCATCTCTATGCATAACTAAGCAAGTGAGCTTTGTAGCTCTTGTTTGTGATGAGTAAGATTAAGTTATCTCTTAAAACTTAACACTCATATCACTCTTTTTGACGGGTAGGACTAGAAAATCCTAAGAGAAAGGCATAAATAACCATCTCACCACTGTTACCCGCCAATCATTAATGACATCTGTATGTTTCGGCATAGCAAAAATGTGATGTCAATGACATTTGTGTGCTTCAGCATAGCAAAATTGGAATGTCAAATATCAATGGGTATTTCTTTTCTCTCTTATATAAGCCCATGCATGATATGCTTAAAAAGAAAATACGCAAAGAAAATAAAAAGCAAAAAGATTAAAAATGCTTTAAATATGATTGCAAGCATGTATTCTAGGAGATGTGGGAGTTATAGGATGTACTTCAAAGGTGATAGTCCCCATCAAATAGTTATGATTGTGTGTGATTTAAAATTATTTCTCATATCTCAGATCGTCATAACATGTATACACATATGCAATCTTGCGATATTTTTCACACACAACACGCAATATTCTTTGCTACTTTTGATACATGTATAGGTACAATGTGATTTGGCCATCACTAGGTTTACATGTGCTTTTGTATGCTCACTAAACTGTCTTGATTTGTTTTTGAAAAATAAAATTGGTTAGACTTGTTTAGTGTGTGTGTGTGTGTGTGTGTGTGTGTGTTTTTGAGGATCTATGTGCTTAATTTTTGATTGAGAGATGATTTTGAGAACTTTATATGTTGATTGGATCAAGGGTTGAGGTGTATGTTGGATTGCATTCATGTCTGTGTTTTTCACTTCTCGGGAAACTGCTTTTAACGGCTGGCTTGACACCTCTTCAATACCTGTTATTTGTCGAGCTTCTCAAGCCTTTTCTTATCGCAATCTCAACATCTGTCTTGACACCTGGTGGATCGATCGAGAAAGTTCTTGTCTCCTCGATACCTTGTCGATCGATCGAGCTTCTGTTTTGGGTTTTTGGTGTCTATTCCTCGATACCTTCTCGACACTTGTAGCTGTCGATGTTCATTTTCTCGACACCTACCTCGACACTTGTCTCGACACCTCCTGACACCTCAACTGTCGAGAATTACTAAGGTTCCTATAAAAGGCTCTGTAGTGATTCTGTTCTCATTTCTCTCGATCTTTCTCGATCTGTCCACGGCTGTTCATCTCCCTAACCTCTTTTTCTCACTCAAAATCTTCAACCCACTTGATTTTTGGCCCTTCCTTGCCTCTAATCACTTGGTATGATCTCATTTTCTTTGCTTTTTCATGCATTTCATGTTTTGAAGCTTAGGTTTTGGATTTTTAAAATTTTTTGGGGTTTTTCAAAATTAATGAGTTTTTCTTGAAATTTTGGGTTGGGTTTTCACTTAAATATGTTGAAAATGTCATACATTGCATTTCATGTGCATTAGAGTGATATTTACATGCATTTAGATGTGTGTTCTATGTTTGTGTGCTGGAAGGATTGGATTGGGCTGAGCCCATGATACTTTTTAATTTGCATGTCACATGTTCATGCATTTCCCATGCATACGTACTTATTGTTCAATATATTTGATATATATGAACTGTTTTGGGACTTTTCTGATTGTCTCCTTTTCTATCTCTTTCTCATTTTGTTTACGTTAGTAGTGTCTATGGCATCCAAACGTAAATCCACTCCGACTCGGAACCCTCTGCGTTCTAGAGCTTCTTCATCTTCTGATCTGCTCCTCTAAATCTTCGGTTCCGTGATGGAAATGCCCACAAGGCATTTTCGGAGAACTTTTCTAGACGAGGTATTCATTCGAAACGCCTAGTCATTTTGGCGGACTTCGCTGACACTGACCTTCCCTTTGTCATTCACAGTAAGGGATGGGAGTCACTGTGTGACATCCCGGTCACACGTCCTCTCGTGCTGATTCAAGAGTTTTACTCCAACATGCACGGGATCGATCGTTCAGTACTTCTCTTTCACATTCGTGTTCGAGGTACGCGCTTTGCTGTCACACCGCAGCTAGTTGTTGATGTGCTTTGGGTTCTTAGGATAGATTTTCCTGACTATCCTTCCTGTGAGCGTCTAAAGACTGTGTCCAATGATGAGCTTATTTCTGCTTTTTGTCAGTGCCCAGCTGATTGGGGTGAGCATCAGTACACATCATGTAGACCTTTTGCTAAAGGTCCTAGATTCCTAAACATGGTGATGACTTTTGTACTACATCCACTCTCTCACTACAACTCCATCATAGAGCCTCGTGCTCGATTTTTGTTATCTCTTTTTGAGCATCTTACTATAGATTTTCCTTCTCATTTTATCCTTTCTATCATAGATGTTCATCTAGATTCAGCGTCCCGTGATAAGCTCATCTTTCCTTCCGCTATCACGAGAATCTTACGCCATTTTTCTATCCCTTTTCCTGTGTCCAACCACTTCACACACATCTGTGCCATAGATGCCGCTACCGTAAAATGTAGTGAGGCTCAGTTTAGGTCGAGACAGACGGATTCCACTCCTCCCTTTCGTTCAGCTCCATCCAAATCTGCTCCATCTACATCTGCTCTTTCTTCTTCTACGAGCGATGTGTCACTTGGAGACATCATGGCACAGCTGCAACGCATAGATGCTCGCCTTGATACACTTTCTATGGAGTTGTATCAGGTGAACGTTCGTGTCGGTTGTATTGCACGACGACAGGCGGCCATGGGTGGTTATGCTTCTGAGGCTTCTCCTCCACCACCTCCTCTAGTCGCTTCTGATTCTGATGCTGAGGATGATGATAATGATGGTGATGACGATGATGCTTCTGATGATGATGATGATGGAGATGCTAGCTCTACTGATGAGATTTCTACATGACACTCTACCCTTTATCACTCGTGACGAAAAGGGGGAGTAGTTTTGGGTTATGAGAGTAGTCATCTTAGGGACAGAGTTAGTAAAGAACATTTTTGATAGGGGGAGTGTTGATATTTTGAGGGATGTAGTGAGATTTTGATGTATTTTTTCTTTTCTATTCTTTATAGATACATTGATCTTGTATATGAGGTCTTGTGACTAGTTTTACATACATTGTACTTATTTTCTCTCTATATGTGGATGTATGTTTCTTTCACTTATCTCTTCGTGTGTTGTTTCTTCTCTATCTTTATACACATGTTCATTATACTTGTATGCAATTTATTATTTCTATTTCACACAAGATGCCTTAATGAGTTTTGTTTAAAGTGTTTCAGAAATTCAGGTTGTCAAAGTCTACTTGCCATAAACTCTCTTCTTGCAAAGTTTTTCAAGAGTTTGTGTTAGGATAGATTTTATTGTATTCAACAAGTGAATATGAGTTGAGTGATTTATGATTTCTCTCATATGTTCATTTGTTTGTTGTGGTTTTGTCACAGATTGCCAAAGGGGGAGATTGTTAGGACATATGTGTTCTTACTTATTTGAACATATGTCACTTATTTATGTAAATTGGCCAATCCTTAGACAAAATGCACTCTACTTGTAATTGGGTAGTTCTAGGTGTTTTTAATACTTCAAGAAACAAGGTTTTAAGATCGAGTGTTGAAGTCATCAAGTCTGTCCAAGAAAAACAAGCTGAAGTGCAAATTCATTAAGTCTTGACACCTTCTCGATAGCTCCTCGACACTTGCTATCTGTTGAGAATTAAAAAAGTCAGATTTTCTGATCTGATTTCTTGGGATCCGTGAATATGTTTTTGGGCATTTCTTTTCTTCTAACCCTAAACATATAAAAGTATTGTTTTAAGAGCCGTCAAAAAATACACAAGTTGCAAAAGCATTGAGCAATCTCTGTTCAAGCAAATTGTGATCAAAGACGAAGTTCTTGACCTAGTTCATCTTCTCTGAAGAAGTTGCTGTGTATTTGCACCAAAGGGTTTTGTAACCAAGCATCTTCCTAATCTTCATCGTGTAGGATGAACTGAAGAACTTTGCAGCCAACCTCTCCTTCTAAGTTGGTGTTTGAAGTCGCGTACTGGGATCCGCGCATTGATTAGTCACGTACTTGGGAGCCGTGCATTAAAGGTGGGAACTGTCACTATAGATCAAGTCCAATTGGGTATTGGGGTAAGGGTTCAACTGTAGGTTGGTAAGGTACTTGGGATTCCTTTTCTTGTAACCGCTTGATTTGATAATAGTAGAGTTTCGAGAATGATGACTTGAAAATCACTCGATGGGGCTTTTTCCGTTAGGGTTTTCCTCATTCGTGAACAAATCACTGTGCTATTTATTTCCCGCTGTTTATTTAGTTCATTGGTGATTTGTTTGTGCTTCCACGCGTTTGCATGATAAATTGATTAATTAATAACTTGGCTAATTAATTAATTGGTTTAATCACAAGGGGTCATTCAGTTTGTGGCCTATCACATAGGACCATGAGAGAGAGGATTATAGACACCTAATTTTACCATTGAAATTTTGTTTACCAATCAGTGGTAAAAGATAGTGATTTTAATTATAGAAGGGTAAAAGATTTGTTTGAACCGTCAAATGAGCAAGAACTTTATTCCAAAATGCATATGAGCTTATAACAATCTAAACAACATGTTGAATGCATAAATCGGACTACTGAATTGAAAGACAATGCCAAGTAAAATTGAAATGGTTAAGAGGCGTTCTTTTGAATTAAGATTTTATCCTTGTGATTATGTTAATTAGTTTTGATTGGTTTTTTTTTAAAGAATTAATTTAAATTAATTGGTTCTTACAAAATCATGATTAAAACATCACTGTTTAATTAAATGTGATGAGGATGAATCAAAGAATATCTCCTTGTTAGTGAAATGCAATTCTTAGGACGTGTAGGCTAAGTTTCTAGGATACGGATCGTAGGGAAGGAAGTCAATACTGTACCGGAGGTTATACCGGTTTGGCCAACGATACCATATATTTCAGGTACCCGTCAATACCGGTGTACTATTTCGGGTTTACCACTATTTTATATATTTAATACACACGCACACACACACACACACACAAATCTCTATTTACCATAAAACATTACCTCAAAAATCTTTGTTTACCATAAAACATTACCTCAAAAATCTCTATTTACCATACTAATCAGTTACCAGTTGGTAATTAACATACTAACAAAATTATATATAAAAATAAATAAATAGCAAATATGACTATCTAGCCAACACCAATTTCCCACCCCATTCCCACTTTCACGAGACTGTCTAGCCAACACCAACAAACCACACAGTGCCATTTACTCAAACAACCCATTTATCACATCATCTGAATCACTATTCCACATGAAATATAATTCCAGACGGCAAAAATGAAGAGGGCTCGAGGGATAGAGTGGCCGAGAGATAGAGAAGCCGAGAGAGTGAGTGAGAGACATAGGTAGAGCAACTTGAGACAGAGGCCGAGAGGGTGAGAGAGAGCGTGAGAGAAAGAAAGAAAGAGGGAGAGAGAAAGAAAGAGGGCTGCAGCTGGGTGGGTAGTGTTAGGGTTATAATAGGATTTTAAAATTGCCATCCTACCCTTTAAAAACTGCCAAAATTACCAAAAAAAAAAAAAAAAGCATTTTGTGTTTCGGCTTGGTATCCATTTACTGGCCAAAACAGCCAGATTTTGCCGGTACGGCCGGTATTTTTTCGGGTACGAAACAGGGGGGTGTACTTGTGCCGGTTCATTGGCAGGTACGGTATATACTAGCTGATACGGTATGGTATCACCCTCACTGATTGTAGGCCATGAATTTACAACACCCCTAGAGATAGACCCTACAATCTTGCCTATGAATGCATGACAAGCATACCTCTTGGCTTTAATCATCGAAAATTTGAAATTGTCAAGATGGCAAGGGAGATCAAGTAGGCCTAGGATCAATATAATTTGTTAACTCTGACATATAGCTATAAATGAGCCGAGATTTTTTGAGTAATGAATATTCAAATTCGACTCAACAATAAAATTAAACTGTTCAAACTCTAATCAAGCTTGAACCAAGCCTGCTAACAATCTTCAAGCTCAATAACTTGATTCATTAGTCAAACTCAATGCTCTTAAGTTTGAGATCATAACATAAGTATATTAGCAAGCCCATATTAAGCTTATTACAAAGCCTATCTAGTTTAAACAAGTGGTTACAACTACCAATTAATTAAAAGCTTAATAAGATATGAGTTGATTTGTCAAGCCCATATCAAGTTTATTGCCTAACACATAAACAATCCTAAGATTAGCTTTTTAATTGAGCATTATTGTTCTTGGAAAATTCTTAAGTACTCTCGAAACATGGATAAATGGTGCTCCATTCTCTCACATTCATAATAGGTCATACCATGAATTTAATGAATGGACCCCACTATGAATCTGAGAGGAGGGAACATAATTTTTTGTGCTTCAAGAATACCTAAGTATTACTCATTGTTCATGAGCCTATTCATGAATAATTAATTTGCTTGAGCTCCACTTGTATATTAAACAACCCTAAAACTAAGACTTGAGCTTGACCTATTTTTAATCGAGCCCTATTGTTCATGAGCTTATTCATGAATAGTTAATTTGCTTGAGCTCCACTTGTATATTAAACAACCCTAAAACTATGACTTGAGCTTGACCTATTTATAAAGAAACAAATATAAATGAGCTTTTATCGAGTCAAGCCCAAACATTTTATGAACAATTTGGTTTATCTACAGCCCTACTTTAAGATCTTGACGCATGAGGAAAAAAAAAAAAAAAAAAAAACTCTATAAACTACATTTTTGTAGTGAGAAAAACACGATGTAGGTTGTCATTCATAGGGCTATCCACAAGTTGGTTTGGGTTGGGTTTATGCTTAATTTGGACTTGACCTACTCACATTGGGTGGCAGAAGGAAAGGCCCATCGCCGACCTACACTAACCACGAGTTAAGTTAGCAGTTCCTATTCCGTGGACGATGGTTGAATTCAGTCGAAATCGATGAAAGAATGATAGTGAGGCAAGTATTTAGATTTGGTCAAGATCTAGATGGATTTAAGAGAGAGAGAGAGAGAGAGAGAGAGAGAGAGAGAGGGAGGACGACAATTGAGGGAGAAAAATGGTTTCCAGCGAGCTTTATACTATTAGGCCAGTCAGTTTGGTTTCCATCGAGTTTCAAACCCCAAACGCACCACTCGACCTACTCACATAAGTGCTAGGTCATATGGTTTTGTTAGGTGGCCAATTGGTTTGAACAACCCTAACCATTCGGACATGGGTCGGTCCAGGTTGGGTTTGTGCCCAACCTAGAACTGACTTGATCACTTTGGGTCTTTTATACCTGGACCCGCCGCTAACCCACCAAATGCAGCGGTTCGGGTGGTCGGATGTCACCTGTTTTTGGTTGGGTCTCAGTTAGTGTCAGAATGTGCGAATTGATGCCGGAATTTGCAGAAATCAACCTGATTTTGCCGAAATCTGCTGGTTTTTGTTGGATTTGAACGGATCTCAAGAGATATTTTCGGATCTCAACGAGTTTAGGCCGGATCTTGAAGAGATCTTGGCAAATATCAACGAGATCAGGCTGGATCTCGAAGAGATCAGGCTAGATCTCGACAAGATCTCGCCGGATCTCGACAGATCGGACAAAATCAGATCGGCGAACCACTCTAATCGGCAAAGAACAGCAATTTTCAGTGTATTTTCCAGTTGGGTCGGTTGAAAATCGGTTTTTCATGCTTAAACCCGTCAACCAACCTGCCGGTCTCGGGTTTTGGGGGCGGAGACTCGTCGTCGTCGGCATCGGGTCGGACGGTTCTCGGGCCGGATCGGTTAGGTTGGTCGGGTTGATCGGGTACCAGGTCTAGTTTGACAACCCTAATTAAAAGGTGTTAACTAAAAGAACTCCAAAATCTAAATCCACAAGTGTCTTGACTCTTGAAATTCGCATATCACCTCAAAATTATTTATTTACTTATTTATTATTTATTTGTATTTTTTCCAAGCAAGAATGAAAACTAAGAGGTCACGGATTTCATCAACACAAACTAGGCCTAGGACTGGAGTTGCGTATTTTAAGATCGATGTAGTTCTTTTAAGTACACCAAAAAAAAATCTAAATATGTAACTTTAGAGTAGACACACGTCTTGCTTTCAATAGTTCTATCAACCCTGTCTTCTTGTTACATTCACACCTTATCCACTCACAAAAAATCTAGCGACCTTATCTCTTAAGGTTGCTAGCCAAGTATATGTGCACAAATCTGCAACCTACTATTCTCTCACATTAGAACCAAATTAACATAACCCCTCAAAATGCAGGCATCTTCGTATCTTGCACCACCATTTCCCTTGCCTCCTATCACAACCACCAAATTTTTGGCCTTGCCATGTAGGCCCATGCCAAGACTACAGACTTCTCGATGTACCGCTATCAGAACAACTGGGGACCCTTCAGCAGTTGATTACAGCTCCACAACCTCGTAAGCCTGTCCAACTTTAACTTCCGTATTCAGCTTTGAATGTCTTAATTAAGCAGCTCGTGATCATGAATTAACATTTACTTGTTTTCTGTATAATTCCAAAGTGTTTTTCCAGCTGAGGCTTGTGAGACAGTTGGGGGAGAAGCTTGTGATGCTGAAATATACCCTGAAGTGAAGATCAAACCAGAGGCTGAAAGCAACACAGCCAGGACTTCTTCAGAGGCTGTTGAACGAGAGTATTTTGAGTACAATGAGCCAAAGACGTAAGATCTTAAGAATTTAAGAATTTTAATTTCTAATGACATATTTGAACAAACATGGGTAATTAAAATAGTATCTTATGTTAATGATTGCTCTACAGGGTGTTCCCAGCAGAGGCTTGTGATGATCTTGGAGGAGAGTTTTGTGAACCTGATTATCAAAAAGGAGTTTACTAAAAAAATTCGATTCACAACTACACATAAACAAAGGGAAGTTTGTGATGCGGACATATATGGGTCATCTTCTATTTTCCTTTCTTGGTTTTGTTGTTGATGTTCTTGTTTTGTTTATCTTGTGAATAATTGTAACTTGGCAGCGTATGTAACTATGAATAATGATGCACTCGACTTGGAAGCTAAATATGTAACTTTCTTTCAGCAGAATAATATCATGGATGAGTCAAATGAACATTTTGGTGGGTCAGTGGCAATGGGGAATCTAGTTATAGATTGTTATTATGCATTAAAAAGATTAGCCTATTCCTGCCTATTATGATATACATGAATTTTCAGTTTTAAGTTTTAGATATTAACTGCCATAAAGTTCTGGTCCTGTGATGCAATTTCGCTTGCTTGCGAAGGCACCATACCATAGAAATTAAAGCTTCCTATATCCAGAATTTGATGCAAATTGAAATTTTGAGTGAGTTCTTAAATTTTCTTGATGTTGCGAAAGTCTGAAGAAAGCCCCCATGATACTCTTTTTGATGAATAAAAACTAAACTGTTAGTTTTCGGTAATAAATCTTGAATCCATAAGAGGTTACTTGAATCCATAAGGTGATAAATTGGAATCCACCAAAGAAAGAAATTGATAAAATGTCTATATTTTATTGATAAAAATCTAATTTGCCTTTGGAGGCTACAAAATATATAAATACTGAGAAAGTAAAACCTTAGGATGATTTGCACTAATTACAATATTTGGAGGCAAAATACCGAATTTTACCAAAAATAGTAAAATTGCGTTAAATGCAAAATTATAAACTACTCACCTTAAGGGTTGTTCCAAAACAAGTGGGGGACGTTATTCTGACTTTTGAGTAAAAAGTTATTAAAGAAACAAAAATTACTAAAAATAGCAAAATCACTGTTTTTGGGGGGCTAAACGGAGGAATTTGCTAAAATTAGGGGGTACCTTGTGGCAAAGTGATGACTATTGCTTGGAAGACCATTTCTCTTTAGCTTGCCAAATTTCATGCAATTCTGACTCCATCACCCAAATGATTTCTATCAGTATTTTTTTGCCTTGCACGATTTCAGGCTCAATTGAAAGTCCAAGAAGGCCATGTTGGTTTGTTCTACATCATTTTCATTATCTTACATTGAAAAAACTGTGCAAATTCTAGTCAAAGGAAAGCAAGATCAAAGAAGTAATAACTTGATTCTTACTATTTCTTTCTTAGGGTAACCCAATTCATCTACATAATCAACACGTGATCCATGATTATGACAAAAAAATGGAGTTGAATGTTAGAAAACCCCTGCTTATTAGAAATTTGAAATAGTAAGATTCAAATCATATGCCAGAAGATATGCATACTGCAAAGTTCAATTATTTCCATTAGAATTAGAAGTTACATTGTGACAGAAAAGCTCCAAAAATGACGGTGACATAGTAAAACTCAAACACTTTAGTTCATTCAGAAGAGAGTAATTTAACTGCTATATTTTCATAGACTGAATCTACAAACAATGTTACTGTTCAATGTCTTTGGTTATCCCCTCCGAAATCAGATACTGCAAAGCTATGGAATTCTTGTAGTTGTGATCCTCATTGAGCTGCCACTGCTTGAATTGCTATTGCTTTTCAGAATAAACGATGTTAAGCCACGACCTGGAGCACAACATCCCAATAATAAATCATGTAATTTACAATAAGATTTAACAAACAGCACAAAAGCACACATAATCAGAGAAAAATAAACAATCAGGCAATCAGCGTTCATGACCAAAAATGGTCATGACAAACCAACCTTTAATCGTAAAAATAGTGGGAAGTGGGAACCCCCATAGAAGTTGATAGGCCAAGAATGTATTGACCCCTTATGGTAAATTAACCAATTAATTAGCCAAGTGAATTAATTAAGTCAATTAATATGCAATAAACGTGGTAGCACAAACAAATCACCAAGTAACTAAATGTAGCGGAAAATAAATTTTACACAAGTGATTTGTTTACGAATAGGGAAATCATCTGAGGCAAAACTCCATAGGGTGAATTTAAGGTCACCATTCCAGAGAATCCATTATTATCAAAACAAGTGTTTACAAGTAAAGAAATCCCAGTACCTTATACTAACCTACAGTTGAACCCTTATCCCAATATACAATTGGACTTGTAATGTAGTGACAATCTCTCCTTTCAATGCATAACTCCAAGTATGTGACTAACCAATCGATGCACGGATCCTAGTACGTGACTAACAGACCAACTTCAGAAAGATGTTGGCTGCAAAGATCTTTAGTTCATCCATATGATGAAGATCAAGAAGCTCATTGGTCATAAAACCCTATGGCATACAAACACATCAGCTTCTTCAAGAGAAAGATGAACTAAGTTATATGTCTTCGGTCACAATATGCTTGCATAAAACCTTTGCATCAAGTGAGACGGCCCTTAAAATAATCCTCATATATGTCTAGGGTTGTGAGAAAAGAAAACCTAAACAAATAGCTTGGATATGCGTGAAAAACAGATCTGGAAATCTGAATTTCGTAATTCTCAATAGATAGGGTATCTATCAAGCAGTTGTCTAGCATCAGGCTAAAATTGCCTTTTAAACCTCGATAGATACAATCTGTCGAGCTATCTGTCGAGATTTAAAATACGACACTTCTTCACTTGATTCTTGGACAGATATGCATGGTTTTAATACTTGGACTTGAACTCTTGTTCCTTTAAGTATTAAACATATCCTAGATCTATCAAATTACAAGTAAAATGTGTTTTGTCAAAGGATTAGCCAATTCTAAATGACATATATTCTTAACATGATCCACATATGTCCTAAGAATCTCCCCCTTTGGCAATCCGTAACAAAACCACAACAAACAAATGAAATATGAGAGAAGTCATAAATCACTCAACTTATACTCACTTATTGAATACAATAACATCTACCCAAACACAAACTCTTGAAAAACTTTGCAAGAAGAGAGTTCATGGCAAGGAAGATTTTGACAACCTGTATTTCTGAAACACTTTTGTGGGTGAGAAAGCCCGACGTCACATGATGGGCCTGAGGCCCAGTTCAAATACGACTCACTGTCCGAAGAGGTTAAATGTATCAATGCTCTGCCATCCTGGCGGAAGCACAGCCCGTTGATAAAAAAAAAACTTCGTCCGAAGACAACCCAATATGGCCGAAGAGATCCTACTTGAGGGAGCAGCCCAGAACTTGATCGGGTAGCTGTGCTGAAGGTCTCCCTCCCAGAACGGAACTTCGAGCATGTCTGACTGCGTAGCTATCACAAAATGTCTCGCCAATAAAGCTGTCACCGCCACATTTAATGCACTGCAGCAACTTTCCTGGCCGCATTTATGTGGAGAAGACACCTGAACAGTGCGTCTTCACCCACCACCACTCACTGCAGGTTAAAGCAGACGGCTGATGTGACTAGTACTCAAGTGGGTGTCTGGATGGGGGACAAGTGTGCGGTGAAGATGGGAAAAGGGGGTCTATATAAGGGAAGCAAGTCTCGCAGAGTGGAGAGAGGAAAAAATTGTATTGACTTAGCATTTAAATAAAAAAAAACTCTTCGGACTACAGGGTTTCATCCCGTCAAAGAACTTGACTCAATCTGTCTTTGTTATTAGTTTTTGTTCATCTGGACCGTTGCTAAAATCCACCATTAGCCCAGTTGTTTGGCCCATTCTCTACAAATTTATTGTGGGAAATTTGGAGGGCTCATCATATAAAAGTCTTGGTGCCTGGCCCAACAAATTTTGACCCTACAATTGGCGCCGTCTGTGGGGACAGCTGGAGCAAAGGTGGAAGCAACACCTCAGAAGATGGCCGAACCAAGGCAACGACCAGCTGAATCCAGGTCGTCTAAGAACACCGATCCCTTTCTTCGTCTGGAGCGAAGGCAGAATCGTGAGGAAAGTGTGCACACCGCACGTAACGACTAAAACCAGTCACATGGGGAGAGCCACATGTCTCATGCAGAGAAGAACGAAGGCATGCAAAGAGAAATAGACAGGCTCAAAAGGGAGTTGCGCCATGCAAAGAGGAAGCGTAGCCCCTCGTATTCTGATGAAGATCTTGAAGACGAACGAGATGCTGGCTACAAACAGAAGCATCGGACACCGGTCAACGAATCCTTTACCTATGAAGAACTGCGTCATGATGGGAGTGGCTTTCAGGATCCCTTACTGAGGGGCGCAGGGAACGATGCTATGAGCAAAGCTCTAGATCAGATCTCCCGGTCTCCTTTTACACGAAATATCGAGGGTGCCAGACTTCCCAGACGTTTCCACCAACCCACATTCACCATCTACAATGGCAGAACCGACCCAGTGGAACACGTGAGTCATTTCAACCAGCGAATGGCAGTTCACTCCAGGGACGAAGCCCTGATGTGCAAAGTTTTTCCATCCAGTTTGGGACCAATAGCCATGAGATGGTTCGATAGTCTGAAGGCAAACACTATTAGCTCTTTCCAAGAGCTAACCCAGGCCTTTGGGTCTTGTTTCGTCACTTGCCGAAGGGTGCCCCAGTCCGTGGCCTCGCTGTTGTCTGTCAGCATGAAAGGGAACGAGACACTGAAGTCATATTCAGATAGATTCTGGGAAACATACAATGAGGTAGAGGAAGACTGTGAATCGATGGCTGTTAGCTCTTTTAAACTAGGCCTCCCCACTGAACATCCCTTGAGAACGTCTTTGACGCGCAAGCCTGCCACCAGCATACGCCAGTTGATGGACAGGATTGACAAGTACAAAAGAGTTGAGGAGGATCAGCAGCAGAGTAAGGGAAAGGAGAAGGTTATCCCTCAGGAGGGGAGGGATTTCAGGTCGGACAGGCAGAATCACAATAGGCCGAGGAAGGACTGGGCCGGGCAAAGCACAGCGAACTTTCAGACGGTCAACGCAGTTTTTCGCGAACCAGTGCACTAAGTCCTGGATAAGATAAAAAACGAACCATTCTTCAAAAGGCCGAACAAGATGGTGGGAAACCCTGAAAGGCGCAACCACAATTTTTACTGTCATTATCACCTGGACCACGGCCACACCACTGAGGACTGCAGGAGCTTGTGGGATCATTTGGACCAGCTGGTTGGTGAGGGCAGGTTGAAGCACCTCCTACACCCCTCATATGGTCAAGGAAATCAAACCAGCACGGGGCCCAGAAGGGGTGATTTCGTAAAACCTCCTTTGGGAACGATCAATGTCATTTTTGCCGCACCAGGAAGGACAGGGTCTTGCCCATCCAGGATATTGTCAGTTGCTCGGATACCCTCGAATAAGGTTAACAGAGAGCCGAAGAGGTCTAGGACAGACGTCCCGATCTTGGGTTTTTCGGAGGAAGACAAAATAGGAACTGTACAGCCGCATGATGATGCACTGGTAGTCACCCTGAGAATAGGAGGATACGACGTCAAAAGGGTGATGGTGGATGAGGGCAGCGCTGCAGAAATAATGTATCCAGATCTATATAGGGGGCTGAACTTGTCCCCCGAAGACTTGACTCCATACAGTTCACCTTTAGTCAGTTTCGATGGAAACGTGATCGTGCCGAAGGGGCAGATTAGACTGCCTGTGCAAACTGGTGCTGAGATTGTGGAGGTAGATTTCATAGTGGTGGATGCCTACTCACCCTACACCGCTATTGTAGGCAGACCTTGGCTTCATACCCTTGGGGCTGTGTCTTCCACCCTACACCAGAAGGTTAAGTACCCCTCTGAGGGGGTAGTTGAAGAAATTCGAGGGGATCAGGCTATGTCCAGGCAATGTCTAGTGGCAGCCATCCAGCACGAACGGCATGCCGAGCCCTCAAATGGTGACAAGGAAAGTTTATAGCAATTAAGGTCTTCGGCGACAGAAACCGGAACCTCGGCCGGAGAAGCAGAGTGCGAAAGCTTGACAAGAATAGTTGTTGATAATAATCCAGAGAAGTTCTTTCAGGTCGGATCTATGCTGCCTCCTCAGGAGAAGGGGGAGTTGATAGAGTTCCTCAGGGAAAACATTGATGTATTTGCATGGGATCCTGCGGAGGCCCCGGGGGTAAGCCCAGATTTCATTTGCCACCATCTAAACGTAGATCCCACCATCATCCCCAAGAAACAACCGCTCCGGCGACCATCGAAGGAACACGCAGATGCAGTCAGGGAGGAGGTAACGAAGCTCAAGCAGGCAGGGGCTATTAAGGAAATTTTTTACCCCGAATGGCTGGCCAACACAGTGGTGGTAAAAAAGAAAAGTGGGAAATGGCGGGTGTGCGTGGACTTCACTGATCTCAATAGAGCTTGTCCGAAGGATCCGTTTCCCATGCCGAAGATAGATCAACTAGTTGACGCTACCGTTGGGCACCCTTGGATGAGTTTCTTGGACGCCTTTCAAGGCTATCATCAGATACCACTGGCACTAGCCGACCAGAGCAAAACGGCTTTCGTAACCCCTATAGGAAATTACCACTACAAGGTAATGCCGTTTGGCTTGAAGAATGCTGGAGCTACCTATCAGAGAATGATGACCAGGATGTTTGAACCACAGCTGGGCAAAAGCATGGAGGTTTATATCGACGACATGGTGGTTAAAAGCAAGGTTATCACGGAACATATTGGGGACCTTCGGGACATCTTCGAGATTCTGAGGCGACACAGACTACGCTTGAATGCCTCCAAATGTTCGTTTGGCGTGGGGTCGGGCAAGTTCCTGGGGTATATGGTCACTCATAGGGGAATCGAAGTTAACCCCGACCAGATAAAGGCCATCAACGACTTGCGAGCCCCTCGGAACCCCAAGGAGATCCAGAAGCTGACTGGGATGACCGCTGCCCTTAACAGATTCATTTCCAGATCAGCCGATAGGTGTAGGCCTTTTTTCTCGTTAATCAATAAGTGGAAGGATTTCAAGTGGACGGAGGAATGTGCCGTTGCTTTCCAGCAACTTAAGGACTACTTGGCTAGACCTCCCATCATGTCCAGCCCCGAGCCAGATGAAATCCTGTTCGCCTACATCGCTGTGGCTCCTAGTGCTGTTAGCTTGGTGCTGATCCGAACAGACTGTGGCGTGCAAAAACCCGTCTATTATGTGAGCAAATCGCTGCAGGAAGCTGAGACTCGTTATTTGCCCCTAGAGAAGGCCATTCTGGCTGTTGTGATGGGTACTAAGAAACTGCCCCACTATTTTCAAGCTCATACCGTCATAGTCCTTACCCAGCTCCCACTTAGAACAATACTCCGAAGTGCGGACTACACAGGGAGAATCGCCAAGTGGGGGACGGTGCTGGGGGCTTTTGATATTAAGTACATGCCCCGCACGTCGGTGAAGGGCCAGGTCCTTGCAGACTTGGTCGCGGAATTCACAGAGCCCCCTTTAGACGAAGTAACCCCAACACTGACCCCTGAGAGTAGGACCGTTGGCATGGTCTCCTCACGGAGCCCCTTGCCCTGGGAGGTGTACGTTGATGGCGCATCAAACCAAAGGGGCTCTGGAGTGGGGCTTGTGCTGTTAACCCCAGAAAGAATTACCATCGAAAAAGCTTTAAGACTGAATTTCTCAGCAACGAATAATGAGGCAGAATATGAGGCTCTACTGATGGGGATGAGGATGGTACGAAGGTTAGGGGGAAAGTCGCTTGAAGTACTCTCGGACTCGAGATTAATCGTCGGCCAAGTACAGGGAGAATTTGAGGCGAAGGACGAGAGGATGCAGGGGTACTTGAGCCTAGTTAAGTCCTTGCAATCAGAGTTTGAATATTTTAACCTGCGGCACATTCCCAGAAGTGGCAATACACACGCAGATTCATTGGCCACCCTCGCCACCTCTTCGGCACAGGCATTGCCGAGGGTTATCCTCATTGAGGATGTGCAGGAGCCTACGGAAACAAGAAAAGAGTCACTCCAAGTCCACTGCGTCAGAGCCGACCCGTGCTGGATGGATCCCATCATCAAGTTCTTGAAGGATGATGTGTTGCCCGAAGGAAAAGAGGAAGCGGACAAAATACGAAGAAAGGCCACAAGGTTCTGGCTGTCCGAGGAACGGAAACTTTATAAACGTTCCTATTCGGGTCCGTACTTACTGTGCATGCGCCCTGAAGCGGCAGAGTCACTACTGGAAGAATTGCATGAAGGGATATGCGGAAGCCATACAGGAGGTAGGTCCTTGGCCCACCGGGCCATCACCCAGGGTTATTGGTGGCCGTGTATGCAGAGAGAGGCCCACGAATATGTAAAGAAGTGCGACCAATGCCAACGGTTTGCGCCGAACATACACCAGCCAGGTGGTAACCTCAATCCACTATCCAGCCCGTGGCCTTTTGCTCAATGGGGTCTGGACATCGTAGGCCCGTTCCCTAAGGCAGCGGGAAACAGGAAGTACTTGCTGGTCGGGACGGACTATTTCACCAAGTGGGTAGAAGCCGAACCTCTTGCAAATATCAGGGACGTAGATGTGAAGAAGTTCATTTGGAAAAATATCGTCACCAGATTTGGAGTCCCACATACCCTCATCTCGGACAACGGGCTTCAGTTCGATAGCAAAGCTTTTAGAAGTTATTGCAATGAGTTGGGAATCACAAATAGATACTCCACTCCCGCCTACCCCCAGGGAAATGGGCAAGCCGAAGCTGTCAATAAAGTCATTGTTAACGGGCTAAAAAAGAGGCTGGATGATGCGAAGGGTAGATGGATAGAAGAACTACCCCACGTATTATGGGCATATAGGACTACGCCTCGTAGGTCCACTGGGGAGACCCCCTTTTCGATGACCTATGGAGCTGAAGCTGTTATACCTCTCGAGACCGGGTTCCCTACCTACAGGACTAGCTATTTCAACCAAGCCGACAACGATGGACATCTGGAGAAGAGTCTGGATCTGATTGAGGAACGAAGGGAAAACGCAATGGTCCGATTGGCGCATTACCAGCAGAAACTCAAACAGGGCCATGACGCCAACGTGAGGTTGAGACCCCTTGAGCCTGGTGATCTGGTCCTGAGGAAGGTGGTAGGCAACGCAAAGAATCCAGCATGGGGAAAACTGGGGCCGAACTGGGAAGGTCCATATCGCATCACCTCAAAGGCCGGCATTGGGGCATACTTTCTAGAGGACTTGGACAATAATGTAGTGCCCAGGCCGTGGAATGTAAATAACCTCAAAAGATACTACTATTAAATGAATTCTTCACTCAGCCATGATTGCATTTCTGTCAGGGTAGTTCTCTCTGGTGTTTAAACTTAAATCCAATCATGCCTGTAGTCCTCGGACCAGATGATTTGGGTTAGTTAACACTCCCTTAAGTCTCTCAAGTGTTTAAACTTAAATCCACTCATGCCTGTAGTCCTCGGACCAGATGATTTGGGTTAGTTAACACTCCCTTAAGTCTCTCAAGTGTTTAAACTTAAATCCACTCATGCCTGTAGTCCTCGGACCAGATGATTTGGGTTAGTTAACACTCCCTTACGTTTCTCTCAGGTGTTTAAACTTAAATCCACTCATGCCTGTAGTCCTCGGACCAGATGATTTGGGTTAGTTAACACTCCCTTAAGTCTCTCAAGTGTTTAAACTTAAATCCACTCATGCCTGTAGTCCTCGGACCAGATGATTTGGGTTAGTTAACACTCCCTTACGTTTCTCTCAAGTGTTTAAACTTAAATCCAATCATGCCTGTAGTCCTCGGACCAGATGATTTGGGTTAGTTAACACCTTTACGTTTCTCTCAAGTGTTTAAATTTAAATCCAATCATGCCTGTAGTCCTCGGACCAGATGATTTGGGTTAGTTAACACTCCCTTAAGTCTCTCAAGTGTTTAAACTTAAATCCACTCATGCCTGTAGTCCTCGGACCAGATGATTTGAGTTAGTTAACACTCCCTTACGTTTCTCTCAGGTGTTTAAACTTAAATCCACTCATGCCTGTAGTCCTCGGACTAGATGATTTGGGTTAGTTAACACTCCCTTAAGTCTCTCAAGTGTTTAAACTTAAATCCACTCATGCCTGTAGTCCTCGGACCAGATGATTTGGGTTAGTTAACACTCCCTTACGTTTCTCTCAAGTGTTTAAACTTAAATCCAATCATGCCTGTAGTCCTCGGACCAGATGATTTGGGTTAGTTAACACCTTTACGTTTCTCTCAAGTGTTTAAATTTAAATCCAATCATGCCTGTAGTCCTCGGACCAGATGATTTGGGTTAGTTAACACTCCTTTACGTTTCTCTTAAGTGCTTAAACTTAAATCCAATCATGCCTGTAGTCCTCGGACCAGATGATTTGGGTTAGTTAACACCTTTACGTTTCTCTCAAGTGTTTAAACTTAAATCCAATCATGCCTGTAGTCCTCGGAGCAGATGATTTGGGTTAGTTAACACCTTTACGTTTCTCTCAAGTGTTTAAATTTAAATCCAATCATGCCTGTAGTCCTCGGACCAGATGATTTGGGTTAGTTAACACTCCTTTACGTTTCTCTTAAGTGCTTAAACTTAAATCCAATCATGCCTGTAGTCCTCGGACCAGATGATTTGGGTTAGTTAACACCTTTACGTTTCTCTCAAGTGTTTAAATTTAAATCCAATCATGCCTGTAGTCCTCGGACCAGATGATTTGGGTTAGTTAACACTCCTTTACGTTTCTCTTAAGTGCTTAAACTTAAATCCAATCATGCCTGTAGTCCTCGGACCAGATGATTTGGGTTAGTTAACACCTTTACGTTTCTCTCAAGTGTTTAAATTTAAATCCAATCATGCCTGTAGTCCTCGGACCAGATGATTTGGGTTAGTTAACACTCCTTTACGTTTCTCTTAAGTGCTTAAACTTAAATCCACTCATGCCTGTAGTCCTCGGACCAGATGATTTGGGTTAGATAAACGCCGTTTCTCAAGTGTTTTCAACTTTAGTTCAATCATGCCTGTAATCCTCGGACCAGATGGTTTGGATTCGTTGACATATTTATGTTCCTCTTAAGTGTTTAGACTTTATTTTAATCATGCCTATAGTCCTCGGACCGGATGTTTTGGGTTGATTAATATGTTCTTCGAACAATTCTCACTAGCGTTTAGTTGACAACCGCCCACATAATTAATTGGCTGACGGAGTAGGTAGACTTAGGTAAACGTTACGTCAAACATAATTATCATTGTTAACCATAAAGACAAACATATTCTAAAAAAGAAAAGAAGCAACAAAGAACAAAGGCAAACTATTTCATTGCAAGGGCAGTTTCATTACAAAATAGGCGATACAGGGTCCTAACTATTACACAGCCCTAACATCCTAAGCCTTGTCTTGAGGCATCGGATCCGTTGTTGGTAGACTACCCGCATCTCCAATCTGAAGGGGGGCTGGGTTTGCCTCAGTCTGTACGGAGAGATCCTGCCCGGCCGAGGGAGCTTCCGAGGGATCTGGCAGGTCACTTATATCAGGGTGGAAATAGATGCTCTCGGATTGCCTTAGGGCAGACTCCGCGGGGACTCCAGCCGCATCAAGGCATTTGCCCCATGTAATTGCGCAGTAGTCTCTGCACACTTTGGCTAACTCCTCGGCCAGCCTAGTTTGGGTCTCTTGCACCCCCAGCATGTAGGTAGCCTGTTTCTCGGCCTCAACCGCTTCCTTGGCCAACTGAGCGTCCTCCTTGGCCAACTTAGCAGCATCCCTGGCTTTGGCTAGCTCGGCCCGCAGCTCATTCACCATCACCCTCTCTGTTTCCAGATTGGTCTCGGTGACGTATAGTTTCTGCCGCTGATCCTCGGCCTGCTTCTCGGCATTCTTCAGGCCTGCCTCAGCGCTTCTCCTTGCCTTCACCTCCTCCTTCAGCTCCTCAGAGATGCGGGCGTAGTCGTCCTTCGCCTTGCCCAAGGCCTTCTCCACCTCCTCCCTTGATCGGGCCTCAGCCTGCACTTTAATCTCCTTTTCCTTGTTCCATTCTTCCGCCACAAAGATTTGCTGAGCGATCTGCATGGCAACCAAAGAGTTTTGCGTTAAGTAGCGAAAGCGCATTAAAGGCTACGAAAGAGTCACTTATCTCACCATGCCTAAATCCCTTTTTAGGGACAAGAAAAGCTCCTGTTCGGAGAAGCGCCGATAGGACTCCATGTCCTTCGGAAGAAGGAGAGGCTTCTCCAGCGCATCCGCTATGCGCCCTGCTTTCCCCCCTGCATAGTTTCGCAGGGACGCATCGTGTGGGATGGAGGCGCCATCCAATGTGAGCTTTGGAGACCACGCCCGAGTCCTCCGCCGCACGTCTGCGACCTGGTCCTCTTCTCGGCTCTCCACAGAAGACGCCCGTTTGCCCCTAGTATCATGGGACGTCTTCTGTTGTTTGGGGCCCTTCGGAGGGACCACCTCCCCCTCCTCAACATCAGTTACCTCTGTTACCACCCTTTTCTTCTTCAGATCGGGTAACGCTTTTAGCCCAAGATCCTTTGGGGCTGGAGGAGGGGGTGGTGGTGGAAGGTTGACCTTAGGCTGGGAGGTGCCAACGCCAGTACCTTTGGCCACGTCCTTTGACTTCCGGTTTTTCAACAAGGACGATAGGCTCTGCATGTCTTCGTCAGAATCGTCTGGCAGGGCTAGATTTAAGAGCGGAGCAGCAGAATGCCTATCAAGTGCCTCTCCGGCAGACAAAATTTCGACTTCCCCCGAGTCTTCCTCTTCGAACTTGAACTGGTCGATCTGCTGATCAAGCGAGGGGGTAGAGGAAGCCTTTTCCTCCTCTACTACCGGTTCAAGGGGAACTTGTCGGACGGGCTGGACGAGCAGCGGTATATCTTGCGGATTAGGATGGGGCACGGGGGCAAGGTCGAAGGAGGCTAAAAAGGTCTTTCGTGCCACGTCAATGCGATTTATTCGGCGATCCCCGAATGTTATTGCGTTGCCTCTCGGCTGGATTTCGGTCTTCGGGGTGTAGTTGAGTATGAGGGGAACAAACCTAAGCTCACCGTCTTCACTCACGAAAATCTCTGACCGAAGGAGGTAGTTTAAGGCCGCAGTGTTCGTGAGACTCAGCCGAGGAGCTACGTGCCTTCTATCTGTAAACATAGCAATAGAACTTAGGATTGCAATATGGCAAAAGAAATTCCGAACAGCTAAAAAAAAAATTTTTTGTTCAAACTATTAGAAAAGCTCAAGGGGGAATGTCCCACCTGGCGCTCCTAACTGGGTTGGGCAATGAATCCCATCATGCCAGGCGCCCGAGACGATTAGGTAATCGTCCTTCATCCCTTTGTTGGACTTGGGGAGACCAGAGAGGAGTCTGACGACATCGGATCGGGACTTTAGATAGTATCCCGCCCCTTCTTGTTTATGACATTCGTACATGTGTACCACATCGTGCCAAGTCAGTCCCAAGCCCAACTGGCGGTTTAGCTCATCAACTGCACCTAAAATTCTAAATGTGTTGGGTGCGCACTGGTCAGGACTAAGCCTATGGGCGATAAGGTAATTTCTGGTGATTGGACCCATGGGAATGGTCATCCCTCCCTCCAGGAAGGCGATAATGGGGATTATCACCTCACCCTCCTCGCGGTCCAGTAATAGCCCCTCCGTGGAGCAATACCTCAAACCCACTTCCCGAGGGATGCGATACGTCGCCCTAAATTTCTTTATCTGGGAGGGACTGTTCACTAGGTATTCAAATCTACCCATTGATTAATAAAGTTTAAAGTGAGGGAAACGCGGAACAGCGACTGAAGAGAATCTACCAATGGCCGAAGAGGCAAACTGAGCAGATTTCAGAAAATCTCGAAGAAAGGAACTTACGTCGGTTTGGATCGGAGGTTGTTTTTCCTTGGCCTTGCGGAAAGATCGTAGTGGATTCTGGAAAGAATTGAAGCAGATGATAGGTAGAGCTTTGAGAGTCTGAACGCTTGAGTTCGCTGAAAGTCTGACGCTTGCAAAGTGAGAAGACAGTTCCCTCCAGGACTTTATATAGTGGCAGGAAAAGTAGTGGGACTTATCCCGCCCGAAATTTTGAGGACAATCTCGACCGTTGATTTGAAATGAGCCGCTAGATCTCAGGGACAAGACGCCGCCTGGAGCAATTAATGATGCTTCGGAAACAGCGCGACAGCAGCGGTTATAAAGAAGGCGCCCAAACTCATGCGCACACGTGCAGAATCAAAAATCCAGTGCCTCCATTTGTCAAAAGGTCAAAACCCCACTTTTTCTCTTCGGATGCGAGGTAAAAAGTGAAATTTTGAGGGGCTATTGTGGGTGAGAAAGCCCGACGTCACATGATGGGCCTGAGGCCCAGTTCAAATACGACTCACTGTCCGAAGAGGTTAAATGTATCAATGCTCTGCCATCCTGGCGGAAGCACAGCCCGTTGATAAAAAAAAAACTTCGTCCGAAGACAACCCAATATGGCCGAAGAGATCCTACTTGAGGGAGCAGCCCAGAACTTGATCGGGTAGCTGTGCTGAAGGTCTCCCTCCCAGGACGGAACTTCGAGCATGTCTGACTGCGTAGCTATCACAAAATGTCTCGCCAATAAAGCTGTCACCGCCACATTTAATGCACTGCAGCAACTTTCCTGGCCGCATTTATGTGGAGAAGACACCTGAACAGTGCGTCTTCACCCACCACCACTCACTGCAGGTTAAAGCAGACGGCTGATGTGACTAGTACTCAAGTGGGTGTCTGGATGGGGGACAAGTGTGCGGTGAAGATGGGAAAAGGGGGTCTATATAAGGGAAGCAAGTCTCGCAGAGTGGAGAGAGGAAAAAATTGTATTGACTTAGCATTTAAATAAAAAAAAACTCTTCGGACTACAGGGTTTCATCCCGTCAAAGAACTTGACTCAATCTGTCTTTGTTATTAGTTTTTGTTCATCTGGACCGTTGCTAAAATCCACCATTAGCCCAGTTGTTTGGCCCATTCTCTACAAATTTATTGTGGGAAATTTGGAGGGCTCATCATATAAAAGTCTTGGTGCCTGGCCCAACAAATTTTGACCCTACAACTTTAAACAAAACTCATCAAGACATCTTAGTGTAAAACAGAAATAAAAGATTGCATACAATAAATAAGAAGCATGTGTATAAAGAGAGAAAAGAAACAACACATGGAAAGATAGGTGAAAAATGTAATAACAACCTCATCAAATATATATAGATCAAATGAATATAAGGTTTGCTATCACTAAGTGGTCACAAGACCAATGTACAAAAAAATGTATCTAAAGGAGAAAGAAAAGAAAAGATACATAAAGTTCTCACTGCATCCCTCATAACAAAAACACTCCCCCTAACAAAAATGTCCAATGCTAACTCTCCCCCTAAGTATATGACTACTCTCATACCCAAAACTACTTCCCCTTTTTGTCACGGATGACAAAGGACAAGTCACTCAGAAGCAGACATCTCCTCATCTTCGGAAGAGCTAGCACCATCATCCTCATCAACATCATCATCACTAGAGCCATCATCATTATCCCCATCCTCTAAAGCCTGTGGAGATGGAGGTGGAGACATAGTGTGCCACCCATAATAGCCTGTCGTCATACGATATGACCAACACGGGTATTCACCTGACATAACTCATCACTGAGAGTGTCAAGGCGAGCATACATGCGTTCAAGCTGTGCCATGATGGCCTCGAAAGTCCTACCACCCTCAGAAGAAGAAGGAGCGGAGGTGTATGGAGTGGAAGAGGTTGGAGGAGTCGTCGTTTCAGTTCGTGACTGCTTTGGTTAAAGCTCAGCCTTACTCCGTCTAACGGACGCACTGCTAATGGCATCCATGATGATGAAGTAAGCAGAATCTGGATAGGACACAGAGGCATGACGAATGATCCTTGTGATAGCAGAAGGAAAAATAAGCTGATCACGGGTCACCGTATCTTTATAGACATCTACAAGGAAGAGTATGAAGTGAAAGGGAAATTCAATGGTATGGTCCTCTATGATGGATACCAAAAATCGAGCACGAGGCTCAGTAATAGAATTATAGTGAGATAAGGGATGTAAAACAAATGTCATCACCATATTTGAGAACCTCAGACCTTTTTGCAAAGGCTGAGCAAGGGGTGTTTTGATGATCACCCCAAGATGAAGATGTCTTACAGAAGAGAGACATGAGTTTGTCTTTGGACACAATCCATAGATGAGGATAGCTGGGGTAATCAGGATGCGATACTCTCGAGATGTGTAGCACATCGGAGATATGCTCCGGTGTGACTACAATACGTATACCTCGAACAGAAGTGAGAAAACGAGGTATGGAATAATCAAATCTGTGCATATTGGAGTAAAACTCTTGTATGATCATGGAGGGACAACTGATCAAGATATCACAAAGGGATTCCCAACCCCTACTATTAATGATAGTAGGTAGATCAGTGTCAGAGAAATTTGAAAGGATAACTTAGTGTTCCGAATGAATGCCACGTTTAGAAAAGTTCTCCAAAAAGTCATGATGGGCTTTATCATCACGGAACCTGACATGAAAGGGTGTAGGATCAGAAGACGAAGATACCCTGGAAAGAAGAGGGTTTCGAAACAGAGTGGATTTGTGCTTGGGTGCCATGTGCAGACTATCCGAGAGAGAGAGAGAGAGAGAGAGAGAGAGAAAGAGAGAGACAAGCAGAAAAGTACCAATCAATAATAATCTCAAAAAGAAAGAAAAGAATGGTACGTATACATGAAATGCATGAACATGTGACATGCAACAATAAAAACATCATGGGCTCAACCCAATCCAAACCTACCAGCACACAAGGTTTCAACATAGAAATCACACATCTATAATGCATGAAACATTGTGAAAATGCAAATGTGATGCAATGCATGAGCATATAGGATCATTTAAACATAACCTAACCCAAAAATTTCACAAATAACTCAAAAATTTTGAAAAAACCACCAAAAAATCTAGGTTTAAATGTAGGAAATGCATGATAAAAGAGAGAGAAGAGATCATACTAGAGGAATAAATCAAGATTTGGGCCGAAAAATAAGTGGGGAAGGTGAAGGGGTTGAGTGAAAAGTGTTTTGGAGAGAAATGAGAGAGTTTTGTCGAGAGAGATCAGAGAGAAATGAGAAAAAAAATCACGCTGAAGCAATATATAGAAAGACGCATCTCGATGGATCGAGGAGCTGTCGAGCACTAAATATTGACAAATATATTTGTTGAGGTGTTGTCGAGTATCTATCAACGGCAAAGAAACCTCAATGGATCAAACAGATATTGAGAAGCTACCGAGCAGACAGAAACTTCTCAATGGATCAAGAAGCTGTTGAGACAAATTTCAAAAAGCTTCGATGGATCGAAAATGCGATAAGATCTGTCGAGAAAAAGCAGTCCAAGGTCTCGATAGATAGCTATATGTTAAGATCTGTCGAGAAGCTGTCGAGCTTGAAAAAAACAGTTTTTCTAAGAAGAGAAAAACACAGAAATGAATGCAATCAAGCAAGCTACTCAATCAAAAATCCAAACAACATTTTAAGCTCCCAAAAACATCTCTCAACAAGAAAAAATGTAAAACATTTAGATCTAAAACACACACACACACAACAAGTCTAACCAATTTTAATATTTCAAAAACAAGTCAAGATAGTTTAGTGAGCATACATTAACATTTGTATTTCTTGTGATGGCCAAATCACATTGTACTTGCACATGTTTCAAAAGTAGCAAAGAATTTTGCGTGTTTTGTGTGAAAAACATTGCAAGATTGTATAAGTGTGTACATGTTATGGCGATTTGAGATATGAGAAAATCAATTTAACTCACACACAATCATAACTGCTTGATAGGAACTATTACTTTTGAGGTACATCCTATAAATTCCACATCTCTTAGAAACACGCTTGCAACCATATTTAAAGCACTTTGTTTCTTTTTGCTTTTATTTTTCTTTGCATATTTTTCTTTTGAGTATATCATGCATGTGCATATAAGAAAGAGAAAAGAAAATACCAAATTATGTTAAGTTTTTGACATTGCACTTTCGCTATGCTGAAGCATACAGATGTCATTTCATGGTTGGCAGGTAATAGTAGTGAGATGGTTATTTATGCCTTTCTCTTAGGATTTTCTAGTCCTTCCCATCAAAAATAGTGATACAAGTGTTAAGTATAAGGGATTACTTAATTTTATTCATCACAAGTATGAGCCACAAAGCTCACTTACTTAGTTGTATATAGCGATGCTCATCTAAGTTTAGAAAACTTTGTTTCAATAGCCATCCAAGGTACACAAGTACCAATGTACACAAAACATACACTGTTTTTATATTTTTTTTTTATTTTTTTTTCAATATTTTTATTTTTTATTTTTATGTAAAACAAAATAAAGTGAAACTGAAAACAAATAAACAAAAACATGTTAAACAAAGTATAGCATAAAACTAGATGCAAATGCATGAGGAAGGAGGAGAAGGAGAGGAAATCAATCCATGGAGATAACACCAATATTTTGACGAAGGAATTCAAAACGTTTGCTATCAAGAGGTTTGGTGAATAAATTAGCCTTCTGATCATCAGTGTAAATGAATTGAAGAGTGAGGGTACCATCTTCGACAAGCTCCCGATTGAAGTGGTGTCGAATCTCTATATGTTTTGTTCGAGAATGTTTAATAGGATTTTTAGAGATGTTAATGGCACTTGTATTGTTACAAAAGATGGTAAAATGTTCTTGATGAATACCATAATCAACGAGGAGTTTTTGCATCCACAGAAGTTGGGTGCAGCAGCTACCGGCAGCGATGTATTCAACCTCTGTAGTGGATAATGAGATGAAATTTTGCTTTTTGCTCATCCAGGAGACAAGATTATTACCCACATAAAAAAACCCCCCGAAGTACCCTTTCTATCATCCGCATTCCCAGCCTAGTCTACGTTAGAATACCCAGCTAAGACATCATTGGTGTCCTTGCTATACCACACACCAAAATCGGTAGTGGTTTTGACATACTTTATGATTCTTCTCAAAGAAATCATATGAGACTCTTTGGGATTAGCCCGATATCTAGCACACATTATCACACTGTAACTAATGTTAGGTCTACTACCTATCATGCTTCTATAGAGAGAAGAATCAACACTTTTTCCCAACAAATCAACAGTGAGTTTAACATTTGGGCTCATTGGGGTTCTAACAAAACTAGTAGATTCCAAACCAAATTTTTTCACAAGATTTTTAACATATTTAGATTGAGATAGGAATATACCTGACTCTTGCTGACAGATCTACAACCTAAGGAAGTGATTCAACTCTCCAATCATGCTCATCTTGAACTCAACTTGCATGAGTTTGGAGAAATTATGAGCAATTTCATCATTTGTAGACCTAAAGATGATACCATCAACATAGACTTGAGCAACTATTAACTCGCCATTTTCCCTCTTAATGAAGAGTGTTTGATTAGCCTTTTCTCTTATGAAACCATGTGAGACCAAGCATTGTGTAAGCTGATCATACCAAGCTCTAGGCGCTTGCTTTAACCCATAGAGTGCCATCTTGAGGTACAACACATGATTTAGAAAATGTGGATCAATGAATCCTTTAGGTTGAGCCATATAGACATCTTCTTTAAGGAACCCATTCAAGAACGTAATCTTTACATTCATTTAGTAAAGCTTGAACTTCAAGTGACATGCTAGGGCAAGGAGAATCCTAATGAACTCTATACGAGTTACAGGAGCAAATGTCTCATCATAGTCTACTCCTTTCATTTGAGAGTATCCTTAAGTCACAAGACAAGCCTTGTTACGGATCACATTTCCCTTATCATCAGTCTTATTGTGAAATATCCACTTTGTGCCAATGATGTGCTCACCTTCTAGTCTAGGCACTAGGGTCCAGACATCATTCCTTTGAAACTGAAGCAGTTCATCATACATTGCCTCAACCCAGCTTTCATCCTGGAGAGCTTCCTCAACCTTGGAGGGTTCAACTTGCAACAAATAGCAAGAATAAGACACAAAGTTAGCAACACATTTATCAACTGTATGCTTTCTTAGTGTAAGTTCATTCATATTTCCCACAATAATTTCAAGAGGATGATTCAACTTGATCCTTGAAGAAGGTCCTTTCTTTCCAAGAGATTCAGAATCAAGTGAAGTAGGTATGTCTGCTAAACCTTCTACAACACTTGGAGTACCTAGAGATGCAGGCTCTTGATCAACTATTTCTTGAACACCCCTAGGCTCAGGAGGAAGAATTTCCTTAGGTATCTCCTCGCTAATTTTCTCAGAATCAGAGTCTAAAGCTTCATCAATAACAACATTGATTGTTTCGATCACCCTTTTTGTTCTCTTGTTGAATACTCGATAAGCCTTGCTAGTGGAGTAGTATTCCAAAAATATTCCTTCATTGCTTCGAGAATCAAATTTTCCCACATTCTCTCTATCCTTAAGGATGAAACAAGTACTTCCAAAAATTCTGAAATACTTCACGTTTGTCTTTCTTCCTTTCCACAATTCATAGGGAGTCTTCTTAGTACCGAGTTTGAAATACACCATATTAACCGTATGACAAGCAGTGTTAACGGCTTTTCCCTATAAATTTCTAGCCACATCCTTGTTGTACAACATAGCTTTAACCATCTCTTGAATGACTCGGTTCTTTCTTTCTACTACAGCATTCTGCTGAGGAGTAATAGGAGTAGAGAATTCTTGAGATATACCTGATCTAGTGCAAAAAGATTCCATGTATGAGTTCTCGAATTCTTTACCATGATCACTTCAAATTCGATCAATCTTTAAGCTTTTCTCATTTTGTAGTCTTGTGCACAAGGCTCAATGTGCTTAGGAGCATTTGACTTGGATCTCAAAAGAATGACCTAAGTGTACCTAGTGAAGTCATCTTCCATAACAATGATGTATCTCTTTCCTCCAAGAGACTCGGTTCTAGTTGGACCCATGAGATTCAGATGTAGTAGCTCCAAAGGTCTAGATGTAGCTGATGTCTGAATGCTTGGATGTTTACCTTTTGTCTGTTTCCCAAGTTGACACAGTTTGCACATAACGTTGTTCACTTTACTGAGCTTAGGTATCCCCAAAACTGATTCATGCTTAGATACAATTGAGAGATGTTTGTAACTAGCATGTCCCATCCTTTGGTGCCATAGGTCTTCATTTGGAAAGCAAATGCTATTGCACACAATATCAGCATCAAGTACCAATCTATAGCAGTTAACTAGAGTGCGAACACCACTAATGAGTTTCTTCCCAGACTCATTCAACACAAGGCATTTCCCTTTTGAGAATAGTATCATGAAATCTTGATCGCATATCTGACTAATACTCAACAAGTTCACCCTCAGACCTTCTACATATAGCACATTTACAATGTTTGGCAGTCCAAATAGAGAGATAGTTCCCTTCCCTTTTATCTGTGATTTGCTCCCATCACCAAATGTGACATTTCCACCTTTCTTAGACTTGAAAACCTTAAAGAGAGAGTGATCTCCAGTTATGTGTCGTGAGCATCCACTATTAAGGTACCACAAACATGTATCCATTACCTTGAATGTAGATTTCATCATAAAGGACACCTCATGCTTAGATGAGAATCTGTAGGAATGGTGTTTTCTCTCATCTACCATTTATGAACAAAGCCTTTAACCTGCACTCTTCTCAGATGAATTCCTCTACATATTTTCATTTTAAAACAGTCTAGTTTCTTCTTTGTCACAATAAGATCTTTTTCAATAATCATCATGATAGCTTTCAAATAACTTTTAGATTTGTATTTTCTGAGACACTCAATCAAATAGAGATTAGAAAAACGAGATGTATTTGAAACAAAAGATCTATTTTTGCCGATTGCAGCCATGACAACAAGGGTCAATGGATCACATAGCAAAAATTAACCCTAATCAGAGTGTGCCTGCTCTGATACCATTTAATAGGCCAAGAATGTATTGACCCCTTATGGTAAATTAACCAATTAATTAGTCAAGTGAATTAATTAAGTCAATTAACATGCAATAAGCGTGGTAGCATAAACAAAACATAAAGTAACTAAATGCAACGAAAAATAAATTTCACACAGGTGATTTGTTTACGAATGAGGAAAACCTTCGAGGCAAAACCCCACCAGGTGAATTTAAGGTCACCACTATCGAGAATCCATTATTATCAAAACAAACGGTTATAAGTAAAGAAATCTCAATACCTTATACTAACTTACAGTTGAACCCTTACCCCAATACACAATTGGACTTGTAATGTAGTAACAATCTCTCATTTTAATGCACGGCTCCAAGTACATAACTAACCAATCGATGCATGGATCCCAGTACGTGACTAACACACCAACTTGAGAAAGATGTTGGTTGCAAAGTTCTTCAGTTCATCCACATAATGAAGATCAAGAAGCTCCTTGGTTACAAAACCCTACGGCGTACAAACGCAGCAGCTTTTCAAGAGAAAGATGAACTAGGACATATGTCTCCGGTCACAATATGCTTGCATAAAACCTTTGCATCAAGTAAGACGACCCTTAAAATAATTCTTATAGATGTCTAGGGTTGTGAGAGAAGAAAACCTAAACACATAGCTTGGATATGTGTGAAAAACAGATTTGAAAATCTGAATTTCGTAATTCTCGATAGATAGGGTATCTGTTGAGCAACTTTCGAGCAGAGGGCTAAAATTGCCTTTTTAACCTCGATAGATACAATTTGTCGAGATTTAAAATACAACACTTCTTTACTTGATTCTTGGATAGATTTGCATGGCTTCAATACTTGAACTTGAACTCTTGTTTTTTGAAGCATTAGACACATCCTAGATCTATCCAATTATAAGTAAATTGCATTTTGTCAAAGAATTAGTCAATTCTAAAACACATATGTTCTTAACATGATCCACATATGTCTTAACAGAAGTTAAAGAAACAAATATTTTTAGTACTAGTCCTAAAAAAAAAATTAAGCTAAACACTTGAATGGTAATGTCAACATGCTCACTCACTTAGCATGATTACATAAAGTCCGAACCATTGCCAAGTCTCTTCCACGAGGGTTATTATATTTCTCTTGGCAGCTCCTTTAGAATTTGTTGACAATGTCAGCACATAGGAAGGATAGTAAAAATTAGTATAATTTCTTGGATATATTGTGTATACTTTTTACATGAAAATATGACATTAGAAACAAGATACCTTTCCTCAAAGAAGTCTCCAAAATCATCTACAACAACCGCTGCAGGAAATGTATCATGCAGGTGGAATGCAGCAAAATAGTTCTTAATTCCTTTGTCGTCGTCCACATATCTGTCAGAAAATCAAAATCTATATAAAATTATAAATCAAAATTAACATTCTAATAATATTTTTCACTATAATTTACACTTTTTGAAAAGAGTGACTTACTTCATTTGGATAGACTGAACTGTATCCGAGGATGGATTGATGCCCTGAAGTATCAATAAACGAAAGCGTGCAGAGTCTTGCATTAGAGAGCAGAAGATATGTGTTCTAGTAGAAAGGCTATTGAAATAATGACAAATTTATAATTTTTCTTTTTTGGATTAGTGGTAGTTTCTCATGTTTTCAAAGCAAGTAGTAATGAGTTCAAAATTATAATCCTGTCTAAATTCTCAGTTTGAATTCACATGTAAAGAATAATGTTAGAATAAAAAGGTCCAATAAATGTTAGAATTCACCGGTGCATAAAAGTGATAAAACTCCCATTTTTTTTTTCAGGATTTATTGAGGTGATTGGAAAGTAGCCTTATGCATACCCAGTTGTTATTATTATTATTATTTTGAGTGTTTTTTTTTTTTGGAGATAATATTATTTTGAGAGGTTGATTCTTAAACTCGTACCAGTCAAACAATTAAAAATACCATTCTCCACATTTTGGATAAATGATAGAATTTATATTAGCAGAGAGTACGCAAGTGATCCTAATTCCTAAGTTCAAAATTTCTAAAATTCTTATCTATAATTAAAAATACAACCTCTTGGCTCCACTTATCAAGAGGAGTTGAGTCCTCGTGTAAAAAAGAGTGATACAAAGACAATAAAATGGTTAAATGAATAAAATTAACATTTCTTATGTATTATTTAAGTTTTATGGATCAGTATATTATTAAGGATTCGGTTAATGAATGTCCATAAAATATTTGTTAAGAAACTACTTTAGAAAAATTTTGATACTATTTTCTTAAAAAATATGAAAAATTGTCAAAAAAATCAATTTTTTTTTTCCTATAAATTTTGTTAAAAAATATTTCTTAAACTAATATCTTAGCATCCATTAACATTTTGTAGTTATTAGCATATGAGTTACTGAGCAGTGAGTACCATTTTTTTTTTTTTTTGAGTCTTCGCAAATGCAACCATGGTAAGATCAGCAGTGGTCGTGTACTACCGTGGTTGGGTTGAGTTGGCCCGAAAACCAAGATGCAAGTAGGCAATCGTATACTTGGCCCAAAATATTTAAAGCTCGGGTTTCAACAGACCTCGATGCATCACTCTGTGTGAGCCCACCTTGTCTTGTATGGAGTCTAATAAATAATGAGGCACTGAGCCCACAAAATTCGTAGCCAGTGAAATACGAAGTATAGTGTTGTCTGTTGTCTAAGTATGTGATTAATAAAAAGTGAGATGACAAGTGCTTTGTACTCAATCCGTACTTTTTGTACACAAGGCTAAAATGCATCCTACTAGGATGCAATCTTTCTATCTTAGAGTGTGTTTGTTTCGACTGTAAAAGAAATTGGGAAAACATTTTACACCATGCCTACTATGAGATGGTCAGAAAATTTGGTCAGATAAAAAATTATTTGCTTCAACTATAAAATGGGGATGCTTAAAGTGTGTATTTTATATTTCAGTTTTACCTTCAAATTGATTTTACAGGCCTACTTGAGAGAGAGAGAGAGAGAGAGAGAGAGAGCCAACCTCTTGAACTCGAGCTCAAGTCCATCGTTGTCCTTGGTCGTGCCTAGGGGCAAAACCGAGAGAGGGGGGGGGGGGGGGGGGCGAAAGGGGGCAACTGGCCCCCTGACTCCACCAAAAATTTCACATACATATTTTTCATGCCATAAAAAAACAAAACACTCCACAGTCCACACTTGGAATAATGACAGAAAAAACGAAACACTCAAGACTTGGGAATAGTGAAACTTGGCATAAAAAAGAAGGAAAAAAAAGTTACTGCGTAGTATTTACACTCCAAAGTCTATATCATACCAATTTTGTCCCATGCTTTTTTTGCCTTATCCCAAATTTACTATTATTATCACTCAAAATCTCATTACACTTTTTCTAGCTAATCACTTAACTTTCTTAGTAATCTTCAACCACAAGGCTTAAATTATTTGAATGGACTAAATTAAATGTTTAAAATTTATGAATTTAGATTACTATCTTACATTGATTGTTTTTTTTTTGAGAAAGGATCTTACATTGATTGTTATTAACAATAAATTGATTATTTTTGTTCATTGATGATATGAAATTAAGAAATGATAAATTTCATTGTTATTTATTTTGATTAACAATTATTTGTTTATTTTTTTTAATATTGAGTAATATTTTTAAAGTTAATTTCATCTTACAATCTTGCCTCCCTTGTATTGAAATCCTAACTCCGCCATTGGACTCATGCCTGTCATCACCAATCAAGGTAGACTCCAAAGCCCTTTTCCTCTCTCTTCCTACTTCGTTATCCCTCTTCCTCCTTCTCCATCCTTCATTCTCCTTCTTCCTAACATAATGATCTAACTTCCTCTCTCTACCTTTTTGTCCTCCCTTCCCCTCACCGACTTGCCCCCTTGGCTTTCCTCTTTGGATTTTTTTTTTCTTTTGTTTGATTGTAAATAACATTTGTTCTTGGGTTTTGGAGGATCAGTGGTTGGGGTGATTCGTGGGTTTCAAAGGAGGTGGGTTGGGGGTGAGTTCTAGCATTGATGGTGGCTGATAAGGGGTGGTGAATTGATGGCTGGGGTGGTTTGTGGGTTTCAAAGGTGGTGGGTTGTGGGTTTTGGTATTTGAGTTTTGATTTTGGATTTTGAGATTAATGGGTTTTTATTTTGATTTTTTAAGGTTAATTGTACTTGATGGTATCTGGGTTTATGATGGGGACTTTGGTGGCTGGGCTTATGGAAATTAGTTTTTATATGCAAAACCAAACACAAAAAATAATTTTCTGGTGTATTTTCCACAACACAGATAAACAATTGAAAATATTTTCCTTTACACTGACAATATTTTACACTCGAAAAATATTTTACATAAAGCCAAACACAACCTAAGTTTCACTTCATTCTTCTAACTTCCCTTTAATCAAATTAAGTAGTTTTATTTATTTTTTTATTTTTTTTTGGAGAAGAAATCAAATTAAGTAGTTAATATAATATATAGGAATACAATCTAACCCAAAAAGCTTAAGCCTATGAGTTTGGGCCCAATTATGTTACATTAACCATTCTCTCTTGTTATTCTTATTCAATGTGAGATTTCACTCACATGTATATTACCAACAAAGATATTGATAGAACTATATAATTTTGGTGAAAAATTTTTAGATGAAAAAAAAGACAAAAATCAATTACAAGATTTTTACCAAGATCTTAGAAAAATTTGCAAGCCTTTTTCAAAGACTACAGAGAAATTCTTCTTCCTGGGCAAAAGAACATACTAAAATTATCAAGAAAATTAAGAAACATTAGAAAAGCCTACCCTGTTTAGGATTACCCAATCCAAGCTTACCTAAGATTTTAGAAATCGATGCCTCAGATTTAGGATTTGGAGGTATTTTAAAACAAAAGGTCGAAAACCAAGAGAAATTTTTTAGATTCCATTCTGGCTTATGGAATTAAACTCAAGTAAAATGTTCAACTATCAAAAAATAAATTTTATCAATTGTGTTGTGCATTTTAAAATTTCATGTTGATTTGATCAATCAAGAATTTTTAATCCGAGTTGATTACAAAAGTGCAAAAGATGTTCTACAAAAAGATGTCAAAATTTTAGCTTCAAAACAAATATTTTCGAGCTGGCCAGCTCTTCTATCTACATTTGATTTTCAAATAAAACATCAAAGGTGATTTAAACTCAATGCCAGGTTTTCTTACTCGCGAATTTCTCCTGGGAAAAGATGGCATGTTTTGACTATTTACTCCAAGATTTAAGAATTTTAATTCTAAAATTAGCAAAACTTTATATAATGCACCTTATACATGGTTGGCCTTTTCCTCCACCCAAAATCACAACTTATCGTGGAAATTGTGGATTTGATAAGTATCAGGGCTTAATTGCCCATAAGTTTTCAAACTATAAAGTGTATCATTGCAAAAAGCCAACGTGATCTTTACAAACTTTCAAATGATGATTTTCAGGAAAGAATGTCTAATCAGAAAGAAAACAAACCATTGTCAAGAGATTCCTCCTTCATCTTCAAATCCTAGATCTTCCAATGTATCCTCCTCAAATAGGTTTCAAGCGTTAGGAAATATTTCTAAACCCCAAATTTTGCTCAAGTATCATCCAATGTGTCATCTTCTCAAGTGACTGGGCCTGAGGCCTCCATCTAATGTCTTCTTTTCCACAATAGTAGTCATCCAGGTTTAACCGACCTATTAGATCTCGCTATCAAGTGAAACCTTACAATCAACCCTTTTTTTTTTTTTTTTGTAACCGAGTCACAATTGCCAATTCTTCCCAAGTGATTTTAAAAAGAACCAAAAATTTTATGAATTTATTCTAGTTGATGTAGACTCTGCAATCTTTAATCACAATCTAAAACCAAGTGATCAATCCCAAATATCTCACTCCAAGTGTACCATAAAAATTACCCACTCCATCTCTCTGGGGTGATACCAAAAAAGTGAAAAAATTCTCAAAAACATTTGATCCTCAATATTACAGTTACTGGGATTATGTAGACGCATGGTTCAAAATGTTTTATATTTAAAATCAAGAAATGAGTAATTCTTGGTTCTATTATTTTGAGACAAGAATGCCTAATGTTCCTCTCCCTAATTTGTTCTTGGAATGGTGGACTATTTTTGGACTCATTCAAGAAATTTTACCCCATGATCTTGACGTGGCTTTTCAAAAATGGGCTTTTGGCTCATTTGCCCCCTCATCAGTTGACAAAAATCTGCCCTCTATTTTTAAATTATACCTAAGCTTTACGCTCCCTTGGATTCTCCATTGGGATTATGTGATCATTCCGGATTCCCCTTCAAATTAATGTGATCTCAAGAGAAATTATGGTGAAATGGTGGGATAAATACAAAATTGTTAAAATTGTCAATTCAATACAACAAGATGTATATCCTCCCAAACAAAAGTTAATTTTTAATCGAAAAATCAAAGATCCAATCTAAATTTTACCAAGCATCTTCCAAGAAAGAACTAATGCAAAAGTTAAAAGGATGCTCTCTCACAACTCAGTGGTGAGAATGACAGTGATAGTGGCCAAGGAAGCTCAAGTGCAGCCCCTAGAAATCCAACCAATGGAGCTCCTGGATTCTACTTTCAAGGTTCATAAGATCAAGATGAATTTGATCTGTTCAATTGACTATTGCTGACTAATCATCAGCAATTCAACAAAATGTGGCCCCACCTCCTCTGGAAGAATGTGAAACAATGTGACCAATGTATTTTCATATGATGCTCAGCAAGAATATATGATACCCAGCAATAATGCCCTACCAAATAGCCAGAAAGCATGAGATGTAGCAATAATGTTCTGATATCATGCAGTGTTTTTATAGCATGTAGCAATAATGTTCTGACAATCCCCCAGAAGACAAGCATAGTGATATCATGTGAATCCTTCACTAACGCAAGAAGACAAGCACAATAATAAGCACAATGAATCCTTCAGAGTCTATAAAAGGACTCCTCGTTCAATGTGAAAGACGGTGAAAATAGAGCAGAAAACCAAGAAGAATTTTCTATTTGTAAACTTTTTTAGATCTTTACCTTTTTAGTTTTTCAGTAGTCCAATCTGTAATCATTCTCCAAAAACCAAATAAATTGTAAACTTTTCTGACTAACTGTAATATCCTCCTTATCAATCCAAGTGAATTTTCAATTAGTTCCTACTCTCTTTTGAAAAAATATTGTTAAATTCCTATTTTTATTATTCAAAGTTACTGTTCAATAGTTTGAGAAGAGTGTTGGTAAACCAATTAAGATTAGAAAAGTTCTTATGGACACCAAGAAAAAATTGAAAAGGTACAGTTTGTTTTACACTGTTTTACATGTGTTTTTATAATTTTTTTTTGGAACGGATGTGTTTTTATAATTTGAAAACATGATTTTAAATCAAGTTTTTAGTTATAAATTAAATCATAGTATATATAAAACACACTGTGTAAGACAAGTTTAAAGTTTTAGCCAAATCAAAATACTCAACTTAGAGTAGACACCTAGGAAGTACAGACACAGGTGTGGGTACAAGTATCACATGAGCAATTTCTGAAAAATTATAACATGACACGACGGATACGACACCCCAAATGAAGTGTCCGTGCTTCCTAGGTGGACACGTCTTATTACTTTCAATGGTTATATTCTATGAGCCCAGTCTTTTTGTTACATTCCTTATCACCAAAAATCTAGCGACCTTATCTCTTCAGGTCACTAGCCAACCTAATATAACATTGCAAAAAAAGAACCAACCCAACATAACCCATCAAAATGCAGGCAGTTCTGTATCTTGCATCACCCTTGCCTCCGTAACAACCACCAAATTTGTGGCGCAGGTCGTGAAACCAAGTGTGAAGATTGTGAACCGGTTCCTATTTGGGAGAGGCATGTGGAATCAAGCGTGAAGATTGTGAGCCAAAAAATTCACAAATTTAGTTTTTGCATTCAAAATCTTACTTTCTTTTGTCTATGTTTGTATTGGGAGTCTCAAGTTTCAACTCCAGACTCCCCATTAGCCAAATAGTGAATGAATGAGTTAGAGAAAGAGAGAGAGAGCCGGTTCACAATCTTCACACTTGGTTCCACCACCTATGCTTGCCATGTACATGCAGGTCCATGCCAAGACCACAGAGTCCCTGATGTACCCCAATCAGAACAACTGGGGACCCTTCAGCCATTGATTACTGCTCCATAACTTCGTAAGCCTATCCAACATTACCTTCTGGCTTAAGCTTTGAATATTTTAAGTTGCTTGTAATAATGAATTAACAGCTCCGTTTTACTGGTTTTCTGCATAATTCCCAAGTGTTTTTCCAGCAGAGGCTTTTGAGTTGTGAGACAGTTAGGGGAGAAGCTTGTGATGCTGAAATGTACCCTGAAGTGAAGATCAAACCAGAGGTGAAATACAAAACGGCCAAGACTTCTTCAGAGGCTGTTGAACGAGAGCATTTTGAGTACAATGAGCCAAAGACGTAAGATCTTATGATAAGATGTGCAATTTAAGAATTTTAATTTGCAATAACATATCAGCTAGGTTGCACAGACACACCATTTTTGGCGTCATGTCTATGTCCGACACGTGTCGGACACTGGAACGGGGACGACGTGCCAGATTCCAGTGTCCGGCGGTGTCCTTTTTTTTTTTTTTTTTTTTTCCTCCATTTCTCCAACACAGCGCCGACGCGGCTCCGACGCGTCCGACACGCCAACAGTGAAAAAAAAAAAATCACAGATTTTGACAGGTAGACTTACCAATACCGTTTATTTTGTGATAACCCTAAAAGAATCAAGCAAGTTTAAGAGACTCTAGACTGAAAGTTGAAACACATCTCAAGTTCTTCTCAACCCACCCTCCCTCTGTCATTGCCGTTGTCCCCTGCCCTTTGCCGGAGTTAGATCGGGCCGATCGGCGAGCTCCGACGTCAACGCCGTGCCCTCTGTCCTCTGTCCCTTCCGATCTCTCTCTCTCTCGGCGTGGACAACAGGTCCGGTCTCTTATTCTCTTCTCTCTCTCTTTTTTTTTTTTTTTTTTTTTTTTTTTTTTTTTTTTTTTTTCAAATGCATTTTGTGAATGGATGGGTGTACCATTGCTCCATTGTTTATATAAGTTATAACGCGTTTTGTGTTTTGTATTTTGTGTCTTTTTTTTTCACTGCTGCTGTGGCCCGTGGGTGCCCTCTGTCCATTTTTTTATTTTTATTTTATATTTTATATAAGTTATAACTTATAAGTTATAAATTTGTTTTTGTGTGTCCTAGTTTTATTTATTTATTGAAGTTAAATATTGTAGGTGACTAAAATGAATATTTATGTTTTTAGTTTGATGTTGAACTTGTTATCCTTTTATGGTTTGTACTCTAAACATTTTATGTGTATTATTGTACTACTTTGGGTGTTAGTTTACTTATTTGTAGTTCTTACATAATTTAAATTCTAGACATAAACGTATTTTATGTCTAAAAGTATTAAAAAATATGCCTAAATATAAAATTTAATTAATTATTTAACAGCCGTGTCCCCGCCGTGTCGTGTCCTTATTTTTCAAAAATTGCCGTATTCCCATGTCCGTGTCCGTGTCCGTGCAACATAGGATGTGGATAGATCGATAAGGGTCATCTACTCATCTTCTATTTCCTTTCTTGGTTTTGTTGTTGACGTTTTCTGATGTTTATCTTGTGAATAACTATAACTTGCAGTGTATTAAGTTTTTTGAAATAATGATGATGCACTTGACTTATAAGCTAGTTATGAAACTTTTTTTCAGCAGAATAATAGCATGGATGAGTCAAATAAACATTTTGGTGTGTCAGTAGTAAAGCGATATCTAGTTATAGACTGTCATCATGCATTCAAACGGTAATGGCGACCTGGTCACTCACTTAGCATGATTAACTGCATTATGACATAAAGCTAGAGTCCAAACCATTGCCAAGTCCCTTCCACGAGGATTATTATATTTATCTTGGCAGCTCCTTTAGAACTTGTTGATTGTGTTTGATGATGCCGTGAAATCACTACTAAGCCGCATGATTCTCAAGTGCTCAAAACAATTCCTACGCAACAAAAAGGAGAGAAGACCTAACAGAGAGTACTGATGTGGTGCCGGCCAAGTACCCTTTAAAGGTCAAGTTAGAACTTTTTTACACAACCCTAGAGTGCCAGAGCTGGGGTAAAATTATGCATACCTGTTTTCTGAGGGTCTTTGGGTTTTTATAGTATTGTAGAGTCAAAATTCCTATGCTTGCATAACAAGTATTTTCCTTATAGGGAAAATCTCTATTGTTGTGCGTATACTCTAGAATCCTTCTCGTGTTAGAATTCTATTCATATTGGGACTTTGTGGACTAGGGTTTATCGTGAGACGCAAGTTGTTTCCATTTAGGGTTTCTTGGAGACCACGTAACAACCAGCTAAGTGTCACGTGGCCCTTTGATCCATCCACCCCATGTTCGTTCACATAGGATTCACTCACCATTAGCAAATTTGTCCAGCACCGTCAAGTCCCTCTAAATGGATCTGTCAACTCTATTTTTCACCCTCTTTAGTTGCCCCCTCACCCCATGGGTCCGTGATCTCTTAGTGGAAGGACCCGTGGGGTGACAGTTCAATCCGGCCTCTTAGGGAACACCCCTGACAGGCTTGCCTAAGATTATTAATGATGAAGGACGCGTGGTGTTTACTAAATGGTCGCTCACTTGGATCGAAGCGTCCCTTCGTCTTCCATGTCGTTCCCTCTATATAAACCAGACTCTCTTCCTCTCATTTCTTTACCTTCTACTGAAATCTACAATTAGAGCGCACCCATCATCTTTGTCAAACGATCATACCATCCAACTATTGCATCCATCATCAATGCCTTTTTACCGTTCAATTTCAACCGGGTAAGCATTCCTTTCCTCTACCTGCACTTTTTATTTTCTAGACTTTGTACTACCGTCATCCATTATAGACCCGTTAGAGTCTTAGGATTTATCGTCACATGTAGGTCATGTCTAGCGCATCGAGTAACCAGTTGTTTGTCCGCAACAGGGTGGGGTATGATGGAGTGTACCCGTTAAGTCACAAAGACCCTGACAGTCCAAGTGAAGAAAGGAGTTCGTCAGCCAATTCTCCTTCCTTAAGGGATGAGGGTTTAGAGATGGAAAGGCCAGAGGATGAATATAGTGAAGGCCTGGATGATGCCGAGCCCTCAGTTCAATCCATTGTGGGTCCTGATGGACTTAGGGAGTTCATCATATTACCCATATGGATGATCAATGATTTTAATTCCTCGATCAAAGAACCTCACTTCAAAACACTTAGGGCTAAGTACTAAATTCCTGACAACATACCTATTCGTCTTTCTTACAAGTCGGAGAAATGAGGTTTACGAGCAAATGTTGAAGGCAAGGCTCAGATTCCGCTTAAGTCCACTCCACCGTCAACTCCTCCAACACTTAGGTTTGTCCATCAACCAGATTTCCCTAAACGCCTGGAGGGTCTTCCTTGGCGTGGAGGTTTTGTACGGGGCAATGTCCAAAGATGTCAGGAGGTTGACGGTGCAAGAATTCCTACATTGTTACTGTCCTGATGAGATTGCCAAGTCAAAGGGCATGTATAGCTTTGTACGTATGAGCCCTTTGTTGAGGCTTGTGTGTAAGACCCCCGACTCCAACAGGAATTGGAAGAGTCATTATTTCTTCATGGAAGGTAACGAATGGATGTGTTGTCCTGGTGACACGGAATACATGCCCGTCGACACAACATGAAGCATATTGCCTTCATCTGATATGTATTTGTCTATATTCTGTTCAATTTCTATCTAAAGTGTCACTTTAACCGTCATTTTTTCAGTTTAGGACCGTCTACAACTCTCATTGGAGCAGTGGAGTTTTTTGGAGAGAATTTTTAGCAAGTCTAAGCTAGAAGAGAGGACGTGGTCCAAGCTAGTAACCTTAGATACAATCCATTGGTACTGCGATGGACCAGAGCCAACTCCAGCCGCTCGCCGATACGGCGCTCAAGTGTGAAGACGTAAGTCTGTCCTCTAATAATTAATTTTAACTATTTACTTTTAAATCACGTAGCTAAGTGTATCCGCCTACTTTTGCAGAGATGGATGCTGCTAAGAAAAGGGCCGTCATTAAACAGCAGGCTACCAAGAAGAAAGTGGAGGAAGGTCAACCCTATGGGGGGACGGGTTCATCCAAACCGTCCACAAAAAGAAAACAGCCAGAGAAGCAAGATTGTCTCCCTAAGAAGCCTAAAACCACTTTGGACCCCGTCGTGGGACTAGAAGCTGAGAGTAAGAAGACGGTTACCCTTGCCAAGCATGGTGCGGGGAAGGGTTTTATGAAGGGTCCGTCTACAACCTAAGAGAAGCCACCCATCCTCTTTCGTGAGGATTCTAAATATGCTTTGGAAAGACTGTCTTCCATCATAACGTCTGACGACTATGAGGACCTAGGCAACCATGCTACGAAGCCATGAGGGAGACGGGACTCTTTTTCATTGCTCAAGTAAGCCATGTCCGTCTACTTCTTACCCTTACCGACCACTTACCTCCGTCACTAACCACATTTATTTTCAGGCGATGGTGATGATGAAGGGGCTTATGGGACGGTGCCTGAACCATGAGATGGAGTTAGACCGTGTTAGGGCAAAGGCCAAAGAGACGGAGGACGAATTCAATGTTCTCAGGGCTTGGAAGGTTGGCATGGACAAGAAATTCACTATATCGGAGAAGGCCAAGAAAGAACTTGAGGATCATATGGAGACCATGAAAAAGGTCCTAGAGGATTAAGAGAAAGAGATCAAGGATGCTAAGGACCAACTTCGTCAGGCAAAGGAGGCAACGATCCGTGAATATCGCGACTCCGACGCCCTTTTAGAGGAGCTTGAGACCTCCTACGCAGATGGATTTGATGAAGCTGTCCGTCAGGCAAAGAAAGCTTATCTTGATCTTGACTTTTCTATGCTCAACATTGATGCCCAAGCCCAAGCCACTGCTTAGCCCGTCGCTTCTGAGAGTACGAAGGATATTTTTGCTAATGATGCAGCTCTTGGCGACGGAGAGTCAGCTTCTATTCAAGGCCAAGCTCAGTTTGTCGAGGGTGATGCCCGTCAGCCTAAGAATGTCATTCAAGAGAATGTTGAAAACACCCCTCTTCCTCAATGATTTTTTGTTTTTTGTTTTGGAATTGTAACTATTTGGGGAACGGCTTTTTAACTTATCCGTCATGTATGCAAAACATTTCCCTTTAAGAGCTTTAAGTAATATTTACTTAACTATTGTCTGTTTACTCTTATGACTTTAATCATGTAATTAGTGATTAACAAAAAACCATCTTATAGATGGATCTGTCCTCTGATGAATATGTAGTGTCAATTTTACGTTGAACCTGTCTACTATAATGATCTTATGATTGCTCACTTTAAGGGGGCTCGTTTACTTGTGGACTAGTGAGGAATACTTACCTCTAAGTTGGGTCCATTCTTTAGGATGAGTTCGTCCCCTTAAGGACTAGTAACATTAATCCAACTTTATGTTGAATCCATCCGTAATATGGACTAATTATTATCTTTTTAGGATAAATTCATTCACTTATTTATGGTTTTAAATATTAACTTGTCCTGTTTAAGAACTTCTGAACATTTCATCCTCCTAGGATGAATAGTCCACAAGGACTTCAGTGACTCAATCCGTCATGGATGGATCTGTCCAGTTAATGGACTTGTGAACCCGTCCATTATATGGACCTTATGGTTATCGTCCACTTATGGACTTGTAATAAATGTCTATTAATAATAGACCTTTCCATTTGCTGGACTCGCAAATTTGTCTACTTAACAATAGACCCCGTCCACTTTATGGACTTTGTAATAGTAGTCTACTTAATAATTGACCCCGTCCACTTTATGGACTAATAAAAGCCTATTTAACAATAGACCCCCACCGTCCACCTGGTGAACTCTATAATAAATTAATCTATTTTTAGAATAGATCTGTTCACTTTATTGTGGACTCGTCCACCTGTAGACTTGTAGAACAGATAAATACGATATGAGTCTGAATAATCCTTCTTTTATTATATGTGGTAAATGCATGTAAAAAATTGTCCTTGAAAAATAATAAAGAAACTTTCCCTTGGGCTAAAATAAAAACTAAACTATAAAAATATAGATTGGAAATGAGGAGTGTTATTGTTCGTCTGCTGCAAGTAACCTACTGGTAGTATTTTTTTCAGGTACTCTGCGTTTCATGGGTGATGTAGCCTTTGTCCATCCAGCGTCTCTAGGTGGTAGGTTCCCTTTATAAACCAAGCCGCAATTTTGTATGGGCCTTCCCAGTTATGTCCTAGCTTCCCTTGGGATGCGTCTTTTATGGATCCCATTGCCTTTCTTAGGATGAGATCTCCGACCTGGAAATCCCTCTGTCTGATCTTGGAGTTGTAGTATTTTGTCATAAGATTCTAATATCATGCTAGTCTTTGTTCCGCTGTGGCTCTGACTTCGTCCGCTAGATCAAGCTGCCGGCACATTGCTTCCTCATTTTTGCCTTCGTCATAGTTTCCCACCCAGTAGCTTGTGAGCCCTACTTTTGTTGGGATGACTGCCTCACTTCAGTATGTTAGTCGAAATGGTGTTTCTCCTATAGGTGTCCTCGCTGTGGTTCTGTATGCCTATAAAATGCTTAGTAGTTCATCCGGCCATATGCCTTTTGCCCCCTCGAGTCGAGTCTTGATGATTTTTAGCAAGTATCGGTTTGTAACTTCAACCTGTCCATTGGCCTATGGGTGAGCGGGCGATGAGTAGTGGTTTTTGATCCCTAGCTCCGAGCAGAAATCTCTGAATGCGTCGTTGTCGAACTGCTTTCCATTGTTTGAGACGAGTACTCTGGGTATGCCATACCTGCAAATGATGTTCTTTCATACGAAATTTCTTATATTCTTTTCTGTAATAGTGGCTAAGGCTTCTGCTTCCACCTATTTGATGAAGTAGTCAATGCCAACAATTAGGAACTTTAGCTGCCTAACTGTTGTGGGGAATGGACCCATGATGTCTAACCCCCACTAAGTGAACAGCTACGGGGCCATCATAAGGGTAAGCTCCTCTATTGGTTGCCTGATGAGGCTACCAAATCTCTCTCTGTTGCTCTCGACACAAACCTGTTCAGCGCTGCTATTTTTCCATTGATGCTTTGTACTTCTTTCACATTCCTCGCGGGTGCCATCTCTAATATGGCTTGGATTTTGTCTGGGTTGGCCTCAATACCCCTCTAGGATACCATGAATTCCAGGAACTTTCCCGCTGTAACTTCGAAGGCGCACTTGCCCGGATTAAGCTTCATATTATAGGAGCAAAGGGTGTCGAATGATTCTCTGAGATCTCCCAAGTGGTCTTCCTCCATTCGGCTTTTTACCAGCATGTTGTTGACATAGACTTGGACATTTCTCCCGATTTGCTGTGAGGACATCTTGTTCATGAGTCTCTAGTATGTGGCTTCAGCGTTCTTGAGCCCAAATGGCATTACCTTGTAGCAAAAGGGACCATGGCTAGTAACAAACGAGGTCTTCTCCTGATCAGCTTCTTCCAACTTGATCTGGTTATAGCCCGAAAACGCATCCATGAAGCTTAGGAGTTGGTGTCTCGCGGTTGAGTCTACCAAGATGTCAATTTATGGGAGTGGGTAACTGTCTTTTAGGCAGGCCTTATTAAGGTCCGTGAAATCTACGCATATTCTCCACTTTCCATTGGCCTTTTTGACCATGACCACATTCGCCAACCAATCAGGGTAGTATACTTCTCTTATGAAGTCAGCTTCCAACAACTTTTGAACTTCCTCGGCTATGGCTTTGTCTCACTCCTATGCGAACACTCTCTTTTTTTGTCGGACGGGAGAGAACGTGGGCGACACATTCAACTTATAGACCATTATCGACGAATCAATGCCCAGCAAGTCCTTGTGACTCCTAGCGAACACATCCTAATTTTCCTTTAAGAATGTTGTGAGTTCTTGACATACCGGCCAACTGGCTAAAGTACCTATTCTCATTGTCCGCTTAGGTCTAGAATCATCAAGAGGCACTTCTTCCAATTCTTCCACTGGTTCTGTTGTTTTCCTTTGTTCCTATATACACATGGTTTGTAAATGATATCCATCTCTAGCATGGCGATATAACATTCACGTGCCACCACTTGATCACCCCTAACTTCTCTAACTCCATACTCGGTGGGAAATTTGATCATGAGATGATAGGTTGAGGTCACAACTTTCCATGAATTTAAAGTAAGACGTCCCAATATGGCGTTGTACGCAGATGAGCAATCAACGACTAGGAAGGTAACATCCTTGGTGATCTGCTGAAAATAATCTCCAACTATTACTGGCAGTGTGATTGCTCCCAGTGGGTACACCCTTGTTTCTCCGAATCCTACAAGTGGTGCATTGGTTGAAATCAATTGATCTTTCTCTATTCTCATCTGTTGAAAAGCCGGATAGTATAAGATATCCGCAGAGCTTCTGTTGTCCACTAAAACCCGATGGGTGTTATAGTCTATGACTCGAATGCTAACTACAAGCGCGTCATCATGTGGGTGGTGTAAGCGTCGAGCATCTTCCTCCGTGAACCTAATTACAGGGTTGTCAATCCGTGCAATCTTAGTGACATGCCCTGTTAAACCATCCGCAGATATGTCTTTTGCGCCTTCTTTGAAGAGCTGAAAGGCGCAGTGCCCCCTATAATCATCCCTATATCCCCCAAGGGTGGCTTGGGGCGCTCGTTCTCTCTTTGGGCTAGAGGTTGTTGGGGCTGTTCTATTCCTTCCTTACTGACGAAATTTTGGAGTTTGCCTTGCCGAATAAGAGCTTCTATCTACTGTTTTAAGTCATAGTATTCGGATGTGTTGTGGCCGTGATCGTAGTGGAAGCAGCAGTACTTATCCCTAAGTCTCTTGCTGGGGTCCCCCTTTAACTTTCTGGGGAATGTCAAGGCTCCTTTATCTTTGATCTGCATCAAGACCTGATCAATTGGGGTATTTAGAGGGGTGAAGTTGGTGAACCTTCTTGTAGGGGGTTTAGAGCATCGATCATCCTTTTTATCACTTGTTCTAGCCATATTTCACCCCTCATCCTGCCAGGTTTCCTCTTATCTCTCTCTCTTCTTAGGCTTGTCCTCCCGGGCTAGTAGTGCATCTTCAGCATTCATGTACTTAGTAGCCTTGTAAAGTACATCCGACATGGTCTTAGGGTCATTTTTGTACAAGGAAAATAGAAATTTACACTTCTGTAGCCCATTTGTGAATGCTGCCACGAGTATCTTGCCATTGGCTTCATCGATCGAAAGAGCTTCTTTATTAAAACGGGTGATGTAAGACCACAACGTCTCATCCTCTTGTTGCTTAATGTTCATCAGGCATGTAGTGGACTTCTTATATTTGTGCCCTCTGATGAAGCATGAAGCAAACTGGGCACTTAATTCTTTGAAGGTCCCAATAGAGTTGGGTGTTAGCCTGCTAAATCAGATCCTTGCAGGTCCCTTCAGCGTGGTCGGGAAGGCTCTGCATATGATTTCGTCAGGCACCCCTTGAAGGTGCATCAGTGTCTTGAAAGACTCCAAGTGATCTAGGGGATCCTTGGCTTCGTCATAATTTTCCATTTATGGCATGCAAAACCTTGGTGGGAGAGGGAAGGATGAGATGGATTCAGTGAATGGTGAGCCAGTTCGGTGGACCAGGTTGTCGAGGTCACAAGACACCCGTCCCCTGAGGGCATTCATCATAAGGTCCGTCCGCTCCTTCATCATCTGCATCTCCGTGACTGTGTGCGGGGGAGCCGTCTCTAGGTCGAAATGACGACTGGTATCTTGTCGCTCTTGTCTGCTAGGTGTGTTGTTGCCTTCCGGTCTCTCTTGGTTCCTTCTTTTAGCACTGGTTCCTTCTTGATCTTCCTTTTGGGTATTCAAGGTTGCGTTTTTCTAGCGCAGCTGCTCTTCCAGTCGCGGTTTTGCTTGGTGAGGCGTTTCATGATAGCGGCGAGAGTTTGCACCTGAATCTCGAGGGTAGTCGTAGGTGGTTCATCTCCTTGAACATCATTGGTGGTTGCCATCGAGCGAGTGTGCACTATGCAATTTTTTGTTCGGGAAGCGATAGTATGGCTTAGAAATCGTAATTTCCCATAAACGGCGCCAGCTGATGATGCCGTGAAATCACCAATAAGCCGCACGATTCTCAAGTGCTTGAAACAATTCCTACGCAACAAAAGGAGAGAAGACCTAACAGAGAGCACCGATGTGATGCCGGCCAAGTACCCTTCGAATGTCAAGTTAGAACTTTTTTAAACAATCCTAGAGTGCCAGAGCTAGGGTAAAATTATGTGTACCTATTTTCTAAGGGTCTTTGAGTTTTTATAGTAGTGTAGAACCAAAACTCCTATGCTTGCGTAACAAGTCTTTTCCTTATAGGGAAAATCTTCATTGATGCGAGTATATTCTAGAATCCTTCTCATGTTAGAATTCTATTCATATTGGGACTCTATGAACTAGGGTTTATCGTGAGACGCAAGTCATTTCCATTTAGGGTTTCTTGGAGACCACATAATAACCAACTAAGTGCCATGTGGCCCTTTGATCCTTCCACCCTATGTTCGTTCACATAGGATTCGCTCACCATCAGCAAATTTGTCCAGCATCGTCAAATCCCTCTAAATGGATCCGTCAACTCGATTGTTCACCCTCTTCAGTGTCAGCAAATAAGAAAGATAGGAAAAATTGATATAAATTTCGGACTAAATTGTGTATACAGAAATTAAACAATAAATAAAAATTACAAAGGCAAAAGTTTATGTATGATACTTTTACATGAAAACATGATAGGAGAAACAAGCTACCTTTCCTTAAAAAAGTCTCCAAAATTCAACAACTGCTGCAGGAAATGTATCATGTAGGTGGAATGCAGCAAAATAGTTCTTGATTTCTTCATCATCATCCACATATCTTTCAGAAAATCAAAATCTATAGAAAATTAAAAATCAAAATTAAGATTTTAATAAGATTTATCACTATAATTTACGCTTTCTAAAATAGTTACTTCATTTGTATAGACTGAAAGGTTTCTGAGGATGGATTGATGCCCTGAAGTTTTAATAGAAGAAAGCGTGCAGTTGTTGCATTAGAGACAAGAAGATACCTTCTGGTAGAAAGGCTATTAAAATAAGGGAAATGCTAACGAGTGCCCTTAGGGCATTGATTAATAATTCATTTAAAGAAAGTTTTTATAAAAAATAAAAAAGAAGTAATTAATATTTTGACCACTTTTTTTCATTTTCCATGAAAGTTGTATCAAAACTTTCTTAAAATAGATTATTAATGAGTGCCCTAAGGGCACTCATTAGCATGACCCTTAAAATAATGACAAATTTATCATTTCATTTTTTTTTTTTTTTTTGTGTGGGTATTTTCTCATGTTTTCAAAGCAAATAATCATGAGTTCAAAGTTCTAATCCTATCTAAACTCTCAATCAAAAAAAAAAAAAAAAAATCCACATTTTAGGCCATACTCTTTGAGAGAGAGTTTGAATTCACAAGCAAAGAATAGTGAGTATAAAAAGGCCCTAAAAGAGGGTGATTATTGGGTACTTTAGGAGTATATTTCTCCTTCTCACATAGGGATGGGTCCCACCCACCATGGAGCCCACCCCCTATGTGAGAGGAAGGAAATATACTCTTGGAGTATCTAATAAATTTCTCCTAAAAGACTATACTTAGTGCACAAAACTCTTACATTTGCTTTGTGGGGTCTGGAAAGAGGTGATTGGTAACTAGCGTACCCCAATTATTTTTTGCTTGATTCCTGGACTCAAACTGATTAATAATTAAATGCATCATTTCATTTCCCACATTTTGGATATTTGATAGTTTTGTTTATTAGCTAAGCAAGTGATTCTAATTCCAAAGTTCAAAATTTCTAAATTCATTATCTATAGTGAAAAATGCTATCTCTTGTGCTCTACTTATTAAGAGGAAGTGCGTACTCATTGTAAAAAAGAGTGATACAATCATACAATAATGGTTAAATGAATAAAATTAACTTTTTTTTTTTTTTAATGAGATTGAGAAGACAATAATAATAATAATGTGCAAGTAGTAAGTACCTGAGAGAGAAAAGGAGGGTTGCTTTCTAACTTGCGGCAGTTGCATATGAACACAACATTCCTATTTCCATCTATTGCGGAGTTGAATGCAAATTGGAATAGTAATGAACTCTTTCCACTGCAAAAAATTAAATTTTACCAATTATCAAAGGGTCCGCTTAATGTATGAGAAAATCCGTTTTTGGAAAAATTTTGTCGGGAATTGAAAAAGTTGTCAAAACTAAAAAAGTTTTCAAAACTTTTTCAATTTCCGATAAAACTTTTTCAAAAAATGGTGTACTATTGTAGTAAAATCCTTTATCAAATACAAAATTCAAACACAAAAAATCATAGATAAATAGAGAGCACTTACTTACCAAGAAGGAGGTCCGGAGAGAAGCATAATTGGGTCTGGGTTTGAGTCAGACTTCTTGTGGCTATTGGGCTGCTCCATTTGACTCGCCAAGAAGAATCTCTCTACCATTTTGCAAAGAGTTTAGCTCAAACTCTCACAGCTCTTTTAGGTGCTTGTGTAGATAGTATTGATGATGTCAAGAAATTCACCAGTGAGCCACACGATACTTGTATGCTCGAACGTAGTTCCTGCATAACACAAAAAAGAAAACCTTGCAAAGAGCACCAGTGTGGCGCCGGCCGAATACCCTCCGAAGGTTAAGTCAGAAATATTCTCACCACTCTAGAGTGCTAGAGAGGGGTTAATTATGCGTACCTTTTCCTTGAGGGTCATTGGGTTTTTATAGTAGCGTAAGGCCAGACTCCTTTGCTTGCGGAACAAGTCTTTTCCTTATGGGGAAGATACTCATTAATGCGTGTATATTCTAAAATTCTACTCATGTTGGAACTCTACAAACCAGGGCTAATCGTGTGTCGCAAGTATTTTCCATTTAAGGTTCCTTGGAGACCACATAATAATGGGCTGGATGCTACGTGGCCGTTCGGTTCGTACTTACCACGTCTGTCCATGCCACCTTTGTCCAGATAGCTTTGTCATGCATAATTTTTCCTCTTCAAGTACTAAGTCTTTTTTATTTATTTATTTTATAAGTCTAGGCAAACAGAAGCATAATTGGGTTGGCCCGACAACCTAGATGACAATATAATTGGCCAAATATTTAAAGCTCAGGGTCTCAACAGAGCAACGGAAGGTTAATGGTTAATTTCGCATGAAATACTCGCGGATGACACTTTTATCTTAGTTAGCGAGTTTGGAGGAGCTCCTTCATCTTTGTTGTATCCTGCACTGCTTTGAGGCAATTTTTGTGCTCAAAATTAGCTTGAGTGTGAGTGAGATTGTCCTAGTGGGTACAGTTCATGATGTGAACAACTTAGCTAGGATCATGTTTTAAAAACTAGTACGGTCAAATAACCGTTTTTGGTCCCAGTTCCCAGTTCCCGGTTTTTCCCTTTTTTTTGAAAAATTTTAATTTAGTTTTGACGGGTTTTTAGGAGGTTTGATCAAACTAAATTGCTGTTCGGTTCCCGGTTTCACCGGTTGGACTATTCGGTTTTTAAAACTATGGCTAGGATTTTGAATTGCTGTGTGGGTGCTTTTCTTATAACTTTACTACACATGATTCATATATTTCACCTTGCAGTTTAGGTTCCTATAATATGTTCTTGCGATATGAACGTGGAAACACCTGTTGGCACTAGTACTTTATTTCAGCACAAAGTTTTGGTGGTTCAATACTGTAGGGAGTGGATTTGAGCACTTCTGGTTTTGGATGAGTGGACTCAAACCCAACTAGCCCAATACAATGAATTTGTAAAGAGTGGGCCATAGAACTAGGTTTTAGCGCACAGACAACAGTCAATATAGCGTTCACAGCAACCAAATTGAGATGAGGTGAGATTAAGAGAATTTTGTCCTCGGCACAATTCGAGGAGCTTTACTCTAATAATTACTGAATAAAAGTCGTTCCAAGAATCTCTTTTTTTCGCCCCCTCTTTATGGGGGATTCCTCCTATTATATATTCCTCTTTTATTGATCTCTGTTTTCTACTTGTTGATAGCCTATACCTAAGTGTTTGTCCCATCAGCCGTCTTTCAAAACCTCCTATGAGTTGCAGCAACCAAGTCAGCGCTGTTCATAGGACTATATAATAGGAGGAACCCTCCATAGAGAGGGGGCGAAAAAAAAGAGATTCCTGGAACGACTCTTATTTGGTAATTATTAGAGCAAAACCTCCTCGGATTGTGCCGAGGATAAAATTCTCTTAATCTCACCTCATCTCAGTTTGGTTGTCGTGAACGCCATATTGACTGTTGTCCATGCGCTAAAACCTAGTTCTTTGGCCCACTCTTTACAAATTCATTGTATTGGGCTAGTTAGGTTTGACTCCACTCATCCAAAACCAGAAGTGCTCAAATCCAGTCCCTACAAACATTATTCTCTCATATGCGAAGGTTTATTTTCAAAATAAGATTATGACTAATGAAGGAATTGATTTGGGAGGCATTCTTTGAATATTTGGAATTTAGTCATTCTATGTTTAATGTGGCTACTGAGAAAGGAGCGAAATAATTTGAAGATACAAATAGATTAAAGAATTAGTTGAAATCATTGCTAATTCAAAATCTATTTGATTGGTCTTGTGTGTGGGATCATATATATATATATATATATATATCATGAGAAATCATTACATATTTTAGAAATGTGTGATTTAAAAAATGTATAAGCTAATACCATGTATAATTTGAACATCTTCTAAAAAAATATATAATTTAAACTGTATAATTGTGATTATTTTTAATTATATCATGCATCTACACGGGATTACACATTAGTAAAAATAACGACACTCTTCTAAATTTCACAAAATTACTTAAATTTTTTGCATAATTCTTTTAGATTACGGAGTGCTCATCATCATGAAGTAACCTATTTTATTAATAAAATTTTATTATTTATCAAAAAAAGAAAAACAAATTTTAACTTAGGAAATTAATAAAATAACCTATTTTAACTTGATTGAGCACCTCCGTTCCTTTTGTGAACAGACATGAAGCTTTTAGTTGTACGTTATATTTTGGTGGCGTGGATTGTTACTGTGCACCACGTCAATCACCCATTGAGAGTACCTAACCGGTTTTGTATTTCCTTGGAGTGGAATGGTGTACATGCTGGGCAGTAGTATAATCCTAGTCCATGAAGGACTTGCTCGCCGACTTAGACTCCCATAAAAGTCTAAGTGCTGCTACGGCAAATTTAGTTTTGTGCTCAATTTTTTTTTTTGAGAGAGAGAGAGAGAGAGAGAGAGCTATTTGGATGTATTTAGGATCTGGGTTTGTGAGAGTGCCTCTGCACCAATTTGTATTAGGATGATTCATCATCGTCACAGGTTATTGCCGAACCACTCGAGCTTCCGCTATTTTTACAACATATATAACTAACTAACTAACTAACAATCATCTTATTGTTCTTGTTCACTTTTTGTTTGTTGCAGAGTAATTGGTCCTGAGACTCCATCAGCTGCTGAGTTAGTTGCAGCTGCAGCCAAACCAACACAAGTGCAGGCCGAGCTCAGGTAATTTTTTGAAGTTGTAATTTGGGATTGAAAAATGTATTGTGATTAAGATGACTTGTAATAATATTTTATCTAAATGCTTCCAGAGAAGCAGAGTTGGAGGAGATTTTTATAGGACCTCCACCACCTGCTGTGGTTGCTGAGGCTGAATCTGCAAATGAGGTGGAGCAATTTGAAGAGGTATTCTTATCCTATTCCTTATGTATATTGATCGAGTTATAATTTTACTTTTTTTTTTTCATTAAATTTTTCCCTCCCTTTTTATTCATGTTTTGTAGTTAAAGTGATAGAGCTTTGGTAGTTAATATTCACTTTTTTAAAGTGTTGGAAGTATTGCAGTTGTATCAAGGTAGTTGAGTTAATAATTAACAATCAAATTTTCTCTTAGCTCTTAAATTATAAAATCCTATTACATAACCCAAAACACCAAATGAAAATATAGAATATTAGAAAATAGTATTACAAATTAAGGGTCCGTGTCATTGAAAAGAAGAGTGTCATTGAAAAGAAGAGAAAAGATAAGAAAGAAAGAGAAGGTGAAAAAAACAGAATTCGTGGATGAACTTGTACCAGTTGGAATTTAAATATCAACTGAAACAGATTGTAATTTGATTGAGATGGAACAGGGGTTAAATGTACTAATTTACTGATTGAAATGAAAAATTTTTGACCATTCCGGCTAGAATGGAAAGGAATTCTCAACATTATTGTATGGTGCTTGAAGATGAGGCCTTGAGGTACATTTTTGTCAATCATTAAAAACCTTTCTTTTTTTTTTTAATGGATGTGACCATCGCAGAATATTCTACATATATCACGGTCTCTTCAAAAAGCACCCTTGACTTGAGAATCTAGAATATTGATGTATATGGAGATTCTTTTAGCAGGTTCAACTGATTCCAGCATGCTATATATGTATATGTAGATATCTACACATTATATCTATGTGTGTGTGTGTGTGTGTGACTTAAGTATTCTATTGCCATATTTGTTTTGTGAGTGATATTGTTGCCCACTCTACTAATTTATAACCAAAAGTTTAATACGGTAGTGCTTGCTGTAAATATAATGTATCGAATATGAAGGATATAGTGAAGGCTAAGGACACGGGTTTAATGATGCCAGCCATATTGACCATAACGGATCTCAGCTCAATCCAAAGGATCATCTACCTTTATAAAAATTGCCTATTTTTTCTTCTCAAGAAATAGAGGCATAAATGTTAAGCATTAAAAAAAAAAAAAACAAGATTTCATTTCCTTTTCCATCACAAATTGATGTTTGGATGTCACCCTGTGTTTGCTGTAAAGTTGGATGCCCGAGGTAATGGTTTAACCATATAAACTTAGTCCAAAGAACAAAGAGATGCATTGTGTTTATGGGCAAACCCAAGGGAGTAAAATGTAATTTTTGTTTTGATAAGTAATAAAATATATTAAAATAGTCGGTTAGAGCTCATGATGATGGGCACTCCATAATCTAAAAGTATCATGCACAAAAAAGAATTGATTATGTGAAATAGAAGCGATTATGTGAAGTCTATTAGTATTACTATCTGTAAGACCCCACACACGGGACCAATAAAAGGTGTATGAATTAGCAAGTCTTCTGAATCTTTAACCTGTTTGTATCCTCGAAAGTACGATTATTACGCTTCCCCACAGTAGCCACATCAAGCATAACAGTCCAAAGTTCCAAATATCAGAACTTTGGAACTAGAGGTGTCCGACAAATCATGGGCAGTGATAGAGTTACTAGTACTGGCATTGAGGAAAGTGTTATGAGAATTATGCTAGCCATGTAAGGATAATTTTGGAGCTTTTGTGTATGTTATGTTATGTAATGGTGAAGATGCTGCTCAATCATCACAAAATCCTTTTTTGTTTTTTCTCTCATTTCTTCTTCTATTTTTACTTCTTTTGCCATCAAACTAGATGACAACTTGAGGACTTATTGTTAATAAAATCTCTCTACTTATTGAAAAAAAAGTTGCATTATGTAATATCTTCTCTTTTGAGAGTATATATGCTTATTTATTTATTATGAAATGTTGGTGATGTGAGGCTAAGATATATCTTGCTTGTTGATCATACATAATTGCATCTTGGATGCCTTGCTAGTAATTTCATGAGTACAATAACTCATAAACTAATTACGTTTATCTGATCAGGTCACCAGAATCATGGAGGTCGAGGCTGATTTTCTGTATGGTGTTCTAGGAGTGAACCATACTATGTCTGCTGATAACATTAAAAAAAAGGTAAGTTTTATTTTTATCTCCTAAAAAATGGAACCTATCTTGTTCCATGAATTTTTTATTATACTTACTGGTTGATTATGTTTATGAGTTGCAAATTTAGAAGTTAGATCTGAATTTTTTATTTTTTATTTTCTAATTTTATGGTTTGGTGAGTAATGTTTTCTTCCATCATGAAGTAATTCTTCCTACGCCAGAATACCCCTAAGCTGCCTACTTTACAGTAGTATGCATCTTTTGATGCTTGGCTTAACTACACTGTAGGAGGAAGAGTTGAAACTTGAAAGGTTTCTGATACAGATTTGTTCTGGATCAATGATAGATAATAGTCAGCCAGTCTGGAGTAATATAGGACTGAAGCATGCCAAAACTCTGAAAGCTGAGATCCAGAATGGAATTCTCACAAAAAGTTAATTTTATATAGGTTTGAAAGGCTTGAAGCTGTTTCTTAACTTGTGAACAAGATGCTTTCTACCATATATCCTCGCACCTAAGAGCTAGAAAGTTAAGTCTCTTTGAATAGGAGATGTCTTGGGGGGTAAGAGCAAGTATTTATTACTATTAGGATAAAGTAGTAAGACTAAGACCTGAAAGTGTAGGTCCTATAGTGAAGAAGAAATTTATTTATAGTCTCTCTTGCGATCTACTTATTTCGGGAAGTTGGTAAATAAGTTTGTGCCTATTTCCGTGGTCTAATTTGATTAAAACTTTAGTTTTGGCTGAACACCACCACCATCATAGTGGTCTAATTAAACCTTTATTTTTGGTCGAACAACATCTCCTTCATAGTGTGAATGATGTTTTCTTTTTGGAATCAGGCTTATTTACTTTAAAAGTTAAAATCTGAAATTAAGGCAGAAGATTTACACATCGTCACGCTCTAAAATGAGATAGTACCAGTCAAAAAGTAATTTAGTTCACTATTTGGCTGATGAAAATTAAGATATGGACACATTTATCCGCAAGCTGCAATTATTATCTTCATTGATGGATTCTAGATTGTTTGATAGAATTTGCATTGATCTTATACGGTTGTGAACTGGTGATCTTGTGCATTATGTAATTGTTTCTCTTTATCTAATGACTGCCATGGTCATGAATTAGGTACTGGAAGTTGTCTATTTTAGTGCACCCAGATAAGTGCCCTCATCCTCTGGCCCATCAAACATTTATCAAATTGAACAAATCTCTTAAAGAATTGCAAGATCCAGATAAGGTGAGTTTCTTATGCATACATGGTTAATATGTGAATCTATAAAATGCTTCTATTTGTGCAGTCACATTCTATGATACTTCTTTTCATTCATCGAAATTGAGATCTCATACAGTTGATTTGGTCATGATGTGTATATTTGAATTTCAGTTGTCCTGTTGTATGTGATTTGTGGTTAGAAGTATTTTTAATCATTTGGTCTCAAAAGGGTTATGCCAATGGGGGTGTTTGATTTGTTTCTTTCTTTGAAATGGGTGTTTGGGCGATAGAATAGAAGGGTCTGGAATGTAGCGCTGTTTTGCCTCGTGTAAATGATTTGATGTGAAAGGACATTTTATGGGATTGAACTTCCCCTTGATAGACAGAAATACCTATTTTTTTAGTTCTTTGGTTCTGTAAGCATTTGCAGATGACAGCATAACTTCTTCCCCTGTGAAATTTTTTGAGCTTTTTGTCTTTTAATGTCACTTTTGGGGGGGGTCAACAGTACTCTTCCTGTGTACTTCAGTTGTTCCTTCTACTTTAAAAAATTCTTACAAGTTGTAAAGCAAAATTGATAAATGTCTGTATCCTAGGCAGTTGTTATGTATGAACTGTTGTTTGGTAGTGGGATATTGGAACATGTGGGCACAGGGGTCTGGTAGTTTGGTGCATAAAATTTTCTTTTACATATCTTTGATGGTCATAATGAGATTTCTTGAGACATTTTGGTGGTTAAAATGAACTTGCATAATTTCATTAAGGAGACAAAATGTTACCTTTAAAAGCATATCATGCGGTGATCATATGGTGATTATAGTTGTATTTTGGCATCTTCATAACAGAGATTTACAGTTTTGACATTGATTTTTTTTTTTTTTTTTTTTTTTTTTTTTTTTTTTTTTTCTAACCTTATTTGCTTGTTTAGCGGAAAGCAATGGATGAGAAAATTAAACTCAAGGAAGAACAGGAGGATTTAAGGTACATACAATATTAATTCTTTTTATGGAATTTGTTGTAGTAGTGGTCTGGCTATATCTTTAGAAGTTATATCTGAAATAGTCTTTGGTGTGTATGTCTATATCAAATTATTAATTCTTTTTTCTCTTATAGGCTGAGTTGAAATTGATGTGAGGCTGCACAATGGAGAAGATTGCAAGGTTAGCCATTTTCTGCAGATACTAAGGGTTACTCTTGGTTTTCTACATTCAATCTATGTGTGCACATGTGTTTCTGTGTTTAAGAATGTGTAGAGGGTCATAGTGGTGGGTACAAATCTCATTGGGTATGTCTATAACTTACTAATAAAGAAAACAGGGAATAGGGTAAAGTTGTGGATTCAAGTTTTACCTTCTAGCCAAGATTGCAATTCTCGCCTCATAAGATTAAGTTGGATGGTACCAGGAGCCTTGTAACTTAACTAGTTGACATCTCTTTGTGTTTCTAATGGAGATATCTAAGGTTCAAATCTCCTCTCCCTCAACTATTGAATTATCAAAAAAAGATTATTCTGGATGGTAGAGTTCAGGATCAATTGTGTATAACTTAATTATAATTTTTTTTTTTTTTTTAAATAGAATGATTTTTCTATAAGTCAAAATAATTTTATTAAAAAACAAACTAAATTATATAACATTATTTATATAAAAAAAAAAAAAGTATATAATATTAATATATCTTGAGATATACATTTTCAAGCTTAAGCTATTTGAGAATTCTAACAAAGAACTTTCAGAAAGAAACAAACATCATAGCATTGATTGTTTGATCATGCGGATTAGACATTCAATTTCATTAATTGTTCTATTTTTTTTGCTCATGCTAAGTTGTCCATGGGAAAAAGTGTAAATGCATTCCAAGCTTTGAAGGTTCTTTGACGGTGAAAGCTCCATTTCCAACAAGCATTTGAACCAATATTTTCAACATAACCCATGATGCTCCATATACAGCAAACACAAATGACCAAATATCTCTAGACACTGTACGATGAAGTAAAAGGTGCTCAACTAATTCCGTGCTCCTCTTGCACATACAACACCAATCAATGATCATTATATTATGCTTTCGAAGAATATCTATTGTTAATATTATATCCAATGCTGCCATCCATGCAAAGAAGGCAACATTTCTAGGATCACCCCAAATACTTCTACGTGGGATTTAACCCCTATAGCCCCTCAAAACTTCATAGTGAGAGTGACTCAAGGGCTTGTAGATTGCTGAGTCATCACGGCAGACTCCAATTCCCAATTCTGAAGTGAACGGTTAAAATGAAGATTCCAACTATGTTCACCACTCAAATGAGAAGCAACAAAATTGTTTTTATTGATCATCATTCAACAAAAGTCCCCACACTTTGACACTACCCCTTGATGTAACGAGCATAACCACAGTTATTTCAGAATTTAATAGTTCAGATTGTTACTTATTTGGGATACCTGATCTCATTTTTGAAATTTGAATTCAGGCGTTATTGTTGTCGAGGATTTTATTGGTGTACTTGTGGTTTAGTTAGGACTCTCCTTGTTGATGTAATCATCAAAGCCTATTAAAAAGAGGCTGTAGCCTCGCACGAATTAAATAGAGATTCTTGCAATGGTTTGAGCAGTATATTTTGAATAAGATATTTCTAGCAAGAGATTTCTCTACAGCTTGGTGGTGATTCTAAGCACCCTAACACTATGATTAGGAGTTTCAAAAGAATGAAATGGATAATTCATGAAAGAATGGACTCAAAAATGGTGTATTTTTTATAGTGTGTTTGGGAGTTTATAAAAAGAGGAATGGAAAGGAAAGAAATATATAGTTTTACTATTATACCATTCACCTTTTATTGTTTATATAAATATAATTGGGATAAAATTGGCATTTCACTTCTATTTCAATACAGGAATGATTGTTCCTCCCACTTTTGGTAGGAGTACTTAGGAGGAAATTTTGAATGGCATGAGCGTTCGCTTATAGTTGGTCCTTCATTCCTATTAAATTTCCAATATGGAGAATGGATGGAATATTCTTAAATAATTTCCTTTCAATCCATTCAATTCCATTCCCTCTCCCAAACAGTCTGTAATTGGTGAAGCCTAGGGTTTTGTAGCCCATTCCCCCATTTCCACCTTTGATTTTTTGTATTTCTACATTACCGGTTCTACATCAACTTGGTATCAGAGTATAACCCCAATTTAGTTTTCCAACGACACCCTAAATAAAAACCTATAGTCCACTCACTAAGTTTGAGAAGTCATGGGGTACTTCTCATCACGCAGGTTATGGAGAAACTGGAGCTACACATTAGGACTTCAGGTCATATAGTTTCATGCTGGCATCTGCAAATTATTGGTTAAGGTGCTGCTAAACAGATTGGAGAGGGTGGTGGGAAGCTTGTGGTCAGGGCAAACACAACTCATTTTAGTTGCATTAGTCTTGTGCTGATGCTGTGCTGTGTGTGTCTTACAGTCTAAGCTTTTTAACAAAATATAATAGTACAGTTTGCTTCAGGTCCTTGTGTAAGAAAATTTTTATAATTTCAGGTTGGTATTATTTTTATCTTTCCTTAGTGGGTATTTTACAAGGGGTTGGACCTTGCCACGATTTCAAGCTTTCTCCTTTTGTAGATATTTACAGCTTGTGACGTGCAAAATTATTTACTGAACTGACTGCAAGAAAGCTGTGGTGTTGGCAGGTATATCTATGGAGGGTGATGATGAGCTCTTGGCAGATATGGATGTTAAAGTGGCACCTAAAAGAGATGAATGGATGACAACATTGCTTCCTGAAAGAAAAGTAAGGCATCCTCATTCAATTGTCATTTTGTGATTTTTAAATTAACTACTTTTGCTTTTGTCATTAATTGTTGGGACTTGGGAACCTCCTGTATACTCTTATAGAAACCCATAATTTATGCACAATTTTAAATACAAAAACTTGAATTTTAAATATTTGATCGATGACATAGTTATTTATCTTAGATTATCTTGAAATTTTAACCAATGGTGGATTTGTTAAAATTCACATGCAATTAAAAAAAAAAATTTGAGTGATCTAATATAACTTAGAGTTACAACAAGCGTAATTTGAACCCAACCCATAAATATACACACACACACAAATATTTATCAAGTTTATGTGACTAAACCATCTCAAGTTACTCTCCCTCATCTTTCCATCTTAACATTTCATTTTAGTTAAATTCATTTCATGAATATGTTGCTTCTTAACGGTCCAAAATTTAGTGCTACAGAGCATAGCTAGTCTTGTAGCTACCTAATAAAATTTTCCCTTTAACTTATTTGGTATTCTATGATTAAAAAATAATCTTGATGTGTTACTCTTCAATCTCTCCATAGCTAGAGATACCATGCCCTTTGTGATTTCAGATCCTCTTCTCTTATGATTCACATCCTCTTCAATCTCTCCATTTCTATGAATTATTGGTCCAAGATATCAAAAGCTCTCAATCGTTGGTATCTCTTGACCATCAAGTCTAACAACGTTTTCATCTCTCTTTCAACTTATACTAAACTTACATTCCATGTACTCTAAACCTCTTTTGCAACCACTAATCCAGTTTTTGGCATCATACCAAAAAACCTTGGTTATTTTTGAACCCTAATTGTTCTTTCTAAAGTTTTGAACCCTAAATCTAGAAATTATGAATATGGTTGGCTATTATTGAGTGCAAAGCTGTATTTTTAGATTGTTATTTGAATGGACTTATGTGCTCGGCACTCCTGGGACTTCTTTTGTAAACTTTATTGATTTTCTTTCCTCTATATTTAATTTTTTAAGAGAGCTTTGTGTACACACCGTGTAGATGAGATTCCCCTCATTCTAATAATATATTTTTACTTAGTGAAAAAAAAAAGAAAAAAGATAGCTCCCTGAAGGGTTTCACTCAATGGTCACTGAAACTCCAAAGTAAGCCTTTATGTTGTTTTCCATATCATAACCACCCTGTTCTTCCTTCTCAGTTTGGTATGACTATGCAGTCAACTACATTTAGCAAGAGCTCTAAAGCAGGACGCAGTGATACTAGCGTTTGGACAGATACCCCTTCAGAGAGAGCCCAGAAAGCAAAGATGAAGTATGTATTCACTGTTTTTGTTTCCAGAATGCCCTGGGCAGTCAACTCTCTCTCTCTCTCTCTCTGTTGAAGGGATTTTATAATTGACAAGACTAATTAGTTCGTCTGTCACAGACGAACAAATCAACAATGACGGACTCAACCTCAGGCTAGGTAAGCCAATTATGTGCTCTACTAACGAATATATCCAGACTATTCAATGCAGGTAATCAAGCCCAAAGCAATTACTGGGACAACTGTACAATCCGTTAGAGGACATTGATGGCACATAATACCACCCCGGACGTTACAGAAAAGGTCATTAAGACCTCCATAACTGCTCCAACGGCTAGAAGCCATAAGATCATATAAAAGTCCTACACCTTGCCAAAGAAGAGGAGATATAGACACGGATACACACAAACAATAGGAGACTCTTCTTTCATTTTGTTATTTTCTATAATATTTTGCTTTGAAGCGATTTCTGTATACTGACTTTGGCATCGGAGGCGTTGTGGCAGGCACCACACCGGTGATCATCCTCATAGTCTGAAGGGTCATCTCCATCTGACGAACATCACTGACGAACTTACGCTTCATCAGTTTGGCGCCGTCTGTGGGAACGACATTTTCGTATTCACGTTCGAGATTGTAGTTTCCGATCAATTATTTTTCTCAGATGGAGTCCAATCAAGATTCTGCAGCCTTAGCCCAGCAAATCCAAGCCCTTACAGCCACAGTGGAAGAATTAACTAGACAAAACCAAGAGATGAAGTTACGACTTCAACAAGAGGAGAACAGGTCCAAGGGAAATCAGGAGGATGAAGGGGACAGTCATAGAAGAAGTGATCCTCGAAGGCCTCCCACTCCGACCGAGCAAAACTCAGATATGTTGCGAGAGATGAGGAGGGAAATGGACGAGCTTAGGAATGCCATCAAGGAGAAGACGGAACGAAGTGTGGATCGAATGGTCCGAGCGACGGATTCACCGTTCACAACAACAGTCCTCGATTGTCCAGTACCGTCCAAATTTCGGTTACCTCAACTCGAACCTTTTGATGGGCTGAAGGATCCTCAAGACCATCTGAATACCTTCAAAACAACCCTGGGACTTCAGCAGCCCCCAGATGAAATATTATGTCGTTCCTTCCCAACCACACTCAGGGGAGCTGCTCGAGAATGGTTCACAAAGTTGCCAACATCGTCCATCGATACATTTGAGCAGTTGAGCAGCGCCTTCCTGCGTCACTTTATTGGGGGACAACGACCAAAGAGGACCGCGGACCACTTGCTCACCATCAGACAAGGAGAAAAGGAAACTTTGAGGTCGTATGTAAAACGATTCACAAGAGAAACATTAGAGGTAGACGAAGCTGATGATAAGGTACAGCTAACGACCTTCAAAGCGGGGCTGAGAATTAGGGAGCTCGTTACTTCACTCGCGAAGAATCCCCCAAAGACGATGGCAGAAATGCTCCTTAAGGCGTAGAAATATATGAATGCTGAAGACGCGCTAGATGCCATCAGGGATGGGGATAAACCCGGGGATAGAGGAAGAAGAGAGGACGACCGTAGAGGACAAAAGAGAGAGAGACAAGATCGTCGAACCAATGACGGAGTCAGAAGGAAAGACGATAAGAATCCACGAACGGTAAAATTCACTCCTCTCATTATGCCTGTTGACAAAATTTTAACACAGATCAAAGACGAGCACTACCTCAAGTGGCCGCGACCGTTGCATTCGTCTCCAAACGTTCGTGATAAGAGTAAGTATTGCCGATTCCATAAAGATCATGGCCACTACACAGAAGATTGTAGGGATCTCAAAGAACAAATAGAAGAATTGATACGAAGAGGGAAGCTGCAGAAATTCGTGAAGAAGGGGGATCACAATAAATTCCGGGATGAAAACAAAGGCCAGCATGATTCCTCGTCCAGGAGCAACGGTCGTCAATCCCAGCCTCCCCAAAATGTGATCGGGGAGATACAGACGATCGCTGGGGGGCCCATTACAGGGGGCTCATTCAAGTCACTCAAGAAAACACACCAACGGCAAATAAACAGCGTCCATATGACACCCCCGTCAAAATACAGACGGACTGACCAGGACATGACCTTCAACGAGGATGACGCTAGAGGAGTAAAGCAACCACACAATGACCCTTTGGTCATAATGCTCACTATAGAAGGATTCAACACCAAAAGGATTCTCGTGGATAACGGTAGCTCTGCCGATATCATCTATTTTCCTGCATTCCAGCAACTGAAACTAGATCCCGAAAGACTTCGTCCATTCGACTCCCCCCTCGTCAGTTTCAGCGGCGATAAGGTATATCCCAGAGGCATAGTGACGTTGACAGTAACAGTGGGGACATACCCGAAGCAACTGACTCGTCAGATAGACTTCTTGGTAGTAGACTGCCCCTCGTCCTATAATGTCATCATCGGAAGGTCGGCACTCAACAAGTGGAAGGCGTCCACATCCACTTATTGCCTCAAGGTAAAATTTCCAACAGAAAATGGAGTTGGTGAAGTCAAAGGAGATCAAGTTTTAGCTCGAGAATGTTACCAAGCTGTTTTAGCAGCTAAAGAGAACCATACATGGACGATAGAAGAAAAAGAAGAAGGAAAGGTGGAAGCTCTGGAAGCGGTAGAGCTGACCGAAGGGGAAGCAACGAAGACGACCAGAATAGGGACGACCTTAAGTCTTGGAATGAGAACGAAACTCATTCAGTTTCTTAGGGACAACTTAGAAGTCTTTGCCTGGGGCCATGACGACATGCCAGGCATATCCCCAGGAATCATCCAACACAGGCTAAATGTAGACCCAGAGAGAAAGCCCGTTAAGCAGAAACGAAGAGCCTTTGCACCCGAGAGAGACCAAGCAATCGCTGACGAAGTTAGAAAACTCTTGACTGCAGGCTTCATCAGGGAGGTGTACTACCCAGAATGGCTCGCCAACGTCGTCTTAGTAAAGAAGGCAAACGGGAAATGGAGAATGTGCGTGGATTTCACGGACTTGAACAAGGCCTGCCTAAAGGATAGCTTTCCCCTTCCACGGATAGACCAGCTCGTAGACTCTACTGCCGGGCATAAGCTGTTAACATTCATGGATGCGTTCTCAGGATACAACCAGATAAAGATGGCTGACGAGGATCAGGAGAAAACTGCGTTCATTACTAGTCAGGGGCTCTACTGTTATAAAGTGATGCCCTTTGGGCTGAAGAACGCAGGAGCAACCTATCAGAGGTTGGTGAATAAAATGTTCGTCAAGCAGATAGGAAGGAATATGGAAGTATACGTCGACGATATGCTCGTCAAGAGCAGGGAAGAGCTGGCACACCTGGAAGATCTTAAAGAGACATTCGATACCCTCAAGCAATACCAAATGAAGCTGAATCCTGGTAAGTGTGTCTTTGGTGTTGCCTCAGGAAAATTCCTAGGGTTCATGGTATCCCAGAGGGGAATAGAGGCCAATCCTGAGAAAGTACAAGCTATAATCAACATGACATCGCCTAAGACCGTCAAGGAGGTTCAGAAGCTCACAGGCTGGATCGCAACCCTTAACAGGTTCGTATCTAGAGCAACTGACAAGTGCTTACCGTTCTTCAAGACCCTGAAGTAAGCTTTTGAATGGACCGACGAGTGTGAAGCAGCATTCCAGAAGCTCAAGTGTTACCTTAGCAATCCACCCCTCCTGAGCCCGTCCAAAGAGGGTGAAAACTTGTACTTATATTTAGCAGTCTCATCTACAGCCGTCAGTGCTGCCTTGATTCGAGAAGAAGATGGGAAGCAGCTTCCGGTTTACTATGTCAGCCAAGCCTTCCAAGGAGCTGAATCCAGATACCCAAAGATCGAGAATATCACGTTTGCATTAATAGTAGCCTCGCGCAAGCTCAGGCAATACTTCCAGGCACACCCAATCTTAGTGATGACGGATCAACCCATCAAGAAGTCTATGAGCAAACCCGAAGAAGCAGGCAGGATGGTCCAGTGGGCTATTGAACTCAGCCAGTTTGACGTGGAGTACCATCCAAGGACGGCCATCAAAGCACAGGCCCTGGCGGACTTCATCGCTGAATTTACCTATCTAGACGAGCCGAGCCTGGCCGGCAGGAACGAGACATGGGAAATGAAGACTGACGGCTCGTCAACAAAGAAAGGAGGGGGAGTAGGGGTCGTCATAACCACTCCTGACGGAGAAGTGTTGAGATACGGAGTTCAGCTAAAATTCCCAGCCACCAACAACGAGGCCGAGTACGAAGGAATCCTGACAGGCTTAAGGCTCGGAAAAAAACTTGGGGCCAGGAACCTGCTAGTCCAGAACGACTCAAAGTTAGTAATTGGGCAAATCAAAGGAGACTACGAAGCAAAAGAAGAAAGAATGCAGAAATACCTCAGGCTGACGAAACACCTGACTCAAGAGTTTGAAAAAGTAGAGTTCATCCAAATTCCAAGGAGCCAGAACATAGCCGCCGACGAAGTCTCAAAGATAGCCTCGTCGGAAGTAGAAGAACCAATGACAGGCCTGATGATGGAGATACAGAGAAGTCCCAGCATAGAAGAAGCTTCGACATTTGCAATCCTGGACACAAGTAGCTGGATGACGCCCATCATGTCCTACCTCCAGGATGGGCACTTACCTCGGGACGCAGATGAAGCTAGGAAGATCAAAAAGAGAGCCGTCAGGTTCACGATTCTCAATGATGCTTTATACAAAAGAGGTTTCTCAATGCCCTACTTGAGGTGCGTTGACGAAGAAGAAGCTGGATACATCCTTAGAGAAGCCCATGAAGGGATTTGCGGAGATCATGCAGGCCCAAGATCCTTGGTTAGAAAGATTACGCGAGCAGGCTACTTCTGGCCAACAATGCAAGACGACGCAGCAAGGTTTGTCAAGAAATGTGATAAATGTCAAAGGTTCGGGAACATCCAACGACTCCTATCAAAAAAGCTGACGACGATAACTTCCCCATGGCCGTTTGCACAATGGGGGATTGACATCGTCGGCCCCCTACCTCAAGGCAAAGGTCAGGTAAAATTCTTACTCGTTGCTATTGATTATTTTACTAAATGGGTTGAAGCAGAGGCATTGGCGACCATCACCGAAGCCAGAATCCAGGGATTCGTATGGAAGAATATAGTCTGCAGGTTCGGGATCCCACGAACGATCATATCAGATAACGGACGACAATTCGATAGCCAGGCATTCAAGGATTTCTGCTCGGGCTTGGGCATCAAGAACCAGTTCTCATCGCCAGGCCATCCACAGGCGAACGGACAGACAGAAGTAACGAACCGCACATTACTCAAGATCATAAAGACCAGGTTGAGTGACGCGAAGGGTGCATGGCCGGACGAACTGCCCAATGTCTTATGGGCTTACAGGACCACGGCTAGAACCCCGACAGGAGAGACCCCCTTCAAACTTACCTACGGTACAGAAGCAGTGATCCCAGTCGAGGTGGGAATAACCAGCACCAGGCGGGAAGGTTTTAATCAAGAAGACAATGACGATCTTATACGAGTACATCTGGATTGCCTTGACGAAGTTAGAGACAAAACCTACAAGAAGATGTCCGAATACCAGAAGAAGATGACAGACTACTACAACAGAAGGGTGAGACTCAGACGGCTCAATATAGGAGATCTCGTCCTACGTAAAGTGACCCAGGCAACCAAGGACCCAGCTCACGGAAAGCTCGGCCCCACATGGGAAGGGCCGTACAAAGTCATTCAATACTCCAGACAAGGAAGCTATCACCTGGAGACCCTAGACGGAGAAAAACTCCCAAGACCATGGAACATTGACCACTTGAAGAAATACCATCAGTAATTGTAATAGAAAGAGATGTGCGTCATTATCAATTAATAAATAGATTATTCAGCTAATATTTATGTGGAAACAGGTTAACTCAGAAGAAATCTACCTAAAGCCAAAAGTGGCTAAGTAACAAGATTCCGCTTAGACGGATGTAAGTTACTGACGAAGAAATCTGCCTAAAGCCAAAAGTGGCTAAGTAACAAGATTCCGCTTAGACGGATGTAAGTTACTGACGAAGAAATCTGCCTAAAGCCAAAAGTGGCTAAGTAACAAGATTCCGCTTAGACGGATGTAAGTTACTGACGAATAAATCTATCTAAAGCCAAAACTGGCTAAGTAACAAGATTCCGCTTAGACGGATGTAAGTTACTGACGAAGAAATCTACCTAAAGCCAAAAATGGCTAAGTAACAAGATTCCGCTTGGACGGATGTAAGTTACTGACAAATAAATCTACCTAAAGCCAAAAATGGCTAAGTAACAAAATTCCGCTTGGACGGATGTAAGTTACTGACGAATAAGTTCACCCAAAGCCAAAAACGGCTAAGTAACAAAATTCCGCTTGGACGGATGTAAGTTATTGACGAAGAAATCTTCCCAAAGTCAAAAACGGCTAAGTAACAAAATTCCGCTTGGACAGATGTAAGTTATTGACGAAGAAATCTTCCCAAAGTCAAAAATGGCTAAGTAACAACACTCCGCCTATGCAGATGTGAGTTACAAACAAACGAACACACGACAAAGTTGCCAATTAAACCTTGACGTAAGCACGTTACTGACGATCAAGTTACAAATAAAAGATTCTGCCAAGGCAACAAGTAAAGACGAGCATACAACAGATCAAATACAAGTAAGTACCAAAGAAATGAAATTAAAGCCTGAAACCTACAGGCAAAATTACCATTGTTTTACAACTAAGTGCCCATAAACGCTGGGCCAAAAGATCAAAATGAATAAAATTGTTCTGCAAATCGATTTACAAATGCCTGAAACATGACGGGCATAACAAAAAACATAACATTTTCTAAGTGTTAGATTCGTCTAGCAACATCTTTGGCAGGGGTGTCCTCGGGGTGAGTAGCGTCAGCAGGAGCATCAACTGGGGCATCAGCTTCGGCAGCAGACGATTGAGCAGCCTCGTCAGCCGCCATCTCTTGATCCACCTCTTCAAGATCCAGCGCCTCCATGTTCACTCCAGAAGGGTGTTTGACAAGATATCTCCTCAAAAGCTCAAAACCCTTGAAATACCAACTGAGTAGCACAGTGTTGTACTCCTCAGTGGTCTGGAACGCTTCAACCGATCTGGCTGCAATGGTTTTAAGGCTCTCCTTCGCTACTATAATCTGATCGTCCTTATCAACGGTCAGTTAACGCTCCACCCTGAGATCGTCAGTAAGCTTCTTGACCTGCTCCTTCAAGGCATTCGCTGTACCCATGGACTCGATAAGATCCTTCTTGAAGGTAGAGTTCTCCGTCTCCAAAGCCTCCACCCTAGAAGTCAAAGACGCTACCTTTGCTTCCTGGGTAAGGTACTCAGAAGAAAGATGAAGACTCTCCCCCAGCACCTAAAGAAATTTTTCCAAGTGTTAGTCGTCAATAAAAAAAAAAAAAAAAAAAAAAAAAAAAAAAAAAAAAAAAAAAAAAAAAAAGAAAAGTTGAATCAGAGCCCCAAGTAAAAGTACCTGAATGAGCTTATGGACTTGACGAGCAGCTACCCCGCTAGGAGGGACACCCGACAAGGATTTCAGGTCGGCCGCCGTTATTACCTCATGGGCCCTGTCCACGGCCATCTTCTCGTCATTCCATATGGTAAGAGGGCGGGAGTCCATCTTCTCCTTCCCCTTCTCAGATAGACGTGGCCTTTTGGAGACGGGAGTGCCACCTATCTCTTCCAGTGACGCCGTTGGAGAAGCTGTCCTCGTTGTCTCCCCCACGGAAACGATCGGATGGGCTGAAGCGGGGGGAATGACGGAAGTGCCCTTCCCTGTAACACGCACTGTCTTCTTGCCCAGATTGGACAGTGGTTCGTCCTTCTTCGACCTCATTTTAGCATAAAGGTCCTTGTTAAACTTCGTCATTTCTGCCATGGACGAACAATATTAAAAAAAAAAAACGGAAGAACGAAGGAAAAACGCTGACGAGATGAAACACTTACTCTTTTTTCCTTCTATTTCAACGTTCCGTAACACAAAAGAAGAAGGGTCTGGGCCAAGATTGTAGAAAGCAAGCGTCCTCGGGTCTACCAGATCGTCCCAATTCTCGATCGATTGGGCGTACTCGATTGCTCGCTCAACCCGTTCCTTATACCTGCTCTTAAGCTTGGGCCTTCTCTTCATTGAAAAGGGAGAATAACGAAAGATTTAATGACGACAACAAACGAATAAGTATCATCAAGCGTAAACAACAGAAAAGAAGAAGACTGACGCACCTAGGGTCGGGGTTCCCCACCGACGGAGCAACCTTGGGATATCACCCCATTCCTGACTGGAGGGAGTCTCAAAACCATCCCTGGACACAAAGAAAAATCTTGACTTCCAGTATCTGAAGGACGAAGGCAGCCCTCTAACAATCCTGGCCTTCCTCTCCCAAGGTACCAGTTCATAATACCCATATTCTTTCGATTCTTTCAAACGATAAAGGTAGACGAGTTCACCCACCTTAATCATATCCCCATTAGCAGCCAACCACATCTCCATACAATTGACTGCTATTCTCCACGAGTTAGGCATTAGCTGCCCGGGGGCAATCCCAAACTGGTCTAAAAGTTCCATCAGGAACGGATGGACGGGAAACCTAAGGCCACAGGTAAAGGCAGCCTCATAAAAGCACACCTCACCTGGGAAAAAATGACAAGCTCTATCCTCGTCATTAGGCAGACGAACACGTACTCTCTCTGGAAACTGAAACCTATCCTTGAATCTACTCGTCGTCTCAGCATCTAACCCACAAACCTCTTCAAGGGCATAAAAAGCCCTAACAACACGAGGAGAAGAAACGGCTGTATCCCCCTCCGCTGGATTGCCGCTAGACGACAACCCAGTCTCGAGGTCACTAGATCTAACCTCAGACATTACCCTCCTCAATTGACCCTCGAACCAATCAACAGATTGCCTAATCAAAGGCAATAATTCGGCCAATGCCACACTAAGACCGCTACCCTCAAAAACAAAGTGTTCGAAATCTGAAAAAGTACCTAAACCCCCCCTCTAAATGCGCAAAGAGAAAAGAAATCGAAGGACAAGCGGTTCTAACCTCAGAACTGCCAACCATGAAAACCAAACAAAGGCACAAAAAGGAAAAAGAAAAGGAAGACAACAGAACAACTGAATCCCAAGTAAAACAAAAACAAAACGAAGAGAAATTGAGGGAATTAGAAATGATACCACAACAAAACCAAGAAAAAGCAAGAAGAAAGCAAAAACATACCTTAATCAATGGCGGATTGAAAGAACTCTGTTTAACTAGCGCACCAGTTCGAAGGAAGGTAGCAGAAAAAGAAAACTAAAAGAGAGAAGTAATCGAAATGCAAAGAAGAAAAGTGAAGAAAGAAGGAGGTTAAAAGTAAAGGCTCGAAAAACGGAGAGACCGGCGGGAAACCCAATAGTCTCATTAGTTGGAACATTAATTGAACCAATCAACGCATGCCACGTAGACCACGATCTCTGGAGCGCCGCCACTTCGCACTTAATACGGAGCAGAACCCCAAGAGTCATTTACAACTTGTAACCCTTCATATTCTATGATCGTCACTAAATAGACGAACACAGAATCGGGGGGCAACTGACAGGACTAATTAGACAGACGAACAAATCAACAATGACGGACTCAACCTCAAGCTAGGTAAGCCAATTATGTGCTCTACTGATGAATATATCCAGACTATTCAATGCAGGTAATCAAGCCCGAAGCAATTACTGGGACAACTGTACAATCCGTTAGAGGACATTGATGGCACATAATACCACCCCGGACGTTACAGAAAAGGTCATTAAGACCTCCATAACTGCTCCAACGGCTAGAAGCCATAAGATCATATAAAAGTCCTACACCTTGCCAAAGAAGAGGAGATATAGACACAGATACACACAAACAACAGGAGACTCTTCTTTCATTTTGTTATTTTCTATAATATTTTGCTTTGAAGCGATTTCTGTATACTGACTTTGGCATCGGAGGCGTTGTGGCAGGCACCACACCGGTGATCATCCTCATAGTCTGAAGGGTCATCTCCATCTGACGAACATCACTGACGAACTTACGCTTCATCAATAATGCATTTAGTTTACCATGGCAGTTATTTAGAAGCATATACGAGGCTGCAGCACTTGCTTCAAATGAAGTGGAAAAGAAACGTAAAAGTTCAGATGCAGATTTGGTGGATGAATACAATAAAGAAAAGCGATCAAAATCTTTGGTACAGAAGCACCAGGAAGAGGCTACAAGCCGTTCGAAGAAAAAAACCAAACTGCAGCCAGAGAAAGAACAGTGGGTAGTGCAACATTCTTGGAAGCCTTGGGATCTTAGGACTTGGGAGCTGGAAAAAAAAAATATAAAGTTGGATCCAAAAAACATGGCTGAAGGTTTAACTACCAGGTTTTCTTCTGGAAACTTCCAAAGAAACTTCCTTTAGTCCTTGGGGATGTATATATGGAGTACATAAAATTAGTTTGCCATTTCAGTACTCCTTCGTTCATATCTCTGTTCATCCATTATAGTTTTTAATCAATTAGAGGAAGGTGGCTTTTCTAATGACACTTTCCCCCTCTCTATTTCTTGGTTGGTTGTGTGATTGGTGTTTTCCTATCAAGATATATTTAATAACTTAATTTCATAGATTATGCAACTGTAGATTATTTGGTAGTCACTCTTGTTTCCTTCGTTTTTAGTTTTTTAGGGGATTCAACCTCAAGAAATGTCTCTCAATTAGGAAGTGTCGGTCTAAAAGTTGCTAGGTTTTAGACAATTGTAAGGTTTTAGCTCTGTGTCTAGTCAAATACGACTTGTTTGTGCCTTATAGTTGATTGAGTTTTGTTACTTCTACTTCGAAATCTCGCCTTTTTGTTATTCCAATTTTCAACTGTACCTAGTCTGTGTATAAAGGCCAAAATGGCCCTTTACCATCAATTTTCGAAATATTTGGCATAAAAACACTGTTTTGGAAATAAACAGGAATATACCACTTTTTCAAGTACTTGAGTTTGGTGAACTCGAGTACCCTATTTTATAGTTCCATCGTGGCTGCTGAATTGGAAATTGGCGATTAAAAAAAATTAAATGGTACTCGAGCTTGGTAAACTCGAGTACCAAGCAACACACTACTCAAGTATACCAGGCTCGAGTACCTTTTATAAAAAAAATACAGAATTTTTTTTTTTTTACAGTACTCGAGTTTACCAAACTCGAGTACTGTGTAAATTTTTTTTTTTTTTTTTTTTTTTGCTTGAGGATAATTGACAAATAAACATAAGGATAAAAATAAGTAGCTTTTCTATGTTTTTATTTATTTAAATAGAAGCATTGTAAGATATAGAGATTTTAATTTCGAAATATGAATTTAATTTCTACATTGATTAAAATTGTTCATTATTTTCTCATAAAAATTGTTCACTATTTTTCAAGGCATTTACCATTAGGTGATTTATACGAATCATTCATTTTTGTTTCATAGAGTTTGTCCATTATTCATATGGTTACAAATTTAGAAAAACATAAAAACCATTTAAGTGCAATAACTGCGCCAATGCTAGAAATAGTTAATGCAAAAAATAGTGAACAATTTTTATGACAAAATAGTGAACAATTTTAATTAATGTAAAAAACAAATTTTATGAATGCAGTAAGCAGATTTGAATATACAGTAAATATGATGTGTAGAGAGAAAATTTCATAAATGTAGAAACAGATTTTATCAATGCAGAAAAATATATTCCATTATTGTGAAATTCAAACATGAAAAAGCATTCAGATTTGGCGTTTAAATTTAGAAAACACGATTTCACTATGTGTTTTATGAGAAAACAGTGAACAATTTTTTAAATAGTGAACAGAAAATAATTTATGCAAAAAAGAGAGCAAACAATTTCTTAAATAATGCTGAACATAAAATAATTTTATGTAAAATCGTAGAAATTGTTTATATAGAAAATAGTGAACAATTTTTATGAGAAAACAATAAACAATTTTAATCAATGTAGAAATTAAATTCATATTTCGAAATTAAAATCTCTATATCTTACAATGCTTCTATTTAAATAAATAAAAACATAGAAAATCTACTTATTTTTATCTTTATGTTTATTTGTCAATTATTCTCAAGCAAAAAAAAGTACAAAAACAAAAAAAAAAAAAATTTACACAGTACTCGAGTTTGGTAAACTCGAGTACTGTAGAAAAAAAAAATTTTGTATTTTTTTTATAAAAGGTACTCGAGCCTGGTATACTCGAGTATTGCATGATACTCGAGTTTACCAAGCTCGAGTACCACTTAATTTTTTTTTATTGCCAATTTCTAGCTCAGCAGCCACGGTGGAACTATAAAATAGGGTACTCGAGTTCACCAAACTCGAGTACTTGAAAAAGTGGTAGATTCCTGTTTATTTCCGAAACAGTGTTTTTTTGCCAAATATTTCAAAAATTGATGGTAAAGGGCCATTTTGGCCGTGTATAAATGGGTCTAACAAAAGTTTCATGGGCCTAGTAGGAGTCTCCTTATAATCATCATCGAGAATAAAGCAATAATAGGATATAAATTAAAACGATGTTACTCAAATTGATATTCTTGTAGTGCTTTTACTAAACTATGTGCCTAAACAGCGGGTAAAGTGGTATGTTTCCAAATCTAGATTCCTATCACCTTACTTACTCAATGAACAATATATTGCTCCTCTCAAAAAAAAAAAAAAAAAAAAAAAAAAAAGAAGAAGAAGAAGAAGAAGAAGAAGAAGAAGAATGTAGTGAATACAAGGAGTCAGTGAAGAGTACTCACTACTCACCTTGGTCATTATGCTAGCATGAGAAGTGTTCAAATTCATTATGCTATGTTGGGTGATAATAAATTTAGTGAAACAAAATTTTTTACACTTTTTTTTTTATTATAATTATAGATAAAATTTTGTTATGATTAATTTATATTCTATATATATCTAAAAATTAAAGGGTAGTATTTATTGTTGTTATGCTTCTGTTGAGCCACATTAGGAGCCACATTATTCACTTAATTTCTACTTCTTATTTTCACTTTCTAAACTTTTATTCTCCCAATTCTTAAAAAAAAAAAAAAAAAAAAAAAAAAAAAAAACAAACAAACAAACAAACTTTTCTTCTCCCTATTAGTCCACATTAACTATTACACTTCCTTCAACCTTTTCCCTCACTCTTTACCTCTTTATCTCTCCACTACTCCCTACTTTACTATTACACTTCCTTCATCATTTTCTCTTTATTATATTTTGACTATTCTTCTCCCTATTTTATTTTGTATAAATTTGATATCATTTCTCTCATTCAATCAATATTTTTCCCACAAAAAACTATGAGTAATCTCTCTCTCTCTCCGATTTTTGTTCTTTTTTATAATTTTGATTAAGGTTGATGGTCTTTTTTATTATTTATAAATATGTGTTTTGGTATTGTGTTTTTTTAATTTTCCATTACAAAATCTTCTCTTTCCCTTTTATAGCTTTGATTGAATTTTGATTTGGGTTAGTACTATTTTTTTTTTTTTTTTTTTTTGGAAATAGGAATTTAAGTTTATTTCAAAACACAATCTACATGGCTATGAATTTGAATATGCCTACCAATTTTTTGTGTAATAAATTATTATAAAGTCTATCTTTTTTTCATTTTGTTTCATTTTAATTTTGGTTAAGATAATATTGTAATTTTGTGATGAATTTTTATCATTATGATAATCTCATTATTCCTTAAGAGATAAGAATTTTGAATAATAAATTTGAAACTTATAAAGTTTAGTTCTATATCAAATATAACACACTACAACAGAAGTTAGAAAAATATAGTTCACCTTAAAAAAAAAATATTAATCAAACATACAAAATATAATAGTATGATATATTTGTACTTTGTAGAGATAAAAAGATAAAAAAATATTTGTAGAAATCTTTTTAAAAAATAAATAATACTTGAAGTAATTGTTACTTTTTATATAATACACTTCATTATACAATATTTATATATTCCCACGCATCATGCAGAAGCAAGCTCTACAAGATCCAGTTTGAATAGATGATATGTCATAATCCTAGGTCAACTACTAGTATATAATAAAAGTGATGTCATAAATGAATCTACACAAAAATGAGGATGTTTAAATCACAACATAAAATCTGAATAAATTTGTGAAAATTATTGAGAAACATAGAGTTTGCTTGACATTGCTACAATGGCAGCTATTAGGTCTTGTTAGGGAGTATCTTAAGGGTACAAGTTAAAGATTAATAAATGTTCAATTATGAGTTGTAATGCATATTGTTCAAAGAAGAAATACACTCATTAATGATTCATTGGCTTACAACCACAAATTCATTGTGTCGTGTGCATTTTCTATTTGTAACATTTTTAGATCTTTACCTTTTTAGTTTTTCAGTAGTCCAATATGTAATCATTCTCAAAAAACCAAAAACAAATTGTAATCTTTTCCGACCCACTGTAATATCCTCCTTATCAATACAAGTGAATTTTCAATAAGTTCTTACTCATTTTTAAAAAAAAAAAAATTGAAAAATTGCTATTTTTATTATTCAAAGTTACCGTTCAATAATTTAAGATAAGTGTTGGTAAACCAATTAAGATTAGATAAGTTTTTATGTACACCAAAAAAAAAAAGTTTTCATTGTGTTTTTATAATTTGAAAACATGACTTTAAATCATGTTTTTTAGTTATAAATTAAATATATATTTTTTTCATATTGATAGCACTTATAAATTAAATCATAGTATATATAAAACACACGGTGTCTAAAGTAAGTTTAAAGTTTTTGCCAAATCGAAATAGGCAAAACTATAATGTTGGTCTCTAAAGTTAACTTATTGAGCGCTTTTAGTCTCTGAAGTTTTAAGTAAGCGCTACTGGTCCTTAAAGTTTCAACAATAAGCATTAGTGGTCATTCCATTAACTTTCATTAGTTTCTTTGTCTATGTGTTTAACAGAATAATGATGTGACAATTTTTTAATGATGTGACAACTTTTTATCATTAAAAAATCATACACATTAGCTTGATTCTCCCAAAATCAAGCCTAGTTCTATTTGGATCTTCCATTGATTTTCTTAGTGACCAAACAAAACTACTACTTATAATCTCCAATCATTGAGATTTGACTTTCTTAAATCAAACCCATTGCCATGTGGGTCTTTACGATGATTTTCTTTGCAACAAAACAAAAATAAAACTAATTATTCTTGGATCTTACATCAATTTTCTTAGCAATTCGCATCTTACATTGACCGTTTGGCTTCTCCAAGTTGTAGTACTACCCCACTCTCTCTAAAACAAAAGGATTTAAAATCAAAACCCCAATTTGAATCAAAATTTTGTAATTCTTGTAACTCTCTTCCCATGACTTAAACAAAATTTTAGTTTGTTTGTTGTCAATGAGCTCTTGCATAAATGCAATTTCTGTCTCTCGTAAAAATAGGGTAGAAGGTGAGGTTGTTAGTTCAAAACCCACTAAATACATGCATGTGTAACTTATCAATAATAAAAAATTTCAAAAGTGTTTACTATGTGTATATTTACAAATTAGAATGTATAAGGGTGAGGTTGTCAATTCTGTTTTAGTAGCTATTCTAGTTTGTCCATTGGAATAAAATATTGATTTCTCATTCGCGTGCACACACACACACATATTCATGATACAAAATAGATATTTCTAACTTTTCATCACATATGGTTTCTTATACCATATAGATTTATAAATTTAAGGCCAAATAATAAACATTTTAAACATTATAATTATAAAATATAAAGTTTTTTGGTTCATTGATAAAATTACATTACTTATAAAAAAAAACAAAGTGGGCCTATAAAATCCTATTACTTTACCCAAAACACCAAATGAAGAAAATATAGAATTTTAGAAAATAGTATTAATCTATAGTGAAGAAGAAAGTTTTTTATATTCTCTCTTGCAGTCTACTTATTTAGGGAAGCTGGTTATAAGTTTGTGTCTATTTTGGTGGTCTAATTTTATTAAAACATTAGTTTTGGTTGAACATAACCACCATCATAGTGGTCTAATTAAACCTTTATTTTTTATCGAGCAACATCTCCTTCATAGTGTGAATGATATTTTCTTTTTGGAATTAGGCTTTTTTACTTTAAAAGTTCAAATCTGAAATTAGGGAGGAAGATGTACACACATCATCACTCTGTAAAATGAGATAGTAGCAGTCAAAAAGTGGTTTTTAGTTTACTGTGTGGTTGACAAAAACTAAGATATGGACACAATTATCTACAAGTTGCAATCACTATCTTAACCGATGGATTCTAGGTTGTTTGATAGAATTTTCCTTGATCTTGCATGGTTGCAAACTGGTGATCTCGTGCATTATGTAATTGTTTCCCTTTATCTAAAGATTGCCATGGTCATGTATGTATGTATTTATGTATGCATGTATATATATACATACATACCTATACATATATGTATGTATAGGTAGATACATACATATATATAGAGGTATGTTTGAATACATATATGTATATGTACATGTACGTATGTGTCAGTATAGTGGGGAAATTGTTGATCATCTTATACTTCATTATGACTTTACTCTTGAGTTGTGGAGTGAATTTTCTGTGTGTGTGTGTGTGTTTTTTTTTTATTTTTTTTTTATTGTAACTTTGTTTTCGATATACAGCTTTTACAAATGATTGATGATGGGAAAGCTGTAGACATATAAGGTATATCTGAAAGATCTCTAATAAAACATTTAAAAAGGCTGCACCTTTTGTTAAGACTCAAGAAGAGTGGAGATAGATTATTTTTATTTCTACCAAATGCTCACCCTACTTTAGAAATTGTAAGATCCCAAATTTACGATCATATGGAACTTGAAGCACAACAACTTGATCATTCTATATTTGCAAATGGTATATTATCAATAGTAGTAGATGTAGAATACATAAAAGTGATGCATGAAAATATTGTAGTAAGGCCAAGTCCAGAAAATGATGTTGATGATGCTGAAAAAATCACCAGTAAGCCACACGGTCCTCACACACTCGAAACAACATCTGCACAACAAAAAGAGAAGACCTTGCAGAGAGCACTGGTGTGGTGCCGGCCAAATACCCTCCGAAGGTCAAGTTAAAACTACTCACAACTCTAAAGTGCTAGAGCGGGGTCAATTATGCATACCTTGATTTGTAAGGGTATTGGGGATTTTATAGTAGTAGAGGATTGACATCTCTTCCTTGGATTCGAAGTCTTTTCCTAATAGGAATCCTTATGATCGTATATTACAGAATTCTTTCCTTGTAGGAGACTAACACGAAACGTGGAATACAAGACATTTTCTTATATACACATGCGTGGTGCCCAAGACATTCTTTTATGTTGAATCCGTCAGCTTTTTACCTTCAGCTTCCGTCCTCGTATGCTTTTCCCGTCAGCTTAAAGCCGTAGGGTCCAAAGTGGCTAGTTGATGTCAAGAAGCGAAGCCGATGGATTAGTTTGGAGTGCCATTTTACATCTTTCCTATGGCAAGTGTATGCTTACAATTTTACCCCTATCAGATGTCATTGCTAATAGAAGAAGGTACAAAACTATCTTTTGTTTTATTTCTCACCTAATAATTAGCTATACTATACATCACTATGTGCTTTATTCTAAAGAATCACATATATGTATGTACAGGTATGTATACATACCTATACATACCTACATGTATGTATGTTACACATACCTATACCTATAGGTATAGGTAGGTAGGTATACCTATGCATGCATGTATGTATGTGTCGGTGTAGTGGGGAAAATGTGGATTATGTTGCACTCCATTATAGATTTATTCATGAGCCATGGAGTGAAGTTTTTATGTTTTTTGAGATTAGTGGGTGAAACCAGAGACGATAGAATATCTTTTGTTAATTTGTTTGGTTGGTCGAATTAGTTTAGAAAACATATCTCAAACGTTTGGAATTTGGAGCCAACTTGTTTGATTCCTTTATTTTATTATTATTAATTTCTTTTATTATAACTTTGTTTTCAATATATAGCTTCTGCAAATGATTGATGATTGACAAGTTGTAGATATATAAAGTGTATCTGAAAGATCTCTAATAAAACATTTAAAGAAGTTGTTCCTTTCATTAACACTTAAGGAGAGTAGTGATAGACTATTTTTACTTCCAAATGCTCATCTTAATTTATATATTATAGGATATCTAATACACGAGCACATGGGCAAGTTGTAGACATATATGGTGTATTTGAAAGATTTCTGATAAAACATTTAAATAAGTCATTCCTTTCATTAAGACTTAAAGAGAGTGGTAATAGACTATTTTTACTTCCGCTAAATGCTCGTCCTACTTTAGAAATTGTAGGATACTTAATCAATGGCGGTTTCAGGAATTTTTCTCAAAGTGTTCCTTAAGAAGTATAAATTATACAATCTAATAAAAAAAGAAATTCATATATTGACAACAACAACAATAAAAAAACACGTAAATACATAAAATTTACAATTGTCTTCTACAAATTTTTATATTTTGAAATTGTTACATGATAGTTTCATTATCAATACTACAAGCTACATCTCTTTCAATATACACAGCCAAACAATCATTCATCCACTAATCTCCCATTTGATTGCATAGTTCATTCTTTATATATTTCATTGTTGAAAAACTTCTTTCTACTATTGCAGTAGCAATAAGAATGGTCAAAACTAACTTCACAAGCAAATAGACTAATGGATAAGTCTCATGCTTCCCTGTGTTCACTAACTTTTCAGCAAGTTCACTAACTCCTTGAAGCTCTAAAAACAAGTCATTGTTACTCATATCAAAAATGTAATTCTGAAGTTAAGAGTCAAGTGCCAAGATATCTGTCCTAAGAAAATCATATGGATAGAACTTTGCTAAACATATCAACTTTTCCTTATCAAAAGCCACAAATGAATTACTTGGATTCAAGCAAGCCATACAAAGTAGCAAATCGATATTCACCTCTAAAAAACAATTGTTAAGCTCTTAAAGTTGCATATCTATGACTGTGTAGAATAGCTCAACATGATAATGATGTAAATTTGTATTTTGTTGGGTGTTGTGTCGCGGCCTCCCACTAACTACAAATAATTCATCCATGTTCAAGATAGGAATATCATGTGTGGTACAAAATGAAGATACTTTAGTCAATAAAGATATCCATTCATTATTTCTCATCACTTGCAATGATTGCTTAGACACTTTAACAAGATCCATAGCATTTACTATATCTTGATTTTTTTTTTTTTTTTTTTTTTTTTGTGCAATGCTATTGACAACTCATTTGTGATCCCTAAAATGTTTTTCATCAAGTGTAGAGCAAAGACACTTCAAAAGATAGAATTGACTTCATAATAGATCGAGTTTTAACTTTTTGGTTGGAGAGGCCATCTTCTTCAATAATCTCAAGTACATCAACAACAACAGAGAACATCAAAATCATGTTGAGAATAGTCTCATAATATGATCCCTAACGTGTATCACCAGGAAGTTTAAGATTTGTCTCTTGATTCAAACCTTGCCCACTTCTACGTACACCGTTCTCTAATTATTCTTTAATTTTGGCAAATTGTGCTTCTCGAAGAGCATCTCGTCTCTCACAAGAGCCTTCAACAACATTTACTAAATAACTAACCACATAAAAAAAATTCAGTAATGTTAATGTGATTTTTAGCAACAGCAACAATTGTTAATTGAAATTGATGAGCAAAATAATGGACATAAAATGCTGACTTATTCCCTTTCAAAATTAAAGTTTTAAGACCATTGATATTACCTTACATATTACTAGCCCCATCATAACCTTGCCCACGTAGTTTCGATAAACTCAAATTATGTTCACAAAGTAAACATTCAATAGCATATTTGAGTAACAAAGCGGTGGTACTTGCTATATGTACAATACCAAAGAACCGTTCTATAATAATTCCTTTTTTGTTCACATTACGAAGAACGAGCGCCATTTGCTCTTTCACTGAGATATCACGTGACTCATAAACTAATATTGAAAAGAACTCATTGTCAAGATCCTTGATGATGGCTTTGGATGTTTTACGTGCAATTGCATTCACAATGTCTTTTTGGATTTCATGGTAGGTAAGCTTGCAATTTTTCGGAGCTTTTTTCAACACTTCACTGATAGATTCATTGTGATCCCCCAAAAATTGTAAGAGCTCAAGGAAATTTCATTTATCACTTAAACCTTGAGATTCATTGTGACCATGAAAAGCTAATCCCCGGCATAAAAGGAATCTTATGCAATCAACTATTGCATTTAATTGAACTCGATATTCAATTTTATCTTGATTTGATTACTTAACCAAAATATTTTGAATGTGTTGCTTTTCCTTCATTAGATCTTCACTCTTCTTAATAGCTTGGTTATGAGCACTATTAATTCCTCCAACATGGGAATTTAACTTCTCTTTCTGATTCAAAAGTTTGAATCCCTTCGTTACAAAAGTCTCACCTCCTCCTTGCTTACCAACATCTTGCCTAAACAGGTAGCAATATAAACAAAATACTGCATCCTTGTTTATACTATATTCCAACCACTTTCTATTTACATACCATTCAGATCTAAATCGACGAGGCTTTCCAAAAAAATTTGTTAGAGGGTAATGATGGTTTTGGAGAACAAGTTGACAAGGGCCTTTTGTAAATAATATCTTCTTATTTCATCATGATTATTAGGATGATAAGATGATATTTTTTCTCATAGCTCAGGATCTGAAGGAAGATTTTCTAAATTAAAGTCAACACAAATTCGCTTAGAAGATAAAGATGAATCTTGCACAGGAGATGAATCTTGGGTATGTGGTTTTCTTATCAAATATTTGTCCATAATTCTAGCAAAAAAATAAACAATAAACTATAAGTTCATTTAAAATGTTAATAAAATTATTAATTATTGTTGTTTAGTTGTTTTATTAATTTGTTTGTCTTTTATAAACTATAATTTGTTGTATTGTTGTTTCATTAATTATAAAATTATTAATTGTTGTTTAGCCTAACATAATTTAATTTGTTTGTCTTTTATAATGTATTGGTTAATTAAATTATTAATTATTGTTGTTTAGTTACTTCATTATTTTTCTTTACTAACTATTAGCACACACTCCATGTGCATTATCCATGACTTAACCCACTGCTTGCCTAGTGCCTAAGTCCTAACATAATTTAATTTTGTCTTTTATTGGTAAGTTAGGCTAACTGCCTCTGCATGCCTTTACTTCCTCCAATTCAAATATCCCACCCCGGCCCCATGACCCCCATCCACCCTTCACTCAACAGACAAGCCCATGGCCCCCAATCACAAGAGCTAATAAGATAAATTCACAATACACTAAAAGACAAACTTAGTAACTCACCAACGGATAAAGTCAAAATAAGGACAAATAAAGTTATAAAGTAAAACTAAGCCAATTACAGTTCAAACTTCAAAGAGAAAGAGAGAGAATCAAATAAAAAGAGAGAGAGAGAGTCTCATTTCAGTCTTCAGATAAAGAGAGAGAGACAGAGAGTTTCAGACCACAACAAAACCATTAACCCAAAGATGTAAGAGAGAAAAAGAGAGAGAAATAAAGTGTAAAAATGAAATAGCTTAAGGGAGCAGAAAGGCCTGAGAGGTGGCGTCGTTAGGCAGCTCGTCAAGGCGAGGAAGGAATCGAGGCCAAGTGTGATTGATCTCCGATCCGATTAGACCAATCTTTGATCTCTGATCTCCGATGCTTGATGTGCTCTGGAGCTCGAATTTAAGGCCCGATGCGATGACCGATGTGCTCTGTTGCTTGAGTTTGAGATGGAGACACCATCGCGCCGATGTGCTTAGTTCGTTGGTCATTGTCATTGATGAGGTTTTTTTTTCTTTAGATTAGGTTTCTGATTTTAGTTTTTGCTTTACCATTTGATGAATCGGCAAACGTGTATTGGGTTTTTTTTTTTTTTTTTTTTTTTTTTTTTTTTTTTTTTTTTTTTTTTTCTTTTTTGAGAATCCATGGGTTTGCTTTACTATCTATTGGGTTTACTTTACCATCTGTTGTTTTTTTTTTCTTTAGATTAGGTTTGCTTTACCATCTATTACAATTTTTTTTTTTCAAATTTTAGTTCAAAATTTTTTTTTGGGCTTTTTTTTTTTTTTTTTTTTTTTTGCTTGAAAGTAGAACAAATAAATTTTAATTTTTTTTTATTTGAGGGTGTTCCTAATTTTTTTTAAAGGGAAAAAAAAATTTTAATTATTATATATAATTTTTTTTTTTTTCAGGTCAGGGTGGTCCTGAGACCACCCTAGCCTGAATGTGGCACCGCCACTGTACTTAATACATGATCATATGGGCAAGCAGTAGATATACAAGGTGTATTTGAAGATCTCTAATAAAACATTGGCGAAAACCACATTTTCGTCCCTATATTTTCACTCAATTCTCACTTTTGTCCCTAACTTTTTTTCCCACCAATTTTAGTCCCTATCTTGGAAAATGCCTCTCATTTTTGTCCTTACCGTTACATCAGAGACGGAATTTGCATAGTTGGCAAACGGCAGAAGTTAAATATAATAAAATAATGCCACATAAACCACGTGGCTTTCCTGCCCTTCTCAGTTAGTCACGTGGCACAGTGGCACTAAAATCAACTAAAGTACTAAACCAAAAAAGCCTAAACAACTAAACTCTTACCCTGTCGCTAAAATCACCTAGACCACAAAAAAATCCCAAATCAGTAAGCACAATCCCTAATATCTTACCTAGATAGCCCCAGAGTTATAATCACAAACACAGAAAGGCATATTGCGAAGGTGAAGGTTCTATCTCTGTTTCTCTCTCGCTCTCGTTATGTCTCACTCTCTTATGAATGCTTTTGGGTAATCGGTTTGGGTCTCAATCTCAGCTCTTGGATTTTTTTTTTTTTTTTACTATGAAGGTAGAAAGCTTTTGGTTTTTGAGAATGTGGGAATTTTGAGATGTTGTGTTTTGTTCTTGCTCTGGATTCTATCTCTATTTCTCTTTCTCACTCTCTTTCTCTTCCTCTCTCCCTTTATGGCTTTTGTAGTGGACATAATATTGACTGTGATAATGGAATATTTTTGGGATTTGCATTGTTTGGTTGGTGTGTGTTACTTTTGTTTATAGCTTTTGGTATTTGTAGCTGTGTTTGTTTTACTTTTGTTTATTAGGGGCCACAATATTTATTGATAAACAATGGAAAATTTTTGTTGGTATTTGCATTGTTTGTCTATATTGTGTGTCACTTTGTCTAGTTGGGTCCATGTGTTCCCTTTGTCTGTATTGTATGTTTTTTAACTTGTTTTTTAGTTTATTAGCCTAACAAAGTATTATTAATTTCAGAAAGTGGATATCTATTTTCATTCTGTTTTCATTTGTGACTTGCATGCAGGATGGACGAGTGTTTTACTCTACATGTCCACCATGGTGGGCATTTTACGGGGGACCCTCAAGCTTATATGGGAGGGACAGTTGATATAATGGATAACTGTGATCCAGATAAGTGGTCAAAAGTAGAGATTGAGAGTATCTATAGGGATTTTGGGTACACTGCAGTTGATAAGCTATGGTTTAAAATGCCTGGTATGAACCCAGAGCAGACACATTTCCGTGAGGTGGTTGATGATGATGCTACTGTGTTCATGACTGACTTGGTGAAGGGATATAGGGATATTCATGTCTTTGTGGAGCATCCAGTGAATAAACCAATTGAGCTACCAGTGGAGGATTTAGAGTCTTTAGCTGTTAGACCACCTGGTAGTGAACTAGAAGGGGTAAATGCCTTAAAGGTTTTTGGTGGTGATTAACAAAATGAAGATGTGGTTTATTGTGTTAGTAGTGACAGTGAGCTTTAGAGTGATCACTTTTATGAGTATGCTCAGTATGAATATTTTAATGTTAATGAGGATGATGATGGAGTGTACAGACCTGATTTTTCACAATTTGGAGGCCATGATAATGCTGAAACAAATAATGTTGACCATGGTGAGGCACATGATAATCTTGATGAAGAGTACAGACCTAATTTTTCACAATTTGAAGGCTATGATAATGCTGAAACTACTAATGTTGACCATGGTGAGCCACATGAGGTAGAAGTTAAGCAAGCTTGGGCTAGGTGGGCTAGCAAAGCACCAGTTGTTGATAACCAAGTTGAGGAGAGTAGTGAAGCTGAGGGGAGTGACTTAGAAGAAGAGCCACAAATGCAACCAATGGACATTGGTGAAGATAGTGCTGATAGTTGGGACAATAAAGCTGAAGATGGCAAGGTTGAACCAGGACAAATGGGTGGTGGTGTCATGAATTCTGACTATAAGTAAGGAGCTACTTAGCCTTGATGAGAGTTTATCAAGCAATGAGTATTGTAATGATTCAAGTGATGGTGAAACCCGCTCAGGTTGACAATTCTATTAGGAGGAGCAAATTCCCAATCTTTATGCCAATAGCCAAAACTGAGAACCTTAGGTTTAAGAAAGATATGTTGTTCCTCTCACCTAAACAATTTAAAGATGCTATCACTGATTATGCAGTCCATGGTGGGTGGGGTATAAAATTTGTGAAAAATGACTTGGTGAGAGTGAGAGCCCAATGCCAGATAGGGTGCAAGTTTGTTGCCTACCTTGCAAAGGTGCCAAGGGAGAAGAGTTTTAGATTGAAAACACTGAACATGGAACACACATGCAGTAGAAGTTATAGAAATCCAAGGTGCACAGCGTCATACATTGGGAAGAAGTTAATTAAGAGAGTTGACAGCCTGACATAAGGCTCAAGGACATTCAGGAGGCTGTGCATGAGAAGTATGTGATTGACATAAGTGTAGGCAAGGCAAGTAGGGCTAGAGAGAAAGCTCAAGAGAGAGTTGATGGGGTCCACACTACACAATTCAACCAGCTGTAGGAGTACTGTGATGAGTTAAGAAGGTGTAGTCTTGGGGGCATAGTAGTGATGAAGGTGCATGCTTATAATGATGGTGATTTGGCAGCTGAGCATGACTTGGCAACTGGGTTGCCATATTTTGAAAGAATCTACATTTGCTTAAAGGGTTGCAAGAAGCGCTTCTTGACAGGGTGCAGGCCAATCATTAGTCTAGATGCATGCCATCTAAAGACCAAGTTAGGTGGTCAGCTGATGTGTGATGTTGGTAGAGATCCCAATTATGAGTACTTCCCCTTCGCATATGCAATAGTCAAGGCTGAAACCAAGGACTCTTGGATCTGGTTTCTTAATTTATTGCTTGCTGACATAGGAGATGACAAAAGTTAGGTGTTCATATCTGATCAGCAGAAGGTCTGGTTTCTTCATATTTATTGCTTGCTGAATTAATATTTATTGCTTTGTAGGGGTTGGTGAATGCCTTTGTTGACAATTGGCCACAGTACGAGCATAGGATCTGCTGCAGACACTTATACAATAACTTGAGGAAGAATCATCCTAGTGTCCTTATTAGAGACCTTTTTTGGAAAGCAGCTAAGGCTACCTATCAGCAAGCATGGGAGAGGGCAATGAATGAGCTAAAGGAGGTGGATGGAGATGCATTCATATGGTTGCAGCCTCACTCACTCAACAACTATCTAGGCTAAGAGCATATTCAAAAGTGATGGCCAAAGTGACACAGTCCTGAACAACATGTGTGAAAGCTTCAACAGCAAGATACTTAAGTTCAGGAGTAAACCTATAATCACCATGATAAGCAATCTACTCAGCTTCAACACTTTCTCTTATGATCCATAGACCTGTGTGCATTAAGTAATGATTAATTCTCCCTTTCTCTCTATGTGCTTGCAGCTTAAGTGTATTAGGCTATATCTGATGACTAGATTTCAAGCAAACAGGCAAATGATTATGAAGGTGGAATCTGAGCTGTTTCCCAAGATAAGAAAGAGATTATACAAAGAGAAGTTGGAATGTAGCAAGTGGCTAGCATGTTGGGCTGGTCATACCAAGTTTGAAGTTGAGAATAGGCTGGAGAGTTTCATTGTGGACTTGGAAGAGAAGAGCTGCAACTGTAGGAAGTGGGAAATAACTAGCATACCATGTTACCATGCCATTTCCTGTATCTTTTTCAACAGAAATGATGCTGAAAAGTATGTCAATGCTTGCTACAAAAGGACTACCTACATTGATTGCTATGACCCCATTATAGAGCCCATAAATGGCCAGAATATGTGGAGACCTAATGGACTGCCACCTGTGCAGCCCCCTATCAAGAGGAGATCTCTTGGCCGGCCTAAGAAAAAGAGGGCACTGGAGCTTGATGAACATAGAAGTCATATAAAAAACAGAGGTGTAGGCATCTCAAAACAATGCAAGGCATGTGGAAAATTAGGTCACAACCGGAGGAACTACAAGGGAGAAGTAGGAGGGAACTTCTCCCTACCTGGAAGTGCATCCCAAGTCAGCAGGACCACTAGGAGGGTAAGTATACTACTTTGACTTAGATATATGTGTTGTTTTGTTTTTCAGTTGGTAGCTTATTAATTGCCATTGTGCTTGTGCTTGTGCTTGTGCTTACTGGCAGCTAAGGATGGTCATGCAAACAGCCCAGCTGTAGGCAGTGCATAACTAAGCTCCAATGCTCAGCCAATTGTACATAGGGCACAACCAAGCTCTACTGATGATATGACCACAACTGCACCTCCACCCCTCACTGATAACCAGTTCAATCTAAGACCAAAAGGACAGAGGAAGAGAAGTGCAGTCACCACTGAGACCTTGAATGCATCTAGGAATGCAGCAAGGTATATGGCAGTAATGAGATCTGCTAGAAGATAGCAAGTTGAAGTTGGACCTTTTTTTGCTATATGTTGACAGCCAAAGTTGATATGTTTATGTAAATCATATGAACTTTTTTTGTATGAATGATTCTAGTGTACTTATATGATGGCTGACCAAGTCCCTTTTTTGTATGAATGTGCTGGGTTGAGTTTGTCCCATATTTTATAATTATTGGTACACCAAAAACTGTCATTGGTGTTAATTAGTGATCATTAGTATTTACAAGTTGATGAATACTTGGTGGTAATTGGTGGAGACCTATTGTTTATATTTTATTGTCTATTCATTGTTGTGATGTGTATTTAATTCCTGTTCAGTTAAAGCCAGATTTGTTTGACTGGCTTTAGGGGGCTATTGTGTTTTTAATGCTATTATGCAGGTACCCTTATGTAGGTCTGCAAAACACATTCTCACATGCAGGTCTGTGCAGGTACCCTTTGGTCTAAAGTTGAACACATTGACAACAATGATCTTCTAGTAGTTGATTCTGTTAACAAAAAATTCAAGCCTTTAGTTTATGTTGTATTTGTCTCTACAATTGTGGTTTATATTAATTTGGTTGCAGAAATATCTACAATAGAGATGCCCTTGCAGAGATGGAAACAGATGATAAAATTGTTGCTGTGCTGTGTGTGCTTGTGATATTTACCAGTGCTGCTGTGTGTGCAGTGCAGTGCAGCTGCTGTGTGTGCAGTGCAGTGTAGATGCTAAGATGCTACAGTGCAGTGCTGGTGTGTATGAAGTGCAGGTGCTGAAGTGGTGAAGTGTAGTGCTAGTATGTGTGAAGTGCAGGTGCTAAAATGGTGCAGTGCAGTGCAAGTGGATTGTATGGGATATATGGGACATGGGATTGTGTGTGATCAGTGTTAAAAAGTTAGTTAGTTAATGATCAGTGTATGGGATATATGGGATTGTGTGTGATTAGTGTCAAGAAGTTAGTTAATGAAGGATATATAGGATCAGTGTTGTGTGTGATCAGTGTATGGGATATATGAGAAATGAATAAACTACCATAGTGTTCTTCATTCCAATTGTATTTGCAATTCTTTGATAAAAATTAGGCATTCAATATTATAAGCTTTATGAGTTGACCCTTTCCTTTTTCTTTATATGCCAAATCATATACAAAAGTTCTTGAAGATTGAAATCATGAAGCCTGCACTATTTATTTGGTTTATCATATATGGCTCTATTTTTTTGGTTTTTAGCTTCTTATGCAGAGTAATATAAAGTGCACACAAGGCACAAACAATTCACAACAATGCAATAAATTGGTATACAAGTCATACATTAATTAAAAAGTGATGTTCCATTGCCAGTAATTTGGACACCCGTAGAACCTTCTGCCAGGGTTGTTAGGTGTCCACGAAACAACCAAAACGGGTTTCTCAGAGCAGAAGCATTGGGTTGGGCCCCTTTTCCTCAAGCTTCCACTCGATGACATCGAGCTTGATTCCATGAGAGCAGTTGTGAGCAAGGAACTGAAGCTGAGTTTGTGGAGCTAAGATGAATAAGTGGCGAGGAGAGGGTTAGTTTCTAAACGTTTGAAGAGCTGAGTTGATTTTAAAGTTTATAACATCACGTGAGGGGCACGTGATCTCTTATAGGCGGGAATGGGACTAACTGAGAAGGGCGGGAAAGCCACGTGGTTTATGTGGCATTATTGTATTATATTTAAATTCTGCCGTTTGCCAGTTGTGCAAATTCTTTCTCTGCTATAATGGTAGGGACAAAAATGAGAGGCGTTTTCCAGGATAGGGACTAAAAGCAGTGGAAAAAAAAGTTAGGGACCAAAATGGAAAAGAGTGAAAATGTAGGGACTAAAATGTGATTTTCGCCTAAAACATTTAAAAAATTTTCTCCTTTCATTAAGACTCAAGGAGAGTGGTAATAGATTATTTTTACTTCCACCAAATGCTCATCCTACTTTAGAAATTGTAGGATCCCTAATTCAAGATCATATGGAACCAAAATAACAAAATTTTGATCATTCTATACCAGTAAATGGTGCACATTCAATAGTAGAATTGTAGAATGTAGAAAAGTAATGCATGAAAATAATGTGACAGGGCCAAGTTCAAAGAATGACACCTTTGCAAGTAGAAGAAGGTACAAAAATACCTTTATTTTATTTATTACATATATGTATAGGTATAGGTAGACCTATACTTATATGTATAGGTAGGTATACCTATACCTATATGTATAAGTATGTATACATATATATACACATGCACGTACGCATGCATGCATATATATATATATATATATATGTATGTATGTATGTGTCGGTGTAGTGAGTAAAATGTGAATCATCTTGTACTCCATTATGGATTTACTCATGAGCCATGGAGTGAAGTTTTTATGTTTTTTGGGATTAGTGGTTGAAACTAGAGATGGTAAAATCTCTTTTGTTTGATTTGTTTGGTTGGTTGAATTAATTTAAAAAACATGTCTCAAATGTTTGGAATTTGGAGCCAACTTGTTTGATTCCTTTATTTTATTATTATTAATTTCTTTTATTTTAACTTTTTTTTTTATATTTAGCTTCTGCAAATGATTGATGATGGACAAGTTGTAGACATATAGAGTGTATTTGAAAGATCTCTAATAAAACTTTTAAAGAAGTTGTTCCTTTCATTAACACTTAAGGAAAGTGGTGATAGACTATTTTTACTTCCAAATGTTTGTCCTAATTTATAAATTGTAGGATACCTAATACACGAGCACATGGGCAAGCTGTAGACATATAGGGTGTATTTGAAAGATTTCTGATAAAACATTTAAAGAAGCCTTTCCTTTCATCAAAACTTAAAGAGAGTGGTGATAGACTATTTTTACTTCCGTTAAATGCTCGTCCTACTTTAGAAATTGTAGGATACTTAATACACGATCATATGGGCAAGCTATGGACATACAGGGTGTATTTGAAAGATCTTTGATAAAACATTATAAAAAGCTGTTCCTTTCTTTAAGACTTAAGGAGAGTGATAATAGACTATTTTTACTTCCGCCAAATGCTTGTCTTACTTTAGTAATTGTAAGATCCCTAATTCATGATCATATGGAACCTAGATAACAACAATTTGATAATTTTGTATCAATAAATGGTGCACATTCAGTAGTAGAATTGTAGAATGCAGAAAAGTAATGCATGAAAATAATGTGACAGGGCCAAGTCCAAAGAATGATACCTTTGCCAGTAGCAGAAGGTACAAAAATATCTTTGTTTTATTTATTACATAATTAGTTGTAATATCTATCATTATGTGCTTTATTCTAAAGAATCAAATATATGTATGTGTAGGTATATATGTATACATACCTATATGTATGTATGTATAGGTACCTACCTATACATACATGCATACATACCTATACCTAAACATATAGGTATAGGTATAGGTATAGGTATGTATACATATATATACACATGCACCGATGCATGTATGCATGCATGCATATATGTGTGTATGTATTTATGTATGTATGTACATATGCATGTGTGCATAAATGTATGTATGTGTCAGTGTAGTGGGGAAATGGTGGATCATCTCGTACTCCATTAAGCTTTTGTTCATGAGTTATGAAGTGAAGTTTTTATGTTGTTTAGGATTAGTGGGTGATACCAAAGATGATAGTATCTCTTTTGTTTGGTTGTTAGAAAACATGCCTAAGATGTTTGGAATTTGGAGCTAACAAATATGATTCCTTTGTTTTATTATTATTAGTTTTTTTTTTTTTTTTAATTATTATAACCTTGTTTTTTATATACAACTTTTGCAAATGATTAATTATGAGCAAGCTACAGACATAAATGGGATATCTGAAAGATGTCTGATAAAAAAATTTAAAGAAACTGTTTTTTTCATTAATATAGTGGTGATTGACTTTTTTTACTTCCGCCAAATGCTCATCCAACTTTAGAAATTGTAGCACCCTTAATTTATGATCATATGGAACTTAAATAGCAACAACTTGATAATTCTATATTAGCAAATGGTGTACATTCAATAGTGAAAGATGCAGAATGCGGAAAAGTAATGCATGAAAAGATGTGGCAGAGCCAAGCGTTGAGGATGATACCATTTCTCCTAGAAGAAGATGCAAGAATACTTTGTCTTATTTGTCACCTAATTAACTGCAATATCTATCACTATATGTTCTATTCTAAAGAATCACAAATATGGACTGGGTAATAAGTTATTGACAGTGTCTTGTTCATTTTAATGAGAAATAACCAACTTGTGAAAGATTTAAGCATATAGTGTTTACATTGGGAAAACATATTAAGATGGTCTATGGGTATTAGTAAGTCTATGGAAGAATTTCGTATTGTTGTGGTTGAGAGGAGGAGATAACAATATGAAGGTTTTCCACTGGCTTGCTAATTATCATAAATGGTTTAATTTTATTAGCAATATCACCTTAATGGTGTTGCACTTATGGAAAACCATCAGGTCAAGGATATTACAATATTACAAGAAGCTCTATGATGAGCGTATAAGATAAAGACCTTGCGATGATGATTTGACTTTCTCATCTCTCAATGCTGATGATAGTGCTTGGTTAGAAAGACTTATTGACGAGATTTATGCTTATGGGGCCTCTTAAAGATATAAATGGAGATAAAGCTTTCAGCCTAGATGGTTTTCATAGTAATTTCTATCTGTGTTGTTGGGGAGTAGTGAAAGATGATATAATGAGAGCATTGCATTCTTTACTCTAACAGTGTTGTTTAAAGAGTCTTAATGCATCTTTTATATCTCTAATTCTGAAAAAGATCGGACAGTCATTTTCAAGTATTTCTACAGAATTAGAAGTTAAATTGTGACAGAAATTATCCAAAAATGAGAGTGACTTAGTAGAACTCAGACACTTCAGTTCATTCAGCACAGAGTAATTTAACAACTATATTTCCATAGACTGAATCTACAAATAATGTTACTGTTCACTGTCTTCAGTTATCCCCTCCAAAATCAGATACTGCAAAGCTATGGAGTACTTTGCAGTTCTGATCCTCACTGAGCTGCCACTGCCTGAATTGCTGTTGCTTTTCAGAATAAATGATCCTGAGCCACCACCTAGAGCACAACATCCCAATACAATCATGTAAGTTACAATGAGATTCAACAAACAACACAAAAGTGCATAATCAGAGAAATATAGACAATCAGGAAATCAGCTTTCATGACCAAAAATGTTCATGACATAAAGCCAACCTTTAATTGTAAAAATTGTTGGAATCCATCTCTTATAGATGAAAAGCAACCGTGGGGAGTCTCTGTGATGTGTATCTGACAAGAGAAGCTTGCAAAGCATCGTCTTGCTACCATAGAAGTTAAGAAACAAATATTGTTAATACTTGTTCTAAAAGAAAATTAAGCTAAACACTCGAATGGTAATGGCCACCTGGTCACTCACTTAGCATGATTAACTGCATTGTGACATAAAGCTAAAGTCCGAACCATTGCCAAGTCTCTTCCACGAGGATTATTATATTTCTCTTGGCAGCTCCTTTAGAATTTGTTGACAGTGTCAGCAAATAGGAAAGATAGGAAAATTTTATATAAATTTCAGACTATATTGTGTATACAACAATTAAACAGTAAAAAAAAATTACAAAGGCAAAAAAGGTTTATGTATGATACTTTTACATGAAAACATGACATTAGAAACAAGCTACCTGTCCTCAAAGAAGTCTCCAAAATCATCGACAACAACTGCCACAGGAAATGTATCATGCAGGTGGAATGCAGCAAAATAGTTCTTGATTCCTTCATCATCATCCACATATCTTTCAGAAAATCAAAATCTATATAGAATTAAAAATCAAAAAATTAAGATTTTAATAATATTTATCACTATAATTTACACCCTTTAAAAATAGTTACTTACTTCATTTGTATAGACTGAAAGGTATCTGAGGATGGATCAATGCCCTGAAGTATTAATTGAAGAAAGTGTGAGAGGTGTTGCATTAGAGAGAAGAAGATACCTTTTGGTAGAAAGGCTATTGAAGTAATGACAAATTTCTCATTTCATTTTATATTTCTTTTTTCTAAACCAAATAGTCATAAGTTTGAACTTCTAATCCTGTCTGAAATCTCTAAGTTAGAAAACAGAAACCAAAAAAAATAAATAAAAAAATAAAAAATCCACATCTTATGAGAGAGAGTTTAAATTTACTCGCGAAGGATAGTATTAGAATAAGTCTGGTGCACAAAATTCCTACTTTTGCTTTGCAGAGTGTGGGAAGAGGTACCCCCAATTACTTTTTGTTTTGGAGATTATGCTGATTCTTGGAGTAGAGCTGATTAAATAATTAAATGCATCATTTCATTCCCCACATTTAGGATACTTGATAGCTTTGTTTATTAGCTAAGCAAGTGGTGAGTGGTCCTAATTCCTAAGTTCAAATTTTCTAAATTCATTATCTATAGTTAAAAATGCTATCTCTTGAGCTCTACTTACTAAGAAGGAGTTGAGTCCTCATGTAAAAAAGATTTTTTATTTATTTATTTATGAGATTGAGGAGACAACGATAATAATAATGTGTAAGTAGTAAGTACCTGAGAGAGAAAAGGAGGGTTGCTTTCTAACTTGCGGCGGTTGCATATGAACACAACTTTCCTATTTCCATCTATTGCGGAGTTGAATGCAAACTGGAATAGTAACGAACTCTTTCCACTGCAAAATTTCAAATTTCACGCATTTTAACAAATACAAAATTCAAACACAAAAAATCATACACAAATACAGAGCACTTCGCTTACCAGGAAGGAGGTCCAGAGAGAAGCATAATTGGGTCTGGGTCTGGGTCGGACCGGTTGTGGCTATTGGGCTGCTCCATTTGACTCGCCAAGAAGAATCTCTCTACCATTTTGCAGAGTTTAGCTCAAACTCTCTCAACTCTTTCAGGTGTTTGTGTAGATAGTACCAAATCTTTTTTATTTATTTATTTTATAAGTCTAGGCAAACAGAAGCATAATTGGGTTGGCCCGAAATCCAAGATGACAGTATAGTTGGCCCAAATATTTAAAGCTCGGGGTTTCAAAGTTTCAACAGATCAGGATTCTTAACTCCGTGTGAGCCTACCTGGTCTTCTAAGGAGCGTAACAAATAATTAGCCGCTGAGCCCACAATGTAGACTGATTTTTTTTAGGTGGGGAGTAGAAATTTGAACTGTTGAAAACATTAGGCCGATTGGTACATGTGTTTAAACACAAGTTTTCAATTTTTAAATAACATTACATACAATTTTACACACTTTTTCACCTATAAGTATTTTTAAAAAATACAAATAATATTATTAGAATAACGTTACCAAACAGCCGATAGAAGTCTCCTACCACATTAGTGACGTACAAAAGAAAATACAATGAATATTATAAAAATCCAGCCAATTCTTGTGAGACAATTAAGTGAAATATAGAAGATGGTAGGAGATTGGTGAGAGAGGGAGAGAAGGGATGCTTGGAGAGAATGATTATCTTTTAAACCTGCTGAATTAAAAGAGAATGTGTGTTGTCATTTCTAATTAAAATGAACATCCGAGTTTTTTTGTGAGGAATGTTTATGTTTCTTTTTACTCTGAGAGAGTTACATAGTGTTTTCTCCTCCTCTTTCCTTCTGCCTTGTATCCCAATATTATGTCCAGCCTCATATTTTGTGATCTTTAAAGGCACCCCAAAGGTAGCTTGTAAGGATGGGTTAACTTGTAGGACTAGATTTCATAACAACCCATGTGTTGGGTTGGGTAGGACATTTCTAATTGATTTTGAGGTTTTTGTGTGTGCGTGCGCGCATGCGCACAAGTGACAGCTTGATTGAATTTTTAACTATGATCATGCTAGTATTTTTTAGGATTTATTATTTGACGAGAATATATAACTCATGCCCAACAGATGCAAAGATATTTATGTGTATGTTTTTTTTTGAGATCCAAGATAGAATATATATTGCTGATTGAAAAGAGTGTTACAAGTAAACTTCCGGCAGGTTACATAGAGGTTAACAAGGCTGGATGTAGTTACAGTACACGTAGGCCTGTTACGAAGACACTAGTTTTTAGTTACAAAATTGCAGGCCTGGTATCTCCTTTATGGCGTTGTCTGCGAAGCTGTGAGACGCTAAAAATCATTCAACATACTAATTGCTCCCTCCACAATGCCCAATGGTTGTAGCTGAGCCTTCTTGAAGTAAAACTTGTTTCGTGCCCCCCATATTGCCCACACCACCACGGCCCAGCTTTCAAGTTCTTGCTTGCTCAACCTGTTCGCCATAGTCCGAAACAAGCTGAAGAAGTCAGACGTACCAATTGGGCTTTTCTGAATTCTCCTACCCGCCACTGACCGGATATCCCTCGCAAAAGGACACTCCCATAATACATGGCATGTTGTCTCAGTATGTTGGAGACATATTTACACTTCGGGTCAATTTGTACCTTGCGTCTCTGCAGATTTTCTCTAGTGGGCAGAATGTTTGAACAGGCCCGCCACAGCAAAGTCCTTACTTTTGGAAGAACGTTTAATCTCCAAATCTTCCTCCACACACTCCCATCATGCCGAGCTTGTGAGTGTTCAGCTGGGTATTTGTTTTGAAGATCAAGCGCTACCTGATAAGCTGATTTGACGGTAAATTTCTGAGCAGCGTTTTCCTTCCATACTAATTCGTCCTTGGAGGTCAGGTTGTCCAGGGGTACAGCCAGGATCTCCTGCTGGGTTGAAGGGACAAACAATGCCTGTATTTTCCCTCGATCCCAGCGTCTGGTATCCTCGTCAATAAAAGGTCCCTTACATAAAGAGGAGATGGTGGAGGACCACGAAAGGCCAGTGCATGGGGTAGCCATTTATGTGAAGCTACCTCAATTTTCCGACCATCCCCAACACGCCACTTTGTCCCCTCCACTAGGATATCCCTAGCCACGAGTAAACTTCGCCACACATATGAGGGATTATGACCAATTTTGCAATTCTCCAAGCCCTTTTGCAATATTTTCAACAAATATAAGATAAATGTGAAAAATCTGTTTTATTCAGCAGGTGAGATTTTCTGTGTGACTCGGTTTATTTATGTGCTATGTACCTCTCATGAACTCTCATAGTCTTGCAAGCATTCAGAGCCTATGTGCAAGGCTATTCATAGCGCCCAAACTACCTTTTAACAGGATAAATGTGAAAATTTTATTTTATCAATCTTAGGACTATCTGTACTGATACCATGTTAAATTATTAATTGTTCCAAAAGTTTAAGTTAGGAGAATATGATAAATTTAAGGGTACGTTTGGTACACTGAATGTGAATTACAACAAGAATGGTAATCTTTATTATTAGGGATAAAATGTATTGTAATGGAATAACTAAATCTATTCATTAGTTTGATTGTGAGTTGTAACATTAGAATGAAATTTATGATCTATTTTAGGAAAAATCTCATTCATACAATTATATTTCCTAGAAAATAATATATTAGAGAGATGAGTTATTTTTTTGATGATTTTTTATTTCCATAATTGTTAGGTGGATATAGAAAGCTTATTTATTTGGAAATATATTAATGTTAGAAATTATTACATCTACTAAAGAATAACTATTACAACCCTTTTAGAGAGGAATAGTTATTCCTCATTTTAAAGAATAGTTATTCATAAGGAATGACTATTCCCTGTAATAAAAACATAACCAAACTATTGAATAACTAAAGCAAATGAATAACTATTACATTACAGTGTCTATTACAGTCTACCAAATGTGCCCTAATTGTTTAATCACATACTTCTTATCATTTTTTTTAAAGTGATTATTTTTACATGTCCATAAATATGAAAAAATGTCATAAGTACTAAACCGTATGCCTAACAAATAACAATGAGCCGCGTAAACAGTTTAGCATTTTGAGCTTAGAGATCTCTCCCTTTGATTAAAAAGTGAAATAAAAAGTTCGGGTTTTCGCTGCACTGCTTATTCTTTCTTACTAGTTCGTAGGATTCGAAATCTTATTCTCCCTCCCCACAAGCAAAAAGCCAAAAATGTAATACCATTCGATGCTTCAGACTTTAATAATGGACAAACAGAGGTTAATAGTTTAAGACTGCTTGAAAAGTAGGAGTAAAGCAATAATAGGATATAAATTAAAACGATGTAACTCAAATTGATATTCTTGTAGTGCTTTTACTCAACTATGTGCCTAAACAGCGGGTAAAGTGATATGTTTCAAAATCTAGATTCCTAATCGGGTTGATCACGATGGAACACTAGTGTTAGAAGAAGATCACCTTATTCATTTAACTTAATCAACAATATAGTGTTCCTCTCAAAAGAAGAAGCCTTGGTCATTATGCTAGCATGAGAAGTATTCAAATTCATTATGTTTTTTTACCATTTTTTTAGAATTATAGATAAAATTTTGTTATGATTAATATATAATAAAAGTGATATGATAAAGTGAGGATGTTTTAATCAAAACATAAAATCTGAATAATTGTGAAAATTATTGAGAAACATAGAGTTTGCTTGACATTGCTACAATGATAGCTATTGGGTTTTTTTAGGGAGTGTCTTAAGGGCGCAAGTTAAAGATTAATAAATGTTCAATTATGAGTTATAATATATATTGTTCAAAGAAGAAATACACTTGTTAATGATTCATTGGTTTACGACCACAAATTCATTATGTTGTGTGCATTTTTTTTTTTTTGATATATGTGCACAAGTATAAGTGTGATAGTCACTCCATAAATATAAGTGTTTGTGGAGTGTGGAGGGTAAGGGGTTCAAATCTCCAAGAGAGTGTCTTTTTAGGGAGTGTCTTAAGGGCACAAGTTAAAGATTAATAAATGTTCAATTATGAGTTATAATATATATTGTTCAAAGAAGAAATACACTTGTTAATGATTCATTGGTTTACGACTACAAATTCATTATGTTGTGTGCACTTTTTTTTTTTTGATATATGTGCACAAGTATAAGTGTGATGGCCACTCCATAAATATAAGTATTTGTGGAGTGTGGAGAGTAAGGGGTTCAAATCTCCAAGAAAGAGTTTCACACACATATACACTTAGATTATGCTAGAGTAAAATTTCTATCTTGTATATAAAAAAAAAAATATATATATATATATATATTATTTTATAAAAATATTATTTAATAAAACATTAAATGTACTTTAACCATTGCCCTTTAAGACATTTATTAACAAAAGCCCTTTTGTTTTATTTAATTGATCAAAACTTAAGTAAATTTTAAATTAAATTATGTACATTGGATTTCACAATTAAATTCAACCATGTGATTGTATGGACTAATACAATACAACGCTGCAATACTATCTTAACGCATCACATTTAAAGAAAGACAAAATTTAGGTACAATACCTTAGGTGTTGTTCTTTAAGTTCCCCTTTTAAGATTCAGTCATGTGACTACATAACTAAAAAATACACTTCCTTGCAATGAGAAAAAATCCACATAGCAAAATTTTAAAAGAAAATCTAAGGAACAGCACCTAAATACTGTACCTAAGTTTTGCTCTTTAAAGAAATGCAACTAAATTTTTTCCTATTTAATTTATCTATGACTTTTTAAAACTTAATTATTCTATAACAATTACTATATTTTTATCTGTTTTAATTTTTAAACCAAATAAAGTTAATAACCTAACTGTACCGTTCACATGGGCGATATACTCAATAAGCAAGGATTAGAGCTAAAGTAGATTATTATAGTAATTAAACTAATTCTCCCCCCCCCCCCCCCCCAAAAAAAAAAGAGATTTAAGTAATTAGCTGTTTGGATTTTTATTTTTCATCACTCATTACTCCTCACTCAATTTTCGTCACTCATCACTCATCACTTAAAATACCCCATCAGTCTACACAAAGTGTGTTTGGCACCATCACTCAGCTTATCATCACTCAAAATTTTCAACTATTTGTGAGCCCTATACCTGTAACTTGGTGCAACTTTTATCCTTTTTTTTTTTTTTTCCTTCAACCCCCAGTACCCAAACTTACCGAACCCAGCGGAGAGAGAAAAAAAAAAAAAAACCCGAACCCAGTGAAGGAAAAAAAAAAAGAAAAAAAAAAAGAACTGAGCGAAGACCAAAAATATTATGTGATGAAGAACAAAAAAAAAAAAGGAAGAATGAACTGACAAGGGCGAAAAGGAAGAAAAAAAAAAGAAAAGAAGAAAGAAAAAATGAAGAACAGTGGAGAAGAAAGAAAAAAAAAAAAGGGGTCAAAAGTTGTGGCTGACCCTGACTAGTGGGTCCCTCCATGTGTGTTTAATTACCAAAATGCCATTGGAAACAAAGTTATGGTAATTGAAAACACCTAAAATGTGTTTTCAGTTTCCATAACTCTTCACTCAAAAATCAGAGAATTGAGTGATGGAAACAAAAACTGAAAACAGAGTTATGAAAATCCAAACTGACTTCTCAGCCATGAGTCCCACCATTTTTGAGTTATGAGTTATGGAAATAGAGTTATAAGTTATGAAAACTGAAAATCCAAACAGCCCTTAAATTTGGAATAAACTAACTAATTTATTTTAAGCCTTTATACTTGTTTAAAGTCACAATTAACAAAGCTAGCAGTATAGAAGCAAGTAAACGCATACAACTATACAAGAGACTAAGAAAGGTCCAGACCAGACCGTTGCGTGTGTTTTGAGCCATCTCATTATGTGTCTTTAGTCTGTAGTCTGTACCCACCAACCAGCACACGAAGGCTTCGTCACCTAATTCCATGACACCTGTCCTTTTACTATCATAAAAGTTGACACACAAAACAATATTTTCATAACAATTTCATAATAAACATAAGGCAAAATTATACTATTGCAATTAGTCCCTCAATTTTTAAGTGAGTGTTATTGGTTCTTCAAATTTCAAAGATAAGCACTATTAGTCTTTTTATTAACTATCGTTAGTGTAAATGTCCATGTGGCTAATAGAATAATGATGTGACATCTTTTTAAGTAATATGGTAATTTTTATTAAAAATATTATAAAACACACTTAGGGTTTGTTTGTTATCGTTGTTTAAACAACAGTTTTTAGTATTTAAAAAACATTATATGTATTTTCACACACTTTTTAACTACACGTATTTCTCAAAAATACAAACAACATTACTAGAAATTTCTTACCAACCAAGCCTTTAACATGTCAAAAACTATTAGGGTTTTGTTTGTAAGAATGTGAAAAGAGAATAAAAGATTTGGTCACTTCAAGGGGACCGGGCCTCCATAGAGAGAGAGAGAGAGAGAGAGAGAGAGAGAGAGAGAGAGAGAGAGAGAGAGAGAGAGAGAGAGAAGAAGAAGAAGAAGAAGAAGAGAGACAATGATTAGAGAAAAATGCTTAAAAGTGTTCTTATTACCCTTCTGATACAGTCCACCCTCTTTATATCTAATACTAACAGAATATCCAATACTAACAAAATGTGCTAACAGAATCAGTAACTAACTCCTTACTATTCCTTTAACCAGCTCCTAATCAATACCAACCAATTAATCACTTCAATACACCCACTGCATACATGTGTACACTACTGCTATGCCATTACAATATACTACAGCTCTACGATTCAATACAACACAAGTATAAGTGTGAGGTTCCTAACATTACCCCTTCCATTCAAAGCACCTTGCCCACAAGGTGAGGAAAGGTGAGCTGCAACTGATGCAAAGATTCCCAGGTAGCATCTGTAGGTGAGAACCCCAACCACTGAACCAAAACCTCAGTGATGACCCGAGACCTCAAGGACTTGGTTCTAGTCTGTAACACTGCAACTGGTTCGGAAAGTACCTATCCTGAGTCATCAACAGGTGGAAGGGTAGGAATAGGTGTGTCATGTTGACCCAACTTCACCTTTAGGCAAGACACATGAAACACAGGATAAATTTTTGCCTCAGGAGGAAGATCCAATTTATATGAGACAGAACCAATATTTTGTATAATTTGGAATGGATCAAAATATCTTGGAGAAAGCTTCCACCTCCCTTTATAAGCCAAAGTTTGTTGTCTGTAGGGCTGTAATCTCAGGAAAACCCAATCCCCAACTTCAAAAGACTTGTCCTGCCTAGGTTTATCTACTTGAAATTTCATCCTATCTTGGGCAGCAGTCAAATGAACCTTCAAAGTGTCCAAAACAGCTTGTCTCTGACATAACAATGAATCCAATGTATCCACCCTGGTAGTGTCTAGAATATAAGTGAAAAGCTTTGGAGCTGGGTAACCATATAAGGCCTCAAAAGGAGACAACTTCAAACTAGTGTGAAAAGAAGTGTTGTACCAAAATTCAGCCAAAGGAAGCCAAGTTACCCATTGGTGAGATTTGTCACTAGTGAAGGCTCTCAAATATTGTTCTAAGCTCTTGTTGATAATCTCTGTCTGCCCATTTGACTGAGGATGATATGCTGATGACATAGCCAAATCAGTTCCTTGGAGTCTAAACAATTCATACTAGAAGAGGGAAGTAAAGGTAGCATCCCTGTCACTAACCAAGGATGTGGGCATACCATGGAGCTTGAAAACATGTTGCATATAAAAAGAGGCAATCTTGGCAGCATTGTAAGGATGGGAAACTGGAATAAAGTGAGCATATTTGGTTAATCTGTCAACAACTACCAGAATCACCTCATACCCCATAGACTTAGGAAGGCCTTCCACAAAGACCAAACTCACATCTGTCCAAGGGGTAGTAGGAATAAGCAGTGGCTGAAGTAAGCCAGTTGGGGATGTAGTATCAGATTTATTCCTCTGACACATCACAGTTCCTTACAAATTGCTTGAGATCAGACTTCATTCCAGGCTAAAAAAAACTCTTTCTTAGCTCTATGACAAGACTTCAAGAACTCGGAGTGACTAGCCGAAGGACTGTTGTGGACATGGTGTAAGAACTAAGATTTAAGTGGGGAATGTGCACTAATATAGAATATGCCCTTGTAAAACAACAACCCATTCTGAAATGTAAAACCTTTAGGTGGATTTCCAGCTTGCACAGAAGAAATAATGTGCTGAATAATGTCATCTCGTAAGTAACTATCATTTAATAAGGACAGCCAAGTTGGGTCAGGTACTGAGAGCAAAAACAAGCAGCTAGTCTTGGAATTAGAATCAGACTGCAACAACTCAGAACTGAAGGCAGGGTGCCTTGAAAGAGCATCAGCCTCCCTGTTGTCACTACCTTTTTTGTATTCCACAACAAAAGCATAATCCAAAAGTTTAGCTAGCTATTTTTGCTGAGATGGAGTGGCAATTCTTTGCTCTAACAAAAATTTTAAACTCTGGTGATCAGTCCTAACCACAAAGGGTCTACCAAGCAAATAGGATCTCCACTTCTTGACTGCAGTAGCCAAAGCCAGTAACTCAATCTCATAGGTAGACAAATGAAGGTTCTTCCCTTTCAAAGCTTGACTATGAAATGCAATTGTTCTGTGATCTTGCATTAGTACAACCCCTAAACCACCACCTGATGCATCACATTCTATAACAAATGACTTAGAAAAATCTGGAAGAACTAGCACAGGAGGCTTAGTCACAGCCTCTTTCAATGTGAGAAATGCCTCCAAAGCCATGTCAGTCCATTGAAATGCATCTTTTCGAAGAAGATCAGTTAAAGGTTGGGCAATTGAGCCATAACCCTTAATGAACTTTCTATAGTACCCTGTCAAATCTAGAAAACCCCTTAAGGCTTTCACATTTTCTGGTATTGGCCACTGAAGCATTGCAGAAATTTTCTTAGGATCAACCTTAACACCCTCTCCCGAGATTATATGGCCCAAATATTCCACTTTAGAACACCCAAAAACACATTTAGACTGCTTAGCATAAAGCTGATGAGACAACAAGACCCTTAAAACAGTCCTTAAATGAGAAACATGATCATCCAAACAATGGCTGAAAACAAGGATGTCATCAAAGAATACTAGAACAAATTTTCTCCAGTAAGGTCTGAAAATAGAATTCATTAATGCTTGAAAGGCAAATGGAGCATTAGTCAGCCCAAAGAGCATGACTAGGAACTCATAATGTCCTTTGTGAGTTCTAAAGGCAGTTTTGGGCACATCCTCACTCTTCATTCTAATTTGATGATAACCTGACCTCAAATCAAGTTTAGAGAAAATGGAGGCACCTGCTAGTTCATCCAACAATTCATCTACTACTGGAATTGGAAACTTGTCCTTAATGGTTGCTTTATTCAAAGCTCTATAGTCAATGCACGTCCTCCAACTACCATCAGCCTTCCTTACAAGCAAAACAGGAGAAGAAAATGGACTTTAACTAGGCTGAATATAACCCACTTCCAGCAACTCATTCACAATTTTCTCAATTTATAATTTTTGAAAATAAGGATACCTGTAAAGTCTTTCACAGACAGGTTGGGAACCTTCCTTGAGGGTAATGCCATGCTCTTGACCCCTGACAGGTGGTAACCCAGTGGGTACAGCAAAAACCTTTGAAAATTCCATCAACAAATCAGCAAGCACATCAGGCAACTAAGGCTGAGCAAGAGTGGCAGCAGCTGCAAGAGATGCTAAGATATGCAGCACTAGGCCTTTCCTTTCTGAACCATTAATAAACCTCTCAGCTTCTGCAGCTTTTGAAATAGTTGAAGAGGCAGGCTGTAATCCTTGTAAAAATACCCTTTTACCCAAATGCATAAACTTCATGGTCAATAGCTGAAAGTCCCAGCTAATCTCCCCCAAAGTACTCAACCATTGAGTACCAAGAACCACCTCACAACCACCTAAATGTAAGACATTAAAGTCTATGACAAATTGATACCCCTGGATAATGATACTGACTCCTTGACAACTACCTAAAGTCTTGATGATTGTGCCATCAGCTACTTTAACCTCTAATATCCTAGAGGTATCAAGTTGCAGCCACAATCTTGGTATCATAGAAGCATCCAAGAAATTGTGGGTGCTCCTAGAATCAATAAGAGACACCACTTCTTGTTTCTTGATTCTTCCCCTCACCCTCATGGTATTAGAAGCAAGGCACCCTACTAATGCATATAAAGTAATTTCAACAGGGTCAAATCCGCACTTGTCAACCCCACTCCTCTGAACTGCACCTTGAGGCTTTAACAACACCTCCTTATCAGAAATCTCAACCAACTGCACACCTGAAGCTCTAGGTTCCACTTCCACGGATATTTCCTCCAGTAAAAACAATTTAGCTCCCTTACACTTGTGGCCCATCTGCCACTTCTCATCACAATTGTAACACAGCCCTTGTTTCCTCCTTTCCTCCATTTGTGCAACAGTCAATCTTCGCAATGGAACCTTAGTTCTTGGCTCTACCCTAGCTTCCAATTTAGGAGTACCCAAAATTGAAGCCTTCCTATTATCAGCTACACCCCTAAATCCTTTCCTACTACTGTTTACATATTCTTCTTGAATCTTTGCTAACCCAAAGGCTTCATTAAAGGTTTTAGGGAACATTCTAACTGGCGATCTTATCTCATCCTTTAACCCACTTAAGAAGCAACTTAGTTTGTGAGACTCAAATAACCCCATGATTCTATTAGACAAAATTTCGAAATTACCTTTGTAAGCCACCACAAAAGTCACCTGCTTGAGCCTTGTCAATGCTTCCATAGGATCATCATAGGCAGTGGTCCCAAATCGAGTCTGCAAAGCTTGAACAAACACTTTCAAGCTTGCAAACCCCTTTGCTTGTTCAGCCTCTTGAGATCAAATTAAAGCTTCACCATCAACATGATATGAAGCCATTAACACCTTGTGATACTCAGGAGTGTTGTGGTATGAAAAAAATTGATTGGCTCTGTATACCCAGCAAGTAGGATCCTCTCCTTGAAACGGTGGAAACTCAAGCCTCAGATTCTTGATGGGTCCGAGTGGTAATTACTCGTGACCTTCATTGTTAACCGTAGTATTAACCAAATACCCTCTGGATGGTGATGATTTCTGACGTTGCTCCTCAAAATCCGCCCACTTCTGCATAAATGTGGTGAGGATTTGTAATTGCTTCTTGACTTCTTGTAAGGTTTGTTCATGGCTGTCGGTAATCTTGGACAAAGCAACAATTTTTTCAGAATTCTGAGAATTTGATCTTGTTTCAGTCATCATGCCCAATTCTGGATCACTGCTTTGATACCAAATGTTAGGGTTTTGTTTGTAAGAATGTGAAAAGAGAAGAAAAGATTTGGTCACTTCAAGGGGACCGGGCCTCCATAGAGAGAGAGAGAGAGAGAGAGAGAGAAGAAGAAGAAAAAGAAGAAGAAGAGAGACAATGATTAAAGAAAAATGCTTAAGAGTGTTCTTATTACCCTTCTGATACAGTCCACCCTCTTTATATCCAATACTAATAGAATATCCAATACTAATAGAATGTGCTAACAGAATCAGTAACTAACTCCTTACTATTCCTTTAACCAGCTCCTAATCAATACCAACTAATTAATCACTTCAATACACCCATTGCATACACGTGTACACTACTACTATGCCATTACAATATACTATAGCTCTACAATTCAATACAACACAAGTATAAGTGTGAGGTTCCTAACAAAAACACATGAACTCAGTTACCTAACTCGTTTTAACTAGTATTACGTCGACCTTCCTCCACATATGACACAACCACTAATACCCCACTGCTCATCCTCCCCTCTCCGGCCAACCCTCTCAGCTATTACTCTTTTCCTCTCTTTGTGTTGCAAGTGAAAGATGGTTTTATATTGTATCTGTATTCCCCTTTACTAAACACGTGACGCCATTATTAGGAAAACAACCACAACCAAGATTACATTCTCAGATTGTGTCCAAATGCATTTTACTCCATCTACTTAACTAGATGATTAAACAAACATTCTCACTGATTATAATAGAAATGAAAAAGATATAAACATATCTACAAAACCATGTGGGCTTCTAGATAACCCAACAATCCAACATTTATATTGAAATCGACTTGCTTCTTGCTAGGTTTAGCACTTTCACTATTTGAAGCTTTCCGTTAGCCCTTTGGACAATATTTCTCCTAAAAATTAAAAGAGAATAGGAAATCAAAGAGAGCAAAAAAAAATCTAGGCAAATCAAGCAATTAAAAGGGAGTTGAGCGGGGGTATCAGTGGTCGAAGAGGGGACGATGAGAGGGTTGGCTGGAGAAGAGACGATGAGCGGGGAGGAAAAGAGCAATAACTGAGAGGGTTGGCCGAAGAGGGAAGGATGAGCGGTGGAGTATCAATGGCTGTGCAAAGGGTTAACAACCCTTGATTTGGGTAATACTAGTTAGGAAACGGGTTAGGTTCATGAGCATTCAACGTGTAAAGTGTGTTATGTTGGGTTCTAAGACTTTAGGTTTAAATGTATTAGAACTTCAATTTGTAATGTTGGCAAACCATGATCAAAACGTTTAGTCTTGTTTTTAGACTTGCTCAAAGTATGTTTATGTGTAAAGTTGGAATCGAGTGTACTGCAGGATTTACTGTGTAAATCTGCCTAGCTCGATCTATCGAAAATTAGACTCGATCGATTGAAGTTTGTGCAGATTGTTTTTTTTTTGCAGAATTTTCCAACTCAGCCCAAGCCCATTTAATTTGTAGGGTTTTATGTTTTGCCTTAAGTATAAAAGGAAAAACCCTAGCCACGTTTTACTGTGGTTGCAACAATTGTTTATGCTGTGTATATGAATCTCTTGTGAGATTTAGAGGTGTTTGCCTTCACATATACTTAGGGTTATCAAGAATCAAGATTTAGGTCAAAAGCGTAATGATCATTCAGTTGCTGCATTAAGAGCTTAAAGATACACAAGCGGGAGTGCTTGTACTTGTTGTGAATCCAAGAAAGAAGTAATCCGTGGACTCGGAGCTGTCACGTGGTCGTGGTAGTAAGTTTCCTACTCGTGGTAGCAATAGGATGTTAGTGGTCTAAGTTGCTATTGTGTAAACTTCAATTCTTTCATAGTGGATCTGTTTTACCTTGAGGATAACTAGGTTAAATCCTCACTAGGTTTTTTACCAGTTTGGTTTTCCTGGGTTATCATATATATAAGGTGACGTTTTTGCGGCCTAAGCCCAACGAGTATGGGATTGTGGGTTAATGAGCCCAATACAATGAATTTGTAGAGAGTGGGTTAAAGAGTTGGGCTCTAGTCAATGTTACAACGGCTAAGATGGAGTTGTAAGACAGTCATATAAGAAAAGTGCATACAAAGTTCAGTTTGCATGTGGTCTGAGGAGGCTAATGTCCTTATAGATTGAGGATACAAATTACAAGTGCTATTCTCCCTAATACCATATTCTCTCTTTGTTTTTCGACCCCCTTTTCATGGAGGGTCTCTCACATTAAACAGGTCCCTTTTAGTGATCTTGGCCTTCCACTTGTCGATCATCCAGACCACTACTTGAGTACCTATTCCATCAAACACCCCATCTAATCTTCTGTGAGTTGCAGTGGCCAAGGAGACACTATTTAGAGGTCTTCTGCACATAAATGCGACTAGAAAGTAGCTACAGAGCTTTTAATGCAGAGGTAGCAGCCTTCCCTTCGATATTTTTGGTCCCCTTCCTTCTTATGTGTTTATAAGGCACTATTCGAACACTGGAGCTTCCATGGAGGTTCCCTCTATCAATGGAGCATGTGTCTAAGTTGCCTCTACCATGGCCGAGGGGTAATCTCTCCTCGGACCGCCATTTACTTTCTTACTTCCCTGCGAGGCTCTAGGCTAGATCTCCTTATGAATATTTGCCCCTCTTCGGACAAGCAGACCACCTCGGACTGGGCTTAAGGCCCAACACACGAATTTGGGCCTCTGTTCCTACAATAGCCCCTCAAACTCCGGTTTTTCCCTCTCCAAGGAGAAAAGGTGGGGTTTTGATTCTTAAGAGGCAAAGTCATTTATTTTCCTGGTTCACACATGCAGAATGTCATTTTTTGTGCCCCATGATTGCCACTGACACTTCGCATCTCGTGAGGCGCTATTAATTGCTTTAGACAGCCTGATGTCCCCCGTATCCAACGGTGAAGCACAGATCCAATGGCTGGCATTCATTCTTGGGTTTCAAACAATGTAACCCTTATTTAATCTCGCCCCTTATATAAATCATTCGGCTAACATGTTTCTTCTATTTTGCACCTTCAAGCTTTCTAGAGATTCCAAGCACTCAAACTCACCAAGCTCTCTTAGTCGCCAAACCTCCTTAAATCTTTCCCTTAAGAAATTTCACAAGAATTTCTCTTAAAGGTTCAAGATTCAGTACACCGTCTTCGAAAGTATTTGCCTACCCAGACCTTTAATTTCTCCTTGGTTGAACTCCTCGGCCTTCTTCTTTTTTTGAAAGCCTTTTCCTTGTCGTCCATATTCGCATAGATGGGTAGGTTTAAACACTTAATGGACTCTCCGTCTGGTATGGAAGGTTTTAGGGCTAAGTATCGTATCCTACAAGGAGTGGGCTTAGAGTACTATCCTCCGAAGGGGATACTTATTGATAGAGAGGTGGGCCAAGTTGTCATTCCGATGATTGTTTTTATAGAGGGAGGAATGAAGCTTCCCATGGGTGAGGTAACTAGGGATTGCTTGCACAACCATAGGATATGCCCCCATCAGTGTACCCCAAACACGTTTAGAGTCTTAGGGTGTGTAGATGCCCTGAACACCCAGATGAATTTAGGGCTAAAATGGTACGACGTCGTTCATATGTACGAGTGCCATTTCCTTGCTACCGCGGGCTATTACCTCAGGTCTCGATCCGAGGCCGTTAGGTTGATATCCTATCTTCCTAAGTCCAACAAGGGCCTGAAAGATGATTACCTGATCGTTTCCGGGAAGTGACACGACGGTCTTTCTTGCCCAACTCGGGTAGGAGAACCAGGTGGCGTACCATAAGATTAGTTTCTTTGGGCAAGGGACTTAGCCCTACTATTTTTATTATTATTACTATTTGTGACAATCTTCGTCGTTCTAACCACGATTTTCTTCTCAGCTATTTTTGTAGATAAGAATCACGTTGCTTCGAAGCTCAGCTTAACCAACGTTTAAGCTCTTAACTACCTCCTTAGGTCGGAAGTGTTCGTGAGCAAAGATGGACAGTTGTGCGCTGTTCATCTCATCTTGGACTACACCCTCTTGTCTCGCATTTTCTAGGATGCCGACCAGGTAATAAGGGCTGGAAGCTCTCGCCTAGCCCGAATAGACGTCTCCAAGTTAGGATTCTTGGCTCAAAGAGACCTCCAGCCTGTTCCGCCACCCAAACCTTGTCCCCTTCAGGTGGTAGCTGCTCCGAGAGAGGAGGTAGCCTCTGTGCATTCGTCCCTTAACGCTGAGATCGATCGGTTTCGCTTTGAGGAGGACGAGAAAGGATTTGCAGACCCTATAATCCAACTTGAAAGTTTCGAGAAAGGACTAGATAGGCATTCCGCTGCCTAATCTCCCCAGCTGGTTATTGCTAGGGTTGATCCTAGCTCCAAGAAGGAAGAAGGAGACATGGACCTTAATCCCAAGAAGAGTTTAAGGGGCCTTCTTGTTGCGAGAGGCCAAAGGGGGTCATCCAAGGATGCCCCCAAGTCTCAAGTTCCTGCCAAACTCCCACCCCCCCTCCTCAAGTTCCCACTGACCTTGGATTGAAGCCCATTGTTGACCTAACGAAGAAGAGGCCAATCGAGGTACTTGAGGAAGGCGAGGTGGGTCCCCAGAAGGGGACAAAACAACAGAAGGTGGCCAAGAACCATCGAGACAAAAAATCTACTTCAGTTGATAGCCGAGAGGACCCTCTTGGGGCTGACATGCGTCAACCACCGCACAACTGGTCCCCCAGGCTAGAGGTGGATGGTGCCCCTATCCCTTGGGACTCTTAAGTCCGAAACTATCAAGGGGGCCACGTGGGCCACGTTGCCGAAGCCCTGGAGCAACCGTTTCTATTATCGAAAGACATGGATGCTTACAGGAGCTTCAAGCAACTTGATCTCTTCTTATCCCTTAAGAGGGATCTTGCCATGGTAAGTGTCCTAACCAATCTTTCTAATTAAACACTTAGTTGTTTTTATTCGTCCTCCTTTCTTTTTCTTATGCGAAATCCTTCTAGTCTTATTATGCAGATTGCCCAACAGGTTTTCATGGCCGAGGAATGGGTCAAGGAAGCCCGTAATGAAGTTAAGGCAGAGGCCCATTCTCGCGCCAAGGCTAAGAAGGAAGTGGGGGCTCTTAAGGAGGACCTAGCCAAATTGTCCGAAGGGCTAAAGGAGGCGGTCTGTGCCAAGGATAGTGTCTAGGCGAGTCTGAAGATGGTAGAAAGGCAAGCCGAGGACCAGTGCCAAAAGCTGTTCGTGACTAATACCAACTTGGCCACTAAAAAACAGCTGGTCCTAAACCTTAAGGCCGAGCTTCAGAAGGCCAGGGAGGCGGCTCAACTGGCTAAAGAGGCGGTGGAGGCCGAAAAGAAAGCGTTTTACTTGCTCGGCATGAAAGAGACGCAAATAAGGCTGGCCGACGAGCTTTCAAAAGTTTGCAAGGACTACTACAGCATATCATGGGGTAAGGCCCTTGATGCTACAGGAGACCTTGCAAACTCCGCTTTGAGGCAACCTGGAAGCATATATTACCATCCAGAGAGTCGTGAACTCCCAGGTTCTAACTCTTTTGCTCCTGAACACACTCTAGAGGCACCCAAGCAGCCCCGGACCGATTAAGCTACTCTTGCTCTCCCTGAGGCCCCGAAGGGATTCGGTCAAACTGGTGGTCAATGTTAAGACGCTGAAGGGGCCCAGGGCGAAGGCAAGGGCCAGGAAAAGAAGAAGTCTCCTCCAAAGGCCAAGGGCAAAGCCAAGGATGATACCATCCCCCAACCAAGCTAGGCTGCTGATCCTCCTGCCCCTCAAGCCAAGACTTAGTCATTAGGACTCTTTTTTCCTTCTTCTTCTTCTTCTTTTTTTTTTTTTTTTTTTTTTTTTTTTTTGGTAGTATTGGTTGTTTGTTGTTTCCTTTTTTTTTTTTTGGTGGCCTTTTCCACCATTTGTAATGAAACTACTTTTTGATTAGTGGACGGAATTTCCTTTCAACTTCTTGTGTCTTTACTTTCCATACTCCTAGACTCATTGTTATATCTAATGAAATTGCCTTGTGATCATTTTAGTTTCAACAAACACTAACAGTAATTGGCTAGGATCCTTGGGTAAATAATTCAAGAATTTACACTCGAATAAATAATTCAAGAATTTTAACTTGCCCGAAGCTACCAATTTTTGAACTGTTTTGGTTCTTAGTGAGGAACAAATAAATATCATGGACTATTGATTTTTCCTAATTTATACACTAATAAAAATATGTAACAGAGTGTTAACCTTCCCACATCATCTAGTCCGAAGACTTCAAGCATGATTGAGTTTTAGTTTTAACACTTATAGAAATTTGAGACTTAGTGAACTTTCCCACATTATCTGGTTCGAGGACAACATGCATGATTGAGTTTTAGTTTGAACACTTATAAAAATTTGAGACTTAGTGTTAACTTTCCCACATCATCTGGTCCGAGGAAAACATGCATGATTGAGTTTTAGTTTAAAAACTTATAAAAATTAGTAACCAAGTATTAACCTTCCCACATCAGCTTGTCCGAGGACTACAGGTCTGATTAAGTTTCAGTTTAAACACTTATAAAAATTAGTAACTAAGTGTTAACCTTCCCATATCAACTGGTCTGAGGACTACAGGTCTGATTGAGTTTTGGTTTAAATACTTATAAAAATTAGTAACTGAGTGTTAACCTTCCCACATCAGCTGGTCCAAGAACTACAGACCTGATTGAGTTTCGGTTTAAACACTTATAAAAATTAGTAACTGAGTATTTACCTTCCCATATCAACTGGTTCGAGGAGTACATGCCTGATTGAGTTTTGGTTTAAACACTTATAAAAGAAGGAAAACCGGAAATGCAATGCCCTTATACAACAAATGAACATTCTTGACAAAGGAAACTTTCATTAACCAGTAATAATACATTTTCAGGTTGTTTACATTCTACGGGTTTGGTATTACATGTTCGTCTAAGTCTTCCAAAAAATACGCACCTACACCAGCCATTGAGGTGATGCGGTATGGTCCCTCCCAATTAGGCCCCAGCTTTCCCCATGCCGGATTCTTTATAGTACCTAGGACCTTTCTCAACACTAGATCACCAGGTGCCAATGGTCTCAGCTTCACGTTAGCGTCATAACCCTGCTTGAGCTTATGCTAGTAGAATGCTAATTGAACCATTGCATTTTCCCTTCTTTCCTCGATCAGGTCTAGGCTTTTTTCTAACAGCACGTTGTTAGTGGTCGGATTGAATGAGCTGGTCCTTAATGTAGGGAAACCAGTCTCCAAAAGGATAACGACTTCGGCCCCGTACATCATCGAAAAGGGGGTTCCTCCTGTTGACCGACGAGGCGTGGTTTGGTAGCTCTACAGGATATGTGGCAGTTCATCCACCCACTTTTCCTTTGCGTCGTCCAACCTCTTCTTGAGTCCACTTACAATGGTCTTGTTAACAGCCTCAGCTTGCCCATTCCCCTAGGGATAGGCTAGAGTGGAATACCTATTTGTGATTCCTAAGTCACAGCAGTATCTCCTGAAAGATTTGCTATCGAATTGAAGGCCGTTATCTAAGATGAGGTGTGAGGGACTCCGAATCAGGTGACAATGTTCTTTCATACAAATTTCTTGGCATCCACATCCCTGATGTTTGCCAGAGGCTCGGCTTCAACCCACTTAGTGAAATAGTCTGTGCCGACCAGCAGGTATCTCTTGTTTTCAGCTGCCTTAGGGAAAGGGCCCACAATGTTTAAGCCTTATTGAGTGAAGGGCCACGGGCTCGACACTGGATTAAGGATTCTCCCAAGTTGGTATATATTGGGCGTGAACGTTTGACATTAGTCACATTTCTTCACGTATTCTTGTGCTTCTTTTTGCATATCGGGCCACCAATAGCCTTGAGTGATGGTTCTGTGCGCCAAAGATCTGCCTTCGTTATGGCTCCTACAAATCCCTTCATGTAACTCCTTTAAGAGCAATTCTATTGCCTCGGGGTGCACGCATAACAGGTACGGACCAGAAAATGAGCGTTTATATAACTTTTGGTCCTCAAACAGCCAGAACCGATGAGCCTTCCTACGAATTTTGTCCGCTTCTAATTTTTCCCCAGGTAGGATGTCTTCTTTTAAGAATAGGGCTATGGGGTTCATCCAGCTAGGTCTCACTCTAACTTGGTGAATATGAACCACCTCGCTGTTCGCCGCTACAGGCTTGCATAAGTCCTTTACGAGGATGACCCAAGGTAGCCCCTGCACCGAGGAGGTTGCGAGTGTGGCCAGGGAGTCGGCATGGGTGTTTCCGCTCCTGGAGATGTGCAACAGGCTGAGAGACTCAAACTCTGATTGTAGGTGCCTAACTTGGCCCAGGTACTCCTGCATTCTATCATCCCTCGCTTCAAACTCTCCTTTGACTTAGCCGACGACCAATCTTAAGTCAAAGTATACCTCTACTTCCTTTCTGCCCATTTTCCGAACCATGGTCATTCCCTCTAGTAGAGCCTCATATTTGGCTTCATTGTTGGGGGTCGAGAACCCTAATCTAAGTGATTTCTTAATAGTAATCCCTTTAGGGGACATTAGCACCAACCTCACTCCGGACCCTTTTTTGGTTTGCTGCTTCGTCAACGTGCACCTTTAATGATAGGAGGCCCTGCTGGGTGATTATGCCAACTGATTTTCCATCTATGTGCTGTGCTTTAGTTTCTTCTTCTAATGGGGGTTCGGCGAACTTGGCCACTAGATCTGCTAGTCAGGGATTTCCTCAGATCGTGATCAGTAGGGAGGCCGAGTTTGAAGGTGCTAATGGCCAAATCATCAAAGTCACCATCTATCTCGTTGAACATCTCCAGTACCTATCTGAGTATGGTTTCAGTGTCTCTCCCTCTCACATGCTTTGGGACAGTAGGGAGGCTAAGGACCGAGGGACCCTGTTGTAGGTGACAAAGTGGGAGCAAAAAGCTTGGGTGAGCTCTTTGAAGGAGTTTATAAAGTTTGCTTTCAGGCCGTCAAACCATCTCATTGCGATGGGCCCCAAGCTGGATGAGAAAACCTTGCACATCAAGGCTTCATCCCTAGAATAGATGGCCATTCTTTGGTTGAAATGGCTCACGTGCTCCACGGGGCCTGTTTTACCGTTGTACATGGTGAAAATAGGTTGGGTGAATCGTCGTGAAAGTCTAGCCCCTTCAATCTTGTGCGTGAAAGGTGACCTGGAGATCTGGTCAAAGGCCCTGCTCACAGCGTCGTTTTCTACGTCTTTATGAGGTGGGCTTTCGATCCTCCGTTCGTGACGGTGTTCCTTTCGTAGGAGAAATATTCGCTGGGCGAGATTCGAGACCTTCGCCTGCAACTGACGTCCTTTTCATTGTTAAAAGAAGCATCAGAGTTAGAGGGAGTTCGCCTTCGTCGTGCATGGCATAGTTCCCTCTTTAACCGGTCAATCTCCAACTGCATGGCTCTGTTAGGCTGGTCATGAGAGATATGACTTCTGACTCAAGTGTGACTTTTGCTCGTATGCGTAGTGTGCACACTGCCTTCTCGATCTTCTTTTCGCTCATGGTTGGCGAGGGAATTTTCACGCTGAGGTGCCATGGATTCTACCTAATGTGGGCCTAATCCTACCATTGTTCACCGCTGCACTCACTATCACACTAGCACTTCCCACAGATGGCGCCAATTGTAGGGTCTCGTTTTGGTGGCCCAAGCCCAACGAGTATGGGATTGTGGGTTAGTGAGCCCAATATAATGAATTTGTAGATAGTGGGTTAAAGAGTTGGGCTTTAATCAGTGTTACAATGGCTAAGATGGAGTTGTAAGACAGTTATATAAGAAAAGTGCATACAAAGTTCAGTTTGCATGTGGTCCAAAAAGGCCAATGTCCTTATAGATTGAGGATATAGATTACAAGTTCTATTCTCCCTAATACCGTATTCCCTCTTTGTTTTTCGACCCCCTTTTCATGGAGGGCCTCTCACATTAAATAGGTCCATTTTAGTGTTTTTGGCCTTCCACTTGTTGATCATCTAGATCACTACTTGAGTATCTGTCCCATCAGACACCCTATCTGGTCTTCTGTGAGTTGCAGTGACCAAAGAGACACTGTTCAGAGGTCTTTTCCACATAAATGCGGCTAGAAAAGTAGCTACAGAGTTTTTAATGCAGAGGTAGCAACCTTCCCTTTGATATTTTCGGTCCCCTTCCTTTTTATGTGTTTATAAGGCACGCTCCTGACACTAGAGCTTCCGTGGAGGTCTCCTCTGTCAATGGAGCACGTGTCTAGGCTGTCTCTACCATGGCCGAGGGGTAATCTCTCCTCGGACCGCCATTTACTTTCTTACTTCCCTGCAAGGCTTTGGGCTGAATCTCCTTATGAATATTTGCCCCTCTTTGGACAGGCAGACCTCCTCGGACTGGGCTTAAGGCCCAACACACGAATTTGGGCCTCTGTTCCTACAATATCGTTGTGTTATTTATTTTCGGCACTGTTCAATAATATGATTTATATGTGTTAACCTAGATTTGCATAATTTACCTAAATTAATTACTTGGCTAAATAACTAGGTTAATTTGGTTGTGTTTTAAGGAGTTTAAAAACGTACATGTTATATATTATTTTAATAAAAAATTACCACATCACTATTTTGTTAGCCATATAGACATTTACACTAACAACAGTTAATAAAAGAACTAATAATGCTTATCTTTGAAACTTGAGGAACTAATATCACTTACTTGAAACTTGGGGGACTAATTGCATTCACAGGGTAAACTTAAGGGACCAACAGTGTAGTTTCGCCTAAACATAAAGTCAAGTTGTTATTGATTCGTGTTTTTTTTTTTTTTTTTACATCACTTTTTTATCTATCATTAGTGAATTGGCACTTTATTATAAAATGGGAAATGTTAACAAGCACCATGCGGGTGCTTGTTAAGATTTCCCTACTGTGGGTCCTACTTAATAAAAAAAATTAGATAAATGAAAGAAAAAGACATAAAAGTAGCATTATAGTTTATTTTAATATTTTTTCTCTTTATGAAGCTGGCTCCACAACTTATAAAACTGACAAAAATGACATAAAACTACAAAAAAGATAAAGAACTACCAAAAAAAGTAAAAAAAAGTTAATGGGCATTGTAAGGTGCCTGTTAACACAACCCTTATAAAATTACGGTAACAAAGTTATCACTTTAGTTTTATTCCAATCGTACAATCACAATTTGTCAAAGTTATAACTTTAGTTTTATTCTAATCGTACTATCACAATTTGTCGAAGTAAAGAGCGAACAATCATTTTCACATTCACATGTACTGGTATTAGAGTCGAGACAAATTTTTTCTTATTTTATAATTTCATGGTTGGTGTGTGCATGATTTTTAAGCTACAAGTGACCATGTTGCGATAAGAATTATGTTGTACTTTCTTTTTTGTTAAAGAATACAGTTTGGCTTCAAATATATTTGAAATTATTTTTTTCTTTTCAATCTACCATATGACAATTGAAGAGATCATTTATATATAATTTTAGTCACATAATTTTGTCCCGTTAAATAATATATATGAATAATTTTATAAATCAAACACACATGTCTGTTTAGGAACGACTTATCTAGTTTTATATTGAAAGCTTTTTATTGAAAATACTTTAGATAAAAAGTAAGATTTAAATAAAATAAATAAGTGACTCGTGTGAGACTCACAAAAGTGTACCAAAAAAATAAAAAGTTAGTTAGCTTATAAATGGCAATGCATCCCAAACGATTTTTTATTTTTATTTTTTTTAGATAATATAGATAGAAAACACAAGAGATGAAAAATGAAGGAATGAAAAAACAAGACTTACAAAACTAGTAGTTACAAAAAACCTAACGTAAACGCAATCATATTCCAAAAGAAAAACCCAAACTTTGGTCTTTTGCCAAATTTGGTCATCTCAACTTTTAAGTTAGCAACGGCGAGCATCAAGGCTTTGTTCCTACACAAAGCTGCCAACTGTTTTTTGAACTTCTTTTCCACGCAAACTCAAAGCAGAGACTTTGATTGGCTGGTGATCTACATATAGGTGAATCCATAAATCTCATTAGTTACTAAGTCCCAATGTTTTTTGTTTTTTATTTAGGTCTTTACCAATACTATTAAATAAAGAACAATGCTTTTCCTCCAAAAATAAAAATAAAATAAAGAACAATGCTGGTTTACACCATTTTCACAATAATTTTTAGGTTGCAAGCAGAAGTGGCTTGATTATCTTATTTTAGATGCAAAATAACTATTAATTGACATAAACCACGTAGAAATTTTTTTTTATAAAATGTCTATAAGCACAAAAAATTTGACAAAACTTTCCACACCTGTTGATATGGTAAATTGATAGCGATAAGTAAAACACTGATGGTAGTAGTAGACCAAAATGAAAACTAGTAAAAATTTGCCAACTCAACTATTGTGAAAAATGTTGTGAATATTTTTGTGTATTGCTTTTTTTTTTTTTTTTTTTTGGTTGAGAAGTGCTATTATGGGGTGTAGGAATTTAAATAAGGTAATTGCGCCATCTGTTATACCCATGGCCGAGGGGGCCATTATCATGCCAAGGAGGTCACACCTTCGGACAATAAGGCCACGTCAGTTGCATGTTACCAGAGGTCATATTGTAGCAAAAGAGGTTCTGAGAAAGGGTTAGCCCTGACATGACTGAAGGGATGGTGGCTGCCACCACATTTAATGCATCTCACCAAACCTTCTAACTACATTTACGTGGAGAAGACCACTGAACAGTGCTGCCTTAGTTGCCACAACTCATAAGGGGTTTGTGAAGGTGTCTGATGGGACAAGCAATCAAGTAGTGGCCTGGACGATCAACAAGTGGATGGCCAAGATTATCTAAAGGGAGCTATATAATGTAAGAAACCCTCCAGGGAGAGGGGATCGGAAAAACACTATAGCAACAAGAACTTAAATTGTATCCAAGCCTAAAAGAACTATATTCAGGAACCACTCTCCTCAGACTTCACCGAGGAATGATTTCTTTGCACAGAATTTGTCTTTCTTTGCTTTCTTATTATCTTTAATCCACTGTGTGTGTTGCTTGATTCATTGAAACCTAGCTTTTAAGCCCATTTTCTACAAATTCATTGTGTTGGGCTCTTTGGGCCTGAATCCTTCTACCCTTTGGCTTCAAGAACCAAAACGCTGCCCCTACAGCTACATTCACAATATTTTTCACAAGACATCAGAAGTGTTAAGTTGTTACTGGTTCTAATTTGAACTCACCACTAAAATTATTTTTTTGTCATCAATAACAACTTGCTACTTAGGATTTGTAATAAAGTGTTGTGAAAAATATTGTGAACATAGCATTTCTCTCTCTTTTTTGTTTGTATTTCATTTCATAAAAAATAATATTATATTCATTGGCTAATATTTGGGCTTAATTAATACCATTACAATGATAGAAATTATCCTATTGGTTAAAATTTAAGGGTCTTTTTTTTACTTAGACCTTAGGTGACTGCATCAATTGCTTATACCAATGAGCTGGCACTAGTCGCAAGTTGTTACAGTTTGTTTAAAAGGTGATGAGTTCAGGTTAGAGCAATAACAACTTGCCGCCTCAGATTTGTTATAAAATTATTGTGAAAATATTACAAAAATCAATTGTTTTTTTAAAAAAAAAAAATTCATAAAAAGTTTCTAGAAATATTTTCTAAACTAATATTCTTAGGACATTTGTAAACTTTTCCCTAAATAAAATCCTTCTAATTTTTTCTTTAGGACAAATCCTCTTCCCGATATGGAAGCAACTTTCCTCACTCCCAAAGACATTTCATTCCCATAAAAGTCTCTAAAAATATTTATTGACAAGTGCTACGTCCACAACATTTTTGAAATATTTTCACAACAAATAATAAATGGTAACTTGTCATTGGTTCTAATTTGAACTAATTATCGAAATTATTTGTTTACCCACCAATAATAGACTGTAACAACCTGTTATTTAAAATTTATTATAAAAATATTATAAAAAAATATAATAAACATAGCATTTTTTATATTTCATAATCCAATACTGGTATTTGTTAACTTTTTCCTAAATAAAATCCTTCTAGTTCTGTTTATAGGAGAACTCCTCTTCACGAAACTAAAGCAACTTTTTGCTACTTCCAAAGATATATCTTTCCTATAAAAAGTTTCAAGAATATTTCATGAAAAGTGTTACGTTCACAATACTTTCTACAATATTTTCGTAACAAATTCTAGGTGGGAACTTGTTATTTTTTTCCACCAATAATAACATGTAATAACCTGATACTTAAAATTTATTATAAAAATGTTGCAAATATACTATTTCTCTCATGTTTCATTATCGAGTACTGACATCAGTTAACAGTAAATAAAATCCTTCTAATTCTGTCTATAGGACAGATCCTCTTTTCAAAACGGAAGCAATTTTTCCTCACTCCCAAAGACATTTCATTCCCATAAAAATCTCTAAAAATATTTCTTAACAAGTGTTACGTCCATAATATTTTTGAAATATTTTCACAACAAATAATAAGTGGCAACTTGTTAATGGTTCTAATTTGAACTCACTACCAAAATTATTTGTTTACCTACTAATAACAGACTGTAACAACTTGCCGTTTATAAACATAGCATTTCTCATATTTCATAATCCAGCACTGCTATCCATTAACTTTTTTCTAAACAAAATCCTTCTAATTCTGTCTATAGGATAACTCCTTCTCGAGATTGAAGCAACTTTTCGCCACTCCCAAATAAATTTCTTTCTTATAAAAAATTTCTAAATATATTTCATAAAAAGTGTTATATTCACAATACTTTTTACACTACTTTTACAACAAAACATAAGTGAAAACTTGTTACTGATTCTAATTTAAACTATTTTTTTCCACCAATAATATTGTATAGGGAAATGTCAACGAATGCTTTTAAAGTATTAATTAATAATCAATTTAAAAAAAAATTTATAAAAAAAAAAAGTAATATGTTTTGACAATTTTTTATATTTCTCATAAAAGTTTGTATCAAAACTTTTTTAAAATATATTATTAATTAATATTCTAAAAATATTTGTTAACTTGACGTGGCATTTATAATTTATTATAAAATTATTATAAAAATGTTGCAATTATATTATATCTCATGTTTTTCATGATCGAGTACGGACATCAGTTAACTTTTACCTAAATAAAATGCCTCAAATTCTGCCTGTTAATCAGAGGACAGTTCCTCTTCCCGAAACTGAAGCAACTTTCCGTCATCCCAACTAACAAACGCCGTCTCATGCTACCCAACCATGCCTCGACAACCCACCACATAACAATAACGCCGTTAACACTAAAACCGTTATAACCCATTTTTAACATCTCCATTTGCCGGGAAACTAGAGGACAAAGCGGTCAGAGAGCGCCAGGGTAGAGGGTACAAGTAACCGGTAGTACCGGTTACCCAGTTTAAGACAATAATTCCAATTTCCATTACAGGTTGAAATAATTGCACAAAACACAGAATCTGACGCAACATTAAGAGACACACACAGACACAGTACCACTCTTTCAGAGAGAGAGAGAGAGAGAGAGAGAGAGACCACACCACTGAATCTGTACGAATCGTAATGGCAGCCAGTAGTAGTAATATTTCAGAAATGGTTTCTGAAGAGTCAGAGAAAAAGGACGCAGATGATGATGCAACCAAAGCCAAAAGGATCGCAAAAAGTGATTGCTCTTGAATCCACCAAATTCATATTCCTTTTTCTTTCTTCTTCGCTCAGAAACTTTTTGTTACTACCGATTAGACTCTTTTTTTTATGGTGACGATCAATATCAATATCAGTATCAGTTGCTGTTGAATTTTCTTCGAGAGAAAAATGGCTTCTTCGAGTTTTCCTGTAGCCGGTAAAGTTTTTGGTCTAAATTCCAAGGGATTTGAATTTTGAATCAATTTGCAATCTGATTAATCATTTGAATTTGTAATGTAAAATTTTCGGTGTGCATGATTTAGATTCAGATGATGCGATATACAAGGAGTTATGGCATGCTTGTGCCGGACCTTTGGTCACTGTTCCTCGTCAAGGAGAACTCGTTTTCTATTTTCCTCAAGGCCATATCGAACAGGTAGCGCGTGCGATTATGCTAGTTTTATTATATTTTTTTCATACAATAAAGTACAAATTTATATATATTTGATTATTAATGGTGGTTTTTTTTTTTGGATTGAACTACAATATGTATAGGTTGAGGCGACGACGAATCAAGTGTCTGAGCAACAATTGCCAGCGTATGATCTTCCTTCTAAAATCCTATGTCGCGTGCTCAATCTTCAATTGAAGGTAAACTTAGCTTGCTTTTAATTTCATATCACGTTCTTAATTGTTTAGATTTTTTGTTTTTTGTTTTTTGTTTTTATTGGTATTGATGATGTTATTCTTTTGCTAAATTGAATTTGAATTTGAATTTGATTGAAGGCTGAGGTAGACACTGATGAAGTGTATGCGCAAGTGACTTTGGTTCCTCATCACCAAGTATGAATGCTCTCTCTCTCTCTCTCTCTCTCTCTCTCTCTTTCTCTCTCTCTTGGAGTTTGGATTTATAATTGTGAATGTTTACGGAATTAGTGGAAGTAAATAATGGAGAAATGAATTAATGTCGACTTTTGAGCAGCAAGATGAGAATTTGGTGGAGAAGGAGGTTGTGGCTCCTTCCCCTCCTCGGCCTCGTGTGCATTCCTTTTGTAAGACACTTACGGCATCAGATACGAGCACTCATGGTGGTTTCTCCGTGTTGAGACGCCATGCCGATGAATGCCTGCCTCCGCTGGTTAGTTTAGGCTTTCTTCTTCTTGAGTTTTTATTTAATAACCTGGGAACCACGGATATAGACACGGTGACACGGAGTAATTTTTGAAAAATTATAAAATAAAATGGCAGATTCAAACACCGATATGACATGGATATGATACTGGTAAAACATCCTAAATGAAGAGTATAATAATAATAATAATAATAATAATAAAAAGTACCGGTCTTTTGTTTGGTTGGTCTCTTTTGCAGGACATGTCCAAGCAACCTCCAACTCAGGAGTTAATTACCAAGGATTTGCATGGAAATGAGTGGCGTTTTCGCCATATTTTTCGAGGTGAATTTTAAGTATATCATTAGCCACATTTTGTTGAAACTCGTCCAAGTAATTGTTCGATTCTGCAGTCCAATACTTAATTAATGACATTGCTAAAGTTTCCATTGTTGTAAACTTCTGTAGTTTGTAAAATTTTGAATGCATTGTTCTCATTAAAATGTGAAATACAAATTCTAAATGCCAGGTCAACCAAGGAGGCATCTTCTTCAAAGTGGCTGGAGCCTCTTCGTCAGCTCCAAAAAGCTTGTTGCCGGGGATGCTTTTATCTTCCTCAGGTTTACTACCATCTTCATTTTCAACCAGTTTCTCATGATTGTAAATTCTAGTCAAACTCTTTGTTTTTTTCTTCACTAATGACTACTAATTGTACCTTGTTGTAACCATGGGGTATGTGGCATGTCAATTAGTTTATTTAATGATTAATCATATTCATGAATCATGTCTTATATGTTTTTTGAATCCTTTTACTGTTAGAGATGAAACTGGGGAACTTCGTGTTGGGGTAAGAAAAGCTATGAGGCATTCAATCAATGTTCCATCTTCTGTCATATCTAGTCACAGTATGCATATTGCTGTCCTGGCAACAGCATGGCATGCCGTTAAATCGAATACAATGTTCATCGTCTACTACAAACCAAGGTGTGTAATTTTTCCCTACATTCACATAGGAGCAAATTAATTTCTTATACCACTTATTGAAGAGATGTATTGCAATTGAATCCACTAATATTATAATATAAGGCATGTCTTTCTCAAAATCAAGTTTTGTGCTTCTTTAGAAAGATTGCAGGGGCATGTTAGTGCCCTTCCTTCAGTTACCTCTGCTCTTGTATAACTTAACAAGTGAGCATCAGTCCTGGGAAAGAAAAGGACTGCCTTTCAAGGAAAAAAAATTAAACTCTTTTAACTTGCCAGACTATCGGAAGAAAGGCGGTTCTGTCCATGCTTGAAACAATATATGCTTCTATCTAATTATATACTCTTCTTTTATTAGAAGGGAATATGAGTTATTAATGTTTTTGTTGAATTCCAGATTCTCTAGCAAAATTCACAATACATGCACCTTTCATTTTGATTGTTGGGTATATAATTTTTTATTTGTTTATTTTATTTTATTTTAAATGTTACAGAATGGTGCTACATTCTATCTCTCTCTCTCTCTCTCTCTCTCTCTGTGTCCCCCCCCCCCCCCCCCCCAACATACACACCTCCATCTTTTGTCCTTTTCCTAAATACCACAAAAAGAAATAGACCTACCATTTACTTTCTTTGACCATGCATTTTACATTTTACTCTTATAATTGGAATTCATGTGTCTAGAGCCTCACTGCCAACGTCAAGTGCTGAAATAGACAATGAAAATATCATGGGTTGCAAGAATTATGTCAGAATTATCCATTTTAAGTAAATTAATGGCCAGTCTGTAATTGGGGAGCATTTTTGTTAAGGGTTTACTGGGAATTCTGATATCCTGATATCATCTAAATTGTATGCATTATCAATGAATACAACATTGTGCCTATGTAATATGTTGAGCTTTACATGGTTCTTAACTGGCATTCTTGCAGGACTAGCCCTGCTGAGTTTATAGTTCCCTTTGATAAATATATGGAGTCTGTCAAGAACAACTACTCTATAGGGATGAGGTTTAAGATGAGGTTTGAATGTGAGGCAGCTCCAGAACAAAGGTATGTTTTTTTTTCCAGAACAAAGGCATGTTTTTTTTTTTTCATGAATCCTACTTATGATTTTGTTTTTTTCTTGAAATCTTAACAACAAAGAAGGGGGAAATGGTATTAGAAAATTTTGTTGATTTTCTGACCTACTTGTCTTTATGGACTAGGTTCTCAGGCACGGTTATTGGAACTGAGGATGCTAATCCCATTAGGTGGCCTGGATCAAAATGGAGATGCCTGAAGGTACTAACTTATGGTGCATAAGCCTGTACAAATACATGATCTTTACATGCAAAACCTTGTGTTCTTTGCAGGTTCAATGGGATGAAAAACCTTCTGCTGATCGTCCAGAGAGAGTTTCCCCTTGGAAAATAGAACTTGCTTCGACTCCCACTCTAGATACCCATCCTGTGTGCCGACCGAAGAGGTCTCGTGTAAACACGGCACCATCATCTACTGATTCCTTTGTTTCTACAAAGGAAGGTATGAAGCAACTTGCTGACATGCTTCACAACTCTTTATTCTTCTCCTTCTTTCATCCTAATACTGTGCTTGTAGTTTGTTGAGACTTGAGACACCAATATTAAGCCCAATGTTTATATGATCAGACTTGTCTAAAAATAATACAGACCCTTCAACAGATAAAGGGTTATCAAGGACTGTGCAAGGTCAAGCAATCTCAACCATTGGAGGTGTCTTTGCTGAGCATAATGACTCAGACACTGCTCAAAACCCTGCTTTATGGATTCAATCACAAGGTAAGAATCAAACATGATGAATTTTTAGTTAAAGAGTGAGACCAGATCATTTTTTCTAAACCAACGCATGAAATGAAGTATATGAATCCAATTTCAGGTTCTCATAACCTGCATGAATCATGTGGGTTCAACTGGTCATTTATTGATCAAAATCCTGAAAATGCTGACCAATTTAAGAAGCATGTTTTAGGTCAGGATCAAAGATCCAACTTCCCAGGATGTTCACAGTCCATGATGCATCCCTTCAATAACATGTTGAAATGCAGCATGAAACTTCCTGCAGCAGCAACAGTTGACCAGCATCCAGGAAACGAGTTGTTTCCTCTTCTGTCAACAACAAATATGGAGGATACTCGTCCATCAATGCTGAAATCACAGCCTCTACTTTTCCAAAATGAAATTTTAAAATCTAAAGGAGATGACAATTGTAAACTCTTTGGTATATCCCTTATTAGTAATCATAAGGCAACAGAACCAGCCATGCTACATACTGATTTTATGCATAGGCCACAAAGGCAAATTGCTTGTTCGTCATACCAGCTGCAAGATTTGGTATCCAACCTACAGTCACAGCAAGCGGAGTGTGCAAAGCCTGCAGAGATAACAATTAGAGATGATGAAGGGGGGAAGCCTTTTCAAGCATTAGAGCAGCTTTCTAGGAATTTCCACGGCAGGCTTCGGGGCAGTTCCACCAGAACTTGCATCAAGGTTCTCTCTTACCCATTTAAGTTCCATTAATTTGCAATGTTATTATAAATGATGTTTCTCTTTTTAAACAACTAAATGCGAATTTGCTCTCTGTTAACATCTATAAAAACAGGTTCATAAGCAAGGGGATGCAGTTGGGCGGTCTGTGGAACTTACTAAGTTTGATGGCTACAATGAATTGATAGCAGAGTTGGATCATATTTTTGAATTTAATGGTGAATTAATTGCGCCCAACAAGAAGTGGCTGGTGGTTTTTACTGATAATGACGGTGATTTGATGCTTGTTGGAGATGATCCCTGGCGGTAAGTACTTGAACTTCTGGCTTTTTTCCCCCTTTTGTCCCTTAATCATGAAATTGCTCCACAACTTAATGTATCATTGCTTACATAATTCGCTCCATAATTTTGGGAAAATTGGGTTTCTGTAATTTTGTTTTAATTTCAATCATGTTTTTGTGTATTTGTATGAAGCAGAGAATTTTGTAGCATGGCCCAAGATATCTCCGTCTACACTCGAGAGGAGGTACAGAAGATGCATCCACGATCCTAGAATCCAAAATTCAACGAAAGCTCATCAGTTATAGACCACAAGATGGGTTCAAAGTAAGTTGATTGATTGACAGTTTCGGGACTGAGTCCTAAAGCAGGTTTGGTACTACCTTTTCATGGCCATGGATAAGCTTAGAGTGCATGACTATAGCTTTGTTAATAATACCTTATAGATTGTTGTCCTTCCAAATAACTCACCTATTGAAAGTTTGGTTAAGCTCTTAAGTTAGCCAGAATTTTTCTTCTTTCACTATAAAAGAGAAGAGGAGGGGGTGGGGGGGACTTTGCAAAGTTGAGGAGGTTATCTAAATGGAAATTATTCTGGTTGATTTCGCTGAGTAGAGAAGGTTGTCTAAGTAGGTTGCAAGAGTTGATCCTAGTTGATTTCACGTATTTTCGAAAGTGTGTATTGGGCGTTGAGGGGGGGGTCTTTTTCCTGCATATTCTTGGACTCAGATTGTTAATGTTGGGATGTACTTGCACTATCAGGCAGCTTTGAAGCCCATATATTTGGCAATCTATGCATGGCAGTATAACCTGTCTACTACATGTAGTTTTGGTTATGGCAAATCACTATGGTATTTACTATTTAGTCATTGGAGAGAGATTTATATTTTAAATTGGTGAGTTAAGGAAACTTGCCGTATTTGATGTAAAGAAGTTTTCACATTCTGAATCTGCCATGTATTAACTAGGAAGTGCTTATACTTTCACGTTCAAGTAATAGTGTAGGCAAGAGGAAGAAAGTAGTTTAGATCTTTGTAATGATCTTTTTGCCTGTCCAACCCTTTTTTTTCTTCCCTCTGATGATAAATTAATACTTGGATTCTTAAATTCTGTTCTCTCTGCTTTGGTTTTCACAACTACCTCACATTAAATTAGAGGTTTCTTTTTGGCTTAAGCATATTACCAGCCAAAAAAGTATATTATATATACTGTAAACTTCACGAGTACCCAATAATGGATCGTGCTGTTAATATTTGTCTTCAGTTCAGAGAATTGCTGCGATTGGAAAATGGTTTCTGAAAAGTAGTTTCAAGGGGCTGCTGTCCTTGAGGACTAGTATAACATAGACCTGTGAAAGCTGACTGGGAAAAAAGTATCTTATGCACTAGTTACATGCATCTATGAGATCTACACAATGTGAGAGACATTTTGCATGTAATTGATACATGAGAATGAGATACCATCTCAACACTTAGGGCATTTGTTCTGTGTTAAAAATTCTAGGGAAGAAAAAGTACTACAAGCCGAATCTTAGGGCAATAAAATGGATAGACTTGCTTTCTTCCTCAATTGAATTGCTGGATTGTCTAATAGGAGATGATCACCGAGCATTTGGATAGTAATTTTTCAATTAAAAAAAATAGATCCAATGGGATTTGAAACTTATGATGAGGTCTCTTATTCACAAGAGATTTTAACTAGAACCTACTTGGATAGTAAATTTATGGACGTAATTCACATATATTTACTTAAATTTTTGTGAAATAAAATTCTTTGGGTGTCATAATAAGAATTACAAAACTTCACGAGGGACTTCTAGCAAGAATGTAGGGGCAATCCTATTTGCAAATTCTACCTCTGTGGGCATTTTTTTTTTTTTTTTTTTGTAAAATTTCTCCGGTCACGCTTCCTTCAAAGCTCATTCATTGTGTGCTCAACTTTAAAAGGAAACATCACTCTTCAGCCAAATCCTTGACCTCTTCGACGTTATCAATATCAATTAGAGAATAAGTTCAATAAGGATGTGGTGTATAAGTTCATATTTACAACCTCCAATTAGGCAATGCCACATCATATTTGTTCAATTAAAAGTGTAAGACCTAAAACACACAATCACAATATCATTTAAAGCCATACATTTTTTTTTTTTTTTTTTTTTGAGAATGAAATATTTTTTAGTTAAGTAGTCACTTGACAGAATTTTAAGAAGAGAATCTAAGGAATATCACTTAAGGTACTGTACATAAATTTTGTCTTTTTAAAAATCAAGAAAATAAAAATTGTTGAAGGAGCCACCAGAGTCACTACCTTTGATTGGGCAACTCTTGAATCCTCCAACCATTTTGAGTGGCTGAGTTTTGTGAGGTGTTCTCATAGTGGAGAGTGTGGGTTCCCATTTTGAATAGTACCCAGACCAAGCAATGATAAAGGATCCTGGGCCTCCAAGGATAGATGTTTGATTATTGGTTGGACTGAACGTGGCTCACTGCGACTTTGTTGGGTCATTTTACGAACCAATCTGTGTACAAGACATGGATCCCACAACACAAGTATGCATATATATATATATATATATATATATATCTGTGTGTGTGTGTGTTGGTTGAGTGAATAATCAAGGAATGACAATTAAAAATATATAGCAAATAGAATGATAGAAATCCTCTAAAATAGAATGGGGTTGTGCTTTATTATGTTTAGTGTTGAGTACATTGGGTCCTACTTTACTAGGATGTATCACAAGGCTCAATAAAGTTCAAAGGTCACAGACTTGGATAGCTCTACTTAGGCTTCCAACGCTTGTGAAATTTGAATCACTTTGAATCCAAGTGCCTCTTCAAGTGTTTTCTCCAAGATTTCCTACAACGCCTCAGTCTTCACTCTATCTTAAGTAAAAGCTCAAGACTCTCTTTATGGTGCTTTCTTTTGTATCTTGAGTGCTTCTGTCTGAATGAATCCCTCTAACTTGGGTTTTACCCCTTTTTATAGTGTTATTTGAAGATTCTTCCAAATCAACCATCCATCCATTTGGTGCTTTGGGTATTAGAACCAATGTTATGTCTGAAACATTAGTGGCTAATCCTTCCCCCCCCCCCCCCCCTTTTTTCTCTTATTTCACTTTCTTGGGGACTAATAGCTAAAAGCCCATTTGTTGACTTTCCTTTTGCGGGAGATCCGTTTTGAGTAAGTCCAAATTCTTCTCCAGGGTCAAAACTTCTCATTCTTTCCCCAAGGCCTTAAAAAGGACACTTTAAAGTTCTGAGATTTTGATGTTGACTCCTCATAACTTGTTTCTTTCCCTAAAATGGGGTGAATTCCTTCTTGCTAATGGTGTAGCTGGAAAGGCTCGTGGCCACCTTTTTTCTTGGTTCACCTGTTCTGCCTTGCCCGAGGTCCTAAGTTCCTTCAATAGGTGTTGGCCCTGAAATCACCATCTGTCTTTATCACTCTCTTTTGGGTCATAAGAAGTTGATGTTGACAGGACCTCCTTTACTCTTCGTGCCCCTTTTTACATGGGCATGTCATATCCTGAGCTGTCCATGTCCTGGTTGGTGTTTTCTAGCTTTTCTCACTACTCTCTGAGGCTAGCAGATCTTGTGCAATCTGGGCCCAGATGCTACTCACTCCTTTGTTCATTCTTAGGTATCATGACTTATTTACATCCTTGGGCCAAGCCTTCGTCATCCCTCATTTTCTAGGGCCCAAGACTTAATCTCTTCTTCTTATGGGCCAGGCTCTCCCTTATCATTTTTAAGGGCCAAACCTCCTTCCTTTTCTCATTTCCGTGGGTTGGATCTTTCTTGCTTTTACGGGCCTAGCTCTTTTCTACATTTTGGACCTCAATAGAGAGGAAGGCTCAATTGGCTATACAGAGCTCTGTTTGGGTAGGCTTCCCATTGACACTTTCTAGTTTCTTCTTCAATCTCAACCCCACCACATTCCTCCATGTTCTTATTGACCCAAATCTAAAATCCTCTAAATGTAAGCCCACTTGAGCTAATATGTAGGCTTCTTAGGGGGAAAAAAGGGTTCTTAGATCTACCTTGGTTGGTCAAATCCAAGGAACCCATTTTCTGTTTGTAAATTGTTACAAATCCAGAAGTTATAGCCATGTTTTTCAATCCTATTCTTAAGGGTGTTGGGGACGTTTTTGTGACAATGACCAAAATGCTAGAACGAGCCCAAAATTTCCATTGGGTTCATTTAAATTGAGATATTCAAGCCCAAAATCCAATATTAAATGAAAAGAGGCTAGTGGTGCATCATAAGAAAGAAATCAAAGTGCGAAACAACAAAGAGATGGAAAATATGCATAATACACTAAATTTCGAATTGTTTTGCACATACGACAAGAAGAGGAATTTGAGAGAGGTGGTGAGGAAGAGAGAGAAGATTCCTTGGTACCATTATTTTTACCCCTAGGCATCAAAATCTACCACTCTTTCATGGTTATAAGGGCTTTTGTTCTAAAGTTGGAGTTCTAAGGGTAAAACGTGAATTGGTTGTGTTTGATCTGATTAGGGGGGGTTTTAAATCAAGCTTGGGATGTCCTTGGGGAAAGGTCTCAATATAAGGAGTGAAGCTATTGACCTCCATGTTGTTAAACAAGTGGAAAGCTTTAGATTTGCTTTAACTTAGGTAAAGGGAGGAGCTGCTTTAGTCATGAATGAGGAAATTCATTGACCAAAATTGATTGGCTGCACGTTCCTAACTGATTCAGCCCACAAGGGAGCTCATCTTTATGGCAGAGTGCATCAAAAGTTGGCCAAGAAGTTAACTTATTTTAGGAGCCTAAAATGGGGGTATTTGAAACTTCAGCCACATTCAGCAAGAATTACATGTCTCAATTTAGTTGAAAATTTTGGGTACCTAATCATTTACATGAGCTGTAGGTGCTGTAACTGTAAGTGTCCCCAGTCCACTCAGCAATGAGCATAGCTCAGGCTCATCTCATGCAAAAGATCCAAAAAAAGTCAACTCATATCCTCCAAACCAAATTCTCTCAAATTTTCATTATGTCTCATGAACTTTGACCATGTTTAAAAGAATAAAATAAATTATAATACATGAATTTGGCCCACAAGAAAATCCGGCTTGACCAAATTAGACTTTTATAAAATTTGTTGCAAAAAAGAAATGTTCACTTGGTTTCACAACAAGTTTTTTATAATATAAAGAATAATGGAATTGAGATTGATGAGAGAATTGTACTGTTCATTTACTTGCCCTTAAAAATTGTGTTTAGTGCCTTCTTCTAGATTTTGACAACATCTTCGGCAGCTTCTCTCATCGGTGACACCTCTAGTTTGTTGGAGGTTCGATGGTTCTTTAGTCATTGCATGATGGGTTTTTCTTTTGACTTTTTGAAATAGGAGATTAATAGGGATGATTGAGTGCGGTAGGCTCTATTGATTAATTTGTGAAATACTGATGTGTCTTAATTGTAGTGGAGGGCATAAATAAACGGCTTTACACGTCCTTATTGAATTTAGACTCTATCAAGTAATTAAACTCAATTGGTCTGGGCTCTTTTACCTCAACAATAAGAATCTATTTGGATATTGTTTATTTTACTAAAAATTGAAAAATTATTACTAAAAACACTATAACAAAATAATTTTTAAACTATGAATATTGCCGTGGGACCCAGGATTTACTGCTTATTACTGCATTTTTCAGTAGTTGGTTGGTCTGTGAACAGTGCCATGGGACCCAATAAAAAAATGCAAAACGCAAAATCACTGCTTGGCAAACGCATGCTAAGTCCAAATAACAATCCCTCACTTGTTTGTGTTGACTGCTCATCTTCATTGATTGCATTCATCATTTGTATCCATCATAAATAAAATCCAGGGGAAAAAAAAGTAGTCATCAAGATTCAAGAGAAGACCAAGAGGCTTTTGTTGGAGATGAGGCTGCATATACAGACCCAAGTTAATGAAAATAAGTATGAAACAAAAGATGAGAAGCTTTGGAGGAGTTGGGTATGCCATGCTTAACTAGGGAATCTAATGACACCAAAGAGTAAAAAGCAAATTACAAAATAGACCGATTGGTTTTTTTTTTTAATGGAAAGACCGATTGGTATTTGAATGTTAGTTTCTATGATAGATTTGAGCATAATAGAGAGTGAAGGATCACCATTTTTTTTTTTTTTTTTTTTTTTTTGAGAATACTAATAAGAGAGTAAAGGATCACTATCTGTATATCTCTCTATAGTAGTAAGAGAATATTAGTATAATTAAGATATCAAAGAAACAAAAAGAGTGCTCCTCTCTTTTCTACCATCTCTCAAGGCAAGGGTCACCATCAACAAATACAATCAAGTTATAACTAAAACCAACCTCGCCCTTTTTATGAACCTGGCTTACCTACTATGGACTAACCCCGAGTCTCTTTGGGCTTCCAGCCTTCCACTTTAAAGCAGAGGTACATTCCTCAAAATAATATTCCTTGAAGCCTGTAAACCTACCTAGGACCAATTCCCACACGTGGCAAGCAATCACCATTAGAAAAACTAACCTTCTTCAATGGCAAATAGGCCAGGGTATGAACATTAAATTCAGGACAAATGCTTGGTTATTGTGAGGTCCTATTCGCTCTTTAATTCCTACCAGCTAATATTACATTAATTGTTAACCAAGTTAGACGGATCAAGGCCTCTGGCAGCTGCAGCATATGATGTGCCCCCTCTCACCATTCAAGATCTTCCATCCCAATTACAACAATGTCCACATTGCAACCAATTGTAAACCCATTACATGTCACCAATTTTGTAACTTGGACATCATATGGTGGTTCTCTTTAAACCTATTTAACAAAACACCTTTCCAATATACTAGCCTGTTTGACATCAATTTTAATTTTAGCTTTTAGTTTTTATGTACAGTTTTTTAAAACTTCATTTTTTTTCCCTTTTTTTCTCGCTTTTTCAAAAATTTTCAAGGTACAAATATATTTTAGCACACTTTCAGCAAAAAATTAAATAAATTGTTCCCAAACAAACACTTACATAATACTCTATATTTGCTTTTATTACTTGGCCTATCTGGTTGGCCCCAAATTATTTCACATTTCACAATCCCATGGGCAATTGTCTCCTTGGATCGTCATTACTCATTACACACAGGATTACAACTAACACGGTATCAGAGATACGGGCTATACGGTTTGGTCTTCAATTAGCATGGGTCAAGAGCTTTAGACAAACTCAAATATAAATGAATTATATTTTTGCGAATAACTGGTTAACTTGTCATAGTACCAATTATCCCCCTAATCTTACTAACTTAATTGAGGATTTGCAGGTATCTAATGTGGAATGGCAACATTGGCAAGTCTTGCTTATGATATGAGAGGCGCTATGTCCATAACATTTTCACAGCAAATCATAAATGAGTTAGTTGTTATTGTTTCTAATTTAAACCTACTACTGAAATTATTTTTTTACCTCACCAATAACAACCTGTAATAACTTGTTACATAAGATTTGTTATGAAAATATTATGAAAATATTGTAAACATATCATTTCTCCTTATGATTATGTCACAAGGCTACCGTGGAAGACAACAATCACATCGTGAACCACATTTTGACCTATCCCACTAATTTTTTTTAAATTTTTTTTTTTATCACTACCACCTTCTTTTGGGACACGATGAGTCTCTAGTCTCTACACTCATTATAGTCTGGTACAATTAGTCAGATCTATTATATGCATGGTCATCAAAATCGCGATTTGGATGGTAAAATCGCACGATTTTATGATCTCACCTCACCAAAACGTTTAGGATTGCACTAGGATCATAAAAATAGTAAGATCGTATAGGATCCTACTGATTCTACCAATCCTACCAAAACATTGTTTTTTGTTTTTTTTTTTGGATAAATTTTTCCTTGTGATGAAGTTTTAAAGGTTTTTATTTTTCTATGTTATGATGGTATGGATTTTTTAATTTTTTTTTATATGATTATATTAACCAAAGCAAATATTTTTTAGTTTCTAATTCACTTATAATCAAAATGAAGGAATGCTTCATCATTCTAAATCAAGGAAGTCGATACCGTACCAGTACCGACCGTATCGACCGGTACGTACCGTACCGGTTGCAAACCGGTATCGAAACATTAACGTTTCGTACCGGTTTAAATACCGGCCGTACTGGCCATGTATCGGCCATACCGGCCAATTTCGGGCAATACCGGCCGGTATCGGGCGTACCGGCCGGTACAGAAAAAAGTTTTTTTTTTTTTTTTTTTTTTAAGTTTTGTAATTTTTGAATTTTTGTTAGGGTAGAATGGTAACTTATTTGCATTAACTTATTAGTATTATTTGTTTTCTTAGTATGAAATGGTAACTTTTAAGCTTTCTATTTTTTATATTGTGAGTTTTTTTTTTTTTTTTTTCTTTTAATTGATACTAAAGTCTAAAATTATGAATAATTAGTTTTGAATTGAGAAAATGTTTTATGGTAAACTTTTATATTTATTATAATATATATACATACATATATATATTTACTTAAAAATATAAAAAATAGCGGTAAACCCGAAACGATACACTGATATTGACCGGTATCCGAAATATACCGTACCGCTAGGCAAACCGGTACAGCCTCCGGTACGGTATTGACTCCCTTGTTCTAAATAAAGAATTTATATTGGCTTTGCTACCTTTTAAGTTATAATATTGTTAAACTTGTTTAATCAATATACTAATTTGTGTTCTAATATTACAATAATGTTTTTCTTATATATAATTTTATTAGTATGCTTGTATTTGTATATTGATTGATTGATTTTTTTTTTAGCATACTCTGTAATTGCTAAGTGATATAACTTAATTAGTTGAGTGTGAAGTTGTATCTTGATATTTTTTGCAGCTTTAATATACAAATATACAATGTCTACATAGATGATGAAATGAATTATGACGATAATTAGGGCAGTGATTATAAGAACCCTAGAATGAGAATAATTAAATGTTCACTTCACCTTAATATTCATCTTGTTTTTAGATTTCATATTTTAGTTAACTAGTTTCCAATAACTTATTTTGGATTTTAAACTTAGAACTTGAAAAATATTTCCATATGTGTTGATAAATATTTTGCAATTTAGTTGCTAATTAAACATTTATTGAACATTTTAAATACATTAAGTCAAAACTTAAAGATATTTTTTTTGTTAGCATAGACGTAATGATGTGTGATATGCAAATTTCATCTTACGATATAAATCTTTTTTTTTTTTTTTATGAATAAATTTACAATTTATTGTCTATAAATTGTAGGCTTTTTTTGGTAAACATATATGGTAGGCTTTATGCATTTTTAAAAATTTTTATAATAAAAAAACGCTAGTGGACAGCTCTCTATCCTCTTGAACCTAGCAACTCATTGCCAAATCTTAAATCAAACAATTTGTTTTTTGCCTCTAAAGAAAACGTATTAGCAACTGACAGTCTTTTTATAAATACGATACCTATAGACATTTAATTATTTAATTTTATAGCATTCTCGTAAACAACTTGCTGAGCAGTTATATATTTTTAAGTGTAACAAACAATTGTATCACTTTTTTTTTTTTTTTTTTTTTTGAGAGTTTTAAACCTTTCACAAAAAAAAAAAAAAAAAAAAAAAAAAAAAAAAAAAAAAAAAAACTCCAAAAAACAAAAGTTGTACCATTACTTTAAAGCAAAATCTGGCTGCATTACATCACGTGTTCAAAGATTAATAAATTATTAGAATGTTTGGCAAAATATCAACAACCGGAACGTCTCCAGTTGGGTGGCACAAAAATGAAAAATGTTAAAAAACTTGTATCGCCACCACAGGTTATGAAAACCATGTAGGAAAACAAGGTGCCATCAATTTTGGAGGGTTCTTGAGAATTGTTCCACAATTCACTCATTGCTAAGCCGTTTAATCAAAACATCATATATATATATATATATATATTTTTAATAAAGTAAATGCAACTCAACTTGTGTCCTTATAATAAAGTATTAAATGCAACTCAACTTGTGTCCTTAGGACTAGTAAATTCTGCAATTGCATTGAAATTCAAACAAGCCTAACAGATGGAAATGGCCAGTAGATATGTTTGTTGGGAAACCAAAAGAATCATTGTGACGCTGCAAAAAAAAGTAGCGAAGGGCCTTCACACATTGTTTAGCTTCATTGCTGAGCCATTTCCAATTTCACGGTTTTCACCATCCACTGTTAGTTCAGACAGATCACCACTCTCAAAAAAGGAGTGGTGAAGGGCCTTCACACATTGTTCAGCTTCGCTGTCATTTACTATTAATGAAATATTCACCTGGTTGATACCAAAATTATTAAGAGAATGTTAGGCAACAGAAGAAAAATAAAATATTAGTATAGATAAGAATCATGATGAAATGACCTTGGATGCCCCTTGTGAGATCATCTGGACATTAACACCTTGGGTTCGAAGAACACGAAACGCCTGCCAAACATCAAGCCATTAAAATCTGATGTAAAAGATGGAAAGAGAAAATCTTCGCAATTCAAAAGTCCCAATGATTTGTAAGTACATCAAACATTGAAAGGGATTATAGATCAAGGTAATCTCTATTAAATTGCACAAGAAAATACAACACCTTTTCCAGTATCAACGAGGAACGCTGAACATTGCCAATAAGAGAGATGATCGATCTGTGCTGCAGGAGATTCACAACTGCAATTTTCTCTAGCTCTTCTACTACGTGGTCAAGTTCCTAATCAGATAAGAGATTGGTGCAAATGGATTTAATAATTTACCAGGCAATCCTCTGGGACTCAATTTAGACCAAGAAGGTGAGACGCACAAAAGTTTCAACAGGGCAAGTAATTGCATTGATTAAGCCAAGCAATAGTTTATCACAGTTCTATATTGCAACGTAAGAATGACCTTTTGCATGGCATTGTGCATAAGAATAAGAATATTTTAAAACATAGCTTGCTGAAACAAAAATCTTCAGAATATCCACCATCATTTGAATCCCAAGCCATTTAAACAGGAATGTAAATGTGCCCATTGATATAAAATATAAACTCTATAAAGCTGGTGATGCATTCACCCTACACAATCAAACCAAATAATCAACGTGACACTTTATTTAGAGTTCCCCATCATATTTGAGAATACCAAATAGGGCTATTCATCAAACTGGTGGGGGCCGGCGAAACTGACTGGCCTGAAAGGCCGCAGAAGGTTTTGACAAATGGCCAGTTGAATTGGCCCAGCAACATTTTTTTTCCCTTTTTCTTTTTTTAAACCCAAAAAATGGCGAGCTGTAGGATTCAAATGATTGTTTGATTGGATGCAGGTGGGAAAGTCCCCAACTCGAGAAGAGTAAGTGATATTGTGAGTTGATACCCCACCTGAACAATCTCGAACTGTGAACACTCCTAATCTGAGAATACCAATTAACTATAAAGTACCACCAATAGATCATCCAGATGTGGTACACTAATTAGATACTGAACCAGAAAGCATTTTTGTGGCCCGTCATACTAAGCACCTCAGACATGATTGACAGGAAAATTAATATAAAACTATGTAAAATGTGAAGTAAGAGAAAAATAATAACATAAGAAATAGACAATCATTCACTTGCCTGCTGAATCAGTTCTCTGCTCCAAAGTTTAGATGGATCTAATGTCAAAGATATACTAACTTCACTAGTGGCAACAACATCCACGGATATGCCCAAATCTTCAAATATTGAGAACACCTACTTGGAGGAAAACACAAAGCAAGTAGGATTTATAACTAGCATAAGCCACATTGGCAACAAGTGACAGAACAAAATTAAGTCAGAAACAATCTCTTACCTTTGCAAGGAAGCCAAATTGACCAAGCATGCGGGTGCTAACTATATCCAACATTGTAACATTTCGCTTTAAAACTATGCTGGTCAGCACAGCCTGTAATTGATTTAGGTGAAGAAAATGGTCAATACTGTTGAATTCCTCCAAACACACCAATGATGAAGTTTCAGCTGCTACAAACCTTGCTCATATCTCTTGCTTTAGTGATAAGAGTACCAGGAGCTTTAGGGTTGTATGAATTCTTAACCCTGACAGGGATATCACCCTCTCTAGCCGGTCTCATGGATTGTGGGTGTAGGACCTGCATACAGGATAAAATGAATATTTTCACTTTCACCAAAAATAAGAGAAACGCCTAAGTCTCTTTTCTAGATAACAATATTTTGGTGTCAGGAAATGCTAGCTGAGTCCCAATAATTTAGTTTCATCACAAATCCATATACAAGTACAAATAAAAGTATAGCAGGGATATTACTAACTGCCCTGCTCTTCCAACAAAAAGCCCAGCCCAAAAATGGTAGCAGAGCACTTAACCGCATTTATTACTTGAGGAATCAAACCAGGAGTTGGCAAAAAGATGATCGTGGAAACATTCAATATGTACATGTTAAAGCTATAAGTATCTCTGCATCCATAATAAATTAATATACCATGGAAAACACCTTACATTTGAAAAGTGAATTTGTATAGGATTGATGTGTCATACACGTTGACATTAAAATGAATTAGCATGAGGACCCTACAAACTAAGATGTGAAAATTCAACCTACTGGTCCAGTCCAGGTTCTAACACTATTCACTGACAATTTCTGAAAAGTGGGAAGTAATAGAAATCTAACCTGAGCACCAAAGTATGCAAGCTCTGCTGCCTCATCAAATGTCAAATATGGTACAGGTTCTGCATGTTGATAAATACTAGGGTCGCAAGTCAGAACACCATCAACATCTTTCCACACCTGTTTAAATTGTTAATTAAGCTGGTATATTTGTAAAATTCCCAACCAAAAGTGATACTAAAGTAAGTTCCAGAAGAGAGTGTGATAAGAAAACATGCATGATTCTGTTCATGCAGGCATATGAGTTCTTGCAGTACATGAACTCGGTCTAATTCTGACCTGAATTTCCTGCAAGCCTAAAGCTTTGCCAATGGTCGTAGCTGTCAAATCACTACCACCCCTACCCAATGTGGTAATTGCGCAAGATTTCCAACCCTACAATAAGAGAAACACATACTCCTTCATGCTTGCAAATCATGTTGATATACTCGATTTAAGCAAACTAAATTATGTAGCTTCTCAGCAGGAAAACGGATGCAGCAGCAGTAGTTCAGTAGTACCTTTCCAAGGAAGCCAGTGATAATGGGAATTGCAGGATCATTAATCCAATCAGCATGTAATCTCTTGGCAACAGCTGGGTAAGTTGCTTCCAAGATTTCTGCATTTGTGAAATCGTCTGTGGTTATGAAACCAATATCAAACGCATCATACTGCAAATTAAGTAGAGACATTGTGAGCTACAGCTAAAATTGGCGGTTTGGCATTTTGACAAACAAAGAATACACAAGTGAAGAAGAATATGCATACTTGGCGTGCTTTAACACCAGTTTTATTGAGATACGCTGCAAAGATTCTTGTGGACATGCACTCTCCAAATGATACTAAATAGTCTCTCGTGCGGGGAGTTAACTCTTTCATCACAGCTATACCTTTCAGCAGTTGCTCCAGTTCTTCTAAGTGAGCTGTTAAATGTACAAACCCACAGCACCCAAATAATCCAATTATAACACATCACATTACGATCAAATTGGGGTGTAAAATATTGAAAGCATGAATTCAAATTTCTTCTCTTCGTATTTCCTTGAAATGAACTCATTAGTCAGCATAAATTTATAAATAGCATCCACTTCTAAATCGAGTACAAGACATAATTTATCAACTAAACATTACATAAACAAAAAGAAAGATTACTCTAAGGCACTTTGAAGAGTTCTTACCAGAGATAACAGAGGGATCGACTTCGAGTTCACGTATCGTCCTGAATAAATTAAAAACAACATTTAGCTCATCAGAATAACTACAGAGCTCCATTTCAATCTCATTTTAAAACAACGAAAACAAAAAAGGAAAATTAATAAAATCAAACCTAAGATGCAAGTCCTTTACAAAGCTCAACTCTTCGATTTCCGACACATTAGAGATACCACAACTCACAGCCTGCTCTCCAGCCTTCATCACAGCCATTCAATTCCATCATCATTATTGTTATTCCTCTAACCATAACCAAACAAAATTGAGCAAAAAGCAAAAATGGTGGAAATGAAAAATACCAGTAGAAGTTTGTTAGTGGTTTTCCCCATAGCAGAGAGAACAACGACAGGTCGTTCATGAGGGAAACTGAGAACGAGCGAAGCAATCTCCTTCATTCTCTCAGCGGAGGCCACAGAAGATCCACCGAACTTCATTATGCTCGTGAAATTCTCCACATTTCCATTAGAGAAGAATCGCTCCTCCTCCTCTTCCTCAGCCCTCAACACTGCTTCAACTCCTCCTTTCTTTGCTACTTTTATCGCCTTCGCTCTCCTCCTCCTCCCCCAACTCCTACAACAATCTTCAATCCCTCTAGAATTCGAGAAGCTAAGCTGGTTCGACGAGATAGCCATGCGCGAAAGATCCGAGCTCGCTGTGAATCCCTGACACGGAATTTTGACACCGTGTGATTGCAACGCCATTGTTGTTGTTGTTGTGGTTGTGGTTGTGTCGACGAATAGGGTTTTGTTGAATTCAGAGTAGCAGGGTTTTTGGGAGTACGAACGTTCACAAAGTTGAAAAATTTTAATTTTTTCAATTTTACAAAGGTTTAGGAAAGGAAATAAATTTCTAAAGCGAAGGCTACGACATTTATATATATTGCTGTGTGTTTGTATTATATTGAATTTGAAGTGAACCTCCTATTTGGATGAGAGAGAGCAGGAGGTCCTTTTCTTTCGGTAATTTAGGGGCGTTTGGCAGCGGAGATTGAGGAATATTGTTGGTAGGTTTTTGTAATACGTGGAATTGAAAAAGTGTGAGAAAAGGTGTAAAATATTGTTTAAAATGTTAAAATGTAATTTGAAATGGAGTGTCAAACATGTTCTTAATAATTTTAAGTTTGACTGTTTTGACATGTAATTCGTCTTATGAGAAGAATTTTTTAACATTGTTTGTAGTTTTTTGAAATATATGTAATTGAAAAGGTACGTGAAAATACGTGAAATATTGTTTAAAATGTAAAAATGTAAATTTAAGATAGAGAATCAAACAGGTCTTAATAAATTTTTTTTTTTTGGAAAGGAACAGGTCTTAATAATTTTAAGTTGACTGTTTTGACGGTGCAGTTCGTTGATGAGAAGAACTTTTCCTATTTTTATTTTATTTTCGATCAGTTACCGTCAAATTTGCTGTCGACTTCACGACCTAAGTCACTATTTTTCTTCTTTGTATCTTTTGAGAAAAATTAAATTTTCCAAATTGGATTTTGGACAGACAGACGGTAGATTCCACCACCACCAGATCAGTCTATTTATGCTTTTCGAGTCACAGGCGAGGAAGGACTCAGGCATATTAAAAACAAAAACTTTTAGTTGTTTATTTCTAGACAAATTTATATTTTTAATTGGCTGCAAAAACACAATAGGTTTCAAATCTTTCGGTTAGCCACAAGAATACCTCTTGGAGTTTCAATTCTTAGTTAAAACTCCTTGAGATTTTCATATCGGTTAAATTGAGCACCGGAACTAACTTTTATTAGTTCATATGGACAAAAATATTAATTGACCATCATGTGATTAGTGGCATAAATTAGTTGATGAGTTTTTTTAAAGTGATCATGTGATTTTTCCGTCCATAAAAGTTAACGGGAATTAATTTTAGGGGTTAGTTTGGCGAATGTGGAAACATGCAAAAGGATCCGTTACTGGTACTAGAGTCTTGTGCTTTTCAAGACCCTCTGAGTCTGAGTTAGAGCAAGGCTGCCACTGGGGCAATCTAGTCGCTTAGAGAAAGGAGGAATGGCCACAATCTGCGAGGTTGAATAAAGAAAAGCTAGCCACTACTCTTTCCTTTCACCTAGAAATGCATACAGTGAAAGATTGGACGAAGTTTGACCTCATTGCTTACCTGGAGTTTCAGGAAGTTATAAGGAAAAATTGAAACCCCTAAGGAGTGTTTTCACAACTAACCCAAACCTTAGGAGTGTTTTTGCATTTTAGGCTTTTTAATTTATGGACTTCACCATAATTTTTATTCCAACAAGGGGTGTCCACAAGTTGGGTGGGTTTGGGTGGAGGGTCAACCTGTGACTTGACTTGATTGTCTCAGGTGTAAGAAACCACCATTCACTGCCGTCTGACAACATTTAAGTCTCCGACCTGTCGTTCACCTTTGCATTGACAAGCAGATTCAGTCAGATTTGTGACTGGCCAAGACAACACCTCTTAAAGATTAGATTTACAACTGCACCCCCCCCCCCCCCTCCCCACCACCACCACCACCACCACCACCACGACGTTAAGGATTAAGTTGTCTTTAGAGACTAAATTGGTAACTTTTGAAATTTCTTGGACATAGTTGATATTAGGCCAAATCTCAAAGCATTTTAATGGAATTTACCCTTAAAGTTATTTTCAGCTCTCAACAACAAAAAAACCAAGCTATAACCGAATTGCTATATCTAAATTTTTTTGGCTACTCGCCATAGTAAATTGCTATCTATAGCAACTATTGTAGTAAGGTGTTAAAAATAAACCTCAATATTTTATTCCTCTCTCTCTCACCCTTCAATAAAAAATTCAATCTATTCTCACAAATAATAAAGAAATAATAAAAAATAATATTTAAATGAAGTGGTAAAATAATATAGTATGAGATTTTTTTTTTTTTTTTTTTTAGAAACCATATGGTATGAGATATAGGATGTAATGTAAAGTAGGGTGTTAAAATAGATAAAGTAGCATTTTTAGTTGTTAAAAGCTAAATTTTTTAGCACCACCAATATGAATACTCTTTTACTCGTGACATGATTGAATAGGAGCTAATTCTAAACCTTTATTAGAGCAGTAGCATAAGCAATTCTAAATAATTTAGCAATTGGCATATCAAAAAGCTACTTTATTAAATTTAACACACCATTTTACCATTCCCTCTACATTACATCTCTGATTTTTCACTTGTATTTTATTTATTTATTTTAGTATCTCTCTCTCTCTCTCTCTCTCTCTATCTCTCTCTCCAGCACACCCACAACCACAACCCTCCACCACCATAAACCCACAAACCACCACACCCATAGCCACAACCCTACACCACCATAAAACACAACCCACCACACCCACACCCACAAGTCAACCCTCCACCACCATAAACCTACAACCCACCATCACAGAGAACCCATCACCACCATTGTAAAACCTAAAATCGCAATCCAACTCCACCAAAAATCCACCCACCACCACCAACAATATCGCAACCCACCATCACCAAACAACCACCGACCAAAACCCACTAAAACCACCAATAAAAAAAACCCAAAATCAAAACTATCAAACAAAGAAGAAGAACTAGAAGAGAAATCTCGAACGATGGCTTCAAATTCACTGTGGTTGTTAACTTGTTGGCGTTACAGTGGCTTCGTCTTTGGCGGTGGTGGCTGTCAACATGTGTAACAAAGAGAGGAGGGAGAGTGAGAGTAAATGAGAAGGGAAGTGAGTGAGAGGGAGAAATGAGACAAGTGAAAATTTTGAAGTGAGAAAATGAGAGAAAATGTATTAAAATAATAATTTTTTTAGAACATTGCTACAATGCCGTTCTATTAGTAGAACAATATTGTAGCATGTTCAATTTTTTTTTTAAATTTGGCACATCTCATGTAGTATACTTTTTGGTGTTTGATGTGTTAAATACTAAATATCTAGCATTTGGCACACCTTATGCTAGTGCTCTTATGCAGCTATCATTCAATTGAGATTTTTGCTCCTTTAGAAAGTTTTGAGTAAGAAAAAGAAAATAAATAGATGGAAACCACCCAATGACTACTCATCTAATACTTATTATAAAATTTCTTTTAAAAAAAAATACTTTTATTTCAAAGTAAATTTTTCTATTTCCATTATGTCCATTTTTAATGTACCAATTATTATCTATTTATGGTGAAAGTACTCAACGTATCCAATATACTACACCACCTTCCATATAAAGATGGACTCTATATGTGGGTCCTGCATATGAAACCCACAATCATGTGAAAGGAGGATAGACCCACCAAATATATTGAATAATTTCTTTTATTTTGGGGGTGGATTTCAACAATTAAGATCATGCTACCACGTAGGCAAAAAAAACCAATTACAAATTTGCCATGTATACATTAAAAAATGCAAAACAAAACCTGAAGAGTTACACCATTCGCACCTTAAGACTTCAGAAAAATCAAACGTTACACCCATTCGATCAAACGCACTCCAACAAGAGCAGGACCATTTCCTCCACCGTTTCGAAGTCTATTCTAACTCCTCCTTTTGTTGTTCGTTCTCTAACCCATCCTTCCTCTGCTTTGCTAATTCTCTACCCCCATACGTTCTGCTCTGTCACTTCTCTACTGCCATCTCTTCTCTGCAACAAAACTCTCCCTTCATCAAATTTCTTACGCATATTTATTCCTTTTTAATTGTTATTGATCTTTATCGATTGTTAAGTCCTATATCTTCTCTAAATTTCATTGATTTCTTACGTATTTCATGCATCAAAGTAAGGGGTTTCCATGCTCATGCATAATGATTAATTTGACATTAGTTGAAAACTTGGGTTAGCAAATTTTCATATGAATGTTTGGGTTGTGAAAGGGAGTTAGTCCTATCCATTGCATTCGGGTGTAAAAATTCGACAGAATCAAAATACAGCGTTGTTCTTGACAATAGGAGGTTTAATTGGGCTTCATAGTTACTCTAAATTGACATAATTAACTTGCTATTTTGGTACAAGTTGTCTATACTGTTGAATATCAAAAGAGGGGGCTACCTCATGCACACATATTGGTTTTCCTACATCATGATGACAAGCATACTAAAACAGCAAAAATAGAAAAGATAATCTCAACAAAAATTCCAAATTTGAGTAAGAAATCTTTAGCTTATGATGTTGTCAAACAATACATGGTCCATGGTCCTTGCGGTTCTTTAAATTCAAGGGCAAGTTGTATGATTGAAAACAAAATAGATTATTGAAATTCAAAACAAAGGGCTCTAGTTATAGGTGGTTGGACTACCAATTGCTATATGCAAATGAATTTATCTTTTCCAGTTCAATTCAATCAAAACCATTATCCTTGCATAAAAACATGTTGAATTAAGTAGTTTTTATTTTACTTTACATACTATATACAAATTTCAAATTTCACCAAATGCAATTACAGACAACCCCTACTGGAAGTTTCACTAAATATTTTTTTACTTCAGAATTCAATTTTCAAAATCTCAAGAATACAAATTATTTCATAATTCATCCCATATAATACAAGAACAATACTTAATCCAAGAAATAATCACTGACAAACCCAAATGCAGTGAAATTTTGTTTCATATTCTGAGTTTGATGTTTTGGGTGCTAAAACCCACCAACCAATTTTACAAACAACACCTTAGAGTAAAAAAATAATAATAAAGTAATTAACTACAAAATTAAACTAATGCAAGGAAACATTACCTTAGGGTTTGGGCGACAGATATGATGGAGAAAGATCACACCATAAGAGAGATAGAGATCAGATGTGATGGTTTTCTTCAGTTGCTGTGAAGAGAGGAAGATCATATTTTTTTGCGAGAGACAAGTGATTGAGAGGGATTTTTGAGATGGACAATTGAGAGCTGAGAAGAGAGATGAGAATAAAGAAGAGTTAGAGAGAGTAAGCGATTTGAGGATATGTGAAGGAGGAATATGCAAGCTAGAGAGAGGAGAGTGAAGGGCAAAAAAGTTGAGTGTTAACAAAGATGTGAGGTTTTTAGGTTGTTATGGGGTTAAGTCTAGTTCGAAACTCGATATCCTTAACATTGTTTTCCACTTAAATTTTTATTTTTTAATTTTGCAAAAAACACATATTAGGAATATCAAGTTCCACTTAAAAAAATGATGTGGAACTCGATGTTACGCTTCGTTTGTTTCGATGCAAAATATTTTCCTATTTTCAAGTGTTTTATTGCATGTAAAACATAGTCAAAGTTGTAAAATATTTTCCTTTGACTAAAACTTAGTGTGTAAAAACTTGTAAAATGTTTTACCAAAAAAAGTGTAAAACATTTTACAAAAATCTCACAGACAACTCTTTCTCCTGCTTTTTCCCAGTGACAACACCCACCAACAACGGCAACAACACCTTTCGCCTCCATTCTGGCAACCACCATCAAATCTCAGCCTATTTTGTTGTTGGAGTAGTCGTCGCGAGAGGCCCAAGGTGAGCCTTGTCACCGCCATTTCGTCGCTTGTCGCTACCACCTCCTCCGAAGCCTCCCTTCTCTGATTTGGTCCTCTCTCTCTCTTAACCGATCCACCATGGCTCTGGCTCTCATAGATCTAGCTCTTCATCATATCCTCCTTGCATAGTGGGTTTGTTGGAATTTGGTTTCAAATCTAGAAATGCAACTGCTACGATCTCTGATTTGGAATCGCTGACAATGAATGGGTGGGTTTTGTTGGATACATTTCAACAATTTACTTTTGTGATTAATTAAAAATGAACAACATACAGATCTAATTATAAGCAATAAAATAAAAAGATGTGATAGGCAAAAACAATACATAGATACTATATATATAAGAAGAAGTTTGCAAGATAATTAAAAACTCACAAACCAAATACGTGAAGGATGAATGATACAGATCAGGTCTTGTGTTTGACACAATCTTCTTAAAGCAAATTTCGCCCTTCACACAATCTGTGATGCTTTAAGACTCACAGACATCTGCCTCATAAAATAAAATGATCTACAGCATGGAGAAGAAGTCTCTTTCTCTTTTTTTGACTCAAATGTTAATGCACCAAATATTCTCTCTGGAAGAGTTTCTTAAAAAAGTTGTTTTTCATGAATGAGAGATTATGAATATATACGTTATTGAACTAACACACTATTTCAAAAATAACTATTGTATACAAACTTACTGACTCAAAAATTAAATAATAAAATATTATTATTATTTGGAAAAGAGGGCCCAGACCACACATGCCTAAAGCCCAACCCAATATCCAACCCATAAGCATATAAACTCATATTTTTTATTATTTCCTATGTGGGACTCAAGGATTCTCACCAATACAATATCATGTTCAAATGGACATATTAGAAGTCAATTTCTTATTCGCTCCATATTAGTTTTCTAACAATCCCTCACATGAATGGAAATTGATAAAAAACAATGTAAATGATAATGCAGACACACACAAAGTAGAAGAAAAGTTACTGTATCAGGAGAAGTAGCTTTTGGCTTTGAACTTTCCTTTGTGAAAGACTATTAAATATGCTGGCTAACTAGTGAACATGATATCTTGAACTATTCAGGAGTTTATGTATACCAAGACAATAAAATTCACACAGCTCATTTTCGAACATAGTTCATTCTTATGGTTTTGTTCATTTTTGCCCTGAACATATCCTAGTATATTCATGATGTGCTCTAGAAAATTCAACCTTAAAACCCTCATGGAAGCAGCCCACATCACACTCATATATGTGACTCTTATTAAGAACATCCTTGTATACCCCACTTGGATTTCCAAGATATAAGAATCATTAAGAGTAAAGTTTATCCTAAACATTGCTTATAGGCATCACTATTTCATCATAAGAATGGGTAGGAGATGTTATCTCAATAATGATAAAACAAGTCTCCATGATTCGGTTGTTACTTTGAACTTAGATCTTGGGATCTCCTGTCAGCTAGGTTAGGTTGCCATCCCAGAGACTTTTAGGTCATAGGCTTTAATCTCATTCCCCTCGATGAGCAATTTACTTGCTCTCTACTCAAGCCTTTGGTTAATGGATTTGCTATATTCTCTTTCAACTTTATGTACATAATGGAAATAATTCCATTAGAAAGCAATTGCCTCTTGGTCTTATGCCTACGATGTATGTGTCAAGACTTATCGTTGTACATATGACTTTGTGCCCTATCAATAACTGATTTGCTATCACAATGTATACAAATAGAAGGCACAAGTTTCATCCACATTGGCATATCCTCCAAGAAATGACGAAACCACTCTGCTTCTTTTCCTGCTTTGTCCAATGCGATAAATTTTGATTCCATTGTGAATCTAGCAATGCAAGTTTGTTTAGAAGACTTCCAAGATACAGCTGCACCACCAAGGCTAAATACATATCTACTTGTGGATTTTGTGTCTTTTGTGTCGAATATCCAATTAGCATCACTATACCCATCTAGTACTACTGGATATCGAATGTAGTGCAATCCATAGTTAATGGTGTATTTCAAATACCTCAAAACCCTAACTAATGCCTTCTAGTGGTTTTCCCCTAGATTACTAGTGTATCTACTCAACTTGCTAATAGAGTATGCTATGTCCGATCTTGTGCAGTTCATTTTATACATAAGACTGCTTATTATCTTTTGAATACTCCAATTGAGATATTCCTTACCCTTTATTCTTAGATGTAAATTTACATCTATAGGTGTTCTCCCTGGACTATTATCATATTTCCTAAATTTCTCAAGAATGTTCTTTGATGTTACTTAGAAATCAGTGGATTGAAAGTCTCCGGACTTTGGCGACCTTGAAAGTTAAATCCTGAAAAAAGTAAACACAATCAGGGAGAAAGACCGGTGGAGGCCGGTCTATGGTCCTCCGATGATCAAGTCAGTCACTTGGAAGAAAGATCTTTTTAAGGCTTCTTTTTTTAGAGAAAAGTCTGAATGAATTACCTCTTCGTAGGAAAGTGCTTATATAGTTCGCATGGAGCGGTTATTCATTCTGAAAACCGTTCCTATTGTTGAGGGAACTATCAGAGCATATAATAACTTCCATAACTTCCATGGAAGTTATTTTATCTAGAGCGATGCTTCAAAGGAGGTATTGGTTCGTGAGTAGAAACCCATTTCCCTGTAATCCCAAATTTAGCCGTCTCTATCATTTGCCTCGTCTGTCACTGGGGACGGACGAGGCTATGCTCGTCCTTCATTAATGATGGACGAGCCTTTGACAGGATGCTTTCAAGTAGTTCATTCCTCAGGGACGAATCACATGGACGATGCTTTGGAGGTACTTAATATCATCATCAGTTGCCCCCTTGTCCATGGGTCGTCCAGAGAGGAAAAAATAAAAAATGTCAGAGGCGTATTAATGGTAAGTCGGAGAGTGCCATGTGTCGTGATCTCATTGGCTAAAAATCACGTCGTTTGGTTTAATCGAGGGACGTGCCACGTGGCATCTGGTGATTGGTCACGTCATTCTAGATGCCAGAGGTTATTCCCTATAAATAGTGGAATGCCCCCATTACCCCTCTTACTTTTGAAATTTCCTTCTTGATCCTTCCTCGTCCTAGATTCTCGTCTAGAAGCTTCCTTCGTCTTAGATCCAGGTAATTCTCTCTTCCTCGTCCTTAGTTTTTCATTTGAGATGGCTGTTGTAGTTTCCTCGTCTAGTGATAGTTTAGATAAGGCCATAGACGAGTACAACGACGAGAGTAGTTACTACACCTCTAGTAGTTCTGGTGATAGTAGCGAAGGGAACACCACGGACGAGTATGTCTCTGGAGTTCCTGGAGTTCCTTTAGAGGTAGTACAGGAAGAGCTTAGAAAGGCCTCAGGGTCTCAAGCTGGCACCTCGTCCACTGCCCCTCCATCTGGTCCTTTGGACGAAGAGGAGGTTACTGTTTACAGTTGTGCAGTGGATATCCCTTCTAGGACGGACGAGGTAAGACTCCAAAATCTTAGGGAATGGTATCAAATTCCAAATGAGTTTAACCCTAGGATTCCCGTCCGAGGAGAGTGGTGTTGCAACCCTCGTTTTGGGATAGGCGTCTATGAGGCATATCTTTTGGGGGGTTTGAGATTTCCTTTAAACACCTTTACTAGGGAGTTGCTTTTTAGATTAGGTTTAGGAGTATGCCAATTTAACCCAAATGCGTGGAGACTAATCATCTCAATGCAAATTTTGTGGGGTGAAGTGTTTGGAAGGGACCGTCCTATTACCGTGGACGAGTTCCTCTATTGCTACAAACCTTCAGAGATACACCAGTCCCCTGGTTTTCACCAATTTACAGCCAGGGGTAAAGATTGTAGATTAATCAAGTCTTTGGCCTCGTCTGACAGAAAATGGAAGACGGAATTTTTCTTCGTCTCCGGCTTCTGGGCTGGGAGCCCTATAGACGTTGGCCGGGACACTTTTGGTCGTTACACTGGGGACCTAGGAAACCTTCGTCCTGAGGGTAAGTTGTTCCCCTTTTTCCTTTAATAACCCCTTTTTCTTTTAACATTTATGATCAATTTATAGTGATGTTTTTTACTTGGTTTGTTTCAGCTATCAAACGTCCGTCCTTAAGCAAATTCTCCCGTGACCGCGTCCACAGGGCTCGTCTATACGCGGATAGAGACTTTCACTCCTTGGTTTCACTTAGGCGACTTGCCAAGTGGGGATTGGGCCCTAACCCATCAGACGAAGCAATCGCGCACGAGGTCACAGTGAGAAAAAGTAAGTTTTAAGTTTCAAACGTCCTTGCATATTGTTTATTTTGTTTTTCAATCTAAAAGTTTCTCTTTTCTTTTTTTTTTTTTTTTTTTTTTTTTTTTTTTTTTTTTTTTTTTTTTTTTAAGGAATGGCAACGATGAAAGGAAACAAAGGGAAGGACGTGGCTGTTGAGGGGGAGCATCCTGAGGTTGAACCTCAGGCTCGTCCTGTGATTGGGGAGAAAAGGAAGACTTTACCTAAAAACTTGGATCTAGCAAATCTCCCCAGTCGCAGAGGCAAAAAAGCTAAGAGCACCTCGTCTCAGGTAGTCAAGCCTACCCTTTCCTCGTCTCAGCAGCCTGTGCCAATAGTGGACGTCGACTTGTCAATTCCAGCTGAGAGTACTCCGTCTAAGTCCACTCCGTCCAAGATTGTGTCAACCCCTCAGACTTCTCGAGCGGTCCCCTCCAACATTATTGAGAATGAGGACTTAGCGTGGGAACGTTTCAAGACGGCTGTAACGGACGAGGACATAAACGTCTGTTATGACATGTCCCTTAAAGATTTTGAACACTCTGGTGTTCACGACCTTTTTAAGGTAAAAACTATTTCTCGTCTTGAGTAAGGATTTTATTTTCCCTTTTTTTTTTTTTTTTTTTTTTTTTTTTTTTTTAACTTTTGTTTGCTTTCTTTTTTTTGTAGGGCATGTCAAAGTTCATAGCAGCGTCCAGGCAGGCCACAGGATTGGACAGGACGAGGATTTTGCTGGAGACGAGGGTACAGGAGTTGAAGAATGAAGCTAAACAATGGGCGGAGGTGGCTTCTAATTCTACAGAAGAGCTGAAAGCAATGAAGTCTTTAGTTGAGGAGCTGAAAACCAGTGCTGCGGAGAAGGACGCTCGTCTTGAGGTCCTGAAGAAGAAGGACGAAGAGAACAAGATTCTTCTCTCCAAAGCAAGGGAAGATGCAGTGGCTGAATTCAAGGTGTCCAAACAATATACTGATGTTTTGGACACCAATTATGCAGCTGGGTTTGAAGACTTCAGGATGGAGGCTGTGGAGAAATTTCCAAGTGTGGACTTCAGCTCCATAGTCCTAAATCTTAATGCTGCTGCCACTAGCTCTCTCCTTCATACTGGCTCCGAGGATGCTAACGTAGAGGACGATGCTACTACCTTTCCCCCTCAGGACGCCTCCCAAGCCAATGCTCCTTCGTCTTAGGAAATGCTTCACTGATAAAAGTTTTTGATGTAATTTTATTTTTATTTTTATTTTATTTTTTTTTTTTTTGCCTTTGATGTAATTCCAATACATTTATCTCGTCCAAAGTTCAAGGACGAGGTATTGAACAACCATTTTAATATATCAAGGGGTTTTTGGATGTAGGATATCCACCCTTGATTTAATGTCATTTTCACTTTGCATGTGTATGGACGAGCATGTTTAATTTTTATGAATGGTTTTCTTTTACTCGTCTATGTTTCATATACATAGAACCATTTTTTATGGAAGTTTTACTTGTATTTCGTTCGCGAGGGATAGTCAGTAAAAACCTCTCTTGAAATGGTTAAGTGTAAGCATCACTCGTCCATAGACTTGTCTGTGCTTTTTCCTCGTCTCTAGACTTGTCCTTGCATTTCACTCGTCCAATGGACAGTCTTTTGGCGGACGGCTCAAGTTCAAAACATATATTTTTCCTCGTCCATAGAATGGTTGAGTATTATGTTTTACTTGGCCCATATTGTGGACGAGTATGCCTTGGACTAATTTTCCTTGAGCGTGGAATTTACCTCGTCCTTTCCTTTGGACGGACGAGGATGTTTAGTATTTTGGTTTTACATGAGATTTTTCTCGTCTTTTCCTTGGACGGACAAGCATGCCTTTGTTTTTACTTTCTAGGAAAGCTTGAGATTACATCTCCAGATCCAGAGAATTTTCTCGTCTTGAGCTTTTCAACCTTTTCAGAGTAAATTTAAAAAAACGTAGCATGGAAAACATGAATTATACAACATTATGTACATTTCACAAATATTATTCATAAGTATTGTTCATAGACGAGGCATACATCTGATGCCTTTATTTAAACAACACAAATTATAATGTCGTCCACAATTTTAACATAATAATAATAATAAAGCCACACATAATAAAGCCACACAAACAATAATAGTAATGAAGCCACACATAATAATAAAACCATTAACCCCTGATCTCGTCCAGAGTAATGTTTCTCTAGACTAGTACTTCACTGATAGTATTTCCTCAAATGCTCCACATTCCAAGGATGCTCTAGCTTCCTCCCGTCAAGAGCTTCTAAGTAATAGGATCCTTGCCTTTTGCAGTTGACAACTCTGTAGGGGCCTTCCCAATTTGGTCCCAGCTTCCCATGGGCTGGGTTCTTTGTTGCTAAGGAAACCCTTTTTAGGACGAGGTCTCCTATGTTGAATCGTCTTGGCTTGACCATTGCATCATACCGCCTTGCCATAAGGTTTTTATACCTTGCCATCCTTTGCTCAGCCTCCATCCTTACCTCGTCTATTAAATCGAGGTTCAGACGGAGTTGTTCCTGGTTAGCTTCATCCTGGTAGGTTGTTACCCTATGATTAGCCATGTGTACTTCCGCGGGTATAACTGCTTCAGCTCCATATGCTAGCTTGAAAGGAGTCTCTCCTGTAGGAGTCCTCACTGTTGTTCTGTAAGCCCATAAAACGCCTGGTAACTCATCTGGCCACACACCTTTTGCCCCCTCAAGCCGAGTCTTGATGATTTTCAACAAGGATCGGTTTGCTACTTCCGCTTGTCCATTAGCTTGAGGGTGGGCTGGTGAAGAGTAGTGATTTCGAATCCCGAAATGCACGCAGAAATCTTTGAAAACGGCGTTGTCAAATTGTCGTCCGTTGTCTGACACTAGCACCCTGGGTATTCCGAATCTGCAAACAATGTTTTTCCAGACGAAGTTCTTGACATTTTGTTGTGTGATATTGGCCAAAGGCTCTGCTTCTACCCATTTGGTGAAATAATCGATACCCACCACGAGGAATTTCATTTGCCTTACCCCCAGCGGAAAAGGACCCAGAATGTCTAGTCCCCATTGTGCAAAAGGCCATGGGGCTGTCATTGGAGTCAAATATTCTGATGGTTGTCTGAGGATATTGCTAAATCTTTGGCATTGATTACAGACTTTGACGTACGCCTTGGCATCAGCTTGCATGTTTGGCCAATAGTATCCTGCACGGACGGCTTTGTGGACGAGCGACCTGGCTCCTGAGTGATTGCCACATGCTCCTTCGTGAATCTCTCGTAGAATGTAGTTCGCTTCGTCCGGGGCCAAACATCTGAGATAAGGTTGGGAAAAACCTCTTTTGTAGAGAGTTTCATCCATGAGAATGTATTTGGCTGCTCTGACCTTCAACTTCTTCGCCTCTTCTTTTACCTCTGGAAGTCGTCCATCCCTCAGGTATGATATAATTGGAGCCATCCAATTTTCCCTGCTTTCTACTTGCTGTATCTCGGGGATATCTATGCTTGGTATGTATTGGATCTCGTCAAGCTCATGTACGGCTTCATTTGCGGAGGCTTCTTTGGCTAAGGTATCAGCTTCCATGTTCTCTTCCCTTGGGATTTGAACGAAGCTAATTTCCACAAATTTTTTCGCAAGTCTCATTACTCTGCCAAGGTACTTCTTCATTCGTTCTTCTTTGGCCTCATACATCCCATTCACTTGGCCCATAATTAGCTGAGAATCTCCCAGGACGAGTATTGATTTTGCTTCGACGGACTTGGCTAACTTTAGCCCTTTGATAAGAGCTTCATACTCAACCTCATTATTGGTTGCTTGATACTGCATGCGAACTTTGTATTTCAGTTTATCCCCCTCTGGGGATTGCAAAACTACACCTATGCCTCCACCATGCTGTGTAGACGATCCATCTACATGGACGATCCACTTCTGGTTGCCCTCCATTTTACTTACATCGTCTTGACTAGGAGTAAACTCTGCAATAAAGTCTGCCAGAGCTTGACCTTTTATGGCATGTCTAGGTTGGTACTTTATGTCGAACTCACTAAGCTCGACAGCCCATTGAACCAGTCGTCCTGCAGCCTCTAATTTGTTCATTGCCTTTCTGAGTGGATGATCTGTCATAACATTGATGACGTGGGCCTGGAAGTAATGCCTTAGTTTTCTGGAGGCTGTTACCAGTGCGAAAGCCAATTTCTCCATTAAGGGATACCGTCCTTCCGCTCCCCTCAGTGCTCTACTTGTGTAGTATACCGGCTTTTGAATCTTTCCTTCTTCTCTTATCAGTGCTGAGCTTACGGCGTGTGGGGTTACTGCCAGGTATAAAAACAGCTCCTCTCCTGCTACGGATGGACTCAGCAACGGAGCGGTAACAAGATATGCTTTCAAGTCTTGAAAGGCTTCCTGACACTCGTCCGTCCACTCAAATGCTTTCTTCAGAACTTTGAAAAACGGCAAACACTTGTCAGTAGCTTTTGAAACAAACCTGTTGAGGGCGGCAACTCGTCCGGTGAGAGATTGAACTTCTTTGACATTGCATGGAGGCTTCATGCCCAATATTGCTTGAATCTTATCCGGGTTCGCCTCAATTCCTCTATGGGAGACCATGAACCCAAGGAATTTTCCTGACGATACCCCAAAAGCACATTTGTTAGGGTTCAACTTCATGCGATACCGCCTCAACGTGTTGAACGTCTCCCTCAGGTCATCCAGATGTCCTTCCTCGATCTGACTCTTTACCAGCATGTCGTCTACATAGACCTCCACATTCCGCCCAATCTGCGGACGAAACATGTGGTTAACCAGTCGTTGGTATGTTGCTCCAGCATTTTTCAAGCCAAAGGGCATTACTTCATAACAAAATAGTCCCTGACTGGTGACGAAGGAAGTCTTCTCCTGGTCTGCTTCGTCCATCCTTATTTGGTTGTATCCCGAGAAAGCATCCATGAAACTTAGAAGTCTGTGACCTGCAGTGGAATCTACCAGTTGGTCAATTCGTGGCAGTGGATAACTGTCTTTGGGGCAAGCCTTGTTTAAGTCTGTAAAATCCACACACATTCTCCACTTGCCGTTCGCTTTTTTCACCATTACCACATTGGCTAACCACTGGGGGTAATACACTTCTCGTATAAACTTTGCGGCCAACAATTTCTGTACCTCCTCCTTAATAGCAGCGTCTCTCTCTGGAGCGAACACCCTTTTCTTCTGTCGTACTGGCTTAAAGGAAGGGTCTACGTTCAAACAGTGAGTAATGACAGTGGGATCTATGCCTGGCATGTCTTCACTACTCCAAGCAAACAGATCAACATTTATCTTCAAAAAATGGACGAGGTCCTTCTTAACTTCGTCTCTAAGGTCTGCCCCAACCCTGGTACACCTTTCGGGGTAATTGTCGTCTAGGGAAACATTTTCCAACATTTCAACAGGTTCTGCCACAATTCTCTTTTCTTCAATGTTCATGGATTGGATTTGCTCGTCCATGGCTAACATGGCTAGATAACATTCTCTTGCTGCTAACTGGTCTCCCTGTACTTGCCCCACCCCGTGCTCTGTTGGGAATTTCACTGACAAGTGGTAGGTTGATGTGACCGCCTTCCAACTGTTCAAAGTCGGTCTTCCAACTATGGCATTGTAGGAAGATGAGCAATCTACCACAAGGAAGTTTACATCTTTGGTGATTTGCTGCGGGTACGTCCCCACTGTCACTGGTAAAAGAATAGTGCCTACGGGTTGTACCTTCATTCCACCGAATCCCACTAGAGGAGAACTTGCAAGACGAAGCTGATCTCGTCCCAGCCTCATTTGCTGAAAGGCAGGATAATACAAAATGTCTGCCGAGCTCCCATTGTCTACTAGCACTCTTCTAGTTTTGTAATCCGCAATAAGGAGGGTAATGACAATGGCATCGTCATGAGGGTGATGTATTCTTTCTGCATCCTCCTCTGTGAAAGTGACTACTTGTTCACCCGCAGTCCCTGCTCTTGGTGATCGTCCAGAAAGTTGGACGCTCTGCACTGCTTTTAAGTACGTCTTCTTGGACTTGGACGACTGTCCTGTTGAATCTCCCCCTATAATGACTCTTATTTCTCCAAGCGGTGGTCGTGACGGTTCCTCTACTTTACCCTTCAGCTTCTCGTCCTTCTGGTCCCGTCCAAGGAAATTTCTCAACTTTCCTTGCCTGATGAGATTTTCAATCTGTTGCTTCAAATCAAAGCACTCGTCGGTGTCATGGCCATGGTCTCTATGAAAGCGACAATACTTGTTCCTGTTTCGCTTGTTAGGGTCCCCTTTCAACTTCTCTGGCCACTTCAGGGAAGGCTCGTCCTTGATTTGCATAAGGACTTGTTCAAGCGGTACATTCAATGGAGTGTATTGCTGGTTGCGTGCTGAGGAACCTGCCTTTTTGTCCCGGTCTCTTCTGTCGTCCGTACGCCCCTTCTTTGGACGAGGGGCTTGTTCGGGGTGACGGCTTATCTCCATTTTCTCTGTCCTCTTTCTTTTCTTAGCTATAATAGCATCCTCCGCATTCATGAAGTTTTGAGCTGAATGGACGAGCTCGGCCATGGTCTGGGGCTCTTGCTCATAGAGCTTGTGGATGAACAAATCTGAATGAACTCCGTTATGAAAAGCTGCCAACAGTAATTTGTCATCCATTTCGTCCACTGTCAGGGCTTCCCTATTGAATCGAGTAATAAACGACCGCAAACTCTCGTTTTCCCCCTGTTCTATCGTCAACAGACTAGAAGTAGAACGTTTGTGGCGTTGACCCCCTATGAAGTTATTAACAAACAACTTACTTAATTCTTCAAAAGAACTTACCGAATTTGGGGGTAACTTGCTAAACCACACTCTGGCCGGACCCTTGAGGGTGGTGGGAAAAGCTCTACACATTATTTCGTCTGGAACTCCTTGGAGATGCATAGTAGTCTTAAAGGTGGCAATGTGGTCAAAAGGATCTCGATTCCCATCGTATGAATCCAAAGAGGGCATTTTAAACTTCGGTGGCAAGGGGTGGCCATTGATGGAAGCCGTAAAGGGAGAGTCAGTTCTGTGAACTAAATCTTCTACTGGATTTGCCCTCCTCATATTCTCCTTCAATTCGTCCATGGCTTTCTTCATCTGATCCAACTCTTGTTCCAAATGGGGTACCCTTCGCGGGGTGGTTCCCTTTGATTGACTTCCATGTTGAAAATTCTCTCTGCCCTCCAGGCTTCGAGTTTGCTCTTCTTCATGCTCTGCACGTGTCTGCCTTAGACTGATCTCTCTCCGTAGTTCTTGATTCTGGCGAGTTAACTCCGCCATCGCTGCCGCCATGGAATGCATATGTTGGACAGAAGATGCCTGCATAACTGGTGCAGATTGACGATCGCGATGAGGATTACTTGATGCGTCTCTACTATGTTGGGGGCCTGGGCTAGTTGCCCTCGACCTTGTCCGAACCATTTCAACCCTTTATGGGAGAAAGAAAACGCAGAACTCAACAAGTTCAAGAGCGACAAATATTCTTCCCCACAGACGGCGCCAACTGATGTTACTTAGAAATCAGTGGATTGAAAGTCTCCGGACTTTGGCGACCTTGAAAGTTAAATCCTGAAAAAAGTAAACACAATCAGGGAGAAAGACCGGTGGAGGCCGGTCTATGGTCCTCCGATGATCAAGTCAGTCACTTGGAAGAAAGATCTTTTTAAGGCTTCTTTTTTTAGAGAAAAGTCTGAATGAATTACCTCTTCGTAGGAAAGTGCTTATATAGTTCGCATGGAGCGGTTATTCATTCTGAAAACCGTTCCTATTGTTGAGGGAACTATCAGAGCATATAATAACTTCCATAACTTCCATGGAAGTTATTTTATCTAGAGCGATGCTTCAAAGGAGGTATTGGTTCGTGAGTAGAAACCCATTTCCCTGTAATCCCAAATTTAGCCGTCTCTATCATTTGCCTCGTCTGTCACTGGGGACGGACGAGGCTATGCTCGTCCTTCATTAATGATGGACGAGCCTTTGACAGGATGCTTTCAAGTAGTTCATTCCTCAGGGACGAATCACATGGACGATGCTTTGGAGGTACTTAATATCATCATCATTCTTAACATAATGTGATTAAGATAAGACAAGTCTATCAGATTTTCTAGAAATCTTCATTCCGATTATCACATTTGCAACACCTAAATCTTTCACGTCGAACTCACTAGTCAACATTCTTTATGTAGCATTAATGTTATCATTATTGCTACCTATAATGAGCATATCATCAACATACAGACATACAATGACATAGCCATTTGCAGTATCTTTAATATACACACATTTGTCACACTCATTGATTCTAAACCCATTTGACATCATTGCATTGTCAAATTTCTCATGCCATTGCTTTGGAGCTTGCTTTAATCCATAAAAAGATTTAACAAGCCTACACATTTTCTTTTCTTGTCCAGGAACAATGAACCTCTCAAGTTGTTCCATATAAATCTCTTCATTTAATTCACCTAATAATATATTTTTTACATCCATTTGATGTATCTTTAGATTATGCAATGCTGCAAAAGTCATCAACGTCCAAATGAATGTTATTCTTGTAACAGGTGAATATGTGATGAAACAAACCAAAACAAATTCAAACTCAAAAGCCCAAAGAAATTTTTTGAATAAAAACTTGAAATCAATCTCACGTAATCATAGAACAAATTTGCAAAACTGCCCAAGACTTAAAGATTTAAGTATAATACAGTAATACACTCTAATACAAACAGCAATCACAAAAATATATTAAAATAAGCGAAATCTGCTTTAAGATTGTTGGATATATTTCAACAATTTACTTTTGTGATTAAGCAAAAATGAACAATATGCAGATCTAATTATAAGTAATAACACAAAAAGATGTGATAGGCAAAACAATAAATAGACATTCCGATAGGGTTGTCTCCTTATACAATGAATAATTTCTCTTGTGATAAGGAAGGTTAAATAAAAAAATGTTGTTTCTTAAAAAAATAAAAATAAAAACTGAAGAAAATGTTATGACGTAAAATTTTGTTTCTCTCTTTAGGACTATTTATTGTGCGCACGGAAATTTTAATTGCATAATAAAAGGAATTCAAATTTTTTGAACTTTGATGCCTATAAACCTTCATAAAATAAATGATAATAATTTATAGACCATATATTTTAAATAAAAATCATGATTTTTTTTTCATTTAAATAATAATCAATATACCTTAAACTTTTCACTATAGTACCATTTTCCATCAAATTTTGATAGTGAAATCTGGACTTAAATGCTCTTAAAATCATTTTAAAGCACATGCCCCTCTTTAAATGACCCCTTAGGTGCTTCTAAAACGTGCACGCGCGCGCGCGCGCGCACACACACACAGAGGAAACACATTGGTTATGTTGTTATGGGTCTAGCTCTAGTTCTAGGGAAGAGGTTACTTAGAGGCTATTTGAATGGCCTGTTTTCATAACTCAATTCTCTGTTTCCATAACTCATAACTCAAAAATGGTGGGACCCATAGCGAGAAGTCCATTTGGGAGCACCATAACTCTGTTTCCAGTTTTCTGGTGGTGATAAGGAGGTTGTCGAGTAAGGATGGATGCAGATTTGTTTTGGGTCAAGCTAGAGATGGGTTTCTTTCAATGGGTTTTGGAAGTTTCATTGAGATTCATTGATGGTTGTATTTGCAACGGTGGAGGAATAATGGTGGCTGATTAATTTTCTATTTGGGGTTGATTGGTGATAAGATGGCTGATTTTGGGTTTCTCTTAGCTTCGTGGGTTGCATGTTTATGGCTATGAAATTTTTGGGTTTATGACTTTATGGGTATGAAATTTTCTAAGTTTATGGGTTGCTACGATTTTCTAGGTTTATGGGGTTTCTATGAATTTTTTTTTTTTTTTTTGGAATTTTCTGGGTTGTTTGTGTGATGCTGTGTGGTGAACTGGTCATCTTTCTTGCTCTTGCATTTGTGAAAGTGCCTTGGATGATGACAGGAGATTGTGGTTGGGCTACGATAATTTTTTTTTTTTTTTTTTTTTTTTTGAGGAACAAATTGATAGTGAGTTTGGGTACTAGAAAAAAAAAAAAAAAATGCTGCACCAAGTGACAAGTATGGGGCCTACAAACAGTGTGAAAAATATTGAGTGATGACAAGTGAGTGATGGTGCCAAACGAGTAGGGTATTTTAAGTGATGAGTGATGAGTAATGAGTGATAAGTGATGAGTGACGAGTAACGAAAATTGAGTGATGAAAAATATTGATCCAAACAAGCTCTTAATTTTACTTTGTCTAATAGTCATATCTTTTTCAATAATATAATAGAATTATTTGTTATGTCATTCCATTATGAAGTATTTGTTAGAATTTTTTCTTAATTACTTAATTTGTGTTTAAGCTTTTTTAAGGGTTGGATCTGTACCATCCTTATGGTTTAGTCATAAACTAAAATCTCTCTCTCTTTTTTTCTTTTTTCTTTTTTTCTTTTTTTTTTTTTTTTTTTTTTTTAAGTCATAAACTAAAATCAATATGGAGTATAAAGGTCATGAGATAAAATTGTATTGTGAAATGAAGTAACTAAAAATCTTACATTTCTATAAATGTTTCCCTATTTTTGAGTGTTGTAAACAAATGTTATATAAGGGTTCTAGTTAGCTCAACAAGTAAAGTCTTTTATTTGTCGAATAACATATTGGGGGTTTAAACCCAACCTACTGTGAAAACAAAATAATATATTAACTTGATGATAAAAGCAATCATCATGAAATAAACGTCATAAGTTTAAATTCTACTATATCTATCAAATATGTGTTATATTTCTTTACCAGAAATCTTTTCCTCCCACCACTTTATTATCATTTATCTATTTTTTGGGGAAGCAAATAAAAGCTGCAATAATTTTTTTTTTTTAATTTTATAATTTGATAATTACAATAATACATTGAAAGAGAAAAACACTAATCTCCACAAATATATTTCAAGACATGTTAAGGTGATTGATTATAATTGAAAAAATATCACTTTATAAAGGCCCACCATTAACAAGACTTCTAACATATATACAAATCGCAACCAACCATGATAACAATTGTAAAAAATGTTATGATTGCATTGCTGGATTTATTAATAGAAGTAATAACAGTGCAGTATAGAAGGCTAGAAGTGAACTTTTAATTTATATTTTTGTTCAATACTTTGATCATGTTTGGTATTCAGGAATAGATTAGATTGAAATGTTTATTCCTTTTGAAACCATAATTTTGTTGTTTGATTGCATTTATATTATTGAAAAAAAAAATCCACATGACTATTCTTTAAATATTGTAATAAGTGTGTCAATAAGAGTGTAAGATATTTTTTTCAATAAAAGATAACGATCGTAATTAGTGATTGCGTTTTATTTTTTAAAATGTTGAGAAGTATAAGGCTATTCAATTTTTATTTATTCATTTAAATTTCAACCAGTTATTAAATTTTTATGAAACATGTCTTTTTTTTTAAAGCTCGTTTCATATTTCATCATTTTATTCAAAGTGAATTTGTTAGTTATTAGAATTCAATATTTACAGGAGATGTTGTTAAATTTATTTTCTCTTTTAAAATTTATTGGATAGTAACGTTAGACAAATGATAATGATGTTAATTGTAAAATTGTTTCATTTTATATAATTGTATGCTATAAGCAAGACTCACAAAAAGTATAAATATAAATATTATTTTAGAGATTTTTTTGAAATATGATTCTATTTTATCATCTTATCATGTTGTATCAAACTTTGATATACATATTCAAATATAGTTTAATTATTGTGTTGTCACAATACTACCAAACAGAAGCCTAGAAATAGAATTATTTTATGAACAATTTCTTTTATTACTTGTAGTATTTACATATAGTCTGAAGTAATAATCATTACAGTAGACAAGCATAGAAACAAGCTTTTTATCGTAATTATGCAATGGGTAAATGCTTGTTTTGCATGGTTTGGTTAAGGATTTATGTTGCATAAGGTCGAATTGTTGTGAAGATTTATTGGGCTACAATTTAGTATTTCTTAAATCAAGGAATTTAACAATTATTTTTAACCAAACTCTAAAAAATATTTTAACCAAATTAACAATAAAAGAGATCAATCATATACAAGAATACAAAGATTTATATGGAAAATATTTTCTATTTCAAAAGAAAAACCATGAGATTAAATTCGAAAAAATTTAACTATTATAAAGCTATAATTCTCAAGTTTCTGTCCAAAACTTGAGTCCATAACAATTACATAAATTATAATTCTCATCTAAAATCTTCACTCAATCTTTGTATTACTATGTTATTTTTACTCGTTATGTATATTATGGCTAATGGAAAACATATGCTAAATCTTCTTTTTTACCCCCTCCCTTTCTCGTACTTACGTACAATTGCTCTGGCAAAACCACACAAATATTTGACCAATATAGCTCAAATGAAAATTTTCTCCTTTGCCAACTATAATAACAAGAAGTTGATATGTGTTAATTGTTTTGCAACTCAATGACTATATTCAAGTCTCTGATTGAGTTTGATTTCCAACACCTCAACTTATTGTAAGAAATAAGAACTTTTCCCTAATTTTGCCGCTATTTTCTCTTAAACCAAGAGGATTATCATGTGGCTAATTTGCCACTCACTTTAAACCTTTTTTTTTTTTTTTTGTGCGCACGGAACCATTGCCATTGCCATTGGGTTACGGTGTTTGAAACTTCTACTTAATTAAGAGATGACATATTCTCAAAAAAAAAAAAAAAAAAAAAATTAAGAGATGACATACTTTGAGTGCCATTCATTAAAATGTTGCTGTAAGGAGATATCATTCTCAAACAAGTTGCCACATTCATGACACGGGACGTGACAGTTGCGATGTGCTCTTTTAGTGTGGCTAGAAACTCCATCTGGGGTTATAAAATGGACACTTCTTCCAACTTCTACACAGTGTGCACAAAAAAATTTCTTATCACATTTGGATTGCTCGATATTGACCGAATTATCTTCTGTATGTGTAGCCATATATTATTGGTTTGTATGTGTTGATGTAGAATACTTCGGTTCAAACTTCAAAGGATATATATATATATATATATACGATACCAGTTTCTAGGATTTGTAATGTGACATTAAACGTGACATCTTTAAGGAAAATAATTGCAATTTCAATGAAACTCAAAAAATTCCAAATTTAGAAATTTAATTAAAGAAAACAATTTCAATGAAACACAAAATAGTCTAAATTTAGAGATTTAATAAAAGCCTCTTTTTTCTCTTTCTCAATGCAATTCTTGCCTTTTTTTTTTTTTTTTTTTTGAAAGGTGCCTATATTATTTTATAAAATTTGGAAATTATTTGCAAAGCTTTCTTTCTAAAGTCTAAAATAATAAATGACCGGTATGTTGGTACGTACTTAGTACTCACGTTGCATATCTTCACATATATAATACATTAACTTCTTCAGATTACCTTCACATTTAATATAAATTACGGATGCATTTCTGAACGAAAAATAGAAACATTCATGACGGTGAGAAGATGGGAAAAAAACTTGTGTCCATGTACAACTTGATTTAACATTTTCTTATTTTATTTATTTCCCCAATATTTTTTTTCCTTCCTGCGTTTTATTGATAATATACAATTTTGAAATTAGAAATCGCAAAACTAGCATCATTCATATTTCCAATAAATGAAAGTCTTTATTAAGAGTTTTATTACTCAATTGACATAGTTTCTTATATTTTTAATTAAGATGTCCAAAATATAAAAATATAAAAATAAATGGAAGACTTTCTTTCAAGTAATCCATAATCCAATTAAAAATGTTTAAGAAATTGGAGGCTTTGCCAAAAGTGTTGTTGCTAAATTGGTACTTTCTTATGTTTTTTAATCACCAACATGTCCAAAGCTTTAAAAAAATTGGATGCTTTCTTTCAAGTAATTGGTAAAGCAATTTATTAATGTCCATGCATAAAAATTGCCCCACTTGGAGCACCTAATGCTTACAAAGACGCTCGTGTCTTATTTTGGAAAAGAAGTGGTTCCTTTTTTTTTTTTTTTAGAGATAAGAAGTGGTTCAATTCAGTAATCTTGTACGTTAACTCAAGAGAATATACACAAAAACCAAAGAAAAAGGGAGAATATATATATATATATATATATATTTTTTTTTTTTTTTTTTTTTGGCGGTAAGAATATAAATAAACTTTAGAAATTAACATTAAGAGCATCAACATTGATAAAGCTAAAATTTTTAGCTTTTATTAACTCAAAAATTTCTTTATCTATTTTAACACTTTACTTTACAATACACCCAACATTAATAGTTTTATCTTTTTATCTCTTCATTTAATTACTAGTTCTTTTTTATTTTATTATTATTTCTTTCTTATTTTTTTATGCCTCTTTTTCTTTTCATTTTTATATAGACTTGAAATCAAATTGTATAAGTTTGTCAATAAGTACATATGATATTAAATTATTATTTGTAAGTTATTGTTGATATAAACAGTTTATTCATAGTAAAAATTTATAGAATTGCGAAGAGATATAACATTTTAGTCATAGTTTCACAATATATAAAAAAAGAATAAGTTAATCAAAGAACTCGTAAACAAACTCGAGCTTGTTGTGGACACAACGGATGGGAGTCGCCACCTAGTTTTTGCAATAGTCTAGGAACCATATATATAGCGTCCTCTCGAGGAAGGACATTTTTTATTTTACTACAGAGATATGAGTTCGGAGTTAAGGTACGGTCTTGGCAAAGTGTTAGGCACCAAAAACCGCCTAACCCTAGAGTTGGCTTCCTCTCATTGTGTCTTATGTCTTAACCCTATTAAAAGCACACTCAATATTGTATCTATGCTCACACACACACACACACACACACTAACAAAAATCTAACAATTAACATGACATCAAACATCCCTAACCATACATCTATCATGCTTCTCATCACAACTCAAACCCTAGCATACATCTAGCATGGAATCTCATGTCAACCTAACATTCATCTAACATGGCATCTCCTAACATTCATATAGCATGAAATAACATAAGCCCTAGCATGTTATCATATCACATCCAAGGCAAAAGCATTAAATCAAGATAGCAACAAAGCAAACAAATCATGTTATCATCAAGAAATTCTGGAAAACACTATTAACATAACATGCTTATTCACCATATCACGTTCATCAATCCTAAGCATAGATCATATCACAAGTAAATGCATGTACATTGTGAATGCATGACTTACCTTGCAACAACTCAACACTTATGGCATTATGCATGAACATGTGAATACGTGTTCATGGCATTAAAGCAAAGAAATACAAGATAAAACCCTAATTCTAGTGTGTGAAAGGTAATCAAACCATTAAACATGTGAAACAGAAGCTTAAAAGCATGAATACATGAAAAATGATCTAAAACAGAAGTATTACATGTGGAATCACAAGCAAAATAAGAAGAATTAGGGTTAGGGTTTCTAGGCAAAATCATGTGTACGCATGAACAAGCTTGCATGCACATAATCTTGCCTGCAAACCTTAGCATCACAACAAATAGGGCAAAACTTCAAAACACTAAATCTAACATCCTAACATGCTTTTAAAACATAAAACCACACAAACCTATACTATACAAACATATTAAAACATAAAACAGGTAAAGAAACAAACAAAAACAAAATTAAACTAAAGAAACTAAAAGAAAATTTTAGAACTATACCTCAAAGAAAAAGCTCTTTAAGCTTGATTTTTTACCGTTCCCCTCAGTTAAATCTATTTACAATCAATAAAACGAGTATTAATAATCTTAAACTCGAAGATCAAGGCTTGAAATGGCCCTAATCAAAATAAAATTGACTTGGTGATGTTTTGTAAAAAACTCCTTCTTTGGATATTTCTAGTGAATCTTAGTGTTTTCCCGTGAGATTTCTGTGTTCTTTTGAAAATATACCATGTAAGGCTACTGATATTGTGAAAATAGGGGTTTGAAACGACTCTCAGACTATGTGGGATTCGTTCCAAATCTCAGCATTAATGCAGAAAACTTACCTTATTTATATTTCTGGAACCCTCTATGCGCATGTAGGATCAGGCCTATGTGCGCATGCAGAGCGCTGCGTGCGCAGGCTAATTCCTACGTGCACATGCCAAGAGTTTCCTTGGTTTACTTTTTCAAAAATAGATTTATTTGCTCATTAAAAGTTATAATTTTCATTTTAACATTTCTCAAGTCAATTTAACATCTATAAAAGCTCGGATTTGTGCAAAAATACAAGAGCTTGTTTAGACCCCCAAATAAAAATTACAGCAAGATTGTTTTTACTCTAACTTATCTAAGTGCGAAACAAAAGTAAATAAAACGCAATCATCGAATCTACTCTAGTGCATACACATGCACAATAAACAATAAAAGTAAAGCATAAGAGTAAGGGAAGAGAGATGCAACCACAAGATAACACCAAGACGTGTTATCGAAAAGGAAACCGAAAAACCTCTCCACGACCCTCTAAGTCGAAATCGATCCACTAGATAATAAAGTTGGAATACACAAATAACAAAAGACCCTCTAAGCCTAGTCTACCCAATGTACTTGAGCCTTCTAAGCTTTTTCTACCAACGGACTTCTTGAAGTCATGTCTTCTCTAACTTTCCGCATCTCGTAATATGCCAGATTACATCCACTAAACCTCACCAGCTTCTTTTGGCAAATCCCCAAAGTTTTCCAAGCACCAAAATACTCTTTACACTCTGAAAATGTGTGGGTTGTGTTTGGGTATAAATCTCTTCTCAAGATATGGCAATAGGAGAGGGAAGAAAAAGAGGCTACAATGATTTCTCACTAAGAATGAGAAGCTCTCTCTCTAAAAGATGAGTGTGTGTTGTAGAAAACCTATTTGGGGTTTTTCTCTCTAAATGGCCTCTTATACTTTTATGGGTAATGAGGGTATATATAATATGGGTGAAGAATAAGCAAATCACACTTAAAATCCTCCAAGCAGAACGTTTCGCAAGTATTTCACGGGAAGGTCTTACCCGCGAGACACTCGCAAAATCGATAGCCTAGCATGACTCTTTAGCTTTCAGCATGTGTTTCTCACATGCCCTTTTCGCGGGATACTCTTCTCGCAAGTTAGTCACAAAATTGCACTAATTCTTCATTTCATGCTCGATTCTTTACCAACTTAATACTAAATTCAATACAATAAAATTCCACAAAATACAAGAAACAAAATTAAAGCAAATACAACACTTTTTGTCATAGAATAAGACCAACATAAAACATATTTGTTAATCAGAACTTTACAATCTCCCCTTTTGGCTATTTCGTGACAAAACACCGTATAACAGACTCTAGACTTAAACGTGAATTTGGAAACAATGGCAAAACTCACTCACACCTAAATCTAAAACTTGTGATGAACTTAGAACATGTATACCTATAATCTGAAACACTTGCACAAAACACATTAGACCCTCAAGGTAAAGCAAATAATAAAAAGACAAGTATAATGTAATAAGTAAAAAGCGATCAAGTAAACATGATGTGAAACATCTGAGCAACTTGATCAAACACATGACAGTCGTATGGAAATGACTACAACGATCATATAGCAAAGCAAATGATCATCTGAACATGTAACAAATAAAGGACAATGGCATAAGGATGTATGCATGTCCAACACATAAACACGATATGATGAGAACAACAAAACATAGATACTAAAAGTAACTCAAAGCACCATATAGCAACAAGAAAACAAGCATAAAGTAAAGCAAAGCAAAGCAAAACAAGGTTTTCTCATAAAAAGATATCTTCTCCCCCTTAGTATATGCATCTCTCCTATAGTTTTCTCCCCCTACAAATGTGCACAAGGTAGAATTTCTCCCCCTAAAAATGAGCACATGAGTCATAAAGAAATAACGATACACTCTGATATACTCTCTAATATACCCTCCCCCTTTTTGTCACGAATAGACAAAAGAATCAAGAGGAATGAGGGAAAAAAAAGAAAATATAAACAAGGGTAAAAGATGATGCATGACGGGTGCAAGATGAATGAGAAAATGAAGTTCAAACGAAAGACAAAAACACAAAACAAATGCTACAAAGCATAAAGTAAACATGGCATGCTAAGGATGATGAAACAAAGTATAGACCAAGGCATGACATAGACACAAGAACATGTTATATGTGCTAAAAGATCTAAAAAGACTTAACTAGCATGAGTGAATGCAAAACATGTCAAGTGTTAAAGTGTGTGTAGCAAATGTGCATCTAGTTTGCATGTGGGATGCATGACCAATGCATGACCAAGCACTCACGAGGCAAAGTATGTAAAACACACAACTAATGATCAATACATGATAAACATGCATAATCATGGTAATCCCCAAAAATTGGTACTCATCGAAGTCCAAAACAACAAGAAAATATCATTTAGGCATTTTATCAAATACTTAGAGTGCACACACTATACATGTGTGTTAAACAATGCATGAACATATGAAAATCTTGCCTAAATATATGTTATTTTCGTCACAAGGGGCCAACATTCAAAACAAATCATCATTTAAAACAAAACCCAATCAAAAAGACTGACAAAAATTAAGTTTTCCAACCTCCATTTAAGAAATTCCCAACTATGAACATAAAACCCCCCAAAAACATAATCTAAGAAACAAAATTAATGAAAAGAGTTAAAGATTGCCTTAGAGATGTTAATGGAATGAAAAACAATTGATTTTAGTTGGGTTTTGATGTAGAAACATTAAAATAAGGGTTTGGAAGAAGATGAGAGAAATTTAAAACAAATGTCCCATGAAATGCTCTTTAAAAAGCTGATCTGGTAATTTTCGTGGGAAGCTGAGAATTTTTGCGGGTAAGCCCTACTCGCAAAATACTTGTGAAACACTCGCGAAACTCTCTGTCCAAAGTTGAAAACTTGAGAATTGGACCATTTAAACTCGAGACTGAGCTTACTCATGAAATAAGTCATGAAAACATCCAGAAAATATGTTTTTCACACAAAAACAACTTGAAAAATTTTGAAAAACATGAGTGATACAAATCACTTCCAAAAGCAAATAAAAAGAACAAAAAAATCTTTTTAATTTGATCCACATATGGTTGAGCACACACACATCACATTTGAACATGTATAAACACACAAATGAAATCGGCATTCATAGAACATTAGACTTGTGTGTTGTGTGTGTGGATCAAGTATGACCTAGTCTATAGTCTAGTATGAAGTTTCAATGATCAATTTAATCAAGTCATACACAACTAATACGAAGTCAAGTGACCTATCTCACTTGTAGAAATGAACATATATGACCCCTCACTAATGTGATTACACTAGATTGAAAGTTTTTCATTTGGCTTCCATTTTTCATACTTTCGATAAAAAACAACTCATATTTTTTAGAAGCGATGCCATAAACATTTTGAAATAACTTTGACAATTGAGCCTTTCGCTTTGACACCATACATTTTAATACAAATTGCTTTCCCTTTTTTCTAGTTAAATACTAGTTTGTGCGATAGCTTTTTCAGTTCAATATCTCTTTTCGAGATAGACATTTGTAGAGCTCTTGAAAAAGAAAAAGAAAATGTGTGAGGAGATATATAGGCACAAGTCTACTCATGTATCAAGATCAAGCAAGACTTTTAACCAATCATTCATAGCAAGTTTGAAGATCTATTTACAACAATTAAAACATAAATTTCTAGATGTCACTCACACTTAGAAAATGTGCATACATAACAAGCTAAGCTTGTAAATACACTACGCCATTAGTACGGAAGTACTAGGCCAAACTCACATATGATATGTGCTCAAATATATACGATCAAACTTTTTGAATTTTTCACTTTTTATGTGTTTTTGGATTTTTACACACACAAAACAAAAACTTAAAAGTAAGATCAACAACAAAAATAATGCATATAAAGAGATGCATAATGCACAAATGCATGATAATGAAGGATCTAATGCATGAAGAGTCCTACAAATATCGAAAGAATTAGATCAATGACCAAAAAGAACATAAGTTCAACCATATGAACCCTTCCTCATCCAAATAGAACAATTGTTTGGAATGAGTGTCTCATGAAAAGTGAGACGAGGGTTGGAAGAATGAGAACCGGAGATGCACATAGACAATGAGGTAAGAACATCAAAAACTTTCTTCAACAACTTACCATTTTCCTCAAAAACCGGTTTTGCTTTCATAACACAACTTCTAAGAAGCTTAAGTTTCTTTTTTTTTTTTTTTTAATTCTTTTTAGAGCTTGAAACTTAGAACAATGAGATCTAAGATGACCAAAGGCACCACAATGGTGACAAACAATATGTTTAGGTCCACTAGGCTTTTTGGGGAAGGATCAAGCAACATGGTTTTGTTCTCTTCAACATGGAACATAGAGATCTTATGTGACCGATCACACCGTAATGGTGGCAAGTAGGAACAAACTTAGATCCACTCAATTCCCTAGGATGGGACCTAAACGAAGGCTTAAGCTTAAGAGTCCCTCTCCACTTTTTAGTTTCTTTTGTGTAAAGGAATGTACACTGATTTGTCTTTAGAGGTATAACTCACAATAGGCACAAAATTGGGCAACACAACATGATTGCAACAAAGATTTTCTTCCTTTTTAGTAATAGGTTTAGCAATCAAACACTTGGCATGCATCTTAAGAGATTCATTTTCACATTTAAGATTATCAACAAGTTTGTTAAACAAAACAAGTTTAGCATCCAAGTCCATATTCAAACATTCAAACTCTTTCAACTTTTCACAAGAATGCAAATTTCTTATACTTTTTAACCAATTTATTAGATTCATTGAGCTTAGCAATCAAATCATCATTTTTCACTAGTGAACTTGCTCAAATTCACATGAAACTTCTTAAACTTTTTCTTCAAGAGTTTGACATTTGGATATTAACAACACCCATAGATTCATGTAACATGTCATCACAATTATATGGATTAACACTCATAAAGGCATTTTCACAAACACATGGCATGTTACACTCAATAACATCCAAAACATCCATAGAAGCATACAAAACATCCATGGCAAAACACACAAGGGCTCAAGGATCACACTTAGGTAATGAAACCAAAAAAAGTGTACCTGTATGGATACCAATTGAAAGCTCGAATTTATGCAAAAACACAAAAGCTTGTTTAGACTCTCAAATAAAAATTACGGCTAAATTCAGGGACGGAACCAGGATTTGAGCTTAGGGGGGGCAAAAAAAAAAATTTGAAATTTTTTAGAAATTGGTACATTAATACTAAAAGTTGTATCATCAGTATTGATTCTCAAATAATTTGTATTTTTTCTTATAAATAAATCGAACATTGTAATTGACTTTCCCATAATCTAAAATAAAAGTTATATTAATTATAAGGATTTATAATCAATATTTTTGTAACTCAATTGACACTTCTTAATTCTTAGTGTGTCCAAGCGAAGACATGCAGGGTTCAAATCCCCCTCTCTTCTTATTGTGGCTGTTGAATTATTTATAAAAAAAATTATAGGAATTAATCATGGTTTTAAAATTATGACTGCAAAGAGAACTAAAAAAATGAATGGTTCTAAACTCCTAGGTTCTTTGGTTCGATTCAAGTTGGACTGATTCTTTAATCTTTTTTTTTTTTAAATTAATTTATTTAATATTTTTACATTATTCTATATTAACCTATATTAATAACTACATCTTAATCTATCCCTTTTTTCTAAGTTCTAACAAAAGGTTTACTCTTTAAAAAAAGAATTAAAAAAATAAAAAATAAATAAAACTATAGGTGTATCATGTACTCCTGTTATTGGATTGTTAGTAGGCGCCATGATTTTGTGGCTACTTGTAAAAATTTTCACTGATAGTTTTGGAATAAAATTTCCACTTTCCACCTTTATCACTTAATGATTAAAGAAAGGCAGAGTAGCAGCCACCTCATAAGTCACAACACACCACAAGGTAAAGAGAAAGTGAGAGGAGGGAGAAAAGATCAGATCAAAGAAGGAAGAGAGATCCATCCATGAGACCAAACCTTGTCTAAAGGTGGGGGGGGGGGGGGGGGGGGCAATGGCCCCCCTCAACCCATACATAGGTCCATCACTGGCTAAATTATTTTTACTCTAACTTATCTAAATGCAAAACAAGAGTAAATAAAGCGAAATCACCAAATATACTATAATGCATACACATGAACAATAAACAATAAAAGTAAAACACAAGAATAAGGAAAAAGAGATGCAACCACAAAATAACACCAAGACGTGTTATCGAAGAGGAAACCGAAAAACTCGGCGAAAAACCTCTCCGTAACCTTCCAAGTCGAAATCGATCCATTAGATAATAAAGTTAGAGTACACGAATAACAAAAGGCCCTCCAAGCCTAGTCTACCCAATGTACTTGAGCCCTCCAAGTTCCTACTACCAATGGATTTCTCGTAGTCATATCTTCTCTAGCTTACTGAATCTCGCAATACGCCAGATTGCATCCACCAAGCCTCACCAGCTTCCACCGACTTCTTTTAACAAATCCCCAAAACTTCTTAAGCTCCAAAACACTCTTTACACTCTAAAAATGTGTGGGTTGTATTTGGGTACAAATCTCCTCTCAAGATATGATAATGGGAGAAGGAAGGAGAAAAGGCTACAATAATTTCTCACTAAGAATGAGTAGCTCTCTCTCTCTAAAAGATGCGTGTGTTGTAGAAAATCTATCTGGGGTTTTTCTCTTTAAAATACCTCTTATACTTTTATGGGTAATGAGGGTATATATAATATAGGTGAAGGGTAAGAAAGTCACACTTAAAATCCTCCAATCAGAACGTTTTGCGAGAATTTTGCGAGAGGGCCTTACCCGCGAGACACTCGCGAAATCGACAACTTGGCATAACTCTTCAGCTTTCAACATGTGCTTCTCACGTGCCCTTTTCATGGAATACTCTTCTCACAAGTTAGTCGTGAAATTGCACTGATTCTAAACCCAATATAATAAAATCTCACAAAATACAATGAACAAAATGAAAGCAAATACAACACTTTTTGTCATGGAATAAGGGCAACATAAAAAATAGTTGTAAATCACAACTTTACAATTTGATTAGGGCCTAAATCAACTTTGGGTCTTAGAATTTTAGCATTATTGGGGAAAGGGGGCCTGAGTCATAAGGGGTACAAAATGCGATGTCTACACTTGCCTGACAAGAAAATGAGTTTAACATAAAGGGTCATGTTAACAAATGCCCTTAGGGCATTGACGGAACCACCCCCTAAATTTTTTTATAAAAAAATATTATTATATATATGTGTACTAATTTTAGCAATTTTGTTCTATAAAATTACATTTTGTTTTCCTTTAACAATATTATTGATTCTTTTAAGAGTAATGCTATACTCACAAAATTTTTTATAACATTTTTATAAACTATTTTGGTAGCAAATTTTTATTGGTTTGCATGTGAGTCCACCACTTACATCATTTTTTTTTTTTTTACTAGTAACCACTTATCACATTAGTAATTTATAAAAAACTTGTAACTCTAGCATTTTCCTCATTTTAGTGACCATAAAAATATTTTTAGATCTAAAATCTAAAACAATATATACAAGCCCAAAAAATAGCTCAACAACAAAAATTATCAGTAAAACAAAAAATAAATTAAGCTCAATTATCTAATTTTATCCAAAATAAATAACTACCCTTTAAACAATTCTAAACAAAAATAATTTTGTTCTTACCTATACAAGGAAAAAAAAAAAAAAAAATCTCAACAGCTAAGTAGCAGAGTCAAAGGTTAAAACAACAATAAAGCCATCCGTTTAACTCAAAATTCTGACTACATCTCTGCGATAAGGCAATTATTAGTAAACAATAAAAGAAAATTTTTGACACAATTTTTATAGGTAATATAAAAAAAATGTCAATAATATTTATGCATTGTTCTATCATTTCCTCAATAAAAGGTTTCTAGAAATACTTTTTAAACCAACGCGGCAACATGTCCCTAACTAAAATCTTGGTTTTGTTTTTAAGCTCAACATGAATTCTAGAGCTTTTAATACTCCCGCTCGTTTACGTCCCTACGGTAACAAATCAATTTGTTTGTAAAAGTCAAAAATAGCATATTTAGGGACAGGGAGTCGTAAATCGTAATAGGACAGAGGTTGGGCAAATATGGAAACAAGTTAGCAGCATGGCGATTTCTTCTGTGTTACGTTCTTTCTTGGAGAATCGTGTCTCGTTAACTTGAGTAAAAATGTCTTCAATCAATGTCAATGCCCAGAGCTTTTTGCTGCCTCCCCTTCCTTCTCCAGTTGTAGCTCAAGACAAATTCTCAGAGACAACAATCAAATCTGCAAATTTCTCTCAAATCCCTCGATGGGTCTCTCTCAAATGCAGTCCTCCTTCGGTGAAAACCCACCAAATCCAACGAGGCCAAGTTGAAAATGTACACTTGATTTCTTTGTCGAAACAAGGGAAGCTCAAACAAGTTCATGAATTTCTTATTCTCATGGACGAGGCAGGTGTTTCCGTTAGTCCCCACTCGTATAAAAGCATATTTGAAACATGTGCCAAGTTGGGATCTTTGTCTGATGGAAGATTGATTCACGACCGGTTGCGAAGAACAGTGAAGGACCCAATTGGCTTTCTTGAGAATTGTGTTCTTCGAATGTATTGTGATTGTGGGAGTCTTGTGGATGCACAGAATGTGTTTGATGAAATGCTTGATAGAAATTTGGTCACGTGGGATATAATTGTATCTGCTTATGCTGAGCAGGGTGTTCTAGACAAAGCTATTGGGTTGTTCTCTGTGTCAAGAATTAAACCAAGCCATTCTATTTATATTAGCATGTTAAGGTCCTTGGCAGGTTTTTCTCTTTTAGAGCTTGGCAAACAGCTACATTCTCATGTGATAAGAAATGGGTTGGCTTCGAATGTTTCGGTTGACACAGCAATTGCCAACATGTATGTTAAGTGTGGGTGGTTAGAGGGTGCTGGGCTTGTTTTTAATCAGATGACTGAAAAAAATGCAGTGGTTTGGACTGGGTTGATGGTGGGTTATACGCAAGCTGGGAAGCTAGAAGCTGCTCTTGAATTGTTTACTAAGATGGTGAAGGAAGGTGTTCAAATGGACGAGTTTGTGTTCTCAATAATTCTCAAGGTGTGTGGTGGTGTGGAGGACTTGAACATGGGAAGGCAAATTCATGGTTGTAGTGTTAAGCTTGGATTGGATTCTGATGTTTCAGTAGGAACACCTCTTGTGGACTTTTATGTCAAATGTGGGAGTTTTGAATCTGCTCGCCTTGCATTTGAGAGAATAAGTGAACCGAATGATGTTTCATGGAGTTGTGTTATCTCTGGTTATTGCCAAATTGGTGAATTTGAAGAGTCTGTTAAGATTTTTAAATTACTAAAGAGCAAAGGTGTGGTTTTAAATTCCTTCATATATACTAGCATTTTCCAAGCCTGTGCTGCACTTGCAGACTTAAATTTGGGTGCTCAAGTTCATGCTGATGCAATAAAAACAGGGTTAGTTGCCTATCTATATGGAGAGAGTGCTATGATTTCGATGTATTCAAGATGTGGGAGATCAGACTATGCCTATCAAGTCTTTGAATCGCTAGAAAATCCTGATACTGTGGCCTGGACTGCTATAATTTGTGGTTATGCTTATCATGGAAATGCCATTGAAGCTTTGAGCCTTTTCAATAGAATGCAGGACTGTGGTGTAAGGCCAAATGCAGTTACATTTATAGGAGTTTTAACCGCTTGTAGTCATTCAGGATTGGTCACAGAGGGCAAGAAATACTTGGAATCAATGAGGGGTGAGTACGGTGTCGAGCCAACTGTCGACCATTATGACTGTATGGTCGATATATACTCTCGTGCTGGGCTACTACAGGAGGCGCTTGAATTGATAAATTGTATGCCTTTTGAACCCGATGCAATGAGTTGGAAAAGCTTATTGGGTGGGTGTTGGACCCATCGGAATCTTGAGCTTGGAAAGATTGCAGCAGAAAACCTCCTTCAGCTGGACCCAGATGATACTGCCACCTATATTGTAATGTTTAACTTGTATGCTTCACATGGGAAATGGGAAGAAGCAGCTCATTTTAGATGGATGATGGCTGAAAGAAACTTGAGAAAGGACATTAGTTACAGTTGGATTACTGTCAAGGGTAAAATGCACCGCTTTGTAGTAGGTGATAGACACCATCCACAAACAGAACAGATATTCTCAAAATTAGAGGAGTTCACTTCATCTTCTGATAATGCTGAAAATGCCCTTCTAATTCAAGAGGATGTTTCGTGTGGATCGCCTGAACGAAAAGAACAGCTGCCTGACCATAGTGAGAGACTTGCTATAGCATTTGGGCTCATATCCACATCAAGAAATACCCAGATTATAGTTTTCAAGAACCTCCGGGCGTGCAAAGACTGCCATGATTTTGCAAAGCGAGTGTCCATGGTAACAGAACGTGAAATTGTTGTTAGAGATTCCAATAGATTCCATCACTTCAAGTTAGGCAAGTGTTCTTGCAATGATTATTGGTGATGTGTGTAAATTGAATTAGTTACATTTACTTGACAAATACAAGTTGTACAATTGAAGGAATAATATCATTTACCAATTTTGCAATGAAATCCTCACACATTTATAGAATCTATTTATTTTAACTGAAGTTTTGGACACCATTGGACCAGAACCAAGTCATCAATCACATGCTTGTTAATTTTTTTTATAATGCAAAATGGTGGACATCACGTTATGCTCTTGCACCTTTTAATTTTCGAGTTAACCCTTGGTAAGGGGGTCTAGACTGTGCACAACTAAGCAGTACAAATTATTCAATACATCAAGGATGTTGTTGCATCCTCTCACATGAATGATTGACTTTACCATAGATTTAATTAGCGGTAAATTACATTTTTTTACCCTAAATTATTACCCAAAATACACTTAATTCCTTGAACTACATCAATCCACAATTGACCCCTCAATTTTAAACGTACATTATACTTAACCCTCTACATTCTGTTTTATTGTTAACTTAGGCGGCAAGGGTACATTGAAATAGAGTTATAACTTTAAGAGATTAATTTTGTGTTTTAATAGGCATAGCTAGAAATTTTTGTTTGGAGCGCCAACTTATGATACTAAATTTATTAGTTTATACGAACTTTCATAAACATGCACAAACACATACATCTATAAACACATATAATTTAGTATCCTTCATAATGAATTCTTAAAATTTTCATTTTTAATATAAGTTACCAAATTGTCTATGAAAGTGAGTAAAAAAATTTCAATTGAACTAATGAAGCATTTAAATATATGAATGATTCAAAATTTTAATAGATATAAGAACATATTTTATAATAAAAAAAATAAATATAAGAAAAAAATAAAAACATTCTCTATAATTACTAAATCAATTGGACAATTTTTTTTTAAGCATCGCTTGACTAACTCAAATATTTTGGAAGGATTGAATTTCTTTTTTGTAAACTAATAATTAAAATGCTAAATATTTATATATGGTGTTAAAATATTTTTAAAATTTTTGGATGGTTCATGGATCCACTCTTACATGTAGCTCGGAGGAGTTAAAATGCAGTCGGACAAGACAGAAAGTGTTGATCTCTGTACTCACTATCAGACTGCTGGCTGGGCTCAAGCGTGGGATTTCGAAACTCTAGGCAAGTGGTGGGACTTGTATGGTAGAGACTGCTAGGCACCTTTGGATGTGAGTGCACGCGTGACAAGTTGGGTCACCAATCAGTACGTATTTCTTGCTCCATTCAGAGGAAGCCTACACTACACACACCTTTTTTTCTTTTTTCTTTTTTTCTTTTTTCTTTTTGGATAAACACTACACAGACCTAAGAGTAAACCTAATAAAACGTGCATGATGGAATCAATCGAGGCGTGACGCAATACATCACCATTTTTTTTTTTTTTTTTTGATAAGACCATATTTTGGACTAAAGCACTTGCAACAAGTAACAAACATAATACTATATAATATACTATATAGTATTTTTAGTTCCATAAAGTAGAAGCAGGTAGTGGAAAGGTGAGTTTAGTCTTAGGAATTTCTCAAAAAAAAAAAAGGTAGTGGAAAGGTAAAGGTTGGGGAGGTCAAATCAAATATCTAAGTGTACAGGATTTTTGTCTTAAAGCATTTACATTTGTGGGTGCAAAAATCTTACAAAATGCAAAAAATTTTAGATTTTACACATTTTGACCAGAAAAACACCCACATTAGTGGGTGTAAAAATGTGTATAATTAAATGCACAATATATGCACAGTTACTGTAGCACTTATATTTATTATTTTAGTAATTTTTTTTTCTCTCTTTGTCTCTGTTGCTCTCACTCTCGCTCTCACCTCACTCTCTATTTTTCTTACTTGATCAACATCAAACCACTGCCGCACGTAGAACTCGACAGATCAACATCAAACCACAGCCACACGAAGCATGATCAAATTGCCGCCGATCACTCTCACCTCACTCCCCGTTTTTCTCATTTAATCAACATTAAACCATTGCCACCGATCAACTCACCTGATCAACATCAAACCACTGCCACACAAAGCCTGATCAAATCGTCACCGATCAACTCACTGATTTCTCGTTATTTGATCAATGGGTTTCGGGTTAGGTGGGTGATGATTTGGCTTTCGGATTGAGTGGGTTTCGACTTGAATGGGTTTCTGATCTTGGGTTGGTTTGATCTTGAATGGTTCACCGATCAGGGTAGTGATGATGATAGTGGTTGGGTCTAAGAGGGAGAGAGAGGCAATGAAGAAAATAATAAAAAATGGTAAAAGAATAAATATTTTATTGAATAAATGTGTAAAATAGATACACTGATGTGGGTATTTTGTAAAATTGGATGTGTAAAATAGAAATAGTAGGTTTTTTTGTGCAAAATAGATGAAAAATTTGCACCCACTGATGTGGATGCTCTTATGTACACCAAGAGAGTGACAAGATCTGTTCTCTATTTTCTTCTTTTCTTTGGGGGGATGGATGGGAATCCATTATACCAACATTGGCTGAGTAATTCATTTTTAATCCAGCTGATTAGGTTAAAGTATTTTACATAGTTATTAAACTTGGATCACACTAGTTTAACAAGTGAGTCACCAGTCAAACCACATAGTCAAATAAAAATTTTAATAAATAAATTTGAGAAATCATAACATAAATATGTAAATTTAAAAAATGTATATATGATATATCTAAATTAAACCTGTCATTTTAATTCAAATTCATGGTTTCACAAATAATAGAACTATAAATTCTATAAAATTCTCTAAAACGGCAAAGAACATCACAATTTTTTTTTTGGGTACTTTTTTGGGTTCTCTCTTCCTTAAATTATTATATTATCACACATTAAATAATAAAGAAGTCAAAAAAATCATATGTAATTTTGCAAAACTCACAACCCTATTGGGTTATATAAAACCATCTGAGTTACATAGTTCGCCAAAAAATCGCTAAATTTGACCAATTTTTGTGTATAAATGATCCAATTAAACACCCAAACTGGTCTCGGTGTCAAGTTTATAGTATGACCGATTGAGTCGATCTAGGTTTAAAAACTATGAATATGATTTTATATGTCCCTTCAAACTGACATGTATCTATAACTTTGGTAAGTTGTAAATTCGTTCGATCAAAGTAACATATAAGTTGTTCATTATAAGAGCTATTTTGTCAAGAGTCTTATAACTCATCTAACACCTCTTGATATTTTTAAATAAGAAGTCAAGGTTCAAATTCTATTCTCAAATTAGGAATTATGTATATATATATATATATATATATATTGCCAACCAAAGTCATACCTCATCACTCGAAAACACCTGTTTTTTTGCTTTTCATTTTCACTCATTTTGTTGAGTTGTGGGTTATGAGAACTGAAAATGAGAACCTGGTCAAACAAGTTTCTTAAGCATGAGATTCACTAAAATTGAGTAATGGGTGATGAAAATAGAGTAATAAATTGCCTAAACCAAACAGGCTCTCTTAGAGTACGAATATGCTACAATGGAAACAATAAGAAAAGGTGTCTAAGATATTTGTGAGTCGCTACCAGTTTCCTTATTTTCCATATATTTGATTAGTAAAATCACATGGATCATGGATCGTGTCATTCTATTTGTATGTATCCAACAATCACTAGCAATAATAGCATTATTTTTTACAAGTTGCAATCCCACTTGCCAATCCATTGTGCCCTCTAAAAAGGCTACAACTCAAAGCTGAGAGAAATATGGGCCCCTACAAATGGTAATACAATAATGTTATTACTATACATTTTTATACACGCCACAGTTGTATTATGAGTAGTGGAAAAAAAAATTGTCATCCATGTGACATTTTGTGATTGTGATAAAAAAAAAGGTCCACTATCAAATCAAGCTCATATGATTGCGTCATGGGATGTTGTATCGAAATCAGAATCCAACTCATGGGATTTTGAGAAATGATTTAATAAAGAAACAAAAAGAGAAAAGAAACAAAAATGATGGGTTGAATTGGATTTGGGAAACTGTGGGAATGGCATTTGTTACTTGTTAGTTTCAGTTGGCGCCAAAACAAAACAAAGATGGTGTGTTTCGTGTCCTTTGGGAAATTGCAATGGATAATATCTTATCCACTTCTACTTCTACGGCTACTGATGTCTAATTTCTGTCTCTATAATAGTTTGTAATAATTTAACTCTCAACTAGTGAACGAAAAAAGCGACAGTAACTAACGAACACCAAAACTATTGTCGGCGTCTCTCTATAAATTCACTCACTCTTTTTCAGTTTCCACTCACTCTCAACACTAGCTCTCTTCCCAGTACTATTTTTCAATCCAAATTCTCCTCTGGGTTTCATTTTCTTCTTTGGATTTCAGTGAAAATGTTCTTGATCTCTGGAAGTTAAGTGCAGAGATTTTTGTTGGTTGCAGCCCCTTGCTTTGTTGTGTGTTCGTTTTTTAAGGTAACTGGTTCAATTTGTTTTTTATTGTGTCGTTCATGGATAAATGTTCTAATTTCGACTGTATGACTTCTGTTTTGTCATGTGGAAGTTTTGTAGATTTTGCTAAATTCTGTATGTTTAAAATTGTGAGAATATGTGGAATGCATTAATTCGTTAATTTTTCTGGAACCAGTTTGTGTGAATATAACATGTGAATCATAGACCCAGAAGCCAATTACTTCGAAGGGGAATCTGGAGGTTCAAATGGCAAAAACTTCAAGTTTACATCTCTTTTTTTCTTTTTCTTTTTAATTTTTAAATACTGACCCAAAACATGAATATCCTTAGAGCCTGTAAATTGGGTGTACAGCCCAAATATCACAGTTAACAGGGTCATGTATATGACTGCTGGTTTCTTTAGGAGTTCTCTGCATTTGCACTCTATAAGGCAATTCAGCTAAAGAATGCCCTTTTTCTTTTTTATGATTTTTTGGTTTTTAATCACTTAAATTTGGTATCTCCTATCAATTAAGTTTCTTCAAGGTATATCTGAACCCATGGAAGTTGGAGAAACAAAATGTTCCTCAGGCTACAGCAAGCCCCCTTGGATATTTAGAGGCAGGCAAGTGTACAAGTCTTTTTTATTTATTTATAAAAAGTACTATTTAAATTCCCATTCTCTGGTTAATATTGTTATCCTTCTTTTTTAAACAACATAATTTGCTTAATTATCTTTTTCTCAGTGCCTTATACCAGCTCCATCTTGTCAAAGCAGAAACTGCTCGAGCATGCATCCCAAAAGAGTTCAGATTAGTCGAAGCTTTTGGGTACTTATATTTGCTATCATTGTTGTATTCATGTATGCGCATAACAGGATATTAGTGGGTGCACTGTAATGAATGATGGGATAAATAAACCACCTATTATATTTCCTATGAAAATGCTAAAGCTACTACTAATATTACCACAAAAAGTTTATGGCAATGAATATAATTTTTGTCACATCAATATCATATTAAATAAATTTCTTAATTGTCTTCTTGGTTCATGCTTTGAAAGTGGACGCATTAATTTGTAAGGTTTATGCAATAAAATTTGTAGTAGGCTACTAGCTATAATGTTACTCTCTTTCTTAACCAAACATCACTACCTAACATGGAAATGATTGCGAGATTCATTGGTGGTGCTCCACATAATATTCTCCTTAAAGGATAAGGGTGATTTTGGAGATTATGAATTTCATTTGCATAAAATCAAATTAAAAAGAAAGAATCTGACTTTACACTTTGTAGGTATACTCTTGGTGGCTTCTTTCTTGCCAGTTATGATGACAGTCCAGCTGGAATTTTTGATGAGGTTGTATATTATTATTGGTTTATGAAATTGATGAATCAATATTTGGTAATTACTTGAAAATTGAGATAATTATAGGAGTGATCCTGTGGCAGGAAATGGTAAACTTTCCAGTATTTTCTTTAGCAAAAAATTGTATGAGAAAGAATCTGACTTTTAAATTAATTCTTTTAGTCACTAACATGTATCAGTGTGCATTCTTACCAGCTCGTGGTGATTGCAGGGCTTGTATGGAACCCACCAACATCCTGCGCGTATGTTTCTCTATCCAATTCTTTGTTGTTCATAATAAGAAGAGAAAATAGCACTTACAGAAGTGATTGAACTTTTATTAAGCTAGACACACCCAACATCTTAATCTTATGCTTGTCCTCGATTAATAGAATATCCCTGGACCCCAACTGCGACTGATATGTTAACTGGCATTAAAACCAAAGGTTATTCATGAAATAAGCCATTAGTTGGTCTATTACTGAATTAACCTATTGAAAGATTGCCCTAGTCTACCTCAACTCGAATAAGTCCTAATGAAGCTAGGAAAACTGAGTTGGTTTATACAAAATAAGGTGATGTCCACCACTAAATATTGGTTTGTTGAACTTAAAACGTACTTGTATTGGGTTTAGTCATCTTTGTAACTTGAATGTGCGAATGACTCTATTAAATTTTACTCCCTCAGTGTCACACTGTTTGTCCTCCTAAAAAAGTTGAACTTTAAAAATAAATAAAATGGTAAGTTAGGACAGTTATGAAAATGGTGTATATTAACTTTTTTTCAAAGTGGAGACAAGGTTTTTAGCCCAAATTGTTAGAGATATATTAGCTCATTAGCATAAGTCCAAGCCTAATTCTACTTTGTGTGCAAGCCAAGTCTTCTACTTGTACTAGAAGTCTATTAGTCTAGAGTTTAATTTATTATATATACATATGTTATGATTCATTGTAACACAAGATTTGTACTACACTCTAATATATTATTGATATAGTTCTTTAGGGTTTCCTCTTTGGATGTAGGCCATTAGACTGAATCACGTAACCCTCGTATGTTATTATGTACTATACTTTATGTTTCCTCTTTCGCATCCATATTAGCATATTCAACATGGTGTATCCATGCTAATATTTAACACAAATAAAACACCTTTTTTTCTTCTCAGTGGGCCTGAAATATCTGTTTACATATTTTAATCAATTAAGCATTTAAACGTGACTCAGAACGGAATTGAAATCAATTCTTGCAGCAAATGTTGGTTGTTTGTAAACTTCAACTTGAATAATTATTTAATGACAGAGTATTCTTATCTGAACGTTGTCTTTTGTTGGCAGATGGGCAGCTAAGGTGCTTGTGAACAGCAATGTGGCTTGCGATCATGGAAGAAAGGTGAGAGTATGCATAATTCCCAGCCTAAATTTAAAATCCTAAAATTTATGATGATTCAAACTTCATGAGTTTTTGTACAATAATAGTGTACTTTTGAGATCTTTTACATAGATGCGGATTGCTCATACAAGTATAATGATGGAACCATGCAACTTTTAAATAGTAAATGCTTTCAAAAACTTCCATATTTCTTGGAGCAAATAAGAAACAAATTTTGGTCCCTCCAGCTGTGAATTGATGCCTTCCTTCTTCTTTTTCTTCTTTAAATCCTCTCCCTAGTCACCTTATAGGTTAGCACACTCAATGACATTCTCCTTTCCATAATTTGACATCAGAATGTTACATATTAGCGTGGTGTTTGACACTATACCAGTCACATTTCTTTTACTTTCATCCATAAATCTGTGATCTTGCTTTGATCTCCCCTTGCAGGAAGTAGGGCTTCCAAGTCAGGTTGCTAGGTTTTCAAAGGTAGGCCTTGAACTGTGTTTTCTTCAGTGTTTCAATACTTGTAATCAATGTCAAAAATTTTCTCTTGTTTAATATTTGAAGGTGAATGTAATGTATATATGCTATTTCCTGTTATGTATGCATATAGTCATTCATAACAAAATGGACATTTGTAGTTTTGCATGTTGTATTGAGTATGATATTTGTTCAAAGCAGAGAATCACAGCAATTACAAGTCCACCCAAGAGTAAAGACATTGGATTTCTAAACACGGTTGGTATGGGTGCTGCTTTCTGTAGTCCGAGGGATCATATGAATGTTCAAGTGACTGAAATCAATATTCCTGATACAAAAGATATCTGTAACATCAACCTTACCTCTGTTGGTGAGTTGGTTAAAGTGATTCCATTCAGTACTGCTGGCTGTTATAGTAGTTAAGATTGGTCCTTTATTTTTCAGTATAGTATGGCATTTTTTAGTAGAAATGTTTTATGAGCCAAACACTTCTTTTTATAATTTTTATACATTTACAACTTGGGGGATTCTGATATTCAAGTTCATTTTCATAGTTTTTTCATCCTCCATACAAGAGGGATCATTTCATAATCCAGATCTGTGTAAAAGAGTCCCCTTGTTCCTTCTCTTTTTGTGCAGTTTTTTTTTTTTTTTTGGTGGGAGTGGGGGTGGGGGAAAGAGACTGCCCAACTAGAAAACAAGGGGAGTCTAATTGTAGACCTAATCCATAATTCACAAGATTATAGAGGAGAAAGGATTTACTACTAATTGTAAACATATTTGGGAGTTTTAATCATTGAAAGGGATGTATTCCTTGGCTGTAATTTTCTACATATAAAGGTGTGAACCCAAACTAGCAACAGTGCATCACCACCTGAACCCATCCTCACCACTGGAGTCAACAATGGAATAATAGATCAAGACCATCCAATGCCACCATTTTAATGATTAACATCTAATGGATTATATGAAATGCAAGCCTTGAGAAAATTCACTGCATATTTTTAAAGACTTTTAATTTCATCATCTGGCATCTCTCCTCTTGAAGTTCAGCTACTTTGGCCGGAGTTCTGAGATTTATTTAGTGGACTATATGTACATGGATTGCTATGCTTCATGAGGAACTGTTGTATGGGATTCTTAGTTGCTTCCTCATGCTATTATGTTTCTGCATGCTCTGTTGCTTCTTTGGGCTTTGCTTATGTCCAGCTTGTAGGAACACACACTTTGCAACCTTGTTGACATTACTGGTTGTGATTGGAATAATCACATTCACTTGGCCCTACCACTAACAACACTTTTATTAACACCACCAATCACAGCATGCTATGTCAGCAGTTGTGAAATTTTGTCTCTAGACTTGTTGTGTAATCTTTGCTTAGGAAGCTGGTTATGCCCATGTTAGCAGGTTTATTAGGTGGGAAGAGGTTAACGATTATTATGTTTGGACATATATCAATCACATTTCTTTGTAATTAACTCATACCTTGCTGCTAGGAAACTATTTTCTTGTCAGCAATTTCAGCCTCCTGCAGAACAAGCTCGCCTATAACTTTGGTTCTTCCTTTTGATGGCTAGATACCTTCTTCTGGTGCTTTTTGTTCTTTAATCTAAAATAAACCATGTAGAGAAGGAGATATCACATCCCCTGTTTATCTTTGCGCTTTTCCTTCACATTATTTTCATACATGTGAATGATTTGTCATCTTTTTTTCTTTCCTGGTTATGTTTTCGATGATGGCAGTGCCGACATTAGATTACAAAAAGTGGAAGGGGCCAGCCATCAAAATGTCTCTTCCAAGTTATAGGTAATTTTTTTGCAATGGTTTTTGTTGTATTAGTAATAGTGCCTACTTAGTGACAACTAATGTTATTTGTGGTGTGATATTGCAGTGGCCGTACAGAGTATAATCCCAACCTTCTTAAGTATTCTTGCCAGATTGAGTGCAGGTTTTGTTCCCTTCCTTTCCTTTTGGTCTACAAATTACTTTTTTGTGCTTGTAAATCCTCAATTCTCACTAATCACTATGGTTAAATTTGTTATGGAAAAAAAAAAGTTCAAAACTTTGGAAGATTCTCGTGTCATATATGACACCCACTAAAGCTAATTTATAAGTTGTTTTAATTGGTTAAATTATATTGATGAGATTTTGACAGGAAATGCTAACATATTATTGTGGTTGCTTCCTGACTGTCATAGGGTGCGAGCAGTGCAGCCAGCAAAAGTATCTGGCCCAACTCTTATACTGAATAACGATAGAGAACATCCTTCAGAACGTGGTAGTTGCAATAGCGTAGACTCAACAACTGGGGAACATAGAGATAATGGAGAAAACCTCAGTCTATCTGTGATGTTGTCAAAACCTATATTGGCTTTGGAGTTCAGTTGTTTGAAAATGCAGGTAGAAGCTCCGACTGTGGTTTCCCCCATCTCTAGAAATTCTTAGGAGCATAAAGTATTGCAGAAATTCTTTTTATCACTGTAGAGTTGCACAATAAAATGAAATTAATGAAGTTCATTTCCCTAAATTGTCTCCAGTTGTTAATTTCAAATACTCTTTGCAAGGTAGGAAATCTGAAAACATCTTCTAGTAATATCAATGAAGATTCTCAACAAGGGAACATCTCAACGTTTATGCTAATCTTACATTCTCTTGTATTTCTCATAAATTTTTGAACAGCTCAATTATTTAAATCTGTGTTACAAACATATAGCATCAAAAAAATGACCAATAAACACTTCTTCTTTTCCCTTTTACTTTGAGATCTTTACAAAATTCTTCTACATTCCACAGCATGGACAAACCCTAGGACCCAACAACCAAACAAATGCAGTTTTCACTCTCAGATGATTAGCCTTTTTCAATCAAACATTACTTACAAACTCAATAAGGTATCTGACAAAAGAACTGATCAGTTGATCAGAATGCTTCTGGAAGAGGCTGGCCTTTTAAAAATGACTTGAACAGCACAAGTGATCTCCCAGGCTGTGAGAATGGAGCTTCATGGGATGCTCCTCTAACAGTGGCGAATGAAAGAATATTTCCATAAACTTGAGTCCACCCACCAACCTGATGGTAAAAGATAATTAAGAATCTATTTAGAACAACATACTTTTTAGTTGTAAGTTGTAACACCTAGTAGTTATTGAGTTTGAGAAATTTTCAATAGATTCACCTGCTGCCCTTCAAACCAGACTCTGTAAGGCACACTGGTTTTCAGTCCTAATTCCTCTGCTAGTCCGTGAACTAATGTTCGACTTCCAGTCAAAGGGATGACAGAATCTTGATCTCCACTGTAATTTGAAATCCAATATGTCATCAACTACAATAATCTTCAGATAAAAGTCTTGAATTCATTTGTCCAACTAATGTTGGTAACCTAAAAGGCTAAAATCATGAAAGAGACATCAAGTTAAAATGAATTTACCTGTAAACCAAGACTGGGATTCCTGCCTTAATGAGTTTTCCCACGACTGAGATTGTTGGTATCTCCAAGTCAAGCAGCTCATAGTCAAGAATACTGCATGGACAAAGCAGAATTGAAGTTAAAAAACTAAACCAGAGAAACCCACAGAAAGTCCAAGATTTAAAAGTAAAAGGATGAGTAGAACTTCCAAACTTCATTCTTTTTCCACAAGTTAAAGTTCTGCACAGGGGCTAATATTCCTTCTTGTTATGTCAAATATATAAAGATATATATATATATATATATTGTTTACACTAGAATAAAGGCACTTTTTCACACAGTGATGATTTTCTTCCTATAAAACAAGTCCTCCTGAAAATTCAGCAACCTTGAAAGCTATACAATAATTTAAAACTACTTTACAGTCTACTTGCATTAATCAATGAATTTATCAATGTACAAATTCAAATTTGAGAACAAGATGTTGCCATGCTTAGATAAGCAAAACTTTAGGATCATCCAAATTCTAACTGATAGTCCCCTGCGCTGTTATATTATAATCATAAAATAGACTGTCTTACTACTCCAAAATTAGCACAAGATTCATTTATTTTTATTTCTGTAAGAAGAGAATTACTTGCTGCAAACTACCCATTGATGTACTCCTACAAGACGTGCATGAAGAGCCATTTGTACGTCTTTCCTGTTTAGATAATTGACTGTTTCATCTTCTACACAGACATCTACTGTCTCAGTAACTTCCTGTTAGAAAAAGAAAACCGGAATAGATGAGTTACTTATACTTGGTTAAAAAATAAGGCAATTTTAAAGTGGAATGCAATATGTAGTGGATGGAAAAGCCAATAAATAATTGAATGTACTCACCTGGGGACTTAGGACTTTGGATTGTGAAAAAATAGATGCCACACAGACATCAAGGGTAACATCATATTTGTCCACAAATCTACTGGTTTCTCTACTCACTTGGCTCATCACCATTGAGCAAACAGGAGAAATAGTGTCTCTGTAATATTCGCTCACATATCGTGAATAGTTACAAACAGATGTGAACATTTTGTATGTCGAGTCTGATATCAGTCCATGAGACCAGAAGTACTCAGCCCTCGAATTAAAGTCTGTGGCAAACTCTAGAACTGGATTACCTAGCTACAATTAGAGGAAAAACATATTTGTAGATAATAAATTAAAATAAAAAACTAAATGAACAATAATTTCACGGGCAAATTGAAGGCTCAGAAAGTATGTGTGATTTATTTATCTATTCAAAGAATTATAGCAATAACCAAATTTTGTGGTCAGTTAACAAATTGATCCGGTTGGCCACATGTTTAAAGAATTCTGTTACCAAAAAAAAAAAAAAAAAATCAAATTCTGTATGTAGTATATGAGTGGGGTTTTTAAATGAAAAGATTGGAACTTTGGAAAAATACTAACAGCAATGCCTTTCAAATTGAACAACTTCTCCTTCTTGTTGAATTGAATCATGAGTTCTGCTAGTTGGGGAACATAATGACCTGGATATGAGTAGGGAAAAAAGAAAAAGTAACTCAGTCTCTCTTTTTATCTGTTTCAATTAAGAATGCCATTGAGATATAAAATAATACCGGCATAGCTCTCTCCTGTGATGTACATACTTCTGTTCCTATATAGTGGGAATTTCTCAAACCATCTTTGCAAGAACACCAGATTGTCCCTGGCTATAAATGACAAACAAGACGATAAAGTTTCAGAAATCAAAGGTAGCCAGTAAAGTTAACCTTTTGTCAAGAAAAAAAACAAAACAGAAACAGTAAGCATTGAACATGGCATAACTGTAAAGTGTTAGAACGCACAGTGCTATACCATTATGAAATATTCTAGCGAACCTTTAAGCAAAAAAGAAATCAAAAAGATTTCCTAAGGAAAATAAAAGACACCTATAAATTAAAAAAAAAGGGGGTAGCAAAAGAAAAAGGAAAAAAGGAAGTTGACTTGAATCTTTGGTATAGAAATTGTGTTTCTTCTTCAATTACAAAATTCTTTTTTTGTAAATCGGCTTATCTTTCTTTGCTTGCAAGACTTGTACAAAGAAAAAGAACATTCAAGAAATCAAGAAAAAGAAAAGAAAGAAGATTGAATGAAAGTTTCACAGTAAAAATGGAAGACTCAAATTCATGAAACATGCCTGTGATCCTGTCATTTACAGCCTCATAAGAGGCGGTATCTGTTGCATAAGAGAATCCAACTCCAATTGGTGTCTCCAAATACAACATATTTGCTTCTGCAAAACAATGAGGCATTTATGTCAAAGATAAGAAATAGCACATTACCCAGTAATGTAAACACCAAAACTCAGAAGAAATGTTACTTACCTCTATTCCAGCTATATTGGTTTTTGACCAGCACCTCCCCACTAGGCCTAAATGGCCCATTTTCAGAAAATGCTCCTACACCTAAAGAAGAACAACCAGGCCCTGCAAACAAAAAAAGAAATCACAAAGATTCAAAATTTAGGCAATGGTTTAATGTCACTCTTTGTTACAGACAAAAGAAGGTAAAGTTTTCATTAGTGAGTGAGTGAGAAATTTGAGACCTCCATTTAGCCAGAGAACAAGAGGCTTGGAAGCTGGATCCACTTCAGCTTCAGCAAAGTAATAAAACAGAGCTCTCTGGCTTTTGTCATCAACGGTCACATAACCTGAATATTGCTGGAAAGCAACTGGAGGCTGACCAGGTAATTGGTTAATTCTATCGAGAAGAGAAGGAAATGATTCAGCTTCTATGAGAAAATACAGCTGAAGCAAAGCTACAGTCATTGCAATGGGTTTCCATGGTAGAGAAAGCATGGTTAAAAGTTCAACAACAAAGCACCTAGAGAGAGTTTGAGCTTGAGTTTGAGTTTGAGTTTGAGATGAGAGAATAATGAGGGAGGGGCAGCTAAAATGTTACCCACTTGGGGGCATTATATAAAGAGATGAGGTCTTGTTTTTTGTAATTATTAGTATATTTCGCATTTAAACTTTTGTCCCTTTGAAAAACAAAAACTTGGAGCTGAAATGAATGTCATGTGAGAGACTAGATCATGATTTATTACTGTTGAATTGGGCCTCCCTCCTGTGTGTGATAATATAATACTCTTAAGTTTAAAGATACACAAATGAATTCTTTCTAAATAAAATAATAATAATGATGCCACTGTATATGATGGTGTACTAATCAAAATATGACACCTCAACAAGTCGTAAAAAAATATTTTGAAATTTTTTGAGGTAACATGGTGTGTGCATGTCCTGAGTGTTGAGCTATGTGGAGTTTGGTTTGTGTTTGATTCAGTTCATAACTCGACTCAACTTGGAAGCATTACAATTTTAAATGGAATATTTTATGAAACTTAGTCCATGGAGTGATGCTTGGACCATTTTTGGCCCATTTTGGACCTATTGTTTTGGGGTATTTATTTGTTTGCTATATGATTTTATTGTAATAGTTTCTGTACTTTTATTCTTAATACGGTGAAGATTGTTGTAACTTCGTTAACATAGGCATATTTCCTGTGATTGTGTTTTGCGCAATTTTTTCACCATTATTGTTTCTAGATATTAGGTTAAATTCCTGACAACGTGGGCATGATTATGGCTGAGTAAGCGAATGGGTGTGGGACTGCATCTGAAAATGACTGGAGAGAATGTGCTTTTAAAGTTTGAAATTATTCACGGAAGTTATTAGAGTTTAGACCAAGAAGAAGTAGACCCAAAAAAAAAAAAAAAAAAAACCATCTACATAGAAAATGTATAGGAGATAACAACAGCGTACAGTTCTGCTCGTAAAGGAGCTTTACAGAATGCTTTATGTTTTTCTAATCAAATGGGAATTGGTGAATGTGACAAACAGTATAATTATGTCTATGAAAATTGGTCACAGTTATTTTTATTATTATTTATTTTTGTAGGAAAAGTATGGCAGAATAATGACTTATGAAGGCTCATTAGTCATGTCAGTAGAAAGAAGCAAGGCATACGTTCTTTTTGGTTTTCCCAGAAGAATTTTGGCTTCAGTGATTATAAGCCTTTCACATATCCAAGTACAAATTCAAGTCTTTGTTTTCTTCATCGTTTTATTGAACTTAAAAAGTCTTAAAAGCCACCCTGCCCCCAACACTGTGAGTGAGTATTTACTTTCAAAAAATGAAAAAAAATTCATTCTGGCCATTGCTCTTTTTGTTTTGTAAAATAGAGTTATTGTGAGCAAAATGTTTTCCCTGCTTGATTAAATAGGCATCTGGAGATTCTGGACATACATATTGTGTATGCAAATATCTGAATATCTAATTAAAATCACCAAGAAATTGATATAACACGAATTAAACTTTCCTAAGATTAATAGTGTCAATCCATTTGCTCCTTCATGCAACACAAAAAGATTTGTAAACAACCAAAAATTAACTAGGATGAAATAACCAAAAAAAAAAGGAAAAATTTCCTGACCATACCTTTGTAATTCAAGACCTTTCTTTAGTTTAGAGAAGAATTAAGGGTCAAGGAACAAAATGACCATTGTTATATTTTCATGTTTTTAAGAGGGGGAGGGGGGAACAATATAAAAGAAGAAGAGAAAAAAAAGTTAAGCAGACAAAAGTGTGGTTAGGGAGAATGGAAAAAGTGAGCATATGAACAGGAATCAGTTAGGCTTTAAATTTTGAAATAAATGAATCTTTCTTTAAAAAATAAAAAATAAAAAATTAATTCACATACATCACAACTGGAATTTTCAAATTGTTTAGGATTTAAAAATGTCATTTACAAAAATAACCTAAGAACATATGCTGCTCATAAAAGACATTTTAGTGAAGACAATGGTTTTTTTTTTTTGGTTGAGAAACTAGTGAAGGAAATGTAGATAGTAAGATAGATTATTCCAAGCATAGGGAATCAAAAAAAAAAAAAAAATGGACTAAAATATTATATTATATTTGATTAGTAGTAAGCAAATATAATTATATTTGCTTCCAAATTATATATTGCTTCCAAATTATATATATAATTTAGTCTATTTTTGAATGAGAATATATATAATTATATATTCTAAAAAAAATAGACAAATTAGTAGACTAGAATATTATATTATATTATATTCTAATTTTTTGAATGAAAATATATAATTATATATTCTATTTAGTCTATTTTTGAATGAGAATATATAATTATATATTCCAAATATAATTATATTTGCTTCCAAATTATATATTGCTTCCAAATTATATATTCTCATTAAAAAAATTCAAATTATATTCTAATTATATTTTAATTTTACCCTGAGTGACATTTTTATTGTCTACTAATTTGTTCTAATGTATTTTTAGATTCTAAATAGACTTTAATTTTATGCTAAAATGTCAGTCCATGTCTAATTTCATGTCAAGTGTCTTTACACGTAGGTTTATGAATCTAAACTTAAAAATCATAAAAAGAGTCGATTAAAAATTATTATATTTCTATTTAAAACTATGAATGTGTAATTTTTTAAACTATTTAAAGTTCATTTTATTACAAAATTAATTATTAATTCAAATAAAATGTAAATGTGTACAATGTTCTAAAATATTAGTTGTTCATATCTTATTAAAAAAAATATACACACGAAATAAATTTATTGTTTCATGACAATGAAAATTAAGTTAAGAAGTAAAAAAATATTTTTTCCCCCCTACAATTAAACAACTAAGAATAAGCAATTTGCATACTCTACCAAATATTATTTTTACTAGGTATTTTTTAAGAACCAACAAAAATATAAAAATGACCATAACTAATACTCAACTCAACTTTGGTAGGAATTTTAATATAATATATATATATATATATATATAATTCTGTTTATTTTTAAATACATTTTTGTGTATGCATGACAATTACAAGATATTTTATATTTATTAAAGAGAATTAAAACTATTCTTGAAAATTCAACCCAAAAAAAAATACACAAAATATAATAAGAAAATTGCGCCTATGAATCACATTGGACAAATATCCTACTACATGTACGCAATAACGCATTATCTAGCAGCTTCGGCTGCTTGTTGTAATACTTGGGTGCCTTTCTACCTCTTCTGTTCTCAAATGGGTTTATTTGCATAGATAAAATTTTCTTCTCCAAACTAGTTTGGAAAAATCTCCTTCAAATTACTATATAATGATTTAAAAATCTATCCATGTGTATTTATTTAAATTAGTCACATAAATTATCTAAAAAATCATATGAAAAAGTTTCTCCCAAACCAATTTGGAAGCAAAAACTTGTTGCTTTTGTCAATGAGTGAGATGGGTTTGACACATTTGATCTTTTATACTTGTTTTATTTTCCAATAAATTCTTTTTCGGTCAAAATCAAGTAGGCACCATCTTAGTGACAAGTTTGGTAGGGTGGTTAGGAAATGCTGTTCCATGGTAAGCAAATCACATTTATGTGGTAAATATCCGAGAACAATCTTAAAGTATGTTTTGATTTGTTTGACCTGTCTATTTAGGCCTTTAATTTTGTCTGACTTCTGAAGATTCCTTTTCCTCAGACTCAGGCCAACACACTCACGAGTCTCTCTTATCCCTGGCACTGCACTGGTGTGAATGAGCAATAGCCATTTGGGTCCATTGTCGTCCCTACCAAATGGGCCATGAAACCAGAGAGTATTGCTCCCCAGCCTAGCTAGGAGAAGTGGACTAATGGCAGAAGGCATTTTTGAGAGAAAGCGCATCTTTATTCTCCACACTTTATTACCTACCATGATATTAGTTGCACGTACAAATAATTTTCACAAATTAGTTACCAGGCATTCTAAATTGATTGCGTAAATTTGGGGATTAGAGGATCATATGGGAAGCATTTTGATTGCAGCTATGTTTGTTTATTATGGGCGGCCTCCATGCTTGTAACTAGGCGCAATATTTAGGCAGTTGCGGAGCAATGCTCCAGGACTATTTAAGTTTTTTCCACTGTTTCAAGACTACTTAAATTTTTTCCTGTAACTAGACCCAACAAACATGTCAAGTTGGATGGTTTGGATTTGATATTCAGGTACGGAGTAAATCAAATACATATTAGAAACTATTAGAATAAAAAGAGTTGTTATTTGAAAGACTTGGAGACTTAAGCTAGATCCTTTGCCCTCCACCCTACAATAAATTGTACCTATGTAATGACCATTACGTCAAGAATGTGCAATGTCGTTATTTCAAAAACTCTTAGTTGGTCTTTGATAGCACCAGGTACATTCGGGTAAAAAAATAATAATTAACATACTTTCTAACAATTTTTGTGTATATTTCTTTCAATAAAAATAAAGATTAAAGAAAACTCTCAAATGACAAATGTTCAATAATACGTATTCCTAAGTTTATATTTCGATAATTAATTCTAATAGTCAATTAGTCCGAAAAATCACAAAAAAAAAAAAAATGAAAAGAAAATGCTTATTGTACCCTTAACAATAAAAATTTGTAGAGTGTGGGTAAAAGGGCTTGGCAATATCGAAGTAAACAACGGTTGATATGAAGTTTATAACAAGTAATAGATGACATGAAACTCATAGGAATCTTCTCAAAGAAATTTGACTAAGTGTTTTTGTAGGGAATGATCATCACTTTGGTTATGTGTTTACAAAGCATATTTATCCTCGGCTCAGGCCAAGGATCTATTTTTCTTAGAGTTGATAGATATTTTGTCCTTTTTCTTTGGACTGATTCATCTTCCTTTGGCGCTGGGAATCCTCTTGGTTATATAGTATTGTTTTAGTTAATCTCAGCCATCCATCTGTCGGTTATTCGGTCACTGTGGATAAGAGTTTGTCCCATCATCTGATTTTGCAGGCTTTATGTTAGTTCTCAGCCGTCTTTGCAGGCTTTTTATTAGTTGGAGTGACCAAGGCACCTGGGCCCACTGGTCACTTCACCATCAAAGTGGCCAGAATGTTGGTGAAGTTCATTTAATGGCTGGGAGATATTTTCCCTTTATCAACATCGGTTCGCCGAGGAGGTGGGCATCCTCGGCGAGACCCCTGGAAGGCCTGGGATTTTCGCTTTTACCCTCGGCCTACCAACTCTCCTCGGCGCAGGCCTTGGGCCGGCTATGGAGTGGGCTGGGGTTGTTTAAATATTTGGGGCCCCACACTTATTTTTCATGTTTTTATTGGTTAAAATGAATTATTATTCAACTAGGCCAAAATGGCTAAATAAGAGGCAGCAAGCTTACAAAAGTTCTCCCCAATAGCATTGAAATATACAAAAGTTGAAATTACATCAGATAGGAGATTTTCCAAAATTACAAAATGCTCTTGCATCTCACATCCTAACTTAGCCTATTTTTCATGTTATACTTGAAATATAAAGTAAAGTTAAATCACCAATAAAAACAAATTGTGCATTTGAATTATTTTTTTCTAAAATTTTATTTGTTATGTACAAATTTTTAAACATACATTATGAAGAAGACCTTAGCATTTACATTAGAGGTGGTAAAACCACTCAAAAGCTATTTTAGCACCTCAAACCATAAAAATCATGTTACATGAGAATTACTATATCTAAAATTTTTTAGCATTCAACTATAGTGAACTCTTATTTATATAAGAGTTCACTATAGCAATTGTTTTTTTTTAAATAATTTTTTACTCTCTCTCTCTCTCTCTCTGGGTTTTGATATATTTTTCAGTGGGTTTCGATGGTCCAAATTGGTTCATGTGTCTTAAATTTTAAATTTGATGACATCAATGGATGCAGTGAATGAAATTCGACTTAAATAGAATTGTTATTCATATTACCTATACCTTTTTTTTTTCCTCACGAATTTGGGTGGATTAATAGGTTTGAATCTAATTTTATGAAGACTATTTGTTGCCATGTGACTTTGAAGATTGGTTTTGTTCCTAATTGTAAAAAAATGATATGATAGGTGCCAATTCCCCAACCCCACCCAAAAAGAAAAAAAATAAATTAACATTAACAAGAGTCCTTCACTCAAGTTCCACTAATTCCTTTGTCACCACACCAGGCATAATGAGCAAGTTGAATTATTTAGGAAAATTTTGTTGTATTTGAGCCATTATTCCTTGCTTGATTCTGGATCTCTTATCAAATTCAACTCCTTTTTACAATCTTTAGAATTCTTTCTTTACAAAGGTGCACTTTTTGGATGGCTGAGTTATTCAACTGATAAAACAATGGACAATTCTATGAATCAAATCAAGTAAAGATCATTTCCGTCCAACCATTAGTATATTTACTAACCTAACCTACAATTAAAGATAATTGATTGTGCGTGTGCTGATTAGCAACCTAAAAAAAAAAAGAAAAAGAAAAAATAGATGACGTTTGTGCCTCCCTCACACAGTTATGACATTTACCTTTTTCTTTTCTTTTCATTCACAAAAGTCTGACACAAAGGACAAAATATCCCGTAATTCTATGTTTTGGTATCGATAAGTAGAGTAGCAAGTTCTGATTACATAAAGCTCTAACCAACAAGCTAAGCTAAATCAGGATCGTACCCATGGAATATTTAGCTGGACTGTCACTCATTCCTTTACAAGTGTTTTTTTTTTATTAGGTAAAATTTTCACCTCATTCCATGACAAGTTTAAAGGTGAAAGGAATATAATCATTTTAGGTGATCTAAATGATACTCTTATAAAATATTTATATAAATGACATTTTACTTCTTTTTTAAAAATTTGTTATAGGCAAATAAGAAGAAAAGTGGAGTTGAAATAAAAATTATAAACATAAAACACTATAAAATATATTATTATTACTGTACTATCACTTAAATCCTAAAAAATATTTTATTTTAAGATTCTAAATGTAACATGTAAGTTCATAACTTCGAATACCATTAAGTAAGAGAATACTTTATTTTTAAAAAGAATTCCTGCTCATATATGCATATCTTAATGAGAGTTTTGTTTCATCCATCATTTGAGTATGAGTCTTATATTAAACTTGAACTTTTCTCTCACATTTATAAAAACATAAAGGTGATAAAGTCATTTTTACAAACTTTTTAAGTGTATCATTTTGATGATATAGGTTGTTTAATTTACCTTTTCATTTTTCTATATTATTAGTGAGATTCCCTTGGCCTTTTTCTCCAAATTTTAACTAGATAGCGTACAATTAACTTCTTGTTTTTGTTGTACCGAAGCAAAATACCTGTTTGTGGCATGTGAGTTACTTTTGAGTTTTGAGTGGAAAAATAAAAAGAATGAAATGAGAGTTGGCCAAGCTAGTTGGGAAATGTGCTAGAATGGGAAAGGAGCTTGGAGCTCCAGTAAATCCCTTGTGGACTCCTGTCTTGAGATGGAAGCAAAGGTTCACTTTTATCCTTTTCCAACTTTTTCTTCCTTCTATATGAAATGCCCTTTTGATGATGCAATTTGTGTTCTTAGAAAGGAAAAGCTAGATGACTTTTTAAATTAATAATACTTCTCATTCCTATATTTATTTGGCCTAGAATGCATGTTTGAACATCACAATTGCGCTTCAATCCTTGTATTAACAGCTTTGATTGCCTGACTAAAAAACTGGGAGTATGGTCTCGTATGAATTCAATGTGTCTCCTCTCGACGAAACAAAAAATGAAAGAAAATTCATGTTGGTATGATTGAGCCTCTTTTTCTTCTAGCAAAATTTGTGTAAATTATGATTTCATTTCTATGATAGTAATGTTTCTGGTCCATCATATTATTTAAAAAAAAAAAAAGTTTGGGAACTTTGGTAAACTCAAAGAAACCTGACAATTAAAAAAAATAAAAACATTATTTACTAGAAGATGGCCGAAATTAACTAGGCAGATAATTATGAGTTTGATTGAGGGAGAAAGAATGGCATGTTTGGGACACTTTAAATGGTGAAGAAAGATAACAAAGATTGGAAATTGGAAGACAATAGACAAAACATAAAAGTAATTAATTGAAATTTGGAAGCTGCTAAAAAAGTACCTCTCTCTCTCTCTCTCTCTCTCGGAGTTGATGATGGGGTCAATAGAGGAATGATTTCCAAATGCGCATGTTGGAGAAGAGAGACATTTTAATTCGTGGGTGGCAAGACATTCATATTCATATGTGACACATTTCTTAGTTTTACCAAAATAGACCAACCATTTTGCAGAGACAAAAGGCAAAAGCTACCACAAACACGCCCCACCCAGCATTTTCATATTCGAAATAAACCCACTCCACTCACAAATACAAATACCACATTGCTTTTTGCCTTTCTGGTGGCCCATCTCAGCTAACTTCCATACGAACCATCACAACTGGAAACAAATAAAAAGACAAGTATATTTTTGAAAAGATGCACTTAAAAATACATAATCAGATTTCATCATTTCAACGTAATAATGATGGAAAAAAAAGAAGATATAATTAGTGTAAGCTTATCTCTTTAATTTTTTTTTTTTTTTTTTGGCAACCTTTCACATTAAGTGGAAGAAGAATTCATTCTCAAAAAAAAAAAAAAAAAAAGTGGAAGAAGAATTAATCTAATCATCTAATGTTAACAAGTGTGTGTATTTGGTTAATGACATGTAGGGCCCCATGCCACTAAACAGAGAAAGTCAGAGAAACTGTTAACTGTTAGATAAGCGGATTAGGTCAAAATAACCTTTAGAATTTGTGTGTCTTTCTCTTCTTTCCCCATGCGCACCTTTTCACCAAAAGAATGCTTTTTTTTTTCCTTTTTTTCTTTGGCTATGTTCTTTGTCCCTGTGTTTATCAGCGGGACAGTGTGCCACTATTTTTATATTGAAGTGCACATGCCCATGAGGCACACAAGATTAGAACCAAGCAACCTTAGCCATATATATATATATATATATATATACTTTATGATGGTAAGGTTATGGGTATAACATTTTTTTTTTTTTTTTTTTTAAGTTTTGAGTGTACAGGAACACAAACAAATCCTGCAGCGCGTGCTAAGTGGCATAGAGACTGAGGTAGCCCTGATTGAAAGAGACTTCATAGAGAGATGGACCTTCAAAAGATAAAAGTCTATTCAATAATGATTCCCCGATCTTCTAATGTCCAATTAACAACGTTCCATCGGAGAGGTGACAAAACGAATTTTCAGAAGAAAATAATTATTATTATGCTTTTCTTCTCTCTGTCTAAAGCCGTTTTTTCTGTACGAGATTTATGTGTCTTTATCTGCTTATATTTGGCTCTTGGACAAGGGAAAGGGCTCGAGAAAAAGAAAAAAAAAATAGAGGAAAAAACAAAAAAGATTTGTAGACTTAGGTAGTCTCTCAATTAAAAATAAAATTAATCAAGATTTTTTAGCATATTAGGTTGAAACATATCTAGCTAACAAACAAACCAAGGTCTTCCTTCCTGAGTTATGACTTACGACCATTGTAATAACTAATAAGAACTTTTAGTTGAAAGTATGCAATCATTTTATCAAAATGGTCCTTGGTTCTTGGGTCACCTTATTTATTAAGTCTTCTTTGAGAAGGCAAGTAGGCAACTAGTTCTATATGGTCCTCTTATAAAAAAATATATAAAAAAAAAGTTCCATGCGGCTCCATCTTAATGTGCAACTATTCACAATGAGTACGTACACACGTTCCTCCCCAAAAAAAAAGTACACTGTACACAAAGCAGAGCTGGCCTACCCTACCAGCCCATACCAATATCATTGGTGACCACTCGTTATTTTTTTTAGCGTACAATGTGTGGGTATTTTCCTGGGTCATTATTGGACCCTATCACGCCAGCCCATATTATGTCTTATTGGAATCAGCCATCAGACCAGTAAAGGCCGAATTTTTTTAGTTTTGATCATAATTAATCCATCAATAAGCATGATGAAAGTTGGTCGCAGACTGATTATATGATTCATATCCACATTCGCAACAGAATGGAGCCCAAATCACGCCCTTGCTTAGCTTCTCTAAAAAGATTTTTATATTGAAAAAAATAGAATAAATGAATGAAGGGAAAAGAACTACCATTTCTCTTTGATTTATGGATTGATATTTGCCTTTAAATAATGACACCTAATAATTAATATTTTGTTTTGTTTCTACGATCGATATGAATTTATTAGGACACCAACTCTAAAATGCAATTTACATAAACGGATATATGAGATTGATATCAATTATCACATGGATACAGCTTTATCAATTAAGGGCTCCACTGACCTCATGAATAGACTAAATCATACGTTCATCAAAAAAGAAAAAAAAAAAAAAAAAAGAATAGACTAAATCATACAGCTAATTACAAAATTTATAGTTTTAAATTATGTACCCCAAATAGGTCAATAGAGATACGTGTAATGAACTTTACATCACAGTAACACAAATGGAAAACCCAGTTGATATTTTCCCACATCACACATCAAACAAAAATGCTCCAAAACTAAAAGAAAATCTAACAAAAACGAATTACAGGAAAATAGAAACAAACAAAAAAGGAGTGCACACATCTCAAGCCAGTGGTGGTTTGTCAAGCAGTACTCTTCATTCATGCAGCAGCTTTCCGTGAAATCAAATTGGAAGGATCCTGGTCAATTTCTTTCCGAGATGCTTCCCATAGTCGATGCTCAATCCCCAATTTCCTGAGCTCCATCAAACCTTGGTCAACTGAAACAAAACATTTAGATAAGCAATACTTCATAAGCAACAGCTGAACATGAAACTCCAAATTAATGAAGTAGAAATTACCATCAACAGCATCATGTGAAGTTGGCGAATGCCCACTGCGGCTAATCCAAAACTGAAGACGTTCTTTTGCAATGCTCTCTTCTATACCATGAGCTTTGGCTCTTCTCCAAAAATATGTAAGCCATGCCTGTGCAAGTTGAAAACGGAAAATATCAGATTCAGTGTCTCTAATACATCTGATTGATTTGAGATATCTGTCAACTACTAGGCATGGAGATCAACATACAGAAACCATTTAAATCCTTACACACTGGCTAGCTGATCTAAAGTACCATATAAAGGTGGGTAAAAAGCAGAGAAGAATTTAAAGAACAGCAAGAGGAAACCCCAAAGTTGCAAGCAACATAACCTCCTCCAACCTGTTCCACAACTAGCATTATAGAAGGACCGGAAGCTTATCTGAGTGCATCAGTAGGAAATGATGACACAGTTGAATTTTTTACAAGAGACTAGGATTCTACCAGCAGTTAACCAAAGGCTAATAAGAAAGCCCAGATAGTTCCTAGTGTTGACCAAAAGACTAGGGTAGGAATAGATATGTATCATCACACAACAAGAATGGGATACATGATCAAAAAAAAAATTGAGAAAGAACATGGAAGAAAATAAAAATTGAGAAAGAACATGGAAGAATTAAAAATAAAAATAAAAACAACAACAACATACCTCCTTGAAAAGAACATCTTCAGACTCCTCAGCGCTTAGTTCTGCAAGAGAAAATTGATGTCAATATCATGCGCTCATCATGTCAAAGAATTCATAATGATAGAAAGCATCAAAAACTAACAATTTTAAAACAGACTGACAAATCAAATTAGAAGGAAACAGATAGTAAAAGAATAATTTCTTTTAGTAAATCAGCTTGACTGAAAATTTCATCTTGATCAATTTGATTTGATAATAATGGTTGTATTTTGGTTCTTTAGACGAATTACATTTTAGACCCCATGGGTTAGGGATGGTTTCAAATTAAATCTCTCATATCTTCACAAGTTTCAAATTAAATCTGACTCTTAAAAAACTGTTTCAATTCAAACCATTCACCCATTTAGACTAACACTGTTAACAGAATGTTCAAACACGTGTTTATTATATGTGGACATTATTTCACTCCAAGCAACACACGTCATTTTGTCTAAAAGCATTTTCCATTAACGCCATTATGCAAAATGGATTTATCGTTTGAATTGAAACGTTCTTGAAAGTGCAGGGCTTAATTTGAAACTCCTGAAAGTATGGGGTTTAATTTGAAACCACCTCTAAATTATAGGGTTTGATAATGTAATTTACCCAAAATATTTTGAATAAGTGCTATGTCCACCATCTTAAATTGGTGCGGTGGTAGTTTTTCTCAATTCAAGCACATAGTAACAAATTCTGAAGCAAAATGCAAAGGAAATCCATAATATGACTTACCGAATGCCTCCATAAACTTCGGATCACTTGGTGATTTAAGATCTGAAAACATGAGGGGTATATATCAGTAAACTGAGATTTCACTAAGAAAAATGTGGCTCATGGAATCATGACAAGCTAACTGAAATGAAGAGTGCTTCTAGGTTGTAATGCAATCATCACATACCTCTGAAAATACCAGAGGAAAAAATTACAAAAAGACAAAAAATAAGAGCACCATGCTTTATGGTAAGAAGTTGAACTAACTCTTATAGAGAAGGTGAAAGTAGCACTAGCACCAATAAGAAACAGGAAAAGCAAATCATGTGGAGATGGTTCTCCCACGTGCAATTCTAACCAGTAACGTACCAACGGAGATAAAGGTTGAAAATGCTGCTCAGATATGCAGGAGATCAGTTACAACATCAGTTGAGGTAGGGAGAAAAGATAATTTGGAATAAGATTTGTTAAAAATTAGCATTGATGCATACCATGTTGAACATGCTAGACTATGCAGAAGAAGAAGCATAGAATAGGGAACACAAGAACATAAGGGTTACGTGATTCAGCCTTATTAGGCTATGTCCACAGAGAAAACCCTTAAGGGCTACATAACCTGTGTTATAATGAACCTTAACACGAGAATATATAGTAGACTAAACCCTAGACTACTAGTACAAGTAGGAGACTTGTCTTGCACACAAAGTAGGTGTGGGCTAATATGTCTAATATATCTCTAAAGAGATTTAGAAGAAACCATGGCCCCAGCAATCAGATAGTGGAACTAGTAAACCATAAAGTCCCAAAAGAGGACAAGCAACCAGAAAAATAATTTAGACCATAACCCTATAATGGTAACCATATTATCCATATTGACTCAACACTGTACACAGCATCATCCTAACTATGTTCTACTGTTTAAAAGGGGAACTGAAAAGAACTATAATAATGCACAATAATGTTAGTATGTTTAAGTCATAGGCTATAAATGTAAAGCGTTTTTGTACTAGTACCCAGGTATCACAATAATTTACACAGCTCCTATATTCTTGTACCATGGACCTATCCAACCTTTATTAACAAGTTTTGAACCATCCAATGTGCTTTTCAAATCTCAACTCTATTATCAAAAATCATTATTCAATGACCATAAGTCCCAAATATTTCTCATCTGCACAGGCTACTAAGACAAGAAAGAGTGAAGACACAGGACAAACCAGAACAATTGAATAATTAAATTGAAAGATACGAAAATAAAGGATAGGAACCTAGGAGTCAACACCATGCAGAGATAAACCACTAGAAGCCGGCACCTAGGGTTGGCTGGAGTCAGCACAAGACCAAAAACCAAAAGCAACTTTCATTCGCCAAAGTCCTCTCCAAAAGGAGTACAATAATTTCGCTTAATAGGAAAACTAAACCCTAATTCTAATTGGGGTAGGAAACCTAATCGTCTTATTACATAAATAACCTTGTTTCCAAATATTAAAATACTAATAGACTAATAAACTACTAGGACCTAATAAATAAAAAGCAAAAATACCATTTTGGTTTCAACATTATAGGGTCGCGGTCAATTTGGTCTCCACATTTGATAGCAGTCAATTTCGTCTATGTTATTTTCAACTTACAATCAATTTGGTCCCTACCGTTAAATACTAACGGAAAATGCCTACATGGAAAACGGTGTGTACTATTGGCACACTTCATGCCTACATGGCTTATAAAATAATATTAAAAAATTTCAATCAACATGAAAAACTTGCAGCATCAACATTTATATTAAATTATGATTTTTTAAGGAAAAATAATAAATGAAATGAATAAAAAAATCTATAAGAATCACACTTCTTTTCTTTTCTTGGCAATGAAACACAATACAAACATTGAAAAAATTCTCAATACAACTATTCTGCAGTGGGTTTATTTTTCAATTGAAATGGTTGGGTTTGATTTTTATTCAAATCCAAAGTCTTCTTGGAAATACAGAATACCAAACTAAATGAAAAGAACCCAAAAGCAGGTCCCAAAACTTAAATCGTATTGACCATAAATCAAGTAAATGTGCAGATCAGAAATAGCCAAAATAATAATAATAATAATAACTCACTCCTCTGAGCTATATAATCATGAGTACAAAGTTCAACAGAAATTCTCACTGTGACCAGCAATTTGGGTTAGTTAGGGCTGAATTTTTTTTATTTTCATTTTCTCACAATTTCTCGGAAACCAAACGGTGGGTAAGCTTTTACCTATCAAAAAAAAAAAACGGTGGGTAAGCTTCAACCACCTGTCCCTCTCTACCTTGCCGCCACTGCAACCTAACCACTGTAGAGACCAAAACCTCTGTCGTAATGCAGCCGCATTCGCCACCAATCAGCCATCACATGACCCCAACACCCAACAAGAACTGCAGAAGCCGTTGCCATTGAGGAGTTACATCAGGTCAACAGAGATGTCCTGCTGTTGGGGTTGGAGTCCATTGCCACTGCTAGTACAGTATACTGTTAGGGTTGGTGAAGGCAAAAGAGATCAGTTTCATGTTGGTGATGTTTTGTTTTGAGTTTCAGCTTTCAATACACAGATTTGGACGTGGTTTTGTTTTTCTAAGTTGTTCGTGGTTTTACAAGGGTGTATTGTGTTTGGTTACCCAGAAAATGGAAGAAAGAAAATGAATTAGAGAGTGATTGTTTTTGTTTTAAATAAGGAATTAATTTTGTCTTTGTTTTTTTCTAATGTTTATTTTTTAATGCTGATGTGGCAATTCTTTTATGTTAATTAATATTATTTTATAAGCCACGTAGAATTGAAGTGTGCCAATAGTGCACACCATTTGCCACGTTGGCATTTTCCATTAGTGAGTTAATGGTAGAGACCAAATTGACTACAAGTTAAAAATAACAGAGACCAAATTGACTGCTACCAAAATGTAGGGACCTAATTGACTGTGACCCCAAAATGTAGAAAACAAAATAGTGTTTTTGCCAAAATAAAAATAAAACTTGCAAAAAGTAAATACCACTAAATCAATATAAAAATCTCCTTGAGTCTCCCGCATCAAGTGACTTTGTCAACCATGATAGAAGTTGCTGCATTCCAAGCAAAAAATTATGGGCTCAACCCAACAATGAAAATATATGATTATGAACTAGCAGACAAAAAGAAAATTGACAGGAACTCAAATGCCTATAGCACCCAACAAATTTGTCAATGCACTCTCCAATCTCCATAATATGGTACATACATAACTGGTGGATTAAAAGTTCAAACTGAAGCAAAAGTACAAAACAAAGATAAGTAAAGTAGATGATGTGAAATATCAAAACATAGCTGTCATGTACAACTAGATATATTTAAGCTTAACCTTCTAATGCCTACATATATGGAGATATAGCCCATTGTCACCCAAAACAGGAAATCAAAGACCATATCAAAGAAAAAAAAAATAAGGACAGACAAAAGTATTGAACAGAGAAATCTACCAAATAGAGCAGGACTCAGAAGGGATTTAAACAAAGCATGTCAGTTATATAAAGCACACCTGAAATAGATAGTCGAGCAGAATTTGGACGGCGCTGTTGGGCCAGTGAGAGCACAATGGCCTCCTCAACCTTGAAAATGGTAAACATTAAATATGTTAGTTTGTATGGCTGCAGTTAAACAAGAAAGCAAAACCAAAGCATGTTGACTCAGCTACTTTTCAAGAAGACTAATGCTGACCAGATGTGGTGCTTTAATTGGAGAATTTAAGCAAATGATAAAGAAAAATATAAAAACAAAACACTCTGAGCAATTAATTAGAAGAGAACCTTCAAGGAAGCAAGCTCTTTCAACCCCATTTCAACTGAAAGCATACTCTCAATATTTCCTTCTCCCGTTAAATCATAGTCTTGAACTTTGCTCCTGTTCTCAGGATCATCATCACCTGCTAAACAGAATGATACAACCATAAAAAGATGACATTGCTGCCAGCAAAATGGCAAAAAAAAAAAAAAAACATATCAACTGCAAGCTCCAATAGGGATTACTAGCCTTTTTCCCAACCTTCTTCCTTGGCCTTTTGTCCTGCAGAAAGGACAACCTCAAATGGAAGAGGTGCTAAGGATGACCAGTGTTCGTACTTCGACATTGCGATATCTGCACAGATACCTACAGATAAAGAAAGATGTTACGTAAGATAGGGAGTGAGATGTGATGATGAACTGCATAATCATCCACCTGTTCAAACATAAAAGATAATGAAGTATGCATACATCTGAAAATAAATGTACTCAAAACCAAGCAAAACTAAAATGAAGATTTTACCTTGAGGGGGGGAGGGGAAAGAGAGAGAGAGATAAAACATCAGCATGGAACACTTGAGAGTGGACATGTTATGGAAGGCCAAATAATAGGCTTGAATAATTCAGAGTTCACAATAGATCATAGATCATAATAGAAGTGGGGGTAGGGTAAAAGAAAAAACGGCTTCTGGAATTTGTACAGTCCTTACAAACTTTTATTCAACATTCTAAACTTGCCCACATTACTGTGTGTTGTCTAATTAAGTCATAGAGCAAAGTGTAGACAAGTAACCAGAGAATTCTCTCTCTTCATAATGAATGAAGACAATGCATACTACCATATTTTGCAGCTAAGCCCCAGTAACGAGCAAGCCAACACCTTTTCAGCACAACTTCTTCCTGAAACATGGAAAAGCTAGATAATAATCTCCAAATTACTATTAAGATTCTCCTTACAATGATGCAAGTAAATACCATCTCTTTCTGAGTTAGTATCATTCTTTGAGTCATTGATCGAAGAGCTTTTACGTCAGATTCAGCTCCATGAAGCTGTTGCATGACATCTGCTGCCTCATCTTTTGCATTCTGATTCAGGCAAGAAATAAAACATAAACTGAAATATTTAGCTGTAGGAGCAGCAAAAAACTCCTCAGAAACTTTAAATAAAGTACATAGAAAAGGTGTGCTATCATACTTACCGCAACTTCAGATCGTAGGGAATCAATTTCCTTACCTTCTCCACCCTTAGATTTTTTTGCATCTTTAAGTGCAGCCTGTTAAACAAAGAGGGTCTCATCAGAGGGAGTTTTCTTTAAGGGGTAAAACATTTTAACCACTATCTGATGAAATAAGACTCCATTTTGCTCATAGTCCAATACTCCTGAGATAGGAAGTTATACTGGCACAAGGCCACTGAAGAAGTCTAACTTGATACAGCTCAACTCAAGGTAGAAGAGCATTGCTGAAGTAGAAAGTCATACAGTACTGACATAGGACATTGTACACGGTTATTGGATCAATTTTCTTATTATTTATGTAATTTTCAGAATTTTATAGTGTAGGTGGGTCTCCAGCTGACTTTTTTAAAAGCTCAAGGGGATTGAGACAAGGGGACCCGCCATCTCCAATGATGTTTTTGGTTATGATGAAGGTTTTCAGTAGAATGATGAAAAGAGTTGAAGGTGCTAGTTTATTTCATGGTTTTAGGGCTGATGGTAGGTAGGGTGGAGGCGAATGTGTATCACATCTTTTGTTTGCAGATGATACAATTCTGTTTTGTGATGCAGATGTGAAGCAAATTCTACATGTTTGGATGCTACTACTTTGTTTCCAAGCTGTGACAGGATTAAAGGTTAATGGTTTGAAGAGTGAGATGGTTCCCTTTGGGGAGGTTCATAATGTCCATGTCTTGGCAAAGATTTTGGGTTGTAGGATTGGGTCTTTGCCTATGACCTATCTTGGTATGCCTTTGGGGGCTTCCTACAAGTCCCCTATCATTTGGAATCCTATCTTGGAGAAAATAGAGCGTAAGTTGGCTGGTTGAAAGAAGCTATATTTGTCAAAAGGTGAACGACTGATGTTGCTCAAGAGTACGTTATCTAGCCTTCCAACTTACTTTTTATCTCTTTTTACTATCCCTACACATGTGGCCAATAAAATTGAGAAGTTGCAAAGGGATTTTTTGTGGGAGGATTCCAAGACACATTTGGTGGGGTGGGAAAAGGTGTGTGCACCGTGGAGAATGGTGGGTTAGGAGTAAGAAATTAACTACTTTTAATAAAGCCTTACTAGGGAAATGGTTATGGAGGTTTGGGGTTGAGGAGACAAGGCTTTGGGGAAGGGTTATAGCTTTGAAGTTTGGGGAAGAGTGGGGGGGATGGACATCCAAGCTAGGTAGAGGTGTACACGGGTGTGGTTTGTGGAGAAGTATCCAGATGGGTTGGGAGGTTTTCAGCAAAAATATTCAGTTTGAGGTAGGGGTGGGGATAGAGTGAAGTTTTTGACAGATAGGTGGTGTGGGGATTCACCATTCCAACTGACCTTTCCAGCTGTATTTGGGATTGCTTCCAATAAAGCAGCCTCTGTGGCCTCTTGTCTGGAACGGTTGGGGATAGAGGAATTGAGAAGCTGGGATGTCCGCTTCATTTGGAGACCAAATGATTGGGAGATGGGTGTTGTGGATGAGTTTCTTCGTACTTTGGGTTTAAATTTACCTCCAACTGAAAATGGAGACCGTATGAGATGGAAATTAACGAAGAATGAGGATTTTGATATCCACTCTTTTTATAATAAACTACGAGGTCCCTTGCCTATTATCTTTCTTAGGAAAGGTATTTGGAAGGTTAAAGCTCCACGACGTGTTTCTTTCTTTGTTTGGACCGTCGTTTGGGACAGGATTCTTGCAGGTGACAATCTGCGAGGTAGAGGGTTTGATTTTGTTGACTGATGCACTATGTGTCGTTGTAATGGGGAGACGGTGGATCATTTGTTACTTCATTGTGGAAAGACTTATCAGCTATGGAGCTTAGTTTTTAGATCTTTTGAGATTTCTTGGGTTTTGCCAAGATCAGTTGCAGATACTCTTTTTGGTTGGTGGAATTGGTTGGGAAAGCATTCATCTAGCATTTGGAATTTAGCTCCGTTGTGCTTAATGTGGTGTATTTGAAAGGAGCGAAATTGGCGGACGTTTGAGGACATGGAAAGCACTGATGACCAGCTGCTCGCTTCTTTCAGTGGCTCCCTTTTTGACTGGTCTAGGGCTTAGAGACTCACCTCTAGTGACTTTCTCCCCATGTTTCTTAGTTCTCTCTTTTGTAATTAGTTTTCTCTTTGTTTTTTCTTTTCTCTTTTTGTAATCTTTGATATGCCTTTTGCCGTTATGCATGAGGTAGTTTTTTGAATATACATCTTTATTACTTATCAAAAATTTTATAGTGTAGGGTTTTATTTGCTTGTTTTAGTATTTTTGGGAGTATTCTAGTAAAAATGAGCCCTCTATAGTAGGACATTGATCAGGATCTCTATAGGAAAATTTTGTTTAGAAATTAAGTTTTCTAGAGCCATTAAATTGAGCCGTAAGTTGTAAATGCATTTATACAAGTTCACTATCAAAAAATTTCAGCCTTTTGTTCTCTATTTTTCTGGTGGATCCTAGATCTCTACCTATTCAAGATGTTCAGGGTTTAGTCATGTACTAACCCTTCCCAAGCCATCACACAGCCTCAAGTGGTATCAGAGCGTTGATTAGCCTGATCTGGTGACCAAACCACTAAGTTACTGATAGACAGCCACCTAGTAGACAATGATCAAGGGGTGTAGGCCATCTAGACTACAATGAGAGTTCAGACGATGGCATTAAAATCCAATAAACAAAGTTCTCTAGTTGATCCAAGTATTCATGACAATAGGAATTGTGAAAGTGATAGGAGAAATTATTGCGAAGATTTAGCTTACAGTCAGCCTATTCATAGACGTGTTCCTAGATACAACAAAATTCAATTCTTTGATGAAATAACGTGGGAATCCATCAATTTGATTTTTTTTTTTTTTTTTTTTTTGGGAGGCTTATTTTGATTATTGGAAGATCCAGGATGAAAAAACAAAGTAAGATTTATGTCTAATCAGTTAAGAAGTGATGCGATCAAATATTGAGCTGATATACAAGTGATAGAGTATGTCAAGGTAAGCATGAAATTTGTTCTTGGAAAAGAAGGAAGAAGATTTTAGTTCATTTCTTTTTCTTTTTTTCCCCATGATTATTACAAAATATTTATTTTTACTACTAATGATTCTAAGTGTCTAAATTTATACATGGGGGGATTAAACGACATGAGCTCTATGACGTAGGACAACTAGAACAAAACTAAAATAACGAAAAAATAAAAGATATGACCTAAGAGTCAGCACCTAGGTTTTGCTTGGAGTCAGCACCAAGCGGAGAAACCACTAGGAGTCAGCACCTAGAGTAGACCTAGAGCCAACACTAAACCAAAGAAAGACCAAACGGCCATTTTCTCATTCATCAAAATATCAACTATCTTCTCCAGGAGTACAATAGGTTGCTTATAAAGGATTACTAAACCATAGTTCTAATTGCCTAGGAAACCCTAATTGCCTTATTACAAAAATAACATTGCTTCCCAAATTAAAATACTAATAGCCCAATAAACTACTAGGACTTAAAACATAAAAATACAATTGACTTGCAAACATAAATAATACTAAATAATAATCTTCTTGCATCTCCCACACCATTCTCCTCTGGTTGGAGAAAACTCGACCTTGAATTCTAAAATGTTGAAGGATTAGGATGCTGACAAGTAACACTTGCTTCAAATTTGGAATCACCTTAGGGAGCACAAGGAAAAGGAAAAACCTGAATTCCACCACATCAAATTCATTTGGAATAACAAAATCAATGTGTGGAATCAGTATAATCTCGTCTGGAACCTTATGAGCCATAGGAAGCACTGTAGTTTTAACCTCTTCGACTTCACCAAGATGTAGATCTTCAAGGACTGTGGAGGATTCATTAGAAGCACATTCAACAACTTCAACTTTCACATCATGTGCACCCTCTAACATAATACTCTTTAGGCACCATCTCTTCACCTTGCTGCTCTTCAATAGATTCATTTCCTTGCACGCATGTTAAAGCAATACTTGTCGAGGCATGTACATCTATGTCAACATTAGGCTTTGATGTTGTCGGAGGATTCTCCACGACCAAGATATCATCATCAATGTTGTCTTCTATTGGGACAGCAATAAGTTCATTGTGATCTAGTATCCTTGGTTTCCCAATTGAATCAGATTGAGTCTTCTTTTGCTTTATCTGAGCAATCATGTCTTGAACATCTTTCATGAGCTTTACAGATAATTCTTTTAATTACTTGATAGATTGTTCAAAAGTGCACTAAGGACATGAAATGGGACTAGGATGAGGATTCATCGTATTTGCTTCAACTTGAAAAATACCACACTGAGACTGGGATAAATACGTAACTCGCTAGTATGGTGACAAATACTCATCACAAAACTTTTCTTTCATATCTTCCCACACACTAATGGCAGGTTCATAATTCATATAGCGGAAATATTCAAGCTTCTCCCAAAACATTTGTGCTTTACCTCTTAATTTCAACTTGGCATACCTAACCTTTTTATTATCCGCAAAATTTGCTTGCTCAAAGAATTGCTCCATCCCATTCATCCAGTTGACAAAATCTCGTGGATAAGTTTCATCACCGTCAAAATAAGGTGCTTCTAATATTACCATGAATCTCTAAAATAGTGCTCCAACAAATAATTGCTGTGATTTTCTCTAGACAAATTATTGGAATGGGCTTCTAAGACTATTCTCTTAAATAGTTGCTGGGACGGGGCTGCTTGACAGGTTTGGATTTTGTGGACTGGGCCTTGTTTTTTCTTTTTTTTTTAAAAGAAAACCGGTGTTGTAAAATGTGGGCTTTGGGCTTGTTAACAAATGGGGCAGATTAGGTGATGGTCTGGATTAGCTTGATGGTTTAAAAAATAAAGAGAATGGATTTAGACAAGGCTAGGGGGTTACCTCATGACATCTGAACGATGGAGACTAATTAGATTGCGGCTTTGTGACACTGGGCAAGACTGAATCATGGCAGCGCGAAAAAGGGTGATGGTAAGGACAACCAGTTGAAGTAGTGGCTCAAGGAGGAGGTGGTGGTGGTGGCATGCGTAGCAACTGTCGTGAAAGGATTCGACCCGATTTGAACATGGTGGTTTGTTGGTGGTAGTGTGGCACGATTGCAGCAATTGGCTCTTATTTCTCTTCTCTCTGTCTTTGTCGTTGCAAGGGATTTGGAGACTTGATTGTGGGATTTTGGATTGGAGTCTTTGATTCGCATGAATATCTAGTCTTCTGATGGGTAGCACAACTATAGGACAGCTTTTTGGTACTAAGCAGGAAAATGACAAAGACAACTTTCAAGTGATGAAAAACACGGCAGTGATGGGATTTTTTTTTTTTTTGGGGGGGTGTGGTTTTTTCTGATTCTTTCCTACAGTGATACAGATCGGTGTTAGCTCTGATACCAAAACTGATGCAGGACAACCAGAACGAAACTGAAATAACGAAAAAATAAAAGATATGACCTAGGAGTTAACACCTAGGCCTTACTTGGAGTCAGCACCAAGCAGAGAAACCACTAGGAGTCAGCACCTAGAGTAGACCTGGAGTCAACACCAGACCAAAGAAAGAACAAACGGCCATTTTCTCATTCATCAAAATATCAACTATCTTCTCAAAACTGACGCAAGACAACCAGAACAAAACTGAAACAATAATAAAATAAAATGATATGACCTAGGAGTCAGCGCCTAAGCCTTGCTTGGAGTCAGCACCAAGCGGAGAAACCACTAGGAGTTAGTACCTAGGGTAGACCTGGAGTCAACACCAGACCAAAGAAATACCAAACAGCCATTTTCTGATTCATCAAAATATCAACCATCTTCTCCAGGAGTGCAATAGGTTGCTTATAAAGAATTACTAAACCCTAGTTCTAATTAGCTAGGAAACCCTAATTGCCTTATTAAAAAAATAACTTTGCTTCCCAAATTAAAATACTAATAGCCCAATAAATTACTATGACCTAAAACATAAAAATACAATTGACTTGCAAACATAAATAATATTAAATAATAATCTTCTTGCATCTCCCGCATCACTCTACCTTTCAAATACCAAAGGAAGACACTATTGAAATTTGAAGATTTGATTATGTGAAGACAAATATGATTTTGAAGAATATGAACAAGAGGCACAAGTTGAAGAATCGTGTGGTAAAGAGAATATCTTTCTTGAAGATTACACAAAGTCAAAGAAGAAAATATGGAGATTTTTTAGAAAAGTAACAAAGATCCTATCATAGAAAAATATTATTAACTCGAAGTTATAGAGAAAATTAAGGAACACCAATTAAAAATCAGTTGAGATGGTAAACCTATGACCCACAAGTTAAACAATCCAATTGATTGTGTGAACAACAAAGTACTATAATATATTGATTTTATTGGGGTAGAAATATTTGATTAGATTGTCAATTCTTATTTGGTGAATCTTGTCAATTGCCAAAAAACCAAGAAAAAAAATTTCTTAAGTTGTTTTGTTAATTCAATTTATGGATTGAACTAATCGAAATATTTATTTTTGATAAATAAAGTATTCAAAGTATTTGTTCTGTTAATATAGAAGATTCCAAATCCCGAATATTAATTGGATAACAAGTTTTTTGTAAGTAGAAGAATCTGATGTAGAATATCACATGCGGTTATTGGAGGAATTTCTTATTGTATGTAAATTTCAGGTTTTTCTAGTGCATGGTTTTTGTTTGCTTGCTTTTGAGTATTTTACGAGTATTTAGAAAATTTTGAGTCCCTATATGGTAAGGTAACATATAAGGATCTGTCTAGGAATATATTTACCCGAAAATTAAGTTTCATGGAGCCTTTGAATCAATATTTTGACATTCATTCTAGAGAACATTTCATTTTTTGCTACTAGAACAGAATATTTCGCAACCAATATGTACTGGTGTGCCATTTCAATAGTAACGCTATATATGAATAACTTTATAATAAGTTCATAGTTCATGCCATCTCATTAACCAACATAAATTCAAAAAATTTATAGCATTTAAAAAGAAAAAGAAAGCTTAAGAACTACAATATTTCAATTTCACCAAAACTATATTACAAAAGCTTTAGAAATAAAGAGTGGGTATAAGTTTTTGAGCTAGGCACTGAACCTTAAGATATTAGGAGGTGGAAGAGCTTACGAAATACCAAGTTTCCAAATGGGACCTATGATTCTGTGAGCTTGTGAGCTATGAGAAAAGATAAATTGGGAGTTGGGCCAAGGAAGCCAATTGTATGCGAGTCTGAGAGAGCGAGAGAATGAACTGAGGATCGGGAAAGTTGATTCAAATTATCAGATAAGGGGAGGAGGGGATTTAACTAAAGTGGTGCATCTTTCTTAAAATATTACAAGAAAACCCCAAACCAATTTCTCCAGAATGTATGTTTTGCTGAAATGTCGAAATTTTGCTGAAATGGCCCGTACAGGCCAGAATTTTGCCCAGAATAGGAATTTATGGTCATTCCGATTGGAGAAGAGAGGATATCAAAACTTTGCTTTAAATTGGCTCCGACATCGTAAAACGAATTTAATAAGTTCACTATCAATAAATATTTCAATCTTTTGGTCTCTATTTTTCTGGTGGATCCCAAATCTCTACCTTGTGGGTTCAAGGTGTTCCAGGATTTAGTCATGGAGTAACCCTTCCCACGCTATCATGCCAAGTTACTAACAATTATGGTTTACATACTCAAAATAAAGTACATTTCAAGTTTCCCTAATTACCTCTCTTTGACGCAGTGCAGCTTCCTTTCTGCGATTAATAATATAGTATGTTACAATCACATTAAGAAGAAAAGAAGAGCACACATGAAGATTGGTAGAATGAAATCCACCTGCTCAGGAGTTTAGCTTCCAAAGAGACACCTTCTCCAAGAGAAGCAACCTGCAAATTTGGAATCAAGCAACAAGGCTTACAAATTGAATTTGCAATATGTTCGAAAATGTAAAAAAGAGTTGCTATTAAATTACGAGTCTCCAAACCCTTAAATCTCTTTTTCTTTCTTTTTAAAAAAAGGTCCAAATCATCCAATGATCTTAAGATGGTAAACTGCATTTTGCAAGGCCACTGAGCATGCAGGCAAACTCATATATCTGTACCAATAATCTTCCAGTTAATCCCTTCAGAAAATTCACCAATTTCTTCTTTTTCTTTATAAATATCATTAAAAAAGAGTAAATTGAATTAAGATTACAAAATGTTTATTGCATTATAGGAATGAACCACCATCAATGGGTTCCATCAAATTGTTTATTGCATTAAAAGTTAATAATAGCTCCTAATGAAGCTAGCTATCAATGGTCATAGAATTTAAGAGAAAAAAAAAGATCTTAAACCTAACATTCTGGGTAAGGTATGAATGGATGGAAAACCTCATTGGATGAATTGTGAGAGTCAACTCCAGGTCCAGCACATAATGCAGAGCTTAATTGACACCTCAAATGCTACCACCATTCTCAATTAACATATTAAATGGCCTCTAAAGGTATAAAATTGCAAAAATTTAACAGTAATATGATAGAAACTCGATAAGCTTATGCATTACATGATGAAATTTGGCCAAGCTCTTCTTATGTTATTATACAAAATTTTGTCAAGCTCTTCAATTACAACATGTTGGAATGCAGAGTAGGGAATCCTTCAACCATGTAACAGCACCCATAAAAGAGAGTCTACATATTGGGAAGTATACCCTCTGACGTTATGCTGTACAGCATGAAAACAAAGCAATTACCTGTTTCTCAAGCTCCTTAACTCTGGCCTCTGCTTCCTTGTGTCTCTCTTCCTCAAGTCTGAGCTGTACATCAAATTCCATGATATAGTTAACTACTGCCAGGTGAAATAAAATGTATAAATAATGAATTTACTTTGTTGGGAAAGGCCAAGAAGAAAATATTGCACCTTCTCAAGCATACTCTCATTCTCTTCTTGTAGTATATCAAGCTGTGAGGCGAGTAGTTGTTAATTTCAAGAAAACTATGCACCTAAATAAAATACTCACAACATATACTTAGTTTTATGCATAACAAGCACACATGAAACTAAATTGATGTGGTTGACATACTTCATCACGAAGTGTAGAAGCATCCCGTTGATCTCCTGAATCTTTTGGTTTAAAATTTCCTGTATCTGATGTGAATCTGTAATTCAAGCAATTAACCATCCTCCACTTATCACAAATCTATATATCTGCATATATATATATATATATATATAAAGCATAAACTTCTACAAAAATAGTCTAATGTTATGTCATGTGGCGCATTCCTTAAAATTCTCTTCAATTAGCCTGCCACCTCACCACAATTTGCATTTATGTCAAAGTATTAATTATCTTGGTGCACTAATTTATAATTTATAAAACTGGAAACATTTAACTTTTGGTTGACCTCGTGGTATTTCGACACACAACACAAGCTTTAGAGGTCCCACAATTTTACTTGTCATTATTCTAATATATATTAATTAATTAATTAATTTAAAATTCTATTCTATATTTAAACCCTCTATTAGAATCCTGCCAATTGATATTTTCTTTAAATTGTAGAATAGATAGTTCCATTCACAAACACAATCATAACATACCTATTAATAATTACCATAATTATCAAACTTTATACTTCAAATAATAATTTTTACAATCATAATAGATACCTATTAATAATTACCATAATTATCAAATTTTATATATAGACTAATAAATTCCTATTAATAATTATCTTAATCATCAAATTTCATATTTAGACAAAAAATAAAAAGAGATAACAATCTTATTATGTTAGACATTCACGTGCATTGCACAAGTTACCGGCTAGTTATAAGAAATTTAATGAACAGTTAAAGAATCTAAAACCTACATTAATGCCAGCTAGTATGTACTTTTTTTTCTATTTGAAGAATAACAAAGACTGAATGTACTTAAATACAAATATGCATGGATATCTCAAATAAGAGGGATGCTACGTCTACAACAATTTTACAACATTTTTACAACAAATCACAGGTGGTTAGTTGTTATTGGTTCAAATTTGAAACTAACACTAAGATTACTTTTTTGGCCCAACAATAACAACCAATAACAACCTACCACTTAGGAAATGTTGTAAAAATGTTGTAGAAATGTTGTAGACATAGCATTTCTCCTCAAATAAAGCCACCAATGCTAGATGTCAGGCAGATAAATAAAGTTTTCATCACGGATAAGAGGAGATATATTACATGCAAAGCTAAAATTAGCTTCACAAACCAGATAATAGCTTCTTAAAGTTGTAGGTACTTTCACAAAATAAATAAATCTAATTTATTACATTCTGCTTATATTTTTTATGGCACTTAACCTTTGACACCCTCCATTTTTCAATTACACAAAATAATTATCATGATGATTTGACATTTATAAATCATAAATATAGCAAAACAGGTTTTTGGGTCATTAAGAATAGCATTATTAGAGAGTCCAAATTATCCAATCATCCTAAACATTTTATACATACATAATTTTCATAGGCAAGGCAAAATATTTTCTTTTCTTTTTCCCTTTTCTTGGGTATTTGACTACAATGACGTGAAATCGCCCACCTTTTATTGCTTTGCACAATTGCAGGAGGCTGATCTAGTGGAGGAAGAGAAACGGCGGTCCTCAATGGTGCTTTATTTGGCGGTAACAATGGCGCTGCTGCACGAGCCGAAATTGCCGATGGCTTTCCAGTGGACGTTGAGCGGACCGACGGAGTTTCCTCTACAAAGTTCCGAGCCAACTAATTAAAATATGAGAAAAAAAATCCAATTAGCTCTCTACTATATAGCCCAATCCTCCCCCAAAGAGTTATGCTAGAGATATTACAAATTTTAGCGCATATAATTTTTACAAACTATTCTATTGTGTCACCAATCACACAAAAGTAATTCAAATATTAAAATGGCACCAATCACATTCATTTTCATGTTTTTTTGTTTCCCAAATATCATTCTCATTGATAGCACACATTCTTTCCATAAATAGCCATAATTAACCCTAACTAATGAGCTCAATAAATTATAAACGCTAAAGCTTAATCGGTTTACTTCAATTTATTATTAACTAATCAATCAAACAAATCTTCGTTTCCAATTATAATAAAGGAAAACACTATCTGAAAGTAAATTCAAGCTCAATGAAGTAAAAAAAAAAAAGTTTCCATAAAACAGAGCACACAACGCAATGCACTACCAAATCTGAAATCTACAGCCCGATCTCCTAACTCACAGAGGTAAATGTAGAATGTAGAGGTGGAATTACCGACGGTGAAGAAGATCTATTGGTTCTTACAGGCGGAATGGCCGGCTTGGTGGCTGTGGTCATGAGGTTGCGAGTGTGAGAAAGAGAAATAGAAGGAGGAGGAGCACTGTAACGGAACCCTAGGCCAGAGTCGTCGTCTTCGTCGTCGTCGTCGTCGGCGGTCTGCGAGGCCATGACCTGAGCGAGGCGCTGAGCGGCGGCTTTGGCGGCGAAGTTCTGCGTGCGCTTGACGGTGGAGAAGGCGGTGGCGGAGGCGGATCGAACGTGAGTCGCACGCGACGGAGACATCCCCGGCGAGGCCGTATTGGTGGCGGGAGAAGTGGAAGACTCGCTGCTCCATTGGCGGACGTATAGCGGACTGTCGGTTCGTCTACGCTCCATAACAGTCACTATATACAATCAGAGAGAGCGAAAGAAAGAGAGTTGAAGATTGAAATCGGAGTGTTTAGTGGGTGCCTAGATCCTCGTGTAAATGTTAGTGCAGGAAAGTGTAGTAGTCACTACTAGTGAGAGAGGAAATGAAAGGACACTCACAGTGTAGTCTCAATAAAAGTGAGATAGATTCTACACTTGATCTTAGAGCAATGAGAGAGAGAGGCAGATAGCAGCAGATATTTTTGGGCGGAGTCGACATTGTATTTGTAATTATTAATTTATTATACGTGTCAAATCCGTTAAATTAGCATGTAATCGGAAAGGCAAAAATGTGATGGAGTTATCGGTGAATGCTTTGTAATATTTTGATTAATTGTAATAAGTAATACTAATAACCCATAATCTGCGTGATAATTGATAAATGCCCCTAATAATTATGGTTTCTAAAATGCACTGATTTGGTTTCATATGAATTATGGTGTACGAGCATTGCATTTAAGTTCAAACTTAACATCATCTACGGTATTAAAGTTTGGAGAGTTAGTTACGCCTCTCCATCTCATCTTCAATAAATGTTAGAGTGACATTTTGGACAAGCATTTAGATGGTGTTAGATGCGGGCTAAAAGGGTGAAAAAAGTAAGAATTATTAAAACTTTTTCTTTTTCATTGTAAAATAAAAGTAAGGGCAAAATTATGGTTTTTAAAACCGGATCAAATCAAAGAACCGAAAATGAGTGGTTGTTGATGGTGAAATCGGTAACGTCATAAATAAATAATTAATAATTTTAAAATTATAAAAAAAAGTAATAAGATATATAATAAATTTATAAGTAGTAATATTTAGTATAAAAATATATTTCAAAATTTAAAAAAAATAATTCACAACACATAATAGCAAAGTTATACTAAAGTTCATTTATTATTTAATTTATATATTAATTATTATTGTACATTATCACTTATATAGTTTTTTTTTTCTTTGATAAGAATCACTTATATAGTCATATAATATATTATCATTTAAATAATAGATAATTGTTTGGTTATTTAAATTATATAGGTAATGTTGTATATTAAAAAAATTAAGCATTTATTAGATTTAAATTATATTTATGCCAATGTTTGTGTTGTATTTGTATCACCATATGGCTATTTTTTTTTGAGAAATGCTATGTCTACAACATTTCTACAACATTTTTACAACATTTCCTAAGTGGCAGGTTGTTATTGGTTGTTATTGTTGGGGCAAAAAAGTAATCTTAGTGTTAGTTTCAAATTTGAACCAATAACAACTAACCACCTGTGATTTGTTGTAAAAATGTTGTAAAATTGTTGTAGACGTAGCATCTCTCATTTTTTTTCCCAGCAAAAAAGAACATGCCTATTAATTATTGTTTGGTTTCTTTCTTTTCTAAATGGTAAGTAAATTTTTTTTTTTTTTTTGCTAAACTGAATGGTAAGTAATAGTGGCTCTAGGAGTTTACAAAAAAAAATAGTTACGTTAGAGTACTAGCATTTACACCCCCAGTTGCTATTTACAACCCAAAACAGCAAAAACTCACTCTATCCAAGTTTATATACTTAAAAAAAAATTCAACCTATGAATAGTAAGGTTACATATATACAATCTTAATATTCATAGGTTGTAAAGAAAAAGATAATGGGAGGAAAGAGAGAAAGAGTAATACTTTTTATTATTTTATTAGATGATTTATATTATTTTATTGGATTGTATGTATAAATTAAAACAAAGATATAAGGTAAGTTGTAAAATAAATTTGTGTAAAATAGATAAAGTAATGTTTGAAAATGTAAAATAAGTTTTTTTTTTTTTTTTATCCCCGATGTTTTGCTAGTGCTCTTATCTAGAAGAGTAGTACTACATTAAATGGAGAAAGAGAAACTTAGAACAATTGGAACGGAAAGAGAAGAAAAAATAAATAAATAACATTTTACTTAATCTTAGCACTCAAAAGTAGAGTAGTCAATTCATAGGTTGTAAAGAAAAAGATAATGAGAGGAAAGACAGAAAGAATAATACTTTTTATTACTTTATTAGATGATTTATATTAATTTATTGGATTGTATGTAAAAATAAAAACAAAGATATAATGTGAGTTGTAATTGTGTAAAATAGATAAAATAATGTCTAAAAATGTAAAACAAGTAGTTTTTTTTTTTTTTTTTCCGATGCTTTGCTAGTGCTCTTACTCTAGAAGAGTAGTACTACATTGAATGGAAACACAGAAAGTTGGAACAATTGGAACAGAAAGAGATGAAAAAAAAAAAAAAAAAAAAAAAAAAAAAAAAAAAAAAAAAAACATTTTACTTAATCTTAGCACTCAAAAGTCAAGTAGTCAACACTCACCATCAAATCCCCCCACCACGCCACCCACCGCGACTTTCTTTTCTCTGTCTTTTTTCCTTGGGTCCGTTGATTGGAGGAGTGAAAAAGTAGAAGGATAGAAAATTGTGAAAGAGTGAAAAAGTGAGAGAATAGAAAATATTTTAATTTTTTTCCTTTTTGTTTGGTTGAAAGTGAAAAAGTGGAAAGATGGAAAAAATGTATGTACAAATTTACTCATATACCTTTGTTAAAAAATAATGCCCTATTAAAACAAACAAAAAAAAAGTGACAAAAAAAATCACCTGAATTTATTAGTAAATAAAAATCAAATCTAGAAAAAAAATCACATCTAAACAAAAAAACAAAAAACAAAAAATCACAAAAGAAAGCAAGAGAGAGAGAAAAAAAAAAAGGAATAGGCAAAGTATAAAGTCTACAGACCAGACCAAAAAAAAGGAGGGGATTGGACAAGCGTGGGCATTTTTTTCATTTATCTATTAAATTCCTCCCACTCAATTTTCTCTCCATTTTGAAGAGAAAACATTTTGGTGTGTCCGGGGAGAAAATACCCAGCTCCACCAATTTTTTTCCCTCCCCTCCCTCCAACCCAACACCCACCAAAAAAGTTTTCATTTCCATCTTCTCTCTAAAGTTTTTCATCCACCCTATTTCACTTCCAAACAAACACACCCTTAGTGACCAAGCGCCCAACCCCCTCATTTTTTAAGCTTTCCATTTCTCCTCTTTTAAATTTCAAAACAGCTTCTTCTCCATCTCTCAAAATCTCTCTCTTTTATTACTATTCATAAACCCCACTGCACTTTTAGGTACTATTTATAGGTCTCACTATACTATTTCAGCTAACTTTTACATTTATCTACAATACTTTCAACAAAAAGTTTTCAATTTTAACAATATAAACGAATTTTAAACAGACCCTGAGTGATTGAAAAAGGCCAAGTAAGGTAATCCATCTAAAAAATATCAAGATCACTCTCTAATATGTACCTCTCTCTCTCTCTCTCTCTCTCTCTCTGCAAACATATGTGGTTTTTATTTTTTTTCATATTTGATTTTTATTTATTTTTAACAGAAAATGTATGCATTTGGAAATTTAACATAACCATTCAAGAACCGGTCCACCCATACTGGTTTCCAGATTTCATGGTTGAACCACTAATTTTTGATTTTCTACTTTTTATACAATTTTCGGTTTTTAATACAAACTGGACCAGATTAATGTCTAGTTCCCTATTGAATCGGTCAAACCGGTCTATTCAGTCCGGTTTTTAAAACCATGAGCTAGATAAGACTAAAAATATATATTATAAAAGGATAATATAAGGTTTTTTTTTCAAGTTCTCACTTGCACAATATTATATATTTGATGAAATAGTAGAGGGTCAGACTAAATATCAAGAACAGAGGAGACAGTCCAAGTTGAAGTCATTGTCAATGGCAAACAAACATCAGCAAGATCAAACATACCTAAGGAAGTTTGCCTTCCCGACCTTGCCATGTCATCAAAAACATTAGCTAAAAGGAGAGTTGCCCATTTAAAGGTACAGTCACCTCTGCATTTATTGTGCCCCAACGATCTACCATCACATTCAATGCAATATGATCTCTCCCCCCCTCCCACCCTGCAAAGCAACTCAAAGAGCCCTCAATTGTACCCTGAAGGTCTCTATAGCAGAGTGACTACATCAAATCAATTAAAAGACTCAAGATTTTGAGAGAAATGTGAGACTCTAACTCAAAAAAACACTACTATTGATATTGTGAGAAAATACATTAACCTTATTGACTTATCTATTGGAGACTCGGCGGGTTGTTGGCTGACCCCCAAAGGGAAAGTCGATCTCATTTCTTTAGTGATTCTTGCAAGAGCATTAACCTAATATTCATCTAAACTCAGTTGATCTTCTTTTATCTAAGAATCTACGTCTCACATTTTGTGCCTTCTATAAGAATATCAACTAGGAGGACGGGGTGAATTAAGGTTTACAAAATGTCAACCCAACCCAGCCGTTGTGGCAAGCACCAGAGGACCTTCGTGGCAAATAACATGACAACCTAGGAACCATGAAACCTTAAATAAAACATCCCTCAAGGACAGTATGACGAGAATTTGTTACGCCAAGTAAGATTTGAAGTACATGAATAAGAACACCAGGCATACAAAAACCATGATCGTAGAAGATACAATCAAAGGAACAAGAGGATAAAGGATATAAAGAAGTTGATCTGTGAGCTTTGCAAAGTTAATGATGAATAGAACCAACGAAGATCTCATTAGGATAAGCAAGAGATCCTAAAGCCACTAAAGATATGCGAAAGCTCACATCACTACTAAGGCCATAAAAGGAAGAAGCAACAAGACTATCATTCACACGCAAAATCTTGTAGGAGAAAGAGTGGAACTCCCAAGCACCATAAGAACTTCCCCGGTTGATCCCAAAGGAGAAATGCTTGATAGGAGAAAAATATAATCAAAAGAGCGGTACATCAAATATTAATTCCCACTTTTTCAACAAAAATTAAGCAAGGAAGCCTCCATGAAAATGTCTCATCTCCCAACTTCACTACTTATAGTGGGAAGAGTGATCATGTTGGTCATCTCAGCCATTGCATGAAGGCCATGGTCTTGTACAACAGGAATGATGCCCTTGTGTAGAATGTTCCCCTACAGGAGGTGGCACTATGTTGGTTTGACCAATTAGAGCACAAGCCAAGCTAGTCTTGGAAAGAGATGACTAAGTCATTCATGACCAGATTCATCACCAACACAAGCATGCTTATAGAAGTGGAAACTTTGCTCTCCCTAAGTGAAAGGGAAAACAAGGCACTCAAGCTTTACTCAATAAGAAAATGGGAAGATTATAAAGAGATAAATTGTATATTGAAGGGATGTTGAATGATATGGCATAAAAGAAGAAAAAAAAATCTAATGAGAAAAGGATGTTCTTGGGGCATATTCTCAAACTCAAGAACTTATAGAGATGAAGAAAACAAATCATAAAGAACTAGTCGAGATCAATAAACAAAGTATCAAGAACTTGTGAAGATCAATAAAATAGAGTTTGGAGAGTTGATTCGTGTTAAAAGAGAGAAACTTCAAATAACATGAACGAAGCAAGATTTGAAAATTATTATGATGGATACTACGAACTCGGATCTAGTGCAGCAACAATGGATTAGCCAACTCTGCCAAGAAATTATTGAACGATCTTCAAAACAAGAGTAATTAGAGAATATTGTTGCAATGTAGCAAGCGAGTCATGCAAACTTTTTGTCTAATGCATGGATTTGTTATAATTATTGTCTATAGCATGGATTTTGTTGTTAAGATGTTTCTAAACTTGTTAGACTTTGCTGTGGTGGCAAAGGAGCCTATGCACCACTATTAAGTCCATTCAAACTTTTGTAATTAACTCCCATATTTGATTGGAGTTTTCTTTGTCTTTTTCTTAGGCTTCATTCTCTTTTGTTTGTATAGCTTGTCATGCTTTATGTCTCTTGGTCTTTGGTTATGCTATTGTTAACCTTCAATATCAAAGAAAAAACACTTGTCAAACTTTGCAAGTTTTATAAACTAATCGGGGTTTTTTTTACATTGTTTATTACGTCTTTTTTTTTTTTTTTTTAATTGTATATATTCATTGATATTGTTAAGGAAAATAAAGGTGATACAAGACATATTGAAATTAAGATTGTCAAAATCGGGATTCTACATAGAATCGTGGGAGGTAGGTAAGATCATGGATTGTAGGAGTAGATTGTGGATTATAAGATCCTACATTTAAAGCAAAAAACACATTAATAATGACTTTATATGTTGAATGATCATGTAAATTATGACTTATTCCATAAAATAAAATAAAATATTTGTATCATATGATGTAATTTGCATTTTCTTTATCGCTAAATATATTTAAATTTTGACGCAATGTATTTAAGAAGTTTAGTGAATGTTTAATTATAAACCAACCAAGTACCAAAATACTAGCACACTTTTTCCTTCGGCAGTAGCTCTTGAACCCTCCTCATCACCTAACATTGATAACTAAATTATACAATAGTGATCACACATTCACACTATATGCATGTAACTTTTATTTAAAATAAAAAAATTAAAAAATAAATTAAAAAAAAAGGCTATAAAGGAAGACTTTAGAATTGTAACTTCATTATCTTCATCAAAATTTGTACCATCATCTTCTGATCGACACCCTTTGCTAACCCCACTCATCATGACAAGTTCTTCAAACTAATTTCTTCTTTTGCACTTGATGGTTTAGGTATTTTCTCTTTTATCTTCAAGTTTTACAAAACAAATACCAACTTATTCATTTTTTTTTCTTTGGTTTAAACAATTTTATGAGTGTGCTTAAAGCTGTGGCAATTTTAATAAAGAATTCTCAACCCCGAGGGGGGGGGGGGATAATTTACCAAAGTCATTTGTTCTTACTATTCCAAATGCACTCCAATTACTTTCATAACCTGAAGAGCTACATGTTAAACTCAATATTCTTATAGCAAAATTTTTCAATTCAGGAAAGTCATCTCCATATGAGTCCCACCACTTAGTTGATATATTTATGAAGTACAATGTCTTCGTCTTGAGATTACAATTTACAACTTTTAAAGATAAACTAAAAAAAAAAATGATTTTTACGTTTTGGTAGGATCGATAGGATCCCATACGATCCTACACGATTCTACATATGATCCTACAATTTTTATGATTCTTGTGCAATTCTAAATGTTTTAATGAGGTGTGATCATAAAATCATGCAATCTTACAATTTAGATCGCGATTTTGACTACCATAATTGAAATTATAAAGTATGTAAAATTATGATAAAAAATTTTGTTTTGTAAAAATATGATCGTTGGAGTGTTGGAAAATGTAAGTTTTTATTTTTTATTTTTTTTTTAAGACTGTTAGTTTGTTATAGAAATGAATAAAGAAAAACTGGAAAAAAAAAAATCTAAATGGAATATGAATAAAGTATTAAGGTTGATGCAGTTGTCTATGAATAGTAGATTAGCTAAAGTAACAAAAGTGAAGTTTTTGGGGTTAAAAAGGCTAAATTCTTATTGAGGTTGATGCTAATGCTCTTAAACCAATGTCTCTTACAGCCTCTCCCACATTAGAGCTCTCTCTCTCTCTCCAAATCAAAAAGGTTTAGGCTAGGATTAGAGCTCTAATATGTTCCTTCAAGTTAAAGAACATCGATTCAACCCATAACATGATCGTCATGATTAACTCAATTAGGGTTGTCCAAGACCAACTAGACCCAAAGAAATCGGCCGACTTGCCATCATCCGACCCGGACTTCGATCAATTCAATGAGCTTCGCAATCTATGACAATTATAAAAGACATAGATTTTACAAAATCAATTCAAGTGACGGTTGAAAGAGCTTGAAACCTGACCCATCCAAAAGTCTTCTCTTCCACCCTCTTATTTGAAGGTTCTTTTGCCATCTACAACAATATTCAGGCCAGATTTCGTTGTTTTTGTCTCATTTAGGTAAGATTTTTCTTTCTATCTTCGCTGATATAAGGAGATCTTGGCTAGATTTAACTAGATCTCAACATATCTTCTCCCTTTTATGGAACAATATTCAAGCCAGATTTCGTTGTTTTTGTCTCATTTAGGTAAGATTTTTCTTTTTATCTTCGCTGATATAAGGAGATCTTGGCTAGATTTAACTAGATCTCAACATATCTTCTCCCTTTACCACAAACTCAATGAACCTGACACTTGACCACCATTCAATGAGGCTCCATCGGACATTCCTTCACGATTGAAGAAGGGTTCGTTCTTCCCCCAAAGTGTTTGGGTCGAGTTTGGGTTAGGCATAAACCCAACCCGAACTAACTCGTGGACACCCCTAAACTCAATGACAAGCTCGTGAAAAAAGACAAAGGTGATGGCTAGAGAAGACAAGCTTGCAAGAGAAAGCAAAGGCGGCAACAATTGCTTTTTCTTTGAAGATGATGATGAACATTGTCGAAGAAGACGACAATGATTTATTCTTTGAAGAAGACAATTTTTTTGTAAAAAAAGTTGAATTTGTGAAAGGTTAATTTGTGCTTTTTGTGAAAATTTTCGTATTTGAATTTGTGAAAACACACACACGCTTGTGAGGCTCTGATTTGTAAATAATTATTAAATTTGTGAAATGTAAAAGGTCGTTTTGTCTATAATTGAAGAGAGAAAATGCTAAAATTGGAGAACGATGGATGTAGGAGAAAAGAAAAGAAAAAGATATATATGGAGAGAGAAAAATAGTAAAGGTTGAAATTAATATTTAAATAAAATTTTGAAAGATGGAAGAATATGACGTGAGTAGATGTGAACAGTGATATAGGTAAAATATTTATTAAAAAAAAAAAACCTGAGTTTATTTTTTTAATAGCTAAAAATGTATGAGGTTAACCTGAGAATTCTGAAATAGTTATAAAAAAAGATTGTGGCCCTGACCTTGTGTTAACAAAATGCATAAATTTATCGCCACAGATATCTTAAAAATTTATCACTAACGGAATAGTACACTTACATTACTCCACAATTATTACTATTCTAATCAAGATCAATTTATTCACTAGAACAATTGAAAGCGTAGAAAACCATGACAATCCAAGAATATCCGTCAAATCTCGAGTCACAAGTAATAGAGTAACAGATAAAGCTTTGTGAATTCTTATGTCACGGTTTAAGATTCCAACCAGAAGCATGACCATTTAAGGTAACATTATCTGTCTCAGTAATTCAGTGGCCTAAAAATAGACAAGCAAGCGAGTGGGGCATTTTGGGTTCCTAATTCTGGTACTTTTCTCACAGCTTTTGCACTTCAGTTTTAAATCCATTGAGCTGTCAATTTATTATCAGAGCAATATTATTTTTCCATGTATCCACTAATTTTACTATGCATCACACCCTGGGCATAAAATCCACCCCATGTGAGAGAATTGTTACAGCTTTTTCGTGAAAATTTGATGCGTCCTATACTTCTCCATAGCCCAGGGACTTCCCATTTTTAAGCCAAAAAATTTATTTAAAATTTCTATCATTCTATTTCCATGAAAATTCAAGTACTGTTCGACAGGACAACTGTGTCTGTGAAATAGTTTCAGTTTTCAATCTCTTGATAACATTTTTCATACTCTGTAAATATAGAGTTGACATGATATATTATGATTGGTATGTAATAAAAATGATATCATTGGTCTAAGTGAAAATGACATTATTCCAATCATAACATACCATGTCAATAGTTTTAAAAAAACAAAACCAAAAAACAAAACAAAAAAGAGAAAAAGAAGTTCCTAGATATTAATGACTTCCCTCAAACCTTTCGGTTACAAAATTAAAAAGATAAACATATAAAGCTGTTGACCCAGGGAAATTAAAAAGTTGAAATACTTTTCTTTTGTTCCCCAGGGTATTCTTTAAGGCAAGCCAAATTGATCGTGTGGGATGCCAAAATTCACTTTCAGATCAGGTAACCGGGGAAATAGAGGAATCCGGGCAGCTCAATTAGATTATCAGGAACGAACCAAATATGCATATTCCTCTCCCCATGCTTACATTCTTCTAACCCCCTACCAGTAATATTAAGTCACGTCCCAGTAAAAATAACAAGAATTTTTGTATAAAAGTAGGTTAGAGCAAGCCTTTTCTTCCTTCCTATTCAGGTCTCTCCCTGTCTCAAATGTCTTCATGCTTGACACATATATGAATTCTCACAATTGTGCATTTTAAAGCAACTCCAGTGACTCGGTTACTCTCTCAAACAGTTTAAATTATCTTTAATTTTACATTTTGGATCTCCCAAACTTTACAATCAGTCAATCACCATTCTTGTTACCCAAGGAGACTGGTGCAAGCAATTGTCAAGGCCTCTGGGCAATATTTGTCCAAAATCTTGCCGTATTGGGTTACATTTTAGTCACCAAACCCCTCAATCATATTGGTCAACTTCCACTCAGACTCAGTACTGTCTTCCCTACAAAATGTACCCCCCCCAAATAAAGAAAAAGCTCAAGACTAGCATGGCATCTAATCTTATGAATGCTTTGGCTGAACTTTTCAGAAAATTGGCAGCAATGAAAGGGAAAGTGCAGCCACCAGCTTATTATGGATGGATAACTTGAATCAAAACTATGCCAAGCATTCTCAGGTCTAGCCTGATCATACAAAGCATGACCTCATGATCCATCCACAACTTTAATTCTTGATTTTATAATTATCAGGTTTTAGTTTACCATTGGGGTTTAGGGAGTGGATTGTTTATGATTTAATGGCAAATTCTCGCTCATTTGCCCTCCGGTAAAGCAAAGCTGATGCTTCCACCCTGTTTTTACAGCAAGAGGGGAAAAAAGGGGAAGAGAAAAAAGAGGGGGGGTGGGGGACGGGGGAGAGAGAAGCTATGTCAATACCAAAAACAGAGGAATTAGGAAAAATTAAGGGAACAACAAAAAAAAGGACAAATATTTTCCCTGACCCAGATAGAGTTTTCTTACCAGCCTGGATATACAACAAATCTTCCTGTAGAAAGAGCCCAATTAACCTGTTCATAACAATAATACCATGCCTCAGATTTAAATACATCCAGGGGAAAAAAAGGAAGCTTTTTTTGGTTTTGCTAAGAATATAACTATATAAGTGTATGAACAAGTGTTTCTAAAAGAATTTTACGCAGATAGAATGACTCAAGGCATCAAGCAGATCCCCCAAGGTTTTCTGTTTAAATAATCTGAGTGAAGAAAGGTCCCCAAGAGGTCTACAAAGCAGAGAATTTAGCAACAATACCTTATCAGTCCCAAGAGAATTGGCAACTACATGTGTGACCTGTTCATCTATTTGGTTGGTACATACAGCACCAAACTGCTCAGCTGTCTGCCAAAGTGGATGTAGGTGAGGATTGGCTTCGCCAACTGGAAACACCCTACTAAATACAATACGACAGCCAGACAAAATCTTCCGCTGTGCCGCAGCTAGTATAGTTCTAACATCAGCTTCATCTAAGGACTGATGGGAGAAAAAGTCTTGATGTATTCTCTCAATAACCTATTTAAGACCAAAAAAAAAATAATAATAATCACCGGGAGAGTGGTTAACAATGCACAATTTCTCTAGGCAAGTTTAACTATAGCCTCACCGACAAAGAGGATGCCAAAGTTCCTTCTTCTGGTCTTTCATCATGGTCAATCTCCAGTAGAGAAGGACCTTGAAGCCCAAATTGGCGTCTACTACAGGGAAAATACGTGTACCTGCAATACATCAATGCATTAGTATAGGTATAAAACAATGAGGCTGCCTGCCAAAATATAAAATCACTACAGACATTGCCAATTTTATTTTAAATACAGGTATGCTTACCTTTCTACAACTATCAAGTTCAGTTTGTTATGCGGCCAAACCCGCACAGAATCGTCTATAATTACAACAGCCGATTCCATACCTAGAACCCCTTCCAGATCCTTACTCTTAGGAACCCTCTCATCGCCATCAAAAGGATCCCCATCATCACCCCTAGAGATAACGCGTCCAGCAAACAGAACCCCTTTCGGATCAAGCACTTTTGCCATCTCTGTAGCATATAGCTTGTTCCCCATAGTGTATAGATGCAGCTCATAAAGCTTACTAGCCTAAAATGCAGACAGGAAAAGCATTGAGTGCTTCCTATTGAACCCAAAAACCAATTGATCATTTAAGCCACAAGGATGAATAAATTACCTTCTCCAAAAAATTCCAAATACCAGGCCGTAGTTTGGTCCACATTGCCATATGAGGAAAGCGGAAGAGGTGTCTCCATGGTTTTTCACGATCTTGTTCCTCTTTCTTTCTTAATATCTCATCATGAACCGGATCTACTTCCACAAACTGAAAAAGATGAATAGAATTAAAACACAGTGACGAAATAAACCTTATTCTCCAAGTATTAGCCACCAACAAGAGAAGAGAGAGAGAGAGAGAGAGAATCAACAAGCTATTACCTTAGCAGAATTAAGCAGCGTGTGATCCAGATCCAAGACGAGGCAGAGCTTGCGGGAAGCAAACATTTTATTCTGTTCTTCTATCCTCCTGGCCCTCTCTCTGTGGATAGCAGCCTTTTGCTGCTCATCATATCCTTCAAATAAATGTTCAACATCTTTCCATGAGTTTTCTGAACGGGAAGCAGCTGCTACACCTAATTCTGGTGCTGAACTAATCCCATTCCGCTGGTCCTCTGAGTTCAAAGCTATACCTTTCACATCCACTTTGTCTGACTTTACTGCTACTGCTTCAGAAGACATATTCTGAGAAATTATTGGTACAGTTGTCGATGCTTGGGAAACAGACATAGTATCAGCAATATTTTTCAGATTCTTGGTGAAAAGCCGAGCAAAGTCAGGTGGTGCAACTGATTGAGAAGGCCCTGACTTTGTATCTGCCTGACCCTCTTGCTTTTGAACATTCATATTGTCCTTACTTCCCTGGGTGCTTGATATAGGGGAAACAGACATAATATCAGCAATATTTTTCAGATTCTTGGTGAAAAGCCGAGCAAAGTCAGGTGGTGCAGCTGATTGAGAAGGCCCTGACTTTGTATCTGCCTGACCCTCTTGCTTTTGAACATTCATATTGTCCTTACTTCCCTGGGTGCTTGATATAGGGGATACAATAGTTTTGAGCTGCTCATGTCCCAAGCTTGAACTCTTTTGAAGTGCACTGCCATGGAGAATCCGGCGAGGATCACGTGGTTTCATGCGAATTTTTCCCAAGTCATCCTGCTGGCTCTGTCAGTCATTAAGCACGCATAAAGGTATACTCAAAAGAAGCCAGAAACATATTGGTAATGACAATAATTATTTTTATTATTAAAAAAAATTTGTTAGAAAAAAACTTTATAGTCTAATTTTATTTAATTCATCAGGAGGGGACGACTCAATATAAATCCCTTTTCCAGATAAGTGAATTGAAACTCAAAAGTATATATCTTACTGAAATTTATCACTTTTTTAAATGAGGTCAGTTATAATTTAGAGAATATTGATCAAGCAACCAATTACAAAATTTAAAGAAAACCAATTTTAAGATCGAACAAACTAATAAAATGCTAATGGCCTTTGGGTCAAATTGCAGCTTCACCCTATAAGTATGGTCTTCAGGTGATCAGGAAACCTATTAAAATATTAAAGAAAACCAATTTTAAAATCAAACAAACTAATAAAAAATCCAATGGTCTTCAGGTTGAATGACAATTTCACCCCATAAGTCTTGGGTTCAAATCCGGTGGGACTGCAAGGTGAAGTTCAAGTTACTTAGCAATCAAAATAATAGCAATAATAACTAAAAATATTTGAAACAAACCAACCAAGGTGAAATTAAAGTTACTCCTAAAAGATACCAACCATATAGCAATTTAGCTATAATCAAAGGCAAATAGAATAGAAAAATTGAAGTAGGCCACGGAACCAACACAAAAAACAAACTGTCTAAAATAGTTTCTGCCTTTAGAAAAAAGTAGAAAATAGATATATCTACTGCTCACCATGGGAGCTATTTGTGAAGGAACTTGAATTGTTCCAGCTGGTTTCTGCAAGAGCCCTAAGGTCTTTGATGCAGCAACATTCACCAAGGGAACTGCTCCAAGTATTGAGTTTGCACTTGGAAGTTGAGTTGTACTTTTAGCAGGATCAACAGACATTTGCTGGGCTCCCACTTTAAGTATATTTATCAGCATAGTTGGATTCACAGCTATATCTTTCAACAATGCAGGCAAAGAGGCCGTGGTGCTGGTACTTGTCACTGGCACCTGCTCATTTCCACTAATTGTCACGTTGGTGTTAGCACTAGTACTAGGACAATTTACAGCATTAACCATTTTTCTGGGATCAGTTTCTGCATTCTCCATCAACAGGTTCCTGTTCATTAACTGAGGTCCAACTAAACCAGCATCCTCCAACCAGCCACCGCTTCCAGACACAATTTTCACATCCCTAACAATTCCAGGATTTTCTAATCCATTCCTTTGCCTTTTTAATGCAGGACCTTCCAAACTAGGCTCCTCAACATTTTTTTGCTTTCTCGAATTTATTGTTCCAACAGAATCTACTTTGGGTGCATTATGCACCATAGATAAGGGGCGTTGGTTAAGATCTAAAGCACTTGCATCAGAATTGGCTAACCGAAGCCTAGGGTCTCTACTCTTTGCTGAAGCTTTCACTATGGGAGGATTCAACCCAGAAGTTGTAGGTGCAGCACTTGCAGCAGTAATTAGTCCTTGCATGCTAGAACTGTCCATGGAGGGGGCAATTGATTGCCCCAAAATGGGCAAATTTTCATTTCTTACATTACCAACAGTAGAAGAACTAGAAACCTCCTCACTGGTGTCACCATCCCCATTATCCTCATCTGCCGAAGGAGTTGGGCTAGGGAGCATATCACTTGTAAAGAAGGAACTCCGACCAAACTTTTGTTGATAGCTAGAAACAGCTTTGAAGGCATCAGTTTCATACAGATGCAATTTAGAATTTTCTGTGTCATGAGCCAACTTAGTTGTTGGCAACACCAATTTAGTCATCCCATCTCCAACAGCCATTCCTTTGTTTACAGGGAAACTTGATGGTGCTTCCCGTGTGGGTGAGGGGAGACTGTCTGCATCATGATCCTTGTGAAGGTCTAACAGTGGGAGTAGAGCCCCTTTAGCCTTGTAGCTAGACAGTCCTTGTTTCAAGCTTTCAGCTAACATATTTTGGTTATTTTGGACCGAGAATCCAATAGCTGCAGAATCTGAAGATAACTTATTAGAAGATGTCAATTCATGACCAGCATTTTTAGTTGAAGCATCAGAATCTTTATTGGTAGCCCCATCAAAGGCCGATATTTCTTTCTCTTTATTACCAGCTCTACCACTTGACAAAGCATCAACAGAATCCACAGAGGACTTCATGACCTCTATCTGTGAAAACAGACACAACGTTTAGTTTCCATTACATCAACAATCCTCCTAACCAAACAACAATGTGAGACGCAAAAAAAATTTCCTAAACTAAATTACATAGAACCACACCTCTTTGATCTGGTCAGAGGAGAAAAGAGGGGGATCACAGTTGTTGGCATAAGAAATTAACCTGTTAACAAAACAAGACAAACAAAATAGCTAAACAACTGATGTTTCACAGCAAAAATAGAATAAGCATCAGAGAATGAAAAAAATAAACCTCAAGAAATTATCTTTGTTCTGTTCCTTTTGACTAATGTTCATAGAGTAGAACACCTGCAATCAGCAACAATTAAACCTCTATAATGTTTAAAAAAGTCATCTTCAAATTCAATAATTAATAACCAATTTAAAGCAATCCCCAATGATGATAAATTTATAGCAACTTTAGTTCAAAACTACTAGGGCTCCTTACAGAATGGACTGCTTGAATGGCAGTGAATGACAATTGAACAAGAGCATCCTTTGTCGGAACAATAAGTCCTGAAAACACTTCCTGCAAGCTCTCCAAAGTGCTGTACACTCGGGAACAAACTTCCTCAAATGATCTACAACAAAAAACAAGCCAAACCAAACCAACAAACAATCAAAATCCGAAAATCCTTCCCAACTAAAAAGTATTTCATATTGGGCAGTCACCATTACCAATCAATTATTAATATTATTATTATTATTATTTTTTCAACTTTCACTTATACTTACTTCTCTGCCTCAATCACATTCACACTCCCCAGAGCTTCTCGCATAGAATCCACCCGCTTCTCCAATTCCTTCTCTTTAGAATCAATCTCTAATCTTTCGACATTCACACTCTCAATACTCAAAACCCCTTCCTCTTCTTCTTCCTCTTCTTTAGCTATAACTTTAAGTTTAACTTCCTCCACCTCTGGCTTCGCCTCGGCCACCTTTTCAACCGCCATTTCAACTGTCATTTCAACCTCCTCCTTTTCGACAGTTTCCGAATCCAAATCAATCTCACCTTCCTCCAACTCCCCATCCTCCTTCTCCACATCCATATCATCACCACTATCATCAATCACAACCTCATCAACCACCTTCTCATTCTTCACCTTCTCCTCCACAACCACCACCGACGCCACCGCCGGCGGTGGCGGAGTAGTAGCAGCAGCAGCAGCAGTAGTAGCAGTAGACGACGATCGCTTCAATTTCTCGTCCTTCTCAACCTCCATAACGAAAATCTCATTCAGTGGCTTATTCTGCACGGCTTGTGCCCAAGCCAAATTGTACAAACTCGAAGCATATCCCCTCGAAACTTGATACTTATACAGATCTTGCATCGTCCAAACCCTAGCTTCCGATTTCGGTTTCGGCGATACCTTACTACCAGTCTCTTGCTTAATAAAATCCTCTTCACTGATCTCCTCCACTGAAGCCGTATCGGAAATCTCACCTTCTTCCACATCTTCAACTTTGTTCTCTTCTTTCCCCATCTTTCCTAGGGTTTCTTCTCCTTCAATTTCCACACAATTGTTCCACTCCAAACTATTAGATCCACTAACAACCATATACAATTTATATATCAAAATCTTGATTTCAAAGTTTCACAAACCCACAATCAAATTCATCACCATCGCCGATCTTTTACACACAAAAATACACAAATTTACAAATTTTGTTTCTGGTTTTGTCAAAGATCTGAATTGGATGATAAATTTTTTTTTGAGAGTGAATCAATCTTTTTTTTTTCTCCGTCAGTTTCAGATCTAAATTTTTTGAGAGTGAATTACAATTTTACATTTATTTATTTTTTTCTTCCCAGGAAGAAAAAAATAGAAATAAAAATAAAAATGTTTTTGAACAGAGTGGTCAGAGAGAGAGAGAGAGAGTTGATGATTTAGATGATGAAAGCAAAAGAAGGCGAGGGGGTTAGATTATAAGGACGAGGAAAATCTAGTATATGCAAAAGTTTTAAATCTGGGCCGTACACGTCAGCGATCTTTAAAAAAAAGAAAAGTAAAATGAATTAACTTTAAAAAAAAGAAAAGTAAAATGAATTAAAGCGAAAAATGTTAAAATGGGAAAATAGTAGTAGTAGTAGTAGTAGTAGTGGGTTTATTTGGGTTGGAAAGTCGTGAGCCATTACGAAAATGAAAATGGGTGATGAGCTGGCTGAGTCTTTTGGTCTTGGTCTAGTCAGGTGTTAGATACACGAAAGGAATGTGTGTAGTGGTGAGTTACCAAAGAGGGGCGGCAAAATTTGACATTGTTCACTTCAAATTTGTGTTTTGCGTAAATGTACACTGTATGTATGTATGTATGTATGTACTTTATTGCAATACACTTACAAGGTGGTCGGTTTGGTTCTTACCTGCCGTCACAATTTAATGTCAAATTATTATACAACTTAATTTTAACCTAATCATGATTTAAAAAATTAAATTGATTTGAGTTTTAAATTTTTACACTTTTTCTTCATAACATCTATTCCATTTGTTACACTACTTTATATTATTTCGTAAATGTTAAAACTTGAAGGAGATTAAAGGAGTGTATAAAAAAAAAAAAAAAAAAGATTTAAGGATAAAATTGACTTGAGTTTATAAATAAGTGGACAAAATTGACATAACTAGTAGTTAAAGAATTAAATTATCATGACAAAACCAGAAAATTTTTTTTTGAGAAAACCAAACTTGTAATTTTGAATACTGGATTTTTTTTTATTATATTTTTTAATAGATACAATAATGGTTTATTTGGGTTTGTTGGTAAGAACTTTTGGAGAAAAATATTAAAATAATAATCAATTTAATGAGGACATGATAAATTAATGTTAAAGAACTAAATTAACATAATTAATGATTGAGGGACCAAATTAGTAATTTTAACCCCCCCCCTTTCCTCTCTCTTTTCCGATAAATTATTAAGTCCACCGGGAGGACCGCTAAAGTGATCCTCTCAACCAATAAAATAATGACGCCTATACAAATGTATGAGTCAGCCTTTTAATCAGAACAAAAAATAAAAAATCACCAAGTGATGTCACATTTGAGATTTATCATAAGAACTTCATGTAGAGAATAATACCAAATAATTTGACAAGGAGATTAGAAATTATTAGGTGCTGTCACTCCTTTTCACATGTCTAAGATATACAAACTTTATTTAATAGGAAAAAAATTGGCAAAAACATCATTTTGGTCTTACATTTTGGAGTTACGGTCAATTTAGTCCCTATATTTTTGTAGCAGTCAATTTAGTTCATGTTATTTTCAACTTAAAGTCAATTTGGTCTTTCCCGTTAGCTAACAAACGGAAAATGCTTACGTGGTTAACAGTGTACTTTGTTGGCATACATGTGGCATAAAATCATATACTATATAATAATTATATTGTACGGTTAACGGTTAACGGTGTACTTTGTTGGCATACATGTGGCATAAAATCATATACTATATAATAAAATACATGTGTCAATTTTCATGCTAATCGGATGTTATTTTCCATTTGATCCATAAACTCATCTTTTATTAATTATTTTAAACTACAAAAACTTGAATTTAAACAATTGATTGATAACATGACTATTAATTTTTTATCATAGTGAAATTTTGCAAGCATGGAAAGTATATGAATATAATGTAATCTAACGGCAGATTTGTTAAAATTTGCATCTAATAATAAGTTATTAAGTAGTGTAATATCGCTTAGAATTACACCAGATGTAACTTGAACCCAACTCCTCATATATATATATATATATATAAATATACACATATTGTGGTGGTTACGTAATGATGTACAATATATTTTATTCAAACACACAACATATATTATGTATTAGGATAATTAATTTAGAGAAATGGGAGAAAAATTGTATTTTTCTTGCCATGTATGTTTTAGATGGACAATCGAAACTCCAGCCAACTGTGGAATTCCCTTGCTGGAATTTGTCCAAGTAGGTTTTTTTTTTTGGTTATATTTTCTATCAATTATGATTGAAATTTTAAAATTTATTGTGTGATGCTATCATAATTGCAAGTGGTTTCATAAATCATAATAACTTTATTAGCAAGTTTCCTTAAATAATAAATATGGGTAACCAAAAACAAAATTGGAAAAATTAATTTAAAAAATAAAACGTTTTTTTTTTTTTTAAATCCTCAATTTCTTTAATTTTCTTGTGTATTCTTGCACTTTCTTAGCTGCCAAACACAGCCAAACAATTCATCAATCTAAAATCCCAACCAAAATCTACGAGCAGAGAATCTTCTAGTTTCACTTCTTCTTTCTTTTAACAAATCTTTTTGCTACACTGCTCTTTTCTGGTGAAATTTCAATAGAGTTTCAGCCTTTACTTTTTCACAGGATTCGCTCTCGTTTATTGAAGTGCTGCCCTCCAATTATAGGGCATGAGCTGGTAGAGGCCAATATGAAATTAAGCCAACTAGATTGTGTTTAAGTAATTTTGATTGTTTATGATGAGTTTCTCATCCATTAGGGCTTCATTTTCTAATCAACTGGCTGCTGCAGCTATGGTTTATGTCATCCAGAACAGCACTCTCAAGTCCTACGTGCTCTGGGAATCTATGAGGAAATCTCTTTTGATCCCAGAACATATATGGAGCTTGTGGGACCTAAAATGGGTTTATTGTAGCTGCTAGAAAATCTCCATTTATGGGCTTTGAACCATGTCCATATTTTATTTTGGTTGGGATTTTCAGATTGGTGTATTGTATGGCTGTGTTTGGTAGCTAAGAAAGTGCAAGAATACACAAGAAAATTAAAAAATTGAGGATTTAAAAAAAAGTACATTTTCTTTATTTTTTTAAATTAATTTTTCCACATTAGTTTTTGGTTTGACATAGGTTTTTCTGTTGTTATTGAAATGCTTATGTAGCATTTTAAATGTTAAATATTTTGATTATATATATATATATATATTTTGCCACGTGTATGCCAACAAAGTACATCACTATCCACTTAGGCATTTTCCGTTTGTAAGTTAACAGTAGGGACCAAATTGATTTTAAGTTGAAAATAACAGGAACTAAATTGACTGCTACAAACATGTAGGGACTAAATTGACCATGACTCCAAAATGTAGAGACTAAAATAGTATTTTTGCCAAAAAAAAATATAGCTTTAAATTAATTTGGAGTTTTCTTCCTCTAATCTATGATATGACAATTAAAGAGACTATTCATGTATCGTTTTAGTCTTTTTTTTAAAGACAAACTTTGGCTACAATACCTGCTAAAAAATTAATATGACTACATATTTTAAGATTACATATTTTAAAAATCTAATTATTAAATTACATGTTTTTTTTTTATGTTTTAACACGAATGTCAAATTTATTGTCAATCATATGTTATTTATTATTAGATCCATAACTTTTTTTTATGCATAATTTTAGACCATAAAAACTTGAAATTTTAACATTTGATTGATTACATAATTATTAATATTTTATCTTTTGGAAATTTTGCAAGCATGAAATATATAAGAAGAAAATGTTATCCAATGGTAGATTTGTTAAAATTCACATGTAATAAAAAGAGATTGAGTGAAGTAATAGTCATTGGTTACAACTAAATTTGTAACTAGTCATGTGACTTGTATAAATAATACACAGAATAATCTTATAATTTGTTGGGATGGCGATTTTAGTTCAACCTGCAAGCCAAATGTTGTGGGGGTGGAGATTGCAGCCACTGCCCCAAACCTGTCCCTGTCGTAATATATATTAAAATTATAACTATTAATATTCCTTTTAACCCTAGGCATAAATAATTTTTTTACTCATTCCTCCCAAACCCTAGCCATTCTATCCTCATCCCTTAATACTCACACCTTACTCTCAGTTGACACTCCACACACTCATAGGCATAACCACCCTCACCCAATAAATTTGTTTGTGTTGCTATTATTTTTGTTAGTGTTTTTATATTGTAAGATTTGAATTGTTTATGAGGTTGTTAATACTTAAATTGAAGTTGTATTGTTCTTTGTGAATTGTTACTATGTTACTTAAAAAAAAAGATGTAAATTTTGAAAATTTCAACTAGTATGAAAAGAAGAGATTGGAAATTTTAAGATATCAAGTAACGTGTAATTCTTAGGTACTTTTAGAGGTACGGAGAATGGTGATCCTCTCTCTTATATTAGTGGTGAGATCTACTCATTAAATTCATAGTGAGATCTATCATTAATGTGAGAGGAGAAAGCATTATTTTTTCATAGTCCAGGAGTACCTAATAATTTTTTTCATGTAACATGGTTATTTTTGGATAGAATTTAACAGTATTATAATATACTATTTACATAGATTTTCACTTCGCCCATGGGGCGGGGATATGACAACTACCCTGATCCATTGTCATTGTTAATAATTTGTCACGTAATGAGTTTAAAAAAAAAACTTTAAATTAGTTTGGAAATTTGACATGAGCTGGCTGAGAGTCCTTTGTTTTTTAATTTTTGAGAGAAGGCAGAGACTCCTCCGGTCAAGTCAGCTTCCTTCAGTTCTTTACTTGCCGGATAGAAGAAACGAAAGGATTATATGTAGACATGGGTTACCAAAGGTTTTAAGAGGGTGACAAAATTGACATTGGCACATATTAAAACTGTACTTTATTTCAGTTCTTACTCGGTGGTCGGTTTGGTTTCTACTAGCCGTCACAATTTAATAATTTTAATGTCAAATTATTATAGCAGTTTGTTTGGCCTAAACTACTACTTTGTCCAATTGTCCTTCAACTCCTAGTTACGTATAAATTTTAATAGCTCCAAAGCATAGTTGTCAAATCGTGAGTTGATTTTTAATTTTTATGTATCGTGTAACGTATCGAATCGTATATCATAAGATACACAAATATCAAATAAAATTATAAAATGATTATATATATATATATAAGGTATACTCATTATAAATTCGAAATATATTCAATTAAATACCAATTTAATCATTACTTATGCAATAAAGTTTAACAAAGCTAACTAAATAAATCAAATTAACTTATGTTTATAACATGCACATTCAAATTGATTGAACTCAGAAGTGATAATACATGATATATGAACCAAAATATAATATCTTTTCATCATTTTATCTAATCAACTCCATCTAAGTCAATATTATCATCATGTTCAGCATATTGCAAAATTATTTTTTTCATAGACATTTTCTTCATTATTATCAACATTTACTAATTTTGTTTTGTTTTTTTATTCTAGTAATTTTTTCTTTATATTTTTTCTTGGCATTCTAGCTTTTTAGACTCATAATAATAACAAAATAAAAAATAATTATATTTTCATTTTATTATTAATAGCATAGAAAATAAATTTGCACATTTGAAAGTGAGTGTTATGAGTATAGTCTAAATTTTGTAGGAGAAAAAGAAGGGAGGGAAAAAAACTCATGGGAATTAGACTCAATTAAGTTTCGCAATAATTTTGTGTTAAAAAAGTCTAACAACTTGTTTAAATCAAATAAGACCACAAATTTTAACAAAAAAACCCATTTTAACTGATAAGAATTTGCCACATCAGTAGTTTGTAAAAATATTGTAAAATAGTTTGTGTCTGTAGCATGACTCTTGCATTTAAGTTATTATTTTAATTTATTGAAAAAATTATTAATTTAAATTAACTTGAAAGTTGTAACCCCTATAAATGGATGAGCATACATAAGAATTAAGATAAATGGTCAATGTATATTTAGTCATCATCCTAGAAAGCGTATTGCACAAAAAAATATGAAAATATTATATTCTATATAATAAAAATTGGGTCCTAAAAATTGTGTTGCGCACTTGTGCGGAATGGCTAATTTTTCTCCAAGGCCAGTGGTTACACTCTCGCTAATTAATATTTAATTTATTAATTTAATTAATTTTTAGGATAGTTTACTTTAGCTAAAACTCTATTAGCTAATTTTCAAAAAATTTAAAATTTTACTCCAATTAGAATCATATTACCAAAAATTTCAAGAAACTAAAAATAAAATAAAATATTTATTATAATTATTTCAATAATATATCATAATTTTGTATTTTATTATATATTACTTAAACATTACATATTGTCCTTGTATTAAGTGGCTCACTAATTATTATGATAGTTTCGATAATATTTGTAAAAAATATTTTTTTTTTCATAAGATTGTATTCAATCTATTCATCACACAAGCATGCTAATTATAAATTTTAAAAAATTACTATTGTTGACAAAAACCTTATAACTCAATTAGAACTTTGTGGTATTTTTGATGGAAGTGTCTATGGTTTAAATCCCCCTCCCCCAACTAACAAATTAATAAGAAAAAGAAAGAAAACTTTTGTCATTTTAATAGATGTCTTTTGGTTTTCGAATCAACTATCAAATTATCAAGAAAAAGAAAAAAAAAAGACTATTGTCATTTTAATAGATGTATTTCAAATTTTGAATTTGGTTTAAAAAAAAAAAAAGAATGACTGACTAGATAAACATATGTTCCTCTCCTCCAACAATCAAATTATCAAAAAGAAAAGACAATTTTCTTTTTACTTGATGTATTTCAAATTTGGCTTTCTAAAAAGTGAATGATTAACCAGATAAACATATAGTTGAAAAGTTAAAATCATCAATTAAAACACACACATATATGTTAGTAATACATATATATATATATATATATATTTATATTTATCACAATTGGATACATTTTCATATGTTCATACCTAAATTGAATGCTGCTAATGTTTATTTTTGAAATTTTTTTGAACTCTTTAAAAAAATCTTTCTAAGGATATCATTTAGTGGAGTATGCAAATTATCCATCCTAGATTGCTCTATTATAGTTAGAAAAAAAAAGTAGTTTATTGACCTATTTCTACAAGTAGTTTAAATTTCTTAGTGTAGCTCTTCTTATTGCGAGACCATGAATTTTGTTAATGTTTATAACATTATTTCAATCAAGTTATTAAAATTCATATGAATATCAATAAGGAAAGGTACAATTAGTTTTTGGGAGTATATGGTGTTGTAATGATAAGTCGTGGAGGTCTAAGAGAATTTGGATTAGTTTCATTTGGGTTAGAAGCAGTTTTAAATAGGCTTGAATTTATTTAAAATCTCAGCACAAAATTATAGTGAATTTGATATTATTTTTGGAGATTCGTCACAAAATTAGAGCGAATTAGGTTTCTCATTTTTTGAGTTTCTGCTTTAATTATTTTGTATAGAATAGGTTTTTAATAAAAAAAAAAAAAAAAAAAAACTGTTACCCAGTTACATTAATTAATGTGTTTTCAAGTATAAGGTTAACAAATCTTCTATCTTGTCTTTCTTTTAAAAGAGGAGATCTAACTTCAATCCATTAGCTAAGGCAATGTACTTAAAGTGCTTGGAGGTCTAAAAAAAAATGGCTCAAGTTGTAGAATTAGCAACATATTGTAACTATCTAAAAAAAAAAAAAACTCTTCAATCCATCAGAAGTAGATTAGAATATTTTATGATGCTTTTGGATGGTAGGATTTAGACACATAGATTTGGAATATTAAAATCCAAATATTTTGTTTGAATAATTTACAAAGGATGAATGATTTGAATTTGACAAATCTGTTAAGAATTTTAAACTTTAAAAATACTTAAATGTGAAATAACTTCTAATGTCTAATTTAATCAGACAACAAAATAGTAGTATTAGTTTTTTTTTTTTGGTAAGAATACTAGTATTAGTTAATGTGGGTTTAAATGTTAATGCCGTACAAAACAACTTTAACCATTAATTTTATAATGGGATTGATAAGACTTTAATAACAACACAATAGACTTGATTTAAAAAAATAAAAAAAATAAAAAAATAACTACACAATAGACTTAGCCTAAAACTAGAGAGTAATCCATTATTGCTAGATTATGGATTTGGAAAAAAAAAAAGATTAGAGTATATCAGATTTGGCTTACCTCTAATACTTTTTTAATTGATTTTTTTTCTTTATTTTAATGGAAACAAAGAAAAAGTGAAGATTAAAATTCACTATTATCTATCCTTGCATATTTAAAATATCAAAAAATATTCAGTTAAAAATGTACCAAAGGCAAACCAAACCGGATATATATATTGTTCGTAATAAAATAAGCAAACAATCAGGCCATATGTTACTGTATTATTGCTGCTATTGCCTCCATAAATTTGATAGCGACACTACCGGTGTTAGAAATATTGGGCCAACCAAACACAAAAAGAGCGTGCTCATAAATTTTAATAGCCTCATTGCCAAATAATTGTATTTCTTGATTTCATATCCTTTGATTGTCTATATAAAGGGGCAGTGACAGTGACTCATTCGTGCATAGTATACAGTAATCATTTCACGTGTCTCTTCTTTTTCTCGTCAATTCAATTAATAGACCGTTTGGTTGGGTGAAAAGGGAGGAGAAAATAGGAGAGGAAAAGGGGAATGGGGTATTTAGTTGGGGGTGTAAATTTAAATAATTTTAAAATTTATGGAGTAAAATTTAAACACTTCTAAAATTTAGAAGATAAAATATAAATTTTGAAATATCAAGATGTAAAATACAAATACTCTCAAATTTTAGGATGTAAAATCTAAATTTTGAAACTTCATGGTATAAATCTAAATAATCTCAAACTTTAGAGATGCAATTTGTAATTTAGCACAAAAATATTTAATAGGGACATCAGATTAAATTTATACAATCTATTTTTCCATTCTCTCATTTTTCTTCTCAAACAAATAAATGAGTTCTACATCATTCCGCTTTTCTATCCTCTCAACCAAACACCTTGAGAGAAAACTAAAATCTCTTTTATCATCTTACTTTTTTATTGTCTTCAAATTTTTTATGGATAGAGTATGGTGGGAGAATGGAAATGTGGAATAAAAAAAAATTTAGTATTCCCTCATGTGTGTTTTGTTGGAGCGATAAAAAAGTAGAAGGATAAAAATCTCTTTTGTTTGGTTGAAAAGAAAAATGAGAGGATAAAAAATGTAGTTTGTACAAATTTACTGTCGTGGCCTTATTAGATAAAAATAAAAATAACAAATTAGACAAAAAAAATGGTTGAACCAAAGAAAGAAAACCAAAACAAATTGAAAAAAAGAAAAAGAAAAAAGAATGAGAAGCACCTGGAAAAGACAAAAACCAAAGAAAGATAAGTAAAAGAGCAAAGGAAATTAACAATAAAAAAAATGAAATAAATAAGTAACAGAAGAGACAAAAAACCAAAGAAAAAAAAAATAAGAGATTAAATTTTGTAAGGATGTACTGTAAAATTCATGTTTTACCGTTCTAATTTCAACATGTCACATCATCTTATTACATATTTAAAAATAAACACAACCACACCCAAATAATTTTAAATTTCTAATATCCATATATAAATCCAACCAAATTAGGAGTTTATTGAGATGTTATTAGGCATGGTAGGATGTATTGAATTTTAAGTAAAATGTTGATGTGACAATTTTTTATTGGATGATGTAAAACATGAGTTTTACACCCATCCCTACCAAATTCGAACTTAAAAAATTAAAAGCCCAAAAAAGAAACATTGCACAGGGGCTCTCGCGTGGTTTGAACTTTGAACTATGCACAAAGGTGGCTTTTTAGTTTGAATATTTTGTGCTAGTTTTCTCTTTAGTTTTCTCTCTAATTTGGGAATAAGACATTTTGGTGGACCGGGGGAAAATATTTGGACCCTACTAATTTTTCATCCTTCCATTTTCTCAAACCAAACACCTATAAAATCAATTTTCTCTCTACTTTTTGCTTCCCCATTTTCCATCCACCCTAAAATCTTTCCAACCAAATGGACCCATCAATCGGATGGCGGATGGTGTGTATTTTATTTTTATACTTAACAAATACTACAATATAAAGAGCACTTGCATCTGTCAATGTCTAATAACATAAGGAGCAAATTTTGCACTTCTAAATCTAAAAATCTTCCACATTAAGTCTCAATAATATTTCGCACCGACTTTCAACAACCAGCATTATCAAAGCTACCATACTACCACAATACTACCAGCACCACACCGCCAGAAAATTACAATGAACGGATTGAGCCTAAAGGAGAAAAAGATGGCGGAAATATGTCCAAGAGCTTTAACAAAGAAAAAAAAAAGCTTTCGGAAGACATTTGAGGTTTCAATCATCTTTTTGATATCATCCAGTACTGCCTAAAAACTGAATGTCACAAGTATGCAGCAACAAGGAAGAGTAATGCTACAAACACAACTGTTTTCATAATAAAATTTCACCCCACTTGAGTTTGTAGTTTATTGATTTTTACATGGCCCACCACTTTGGTGTGCCTCTAGACTTATTAGACAGGGAAAGAGATTGCTCTTTGGATGCTCAATTCATCAAAAACAATGCAGTTAAATTCAAAAACAATGCAATTAAATTCAAAACAATATCAGTTCTAATTCTGAGACTGATAAGAGGGGACAGCCATTTAAATTAAACATCTGAACAATTTAGACAAAAACCAAAATAGACCAAATTCTTAACATGATATTGCCTCAAAAGTAACAAAATTGTTAAAACCCTAGCCAACTAGCTTTTTTCTCTAAGCTTCAGCCTTCTTTCTTCTGAACAAGCTTCTCTATTAAATCAGCTGCTTCTTGGACTGTTGTTATGTTCTGAGAACTTTCCTCCTCAACGCTGATATCAAATTCTTCCTCCAAACCCATTACTATTTCCACCTGCATTAGTAGTTTTGTTTGTTAATCATCATATCAAGTTGATTAAAATAAGAATAATGCTGGTGGCACAAGTTGTGTCACAACTCGCGATAAGTTGTGGCATAGATTATGACACCAGCTTAATTCTTAAAATAAATGATCTAAGTCTAAGTCAAGCAAATACAAAGTGCTCTGCCGGTCAAACCTGCAAGAGTGCAAATACAAATTTTCCAAACAACCCCATCATACAAAAGCTGCTAAATAAGCTTGTACCAAATAAGCAGAGTCAAAGTCAAGCAAAAACTAAAGTGCTGAATTGACTTATACCGTATCAAGAGAATCAGCTCCAAGAGCAGCGAACTTGGACTCTGGGGTGAGTTCAGTCTCATCAGACAGTGCTAGCTGTTTCTTCACTATCTCACAAACTTTCTGTACTGTCTCGGGCTTGGCCTGCCACATTCATAATTTCCAAAAGATTGTTTGGTAGATACGCATTTTTATAAAAAAAAAAAAAAATCAAAAGTATACAGGGAAAGTGAAATACCGCACAGCAAACATTGAACCTCAAGGTCCTCAAACATGGGTAAACATTCTTGGTCCAAACTACTCTACCCATGTTCAGTGCTGAAGTCCCATCAGTCTTCTGCAAAAACAGCATTTTTTAGATGTCCAAATTTGCAAATTGTAAATGGCAATTCATCTCATTCTCTTTTATTTATTAAAGCTCCCTAATTTTTGTTAGAGTGTTTCAACCTATAATGTTCGTTTTTTATGATAACTCTTTATTATCAGATCAAAACACCAATTAATTTTTGATATAGGCGAAAATTGAATCTCAGATCTCTTATACAACCATCAGAGACTACTAACTGAGCTAACTGAAATTCACTAAAACTCCCTAATTTGAAGTGCTTTATCCTGTATTCTAAATGAAAGATTTATAAATTATGGATTCTCCCATAAAAATAAGATTGTTATGAAATAGTAAATTTAATCATTTAATCATTATTCTAATAATGAGCAGTGACCACTACTAAAAAATAAGGCCACCTCTTCAATAATGCATAAGTGTGCGTTTGAATTGAAATGAAAAACGAAAATTATTTTACTGTTCAGATTATTTTTATTATTATTTATGGACCCTACTACACTACATTTTTTAACACTATTTATGAGTTCAGTGTATTATTTCAACTAACTTTTATCTTTATCTACAGTACTTTCAGCAATAATTTTTGAGTTTCAGTAAAATAAGCGGTATCTAATCAATCCCTAAACCATTCAATTCTATTGTTTTTTTTAAGTGGTAAACATACACTAAGTAGATTTTGAACTGACACCTAAATTGAGATGTGTCTGATTGACATCTATTTATTTTTCAGTTTCAGTAAAATAAACAGTATCAAAACAAACCCTAATCCATTCAATTCTATTTTTTTTTAGTGGTAAACATTCACTAAGTAGATTTTGAACTGACACCTAAATTGAGATGTGTCTGTTTGACATCTATTTATTTAGCTTTTTGCTCAAAGTATATTTTGAAAAAGTGAGAATTATTTTTTTTAAAAAAAAGCTGTATATAAAAGCTGAATCGAATCTGGAGAGCTTATTAACCAAATTAATTAATACCCAATCAGAGAGGAGAAAAAAAAAAACATCTTATTCGAATTCAAAAGTACACATGATTTCTTAAAAGTTATTATGGTTATTAAGTGAAATTGTGGTTTGGCTTTGTATTAGAAAAAAAAAAATCACTTGATTTACCTTAATCATTTTACGCTATTAAAAAATGGAAAGAAGGTTTGGATATCTCTAGGGAACAAAAACCATAAGCAATAAAAAACCTCAACAAGTGAACAGATCTGAGATATACACAAAGAGTTTAACATGTAAATGAACATATGAAAGTAAATATACCCGGTTATTGTTGAAGCAGGGCTTTAGAGAAGCTCCAAAGTTAACAGAAGTAGCGGAGACAGTGGCCATTGGAGTTGTAGATGAGGAAACCAACGTGAGGTTCCAGGGACGAGGGGGGCAGATAAACAGCAAGAGTGAGTGAGTGAGTGAGTTGTGAACAGATTTAGTAAGGGCGTAAACAAACAAACAAGTTTTTATAAGGGAAAGGCCGGAGTCTCTTTTAGCCGTTGGATTTGGATTTGTGGGATTTTGTTGGCTGTACTCGTGTGAGACAAACTCACAAAAGCAACTACTATCCTTCATAAAAAGTTTCGCTCCAATTTTTTTTTTGATAGAAATTTCGCTCCAATTATGTTTGGAATAATCTCGTGTAATTAAAAATGATCATTTCATATATCGTTTTAAATTTAATTGCATAATTTTTTTAAGGTAGATGTTAGGATATGTTTGGTAACTATTTTTTTTTCTCAATTTTTTGTTTTTAATGAAAATTTTCTTTTCCTAAGACAAAAAACTTCTTTGGTAACTTATTTTAGGCAAAAATTGAAAACTATTTTCAATTTTCATATTACGAAGGAAATTGAAAATAGGTCTTCGCTGTACGTTTTTATTTTTCAGTTTTCAAAGGCTTTATAAAACAAGGAATAAATAAGACCTACACGCTAGTTTAATGAACCAGACAATTGGTTCGTGCCACATGAATGATAAAATATTTTTCGTTCTCTGAGCACTTCCACTTTTTATCTCTCAGTTTTTAGTGTCTAAAATTATATTTCCTCTCCAATCCCACGAATTTGAACCCTTATATCTACCTTTGCACCTCAACTTACTCACAGAGGCACTATTGAAAACCTTGATTGAGAGAACCACTTTTGAGGTAAGTGTTTGATCTTCACCGGATTCTCCTTCATGGTTGCCTTTTGTTCTTCATTGGATTCTACCATTCTTTTTCTTGTCATTTTCTCACTCTCCTTTTCTAATTTTAGGTATATATATATATATATATTTTTTTTTTACGTGGTTTAGCAGGTTTATGCGGGTCTTTCACAGTTTTTGAAGAGCTTCATAATTTCAGGGAGCCAATCACTCAGAGGTACTAGGTACATACGTTTCTCTTATTTTTGCTTTCTTGTTTTTGCTTTTTTGGGCTCCTTTCCTTTTTTTTTTCTTTGATTATGGATTATTAGGAAATTACTAGAGATAATTTGTGTTTGGTCTATCCTGTTATTGTTGAGTGTCAATTGTTAACGTGAGGTTAATGGTTATTATCAAATGGGTATTTTAATTTGTGTTTCAGATGAATCTGTCCAGCGGCGCCATGTATAATCTCATGCCATAAAATTGTACACTCAAGATAGAAATTAATATCCTAACGTGTCTCTACCTCATGAATCTATTTGAATTACATAGAAAATTTTGAATAAGAATAAATAGAATTTTTTTTTTTGAAAAAATTAGCCAAACAAAACAAAATTCAACTTATTCAAAAACAATTACAAAAAAAATTTCCTGAATTTTGTTTTTGGAAAATGTTTTTTTCATTTCAACTAACCAAACGTGGTTTTCATTTTGAAAACAGAAAAAAATTTGTTTTTCTTTTTCTTTTTCCCTCAAAAACAAGAAAACAGAAATAAAAAATGTAAACAGTTACCAAACATGACCTTAGGTGCTTGTTAAAATTAAAATAATGTGGGTCTCACTTAATAAAACAATAAGATAAATGAGAGGGGGAAAAAAAAAAAAAGCACGGCTAGAAGGAAGAACTTTTCTTCTTTGGACAAAATTGTCCTCTTAATACATTTACCTCCATTTCACTTTTTATTTCCTACCAAATCTTATTTTATCAATATTTTACTATCCGCCTTTTTTCACCTTACCAATGTCAAACTCAAATTTTCCCCTTTACCAATATCAAAGAGAAGAAGACATGAAGAAATGCCAATGAAGGATTAAGGAATAATTGAACAAGGTACCATTATTGTATTTTATTTGATTCATATTTATTTTTTAAAAATAGGATAAAATTAATATGATGTTAATTTTTATTTTTAATATATGTATATTGTAGCACCAATAGATGGGAATAAAGTTGCAAGTAAGACTCAATACTTTGCTCCAAAAGATTGTTTTGACTTAAATGAACCATTTCAAGAAGGTATTATAAATTATCTTATTTGTGATTTACATTTCATTTATCATAGAATATGATGTTTATTTTTTTTAAACTCTTGTTTTAATATAGCTCCAAAATTAATATGATATTAATTTTTATTTTTAATACATTATGTTATAACACTTGTGCGGACTAGATTTTTAGACCTCCAACTTGTGAACAGTTGATGATGGCCTAATCAACCCAACACAATGTATTTGTTAGAGAGTGGATCTTACAAGAAAGAACGTTTTGGCTAATCAAATATGGGTCTTAATTAAAAAGGGTTAAACCAGTTAGAAAAACACCACAATGTGAGAATGGCACTCCTCGGTCAAGTCCAAGGATGAGTTGTTCTTATATTGATTCAAGCTTTTTCTAAGTACAAGGTGTTCTTTCTTTTTCCCAGAGATTACATGCCCCATTTTTCATGGAGTCCATTCCCTTATATAGTCTTACTCTTTTCGATCCCAACCTTCCACTTGTTGATTATGTAGGTAATCCCTTGGATTATTGTCCCATCAGAACCCTCTTGGAAACTTTGTATGTAGCTGTAAGACTAAACATCACTGTTCAGGCGTCATTTTCACATAAATGCAGCTAGTTGTGTTAGGACTCTTCAAGCTATCTATGATTTAACACTAAGAAAGGAATTTTCTACTTGATTTTAAGGACAACCTGGCCTTCTCAAGAAAGGGTGGAGATTAGGAATGGGTAAGAGTTAAGAATGCATCATACTATTTATTAATCCTTGCTTCACATTACAATCCTCTCTTATACTTTCATGCCTTGCCTTCTAACTACCAAGTAACTAACTAATCAATACCAAGAAACTAACTAACTGCCAAGGACATCAGCACATGCTTAATACAATCAACACATGTCTAAATACAATCTTAGCACATGCTTCTAATCCAATACAATTGCTATACAATACAATTCAACTATACAATACAATGCAGCTAGCTCTCTATCAATACCCCCCCCCCCCCAAAACACCTTGCCCACAAGGTGAGGGAACTGCTTAGAAAGAGAATGCAGTGGCCCGAGATAGTTTCTCTCAACTCTTTACGTAAGGTCTCGCACTTTCCCCACTCCTCCACGCTCCAAAATCAAATTAAAATGGCTTATCATCCTCACCCAAATTCAAAAACCACCCTAAAACACCTTGCCCACAAGGTGAGGGAACTGCTTAGAAAGAGAATGCAGTGGCTCCCAAGTGGCATCTTCTGCAGAACCACCTTGCCATTGAACCAACAACTCAGTGGATCCCTATGATTGCTTTTATAGAGGGAGGAATGAAAATCCCTATGGGTAGGGTGACTAGGTATTTTTTGATTGCCCATAAACTCTACCCGACCTAATGCTCCCCAAACCTATTTAGGATATTAGGTAGTGTGGATGCCCTTAATGAAAAGATGGGGGTAAACCTTACCCATCATGACGTCAGCTGGGTGAATAATTGCTAACACCTTAAGAGTATGGGGTACTACCTCAAAACTAGGGCTCCTGAAGTCAGGCTTATCTCGTGTCTCCCTGAATCTAACAAGGGCATGGACCAAGATTTTTTGATAGTCTCGAGTGAGTGGCATGATGATCTTCATTGTCCGACACAAGAGGGGCAACTAGGTGGGGTGTTTTAGGTTTAAGTACCCTTTTTTTTAATAGCAAACACTTTAATTTCATGGTCTCTTCTTTCTTTTCTTATAGTTTTAGAAAGTCCATTTTCTAATTATACTTTTGTTTTTTGGATTTCTGTAGATAAGAATTTCACAGCCCCTAATTTCAACTTTGTTAATGAACTCGATCTCACCAGGATACTCTGATCTGAGATCTTCCTTCATACAGATGGACAGTTGTGCGCCGTTTATGTCATCCTTGGATATAAGCCCATCTCGGCCAGTTTTCAATCCCCCAAGTATGTCATCAAGGCAAAGGATCCCCGGCTGTGGCAAATCAACATTGCGGTACCTGGGTTTCTTGCTAGCCCTGCACTTGAAAGTACCCACCAGGTTGAGTTACCCACCCAGCGTGTTACTAAGGAAGAAGCAACCTCCTCACATTCAGCTCCCGAAGAAGAAACAGTCAGAGTAATTGAAGTTCTAGACTCTGAAGAAGATTTTGAGGTCTTTGATCAACCACTTCCTACAGAGTCCCCAGGTGCCACTTTCAGACATCTACCTTAAGCCCAAGTTAGCAGCAGCTAAGAACCATCCAATGTACCAGAAGCTATGGTGCTTCAACACAGAAAGGACATCAGTCTCCTCGAGCTGCTAGAATCACATGTAGGGGGGTCCACACCTGAGGTAGCCATCCAACCTCAACCCCCCTCTCCTTTTCCTATCCATACTTCCCTTTCAGAATAGCCAAAAAAGAAAAGGAAGAGGGAGAAGAAGGTTATGGAGACGTTTGAGGAGGGTGAAAATGCCTCAAAGGACCTCGAGCCCCAAAAGGGAGCAAAGATTGCTAAAGGAGCACAGAGAAAAACTGGGGCAGAGGGCTCGGGCATGGAGGTGGTCTCTGAGCGTTGTCCTAGGGTTTCTATTTGGAACCCATCGCTTGAATTAGATGGAGCCCCATTCCCACTAGATTCTTCCATCAGGGATTTCCAAAAGGAAAAGGCGGGCTACGTGGCCGATGCTCTAGAGCAGCCTTTGCTCCTACCCCAAGACATGGTTGATCTGAGGACCCTAAAAGAGCACAAGGTCTTCTTGACTCTGAAAAAGGACCTAACAATGGTACGTCCTTCCATTTATTTTATGTATCGCACATATATATATATATTTTATACTTCTGGACTATTTCTCACATTATTACTATCTTCTAGGCAATCTAAACAAACAACATCGCTGAGGATTGGGCCCATGCCTAGTGCAAAGATGAGGAGGCATGCTGAATAGCTGCCGTCAAGACGCTAGCTGTGGTCGAAAAAAGGATTAAAGACCTTGGCACAAAGTTGACCGAGGCAGATAGAGAGTAAAAAAGGGCTGAAGCGGCCTTGGCCGGCGTTGAGAAACAAGCCGAGGATCAATGTTAGCAGCTTCGCAAGGCTGATGAGCAATTAGCCTTTGCTCGTGAGCAAATTGAGACTTAGAAGAAAGAGCTGGAGAAGAAAGAGGAAGCTCTTGCTCAGGTTGAGCAGTCCAGCTATGACACTGGGGTGAAGGAAACAGAGGACGCTCTAAGAGCCCAGGTCACAGGAGTCTGCCAAGGTTATTGTCTTCAAGTATGGACTGAGGCATTGAACTTGGCTGGAGTAGAAGCTTCCTTGGATCTAAGGAAGACGAAAAATATTTTCTACCTTTCAGCGCTTCGAATAACAGCCCCACCAGCCTTCCAAGCAACCATTGCTCCTAAAGCTCTCACAACCACCCAATCTACTCCCAAGGCTCTTATAACTGTTCAATCTGCTTCCTAAGCCTCTTCCATTGCTCAATCTACTGCCAAAACTTTTGCAGTTACTTAACCTGCTGGTGTGGGTACCATAAAAGCCACTTTGGAACCCACAAAGGCATCAAAAGAAAAAGAGGTTTCCCAAAGAAAGGAGGATGAGGACTCAGAGCCACCACCAACAACTAAGACTAATCCTCCACCATCCACTGGCAGCTAGGACCCCACTACTCCTTAGTACTTTTGTTAATTTGTCTGTTTTTTTTTTTTAGAAAGAGAAGGACAAAGAGAGCAATGTACTCCCCTTATTTTACCAAGGGAAGGTCCCATGATTTAATGAAAAGTTTCGTTTCCTTCAAAGAATGTTCTACTATTACACATTTTTTTAAAAGCATAATTCACATTGTTAATAGTCTTATCTTAATCATGGTTACGTTTGAACTTATGAAAATGAAATGTAAGTCCCCAAAGATTGTCAATTGACACAACACTGTTCCAGCGTACTTACATAAACCCAAGCAACAAAGCAAAGAAATACCTAATGAAATACTTACGTATCTGAGACTTAATCAAATAAACAATGTTAATGTGCCTGAGGTGTATAATCCGAGGAGCCATGCATAACTGAAATTATGTTTATCACTTAAACAAATAAAAAGCATTAATTTACCTAAGGTAAGTAGTCTGAGGAACTAGGTATGACCGAGGTTCTATTTAACACTAAAACATAAAAGTATTAATTTACTCAAAGTATGTGGTTCGAGGAGTCAGACATTTTTGAGGTTCTGTTTAACACTTAGAGAAATAGAAAGTATTAATTTACCCAAGGTACGTGGTCCGAGGAACCAGACATGACCGATGTTCTGTTTAACACTTAGAGAAATAAAAAACATTAATTTACCCAAGGTATGTGGTCCGAGGAACTAGGCATGACCGATGTTCTGTTTAACACTTAGAGAAATAAAAAGTATTAATTTACCCAAGGTATGTGATCCGAGGAACCAGACATGACCGAGGTTCTGTTTAATACTTAGTCAGATAAAAAGTATTAATTTACCTAGGGTATGTGGTCCAAGGAACCAGGCATGATCAAGGTTCTGTTTAACACTTAGGGTTAAAAGCATTAATTTACCCAAGGTATGTGGTTCGAGGAACCAAGCATGACCAAGGTTCTATTTAACATTTAGTCAGATAAAAAGTATTATTTCACCCAGGGTATGTGGTCCGAGAAACCATGCATGACCAAAGTTCTGTTTAACACTTAGGGAAATAGGAAAGAACTTAGGCAGTAATAATCAAGATAAAAGATGACAAGATTGCCTGTCATTAATAATAGTACATTAGAAGGTTATTTACATTCTACGGACGTGGTACAACATTTTTATCTAAATCCTCCAAAAATAAGCTCCTATCCCAGCCACCGAAGTGATGTGGTATGGCCCCTCCCAGTTAGGTTCTAGTTTTCCCTAGGATGGGTTCTTTGCAGTTCCCACCACCTTTCATAACACCAAATCCCCCGGTGCTAATGGTCTGACCTTCACTCCCATATCATACCCCTACTTGAGTTTCTGCTGATAATGTGCCAACTGGACCAAAGCCACTTCTCTTTGTTCGTCAATTAAATCCTGGCTCTTTTGTAGTAATTGATCATTGTTGTCGGGAGTGAACATGCTTGTCCTTAACGTCGGAAACCTGGTTTCCAAAGGGATCACGGCCTCGGAACCATATGTCATGGAAAATGGTGTTTCCTCAGTTGAATGGCTAGGAGTTGTCCGATATGTCCAAATAACATGTGGGAGCTCTTCAACCCATCTACCCTTTGCTTCATCTAACCTTTTCTTGAGCCCATTAACTATAACCTTATTAACTGCTTCAGCCTGCCCATTCCCTTGCGGATAGGCTGGGGTTGAGTATCGATTCCTAATGCCAAGTTCACAACAATACCTCCTGAAGGCCTTGTTGTCAAATTGAAGCCCATTGTCCGAGCTAAGAGTATGCGGAATCCCAAATCGGGTAACAATATTCTTCCAAATAAACTTTTTCGCATCAACATTCCTGATATTAGACAACGGCTCAGCCTCAACCCACTTTGTGAAGTAATCTGTTTCGACAAGAAGCCACCTTTAGTTTCCCATAGCTCTGGGAAATGGCCCTATAATATCCAAACCCCATTGTGCAAATGGCAATGGACTAGACAAAGGATTCAGTACGCCCCTAGGCTGATGAATGTTTGGAGCAAACCTTTGGTATTGATCACACTTTTTAACATAATCTTGTGCTTCTTTCTACATATTCGGCCACTAGTAACCCTGAGTAAGAGCCCTATGTGACAACAATTTGCCTCCTGTATGACTTCTACAGATTCTTTCATGCAGTTCCTCCAAAAGTGGCTCCACCACCTCAAGACGGCCACAAAGTAAGTACAGTCCTGAAAAAGAGTGCTTATATAATCTCTGTTCCTCGGATAGTCAAAAACATGGAGTTTTTCTTTGTATTTTCTCCGCCTCTTCATTTTTAAGAGGTAACGTTCCTTCTTTCAAGAATAAAACTATGGGGTCCATCCAACTGTGACTAACCCTTATTTGATGTACTTCGACCTTTATCACTTCCAGCTCGGTAGGCCTCGATAAATCCTCAACGAGGATGACCCGAGGAAGACCCTGCTCAGAAGAGGTTGCCAAGGTCGCCAAAGAGTCTGCATGAATATTCTTGCTCCTCGGAACCTGCTGTATGGAGAAAGACTCAAAAACAGATTGTAGTTGCCGAGCTTTACCAAGATATCCTTGCATCCTATGGTCCCTGGCCTCCAGCTCACCTTTAACTTACCCAACAACTAACCATGAATCCGAAAAGACCTCAACAACTTTTCTACCCAGTTTCTTCACCATGACTATGCTAGTCAATAAGGCCTCGTATTCAACCTCATTATTAGTGGTTGAAAAGCCCAACCTTAAGGATTTCTCAATAGTAATCCCCTCTAAGGACATTATCACTATTCTAACTCCAAACCCCCCTTGGTTAGCCGCCCCATCAACGTATAGCTTCCAAGTTAGATGTCTGTAGGCAGAAACTGTTAGAACCTATACCTTTCCTAACTCTTCCTCTTCAGTTCCAAACATTGCCAGGCATTTAGTGAATTCTGCCACCAAGTCCACAAGAACTTGCCTTTTAATAGCAGTACGAGGCATGTACTTTATATCAAATGCTCCCAAAATCGGCCCCCATTTGGCAACCCTTCCTGTATAATCAGATCTCCGAAGTAATGACTGTAAAGGGAGTTGAGTAAGGACAACAACGGTATGCGCCTGGAAGTAGTTAGGGAGCTTTCTTGTTGCATGCACTATGGCCAAAATGGCTTTCTCCAATGGCAAATAATGGACTTCTACCTTTTGCAACGGCTTACTCACATAATAGACTGGTTTTTGTACCCCATTGTCCATCCTTACCAAAACCAAACTCACTACATGACACGTCACTGCAATGTAGGCAAAAAGAACTTCTTCCTTTTCAAGTCTAGACAGAATAAGAGGTCAAGATTGATAATCCTTTAATTCTTCAAAGGCGAGGTTACGCTTTTTAGTCCACTCGAATCCCTTCCATTTGTGAAGGAGTTGAAAGAACGGTCTACACCTATCTGCTGATCAAGAAATAAATTTGTTCAAGGCAGCAGTCATCCCAGTTAACTTTTGTACTTCTTTAGGATTTTGAGGAGGTCGCAAATCATTTATCGCCTTAACTTGGTTAGGATTAACCTTAATTCCATGGTGCGTGATCAAATAGCCCAAAAATTTACTAGAGCTGACGCCAAAAGAACACTTCGAAGTAGGGCTGTCCACGGGTCAGTCCGGGTCGGGTTTGTGCCCAACCCGGAACCGACCCGCTGGAATCGAGTGAAGGACTTAACGACCTGCCGCCGACCGTCGATGACCTCTGGTCGAGTCGGATCGGTCTCCGGTGGACAATGGTCAGGTCGGTCGGCCTCAGTCTGAGTTTGAATCACCGGATCTTCACCGGCTCAAGCTCAAAATCACCCCCATCAAGCCCAGATTTGAGTGAAAATCACCGGATCTAAGCAAAAATCAAAGAAAAACCATAACATGAAGCTTAGATTTGAGCGAAAATAACCGGATCTAAACAAAAATCGAAGCAAAAACCCCCATACCAAGTTCCAATTTGAGCGAAAATTTCTTCTCATCGCCGAATCTAAGAAAAATCGAAGCAAAAACAAGCACAAATCTGAGCAAAATCTTCATCTCACCGCTGGATCTAAACAAGAAAACCTGGATCTTCACCGCATCTAACCAAAAATTACCAAAACTTCACCGGAATACTGAAGAATCTAAACGGATCTAGGAACTCCGGCCTTTTTTCATGGGTTTCGTCGGTCGGATCGGGTATATCGGGTTTTAAAGAAGAAAACCCGCCATCCGACCCGCCTAAGTTGGTTTTTGGTGGCGGAGACCCGCCTCCAATCGTCACCGGCGTTGGGTCGGCCGGTTGTCAGGTCGACTCAGGCGGTTTTGGGCGGGTGGATCGGTTCCCGGGTTCCCATGGACACCCCTACTTCGAAGCATGGAGACGCAACTTATGTCTCCTCAGTATCTTATACGCTTTCGAGATCATTTGAATACTCGGCTACAATCTTACTTTTCACAACCATATCATCAATGTAATCTTCAATGTTCTTTCCAAGTTGAGACTCAAACATTCTAGTCATCATCATTTGGTAAGTAGACCCAACATTTTTCAATTCAAAAGGCATTACTCGGTAATGATAATTCCCAGTGGGCGTCATGAAAGCAGTCTTCTCCTGGTTGGCCAAAGCTAATGGTATCTGATGATACCCTTAGAAGGCATCCAAAAAACTCATCCGTGGATGACTGATCGTAGCGTCCACCAATTGGTCTATCCGAGGAATCGGGAAGGGATCCTTGGGGCAAGCTTTATTCAAGTCAGTAAAATCTACACAAACTCTCCACTTTCCTGATTTCTTCTTCATCACAACCGTATTGGCTAGCCACTCTAGGCAAAACACCTTTTTAATTGCCCTTGCACGCTTAAGTTTCATCACTTCTTCCTTGACATCCTCGGCATGTTCTTTAGAAGAGCGCCGATATGGCTATTACTTAGGGCTAACTGTTGGATTGACATTCAAATGATGACAAATGAAATTTGGATCCACCCTGGGAGCTTCATAGGCACTCCAAATTGGTCTATCCGAGGAATCGGGAAGGGATCCTTGGGGCAAGCTTTATTCAAGTCAGTAAAATCTACACAAACTCTCCACTTTCCTGATTTCTTCTTCATCACAACCGTATTGGCTAGCCACTCTAGGCAAAACACCTTTTTAATTGCCCTTGCACGCTTAAGTTTCATCACTTCTTCCTTGACATCCTCGGCATGTTCTTTAGAAGAGCGCCGATATGGCTATTACTTAGGGCTAACTGTTGGATTGACATTCAAATGATGACAAATGAAATTTGGATCCACCCTGGGAGCTTCATAGGCACTCCAAGCAAATACATCTATATTCTTTCTAAGGAAAGCTAGCAGCTCCTCCTTCCCTTGAGGAGGCAATTGAACTCCAACTTGGAAGTACTTCTCTGCATCGACATCGATAATAACCTTCTCTAACTCCTCGCATCTCACTCCTTCATCTACAACATCCGCGGATGTTTCTACTTTCATTAATTCCTATACGGCCCTAGGGTGGCCAAGGATTCCCCCTCGAACTGGTGTCTGATAGCTGCGACTAGGCATTGCCTTGCCATAGCTTGACTTCCAATCAACTCCTCAACCTGGTCCCTAGAGGGATATTTCACCTTCATATGCAAAGTTAAAGAGATAGCCCCCATGGCATGAAGCCATGGTCTTGCCAAAATAGCAGTATAAAGTGAATATGCATCGACCACAATAAAACTTACTTCAACTACTTCTGACCTTGCTTGAACAGGCAGCCTAATTTGGCCCCTCGGGATGACAGTCTTCCCATCAAAGCCCACCAGAAGGGAATCGTAGCTAACTAAATCCTCAGGTTTCAAATTAAGTCCATTGCATAGGTCGGGATACATAATCTCTGCCTCATTGCCCTGATTTACCAAGACCCTATTTACATCATATCCCTATATTCGAAGGGTAACCACCAAGGCATCATCATATGGTTGATAAGTTCCAACATTTTCTTCATCAGAAAAGCTTAAAGTTGGTTGGACTTCCACTCTCCCTCGCTTTGATTCAGGGCCTTTCTGGGGTGGCCGAGGATTCCCCATCGGACTGGTGTTTGATAGCTGCGACTAGGCATTACCTTGCCATAGCTTGACTTCCAATCAATTCCTCAACCTGGTCCCTAGAGGGATATTTCACATTTAGATGCAAAGTCGAAGAGACAGTCCCCATGGCATGAAACCATGGTCTTGCCAAAATAGCAGTATAAAGTGAATATGCATCGACCATAATAAAACTTACTTTAACCACTTCTGACCTTGCTTGAATAGGCAGCCTAATTTGGCCCTTCGGGATGACAATCTTCCCATCAAACCCCACTAGAAGGGAATCGTAGCTAACTAAACCCTAAAGTTTCAAATTAAGTCCATTGTATAGGTCGGGATACATAATCTCTGCCCTACTGCCCTAATATACTAAGACCCTCTTTACATCATATCCCTATATTCAAGGGTAACCACCAAGGCATCATTACGTGGTTGATAAGTTCCAACATTGTCTTCATCAGAAAAGCTTAAAGCTGGTTGGACTTTCACTCTCCCTCGCTTAGATTCAGGGATTGATTCCTCTGTGTATGGTTTAGCTATGGACATAACCCCTGATGGATATGCACCAGTCTGACCTAGGGCTGCAAGAATAATACTAATTGTTCCCAGGAGCGGTCTCGAGGAAGCCTCCCTTTGATGTGCCGACCTAGCTGATTCCCCTGTCCAGAAGGCTAGTGTAGAAACTGTCTCAGCTTCCTGATCTTGACCAGATGCTGCAGATAGTCACATAAAGTTCTACAATCTTCTGTAGTGTGTCCTCGGTCTTGATGATATTGGCAATAAAGACCTTGATTATGCTTCGTGGGATCACCTCCCATTTCATTTGGCCACTTAAAGTATGGCTCAACCTTTATCTTTCAAGAATCTGATGTACAGGATCTTTGAATATTGTATTAACTACCTGGGTAGTGGAATGCCTAGTGTGTCCAATAAATTCTCTCTTGTGTCAGTTGTTATTATACCTTTCAGACCTAAAGTCTCTTTGTGAGAAATCGGAAAATTAGGTGCTCTTAAAATAGAGATTTTTGGGTGCTTTTGCAAGACACCTCTCTTTTTGGGTAAGTGGTGTGGAGTCGCCACTTATTTTTTATACAAAAAAATAAGAAAAAAAAATTAAATACAACTTTACACGACTGAATTGTTCCATTCTCATTGATTGAATAAAAAAAAATACAAACTTGATAAATTAAGTATTAAATGGCTTTGGGTCCTAGTTACAAACTACCAAAGAATTACATGGATTTTTGTCCTAGTTACAATCTACCCAAAAAAAAAAAAAGGATAAAGCCTAGGTCTACCTATCCAATGACACTAAATTCGAAGGCTAGGTTATGGAATGGGAAGGTGTTAGGCACCCATTCTGCCCAGACAGAGTCTGGTCTTCTAGAATCTCATGACCAATATGCCCCTTTATGCATGATGTGAATGATATGTTGTACATATGAATCAAAGTACCAAACTAAGTCACATAAGTCTATTTATGAGTGTATCTTCTTCTTTTCAAAAAAAAAATTCAGATCTATCTTGTGAATAATAAAAAAATTGATTTGATTTAAAAAAAAATTAGATCTGTTTTGTAAAAAAAAATAGTTTTTGCTGAAGAAAAAAAAATCAGATATGTTTTATTAAGTAAAAAAAAAAAAAAAATTGCAAGTATCAGATCTGTTTTAGGAACTAAAGAAAAAAAATGGGTTCTTTGTTTGTATGTAAAAAAAAATCAGATCTGTTTTGTAATAAAAAATTTAGATTTGCAGAGAGCTTTAAAAAATCAAATCTATTTTTTTATGTGAAATAAAAATCTTTTTTTTCTTTTTTAAGAAGAGAAATACATTCATGAAACAAATGTATGCTACTTGCATTAAACAAACAAAACATCACTACTCATGCCCTTCTTTCTTCTTTTTTTTTTTTTTTTTTTTTTTTTTTTTTTTTTTTTTTTCAAAATTTGCTATGTTTAAAAATTTTCAAATCTATATCTAAAGAAGATATAGATTTGTTTTTGCGTTAAAAAAAAAAAAATCCAAATTGTATCTAAAGAAGACACAAATCTGTTTTTGATTTGAAAAAAATTCAAAATCAGCATCTAAGGAAGATGCAAATCAGTTTTTGATTAAAAAATTCAGATCTTTATCTAAGGAAGATACAAATTTGTTTTTGATTAAAAAAAATTCAAATTTGCATCTAAGGAAGATGCAAATAAATTTTTATTAGAAAAAAAAATTCAGATTTGCATATAAGGAAGATACAAATCAGTTTTTGATTTTGAAAAATTCAGATTTGCATCTAAGGAAGATACGTATCTATTTTTACTAAAAAAAAAATTTAGATTTGCATCTAAGGAAGATACAAATCAGTTTTTTGATTTTGAAAAAGATGTGATGACAAGCCGATTTTTGAAACTAAAAAATAGATCATAACAATAAAGACATCAGGAGCATATTTCAACAAAAAAAAAAAAAAAAATTGACCACACATGATATGAACATTTAGAAATTAAAACTAAAAAACATTTACCCATACATCACCAAATTAAAAGAGACAAGAAAAAAAAGTAAAGAAAAACAACCTCTTGCATGGACGTACTCTTCTTATTGAGGGAATATTTTAGGGTTTAAAGAAATTTGTTCAATTTTCTTTGAAACCTGAAATACCTTGCTTACAAAAAAGAAATTCTTAAGACTAAAACCTCCAAAACTTCTTTAATGTAAGAGTAAGAATAATAGAAAGGAGAGTCAGAAAGAGGGGAAATCTAAGAGCGTGAAAAAGCGTGCTGAATTTTGAGATGTAGCCTCTATTTATAGAGGTTAGGAGGCTCGAAAAAATAGCTAAATGATTAGAATACGAATTGGGACGCGTCCTTATCTCTAAAAAATGTAAAAGAATGTGTTTCAGCTTAATCCAAGTGCCTTTGGGCCGAGGCCTGAGTTTGTGCCAATTGGCACTTGAAAAGTGCTGATCGGCACTCCAAAAGTGCCACTCGGCACTTTTGGGTGCCAGGCCTGCTTTTGAGTTTGAGTCCATTTTGGACTCCTTTTTCGAGATTTTTTGAGTCGGGACTTACACTTAGACGCATTTTTAATCCACATTCTAAAAATTAAACTCTTTTTCTGATAATTCAGGTCTTTTCAACAATGATTATCTTGTAGATAAATACTCCAAAAAGTTTTGATTATTCTCAATTTTATTGTTATCTGATTATCCTTTTTATTCCTATGTAAGCAAACCTATTTTTGACACTAACTAACAACCAATCACAAAATCATTTAATTACTTTTAATTATTTAGCCAATCAGAATTAATTTAAATTAATCATGTGTGATTGATTCTACCTAAACAGAATGCATGTTGACCGTGCAATCTTGATCATGCGATATCTTTTAATCCGACGGTCCGATTTGGAAACCGAGCATACTGTTGCGACCGTTAGAACCCCAAGATCATTTTTATGATATGCAATGAACAAATTAATGCATATAATGCAATCATGAATTTCGGGTACACGAATGGTCATTTTAGTCATCTTCCTTGATTAAATTATGGGTGCAAAATCGAGTGTCTACTCTTTTCGATCAGGGAGGGTTGCCTTCGCTTTTCCCTTTCCTTGTGGCTAATCCTGCTTGACCCGTTTGTACTCGTCAATCCGATCCATTAATTGACGCTTGCTTCGCGCGGGCTTCATGGTCAAGGACTTTCTCAGATCATGCTCAGTAGGAAGGCCGACCTTAAACGCCCTTATAGCTATCTTCAAAAGCTCCATCTATCTCATTAAACATCTCCTAGTATCTATCCTAATAAGTCTTCAGAGTCTCACCCTCTCTCATTGCCATTGATAGCAAGGAATCTAGGGGATGAGGAACTTTGCTACACGTGACGAATTGAGCCCCAAAAACCCTAGTAAGCTCTTGAAAGGAGCTAATGGAGCCTTCCTCTAACCAATCAAACCATCTCATCGCAACAGGCCCCAAGCTAGATGGGAATACTTTGCACATCAGGGCAACAACCATTCTTTGATTAAAATGACTAACGTGTTCCACCGGGTCCGTCCTCCCGTTGTAAATGGTAAAAGTGGGTTGCACGAACTGACGAGGAAGCTTTGCCCTCTCAATTCTTTGTGTAAACAGTGATTTTGAAATCTAGTGCAAAGCCCTACTCATTGCATCATTCCCCAAACTCCTATGGGCTGGACTTCTACTCCTTTGCCTATGATGACATTCCTCCTTATAGGAAAAAGATTCACTAAGAGGAGTTCTTGACCTTGGCCTATAACTATCATCTTCCCCTGACTTGGACCCTGAGCTTGAAAGAGACGCCATTCTCTGCCTACGACGTAATTTTCTGCGCAAATGGTCAACTTCCTATTGGAGGTTTCTAGTTTCTTCCCCATGCGATACATGGCTCCTAATTCTAGAATGACTCCTACTGGTATAAGTTGTGTGCACACTAACCTCATGATCTCTCCTTCGTTCAAGGTTAAGAAAATGGTCTTCTCGTTGAGATCCCACTGATTCCTCTTGATTTGGACCCGAGCCTGCCATGATTGATTCAAACTATATGCTCTTCTTCTAGTTTCCCATAGACGGTGCCAATTGTATGGATTAGATTTTTAAACCTCAAACTTGTGAACAGTTGATAATGGCCCAATCAGCCCAACACAATGTATTTATTAGAGAGTGGCTCTTACAAGAGAGAACGTTTCAGCAAATCAAATATGGGTCTTAATTAAAGAGGGTTAAACTAGTTAGAAAAACACCACAATGTGATAATGGCACTCCTCGGTCAAGTCTGAGGATGAGTTGTTCTTATATTGAGTCAAACTTTTTCAAAGTAGAAGGTGCTCTTTCTTTTTCCTAGAGATTACATACCTAATTTTTCATGAAGTCCATTCCTTTATATAGTCTTACTCTTTTCGATCCTAGGCTTCCACTTATTGATTATGTAGTTGATCCCCTGGATGCTTGTCCCATCAGAACCCTCCTGGAAACTTTGTATGTAGTTGTTAGATTAAACATTCATGTTCAGGTGTCATTTCCACATAAATGCGGCCGATTGGTTAGGTGTAGAACATTTAATTTGGTGGTAGCAGTCTTCTTCACAGATATTTCTTAGTTTATTGTTGACTCCTTTCTTTGAAGCTTATCCTCAAAAGTGTGGTTGCCTCTCGCATGGTATTCTCTAGGTGGACAAGATCCAACCTTCCACAACACTTCTTGAGGAAGTTTGGCTCCTCGGGAGACTTCACTTGTTCGTTACTATCTGTCCTTATCCTTGACCCATTAACCCACATACTTATTTTACTGTTCGACCATCCTCGGGCATGACCCACGGCCCAATACTCCTACTCGGTTCTTTTATCCCCACAACACCAATGGATAGGAATGAAGTTGTAAGTGAAAATCACTACTTTGATCCAAAAAATTGTTTTGACTTAAACGAACCCCTTTAAGAAGGGTATTATAATTTTATTTTATTTGTAAATTTACATTTCATTTATCATAGAATATGATGTTTATTTTTTCAACTCTTGTTTTAATATAGCACCAACGGATGACAATGTAGTTGCAAGTGAGACTCATCAATTTGTTCCAATGAATTGTTTTGACTTAAATGAAATGTCTCAAGAAGGTATTATTATTTTCATTTTATTTGTAATATATAATTCATTTATCATATAATATGATGTTGATTTTTTTTTTAAAATTGTTTTAATATAGCACAAGTTGATGATGATTTGATTGCAACTGAGGTTCATGGAAGTGTTTCAAAGAATTGAATTGAATTAAATGAGCTACCAAATGATAGAATAAATAATAACACTTATGGGGAGGAAATAATTGATTGGAATGAATTACCACTAAATTTAGCGGTTGGTTTACATTAATTATTCGAAATCAATATTCAAATTGGTGCATAGACTTCTATAGGTTATATAAGTTAGAGTCATGTGAAGAGTTTGACAATCAATGGCTTCAAGTTATGATAAAATATGACATACTCTCTAGCAAACATGTAATTAGTTTATATCAAATCAAGCACTTTTGGGTACCATATTACCTTCGTGGGCTTTTTTTTTTTGGTGGAATGACAACAACCGGAAGATTGGAAAGTATAAATGCGTTTTTTTAAACGGTTTGTTAGTTCTTATACAGACTTGATCCAACTCATCAAATAAGTAAGTCATTATTTACCATTGATTTCTTTTATTGTATAATTTCTTTTTTTATTTGTAGTCTTCATGTGTCATACAAATGTTTTATTTATTTATTTTACTATTTGGAATTTAGGTTGATCCTGCCATTGAAGATATTGAGCAAACACAATCACATGATACGATGTTAGAGACATAGAGGTTCTTCTTTAAGATCAGTGTCACCATTAGATAACCAAACACATAATATTTTTACGTCTTATGCTTTCAAGATTTTTCAAGAGGAGTTTGGGATAGCAACACAATATTTGGTGCTTTAAGAAAATGATATTGAATTTGTGCTACAATATTATAAAGATGAAACTAGTCAAAGGCACAAGGTATTGTAAAGACAAAAGTTTTTTTTTCTTTTATCGTGCCTACTCTAATTTCTTACTTCATCTTCTTCTTTGTTTAATTTTCCTCAATGATTGATCTTCTTCTTTACGTTACTGATTTTGTAAGTGCTATATTTCTCTTCCTTCTCTCTTTGACAAAATTCATGAGGAAAAAAATACAAGTAAGCCCCTCCCTTCAACGTGGCACCGCCGCCCCACCATTGATTTTGGTGGCATCTCAGGCACTTCTCATATGTTTTGATTTTTTTTTTTTTTGGAATTTCATGTGTTCTGTGGGATTTTTTTTCTTGGATGTACTGATGATGATTGTTTCCTGTGAGATGGTTTATTTTTTTATTTTTTCCTTTTTGAATGCACTAATGTTGGTTGTTTATGCGAGATGGGTTTTTTATTTGGATGCACTGATGTTGGTTGTTTCCTATTAGGGGTTTGAGATTTTAATTTTTTTTGTTGGTGTAAGAGGTTTGGTGTTGTTTTCCTGTTAGAGAAGCTTGAGTTTTCAAATTTTGCTTTGATTTTTTTTTTTTAATTTTTTTTAATTTTTTTAAGAATAAATGACAGGATTATGACTAAATGCTTGAGTTGGTGAGAGATGTCAAAAAGGGTATTTTGGTTTCTTTATTGACTTTCTATTTTTCTCTATAAAGCTAATCTCACCGCCTATAAAGTTAGCAAAAATATTAACATAAAGCTGGACATTAATAGACACCATGTGATGTGATGTGAACCAAGATAATTGGAAGATAATAGACTTTTTCAATTTACTTTCTGTTTGATTTTTATTATTCATCTTACACACTTAAATACTACAATAGAAAATAAGGCTAATGAGTAATGATAGCAATTGCATTTGAAAACAACAAACGGATAGTGGCTATCAGTCAATCACTACTAAAAAGTAATAACATGCAAGCAAGCCTTATTGAGATATTTGTTTTGAGAATGAGCAAGCCTTATTGAGATAACTCCTATCATTAATCCTAAATTAAATTAGTTCAAGTAATATAAATATTAATTTATTTAACACATCGTTAGGGCCTTAATTCAAACTCAGTTTTTTTTTTTTGAATTAAAAAAAAGTTGTGTGTGTGTGTTTGTTTTGGCAAGTGGGCTGGACTCAGTGACATTTTGGGCAAAAGTTCAATGATCCCATGAAATTTCGGAGAATCATGATGACGAATTTTAAGAATCACCAACAATTCAAGAGAGTAATATATTGGAGGGTGTACTTACTATAAGTTTGAGTTTGAAGATAAAAGCTTCGATGAAGCAAAAAAGATAGATACAAGTGATCTTCTTGTGATCTCAAATAAGCTTGCCTCAATTCCACACATTGAGTTTGTTGATGAGTTTAAGGATGTTGGAAGCAAGGCTTTCCTGTTCCTAGTGCTCACAAAAGTCGTTAAAGAATTGGTGCAAGTATCCAATGTTAGAATTCTTATCATTCAATACTTCAAAATTCGAAGTCAAGTTTTCTTCAATCTAGGGAGAAAGATTAGGTGTGAGCAAGTGTCAATTTCTATGTCTTGAAATCTTGAAAACAAGATTCATCTTAAAAGGGAAGGAAATGTTATGACCCTGGATGATGTGTTAGATAAATTATTATTTGAACTATTTGAATTTAGGGTTAGTGATAGGAGTTATCTCAATATGGCTTGTTTGCTAGTTTTTTTTTTGGTAGTGGTAGCTATTATCAGTTTGTTGTTTTCATATGTAATTGTTATTATTGGCCTTCTTTCTTATTGTATTCAAGGGGGTAGGATGAATGATAAAAATCAAGCAGAAAATTAACCCAAAAAGTTTATTCTTCCTCTCAAGTTTAGGAGGCTAGTCACCTTGAATAGACTAAATCATCTTTTCAATTATCCTGATTCACATGCACCACATTCTACAAGATCTGGGTGGAGAAGATATGTCATGCGCTCGTCTTATGTGACACGTGAGACTAACATGTCTCACTTGTGGGATTTGCGTCTGGATGAGTCTGCTTACCTGATATGCAGACTTGAATTTAAAGTGATTCTTAAAACCAAGTCTAATCCTTTATTAGATTTTTCCATGTATGTCCTACGTTGTCCAACTTCGATTTTATAATTAGAAATGTAAAATACAGAATTTATAATCTAACATTTATAATCAGCCAACATAACAATTATGAGAAATTTTGTGAAACAAATTTTGACCCTAAAAGTTTTTTTTATTGAAAATTATGACTCTAAACTTATTGTTTTATAAAAGGCAAAAATTTGTTACACACGTTAATTGATGCACTTTTATACACACAAAATTATGACTTAAAGTCATGATTTCGGACAACAAGATTTTGCCTTTTAGAATAACTTATTAACTTTTACCACCATACTTTTTTGTGATTTTTTTTTTTTTTGGAGAAGACATTACTGTGAAATTGATAGTAGCCTTTTAATGCACATCCACAGAAGGTTTGGTTTTATCATGATTATGTTGAATCTCTTCGCTGCGAACTGATTTCAATGCCTAGTAGTGATTTTAATTTTTCTTTTCTTGATAACTATCATTCTGGCATTGCCCAACATCCATCACTAGACACTTAAAATTATGGTCCCAACCGGAAATCCTATATTAACAGATGTGATCACCTTGTGCAATAGATTATAACGATCAATTCTTTCTTTTGGTATTAGAAAGGACTTCACTATATGGCATCAACAGCTTGGCTTGGAAGAGGAAAATGCAAATCGAACAACTGCATTAGTGCATTGGTCGTCGTAATTGATTAACTTTCATCCTAGTTGTACCAATGGCAATGATACTATCTGTTTGCCAAGCCTTAACTCAATTCCGGCACATGTACTAAGAGAGAGAGAGAGAGAGAGAGATGGGTAGATTCAAAAGTAAAAAAAATCTCTTAAATGGTTATTACTAGGATAAATATAATTTGACTAAGAAGAATTTTCATGTAGAAAAATGTTTTCTGTTTGGGTTAGGAGGGTAAATAGTGTCAATAACAATCCTTGCAAACACATGTCGGACCTCTTTCAGGCTCCCCAACGCCAAAAACTCATAGTTAATCTTTTTCCCCCTTCTGGGTACAGATCCCCTTTCCATGCCCCTTATGACACATTCAAAAATCTTGGATACCCTCAGAGAAAATGCCCATGGGATAAAAACCTGTGAAAAAAGACAGACAAAAAAGAGAGGATTATTTGGTATCCAAAGAATAAAAAAAGTAAAATATTAAGCCAAATTAGTGTAGCACACACAGGAGAAAGCTAAACCCCCCCAAGTATATGATTTTCCATAAGTGAATTTCACTGCATTGTATCTTGGCAGTCTAATTAAAGACAAAATTAATATTTTTTGAAGTTTACAGTTCAATTGCAAAGTTACTCTACAAAGTTAATATTCCAGACAAGGAAGAGGAATGAGGGTTACATGACTTACATCTTAGTTGAGAGCATTTATGGGACTTTCCTTGGACTGCACAGTCTCTTCCCACCCTTTTTCTACCCACTAATAGCATTGGTTTAAAAGAAAATTATTTGCTTTTACTTGTTATTGCACCCAAATGCATGCACAAGTAGACCAAATCAAGCCAATAGTAGAGAGTATACATACAGAATATAAATAAATAAAATAGACCTTTTATGTAACACAGAAGGGGTTGACATCCATAACAGAGAATTCAAGTAATGCAGATGAAAAAAAAAAAGTACTGCTGATGAAAAGGTGGGCCATAAACCCATGCCTGAGAACCAGGCCACCCACTGCATCCCACATCTTTGAAAACAGATCAAGATATTACTAGCAGCACATGTTCAAATAGAAACCATGATCTGTTTTGGAAAATATTTAGTTATTACTCATTTTCTATTCTCACCAAAAAGGCATAAGTGAAGCATCAAGCCATCAAGACCTTACCAGATCTGAGCATGGTGCTTGTGGATATTTGGACATTGCTTGGGAAACATAACATGGATCTGTCATCTTGCATAATATGGCTTTGACTGATGCTGCAAGGTCAACAACATGATCTATCAATGCATTGTTGAAGTCTAAATCTCGAGGGTCTAATAATTCATCAAAGCTTTGGTCATGTGGTTGGGAGATTCTCCTAGCAATTTCTGCAGCTTCAAATAAGGATCCACCACTGTGGACAGCAATACTAAATGCAGCAATAACCAACGGGTCACGAGGCTGATCAACCAGAGCTTTATGAAATGCTAAGATAGCAATCCTGAATTAAAAAGCCCATTATTAGCTTGCTAGTGCTTCCAAATTAAACTAATGTAAAGATAAATGTCATTTGTTACAAAAAGAAACAGAAGACTAATTGTCGTCCAATGAGAAAAATTTCTACTTTCATATCCCCCTAACAAATGAGCATAACCTTAAATTGCCCAGCACTCAATGTCAAGTGAGCATAACCTTTTTCACAACTGACAGGGATTGACTACATGACTCATGGTTCACAATTTAGAAATTTCTAGGACTCCAGGGCATTTGGCTATAAGACAAAGTTTCTCAATTCAAACAATTTTCCCTTCATTGGCTACTAATGCTGCTATGCAACTGGTTAAGTGGCAAACTTAGTCATTCCAACCTTCATTTAAATTCTAACCCTTCAACTAACAACTGCAACAAATTACAAGACCAACTTTAATCAAACAGTGCAATAATGAAATAATTATCTGAACTGAAACCAGTTACTGAAACTCGTTCGGAATGCAACTAAAGCATTCAAAGTTGCAGAATAACATAACCTCAGCATGCTGACAATACATTTTATTTAGAGTAACTGACTTTGAATTTCTTGCAACAAATCCCGCAATACTAATTGACATCAACTACTGAAAGAGTTCTCACCATAAGCTACTATGGCATGGCTGATTAGGTGCCACAAGTTTATCAAGGTTGGAAAACAAAGACTGCAGAAGATCATATGAAGAGGCAATCCTGTTAATACTAATGCAAAAGAGATCAAACATTTAATAAGAAATAAACTGCATTGAGGAAAACGGGCAGAGGTAAACACATCATGAGTATACGAATCATCTATATTAGATTCTCAGAATAATGCAACATGAGTTTGGGAAATGAAATTAATGTCAGATACTGTATCACAGCTTGATTTTACAGAACAATGAAGGAAAGGTTCAATAGCTGCTATAATGAGGAATGGAAAGGATAGAAATATAAGAATTCTACTACTATATCCTTCACCTTTTATTTGTCTTTTCTCTAAATAGGGATAAAATCTCATGAAAGAATTGAGTGTTTCTACCACTTTTGGGAGGAATGCTTATGAGGAAATGGAATGGAATGAGCATTCCCTCTAAACCATTCCATTCCTTCCCACTAAACTCCCACACAGGAGAAGAGATGGAATATTCCTAAAAAATTACTTCAAAACCATTCTATTTCATTCCTTCCCTTTCTCCCAAACAAGCTGCTATAGATAATCACTACAGAACAACATATACTGTTGAATAATATCAGCACTTACAAGAAGCATGTTAGATCTCTCATCACGTCTCCGGAAACCTTGTGAAGCAAAATAAGATGCCTGGATGATGCAACTAATTAGAAGATCTTCAGAAGAAAAAGATCGTATAAAAAATATTCTTTAAATTAATATAAACCTATGGACATAAATTCCTTACTTGGATGGGCAAAAGTATCTCTAAAAGTCCAAATCTCCACAACAACCTCAAGGAAGCTTCTGCTGACCCAAATGCCAGCATATAATTCATTTCCATAAGGATCCTTCCCTACAGCATTTGGAAAGAAAGAGAAAAACAAGCTGAAGTATCAATACAACCATACAACTAACACCAGAAACTAAGATACCTTTTTTGGTCATTTGGCAGGTAACCACTATACCTTATCAAGTCTTAACACCGAGGAAGATAATTCTCTTACTGAAAGAGCAATCTCTCTAGTGAAGCGAAATCTTAAACGGGCTGCAATTCTAACCGCACGTAAAATGCGAGCTGTGAATTATTAGTGAACAGAGTAAGAAGCCATTTTTGGTTGATAAAAGACCAATATGCTAGGCAAATTACTGACCCTGAAAACTTTAAAGCTTACAAATTAAACTCTTGAACTAGCAAACATATGCTCACCACAATCGTCCACAAAAGAAACATTTGCAGGTATCACAGTGCGCACCTACAAATAAAATTTGAGGAGATGAGGAATGTAGGGACTTTAAGTAAATAACAAGTTTTGGCACTTTAACAACTATATAATTCATGCGTACTTTAGCTTTTCTAATATCTTCCATTCCTCCCATATAATCAAACACTATCTTTGTATATGGATCATACATCAACCTGCAATGATAAAGGAGAATTTTAAGCAATATTAAAAACAGAAACAGGGGTAATAACATAATACATTCATGAAACCCAAATCATTTAATAAATTAATATTATTCCCAACATCCAATTACAAATACATAACCCATTAATAGTAAAGTCCCGCTGTAAGCAATTCCTCCAGCGAATATAATCACGCTCATTGCAGCCAGACGGTTTACTGAAATAATTACTGAACTTGCAACTGGACTTGCTTCCAGAGCCAGAGGTGCTAAAACTCGAAACCTATATCATGAGACAATCTTGTTTATTTTAAGAAAGATTAGAAATTAGTTGAAAAGATACTACACTTGTTTAATTAAGTCAACAATATGCTTTCAAGTTTGACTTAATCATGCACCTATACAAAATAATCAATATCTAGAAGTTAATTAAAAGATATAACTCAGTAGACATACCTCCACAATAGTGTCATTGACATGAACATGGCATATGGGAAATCGTTTGCCTACAATTTCACATCGCGAAAAAGTTTTCCGCACCTGCAAATAGTTGAAGACCTTGGTGAATTAGTATTCCAACTATTAAGTTCATTTACAATACAAAATAAACAACTGAAATTTTTAATTAATCAATGATGTCCAGATTTAATCAATTTACACCTTGAAAACAAATTGCACAGAGTCCAAACTGAGAATTCTGAAAAATAAAATAAAAAAGCTTCCTGATTATCTTTTGCAATTTCCTCAAGGAGGATAGTTGCAAAATCTTTTTTTTTTAAATATTTATTTTATATGTAATATACTCATGCACACACATAGGGCTGTAACAATGGAGTTGCCCAAAGGCTATTAACAAGGATGTTGCAACTTCAAATATATAAATGCAAGGTTCTGAGCATTGAGAATCCAATTGGGTTTAAAAGTACATTCATAGTGTATGGAACTTTTAGGTTGGATGACCACCTTAGTAGCCTTGACTTACACCAAAAGCAAGACACGCATCTATCATTACCTATTCCAACCTTTAAGCAAGTGTCAGATTATGTGAAGGTAACACTATTGCATAACCAATGGCATAACACTGTGATTACAATGTTTAGATACAGGGAAATAGTGGCTCAATCAGGAAGTTGATATAGTCGATTTCTATATAATGGAACTCCTTAAATCAGGAATTGGAAGTCAAGATTCCAATGACCTATAGCTTTAACGATATTCAAAGGGTGTCCTCACTTCCAAGTGACATTAATGTCAAAACTTGGGGGTTTAGGCTGCTTTTCAATAATGAAGAAGATGGAGTCTCTTGCAAAGTAGTGAAGTTGTTACTTCTGTGAATAAATAAAATTAATACAAAGTACTACTTCAAAACTTGATCAGTCAAAGATTATGAACTAACAAGTGGAAAACAGCAGGCATTGGTTTAACTAGAATAGAAACCAATAATCCCCTTTAAAAAAGAAAAGAAAAAAAAAAAACCAATAATCTAGTGGCATAACAATATGACTACAATGTTTAGATACAGGGAAATAGTGGCTCAATCAGGAAATTGATATGGTCAATTTCTATATAATGGAACTCCTTAAATCACAAATTGGAAGTCAAGATTCCAATGAGCTATAGCTTTAACGTTATTCAAAGGGTGTCCTCACTTCCAAGTGACATTAATGTCAAAACTTGGGGTTTAGGCTACTTTTCAATAATGGAGAAGATGGAGTCTCTTGCAAAGTACTGAATTTGTCACTTCTGTGAATAAATGAATATAAAATTAATACAAAGTACTACTTCAAAACTTGACCACTCAAAGATTATGAACTACCAAGTGGAAAACAGCAGGCATTGGTTTAACTAGAATAGAAACCAATAATCCCCTTTTAAAAAAAATGAAAAACTAAACCAATAATCTAGTGTCTTTATTATCAATAATTAAAAAGTAATACTGTTAACCACTGGGGTAAAAGTATACTTGTAAAACAATTAACCAAAAAAAATGAAAAAACTGGGTTAAAAATACCACAAATATGAACATGAACATAGACCAAGAAGACCTCTTTAAGTCCTGCTGAAGTTATGACATCAAAATCTTTTGGAGTTCTCTTCAGAATAAGATCTCGTACACAACCTCCAACAAGGTAAACCTCATACCCTACAAGGTCAGCAAAGAATCAATTAAATACAGTAGAAAGAATTCATACAGTTGAAACAACAAAAAGGAATATTAAAACTCAAAATCAAATCATACAATTTACATATTGTACCAATTCACATTTCATAAATGCTCGTGATTCAAAACCACAAGCATCAAACTGTTTCTTTTATTTTTTTTTGATGGGTAAGTTACACGCGCACCCAATGGGTCTAAACCCACGGCCTTACCCTCCACCTAAAACTTAGGAGACAAGGTGCCAGTTGAGTTAAAGCTCATTTACGACAAGCATCAAACTGTTTCTCACCAACAGTAACTAAAACAATAGAACTTTGAAGTCATAGAGCTAAAGATACACCAATCTTTGTTCTTTAACTATTGTTACAGCAATTCAATCCGTTATATTATTGCGTGAGAAACATTCTTCAGAAAATAATCCATGATGCAAATGCAGCAAAAATGTAGCAATAGCATTAGTATGACTTATGACAGCCCTTTGAAAACAGAATTTTCTCTCAGATTTATCAAACATAATCAATCAACTTAATGCATAAAGACAAAGACCATACAATTCTAAGCTCAACAGTGTTAGAAGGAAACTAGATAACCTTTTCTCCGTAGCCCATTTAGAACGGTCTTCGTGGGCTTTGATATCAATTTTGTCGAAATCCCAAGTTCTTCGGAACTCAACTTCTTCCATTGTTGTCCCTTGCTATCTCTCCCAGCTACTTTGTCACCACACAATTCAAAGCAATCAGTTGTGGACTTAGCAAGACAACTTATTTTCAAATATACAAAAGAAAAAGCAATTAGCACCAATAAAATTATCACTACCTCCATGTTTAGTAACTGGAACATGACCTCCCTCACCCTCTTCCTTAACTAGACTCACTGGTTCAACAACCGGTTCAACCGCGGCAACAGAGCTACTATGTCGTACCTACGAATTGTGGCTAAAGTTGAATAATTCAAATAGCGTTGAAAATGTACTAAAAAAAAAATAAAAAAAATAAAAATTTACAGTTTCTGTTGGGAGATAACACCTGATTGAGAAGTTAATATAACCTACGAGTTTGGGTCCAATTATGTTATATTAACATCCAACGTGGGACTTCAACAAATAACTAATCACATTACTCATACGTGAATATTTCGATCAGTTTCAAACTTAAATATATCTTAATATCGAAACCAGAAACAAAAGGTGCAAAAAAAAAAAAAAAAAAAAAAAAAACCTTTCGTACACAGAAAACCAGAGGGAGACGAATAGTGTGGTGTGAGCTCAATGCAAGTCCAAGGGAAGCCAGCGCCATTGATAATAAAAACAAGGGGATTCACATTACATTTAAAAAAAAAAAAATGTAAAATAAATTATGTGAAGCTTTGACAAGGAAGATTAGGGTTCCGAAAGTTAAGATATCAGAAATGGCAATGGCAGAAAACCAGTTTACGGAACGGAGAAAAGCAGAGAATCAGAAATGAGATATTCTCGGTATTCCTATAGGCCTCTTTGATTTTTTTGTGAATGTTTGAAACTTTTTGAGGGATACTGGATAGCGTCTCAGGAATCAGGATATTTTTAAAGCCCATGTAAAGAAAAAAGGACACAATTTGGGGGCTTAAGCTTAATCTCAGTTTGGGCTCACCTATCCTATCCTATTTAGGATCTTGAAAGTATTCTCTTTTAAATTTTTTTTTTTAATAATAATTTTTATAATTTTATTTATTTTAAGGTGACTCAAATTTCTGACATTGAAATTTGAAAATTTTAATTTGAATATTCCAATGAACACGTCTAACTTATTAGCGGAAAAAAGCATCTCTACCACTACCACTTATTTCGAGTGATTTATGGCCTGAGTTATGTTTTCACTAAAGCCATCAAAACTTCAAATTAAATATGTCCTCAATGCTTTCTTTTCTTAGAGTCTCGAATGCTCTATTTATGACATGAGTGTCGATAAGAATACTATAAACTAGTGTTAGTTTGTGTGATGTCGAGAGTTATATGTAAATTGATGGATAAAATGCATATGTGACATCCTAGCAAACAATGATAATGTGGCAAATTGACTTAGGGCGGAGTTAGGACTTGGAGTTAGGGAGGTGGCTTTGCTGCTAGTTATTTGCGGTGGCTTTAGCCTTTGACTCTACTACGTTATCACTAAGAATTTTTGTTTAAAACTTTTTAAATGGCCAAGTCGTTTGATTTGGGTAAAATAAATTGATTGGGCTTAATTTGTTTTAGCTTTATTATTGGTAATTTTTGTTGTTTGGCTAATTTTTTTGGACTTGTATATTTTGTTTTAGATTTAATCTATTAACTTTTATGGCCTTTAAAAGGTGGAAAATGCTAAAGCTATAATTTTTTTACAAATTGCTAACATGCTGAGTGATTATTGATAAGAAAAAAGTTATGCAAGTGTGCAAATCAATAAGAATTTGCTATCTCAATAGTTTGTAAAAATGTTATAAAAAAGTGCGTGACTATAACATTACTCTTAAAAGAATTGATGACATTATTAAGGGAGGCAAAATGTAATTTTATTAAACAAAATTACTAAAATTAGTACCTATTAATATAATAATATTTTTTAAAAAAAATATTTAGGGGGCCACCCCTAGTCAATAATCAATATATAGATCCGTCCCTGAATTGACTGAAGCACAAAGAGCTCAGTGCAATTGAGCTAGTCTTGGTGGGGAAACAATCTAGCACCTCAAATGAAATGTAATTGAAACCCAGCCAACCACCGAGATCTACAGACCCATTCCTTCCATTATGGGATATTTCCCAAGATGAGAAAGGTGTGTTACAATTCAAATTTCAAACTCGGCCTTAAATGATGAAGTGATATAATCCCTATTTGGAATACAAACTAAAATACCCAGCTTGTTCGCGCTAAGAAACTCTATGTGAGACAGTATTTCGTGCCAAAAGGATTGGGCTCAGCCATTGCCTAACTTAATAGGACTTAAATGCACAAAAACAACCAAGATTTGAGGAATAAAATAGAAATTCTTATTGATAATATGAATGATTACAAATAACAAATTCAGCAAAAAAAAAAAAAAAAAAAAAAGTAACAAGTTTGTAGAATTACATAACAAAGCCTAAGTAAACAAGCCTAGATAAGATGGCTACTCCTTGATAATTCATGCAAGGTGATAACACACTTACAAGAATGAAGATAACCGTTTAATCGATAAGAAATGAAACTAGTTTTCTAATAATGTGTGCATGTCCTTGCTTAGAAAGATTGATCTCTATTTATGCATGATGAGAACAAAATTATCATCATCATCCATTAGACGGATGAACAAAGTCATAAATGCCATTTAATATGCCAAATAAGCTAAAGAGTAACGCACGACCCAATAGACGTATGACCGTTGAAGATATTAAGAGTCTGCTATTTATTATCAACGGTTCCGACCCATAAATACAAATATTCATTCCAATAATGAAGGGAAGAGCTATACAATCTAGAGATTACAAGATGGAAAGGTACACAATTTGATATCTACAACTTTTAGCCATTTGAACTCTTTGATTTTATCAAGTGAAAATTATTATCACAATTTAGCTTGACGATCGGAGGGTCTTTAGCCAATACTACATTGGTGTTCACCCCTTTTTATCCACTTGTGATCTTTCTTTGCAGATTGACTCATGAAATTGCTTGTCATCGTCCATCGGTATGGATGAAAGCATAATTGATGAATTTCTATTTCATCAATACCCAATTGACAGTTATCATATAAGAAAATGATTGCAATTGGTGTACGTTAATGACTTACTCTATCTTCTCTCACATAATAATTAGGTCTATTAATTAAATTCATAGTAAGATCTATATTCATATGAGATGAGCAAATTCGTCATTTGTTTACCCGGAGAATTGTTTAATCTTTTTGTTGACAAACCTTTAATGTGTGTGGCAATATATATATATATATCATTGGAAAATGAGTGTGAGTTAAAGATATTTAAAGTCTGTGCTGTGTATATAAGAGTTAGGCTATTTTGGATATACACCACAGTTAGTTTCTTTAAGACCTTCTTCCCTCTCCCCGTATGTATTAAATATTTAGTATTCTAAAATATACATACATACATACATACATACATACATACATATATATCTATATATATCACTCGTTAAGATTGATTTTTTTTTTTTAATAATAAAGTAAAGTTGCTTTTTGGGAGTAGAAAAAACAAAAAAAGTGTGGTAAGAGCATTCACATCTGGAATTTTCAAACTATTCTATTTTATCATCTCAAAACCTACTTTATCATTTATACCATACCATTTTACAACATTCCTAACATCCATAACTTTATATTTTTTGCTACTTTATTTATATATTCTTTTTTATTCTTTTTTACTATTTCTCTCTCACCACCAAACAACCACCAAACAACCATCACAACATAGTGAACACATTGCCACCCTCATATTGTTGGAAATATAAATGTACGCAACGGAAAATTAACGGATCTACTTCATTTGCAATTGATAACATGTACTATGTAAATTTCAGAATATAAGAACAAGAGAGTGTACCTTGATATGGTGAATTTCAAAACAAAGATTAGAAGTTCTTGAAAACATTTTTAATCTTCACTCCAATTCTACTAACGCCTAAGAAGTGTGGTCTCTCAATCAGTTATGTAAGATTGTTCTAGAAAGAATTTGAGAGTGTCCAACTCTCACATACAAACTGTTTCATGCACTTTCAAAATTTTGTATATTTCTCTCCTTATAACTGATTATTTAATAAGACTAGCCTTTTGGACCTTTCCAATTAGGCTCTACTATGTGGCTTGGAGTGAGATCAAAAAGGAACAAATAAGACACTAGCTCCAATGGGCATTGGGATTTTCTGTCAACTCTTGACAAGTCCAAAATTATCATTAATTATATTTAATACTACTATATAAATATAATTGCACTCTAGGCCTTATTAATAAATTATATCCCAAGACTTTATTGTACATGCAACTCCTTCATACAATATTCGTAGTAATACAAAGTCATGAATGAAGACTGTCATTTTGTAGATTATTACATCTTTATCCTTGATTACCTGGTTTAATCATTTTAAGTTATTCATTATATATTTATGAAATCCAATTTCATAAATATATACTTTAGTAATTTCTTACCAAAGTGGTTAGGCCTAACTCTCTGAATAATTGAACCCATTAAACTTATCTTAAGAGAATATTTTATATCTCCGTTAAGAGATTATAAATTTCATTTTGAGAATATATGTTTCATCAACATTAAATGTGGCTACCCAACATACTAAGGTTTTGACTGTTACTTTAGATCTCATTCCTGATATATCAAAACCATCTATACTTCATGATCAGGTACATAATTATCTTAGGATTATGAGTTTATGTAAATATAAGTTGTGAAATTTATTATTCTCCTAATGACTGTCAATTGACAGTCATTAGGAGAATAATAAATTTCACAGCGGTCCAGTTCAATATGTCTTAACTCTTAAAACATATCAATATATCAACTAGAAGTCTCCATTTCCATGATACCTACACTTCATGATCAGGTCCATTATTCTTTTAGGATTAAGAGTTCATGTAAATATAAGTCGTGAGATTTATTATTCAATTGACAGTCGTTAGGAGAATAATAAATCTCATAGCAGTCCAGTTCAATATGTCTTAACTCTTAAAATATATCAACATATCAATTAGAAGTTTCCACTTTCATGATACCTACACTTCATGATCATGTCCATTATTCTCTTAGGATTAAGCGTTCATGTAAATATAAGTCGTGAGATTTATTATTCAATTGATAGTCGTTAGGAGAATAATAAATCTCACAGCAGTCCAGTTCAATATGTCTTAACTCTTAAAACATATCAACATATCAACTAAAAGTTTCCATTTTCATGATCAAGACAAATCATCTTAATTGATATGTTATAGTTTTTGTAGATGAAATGCTCAATTTCATCACCGACTACGAATTAAAATTCTGAGTTTACAAAGAACTTGTGACTTATATCTTTTGTGACTAAATCACATAAATCACATACTATGAATCTCATGGATTAAATGATAATGTTCGAATATTCATGTTACCATTATTTCAGATAATAATAATAAAACAACTTTATTAATTACAATATTAAGTCATACATCATGTTATACATAATTTCATATATAATATCATACACAGCATTATATAATAGGATTCAAGAGCACTAATTCTAACAATCTCCCACTTGCCTTAAAGACTATCGTGCATTAATCTAACTCTCATTCCCTTCAAATGCGACTCGCAAGTCCTTTGAGGCAAGGCTTTGGTAAAGGGATCTGCTAGATTATTTGCACTTTCAATCTTTGCTACCACCACATCTCCACGAGCAACAATGTCTCGAATGATGTGGTACTTTCTCTTAATGTGCTTTCCTTTCTTGTGATTCCTTGGATCTTTGGATTGTGCAACTGCTTCACTATTGTCGCAAAACAATGTGATTGGAACTTGCTCTATTCTCACTACACCAAGGTCAGAAAGGAATTTCTTGAGCCAGACAGCTTCTTTTGCCGCTTCACAAGCAGCAACATATTTTGCCTCCATGGTGAAGTTTGCAATACAAGATTGCTTAACACTCTTCCAACTTATGGCTCCACCTCCCAAGGTGAATAAATATCTTGATGTGGACTTTTTGAAATTTAGATCCGACTGAAAATCTGAATTTGTATAGCCAATGGGTATCAAATCCTCACACCGGTAAATAAGCATATAATCTTGGCACCACAAGATTTAACACCACTAAACACAACATATAGTACTCACCACCACAGCCATAGCGAGTTCAACCTCCACTTGGTCTGTGAGCATCGCACTGCCTAGAGGAATTTTGGCACTAGATTGAAAAGAGAGGTTGAGAGTTTGGGGTTGAAAAGATTAACCACCAGACACGATCCTCCACGCCATGCCGATCGCTGTGAGAGTCCTATCAATAGACCCATCAACCACCGTGAGAGAGACCCATCAACCACGCCAATCGCCGATCTAGAAAAAACTCCACGCCACCACCAGACCATGTCGCCACCAGACCCCGCCGGACCCACGACCCACGCAAGAAAAACCACCATCGTGAGAGAGAGGCTTGGAATGTTAAGAGAGAGAAGAGATACAAAGATTGATGAAGAGAGGCTTGGAATAAAATATTAAATTGGTTTGCAATTGTGCTACAGTACCGTTGCAAATTTGCAACGGTATTGTAACACAATTGTAAATTTTTTTAGGTTTACAAGTTCGGGTAACGGGGTATTTTTGAGGCTTTGATGCTAAACATGCCAACATATGGCATTTGCAAGTCCGGATGTGAATGCTCTAATGTAGCACTTAAAGTGTCAGTAAAGCATAAAAAATTGGGCATTTTACACTAGGACCGAAATACCCTTTTAAGTTCTTTCATCTTCCTTTCCTTTACTAAACATTTTCTCAGTTTATACTTTTTAAGTTTTTTTCTTTTTATCAGATCTACAAAAACCACCACTGAAATGCTCAAATTTCAAACCCGAGCCAAATTGTCAAGCTTTTTACGTTCCAAATTGAACCTAGTCACCAAAGCAACCCAGATACAACCAAAAACAAAGGAAGGAAAAGTAGAACCAAAGGTAGAGAGAGAAAGAGGAGCGCGACGACTATAGTGGTGGTGGTGGCGGCGCCGATGAGCACAACCAACAGAAACGGTGGTGAAGCACAAGGCTTTGGCCATGGCTGATACGAGAGAGAGAATCCGAGGGGGTGAGATAGATCTAGTGGTGGTGGGTGGGTTACAGATCTGGTGGTTGAGGTGGTGTTGGTGGACCTTTTTTTTTTCCTGGGATTGAAATGTTAAAGAGACCAAAGAGAGGAGGAGTGAGACGAGAAGAAGAGAGAGAAGGCTTTAGACGTTAGAGACAGAGAGAAAATAGTGTAAAAAGTTGAGAAGAGTTAGAAGATGAAGAAGGGTATTTTTGTCTTATACGTAACAAATTTAACCTAAGGCACACATTAGTAAATCCCTATTATTATTATTATTATTATTATTTTTGGTTTCCCATGGGTCTCTGGGCCTGCTTTCGCGCACTTCAACTAATCCCTGCTCGCAGTGGGAGCCTACCACTGGCTATAAGGTGTTGTAGCTATTGGGACTCGAACTGAGGAACAAACCTAGTTGAACCCCAGAGCCTTACTCAGTCGTGGACAAGCCACTAGGCCACACTTGGTGGTTATAATTATTATTATCTTAAAAAATACCACTATAGACATCTGACTAAAAAAAAAAAAAAAAAACTTTGCACACTTCTTAAAAATGAATTTTCTACCCTTTTTTTTTTTTTTTTGGAGAAGGAAATGAGTTTTCTAACTGGTTAAGCTTCCTGGGATTTTTTTTTCATCTACCATGGTCCATATATAGATAGGGATCAAACCAATGGCCACAAAGTTACTAAGCTAGAGTTGCTCATGCTTTTTTTCTTACAAATATAATTATATATCGGTATTTTTAAATAAGATAAACGTATAGATCCTTAGGATTATAATTACATACCAACACGTCTTTTGTTGCAAGCAAAAAGCAAATCATTTGCGAAGAAGTACATAGATATAAACTTCTGCATTAAAAGGCAGCTACAGGTGGTACTGAAGATAAATTGTTGCTGCCAATCAACCACTTGACTTTCAAAATTCGGAGAAATTAATAAAGTCAAGCCAATTAAAGGGTGTTTCAAGCTCTGGATTGTCTGGCATTTCTGGCTGCACTCCAGCGTAGAAAGGTTCGGAGTAGTTATTGAGGAAGGTGTTTTCATTGTTTATGATGGTATTTTCATAATAAAGCGGAGAAACATATTCATCCATAGCTGGTAAATATTGATTCACAATGTTGTTTGCTGTATTAGACAGATCTTGTTGGATGAAAGTCTTAATACCACGGATGAACTAAACAAAAATTGTATAAAAGATCAGGTTAGTTGTGAATTGTGAGACAGACTAATTTAGAAAATGATAATTGTCACATAATCAATTAAGTATATATCGAACTCACATGGTTTCCGGTCTGATCATCTTTGAAAATCATAATGGAGTCTCCGACAACAAGGTGTTTGTCCCTGATGAAATTCTCTGGGAGATGACAACCATATTTTCGCATTTAGAATAGAAGAGTAACATATAATATAAGAGGGAAAATTTTTTGATCATGACGTGAAAGTAAAGATTGCTCACTCGTGTTTTCAAATAAGTACATCCTGCTACTATTATTGATCCAAAACCTGTGGACAAACCAAGCAAGGTTCTGAATGTTCAAAGTAATTCTAGTAAGCAAGAGAAACAATTGAAAAGGACTCGTATGCTTGTAATTAGGTTCTATATTGGTGTTAATATTCAAAGTTATTATAAAGATAAAGGTGGTCAAGTTTAACAATTAAAACTTTCAATTCATAATTCTTCCATATAGATGGTGCTATTTAAGATTGTAATTATATATTGTAGGGTTTGTAGAAGTCATTGTTGTGGTGTGAATTTTGGTACGAGGATATAGCAAGTATAGTAACTCGAACCTGAATCTGAAGCTCCAAACTTGCTGATAGTCCATATCAGTCAAATTCATGATAATCCCCTCTCTTGAATCCAGTCGAGGCATATACAGTTCAGTTTCAATCTGAATGAAGAAGAAGAAGAGTCATGATGATATTATTTTCAATTATAGCTACCACTTAAATCCTCTTGAGAAAGATGTTTGAGCAAACGTTGCTCATATTACCACTTTTATTTTCAAGATCAAAGTAACAAAATATGTAGGTTAATCAAGGCATCTCATAGCTAGGTGGTATTATTTTTTATATTCAATACTTGCGGGTTACATTCTGAGGTTGAAACATCCATGTAGAATTAGGATCAACGATTTCCAAAGAGTGGATGTGAAAGCAAACTAATTTTTATCACAGTGCAAAGCAGTATCAAGTTAAAGAGAAGATGCAAACCTTAGGAATCACAATGCGTCCAACTGTGCTCACGTCACTTTTTCGTAATTTCTTCTCAAAGAGAAACCTCACAATTGATTGATCGATATGCTGAAACACAATACTAGGATGTTAAATCTGTACACATCCAATAACAAATAATATTGGAGAAAAAGAAAAAACTTTCTTCCCTCCATAAAAATGGATTTAGATGTGTGAACATGAAAATGACAAAGTAATCAAGTGATATTCTACCCAAGGAATTTTTTGTCATAATTTGTTGGTATTTGTTATTGGGAAATGTTAAAGAGTGCCCTTAGGGCATTTTTAATAAATTTTTGATATCACTTTTATGAGAAATGAAAAAAATTGTCAAAATATTAATTGTTTTTTTTTTCTTTTTCCATAAAAAACTTTTTTTAACTGAATTGTTAACCAATGCCCTAACTCGTTAGTATGACCCTTTGTTATTATGTTGATGTCAAAATCTTTGCCGCAATTGACACGGGGCTTAAGATAATTTGTGAACGTTTGAACATAATTTATGCATAAGAATTGGTTGACATGTTGAAATCGACAATATCAATATATCTTTCCAAAAAAATATAAGTGGACTCAAATAACGTGGAACACGAAAACGACAATGTAATCAATTGTCATTTCGTACTTGCACACGTGAGTTTTTTTTGCGTCATAGTTTGTTGGAATCTATTGTTACGAAGGTTTCAAAATCTTTGGATACGTTTGGTACGAGGATTACAACAGGAAAAATAATATTTATTATTGGGAATAAAATGTGTTGTAATAAAATAACTAAACATATTTATAAGTTTGGCTGAGTTGCAATGTTAGAATAAAACTTAAAATTTATTTTAGGAAATATCTTACTCATATAATTATATTTTCTTAAAAATAATATTTTTTAAATTTGAGAGATAGGTGAGTTATTTTTTAATGATTTTTTTTAAATTTTTATAATTATTATATGTACATGGAAAGTTTATTTATTTGGAATTATTACACATATTAAAGAATAGTTATTACAACACTTATAAAGATGAATGATTATTTTTCGTTTTTAAGAATAACTATTCATAAAGAATGACTATTCTTTGTAATAAAAATATAAACAAATTAAAGAATAGCTAAATCCTAGGAAAAATTATTATATTATAGTTTCTATTCTGGTCTACCAAACATGTCATTTGTCGTAATTGACACGGGGCTTAAGTTAATTTGCAAATATTTGAACACAATTTATGTGCCAAAATTAATGTAAGATCAAAAGAAATCATAACTAAATTTTGAAATTTTTTTACAAGAAAATAGTCGTAGATTCCATTGCACAAACCTGTGAGTGCGGTGATTTTGCAAATAATCAACAGATTTAAGATGAAATATACTTTACTTGCTCAGCCAGGAGGTGATCGTTCTTAAACTTCATGAATATATCAAAAGAGTGTTTGTAACTTTGTATTCGGAAATAAAGTAAATGTCCTTGTAATCCTTTTAAGTTTTAATTACAGATCAAGCAATAAGAACACCAATCAAACACTCAAAAAATGCGAAAGCAAGGGTGAAAAAATTGTATAAATAGAAAAATTAGTTAATCTTCCTTAAAATCCTCAAGCAATTAATTCACAAGCATATATATGCCTAACGCTAGATAAACATACAAGAGATCTACTTTCTTTGGCTAGAGATTTAGACACCATATATAAGTTTTCTTAAAAAGAAAAAGAAAAAAGATTAGCAGTATATAGTCAATTAACTCCTAGGTGAAAAGTACCATAAAAAACTCTTTACTTATTGAGGAAAAGATTGGGAAAATGTATAAAGTTGTTGCTTTTTATATCAAAGAGGAAATTACACACCATGAAAGCATCTTATCAGTAATGAACCTAGCTCAAATGATTTATGATTCACACAAACATTAATTTTCCTGTTATAAATGATAATTATTAGTATATAGTAACTGCAAATAATTTTTTCGAAACACATATTATTTTAAATCACTTAGACTGACTATGAAAACAGAAACAAAAAGGACAACGATGAAAACCTTATGTTTTTGAGAACACAAGCTGCAAAAAAAGAAGAGGTTATACAGCTGAAAAAAGTGGGGGGGGGGGGGGGATCTCAATTTGTAAATAGAGATTGGCTCACAGCGTAAGCCACAAAAGCAAAACAATACACAATTAAAAGGGCTTGGAACAAACATGCATGCAGTGGAAGAGAAAGCATAATAGGGAGGAAAACTTAATTACTCGTGGAATTGGTGGCGGGCGAGGAGGCCGGATTGGTGTTGGTTGAGGAATGGGTTGAGAAAATGGGGGTCGCACAATGGAGCGTCTCAAAAATCGCCTGCAGTGTTGTCTCCTCTTAATGGCAGCAAAGGTTGAAGCAGAAGCACTTGCACTTGAACTACCCATTTCAGGACCAGCTGGGGGAGCTGGTGGGTAGTTCACAAAAAACTGGTTATTATTATTGTTGTTGTTAAACATGCCTCCCATTTGCATTGCATTAACAGAAGGGTCAGAAGGATTATAATTCACAGGTATATTACCAGCCATTGACACAACCAGATCAAGTAGTCTATACCTACCACAAAGACCAAAGTCTCCAAAGTCTCTCTCTCTCTCTCTCTCTCTCTCTCTCTTAAGTAACGCTCAATCTCAAACTCTCTGACACTCAGGTCCAAATTTTATGCACTTTATGTTGAGGAAGAGGAAAATTTTGGTAACACAACTTTGTGCATAACTCGCCCAAGTGACGAGTTATGGTTGGTGAAGGGGTGACCCACCATCACCCCTCCACCAACCATAACTCGCCACGTGAGCAAGTTGTGCACAGAGTTGTGGCACCAGAACCACTCTGAAGAAGAAGGTATACATATTTGGCTTGTAGTGTGAGAGAGTGACTCAGTACTAGTGTGTATGATGCTCAATAATCACAAAGTTAAGGGCAAAATGGAGAAACAAAATTAGTCTTACAATCTTTGGTGTTTTCCAGTGTTTTGAGAAAAAAGATTTTACATTAATTATGATATCATTTTTTGCATCTGCATTGATACATTCAGTTGTAATTGTTTGTTGTTTTCTTCTATTGTTTACGTTACTCCTTCCTAATTTGTTTTCTCTCTCTTTTGTGAGAGTTCATATTATATGATGGAAAGAAGAGATAAGAAAAGTAGTGGTTGAAATGAAGCATCTTTTGTACAGGTGTTGGAACAACTCCATTTTCTTCGACACGACATCAATGGTGAAGTCTGGTAGCATATAAATGAAATGAAATCAAATATGAGAGAGAGTAGTCTTTAAAGAGAGAGGAAAAATCATAACTGAGAAGCGTTTCAATTTTCAAATGAAAGAAAGAAATCATAATGGGCCAAAGAATCTAATTCCAAGCCCACTTTGATATCCCTGTTCTTGTCTTATGTCTTCATTGGGGTTTCCCAAGCCCACTATGATACCAAAGGCCCAGAACTTCTTTTGGGTCTTCCTTAGGATTTGCCAAGCCCAACTTGACCAATTTCAAAAACTTTTGTTTACTGTGTCCTTGTAAAATTGTTAAAAAGGACTTCATCTAAATTGGGAAGTGACAAATGCTATGGTTGGGTGAAAAATGACAGGATAAAAAATGGAGGAAGGAAATGGGAGAAGAAAATGTGATTTTTTATTGTTTGGTTGGAGTGAAAAGGGTGAAAAAATAAAATGGGATGGATAGAGTTTTCCACTCAAGGCTAGTATTTTCCCTATCTCCAAATCTATCTATAATCTATAATATATTATTATGTTATAAAAGTTGGATCCCACAATTGATGGATGCACACAACTCTGACACGTGACGCAATTTTCAATCTATTTAGAATGATATGGACAAATAATGCCACATGGCAAATAGCAATTTGTCCCTGACATATATAACACATCTAACTTGTGTTATATATTTAGGGTGTGTTTGGTTGGAGTGAAAAGAGGGTAGAAAATGTTGTTTTCTACTGTTTGGTTGGGGAAGGAAAATAGGAGAGATAAAAAATAGGGGAGAAAGTTTTCTTCCCTGGGCCCATTTTTTTAATCCTCCCAAATCAGGAGGAAAATGTTGAGAGAAAAGTGCTGTGAAATTTTAGAATACAAGAATAAGAGAGTGTACCTTGGTGTGGTAAATTTCAAAACAAAGATTAGAAGTACTTGAGAACACTTTTAATCTTCACTCCAATTCCACTAATGTCCAAGAAGTGTGGTCTCTCAATCAGTTATATGAATTTGTTTAAGAGAGAATTAGAGAGTGTCCAACACTCACATAAAAACCATTTTATGTATCTTACTAAATTCTGTATGTTTCTCTTCTTATAACTGATTATCTAATTGGGCTAGCATTTTGGGTCTTTCCAATTGAGTTCTAGTATGTGGCTTGGAGTGGGACCAAAAGGGAACAAATAAGACACTAGCTCTAATGGACCTTAGGCTTTTCTGTCAACTCTTGACAAGTCCAAAGTTACCGTTAATTATATTTAATATCACTATATAAATATAATTGCACTCTAGGCCTTATTAATAAATTATATTCTAAGACTTTATTGTACATGCAACCCCTTCATGAAATATTTGTAGTAACACAAAGTTATAAATGTAGACTGCCACTTTGTAGATTACTACATTTTAATCCTTGAGTACCCGGTTTAATCATTTAAGTTATTCATCATATATTTATGAAATCCAATTTCATAAATATATACTTTAGTAATTATTTCATCGTGAGATTTATTATTCATTTGATAGTCGTTAAGAGAATAATAAATCTTATAGCGGTCCAGTTCAATATGTTTTAACTCTTAAAACATATAAATTAGAAGTCTCCACTTCCATAATCAAGACAAATCATCTTAGTTGATATGTCATAGTCTTCGCAGATGAAATGCCTAATTTCATCACCAACTACGAACTAAAATTCTGAGTTTACAAAGAACTTGTAATTTATATCTTCTGTGACTTTTCACATAAATCATATACTATGCATTTCATGGACTATATGATAATGTCTAAATATTCATGTTACCATCATTTTAGATAATAATAAATCAACTTTATTAATCATAACATTAAGTCATACATAATAAGGTACATAGCATCATACTATAGGATTTAAGGGCACTAATCCTAACACCTACATTCTATCAACTTATTATCATTTTATTTATCATTAAAATCTTATTAATCTAAAACTTTACTTTAGGTTATGATATTCCTTTTTAACAAAAGAAGTATAAAATCTACATGCAAGTGTTTTTTAAAAGGCGAAAACACCATTTTGGTCATTACATTTTAAGGTTATAGTCAATTTAGTCCCTATATTTTGATAGCAGCCAATTTGGTCTTTTATATTTTTAACTTGCAACCAACTTAATCACTACCTTTAATTCACTAACTGAAAATACATATGTGGCAAACGATTTGCATTGTTGGCATGCCTAGTATTAAACTATTACATTTTATGATGCTGTGTCTAAATTTTAGTTACCACATCAGCGCTTAGATGGCAAAAAAGCCACATCTCCTTTTAAAAATTCTATTTTATTTTCTCAAGTTTTTTATTTTTATTTTTTCCCTTTCTTGCAATTTCTTGGTAACCAAACACACACTCTCTCTTTCTCTGCAACTTTATTCTTTACATAAACAACAATTAACTGGGAAAGGGTCTTTGATTATTTTATTAGTGCTACTACTATCAGATATCAACAATGATCCAAAGATTCTTTCTTTTCCTATAATGAATGGGAATTCTTTAATGAGGTTCTGAGAGCAAACATGAAGTCCCTAAGATTACTTTTTTTTTTTTTTTTAAAACAAAAAATCATCATTTTGCTTCCCATTGTAGTTTATTAGAACTAGAAAGTAGATCTTTGTTTTTTTGAGGTGCTTTCAGAAATTAGAAGATTCAAAACTTAGAAAGGGTAGAGGAACCAAAAAATAAAAAGGAATAACCTTATATGTAATCAAACCCAGATTATTCTTGGTAAGCCCTTCTCATTCTTCCCTAGGACCATCCATTATGAATCTCATTCTCGAAGAAACTTATCGAATTGTTGCAGCGGAGGGACGACGATCTTCTTGGGTGAATGCTTGCTCACTCCCAAGTGTAGGAGATCATAACAATATAATTCTCGGAGTACCGAGGTCGAACCACAAGGAGCAGAGTAAATTCAAAGACAATATAATTAAACAAAAATTTGGGTGGAGAAGAAAAGTACTTTTGCTTGGTGATTGTTAATAAGAATAATAATAAAAACTGATTTAAATCAATAATGTAAATACCAGGGTATCGGGGTATTTCTCTATATCGATATGAAATTCTTTGTGATCTAAGAAATTATATATTTCATAATTTTTTTTTTGAGAAAGAAACTGATGGATTTTATTAATAAAATTCAACTACATCCAATTGTAAAATCGAATCAATATAAGATGAGATATCTTCCATCCATACTTGAAAATCTGGTATGCATAATGCATTTTTAGCCAGACTATGAGCAACCCCATTGTCATTTCTCTTAATATGAGAATACAACAATCCTTTTCTACGAACATGTGAAAACCTAATACAATGAAATAAACTTGCAAAACATTTAACATTACGACTAAATAAACCAAAGGATTCCAAAGACTGCGAATCTGCATTTAAAGCGTTCATTGCAATCTTTGAAACTCCCTCTGGGGTGACATCTTCCAAACTCAGATTAGCATTAAACTGTAAAGCCTTCGATATAGCCAAAGTTTCAAGCTCTATGATAGATAGGGGGAGAGGAATGATTCCCACCATGTGTGCCAAGCCTTTTCCTTGGCATTCTAGGATGATCACTCCCGTCCCTGCCTTATCTTCTTCTTGAAACATTGTATCGATATAATTTGTGCCCGAACCCTCCACACTTACATCAATAGTCGATCTCCAAAACAACACTAATCCACCTCCCATATCAATTGCTCTTGGTACTACAAACATGTTATCAAATTGTATTTTTCTTTTCACATCTTTTAGCCTAGCTTTATCTGTCCATGTTTCGGCAATAAACACGACAAATGGATCTTTAGCCCGTACCAGACTAGCAAGCTCATTCACTGTACATGGGTTTCCAAGCCCATGACAGTTCCATATTAAGCAACTCATTGCGATTAGCGGGGTTGAGTCTCAGCCTCCACCATTGAGTTTGAACTATATTCATCATCCTTTGAAACCAGCCTACGCTTACTTGGTAACTCCAGATGGGCTTCCCCACTTCTCTTCCCTCCACTCAGTTTGCTTTGTTCTTTGGTACTCACTGCCTTTTTCCTGATGTGTTTGTTGCTTTTGCTCCTAGTACTCAGTCTGGTGGCTGCGTGGGAACCTGTTACTTTGGACGTTGGAGGAGCATTAACTTCAGGATCTTCTAATGTATTTTCCATTATGGGACGGCTAGGGTTTGCATGTGAATTATTACCATCATAAATTCCGGGCATTGAATATCCTTTGAAAACCGAAGTCTGACTTGCAATATTTAAAATCTCATCAATTTCATCGATTTTGATTTCAAATAATTTCGCTGAGTCAACGACTTCTCTATTTAATGACTTCGCATTAAATTCCTTTCCCACAATAACTGGAGCTTTAATAGGTGACAATCTATTGGAGATATGGTCCTTTATTGGCAATAATTTTGGCTCCAAATTTGATTCTGATAGCCTGCCTCCTTCAATGCTTTCAGTTACTTCCAATACCATGTCCTCCTCTTCCCCACCATTACTTCCTTCAACCCCTTTTTTTTGTAACCGTTGCTGGTTGGACTTCCTTAACTGAACCTTGTTCTGATAAGTCAACCATCGGAGCTTGGTTGAGCACCACCTCAGAAGGCTCTGACGTAACAAAAGGTTGCCGTCGTTCGTAAAAACCTGGGACATAGATGACATTCTTCCCAGCAGCCATTTATGGGGCTGCCCTCAGACTGGAATTAAATTGTTGACTATCTGGCGAGAGGGTACCTTTGCTCTCAATCCAAAGGCTACAATCTTTGTCGTTGTGATTTAGACGACCACACCAAAAACAAAAATTTGGCAAGCGCTCATACTTAAAGTTAACCTAATGTTTCTCACCATTCTCCATGGTTATAACCCTTCCTCGACAGAGGGGTAGGGTAATATTGATACTGACATAGACTCGAATAAAATATCCACCATCATCGTCAACTACCTTGGTTGATTTTTTCACTTCGCCCATAATGTCACAGATTCCTTCAGCAACTTTTGTGTTCATGAAACGTACCGAGATATTATGGACCTGCACCCAAAAGAATGCTTTTGTAAATACTAGGTCGCAGACTAAGACATCTATATCATATTGCTGTAACATAACTAAGTATTTGTCAAAACTCCAGGGTTGGCTTTGAAGGATTCGATCAACATCTTTTAGGTTGTCAAAGATGAAAAGGACTCTGTGATCTTTCTGGTTTTGGATCTTGAAACCCTTTGTGGACCTCCATAGTTGCTTGAAAGTCCTTGCAGGAATCTCCATGTTCAAGAAACGTGGAGTCAGAAACTGTGCCGCAATGATGAACTCTCTTGATCGTTGATCCTTTTGAAGAACAAACCCGGTGTTTTCTCTGTCTGACAGTGAGAAGTTACTCCATTTATCTGCCAGATCCTCCATGGCTAACAGAATGTAATGGAGTACTCAAGAAAAAATACGTGTTTCCCTATAACCCGAAAAAAGAAACCCCAACAAGCTCTAGAGGTAAACTTGTTACCACTAGAGGTGACAAAACTCTCCTTCAAAAGAAGGGACTGAACAACTTCTACTACCTAAGAGAAGAGAGAGTTCTCTTTCTTTTGATGTTGACTGTATTACAAGGTGGAGTGTATTTCATAATTGATTGTTTTTATACAATTAAATACTTATGATTTGGTTGAACTAAGATAATTCAAGAACGCATGATAACCTAAATTAATAATGCGGTTAGAAAAGTTTTCAGAAAAACCCATTCACTTTAAACCCTGATTTCTATTTGAAACTATTAGGAATTCATCTAAACAATAAGAAAAACATGATTGAACTTATTGATAGCATTGAAGAACTAATACATCAAAAGAAATTTAATTGAATAATCAAATATGTTGTTGATAAAATCTTAGAAAGAATCACATTGAATATTCATACTGTATAGAAGAAACATAACCCCTAGCCCTAGCAAAGAGTTTAAGCTGCCATTAGAGAAAGGAAAATACAAGGTTTTCTCTCCAAAATTTGTTCTACACAGCCTCCCTTCAAAACCCTAATGTAAAAAAGTGTCCAAAGAAAATAAAACTTTTACTATTTTAATTTCCGTCCAAGTTTACAGCAGTAACTTGTGAGTTAATTTCGGCCTTTAAAAATTGAGAATTTCGGAAAACTTAAAAGTGGAAAGTTGTAGATATTTAAGTCACGGTTCCAACCCATCTGGCCTTGTATCAATTGGATTTTTGAGGAGAGAGATACGCTCAAAATACTGATCAGTGCTCAAATCAGATTTTTCATTTTCAGATTCTGCCTCTTTGATTTCTTTCCTTATTTGAATCTTCCAATCATGGTAGACGATCCAAGCACTCCAGCTGCACCTCTTTAGACATTTAAGCATGGTCCTTTAGCTCCACTTTAATTCTAGTTTGGCCTCCATTCTCTCACAAATTCTTGTAAACTCATCTTTCTCACATGATTTCTTGAAAGTAGAAAATTACACACAATGAATGGTATCTTATTCAAGAAATTATGTAAAGATAAATAATAGGGACTAATGCAAATCATGACTTAATTATACAAATTAAGCATAGTAATAAGGAGATAACACTCACATAAATATATAGCAAGTATACATTTTAAGGCGTTATCAGTGAATCGAAAAATAGTTGCTGAGAAAGCTTTTGGGAGTTGGGATGAAGTCGATGGTGGCTTCATGAACACTATGTATGGTCCAATTTCGCCAATCATTGGTTGAGGCGTTGAGTCTTTGCTAATAGCCATTGATGACCGAAGAGAAGAAGAGTGAAGTGAAAGAGAGTGAAAGGCAGAAGAGAGAGAGAGGGAGAGAGGGAAGCTAAAGAGTAAAGAAATTGTAGAGAGAGAAAGAAAGAGAGAGAGAGAGTGTTTGGTAACCCATAAATTACAATAAAGAAATAAAAATAGAATACAAATTTTTGTTTGGTTAAAAAGATGTGTAAGAAATTAAAAGAGAAAAAAATTGGTAAAGAAAAGAAAAGTAATTTTAAATGCTGATGTGACCACTAAAAATTAGACATGTCATCATATCATGTAATAGTTTAATACTAGCCATGCTAACAGTGTAAACTGTTTGCCACATGTGTATTTTCTGTTAGTGAGTTAACAGTAAAATTGGTTGCAAGTTAAAAATAATAGGGATCAAATCGACTGCTACCACAATATAGGAGCTAAATAAACTGTGACCTCAAAATGTGGGGATCAAATTGGTGTTTTTACCTTTTTAAAAATGTGTTTATTTCTAAGATTTATATATAATTTTAAAATTAAAACCATGCGAAGCACATGACAAAAACTAGTTGGGGAGAAAAGATGAGAGAAAATGTCATTAAGAAGAAAAGTACAAAACTATCCAATTTTTTCCATTCTTTTACTTTTAATAATAAGGGTATAAAACTAATATGCTCTTTATCCTTCCAGTTTTCCATTCTCTTTACCAAACACACACGACAGGAAAAAATATGTATTTTCTATCCTTAAACTAAACAAAGCAAAAATCTAATAATAATAAAAAATGCTCTTTGTGGTCCGTTCGATTAGGTGAAAAAGGGGAGGATATAAAATGATTAATACCATTGTTTTGGCTTGGTAGAAAAGAGGGAAGATGGAAAAGGTAATTGTTGGAGTTTTCCACTCGGCCCACCAACACCATTCCTCCTAATCTATCTACATTCTATAATTCTATAGTATAATATAAAAGTTGGATCGTCAAACTGGAGGATACACACTATGGTGACATGTGTCCTTTTGACAATGTATAAAACAATGACACATATAATGTTGGAAAGATGCAGACAATTGTTGGTCAATGTCAAAATTATTATTATTATTATTATTATTATTTTGCTGTGTCAATAATAAATTCCACCATTGTAATAAATATCCACTACAAACCAAAGTTTTTAGACCTGGACCGGACCGGATCGGGAGGTCGGATCGTGACAACTGGGAATCGAGATGAAAATCGATTTTTTAAGCATAAAGAACCGATTTTTTTGTTAATTTTGTGAACCCCTAAAGCCGGGGTTGGACCGCACAAACCAGTAGCAAGAACCGTGCAGTCCAACCCCTTAGCAATTTATAAAAAAAGAAAAAAACCAACTTAACACAATTTTATTCTACTTAATTAAATTATCCATCTCTTACAAGGAATAAAAAAAATTATAATTAAAATTCTTCAAAGATATTTAATTTTACTTTAAAAATTAATCATAAATTTTAATGTTTTCATGGTTATTATTTTATTTTATTAACTTTCTTATTTAATTATTAAATATATGCTTGAAAATCATTACATTTCCCTCACATATATAGATATATTGTCAATTTTGCTACTTTTATAAATTTAATATCTATATTTAGACTTTAATTAATTATTGAATTAATTATGACGTTATCACGGTTCGACCTGAGTTCGATCTCGTTTCGGCCTCAATAACTTTGAACCTCTCCCTTTTACAGTTCAATGAACGGTCTGAGTTTTAAAACCTTGCTACAAACTCCTTTAAATACTCTAAATTGTCCTTAAATAAACATTATAAATTCCACCTTTATAATAAATTCTTAAATGATATGTAGTCAAATATCCATGATTAGCTCCTTTAAATACTCCACGAGTTTCCCCATTTTTTCTCTTCTAAACAACTTTACAAAGAATTTTTTATTTTATTTTTATATAAGTAACCTAAAAGGCTTTTTTTTCCTGGGGGAGCGGGGGAGGGGTTGTGGTTGACTACCTAAAATGCAAGCCCTAAAAAATTAATTTGTACACATATTTCTCTTTTAAGTGTAAACAAAAATAAATAAATAAATTAATAAATAAACAAAATCGTAGATGTCTTTCTATATATATAAAAATATAATTACACCTATTTATTATCATTCTCATTTGAATTTTAGGGAAAAAAAAATTACTATTTTTATTTAAGTGGGTATTACTATTACACATCATTTAGGGGGATTCTAGATTTAAATACACTACACTTACACTTTTGTGTTACACTCACTTATTTATTACAATTTTTATTTAAGTTTTAGGGGAAAAATAAATACAATATAAAATACAGTAATTTATGTTCTTTTGAGTTCAAAAGGAAATAAAATGATTTACGCATTTAAAATTTTAAATATAATAATACATGAATTAATACAATACAGAAAAATCATTGTAAAGGATTTATATGCTTGTAATTAGGCTCTATATTTGTGTTAACGTTCAAAGTTGTTATAAAGAGAAAGGGGCCAGGTTTAACGATAAAAACTTTCAATTCATAATCCTTCTAGATGGTGCTATTTAAGATGGTAATTATTTATTCTGAGGTTTGTAACAGTAAAAGTCATTGTTGTGGTGTGAATTTTGACTTAAATAGGGAAGAACATGCATAATAATGCGTTTTGGGTCCCTTTTTTTTTGCCTCAATATTGGCCCTAGTTTTGGTACGAGGATATAGCAAGTATAGTAACTCGAACCTGAATCTGAAGCTTCGGACGTGCTGATAGTTCATATCGATCAAATTCATGATAATCCAGTTTAATTTCAATCAGAAGGAAGAAGGAGAAGAGTCATGATGGTATTAATTTCAATTATAGCTATCACTTAAATCCTCTTGGGAAAGATGTTTGAGCAAACACTGCTCATATTACCACTTATTACCATTTTTATTTCAAGGCCAAAGTAACAAAAGATGTAGGCTAATCAAGGCATCTCATAGCTAGGTGGTGTTATTTTTTAAATTCATACCTGCGGGTCACGTTATGAGGGAGAAACATCAATGCAGAATTAGGATCAACGATTTCCAAAAATTTGATGTGAAAGCAAACTAATTTTTATCACAGTGCAAAACAGTATCAAATTAAAGAGAAGATGCAAACCTTAGGAATCACAATGCGTCCAACTGTTGCACATCTACTGTGGGAATGTCCTTTTGCAAGAAATGTTTGGACCCTTTGCCAAGGAAAGCTTCAGAAATGTCCTAATGAAGCCCAAGATATTTTCATGCTTCTTCGATGTCTGTTGGATAAACTTCTACAATAGGAGTTAGAAAGATGGGCAGTGATTGCTTGGGCAATTTGGAATGCTTGAAATAAATTTTATTTTTAGCATATCCAAACCCATCCAAAGGTTATTCTTGATGGAGCAATTGGTTTTCTGCAGGAGTATCAGAGGCTGGTAGCTGCTCAATGATTTGTTTTGGGTGTTTCTGTTGCTGTTGGTATTGTATGTCTAGGGGTTCTAATCTTTCTGTATATCTGTTGTTTTTCTGCACAGTGTTGTTTTTCTGCACAGTGGTGTTTTTTCTGCACAGTGTTGTTTTTTCTGTAGTGTCTGTTTTCTGCATAATAAGTCTGGTTTTCCCCTGTTTCTAGTGTTTGTTTTCTGCAGAATAAGTCTTGGTTTTCCCTGTTTTGATGATACAGGGTTCTTATGGACTGTTTAGAATACTTTATCTAATAAAATTTCTATCTTTTATCTCAAAAAAAAAAAAAAAAAAAAATCTATACACATCCAATAACAAATAATATTGGAGAAAAAAAAAATTTCTTCCCTCTATAAAAATGGATTTAGATGTGTGAACATGAAAACTACAGAGTAATCAAGTGATATTCTGTACAAGGAATGTTTTGTGTCATAATTTGTTGGTATTTGTTATTATATTGATGTCAAAATCTTTGCCACAATTGACACAGGGCATAAGATAATTTGTGACCTTTTGAACATAATTTATGCAAAAGAATTAGTCGACATGTTTAAATTGACAATATCAATATATCTTTCTAAAAAAATAAATGGATTCAGATAACATGAACACGAAAACGACAAAGTAATCAATTGTCATTTCCTTACTTGTGCATGCGTGATGTATCGAAATCTTTGTCGTAATTGACATGGGGCTTACAATAATTTGCAAATATTTGAACACAATTTACGAGCCAAAATTAATGTAAGATCAAAAGAAATCATAACTAAACTTTGATTTTTTTTTTTAATACAAGAAAATAGTCTTAGATTCTATTGCACAAACCTGTGGGAGTGGTGATTTTGCAAATAATCAACAAATTTGAGATGAAATATACATTTCTAGCTCAGCTAGGAGCTGGTCGTTCTTATAAACTTCATGAATATTCGGATCAGGGCCGGCTCAATGAATTCGAGGGCCCTAGGCGAAAGCTTTAAACGGAGTCTTTTATTATATTTAATTATAAATTCATATATATTTTTCAATTAAAATTTATTTTTCTTGCTTTTTGAGAGGCAAAATTACTAATTAAATTTTTGCATTCAAGTTCTGCTAACATTTCTTTTTCAATTGATAATATAACTAATCCACTTAATCTTTCTTGTGACATAGTTGATCTTAAATAGGATTTTATTAATTTTAATTTTGAAAAACTTCTTTCTGTGGAAGCAACTGTAACAGGTATAGTTAATAATATTCTGAAAGCAATACATGCATTTGAAAAAGATTCTAGCCTCTTTATATAATTTAGTACATTAATTGGAGAGTTATCATTTATTTGCAAAACTTCTTTTAAAACTTTTAGTTCTGAATATAAATCTAAACCATCAATATCAGAATGAGTTTCATGTGTGAGAAAACATTCAAGATTAAGACAATTTTTTTTCAAACTATCATCATCTAGTGATTTTAGTTTTTCAAAATTAAATAAAAAACCAAAAATATTTTCATATATTTGAAATTGTTCAAACCTACTTTCAATTGAAGAAATAGCTTGATCTACTATATATAAAAAATAATTAATTCTAAAATATTCTTCAGCGGATTGTGTTATCTCATCATTGACATTCTCATCAAACTGTTTCTTCTTACGAATTATACGTTTTTCACGAAATATAGGCTCTATTTCCATTTTGGTTGCAATTTCTTTAGATGAATTCATAGCAGATGTAAATCCATCTTCTCTATATTTTTTTAAAAAAGACATGAGACCTTTTAATTGATCTATAGCAACATCAATATGCATGTCTTTCGATTGTAAATTTTTACTAACAGAGTTAATAGCAAATAATATGTCATACCAAATAGTCATAGCTAGCAAAAACTCAAAACTTTCAATCTCATATGTTGCTAAACAATCAGCTTCACTTTTTGTTTTGGGATCTTCACTTGTTTTTGCCAATTGTAACAAAGCATCTCTTATTTCTAGAACTTGAAATTTTATTGCTTTCACACTTTCAATTCGACTTTCCCAACGTGTTTGTGACAATGGCTTAAGAGTTAAACCTATCACATTATCTTGTAAAATTTTCCATCGCTTTGTGGAAGAAGAAAATAGTGTGTATATACGTTGTACTACTCCAAAAAAAGATATAGCTTTAGGACAAGAATTAGCCATATCACATAAGACAAGGTTGAGATTATGACAACCACATGGTGTGTAAAATGCTTTAGGATTTATATCAAGAATTCTTTTTTGTACCCCTTGTTTTTTCCCTTTCATATTAAACCCATTATCATATCCTTGTCCATGTACATCATTAATATCAAGTTCAAGATTTTTTATTGCATTTATAATTTCATTGAAAAGACCTTTTCCAGAAGTATCATTTACATTTAAAAATTCCACAAAATGTTCATCTATTTTTATCGGACTTATTGAAATATCCACACATCTTAGTATGAGAGTCATTTGTTCTTGATGACTTACGTCGGGGGTACAATCAAGTATAATTGAAAAGTATTTTGCTTCTATAATCTTTTTTATAATTTTACTTTTAATTTCATTTGCTAATAATTGTATCACTTCATTTTGTATATTATGACCAAGATAATGATTATGGATTGCACCATGTTAAATACGTTGAACATGTTCTTGCATTACTGGATCAAATTCTGCAATCATTTCAATTATACTTAAAAAACTTCCATTATTTTCTTGATAGATCTTTTCGTTTTTTCCTCGAAATGCCAAATTATTTTTACCAAGATTTTTACCACCGCTATTATTCTTAATAATACTTTTTTCCAATGATCTTTCTCTTTCTTAATTTGTTCTTGGACATTTTTATCAATTGTTTTATTCTTCAATAATCTTAGTTCTAAATCAATCCAAGTATTCATATTAGTAATATGCTCATTGGTTGTTTCGTGATTTTTTAAGAATAGAACTAATATTTTTCCAATCCTTAGTTCCTCTACTAGCTAGTTGATTTGTATTAGATTTTGAATTAAACAACTTGCAACAAAAACAAAATACTCTATCTACTTCTTTCGAATACACTAACCATTTTCTATCATGTTTCTCCCAATTTGGTAATTTTCGAATATAATGCGTAGTAGAAAAATGTCTAGAGTTCTTATCTATAGGAAAGTTTAGATCATCAACTCTTATTGGACCATTTTCTACTAACAAATCTCATAATTTTATATCAATAGTTTTCCATTGACTTGGATCAAAAATATTTGTAGGAATATAATTAGGTTGATCATTAATATTTTCACTCTCCTCTAAATTATTTTGAGCTTCATTATCAAGAACGGTGACATTACATGTTTGAACATTATCACGACCACCTTCGTTATTATCATTTTGTTGTATATTTTCATTATCTTCTAACTCTTTTTGATGAATTTATTGTTCATTTATGAAACCTTCACTCAAATTTTCTACAAGATTTTGTTTTTTACTAGTAATAAATTTGTCCATAGCTCCTTTTTGAGATTCAATTAGTTCTTCTATTTGTCTTTTTTTTTTTTTTCATATCCAGATAAATATTTTCTAGTAGACATTTGTAATTAAAAAATATTTAGGAATAAATGAAACACAATCTATAATAAAAAAAAATTACAATTTAACTAGAATAATATAAATTTAATGTATAAAACAATAGAACCTGTTTTATCAAATGCACAATTGTAGCTTTACTTAATATGATCGCTTTACTTAATATGATCACTTTACACTTTAAACCTGCACAAAAAAATTAAAATTAATATTAGTACAAAGTAAATTATTCTAAATTTATAATTTTGTTATTAATACTCTTTTTTTTGTGTAGCATTAAACTTTTTTTTTTAGCATAATGTGTAAGACTCAACTTGATCTACTAAGACTAAAAAATGGCCACTATCCCTCTAAATCTGATTTCTTAAAAAAAAAAGAGAACGTTTAGGACTAGATCCTGGATCAATACCTTAACAGTTAACTCTCATACCACTTATCTGATTTCTTAAAAAAAAAAAAAAAAAAAAAAAAAAAAAACAAAAAACGTGTAAGACTCTACTATTCAGACTATTCAAAGCTCAAAAGGTGTAAGACTTCCCATCAAAAAAAAAAAAAAAAAAAAAAAAAAAAAGGAAAATGGTGTAAAACTATTCAGCCTAAACGTGTCTCTTCTCTTTATCACTAATCACTTTATGGGTCTATTGAGTATTGACCATTCAGACCATTCATTTATTGAAAGAATCAAAAGGCTTCTTCTAGAGAAATCTAAAGGAACCAAACCAAAGTTCAGCTTCAACCTTTAGCCAAAAAGCTCTGCTCTGTAGCCTTTGCTCATGCCTCTTCAAAAGAAAAAAAAGCTCTGCTCATGCCTCTTCAAAAGAAAAAAAAACCCAGACTCGTGAGTTGTGAGCAAACTCCTCTTCAAAAGAAAAAAAAAAAAAAAAAAAAAAACCCAAACATCCATGAAAAAAAAACCGAGACACCTAGCAGTAAACATGAAGAAGATGAAAGAGACAAAGGAAGAGAAAACAAAAAACGAACCTTCAGTGAACACACAAGTCTATTGCCAACACAGTTGATGAGTAAGCCAACTAATGAGTTTTTTTTTTTTAGAATCAAGATAGTCAGATAGAGAGAGTCAGAGAATGAGTTTTTTTTTTCTTCTTTCTTTTCTTATTTGCCTCTTCTTTCTGCTTTTGTAATATTTTCTTCTGCAAGCTAATAATTTTAGCCGTTTGTAATCTTTTCTTATGCAAGTTAAAGATTTGGTGATGATCTGATCTGATGGGATTAGTCACATTGTCAGTTTGTCACTTCAGCTTTTTTTGTGTGACAAACGGGCCTCTGTGACTGTGAGAAACGGGTGGTCTGATGTGAGAAACGGGTGGCCTGATGAGATATTGTGATGGCCGTTTGACATTAATAATTTTTTTTTTTGGGTGAGAAATGGGCCTCTGTGAGGAATAGGCCGTTTGTAATTTTTTTTTTTCTCAGATGGAAAAATAATATTATATACTATATTATTATTATTTGGGAGCCCTCTAAGAAGTGGGGGCCTTAGGCGGTGGCCCAGCTCGCCTATAGCTTTAGCCGGCCTTGATTTGGATCAAAAGAACGTTTGTAACTTTGTATTTGGAAATAAAGTAAATCTCCTTGTAATCCTTTTAATTACAAATCAAGCAAAAAGGAGTACCAATCAAACACTCAAAAAATGTGAAAACAAGGGTGAAAAAACTGTATAAATAGAAAAATTAGTTAATCTTACTTGAAATCCTCAAGCAATTAATTCACAAGCATATATATGCCTAACACTAGATAAACATACTCGAGATCTACTTTCTTTGGCTAGAGATTTAGAAACCATATATAAGTTTTCTTAGAAAAAAAAAAAAGATTAATATAGTCAATTAACTCCTAGGTGAAAAGTACCATAAAAAGCTCTTTATTTATTAAGAAAAAGAGTGGGAAAAGGTTATTGATTTTTATATCAAAGAGGTTACACACCATGAAATCATCTTATGAACCTAACTTAAATTATATATTATTTACACAAACAACAATTTTCCTATTAAAAATGATAATTATATAATAACTGCAAATAATTTTTCCGCAACCCATTTTTAAATCACTTAGACTGACTCATAAAACATACCGATTAAGTAAAACAGAAACCAAAAAGACAGTGAAAACTGTATGTTTCAGAGAACAAAAGCTGCAAAACAAGAGGAGGTTATACTGCTGAAAAAAGTGGGGGGTGGAGGGGGGGGGGACCTCAATTTGTAAATAGAGATTGGCTCACAGTGTAAGCCACAAAAGCAAAAACGATGCACAAAGTTAATTAAAGGGATTAAAACATACATGCACGCAGCGCAAGAGAAAGCATATGATAGGGAATAAAACTATATTACTCGGGGAATTGGTGGCATAAGAGGGGTGGGATTGGTATTGGTTTAGGAATGGGTTGATAAACAGGGATCGCACAATGGAGTGTCTCAGAAATCGCCTTTGATGTTGTCTCCTCTTAACAGCAGCAAAGGTTGAAACGGAAGCACTTGCACTTGATACCCATTTCTGGACCAATTGGAGGAGCTGGTGGGTAGTTCACAAAAAACTAGTTATTATTGTTGTTGTATTTAAACATGTCTCCCATTTGCATTGCATTAGCAGAAGGGTTAGCAAAATTATAATTTACAGGTATATTACCAGCCATTGACACAACCAGATCAAGTAGTCTATACCTACCCAATGACAAAAGTCTCTCTCTATCACTTAAGTAACGCTCAGCCTTAGACTCTTTGACACTCAGGTCCAAATTTAACACACTTTATGTTGAGGATGAAGTTATACATATTTTGACTTGTAGTGTGAGAGAGTGACTCGGTACTTGCGTGTATGACGCTCGGCAATTACAAAGTTGGGGGAAAAATGGAGAAACAAAATTAGTCTTACAATCTTTGGTGCTTTCCAGTGTTTTGAGAAAAATATTTTACATTAATTGTGATATCATTTTTTGCATATGCATTGATAAATTTAGTTGTGATTGTTTGTTGTTTTCTTCTATTGTTTACGTCTTGCGTTTACTCTTTCCTAATTGTTTTCTCTCTCTTTTGTGAGAGAGTTCATATTATATGATTGAAAGACGAGATAAGAAAAAGGAGTGGTTGAAATGAAGCATCTTTGTATAAGTGTTGGAATAGCTTTGTTTTCTTTGACATGATATCAATGGTGAAGTATGGTAGAACATAAATGAAATGAAATCAAATATGATAGAGAGTAACGTTAAAGAGAGAGGAAAAAAGCATAACTGAGAAGTGTTTCAATTTTCAAACGAAAGAAAGAAACCATAATTAGCCAAAGAATCTAATTCCAAGCCCACTTTGAGACCCCCTAGCCTTTGTCTTGTGTCTTCCTTTGGATTTGCCAAGCCCAACTCGACCCATTTGAAAAGGCTTTTGTTAATGTGTGTCTTGTGCACTTGTTGAAAATTGATTCAAAATAGTCCCATCTTCATTGGGAAGTAACAAACACTATATTTGGTTGGGGTGAAAAGTGACAGGATGAAAAGTGGAGGAAAGAAATGAGATAAGAAAATGTGATTTTTCATTGTTTGGTTGGAGTGAAAGGGGTGAAAAAAGAAAATGGGATGGATAGAGTTTTCCACCCAAGGCCATCATTTTTTCCCCTCTCCAAATTAGGGAGAAAAGACAAGAAAATGACATTAAGAAAAAAAGTACAAAACTAACCCAATTTTTTTCCGTTCTTTAACTTTTAATAATAATGGTTGCTCTTTATCCTTCTAGTTTTTCATTCTCTTTACCATACATACATGAAGGAAAAAAAAATATTTTCTATCATCTTAACATTTTCTATTATCCGAACCAAACAAAGCAAAAGGCTAATAAACAAATGCTCTTTATGGTCCATATGTTTGAGTGAAAAATGAGAAGAATGGAAAATGGTAGTATTCCATTTGTTTTGGCTTGGTAGAAAAGAGGGAGGATGGAAAAGGGAATTGTTGGAATTTTCCATTCAGCCCACAAACACCATTCCTCCCAATTTGAGAGGAAAAGTGATGATAAAATGTTCTTTTATTTGGAATATACTAATTTGCCTAATATTTTCTATCATCTCCTAATGTTTTAAAGGTATAACAATAAATTTATTCAAATAACATTTTCCATTCTTTCACTTTTCTATTCTCTCTACCAAACACATAAGAGAAAAAACTGAAACATTTTCTAACATTCCACTTTTCTATCTTTTCGATCATTTTATTATTTCACTTTTCTATCCCCTAACTTAAAGTGAAATAAAGTGACTTGACTTCCTATAAAAAGGCAATCGATTACATAATAAAATTCAACCTTAACTGAAATGTTTTGTAACACAACTAACATATTGTGATATTTCAAATGTAAACATTTAGGATTCAAATCACGCTTCTCCTAACTATCGGTTTATAAAAAAAGGTGATAGAAATACAAATCAACGCTTGGTCTTAAACTCTCAAACACTCAGGTCCAAATTAAACGTACTTTTATATTGAGGAAGAAGGTATATGTATTTGGATGGTAGTGTGAGAGAGTGAGTCAATACTAGTGTATGATGCTTGACAATCACAAAGTTAAGGGCAACATTTAGGATTCAAATCACTCTACTCCAAACTATCAATTTATATTAAAAAAAAAAAAGGCAAAAATACAAATTACACCTTTCAAATTTCAAAATTTGATTTTTAGTCATATAATGTTTAAAAAAAAAGAATTATTGAAGTAATTTGTTATGATCATTAGTCCTTTTTAATGACAATTTTTTTTTAATTGAATGTTTATTTTGGGAGAGATTTTCAACCTATGGCGTTCGCTCCTGATGATACCTGTAAACACAAATTTTTCTCAATTGTAGAAAATCAAACAATTGAAAAGAAAGATGGTTTGCAAATATAAATTTTGTATTAATGAATAATAGGTACAATCTCTATTTCAATTCTTTTACAAAAGAGTATCCTTTGATTCTATCTTCTTTGAACTTGACTCGAACAAGGAATCTTCTTGACTTTAGTTGAAAGATGGATTGATCGGTCTTCACAATAAATCTCTAGCTTCGAGCTTATTAGAGATTTATTTTCCTTCAAGTTCTTCAAGCCTTTCGAATGTTCTTCAAGTTCTTCGAGTGTTCTTCAAGTTCTTCGAATGTTCTTCAAGTTCTTCAAAGTTTCTTGAGACGAAATTTCTCTAGAGCTTGGGCCTCTTGAAAACTTGGTTTTGAATGAGAGGAGGTATGCCCTCTATTTATAGTGATTTCAGAGGATAAGCTCTCCTTTGAATTGATATACTTGAAAATATATAGTAAGCTCCTGATTGGCCCAAATTTTGCTTAGAGATAATTATTTCTATTTATCTATTTTGGTAAATATCACATGTTGATATAGATAATAATCAACAAAGATAAATAATTATCTCTATTTAATTTATTTATTTTAATAAAGATAATTATCCATCAATTCTGAATAAAAATTTATCTTTATTTTATCTTATTTATTTTAATAAAAATAATTATCCACAAACTTTGAATAGTGGATTTATTTTTATCTTGTGAGCCAAGTGACATGTGGCAAATTTCAATATGCCAATGTAATATCCATTTGGATGACACATGTCATCATTTGATTTAATTAATTTAATGACATATTAATCTAGAATTTGTCATTAAATTTTTGATGTGGCATTTTGTAATTGGCTTGATAATTTTTTGCCTCCTACAATACCACTTAATCATTAGATTAAAACATCAATCAGTTTTTGGTGTAGGTAGGGATTGAACCCCAAATCTCTTATACAACCAATAGAGACTTTACCAGTTAAGCTAACTAGAACCCACTTTTAATTGAATGTTTAAATGATGAATGGTGACCGCAAATGTAATCATAAAAGACTAAAATAACAAAAATAAAACGTACATTACTAGAAGATATTAAATTCTATAAGGACTTGATGTAAACCTTTTTATTAACACCCTCAAATAAGGACATGCCACATCATCACATTATGAATACATAAATATATATGATCACACGTGATAATATCTCAATAAATACTATATATATATATATATATATCATATTTTAAGTAAAAAGCTAATATGGTGTTATAATATGCTGTAAAATGTATTGAGTTTTAGGCTGTGTTTGGCAATGTGTAAAATATTTTCCGAGTGTAAAATATTTTTAGTCGGAAAGGAAGATATTTTTAGTTGCTTGTTTGTGTTATGGAAAAATTGCAAGAAAAGTATTTTCAGTGTTTGGTATTGCATGTAAAAACCTATTTTCAGAAAACCTAGCCATCACTGGCTACTATAAACCCAACCACTACTAGCCACCATTAACCACCACATAACCACATAACCAATTAACCTGAAAAATTATAACAAAAATCAAAACACATTATTCTCAAAATCAATATCAAAACCCATCTACCAAAACCCACAATCCACCACCATTGAAACCCACAAACTGTTGTATATATAGGTATATACAAGGATAGGTTGTAATAATAATGGTTGAGTTTGGAGAATATGGTTTTATAAAGTGAAAATTCAAGTTCTGAAATTTTTTAAGTGAAAATTTGAAATTTGAATTTTCCAGAATTTTCTAGTGACTATTCAGAAAGGTTGAAGAGGTTTCAATCTTTGATAACCGTATTATGAAAAAATAACTAACTCTTCATACATGCCTGTTCATGAAACAAGCTTATGTTCACTTTAAAAAAAATAACTAACTCTCCATATGTGCCTTTTCATGAAACATAACCCTATGGGTATAAATAGAGACTTATGTTCTCTTGAAAAACTAACTTCACAAAATCAAAAGTTGGAGAGAAACACAAGAAACACAAGAAATCATGTAGTCATTCTCCACAATTGCTATTTGTAGAACCCAATATCTTGGTTGTATCCTGAAGACAAATTTGCGATAACCCTTTAGCGATAAAAGTGTGGGGGGCAAATATTGTTTAAGGAAAACGATATAATGCTTCCAAGTAATCTATTTTCTTTTTGTCTTTTCTGTTAATCTTGATCTTCCATTATTACTTTGTGTAATATTCCCAATACAAACCACCCCAGCCACTAATCCACCACCCTCAATTGGCCACCATCAACAGTAGAACTCACCCCAACCCACCACCATTAAAATCCACAAATCACCCCAACCATCATTCCACCAAAACCCAAGAACAAAATTATTTACAATCAGCCAAAAAAAAAAAAAAAAAAAAAAAACCCCACGGTCACCACCATTGATGGAGCTTCGAAATTGGGAAAAGATGGTGTGGGTCTTGATGGCAGACACAAGATCGGTACGTGCAGTGCCGGATTCGGACTTGGTTGGTCAGAGGTGGGTTTAAAAATGACAGAGGAGATGATGAGGGACATGGAGGTGGTCTTCTTGTCACTTTCCCTTCTAGCTCTCTCTCTCTCTCTCTCTCTCTCTCTCTCTCTCTGAGTGTGTGAGTTTGGAAAATGGGTTTGAAGGCAAATTAGATGTGTAAAATATTTTACGGATCAAAGGGCTTTTTTTACGGTCAAATTTTATTATTTTTAGTTTGACTTTATTTTATATGTGCACTTAAACGTTGATGTGTGATAATATTTTCTCAATTCCATTTACGCCTGAAACAAACACAGTCTTAAGTAAAACGTTGATGTGTGATAATATTTTATTGGATAGTATAAAATATGAGTTTTACATTACATCTTTACTAAATTTAGACTTTTACCATAATCACAATTGACCAATTTAAAAGGGTAATATGCATTTTTGCCTAAAAAAAGATTTAAAAAAAAAAAAAGAAGAAAAAGAAAAAGAAAAAAACCGGTTCGGGTCTAATTTTTATTGACATATCCATTCCCTGTCCATGATCTACCCTTATCCTACGCACACTGACTCGACACACGCTCTCTATAGTCTATGCTCTGTGCGCTATATTCTGTTCAGCCACTATAATGGCAACTGAGCTACAACCACCAGAAGCCCCAATCCCAGGCGGCCCAACCGCCATCACAACCACCACAACCGCCACAACAATAACAACCACAACTGCCGCAATAACTGTATCAACCGCCCCACCCTCATCCGAAAACCCGGCCCCAGCTTTGGCCCCAAAACGACAGCGCCGGCCCAGCGTCCGATTAGGCGAGATCGGCGACCAACCCGCCACTCTCTCTTACGACTCGCACGTGCGTCGAAGCAAACACCAACCCTGGCGACTCCCCAAGGACCACTCGCACGTGCCTCAGCCTCATCCTCATCCTCAGCCTCAGCCTCAGCCTCACCCTCTTTCTAGTAAGTCGGTTAAGGCTCGCTCCATTACTAACCTCGTTAACGGCGGAGATTCTAACGACGTCATCATCCAAGAACACGAGGATAGGAACCAAAATAACGGTGACGGAAACCTAGAATTCGTGAACCGGAAGAAAGCGAAGCGGGGCTCCGTAGCGAAACGGGTCCGATCCAATTGGGTATCGAAAATCGACGAATCGGCAGGACCCGAAGGAGATAGCAGAGAAGACGAAGGGTTTCGAGATTTCTTCGATCCAGACTCAGATAGTCCATTGAAGGACCATAGTCCAGTCCACTCCGTTGACAACGTGGCACTCGATATATGGCACAATAGAAGGCAATCGAGGCCCAGGGTTTCGGAGGAAAACGACGCCGAATTGGAGAATTATCCGGAGTCGGATTCGAGGGATCGGAGATGCGAGACGAGTGAAGGAGTGAGGTCGTGGCTTATCGACTTAGGGTTGAGCCGGTACGCGCCGGTGTTCGAGATACACGAGGTGGACGATGACGTTTTGCCATTGTTGACGCTCGAGGATCTTAAGGATATGGGAATAAACGCCGTCGGATCGAGGCGCAAAATGTACAATGCAATTCAAAAGCTTCGCAAGGGGTTTTCGTGAGTGTAGTGTAATTTTTGTTGTACTAGTATTTTACTGCTGTTGCTGTTAGTACTGCTAATAATATAAATTTGTAGTAGTGTAACATGTTATAAGAAACCCTCGGAAATGTTGAATAAAAATGCATGTCTGAGATGGTTTGAGTTTAGATAATAATCATATGATATTGATTATAGTAATGATGTCTTCGTTTCGGTTTTTTTCATGTTTTTCTCTAATTGGTACTGGTGTTTACTTATGGTATGACTTCAATTTGGGAAATTGCGTGACAATGAAATTTCGCATTTTGATTTCACGAGTTATTCTTTCTTCTTATAGTGTGCTAATGAATGCAAGGAACTTTGTCTAGTCTTAACATATTTGAAAGTTTTCGACTTCATTCTTATTTGAGTATTGGTTAAGTACTTTCTAGGTGTAATAATATGGTAAGACCCAGTTAGTTAGTACCAATTTATTGTTTCATTACGTAATGGTTTCGTTTTAGCGGGGTTCATCTACTTATTACTTTTGAGATGCTGACGGTTATGGAGACTTCCTCAATTCCCCTCCCCTTCTTGGTCTTGCCTGTCTGTTCTAAAACAGTGAGTAATAGTTTCTTAGTCACTGTTTTTTCTAGCGCTTGCCTTGATTATCTTACATATAAACTGGATGAAACCTATTATCGGTTGTTTACATGAGTGGGTTGTCGGTCCTGTAATTAAGATAATTCGTGCTCTGTTACTATCATGGTAGGTGGAAGTTGTGTGGCTATGTTTCTGTTGTCTCTTTAGTATTGACCAAACCCTTAATTAATAGTACTGTTTTGTTTATGATTTAATGCTCAATTTATTAACTTGTAGTTCTTTTTGTTTTGGAATATGTTTGTGAGGACCTAACTGATGTGCTTGTAGGATAAAATCATTTATGGTTCCAAAACAAGTACATATTGCCTGCTCAAGCATTCCTTTGTTTCATATTTGGTGAGATATTTAATTTTTTCCTTTACCTATCAAAAAAAAAAAAAAAAAAAAAAGGTGAGATATCAATTGGGTTGTTTCCTGTTTAGTTTCTTCAATTTTCTTTGAGGAGATCTTGTCTTTATTGCTTGCACAAGATTTCTTCATATTGAGTTTTTATAATAAAATTGATACTCCTCCGTCTGCATCTATTGCTTGGTATTGGCAGCTAAAGCTAAAACCGAACTCGTTGCATGAGCTTTAATCAAACGTCTGACCTGGCTAGTCTCATATAGGGGTCTCTGTTCTTCCAGCTTGGGTGGCTTAGGTTACGCTTGGGATAGCCTTTTATTTTTATTGGTTTATTTTTTTTATAAAAATAAGTTAGGCAAAAGTATGATTATACCTAGAAAAAGTGACGCTTTGAAAGATGTACATAAGTTGGCTTGGTTGTGGTTGGATTTTATGCTTATCCAAACACACACGAAAGTCATATATAGGCCTTCTTTTGTGTAATGATCTGGTGAAATTTAATTTGGTCTCTAACATAAGAGACGGTATATGAAGGCATTAAATTCTTAAACAGGACTTGGGTTTGTCTGTCTCATCTTGATGAGGAGCAACTGAGCAATCATCGGTTGGATTTTATGCTTATCCAAACACACACGAAAGTCATATATAGGCCTTCTTTTGTGTAATGATCTGGTGAAATTTAATTTGCTCTCTAACATAAGAGATGGTATATGAAGGCAGTAAATTCTTAAACAGTACTTGGGTTTGTCTGTCTCATCTTGATGAGGAGCAACTGAGCAATCATCTGCCAGTGTTGATCCTAATGCTGTTGAATCTGTATGTATTACTGTATATACATTAGGTTTTAGATGGCATTTGCCTTTTCTCTTGGGAGAACAACCTCAGTGTTTGGACGGAGGGAGATGGGGAAAGAGTATAGGAGAAGAGAAGGGAAGGTGATCGGAATGTACTAACTTTTATTATGTTCTGGCCACCTTTCCCTCTACTCCCTTTTCCTCTCCCTCCATTCCCCTCCATTCCAAATATATGGTTGTTCAAAAGAATTGATTTACTGTTCTTGCATTTCTCTATATAATTGTGTATTGTGTTAATAATATCTTTTAGGTGACATTCCCACCACACCCCCCCCCCCCCCCTCCCCCCCAAAAAAAGGGAACTATTTGTTCTGTACAATATATCAGGTAATTTTGTCCTATATAAATTGACCTTTTCTTGCATGGCTCTAGTTTGCCTATGTTGCTGGTTGTCCTGGTCTTTCTTGGTGTTTCATTGCATTGGTGGCTCACGGATCCTACTCTCAGATTTACACAGCCCAGCTTTGGCCTAGTTATTTTAAAGCATAGGCAAATCTCAAGCCCAAAGCTAGCTGAGGAAACCTGCTTCTCTGGGGATCCTGATAATTATCAGTCTTAACTAGAACTTGCACAATATACCTTAAATTCTTGATTTATCTACCCTTTAGATCTGATAGTTATGTATAGACTACTTCCTACCCCTTTCTCCCCATTTTACCTATTTTGCATACACTCGAACATAGATTTACACACTCTTGTCCAGGCTGTCGCAAATAGTTGGTGTTGTCTGTTTTGAAGAGTAACAAAATTTGATGGCTATCTGATTGGTTTCAAGCCTCTAGTTTGGCTCTCTCTCTCTTGTGTGTAAGTGTGTGTGTGTGAAATGGCCAGGTTGTAGCTTAAAACTCAGAGAAGGAATTTACGCTGTTACCTATGCCTAGTTTCAGAATTTGGTTGACAGGTTTAAGGTTGCAGTCAAAGAAGTATACAGATCATAGGTAACTCTTACTTGGCCATCAAGATTGTTCATGCTGTATTTCAAGATTGCTCATACTATGGCCTTTATGGCTCTTGTCCAATTTAGTCTTTACCGTTTCTTTTAAAATTTAAATTGGGATTTGGGCATCGCGTCGAAGGTAACTTTTGGTAACGCAACTGCCCTAAGATTTTGAATTCTGGTAAAATGAATTCTAGTAGATTACATTCTTCTGATAATTAACATTTGGTATTATGCTATAACTTGTACCAAAAAGTATCTATGTTGATTGAAATTGCATATAGCTATGACAATTTATTTTTGCATTTTTCTTTCTAATTATTGGATGGGTTGTCATGGTTCATATTCATATTTTCTTTTTCTTGAAATAAATATATTCTTTAACACGCACATAGCACTAATCCAAATATATGTTAAATATAATGTCAAATAAACAGACCAATCTGTTCAACATTGGACTATATCTACTTAAATACAATTATCAAAAGTACAAGGAAATGAAAAATACATAATGGCAATGAAATTTCTGAGAAGGCTTAGGGTATATTTGGGCTTAAATTTTGTACAAGCTTCAAAAAGCCCAAATTTGGGAACAGTTGCCAAGAGAGTCAATTTCGTATTGGAGGTTGTTTTGGTTTGGCTAGGAGAACAAGACATTTCGGTACCGGTTAATACCGATGTATCATTTCGGATTTATCATTATCTATATATTTATATATATATATATATATATATATATTTGTATTATTTATGTAAGTATGAATTTATTAATTTTAATGTTTATCAACATAAAATTTAAAATCCACATATTTTATAAGTTTACATATTAGCTTAAGTACATTAACCAATATATTAGATTAAATTAATTTTTTTTAATAGTTTTTTTCAATTTTTTTATTGTACTGGCCAAAACGCCAGTATCGGCCGGTATAGTCGAAATAGGCTGATACAACTTGGTATTTTTTCCAATACGTCTTGGAGGAGTACTGGTACTAGTTTAATAGCCGGTACAGTATATTTTCCTGGTACGGCTGGTACCGATCATGGATTAAAAAACTAAACCGGTAGATTTGATCGGTTCAATAAAAAACAGGGCACTAATTTGGTTTGGTTCTTATCAAAAACCGAAAATTAAAGAAAAAGCAAGTTTAACCGGAAACCACCAGTCAGACTGTGAAAAATCGGAACGGTTAAACTGATTTTCAACCATTTCAATAAAATTGAGCAAAATAAACAACAATCTTCCTCATTTTGACAACAAAGTTGGTGCTTATCTCTCATTGAAGGCAACATGGCAGCTTGTGAGTAAAATCTAAGACGAGATTTGAGGAAATCTAAAATTTGTGGGTAAAATAAGATTTAAAAAGGTGGGAGAGGCAAAGTGAGAAATGTAGTGCTTAAAGAGTTAAAAAGAAGAATTTTTGGTTTTAGCCTTTTAGGTGATGAATTGGTTCGGCGGAGAGAGAGAGAGAGAGAGAGAGAGAGAGAGAGAGGCTTGAGAGAAATTTTGAAATTGTGTAACTGAGGAGATGAGAAGTTGGAAGTCTGAGGGTCTGTTTGGATTGAAGAGGGAGGGAGGGGGGAGTGGAGGAGAGTAGAGTAGAGTTTGATGAAAATAAGCTAATTTTAGGCTAATTCTACTATACTTCCCCTCTCTTTCCTTTAATCCAAACGGACCATGATCGATAAAGAATAAAGATTAGGAAAAGTGGGTGGGTGGGTGGGTGAGAGTGGGATAAAAGCAAAATTAATGACACAAAAGACAAAACATTAACAGCGGGTGGGTTTAAGTACATGGTTTACGTTGTTTTGTTTTTGTTTTTTTTCTTTTTTTATAAGACGTGGTTTACGTTTTAAAGCCAACAAAAGTAAAGAAAACAAATAAAACAATACTAATTGCATTTATATGGGAATTGGGAACTTTGGTTGATGCACCTAAACGCAAGGCCATGTGTCCTTGGAATTTTTTTTTTTTGGTGTTAATATTAATTGGTAATGATATATAACTTATTTATTAAATATTAAAGAATATTTTGTATTTTAAGCCATTAACATCTAATTTAACCCCCTTTTATTTTGGAGTAGATCTCTACAAGAAAAATATATAAATCCTAAGTTGAGGGAAGTTCAGTTAAATTATGTATTCTTAATTATGTTGTAAAAAAAAAGTTATATTACTGTCATTATTTTTGTAACGTTAATTTAATTGTTTATACTTTTTTATATAAAGTATGAAAACTTATTTAAAATTATTGGTAAATAATATTATAAGTTATTTTTAATTTTTATAATTTTAAAATTATTAATTAAATTATTTATGACATCACCAATTCGACCATCAGTCTGACCCCGATCCGACCATAAAACCAGGAACCACTTCCTTTTTCGGTTTTTTCACCAGTCCCCTTTTTTAAACCATGGTACCGGTGTGGTATTGACTTCCTTGATAGTTGCATGGTTTGTTGGTGGCTATAAATTTGGAAAAAAGTTTTTTTCCAAATTAATTTGGAAATAAACCCTTTAAAGTTCAAACTCCTCCTATATCTTTTTATTGGAAATGAAAAATTTGAAAATCTAACTGTTGGATATCATGTTCTATATTATATCATCTATGCTTGCAAAATTTCAAGAAAATCAATAATCAATAGCTATTTTATCAATAAAATATTTAAATTTTAAGTTATTGTGATCTAAAATTATGCATTAAAAATAAATTTATTGATAGAATAGTAAATAACATCTGATTTGAACGAAATTTGACATATGTGACAAGAGCATAAAGAGCATATAATGCAGTGGTTAGAATAGATTTTCAAAATTCATATTCAATAAAAAGATATGTGAGGCGTTTAATGAGTTTCTCTCCAAACTAGATATATGAAGTGTTTGAAAGGTTTCTCTCCAAACTAGATATATAGGTGAGTTCCAGTTAGCTCAACTGGTAAAATCTTTGATGGTTGAATAAGAGATCTGGGGTTCAATCTCCGCTTATACCAAAAACCGATTAGTGTCTTGGTTTGATAATAAAGATCTATCATAAATTGCAACTCTCTAAAAAAAAAAAAAAGATATATGGAGAGAAACCTTTTCCTATAATTTTTTTTAAAAAAAAAAAAATAGAATATAAGTAATAAGCAATCCCACTCCAAAAGTTGTCAAACTCATTTTTTATATTTAGACACACTACTAGGCAAAAAGCTTTTTCCTTGCCCCCCAAAAAAAAAAAAAATTTGTAACTAAACTTAGTTTCATTCTTCTAATTTTTTTTTTTTTAGTTTTCATTCTCCCAAATCTACCATGTTAGAGGCCCACCATTGCTCCTAACCCACTAAAATGCTACACGAATAAGGGTTAGGATTGTGTCTAGTGTATTAGTTGCATTGGACTCGTTAGGATGTAAAGACGTGTCCAAAATTGGACATGTGTTTGTATCCCAATGTCTCCAGTGCACTAATACACTAGACACAAACCGTGTCTCACAAAAAAAACAAGTTTTTCACTCTAGGTTTTCTTGGAAACTCTAGAGGTGAAAGAAGGGGCTTGCTATAGCATAAGGGCTGCTGATAGGCAAACTCTCTTTCCATGCAAACGGTAGACACAGTTTCTTTCCTCGGAGAACATGTGGGTGAGATTACAGAAAGATGCGTAGGACTAAAGTTATCGTTGAGAGAAGATGCTAAAGTGGAGATCAATGTGCCATTGACAGAGGATGGCCCAGTCCTCATTGGGAAGTTTTGTACGAAGCGACGAGTAAATTTGGAGTCAGTGGCCAGAGTGTTGAAATCGGTGTGGAAGGTGGAGAATAACTTCGAGGTCAGTGATCTGGGTGAGAACAAGGTGATGTTTCTTTTTCAAAGGAAGGATGATATGGAGAGAGTGCTTCTCCTCAGTCCGTGGTCTTTTGATAAATACTTACTGATCCTCCATAAAATGGTGCGTGGTGAGGCGGTGAAGGATATTAAGTTTGACAAGTCTCCATTTTGGATCCAAATCCATGGACTGCCCATAATGTGCCAAACTAAGGAAGTGGGAGAGAGCATCGGTGCTACTTTGGGGGAGGTGGAGAAAGTGGATGCCAATAGGAAAGGATTTTGCCTAAGGAACTTCCTGCGCATTAGGGTGCTTTTGGACATTTCCTTGCCACTATGTCGAGGTCAAAAAGTGCATTTGGGAGAGCATGGTCTGAAATGGGTGGATTTTAAATACGAGAGGCTCCCAATCTTTTGTTATCTGTGTGGACTTTAAATACGAGAGGCTCCCAATCTTTAAATATGAAAAGTGCATGCAGTGGTTTCGAAGCAAAGACACTTTACTACCAGATGAGAAGCAATTCGGTCCATGGTTAAGTGCGACATGTGACAAATACCAAAAACCTTAGATAATAACTACCCATTAAACTTGGCAGCTACCTTGAGATACAACACCAATATTACACCACATGTTACATCACAACTAAGCACACACATTAAAACTGAGCACACACAGTACAACTAAACACAACACATTACAACTGAGCACACACTAAGCAGTATACAATCATGATCCTAAGAGAAAACCATGTTTAGTGCTCAAGTCATCAAGCCCCATGAAGCCTACCTTGGTTTACCATCTCTTGTGGGAAGGTCTAAAAATAATACTTTTGCTAAACTCAAATAGAGAATGGCCAACAAAGTTTATGGTTGGAAGGAAAAGCTACTAACGCACGTTGGGAAGGAAGTTCTGATTAAGTTGGTGGCCCAAGCCGTGCCCTCATACACGATGAGTTGTTTTCTGCTGCCCAAGAAACTGTGTGAGGAACTGACATGAATGATCAGACAATTTTGGTGGGGTCAGATAAAGAGCGAGAAGAAACTTGCATGGTTGAGTTGGGACAAAATGTGCATGCCGAAGGATAGTGGAGGAATGAGATTTTGAGACCTGAGAAGCTTTAATTTGGCTCTTTTGGCCAAACAGGGGTGGCGGCTGCAAACCAACTCCACATCCCTATTTAGCCGAGTTTATTAAGCCAAATACTTCTCGCATTGTAGTTTTGATGAGGTGACTATGGGTCGGAATCCGTCTTACGCCTAAAGAAGCTTGATGGTGGCTCAGGGAGTAATTAGAAGGGGCATGAGGTGGCAGGTAGGGACAGGAAACAAAATCAGGGTGTGACATGATAAATGGATTCCTAGGCTGAGCACCTATAAGGTAATTTCACCAGAAAAACAAACTTCAAAGGATGCTCTGATTTGTGAGCTCATAAATAGAGCAACCAATGAATGGGATATAGACAAGCTTAATCAATGGTTCCTACCCGAAGATAGAGATGCAATATTGAGTATTCCCTTGAGCTCAACTAGCACCGGTGATAGATTGATTTAGGCTGAAAACAAGAGTGGGAATTTCATTGTTAAAAGCGTTTACACTCTGGCGCTAAAGGAGCAAAAGTAATCAGCCATGGCAGACTACTCAAACGGGGTGGCTAGAAGAAAGTTATGGAAGAAAATTTGGAACTTAAATATCCCACAAAAAATTAAGCATTTTGCTTGGAAAGCAAGTCGAGACATCCTCGCTTCAAAGGAAAATCTAGCAAAGAGGAAAATTACATTGAATGGAAATTGCAAGATATGCAGGAAAGAAGAGGAGACCATCTGTCATTTACTGTGGTTCTGTGATCACACTAAGGTCATCTGGAAAAGTAGCAAGTTTGTGCTGCCCTTTGAGATTTCAACGAGTTGGAAGTTCCTGGACGTGATTGAGAATTTACAAAAATGCGAACATCTTCGGCCTGGACTGCTGGAACAATTCATCATGGTCTGCTGGGGCATTTGGAAAAACAGGAATGAACTATGGTTGGGAGGCAAAGGAAGGCTGGTCGGACTATCCTGAGAAATGCCATGCATTTGGTGGAGGAATATCAGGGTGCCAATGAATCCAAAATAGAGAACTTGGTGAAACCTTCAGCTTCGGTCTCATGGCAACCCCCTAGCCATAGGTATTACAAAGTTAATATAGATGGAGCGGTCTTCTAAAAAAGAAAGCAAGCTGGAGCGAGGGTGATTATTAGAGATAGCAAAGGAAAAGTGATTGCAACTCTAAGCAAGAGGTGGAGGTATCCTTTGGGGGCTGTAGAAGCCAAAGCAAAAGCGTGGGAAGTTGGTGGCCTCTTTGCTAGGGATGTGGGGATCAGAGAAGCGACGTTTGAGGGTGACTCGTTGCTGATCTGCAATGCCTTGCAAGGTTTGGTCTCTCTGCCCTCTTCATTGGTCAATGTTCTCACAGGATTTTTGAACCAAGCTTCGCACCTTGGGCAGTGGAAGGTGTCTCACATCAAACGACAGGGAAATGTCCTTGCTCATTTACTGGCCCAACATGCTCAGCATGTTGAGGACTATGTTGCATGGCTAGAGGAGTGTCCTAGCTTGATAGAACATGCATGTGCTCAAGACAAATTGTAATCTGCACTTTGGTTTTCAATAAAGTTGAGTATTTCCCATAAAAAAAAAAAAAAAAAAAAAACCGTGTCTCACAGATAAAACCACACTATTACTGCTATGTAATCCATTCTACTAATTGACTGCTTCACATCTTTGCAAGCACAAGCCCATGAGTACCCTTGCCTAATAACCCCAAGCCAAGCCATGTCACCCTAAGCACTAAGGCATCTATTTGGTTGTGAGGATAAAAAAGTAAGACGAGAGAAAATGTGATGAGGATAAATAAGTGAAATAATAGAAAATATTTTAGTTTTATACCAACAAGTGAAATAATAGAATATAAATATAAATTTCCTATATTTATTTGGTTGAGAATAATTTATTTATTTATTTTTGAGAATCAGTTGAGAAGAAAAAATAAAATAATGGAAAAGATAGTTTGTATGAATTTATTATTTTTACTCCTAATATATAGTATAAGAATAATATTTTTTTTTTCATTGTTATATACGAAAAAAATTATTATTAATTAAATTAGCAAAGATGACATTTTATAAAAGTTTCCACATCACACTTACTATATTATTATTGTGGGGACTCAATTTGTAATGGACCCTTAATAATAAAAACTTGTAGAGTGTGGATAAAAGGGCTTGGCAATATCGAAGTAAACAACGGTTGATATGAAGTTTGTAACAAGTAATAGATGACATGAAATTCATAGGAATCTTCTCAAAGAAATTTGGCTAAGTGTTTTTGTAGGGAATGATCATCACTTTGGTTATGTGTTTACGAAGCATATTTGTCCTCGGCTCAGGCCGAGGATCTATTTTTCTTAGAGTTGATAGATCTTCTATCCTTTTTCTCCGGACTGATTCATATCTCCCCTCTTTATGTTGGGAATCCTCTAGGTTATATAGTATTTTTTTAGTTAATTTCAGCCATCCATCTGTCGGTTATTCGGTCACTGTGGATAAGGGTTTGTCCCATCATCTGATTTTGCAGGCTTTATGTTAGTTCTCAGCCGTCTTTGTAGGATTTCTATTAGTTGGAGTGACCAAGGCACCTGGGCCCGCTGGTCACATCACCATTAAAGCGGTCAGAATGTTGGTGGGATATGTTTAAGGGATGAAGGATATTTTCCCTTTATCAATCGTTGGTGCGCCGAGGAGGGGGGAATCCTCGGTGAGGCCTTTGGACGTCTTGGGTTTCTTTCCTTTTGTCCTCGGCACGGGCCTTGGGCCGGATATAGAGTGGGCCAGGGTGGTTGGTACTTATTGCCCCACAATTATATTTTTCTTTACTCATCTATTTTATTATTTTTATAACAAAAATAGTTAAAAACTCAACTCAGGATTAATATAAACAAGAAGATAAATTAGAAAGAGAAAAGGAAGCACAAGAAAACAAATAGATAAGAATGGTACTATTCTTTTTTGCTGCCATGTATTTTCACCATACACGTGTGTACATGAGAAAGAGGTCCACTTGCATCTTTTTCCTCGTACGTAACTTTCCCTTTTGCTAACAGCTTTTTGGCGCAAAAAAATACATCCTATAAATCTTGAAGGATTTCTGTTCTTGATTGGCCCAAAACTCAATAGCCTTAAGTTAAAACACAATGCTTTTGTTCTCATTCAATAGCCTTAAGCCTTATTGTTTTCATGTGTTTCATAGCTTATATTATAATAATAATAATAATAATAATAATTATTATTATTATTATTATTATTAATTTGATAATTATAACATAAATGAAAGATTTGAATATTGAATATTTCCGTTGAAAATAACAAAAAATGTCAGTTAAGTTATGAGGAACTTGACGAAGATTTATATATTTTGAAAGCCTTATGCATCTGCCAGTTCATCATTGTTAAGATTTGAATTTTGGATATCTTTGTTAAAAAAAAGAAGAAGTGCCAGTTGAGTTATGAGGAACTTGACAAAGATTTATCTATTTTGAAAGCTTTATACATCTGCTTGTTCATCATTGTTAACCATTTTTGGCTACCCATATATAAATGTCTATCCATTCGAGCTTCACAGTAGCATTAAACAAATCTTATATATCTCCATTGAAAACAACAAGAAGTGCCGGTTGAGTTATGAGGAACTTGACAAAGATTTATCTATTTTAAAAGCCTTATGCATATGCCAGTTCATCACTATTAACTAGTTTTGGCTACCCATATACAAATGTCTATCCATTCGAGCTTCACAATAGCACTAGATGCTTGTCAAAACCACACAAATGTATCCAGTTCAAATCTCCTGTCTTAGTTTTCCTACTTTACTCTATGTTCTACTAAATAATAATAATAATAATAATAATAATGCCATGTGTAACATAATTAATTCAGAGTGGAGCAGGAAAAATGGTGCAAAAGATTTGGATCCGGAGTCCAAATCTTTTGTCCCATTCTCTCTACTCCACTCTATACTCCATTAATAAAAATTTGACAATGACCATCTCTTTTAATTAAATCCTAATTATTAGCCTTTTCATATTTTAGCTTACTAAATTAAATAAATAACCCAAACTAACCCATCAACCTATACCACCATCACCACTAGTCCACCACCATCAATCTTCACCGACGGTTCTCACGTTATCATTGGCCATCCACCATTACTGGCCAACCATCGGCCACCACCACTGAGGGCAGTGACCAGAAAACAAAAACAAACCCAACATCCTCCCATCACCACTATTGGTCCAGCACCACTACTTATCTCTGGTGCCACTAAGAAGCCATCAACACTGCATCGTTGCCATCAATTTTGAAAAAGATAAATTAGCCCTCGATACCCACGAGGTGGTGGCTAGTGGGGGTCTATTGGGCTTATTATTATTATTTATTATTTTCGGTTACTGGTGGCGATGGTTATGGACGCTGATGACGTCAGCGAGATCTTTCTAATGGAGCCAGCGAAGGTCATTGGTAGTGACCGGTGGTGGTGGGTTGGTGGGGATGGTTTGGATTTTTTTATTTTTTATTTATTCTAGGAAATTTATATAAGAAAAAGGCTAAAAATGAGGATTTAAATAAAGAGGTGGGCATATGTTCAAATTTTATTGGTGGAGTATAAAATAGAGTAGAAATTATGTGAGAAAAGATTTGGATTTGGTGATTATTTAGCTTCTATGACTGCTTTTTAGTTAATTGGTAAGCACAGTCATTAATTTTTTTTTTTTTGGAGTAATTACATTTCCCTCCCTTAAGGTTTGGAGAAATGACACTCTACCCCAAACTTAAAGAGGAAAAACATTTTCCCCTTTTAACATCTAATTGACCAAACTTTATTAAATTAATATTAAAAATGTTGGAACGCCAGGAACAAGTTCTATTTTGAACCAATCCAAGTTCATCCAAAGCTTACTATTGAAGGTGCTTGTGGTTTGTTGGAAGAGTAACAAAGACTTATGGCTGCACAGAGATGATGGTTTTTCTGATATGAGTATATTAATGGGTTGAGGCTCTTTCCTTTTTCTTGCCTTTTTGTATGTGGGGCATTATTTTTGGACATCACAATCTATTGTTGTTCACCCAATGCTTGGTTTTTTATACACCAAAACCAGTTTATTTACTTGTATTTGTTTTTCTCTTATTTATAAAATTTTATCGTCTTAGTTCAAATTTTTTTTTTTTTTTTTTTTTATATTGTTGCGTACTAACCTACCCATTTGCTTAAGGATAGGTTTCCAAAATTATCTAATTTCATAATTAAAATTTATTGTTTTAAAATTTTAAATAAAGTGTATTTTAAAATATTAGTGTGAATTTTTCTTTTTTTCTTTTTCAACAAGTTATGAAGAAATTTGTCATTACAAATGTTCTGGAATTTGATATATATTTTTTTGTTTTTTTCTAAACTTATCAGTTATTTTTTTACTAACCGTGATTAAACTTATAAAGAGATTCTTATAAAAATTTAGACTATTTCATTACTAATATAAACATAAGGGGATTCTAAATATATATAAACAAATTGGAGGGGGGAAGTGTTAATTTCTTCAAACCTTAAAGGAGGAGAATATTTTTTCCCTTCAAATTTGGGGTGGAGTGTCATTCCCACAAACTTCAAGGGAGGGGAGTGTAATAACCCCCCCTTTTTTTTAATACCAAATAAACATGCATATATATAAATATGAGAAGACAAAGTATAGCCAAATGATTTACATAGATGTTGGACATAGCCTACAGTGGTGTACAGGAAAATGAAGCTAATTCAGTTACATGTAGGAAAATGGTTTAGGAACAAAAATAGAATACATGACCAATCCTTGTTGCTGCTAATGATTAAGATCAGATATCATGGTTTGTTCCTGCCACGAGGGTGTTCTCAGCTTGTTGCAAACCTATCTAGTCTTTTGCTGTTGCTAAGAATTAAAACATGTCTGAATCCTAAATCTTTAGCTTTAATCATGGCTTCTACCAGAGCATCCAAGATTGCAAGAGTGTAAGGCTTCCTTCCACTGCTAGCACCACCTGTGAAAATTGTGATCCCTTCCAATTTTTTGCTTCATAGGCATAACCACTTCCCTTGAAACTTCTTTTCCTATAGCCTGCACTTTGATGAGTAGCTGCCATTCATAATGCCGATTTTGCTGTGGGGAATGATTTCTAGAAACCTGCCTCTGATCTTGATCTTCATAAAAGGCTATTTGCAGCTGATACCTGCAAATAAGAGTTTGAGAGGTGAGAATAACTTCCATGGGATTAGGCATTTTCCCTTGGTGTATAACCTGATTCCTATGGTTCCATAATGACCAAAGGACGCTGAATAAGGATTGTAGAAAACCCATCCTAATCTGCTCCATAGAATTATTTGCAATGACGCAGTCTACTATCCATTTCTTGGCAGGTACTTGGTTTATCTCAAGGTTCTGATTTCAAGACAAGAACTATGCCAAACTGCTCTTACAAATGGACATTGCAGGAAAAGGTGATGGATGGTTTCTCCTCCTCATTACACATAGGGCATTCATTGATGGCTAAAATCCCTCTGCTATTCAAAATAGAGAAAACTGGGAGGCTATCTTGAAGTTGTTTCCAAATGAAGGTTAAGATTTTCAGGGGTAATTTGACTTTCCAAATCAAAAAGCACAGTCATTAATAATTAGACCATGCAGATAATCTTTTGTCTCTGGCAAACCTTTTTTCTTTTTTTTTAATACAAAATAGAATTTCTACTCTACTCTAATCTAAATGTATATGTATGTGAAGCTCTCTCCTGCAGACTTGAACCCTGACCCTTGTCCCCCATACCTCACACCCCACAAGCACTTATACTTTTAAAGTGACTACCGCATTAAGGGTGCGTGGTGGTGTCTCTTGCAAACCTTGCATTTGAGGAAACACAAATAATCATTCACATAAGCATTGGTGCATCTCAAGTCATCTATAGATTCTATACAATATTTAGTACTATGAGTTATATTTCCTTCTCTGTATAACTAGCTTGAGTTCATACTGGAAAAGAAAAAAGAAAAGAAAAAATAAAATTAAGAACTCGAATTGTATAACTAGCTCGAGTCGAGTTCATACTGGAAAAGAAAAGAAAAAAGAAAAAAGAATAAAATTTAGAACTTGAGTTTTTATGAAGTTTAGTTCCTTAAAAAGTTTTTATTTATTTTATTTATATATTTGAGTATGAACTCGACTTTTTGAAAATTGAGTTTTGTTTAAAATATTCCAAGTTTAATTTTTAAGAAAAATGATATTATTTTTGTTTATAATTATTAAAAATAATGTTGTAGGGAAATTATTTTGAAGAATAACCTAACTTTAAAAATCAAGTTTAAAGAACACAATTAATAATTGACATTTCAAAATTTGCACTAAAATGATGTTTCCAAAACACAATTTCAATGTAAACTAACCTGTTATTGGAGAAGTGCAACGATCGTCAGTGAGATGTGGCTTTTGGGGTGACATGAGATGCAGCTTTTGAGGTTGTCACTGCTAGTTACATAAGGAGAGGGAAAGAGAGTGTGGGGTTTATGGGAAAAAATTGGCAAATGCCCTTTTTGAGCAAAAATTGTAGCGTTTTACCTCATTTTCCAAACTAATTAAGGAAATGCTCCTCTTTTGTAATTTGATTTGAGATAAATCGAGTTTTAAAAAAAAAAAAATTTCTGGAGTCCTATAGTGACATTTTAAGGAGCTTATAGTGACGTTTTAAGGATCTATAGTGGCGTTTTGTAATTTGACCTACATGAACTCGAGTTATAGACAATTTATTTTATTTTATTTTATTTTTTTTTACCTATAACTCGAGTTTCAAAAGAGGGGCATTTCCTTAATTAGTTTGAAAAATGAGGCAAAACGCTACATAATTTGCGCGAAAAAGGCATTTGCCCATTTTCTCCGGGGTTTTAGATTGATATTGAGAGACAAATACTTTATTTGATTTGTATACCATAGTTGGAGTTGATTTGGTTCCTTTGCAACATGTCACATAAATACTTTTGGATTCCTAACCTAGCTAGGTTTGAAAGGGAATTCAGTTCATTACTCACCTGTGATAAACGCTAGTAGTGCATTTTAAGTGTTCACTCGAAGACAATCACTCACAAAACATCATCAATACATAATAACCTTTACACAATAGTGAATTACATTCACATTGCAAAAAATTAGGACGAATTAGAAAGAGGTGGTGAAGGAGAGAGAGATGATTCCACTTTTGTTTGCCACACACAGAAACACCCTCACAAATCTTATGTTACATAAGATTTGTGAGGGTGTTATGTTCTTATAAGAATGAGTCGAGCTCAAGTAACATGACGTAAATAAGATCAGTTAAAGGATAGATGAGTGGTGAATACTGAATAATGCTTTGTTTTGGCCAAGGCTTTATAAGGGACCAAAGGAATGTCTAAGATCCATCTTTAGACAGAGTACACGGCTTCTAATTGCTGAACTTTTGAGAGAATGGCAACCTTAAGTAGTGGATTTCATAGGACGCAGCAATATATTTTTTTTATGCCAATTTGGGGTAATCTAGTTAGCTTAACCAATCAGTTTTGTTTTTTGTTTTTTGCTTTTGTTTTTGTTTTTTGTTTTTGTTTTTTTGTTTGTTTGTTTGTTTATTTTATTTTATTTTTTGTTTTTGGTGTGGAAGAATTGATCCTCAATATGATAATTAATATGAGGAATCTTGTTAGTTAGAATTAAATGATGTCAGGCGGCCTTATCATGAATTTAAGTAGGGATGACAATGGGGCGGAGCATGTCGAAAGATGAGATCTTCGTCCCCGTCTCACATGGTTTTGCCTTGCTCCATCCCCGCCCCTTGGGGCACTGCAAAACCCCACCCCATCCCGTAAAAATAAACTTCTTGTTAATTTTCCCCACAACTATAACATTTTTTTAATAAAACCTGTTTCATTAATGAAAATATACTTGAAATTATAACTAAATTTATCCCATCAAATCAAAATAATTTTTAACAAAAACTATATAATATTATCCAATATTTAACAATACAATATCACAACAAAAACAAAAATTTCATAGTATAACACATAAAAAAATAGAGGCGGAGAGTCACATTGGGTAGAATAAAATAAGGTAATAAGGTAATATTGATATGTTTATTTAAATAGTAGAATTTTAAGGTATGAAAAATTTACAATTATAATTTTTATTGACACGGGGAGGGGAAGAGACGGGGTGGGGTGGAGCGGGATGGGTCTAAAAAGTCTAAACCTTTTTTCACCCTGTCTCGTGGTGCGGGGCTAAAATCTCGCTCCATTCTCATCTCACCACCTTTGCGTGGCGGGAAAAACCTGTGCGGGGTGAAGCAAGGAAGGGTGGATTAAGCGAGGCGAGGCAAAATTGCCATCCCTAACTTTAAGCAATTAGGTTGTGGATGGAAGAAAATACAATTATACAACAAATTGTTGTGGATTTTATTTTTATAAGTGCCCCAACCACTCTACAAAATTCACAGCTTGGTTCATGGGTACAACTTTAAATAGACCCTCATTTGCTCTCCATATCGCATTCCTTCAAAATCCCCATTAATTTTATATGGGAAAAAAGAGAGTAAATAACGAGAGTAAAATAATTGGACTTGGTTTATCTTGTGCCCTCGAAAAAATGGGCATTAATGCCATCAATTCCATGTTGTCTTATATTATGTTTCTCGAAAGAGTTAGTAATCCACTCTCATAGCTAAACATCATCTAGGCCTTGGGATGTTAACATGAAATCAAAAAGAGAAAAATAATTCAAATAGACAACAAGTACAAGATGATCTATCTAAGTTTTTTTTTTATTCGTCTTTCCTCGTGGATCCCTTTTAAAACAATTGTATCTAAAATAATAATTACCTAAATTGAAAAGAAAAATCGCATCGACTGGTTTAGAATTTGAGCTTAGATACTGCTGATTGGGTTAGGAGTTAGGAATGCCTGTAACTATGACTTTCATGAAAATGAATTCTCTCTTCTCTGGTAGTCTTTGATTTAGAGACGTGTTTTGCAACAACTTCTTAGTCACTTCACTACTTGGAATATCTATCCTCTATTTATCATAGGCATTATGGAAGCATAAAGTTTAGTCCATTTCACTTTTTTTTTTTTTCTCTGGTCCACTAGGTTAGTAAATTTGCATTATGTAGTGTGTACATATATTCATGTGTCTCCTCTCAGTAGAAACATATTAGTTAATCTCCTCTCACGGTCTCACCCCTAGCCCCAACCCAAATTGTTAATTAACACTGGCATTTAGCAATTATCTAAAACCTTTGAACACAGAATAAAAAAAATTCATAACCCTATAAGTCGATAAGAACTCATTGAAACAGGGAGTCAGAGATTACAATTTTATTAACCGGACTCAAAACTTTTTTTTTTTCTCATACTGGACTCAAAAACTGTATTTTTCCCCCCTCAAGACTCAAGACTACAGATTCAAACTTAAAAATGAAAAGAAAGTACAAATTTAATTAAATATATTAGCACTAATTACCAATATCATTATTTGAAGAAGGAAGTTCATAGATGATAGAACTCACTGAAACAGGGAGTCAGAGAGTACAATTTTATTAATATATATGAAAGATGACTCGAAATATATTAGCACTAAAACTACTAATTACTACGTTGGCCGCCTCCGCCGCCACCTTTGCCATTGTTGCCAACTTTTTCAGTGTTGCCACTTTTGCCATTGTTGCCAACTTTTTCAGTGTTGCCAATTTTTTTGGCAGCCAGACGATGTTTAGCTTCGCATTTTACGAGCTCATTATAAGTTTCAAAAAAAGTTCGGCAAGTTGTGCATTTGTAGGTTTTTAACGATCTGCAAGAAGGAAGATTAAAGTTAGCTAATTTACAATAACAACAACAATAATAAATAATAAAAAAACAAACATGATTTAAAAACAAGCTTACTTTGCAGGAGGAATGTTGATCTTTGAATTTTTATCCTTTAAGGGAGACATGTTGATTACTCAGAAAAGGACTTAAGTGAGTGTATTGTGATTTGTGGCGTGGGAAAGCCATGGAGTGTGGGATTTCTTTTATGGTAGAAATCAGTCCCCCCTCCCTCATATGTAATCAATTATTATCAAACATGTGTAGTCAATGATTTATTAATTAGGGATATTCTAATACAATAACATTTAACAATTATCAACCATGCCCTAAGGGCCAAGTCCTCTATCAACTTTTACTTCACTGCCTTGGTTTCGATTGCATTTTCTGGTAAATTTCAATCAATTAATTCTTAGCATGTTACCTCAGTATTTTCTGTAGTTAATCATACGCATGTTAAAAATTTACAATTTATTACTTTTAAAGATATGGATTTAATAACATGCGCGTGAGGCATTTCCAATTAAATCAAGTTTAAGATTTATGAGATTGCACATATTTTTTCTCTTGCTATGAATGTGGGATATATTGCACTTTTATTTCATGAAGAGGATGCAGTTTACATTATCAATTATTGATGAGGATGCAATTTGCATTATCATTTCAAGAAAATGTCTGGGACAATTGGATGCTGCCTAACAATAAGGATAGACATTTGGATCGAAGAATGCAACTGCACATATAAAATTCTGTTTGTCAATTATTACTTAACTTGTGGCAAAGCAAGCCAAATTCTACATTCAATTAAGTTGGCACAACTTGTATACATGTTTTGTGTGCGTAACTCATTTCCACTCTTATTATCAAATCATAGTTAGATTACTATAATGGAAATGTTCTTGAAAATAATACAAGATTTGATATGAACAGCATTATTTTCATGTTTCTAAAAAAAAAAAAAAAAAAAAAAAGCATTATTTTCATTATAGGATTCGTAGAGGTCTATTGCTTGTTGTGGGCTTAGCCACCTTCGTGATCAATTCCTTGCATGCCACATTTAGCCTATTGCTCCAATAGGAGTGATGATAGAATAAGTAAAAAATGTTATGATATAATATGCATGGGTCTACAAGCTTTTCAAGGTTTGTGTGACATTGTACTAAGAATAGTGGTCTTCAAGACAAGTAAAGGGTCACATTAGAAGAGCAAGTTGCCAAATTTCTTCACATTCTATCGCATAATGTGGAAAATCATATAGTTTCCTTATTTTCCCATTATCCCGGTGAGATAAGTAGTCGCCATTTTTGTAGTGTTTGGATCACTAATTGAATTAGAAGATCAATTCCTTCGACAACTTAATAAAACACAAGTTCCACCTGAAATACTACACTATAGTAGGTTCTACCCATATACTAAGGTAGATATATCATTTGTATATTTTACATTTAATAGTTGTTTGGTAAATGTACACATACCTTTTTTGAGATATTATGTTAATAATAGGATTGTAAAAGGTCACTATGTGGAACACATGTTCATGTCAAAGTGTCTAGTTAGGATGTACCAAGATATGGAGGTAGGAAGGGTCACTCGACACAAAATGTGTTGGTTGCATGCTTGTTTGATATGAAATTCACATATGTTATATTAGGTTGGGAAGGGACTACTTAAAATTCGAGAATAATAAATAATTCATTAACTAGAAAGGATAAATTGAAAATCCCACAAGGTAATTTTAATTCTAAATACATCTTAGATAGTTATTTATATAGTTTAAAATTTATAATTAGCCATTTTTATTGCTTATTAGGTAATATTTTATTTTTGATGTAGGATGCATGAATAGAAGTTGTTTAATCACACCTTATAAAGGTTGCATTATCATCTTAAAGAATACTATACTCGTCCCAATAAAAATACTAAAGAATTGTTTAATTTGCAACATGCATCATTGCACAATGCAATTTAAAGGGCATTTAGTCTACTAAAAAAGAGCTTATCATAGCAAGCACTATGAAGCCTACTTATTCTGTTGACATACAATTTGAAGATATTTTGCATGTTGTAGAATTCATAATTATTTAATGGGTGTCCATCCTGATGAAAGACTTATTGCATGTTGAACTTGATGAAGATAATTTGAATATGATGCCTACGCTCCAAGAGAAGATGACGAGGCTAGTTTATCCCAAAAAGAAAAAAGAAATCATCTAAGATTTTTGTAAAGTCTCTTCATCAACTTTAGTAATAAGTCTTTAATCAATATCAACATCCATTAGTTAATTATGATTTGCCAAGAGCCTTTAAGCTCAACTGACACCTTTGATGTAATTAATGAAAATGTCCATGGTTCAAAATCCCCCCCTCCTACAAATATCTAATTATAAAATAATAAATAAAATTAAGCAATACGTCAAAATAATTCCAATTTATGCATCAAAAGAATAAGTAGGCTTTGTACAATGATGCATGTTGCAAATTAAACAATTCCTTAGAATTTTTCAGAGGATGGGTAGAGTATTCTTTTAAATGATAACACATTCCTTTATAAGGTGTGATCAAACAACTTATATTTATGCATCTTGCATCAACAAGATAATATTTACCTAATAAGTAATACAAATTGTTAATTATATATTGGGTTTCTAAATTACATAAATGATGTAAGATGTATTAGAATTAAAATGACATTATTGGATTTTCTATTTATCATTCCTAGTTAATGCATTCGATATTATTAACGAATTGAACCAGTCCATTCCCAACTTAGTAACACAATGTGAATTATAAATCAAACAAGAATGCAACCATCACATTTTGTGTTAGGTAACCTTTCCTTGCCCAATATCATGGTACACCCTCATTAGACACCTTGACAAGAATGTATGTTTCATCAAAGGCCGAATACAATCTTGATACTAACATAATATCTCAAAAAAGTATTTGTATGTTCACCAAATGACTATCAAATGTAAAATATAGTACACATGATATATTTACCTTAAAATATGTGTAGAACCTACTATTATGTAGTAGTTCAGGTGGCGTTTGGGTTCCATTAGGTTGTTGAAGAAATTGATCTTCTAATTCAATTAGTGATATTAGCACTCATGAAAATGACGACTAACCATCTCACTAGAACAATAGAAAATGAAGGAAATTGTACAATTTTTTACACTATGGAATATATGAAGAAATTTGGCAACTTACTCTTCTACTATGGCGATTTGCGTATCTTGAAGACCACCATCCCTTCATAGAATGTCACACAAACCTTAAAAAGCTTGTGAACCATGCATATTATAAACTTTTTCATTTGTTCTAAGTTGATTCATTAATGGACACGGATTTCCTCCAAACAGGTTTGGAGGAAATCCTACAAACAGGGGCAGCTGTCACTTAAAGAAAGAGACACGTCAGCTTGGGGTCATGTGCGTTGCACATGAGCCATTTAGGTGTGGAGCTGTTAACCCTAACAGCGTCACTTTCTTCCCATCAAAAAAAAAAAAAAAAACATCGTCACTTTCTTCTCAAACACACACACCCCTGCTGCCTCACGCCTCTCTCTCATCTTCTCCACCTTTGTCTTCTGAGCAAACTCAAACCGGCGAGATCTTGTGAGGCGAAATCGACGGCGGTCACGTGCAGCAGCCGCCGATCTCACCGGACAACTGACAGCCCCTCTCTCTCTCTCCTTAAGCTCCTTAAACCCGAGTCTCAACCTGAGATTCTAAGGTTCTGACCGGCAAGAGCTTGTGAGGCGGAATGGACGGCGGCCACATGCAGTAGCAGCTGCCGATCTCACCAGACCAACTGGACAGCCCTCCTCTTCACCCGCTTCCCCCTTCGCTGATTCCGCCCCATTCAGTTTCTCACTCAGCTAATGCCGCTCCCATAAATTCGCCACCAAAGATCATCCCTTTGTTTCATTTATAGCACTAAAAATTATCTATTTCTTTCATTTCTTTTTTATTTTTATTTGTAAATCTGATTCATTTATTGTTGAATGTTTTTGAGATTTTTATAATGGGTATGAAGCCCAGTACCAGTAGAGTGTGCGTGTGTCAATGGCTGGTGGAGATTTTATTAGGTTGTGTCCTTTGATGCCGATGTTTGGTTGCTAGGTTTATCGGTTCCTTGTGTTATGTTTCTGTTTTCATTTCATGAGTTTCAAGTGGAAAAAAAATTAGTGTTTACTGTGCGATCTTGTTCATAGCCTGGGATTTAGTTGTTACAGATCAATTCTTAAACATTAGTTGAACCTTGGTGTGTCTGACATTGTTACTTTTGTCCGTAACAAATTGTGAAAATTCAGAAATAAAAAGCATCAGGTTGTTGGATTTACAAAAGAAAAAAGGGTGATAGCATTTACAGACATTTTGTTTGCATGCATGCTATTCTTGTAAAACTCCCATTGAAGTAGAAAATATTTAAAGTATATACATCATCTGAATTCACCCAAATTAATATATTGGGGCCAGCTAACAATAGTGCCAATTGTAGTAGGGATGTCCATACGGTTCTCATTTCTCAGTAGATTGATAATGTTATAAATAAAAAATGATCGTAATGATATCTATGCTTGGTTATTTTTCAACTATAGGTTTAAACTTTTGTTATAAAATCTTGAATGAACTATATCTATGTGTGTTAATACCCATTGAGATCTCAATCTGCACGGTTTCTTTGTTTGGAAATTTATGAGCTAAAACATGAAATCCCTCTCGAGCTTCTTTTTATTGAATGTAAAGATTAATGTCTGTTGTGGCACACACCAATGCTAGCATTTGTATTTGCATATAACAAATTTCTATGTTACTTGTGAGTGTGTGTGTGTGTATTCTATTCTTACCCTAAAAAAATGATGAGAAAATTTATATGTGTATCAGCTTTGATCTTAAGCATGTATAATATTGTAAATTTCAACTGCTACAGGGCATGCCAAAGAACATTGTTATTGGCTCTCACGTTTGAGTTGGAGATCCAGAATTAGTTTGGATTGATGGACAAATAATAAATGTAAATGGAGAGGAAGCTGAGATTCAAACTAGTAACAGGAAGACGGTAAGTTGAGTTCATAAGATGTTAAATAATCTTCCCAATCTAACAGGCATTCAATCTTATGATCATCTAGTTCAGTTTTCTATGATTACAATGTTCTTCCAATCTGTTATTCGCTGCATTCAAGAATTTTTGAGATTTGAACTCCCTTTGCATTTTTAATTTTAGAGTGGTCATTTTCTGTTTTCAAATATTTCCTAAAAAAGAGGAACATAGAGTAAAGGAGGAATTAAAAATAGTGGAAAAGCCTTGTCACATTCCCAGTGAATAGGCTGTTTGGGAAACATTTTCTTGTAAATATGTTCCTGCAATATGTTTATTTTATATGTCAAGAGAGTAGGCTATAGTATATGAGAAGGACCAGACATGTCCTTATCTTCCTGGAATTGTGTGCTTTAAATTGTTTTCAAATATCGTGAACTTATGTGAAGGATCTGTCCTTGAAATGGCTTTTAAGTTTTTAAAACCTTTTACAATTCCTTGGTGTCACTATTGGTGTTATTACTTGCTAGTTTACTTAAATTGTTGGCCTGGATATCTTAATTTTTCCTTAACTACTTTTTTTTTTTTTTTTTTTTTTTCATGTAGATACTGTTCATTAGATCACATTCCATACTTCGGAGGGCAGTTGTTGTGAATGCTAATCCTGATATGATTTGGAAGCATGAAAGCCCATTGTTTTAAAGCTACGTGTGTCTCTATTGGATCTAGCCGACTTCTGTTTTTTGCTTGGAGAGATGTGCATGCAAAAGAAGACTAAAAAAAAATTTGGAAACCAACTTTGGCATATTAACTACTGTTGAAATGAAGATGCAAGTCCAGAGTACAAAACGCAAAAGAAGACTGAGTGAGACTGAAGAAGAAACAAGGTCGTTTTGTGTAAATGAGGACCTGATGACACTTAGTGACACAACTGTGTTTTGCAATCTCTTTAGTAATTGTTTTAGTGAAATGCTTAGACAAATTAGTTTTGATTTCTGTTATGAGTTAAGTCCACGTGTTAGCTTGTAATTAGTGGTTAGATTAAAATAGTTTTCCCACTTAATCGAGGAAGTTAGTTTTGCTTATTTCTTTTCCAGATTTTGTATATAATGGATTAGATTTTTTCTATCTATTCTCAGTTGCTTGTAATCACTTTTACTCATCAATAAGAAAACTAATTTCTATTTAGTTTTCTTCATCTTTAAAAGCTTTGAGCTTTTACAACTCTTGAATAGGCAGTGTTACAGCAAATTCAACTTGTAAAAGAGGCTCTACCTCTCTCTTTGGGCTGTGGTTAATAAAATTAGAGGTGCTGTGGTTTGATTCTTTGATATATGTGAGTTGTAGCATTCATATTTGTGAGATTTTTTCGGTAGTGCTGTAGTTTTTGCATTTGGTTAGAATTTGTGAGATTTCTTTGGTAGTGCTGTAGCTTTTGCGTTTGGTTAGAATTTGCTTTGTAGATCTCTTTGATGTATGTGGCTGGAACCTAGCATGAGATACCATAGAAGATGCAGTGCTTAATAATGAGAGAAATGCCGCTAATCATGTAAAAAATAGCATTCAAGTGAAGAGTAAAGTTAAGATCATGTGAACATAAATATAAGTTGTGCTTTTATGTCATTCTCAATTTTATTATTTGCTACAAGCAAATTCATACACAAAGAACAACTCCATTTAGAAGGATAAAATTTTTGAAATACATTTAAGGCCTAAAAAGTTAGTAACAGAACTCCTTCACTACATGCTATTCGCAAAACAGAGTTGTATACCTTACATATATTCATCAAAATAAAGCCATCAACTGATTCTTGCATTCCCCAGAACCAAATTTGCTATTGGAATTAGTCAATTGAAAATTTGAAATTGAAAAAAAAGTTATACAATGGTATTCCATTGTGATGGTTTGTGTTAAACTACACAAAGACCTCCTCGACTGTCGTTCCAAGGGGTCAAAAATCTAATCCCTCCTTGATGGCATGGTAAACTTGAGAGATTTCTTGTACCCTGTTCCTTGCCTAAATTCACATCTCTTCTGCGAGTGGAAAGTTAATGGAATCAATCCATTTGGAGAGTAGCTCGGAACATTTATCAACTTGATGAATCTCCCTGAAAACTGCAAATCTTGCATATAAAATGGCTTAGCATTAAGCTTCAATGTTTCTAACAGTTATTAACTTATTTTCACAAACAATTTTTGTGCATTTCCAAAAAAAATTAAAATTAAACAAAATAAGGAATTACTACCAATCCCAAACTAGAATACAAAAGGGGTTATATTAAACCCAAACCAGGTAACGGGTGAATCTTAAAAAACCAAACAAAAATTGTTAAATTCATGTGTTTCTAAGCTTCCCTACGTTGTTTTCTATAATCTTAAACTCAAACCAAATTGTTAAATTCCAATGAAGTTGATTTTTTGTAAAGAAATCAAGCAAAAAATTCCACTGAAACTTCTTTGAAGTGGATGACCTTTGGCAAAGAAATCAAGGATAAGGGAAAAAAGATCATAATACCAGTTCTATAATCACATTTTTTTTTTTTTTTGGATGAGCAGCTGAAATCTAGATGAATTTATATGCTAGATAGACTGAATGGGGCGGAATCAGCGAAAGGGGAAGCGGGTGAAGAGGAGGGCTATCCAGTTGGTCCGGTGAGATCGGCGGCTGCTGCTGCATGTGGCCGCCGTCCATTCCGCCTCACAAGCTCTTGCCGGTCAGAACCTCAGAACCTCAGGTTGAGACGCGGGTTTGAGGAGCTTGAGGAGAGAGAGAGATGGGCTGTCCAGTTGTCCGGTGAGATCGGCGGCTGCTGCACGTGGCCGCCATCGATTTCGCCTCACAAGATCTCGCCGGTTTGAGTTTGCTCAGAAGACAAAGGTGGAGGAGATGTGAGAGAGGCGTGAGGCAGCAGGGCTATGTGTGTTTGAGAAGAAAGTGACGCTGTTTTTTTTTTTTTTTTTTTTTTTTTGATGGGAAGAAAGTGACGCTGTTAGGATTAACAGCTCCCCACCTAAATGGCTCATGTGCAACGCACATGACCCCAAGCTGACGTGTCTCTTTCTTTAAGTGACAGCTACCCCTGTTTGTAGGATTTCCTCCAAACCTGTTTGGAGGAAATTCGTGTCCTTCATTAATTCATCATGTACTCTTTCTCTTTCTATGATTGATTGTGTAGGAGGACAATGAACACGTCTTCTAAGGTGTTGCCTTCAATGTGTAATGTAGTACATATAACACCAAGCAACATAAACCAAGGCAAATCGTTACACATAGTCGAAAAAAGTTATGGTCTTAAGTACCGGGGAAAATGGGCTTTTGCCCTTAATTTTTAAACTATGCAGTAATTTATCTCTATTTTGAAACTATATAGCAGCGTGTCCCTATTTTGGAACTCAATTTTTGGAAAATCGAGTTCCCTTATAACTCGGCTTTACCATTTCTAAGTTATCTTCTACACTTGTCTGATGTTTTGGCTATAACTTTTTGCTCATAATTCCAACTGGTTTGAGATTGGTGTCTTTTGAAAGAAAATTTAATTCTCTACAACTTTTTCAGAAATAAAGAAAACTAAATTTCAATGTTAGTCCTTGTTTTTGAGCATTTTATAAAGGGAAATCATATTAATACCGATATTAATTAGATTTCAATTAGTACCGATCGGTATTAATAATTTCCCAATTAATACCGATAGACACTAATAAGAAAACTTGAAATATTGATTGGTAATAAGAAAACTCGAGTTATAAGGGGAACTTGATTTTCTAAAAAATCGAGTTCCCCTTATAATTAAGTTTTCTTATTATCAATCCAATTATTACCAACTGGTATTAATTGGGAAATTATTAGTACTGATCAGTACTAATTGAAATCTGATTAATACTGATTGGTATTAATATGATTTCTCTTCAGAAAATACTCAAAAATTGTTACGATTTTTCAGCAGCGACTTGAATTTGGTTTTCTCTATTTCTAGAAAAGTTGTAGAGAATTAAATTTCCTTTCAAAAGATACTAATCCTGAATCAACTGGAATTATGAGCAGAAAGTTATATAGCCAAAACACTAGATAGGTGCAGAAGATAACTCGGAAATGGTAAAACCAAGTTATAAAGGGAACTCGATTTTCAAAAAATTGAGTTCCAAAAGAAGGACATGCTGCTATATAGTTTCAAAACAGGGATAAATTGCTGCATATTTTAAAAATTAAGGGCAAAAGCCCATTTTCCCCCTACTTTTCCCTCTCATTTTCTCTCCCAATCAAACGACACCAAAAAAAAAAAAAAAAAACATTTTCTCTCATATTTTTTCTCCTCCTTTTTCTATCCCCCCTCAAATCTCCCCAACCAAACAGACTGGTAAGCTAAATTTGGTCTCTAAGGTAATTTATGATATTCTTTAATATGTTCATGTTTAACACAGCATTGTTATTATGATGGTACATTTTTGTGGTTATGATTAGTGGCTGGTGCTATTGTTAAGCTTTGTTAGGTTTAAATTTATGTCTTACATCCAAAGGTGGGTTATTAACAATATTGAAGAAAACCTAACAATGATGAGCTGGTAGAAACTTAAGGCTTTTCAACATAGTAGATGTAATGATAAATCTATGAAATACATGAAAACAATAAGGTATTTGATCATAAGAGAATGAGAGAAAAACTCAGAGGAATTGTCGAAGAGAGCAGAGCAGCAGTGAGATAATAGCAGCTAGCAGTAACGTGAGAAAGACACGAGGCAAGAGAAAGAATACTACTATTTGTACTGCTGATTGGGGAATTTTTGTGAAAATTTTATTAAACCTAATTTTAAGAGTGAAATTAAAAATATGAAACTTTAAACATAAAAAAGACCATCCACCTAATTTAAATGGGTATTTACATTCTTGCCATTTTTAAAGTATTATAGCTAGACATGGCAAAATGGGACTTAACTTGAACCCAAATTTTTTGGCTCGACTGTTATTCATTTATTTTTCTTTTAATAAAATCCAGACTTGGTTGATTTACTTGTTTGTTTTTGGCTTTACAGTGCACAAGTCAAACTTAATTGATAATTATAATGTCATTAGGGTTGGCTTTATAGTATTGGCAAATGAGGCGGTTGCCTAAGGCTACCAAGTAAAAAAAGAAAAAACCTCTCAAATTTTAACCAATAGGGTTATTTCTTAGCTAAAACTCTAAAAATTCTAATTATCCTATAGAAATAAATTACCCTATGCATGTATGTGAACCCTTGTTCAAAGCCTAAACCAGTGAGATTACGACACATAATCAATCATAATTAATCCTATATAAAATCAATCACAATTATTTAATCATAATCACATCTATTTAGCCATAATTGCAAGAATGTGTATCACTCCATTAAATCTTTTTCTTGAGAAACCACTCCATTAAATCTTGATAAGACTATATCTTGCAATCCTTTGGTTCAATTTAAGCATATAATATATTGTTTTGACCATTAAGACTTCTAAATTCATATTATATTAAATTTTTAATCATCTAACTATGTTCGATCTTGATCGTCTCTCAAATCAATTGAGATTGGCAAGCCCAAGATTTGAAGCTTATCCCATATCAACACTATGTTAGCTAACGGAAAAATTTGCGAAACAGTATATTTTTGGGAAAAAATTAGGCGCGTGGCATGCGTTCAAAGTAATTTAATAAATTGGACTGTTTTTGAAAGTCGAGTTTGGCAAACTCGACTTTGGGCTGGAAAACGAACACTATAGTGGCGCCTAATTTTTGAACATATGCCACGGGCCTAATTTTTTCCCAAAAATATACTGTTTCGCAATTTTTTCCGTTAGCTAACTGAGTACCAAGTTCAAAAGTATAAACGTTACATATACTCAGAAGGCACACTAAGTTCACTAATGCCTTGTAGTTGAGGAGTGTTGCCATGTTGAGGAAGAGATTGTTGGGGAAGAATCATGAGAGTCAGCTAACCATGGAAAGTGACTACATCAAGCATGTACAATCTTGTCACTGTTGCCAGATTTATCAGGACCAAAAGAATGCACCGCCATAACCATTGCACCACTTGGCCATAACTTGGCCTTTCTTGGCTTGGGAGTATGGACGTTATTGGCCCTATCTCTCCAAAGCCTTCAAATAGACATGAGTACATGCTAGTGGCAACCAACTATTTCACCAAATGAGTAGAAGCCAGTTCCTACATACGTGTTACCTAAGCAATAGTGGCTTGATTCATCAAGCAAAACATCATTTGTTGCGACAATGTGCTCAAAGAGCTCATATCTGATAATGAAGCCACTCTGAATTGAAGGATGATACAACAACTATGCCAACAATTCAAAATTGAGCATTGGAATTCCACTCTTTATCGTCCTCAAATGAATGGAGTTGTAGAAGCCGCTAATAAGAATGTGAAAAAGATCTTAACAAAGATGACCAGTACGTACAAGGATTGGCACGATTTCTTGCCATTTGCACTCTATGACTATCACAACTTAATTAGAACATCAATCGGTGCCACTCCCTATTCACTAGTGTATGGGATGGAAGCCGTGTTACCAATTGAGTTCGAAGTGCCCTCTCTTAGAATCTTGGCTTAAATAGACTTGGATGAAGCCGAATGGATTCGTACTTACTACGAGCAATTAAACAAGATAGAGGAAAAGCGCATGGCTGCTATTTGTCGTGGACAATTGTACCAACGGAGATTAGCTCGTACATTCAACAAGAAAGTTTGATGAAGGAAACTAGGGATGGCAATTTTTGCCCGACCCGCGGGTACCCGGCCCGGCCCGACCCTAATGGGCCAAGTTTTACCCGATCCGATTAGGAATAGGGTCGGGTATGGGTTCTTTTAAAAAAAACCCGAAGCGAGTCCGGGTCGGGTCCAGGTTTTATCAAAAAAACCCAAACCCGACCCGAAACCCGCCCCGTTTAAAAACCCGGTATCTAAATTACAAAAATACCCTCAGTATATATATAAACCTAAATCTAACCCTAACCCAGTAATCCCTCATTTCCATTTTCTTCAGCCTCCCTCGCCTCACTGCTCCCTCCCTCACCCTCAGTCCGATCCTTCTCATTCGCCTCAGTCCGATCCTCCACACTCGCCTCCCTCACCTTAGTCAGATCCTCCGTCGCCTCCCTCGCCTCAGTTCGATCCTCCCTCGCCTCAGTCCGACCCTCACTCATTTCAGCCTCCCTCGCCTCAGTCCGATCCTCCCTCGCCTCAGTCCAACCCTCACTCATTTCAGCCTCCCTCGCCTCCTTCCCTCAGTCCGACCCTCATTAATTTTAGCCTCAGTCTGACCCTCACTCCGTCACCGCCGTAACCACTCCGTCTCAGTACCACCCTTGATGTTTTAGGGTTTATCGGCAGATGGAGGAGGAGATAATGGCCGATTTGGGTTGGGATTCCTGCTTACAATAGCGCTATGGAGAACATTGCCAAGGGTGGGTTGTTGGAATGGGTAGTAAAGTTCCGATCTGCAATATTTCCTTTTGTTTTCTGTTTGGTTCTCAAGAAAAACAAAGAGGAAAGTATAGTGGGAAAAACAAAAATCCATCTGCTACTTCTTACTGGCTTTGCATTATAGTTTCATTTCATTTTGTACTTATTTTCGTTTTGCCTGAGTTTTACTGCACTAAAGCTCTTGTGTTTGTTGAAATGTCTATGATATTTATTATATATTCTTTTTTAGTTTGGTTGCTATGAAAATGAAAGTGTATTCAGAAAATAATTGAGACTTCTCTGTGATGGTTTTAGTTTGTTGATCTTACTTTTGGTTGCTGGTAAAGCAAAGGAACCGAAAAGGATATGTGTTGCTGGTAAAGCAAATTAAATTTGGGCTTCAAATTTTTTTTTTTTGGTTGGGCCACGAATTGGGCCCAATCCCTTAACGAGGCCCGCGGGACCCGGCTGGGGTAGGTCTGGGCCCCGGAAAAAAACCCGGTACCCTAAACGGGCCGGGTCCGGGCAATGGGTCTTGCCCCGCGGGTCAGGTCCGGGTATGAAAAAACCCGGCCCGAACCCGACCTGTTGCCATTCCTAAAGGAAATCCAATCCTTAAAAGAGAAACTTGGCACTGTCCAACGTAAGAGGGAAGCTTGCGCCAACTTATGAAGGCCCATACGTTGTCAAGAAAGTTTTTTCTAGAGAAGATCTAGTCCTAGCCGACGTGGATGGAGAGGAATTTCAAATGCCTATGAATTTTGATAATATAATCTGTTACTATGCTTAAATACTTAGTGTCATCTCTATGGAATCAATAGAATATTTTAAGTCAAGGAGATTCTCACCAAATGTTTTTCATTATTCACAAAAAAGATCCACCCAAATTCCAAAAAACCAAAAAATCCAAGGCAACCAATAAATGCACCCCAAAAAGAAGTGTCATACAAAAAGAAATGAGGGATGCTACGTCTACAACAATTTTACAACAAATCACAAGTGGTTAGTTGTTATTGGTTCAAATTTGAAACTAACACTAAGATTACTTTTTTGCCCCAACAATAACAACCAATAACAACCTGCCACTTAGGATTTGTTGTAAAAATGTTGTAGAAATGTTGTAGATATATCATTCCTCAAAAGAAATACACCACAAACAGAGAGAGAGAGATAGAGAGAGACCATAAAAAATGTGCCAACAAAAAGAAATTCCATACAAAATAATAATTAAAAATTCCACCAAGAAATTGCAACCCAAAAACTGCAATACAAAAATACCCACCCAACATCAAAGGCACATTTGAGCCTAAACACATATCATTTCTTTCTAACCTAAGTCGTTTCTCCTAACAAAAAAATAAGCTTTGAGATTACTAAGGGATGCCAAAAAGAAAAACTATAAATAAAAAGAAAAAAAAAATGGTAGATTTAAAATCCGAGAAGTTAGTCTATGCAAAAATTAATGAAAAAAAAAAAAAAAACACACACACACACACAATGTTTTTTTCTAACTACGTGATGACTTGATCCTCCCTTGAGAAGATACATAAGAAGTCATACTGAGAATATACACTATCCCTGGGAGATATAAGGTCATATAAAAGACAAAATCAAGAAACTGAGAATTGGACCTTTGGAGGTTCCTATCAGTCGGCTATGGACAGAAGCTCTCTTCGCAGTACTATCAATGACGTGGTTTCAGTTGAGATTATCTTTACGAAGTAAGATATATGGACAGTAGGACAAACCTAAAGCATATTACATTTTCTTTACTTATGTAGTCTTTCAAGTGCATCTATGTATAGATCTCAGCATTATATATATGTCTATATGTACACACTAAATGAATAAAAATCTTTGCAAAATACTCCACACACTCATATCGTAAATTGTTTTCAAGTCATTTTCCTTGGCATCCTTGCATAGATTTCCATGACAAATTAGGAAATGATCTTGAAAGCAAGTGCAAAAGGTTATTTATCCGGACATGAATGAAGATTATTGACTCAATCTAAATGCCAAAATAGGAAAATTAAAGCTATAAGCTAATCCATAAAGTTTAAGGGAATTGTTCCTCAATCACCAAGGTCCAAACCCGTCACCAGCTAGGTCGTCAGTGCTAGGGCTAGTAGAGAAACATGCATGAAAGAAAGGTGTCGGCGGAGAAGGTGGGGCCATGGGATTCTGTGATGGCGCCAAGGGAAGACAAAGTAACTCTAGCTCATGCTTGAGATTAGCTGCCTCCAATTGAAATCTCAATGTATCTTCACGGGACAGACTCGTGCTGAGTTTCTCGTTTACTATGGAAAGTTGAAGAACATTGATCTCATGTTGATAGCGAGCCTCCACTTCCATCCGCCCTTGTTGGTGATGTTAGAAAAATACATGTTTATATCGCATACAATACATATGTAGTAGAAAATTAACGGATCTATTTCATTCACAATTGATAACATGCATATACTATGTAAATTTCAAAATATAACAACAAAATAGTGTACATAGGTGCAGTGAAATTTAAAACCAAAGATTAGAAGTACTTGAGAATACTTTTAATTTTCACTCCAATTTTACTTTATGCCCAAGAAGTGTGATCTCTCAATCAGTTTCTAAGGAGAGAATAAGACAGTGGCTTATACTCACGCACACACCCCATTTCATTCTTATATAAAATTATGTATGTTTCTCTCATTATAAACGATTATCTAATTGGGCTAGCCTTTTGGGTCATTCTAGTTGGGCTTTATTATATGGTTTGGAGTGAGACCAAAAGGAAACAAATAAGACTCTAGCTCCAATGGGCTTTCGGCTTTTCTGTCAACTCTTGACAAGTCCAAAGTTACCATTAATTATATTTAATACTACTATATAAATATAATTGCACTCTAGGCCTTATTAATAAATTATATCCCAATACTTTATTATACATGCAACCCTTTCATAAATTATTCGTAGTAATACAAAGTTACGAATGTAGATTGCCACTTTGAAGATTACTATATCTTAATCATTGAGTACCTGGTTCAATTCTTTAAGTTATTCATCATATATTTATGAAATCCAATTCTTACTAAAGTAGTTAGGTATAACATTTTGAATAACTAAACCCATTAGACTTATCTCAAGGGAATATTTTATATCTCCGTTAAGAGATTATGAATTTCATCTTGAGAATATATGTTCCATCAACACTAAATGTGGCTATCAATATACTGAGGTTTTGATCATGACTTTAGATCTCACTCCTAATATATCAAAGTAATTTACACTTCATGATCATGTCCATTATTCTTTCAGGATTAAGAGTTCATGTAAATAGAAGTCATGAGATTTATTATTCATTTGACAGTCGTTAGGAGAATAATAAATCTCATAGTGGTCCAGTTCAATATGTATTAATTTTTAAAACATATCAACATATCAACTAGAAGTCTCCACTTCCATGATCAAGACAAATCATTTTAGTAGATATGTCATAATCTTTGCAGATGAAATGCCCAATTTCATCACTGACTACGAACTAAAATTATGAGTTTACAAAGAACTTGTAATTTATATCTTTTATTACTAAATCACATAAATCACATACTATGCATCTCATGGGCTATATGATAATATTCAAATATTCATGTTACCATTATTTTAGATAATAATAAAATAATTTTATTAATTACAATATTAAGTCATACATAATGTTATATATAGCATCATACAATACGATTTAAAAGCACATATCCTAATAGGCGAGCCCTATCAAGTGTAGCTCGATGATCATCCTCTTAGTTGGCTAGTTCAACCCTTAAGTTAGCCAATTCATCCCTAAGAGCCTCAATGGTCCCAAGGTGCCTGTTTATGGTAGATTGATAATCATATGCCTTGCCACCAGTCACACCTTGTCCATCTAGCAAGGACCCGATGGATGCCTGGCAGAACCATACGTCATACTTAAGATCTTTCCGAAACAAACTTTGACAAGTGCTAGAATTATAAAAAGTAAGGTCAAGAGACAACTCAGTCAAAGAAAGATTGAGAGGAGGATCCGCCAGAACGGACCTAACCCCATCCAACTGTCTCAGGGAGTGCTCTCCCAAGAATAACTCTTATCCAAGGACAGTTTGAAACCAATATCTCATGGCAGTGCGCCTTAATGCCTCTTGAACCTCAGCTCAGTTTAACAACAAATGAGGATAAGGCTCGAAGATCAGATTGGTCTCCCTCAAACCATCCACCTTAGAACAACACTCGAGGAGGGAAACCGTGTTGGTAGACTTTAGAAAGTAGATGTCCCATCTCGTAGCTCGAGGAAATGCATTCTCATCTAGTGTTGCATGTCCCAAACGCATAGAGCAACAATACTCATAAGCCCAATAGATGCTGAATTGCCAAATGCAAAAGCTACTAGTCTCCCCACGAGCAAATTGTCTCATGGAATGAAGATGATACCCAAAGAAGAGACCGCCCCAGTCATATGTCTTGATTCTAGAAAGATCCACCAAGGCTCGAACCAGCCTAGCACGGATGGTAGACTTCTCTCCCGATAAAAAGCAGGAGCTCATGAAGTTCAATAAGAAGCGCCTCAAGACATAGTCATTCGGATGTCTCTTCCAAGGAATAGAGGTAGATAAAGGGTCTAGCATGACCTTCAACTTGTCGCCAACTCCAACAAAGATTTTTCTTTTGCTTTTCTTGACTCGGTGCATGCTTAGGGTTTGGCTTACCTCCTTCTTGGTTATAGTCTCTGTAGGCAAGATTTCATCTCCAATCGGGATGCCAAGGATCATGCTCCAATCCAAAGGGGAAGGTGACAACTCTAAAGTGGGGATGCCAAGGATCATGCTCCAATCCAAAGGGGAAGGTGACAACTCTAAAGTGGTAAGGTGGAAGGTCCCTGTCTTAGCAAAGAACCGCTCCCACAAAGCTCCTAACATCGCATGACCTATGAAAACCGTTGGAATGCTAAAAAAATCCTTGAAGCTTGTTGATGCCCATTTTTGACACAAGGCCCAACAGCAAAAGAAGCCCAACAATAAGGGAAATGAGAGGAAAAATGGTAAAAAAATGAGGTAACAAGCCCAGTGGGTTGATGTGGTAGGATTGATAGCCAACATGCCTATGAAAGTAATAAGAGGTAAAGAAGAAGTAAATAGGCCGAGAAAGCCCAAGGAATAAAATGGTAAGTTCATGGGAACAATGAGAGGTAAAATCAATGGTCTAGCATGGTAGAAATGATGGCCAACAAGCCCATAAGAGTGAAAAGAGGTAAAGATATAGTAAATGGGTCGAGGAAGCCCAAATGAGAGAATCAATGGGCTGATACAGCAGGAACACTAGCCAATAAGCCCATGGGGGTAATAAGAAGTAAAAGCAAGACAAAGGCCATAGCAAACACAATGAAGGAGTATGGCAGGATTAATGGCTAAAAGGCCTACCACCATGAAGAAGAAAGACAAAAGCATGGGCCAAACAGGCTACGGAGACAAAGGCCTTCGTCAGGACGAGATTAAAGAAAGGGAACATGAGCCCAAAGGCCTACACATTCTCCACGCCACAAAGGATAAACACGAACTAGTACGCACAACAAAACTATACAACATAAGAGTAGCAGAAATGTTGTGAAAGCTAAAAAGAAACAAACACAGACGGAGTGGAGTGTGCACAAAGGACCAGGGCACCACCTACTTGTATCCAGCCAATACATGGGAGGTGGGCCACGGGTCAAGGAAATTAAAGGGTGTGGTTTGGCGGTGGGGTGAAAGGAGGGTCTCTTCTAGGGTTCCTGCCCAAGCTTCTTTGGAGAAATGTCCTGCTGGAATGACATTTCACCCAAAGAGGTGAGTGTGGGCTAGGACCACTTAATGCATGCCATATAGGTAGGTGGAGAGGTATCTTAATCCCTATCTCTTGAGGTGAAACAAAAATAGAGAGAGGTAAGAAACAAGACAAGTAATTTTGTTTGGAAATGGGGAGTGGTGCAACCAACACACTCTGGGCAAAGGTAATGGCTGGATAGCCGACAGGTTAGTGGGTAGTCCTAGAGAGATGCCCACAAGAAGCCAAAAACGGTTGAGGGACAAAAGGGGTAAATTCCATAATAGCAAATAGTATAAAAGGGGGTAGCCATGAATAGTAAAGGGGGGGAGGCAAGAAAGCAAAAGGTAGAAGAGAGAAAAGAGAACACAGAGAGACAAAGAAAAATAGAAAGATTGAATAAAAAGAAAACCAAAGAGAAAGTAAGGCAGTAAGAAGAGGGGCATGCATCAATAGAAAACATTTTCTCTCTCTCACGAGATACCCATTCTCTGAAGATTATAAATTGAAGCTAAAACCACTTAGGCCCTTTCCCTAGAGGAAGTAACTTCTATGGCAAGAGCCTTTTATTAAGGTTACCCTTGTTAGGAATTGGTTTCCTTCTTAGGTTCGCTTCTGCTGTAAAGCTCAACCCATAATCCAGCGAACAAGTTGTTTTGTTGGTTACACTTATTGGATGATTTTCCTGCTGTAGACACTCAATTTTGTGCCCATGATTTAATCAAGGAAAATGACTTGAATGACCATCCACGTACCCCAAAAATCATGATTGCATTATATGCACCAGTTTGTTCTTGCATTACATGCATCAATTTGTCTTTGCATTACATGAATTAATTCATTTATTGCATAGAATAAAAATGATCTTGAGGTTCTAACGGTCACGGCGGTGTGTCCGGTTTCCAAATCGGACCATCAGATCGAAAGATATCACATGATCAAGTTTGCATGGTCAACATGCATTGTGTCTAGGTAGAGTCGACCACACATGATTAATTTAAATTAATTATAATTGGTTAAGAAATTAAAATTAATTAAACAATTTTGTAATTGGTTGATAATTAGTGTTTAAAATAAGGATGCATGCATAGGAATAAAAAGGATGATTGGATAACAATAAAATTGTGGATGATTTGAACTTTATCAAGATTAATTTTAGGATATTTATTTACAAGATAATTGTTTTTAAAAAGCTTGAATTATCCAGAAAAGAGATATAAAAATCATAAATAGAGGATGAAAACACGTTTAGGTGCAAGGATCGGTCAAAAAACCCTAGAAGGAGAGTCCAAAATGCACCCGCACACGGAAGAACATTCGGTGTCCAAGGGCCCATTTGGCACTTTTGGAGTGCCGAACGACACTTTAAAACGGCTGAATTTCCCCCTTTTGGGCTTTGGCCCAACGACCTTTGGGTGACGATAAGGTACACTCTTTTCGATCTTTTCGCAAAAGGATGAGTCCCAATTTGCGTTCTACACTTCGGGGCTATTTTTTTAGAGTTTTTCAGCCCCTATAAATAGAGGCTGGGTCTCATAATTCATCACCTTTTTTTTTTTTTACGCTTTGGGAGGCACACGTTTTGAGGCTCTCAAATTGCTGATACTTTCTGATCCTTTCTGAGATTTGCTGCTTAAATTAGAATTTTTAGGTTTCAAAGGTAACTGAATAAGTTTCTTTGAACTTTAAAACATCCTCTCAAGAACAATGAGTGCTGATGCAAGAGGTTGTTTTCAATCACCTTTTCTTTTTATGCTTCTTGTTTATGATGATGCATGTTTTCCTTTATTCATAACATGAATTGTAAATCATTGTCTTGTTAAAGCATGATCTTGATTTTGTTTATATAATTGTTACGATCTCTTTCTTAGTTCCAGTAATTTGCATATGATTAATGTTTTTTCTTGAAATTAAAAACAAATTTATATTTTTCTTTGATGTAGATCTGAATTTTTCTTAAAACAAAAACAGATCTACATCTTTCTTAGATGTAGATCTAATTTTTTCTTAATAAAAAAGGGATCTACATCTTCATTAGATGCAGATCTGAATTTTTCTTAAATAAAAAAAAAACTGATTTGTATCTTTCTTATATACAAATCTTATTTTTCTTTAACATATGTAGATTTTCGAAATAAAGAAAAAGATTAAACTTGATTGTGTTTGTGTTTGTTTTATTTAATTCATGTTGCATAAATTTAAATTATGAGTGAAACTCTCTTTTAAAAAAAAATATTTTTCATTCTTTTACAACGTAAAAACAAATCTGATTTTTCCAGTTATTAAAGAACATTTTTATTATCATAAAACAAATCTAATCTTTTATAAAAAAAAAAAAAAAAAAAAAAAAAAAAAAAAAAAAAAAAAAAAAAAAAAAAAAAAACCTTTTTTAGTTCTTAAAAAAATAGATCTGATATTTTTCAAATCAAAAGACTTTATTTTATGTAATAAACACATATCTGAATTTTTATCTCCAAAAACCACTTTTTATTTATTTTTTATTTTTATTTTTTTTTACATACTACAAAACAGATTTGGTATTTTGACAAATCAAAATCAATTTTTTTACCAACCAAAATAGATTTGAATTTTTTAAACAAAAGAAGAGACTTCATTCATAAATAAATTTATGTGATTTAATCTTTATTTAACATGTTTAACATATCATTCATGACATGCATAAAAATGTACATTTGTCACAAGAGTCTAGAAGATCAAACTCTGTCTGGGTGGAATGGGTGCCTAACACCTTCCTATTTCGTAACCTAGCATCTGGATTTAGGTCTTTGGTTAAGTAGATCTAGTATTGTCTTTACTTTTTATTTTGGATAGAATGTAACTAGGATAAAAAGCCATGTAATTATTTGGTAGTTTGTAACTAGGACCCAAGGCTATGTAATTTTTCAATTTTCTAAATATGTAATTTTTTATTCAATTAATGAAGAGAATAATTCAGTCATGTATTTAGTTTTTTATTTTTTATTTTTTGTATAAAAAAATAAGTGGCAACTCCATACCACTTACCCAAAAAGAGAGATGCCCTAAAAAGCATTCCAAAAATCTCTCTTTTTTTGAGAGGCACCCAACTTTTCGAGGTCTCTCACGCCTGCTATTAGGCTAGAAGTCATTAAGTTATCTGCATTTTTTTGCTGTAGTATTATTTCCATGTGCTGTGTTGTTCTGCTATAACTTTGTTGACTTTATTTATGGTGTTGGTTTTATTTAATATGTCTTATTATCATAGTTATTCTACTGTAGTGTATTCTTGCTATAACACTTGTAACAGTTATATTTGTTGTGTCCACACCTTACGTTTAGCCCACAGCATTCATGTCAGGAAGCGTCTACATTGGGTGAGCCTGACTTGCGCACAAGCTGGCTTGAAGCACAGTCTGAGCAAGGCCAGACCCATTCTCTTACCTCAGACTAACGGGCTAAAGCATAGCAGAAGGGGTTGAGGCCCAACAATACAAAAAAGGCCCCTACAAAGCCCAAGTCGTATAGAAAGCTCTGGTACTGATCGTGAGCTCCTCTAAGACAGCGGTGGAATTTGGCCCAGACCCATCGACTTGCTCCGCTGTTAACACAAAGAAATACATAAGATTTTAGCAAGCCAAAAATGATATAAGAAAGATGAGATGTTGGTCGACAAAGATGGAAGAGAATCCATACCATACTATATCGAACACAATGAGATGGGTGTGTCACCAAATTTAAGAAGACCGGTATCAGGAATGGTCTCAGTATGAATAGTATAAGGCAATGCCCGTGGTCCCTATGACCTAATCTCGAAACACTTCTTACTACCCTTAGAAGAACCACGCTTCCTCGACCCGGAGCAATTCTTGTCGAGCATTAAGTCGTCTTCAGATTCCAACTCAATCTCTTAATAGTCGGAAGTGTCATAATCACTTCCCTCAGTTGATGATTCAACTATATCCACAATTGGAGTCTTGCCCTTGTCAACAGCAATAGCTCGCTTAGGAGCCATGACGCTACCTATAAAGGACAATAACACAACAATTAATCCAAATGCAGACAAAATCTTCTTCTTCTTCAGAACTATAATTCTTTTCCAGCGAATCAAATCGCAAAAATTGATTACAAAACTGTTCTATTTTATATTATAGAATTTACCCCAATTTTTTCATAAATAATCCAACAAGTAATTTAACACAAAAAAATTCCAAACAAAAAATCTTGACAGTTTTCACAAATCAATTTAGATATTGCAGAAGTTGTCAAGCATGTTTGAGACCATAATGAACCAAATCCTATTCTCTTCAATCCCACCACATTTTCAACAAATTTATGATGATTATTGTTGAGCAAAATAGCTCACATATACTGAGTCATATATGGGAATAAAAATAGTCCACAGATGCCGAATAATATAAAAAATAAAAAAAAATTTGAGCAAATTGACATCTAAGTAAACCCTAATAAGTTATTAAATGCAATGCACACACACGCAGAGGGAGAGAGAAAACTGTTCCATGGCTTTCAGCCAGATAGGCTCGGACTTGGCCAAGCCCTTGACAAGCTTTCTGGTACGAGTAACCAAATCTCCTTTGAGGAACATCATGCCTTTAGCTTGGCTGCCTTCCTTTGCTCCACAATCTCTCTCTAGTCTAAGAATATAATGTGTTTGTTTTTATACCCCTTAAAGCACAATTAGATTAACCTAGTTAACAAGCTAAGTTATTACTTAGTCTAAATTCCATATCTAAGTTACCACAATCAAACAATCATATTATGCATAGCAGTAGAAATATAAATAACACAATGATATGATGATCTAGGAAAACCAAACCAGTAAAAAACCTGGAGAGGATTTAACTTAGCTATCCTCAAGGTAAACTTGAATCCACTATAAAAAGAATCGAAGTTTGTACAATAGCGACTTAGACCACTAACATCTTATTGCTACCCACCAGTAGAAAACTTACTGACACGACCACGTACAAGTTCCGAGACCACGAACTTCTTCTTTCTTGGATTCTCCAGCAAGTACAAGCATACCCGCTTGTGTATCTTTAAGCTCTTATGGCAACAACTGAATGATCATCAAGCTCTTGAAGAAATCTCCCTCTTGATAATCTTAAGCTTGTGTGAAGGCAAGTACCTCTCAGATCTCATAAGAGATTCACATAAACAGCAATCTGAGCAACACAAAAACGTGGCTAGGGTTTGCTTTATATACCTAGTGCAAAACATAAAACTCTAAACGTTTTAATGAGATAGAGCTGAGTTGGAATTCTACAGAAAAACGCATTCTGTCCGATTTTCAATTGATCAAGCCTAAACTTCAATCAATTGAGCCAAGCCGAAATGCATATTGAATTCTGCATTAGCTTGATTCCAACTTTACATAAAAGACACAACTTTGAGCAAGTCTAAATAAGACTAAACAACATATTTTGATCATGATTTGCCAACATTACACATTAAAGTTCTAAATAAATTAGTTCCTAAGTCTTTAGAACCTAACAAACTCCCCCTTTGTCAATCCGTGACAAAACACAACTAAATGCTCAAAGTTTACAAAGAAAAAGCCCTTTACAAAACAAATTGCTCATTACAACAAATCCAATCCTAACTGCTATCCATCAGTTGCAAGTGTAGACAACATCTCAATTGAATCAACCTGTATATTTTTTGAAACACTAAACAAAACGCATAAACATATGTGTGATAGAAAAACAGTAAATCAATAAATATGCAAACTAACTCTCCTCTTAAGTTAGATACATAAAAAACAATGTTAACTCCCCCTAAACAAAATATTCTTGTATTTTCAACACAACACAAAATAAAGGCATATATCAATGAATAACTTATAAATATAAATTAATAAGCAGTGAAACAAGAAACATGTAACACAATAAATGTATTTCCTTCTAACATGAATAGCCCAATCAAAATACATCAAGAGCCAAAAAAGTAAATACAAAGTGCAGCTCCTAGATACAATCTAATCACCACAAGCTCCAAAACAATACTCCCCTTATCAACAAAAACAACCTTTACAAGCTACACAAATGCTACTCCCTCTTTTTGTGATGAAATGCCAAAGGGAATCAAAATCCATCATCAAAAGGAGATGGTGAAGGGGATCATCTAAAATGCGCCAACTCTGTACGCAAAGCATGAACCTCATCAAGCAAGTCCACCAAAATCTGTCCATGAGCCACCTGAATGGTTAAGACATGATCCAACGTACTTCGAATGTCTAAATCATCCAAAGTAGTCGGTGGAGGAACATCAGCATCACCAGTAATAGCAGTTGCACCAGACGCCTCAGCCTATGCATCACTTGTAGAAGTGGGAGGAGGGGGTGTAGCACCAGAAGGCTCAACTCTAGCTCTCAGATTAGTAGTCCTCTACCGAAGGAAAGTGGCGCTTATGGGACCAGTAATGTGTATGGGCTCAGATGCGGGGAAGCCAGTTAACCTTAAGTGTAACAAAATCCTATGAATGAAAATAGGGTAAACAAGAGCATGACTAACAGCACAACTCCTATGAACTTCATTCAAAGAACGAAGAAACAGATGAGGGAAAGAAATAGAAGCACCAGAAACAAGGACATACAAAAACACACATCGCTCAATAGGGATGGTGTGGAGATGAGAAATAGGCCACAAGGAATGACACGCTATCCGAAGGAAGAGATAGGTAGTCTCAGTAAGCTCAGCGGAAATGATCCGAGGATCAGAACCCCACTGGATAGAAGACTCAGTGATGTATGACATAACATCATCAAGGGGTGGAGACTCCGCATAAGGATAGACGGGCTACCTAATAACTGGAACACCAAAAGCCTCAGCCACTACCCTAGGGGTAATGGTGAACTCTACACCTTGTATCCAACTCCGAACCAAGGTGTTGGCATCATAGATGTGATAAGAGAAGTTCGAGTAGAACTCTCTAATCAGGGCAGTCGGGGGTGGATGATCCATCTCCAACAAAGACAACCAGCCCCTACTTTCAAAATTTTCCCTAATGGCAGGATCTAACTCATCTAACACAACCTTCCGCTCAGCCTAAATCTTTCTCTTACTGTTCAGCGTCTCATAGGCCTCCCTACTTTTGTCACTCTGAAACAACTCACTCCTAGAGGGAGATGCAGAAGAAGTGGAGGGTGTCCTATGGGCTCTAGTCTTCCTAGGCATTGTGCTAGGGTAAGGACAAAGACACAAACAGAGACAAAAGGAACCAAAAAAAAAAAAAAAAAAACCAAGGGTAGACTGCAAGTTAGCACAAAAAAATAGAAATATCAATCTATATGATGCATGAACAGTTAAATGTCATGATGCATGCTCTAATGCAGTGAGAATAAGTTCAATTTAAGTTTAGAAACACAAAATTGGCTTGAGCGTAGAGTTTATAACAAAAACCCCAAAATTTTGAAAAACCACTTGTTCATTTTTTTTTAAAATTGACCAATTGATCATCACACAAGATAGAACATAGATTATAATGATCAATTACATCAATCCAACAAGCCAATTTCATCAATTAAACTCAAATTGAACAAAATCCCCAATTTGGGTAAATACAAGCCCTAGAATTTTCAATTTCTCACAAAACACTAAATTGATCAAATTAAACACCATAGATCATGTTTATAACATTATAGGAACAAAACCCAATGATCAATTTCAGAAAAGAAGGCGTGAATCATCAAAAACCCCAAATTTGAATAGGTCCAAAAATCCCAACAAAATGCATGAAAAAATGAAAATAAAGTGCAAAAGGAATGGTAAAATGGACATACCGGCTTATAGAGGGAAAAACCTTGTAAAAATTTTAGAGGAAAACGACAAAAATTTGATGAGTGAGCTTTGTCTGAGTCGGAGAGAGAAAGAAAAGTTTGAAAACTTTTGAAAAAGATGAGTTGAATAAGTCAAAATCTGATTTTTAAAAACCTAATTCACGATTTTTGATTGATTGAAAAAACAGTTTCGATCGATCAAAAACGATAGAGGCTCACTTAAATTTTTAATCGCAATTTCGATTGATCGAAAAACAGCCTCGATCAATCGAAATTCTGGAAAAACGAAATTTTTGAAAAGAACAAAGCAGTTTTGCAAGAAACTCCTCAAGGCATTGAATTTCATAAATAAAATACATGAGTATGAGATGAAATGATTTTCAAAAACACATGTTTTAAACCCAATTTTCCCAAAATTAAGATTTTCAATCATTCTCCCTTTAAATTCTCAAGAATCAAATATGTTTTGCATAAAACTCAAGGTATTTTCAAACTTGGTTGGTCAAACTAAAAACACACACATTAACATGTACAATGTTTAGCAAAGAGTAACTTGTGTAGTGTGTGCAACTAGCAAAAGTTTGAGATACATGTGAGGTGATATATGATTAGAAATCAAACACAAAGTCTACAAAATTCATCACATAGAATTTAAAGGAGACTATCACCTCAAGAATTACATCATATAACTCCCACATCTCCTAGATCATAAGCTTGCAATCATGTAAGTTTCTTGATTTTGCCTCATAATATACACACCAATTTTAATTGATCAGAAACTTATTAAAATAGTCAAGATAATGTACACACCAATTTTAGTTGTTTGATTTGACTTTAAGCCCAATAATGTACACACAAATTTTAAGCATTTAAACTGAGGCTATACCTTATGTTGTTTTTTGTGCATGTGCTACACTTTTTGAGCACAAAATCTTACGATATGCACTAAGTTGTTCATGATTGGCTAGTGAATAGTGGTGAGATGATTATTTATGCCTTTCTCAAAAGGTTCAAGTCCGACAGTCAAAGACAGGTGACTTCAAGATCAAGACAAAATGATCAAAAACCATAAACATCTTTCCCACACAACATGCACTATAAAGTTTCAACTAGTAAAGTGCAATAAATAATCTTATCCAAGCTAAACAAGGTACAAAGACATGTTATGTGAAAATAAATTGACCAACGTTGTTTTCAAAACCAAGAAAATAAATACAAAACACAATATGCTTCCCTTTTCCTCCTTTTTTTTATTTTTATTTTGAAAAGAAGAAACAAAAACAGTCCTAGAATGAAATGCATGAATGTTATGCAATGCAAATCCTAGAAACAAAGAAAAAAACCAAAAGCCAAAGAACAATGGTCACAGAGAGTAGAGCAATAAAGCACAAGGACCATGAAAGCCAAAGATAATTAGGGACACAGAATCACACCAATCACTTGACGAAGTGTCTCAAACTTACTTCTATCAAGAGGTTTGGTGAAGATGTCAGCATTCTGACATTCAGTAGGGATATATTCAAGAGACACAATCTTTCTTTCAACAAGATCCCTAATGAAGTGATATCTAATCTCTATGTGTCTAGTCTTCGAGTGTTGAATAGGGTTTTTAGAGATATCGATAGCATTAGAATTATCACAATAAACAACCATGGTTTTTGATCCAAAGAAGTTGTGAACAACAACTTCCAGCAGCAATATATTCTGCCTTTGCAATAGACAAAGACACAGAATTTTGCTTTTTACTCATCTATGCAACAAGATTGGCTCCTACATAAAAACACTCACCAGTGGTGCTTTTTCTATCATTAGCATTACCAGCCCATTAGAATCAGAAAATCCAGTAAGAGACAGATTAGACTTTTAGCTATAAAATAATCCATAATCACAAGTTCCACCTATATATTTTATAATTCTTTTAACAGCATTCAAATGTGAAACCTTAGGATTATATTGAAATCCAGAATAAACACCAATACTAAAGGCAATATCAGGCCTACTAGCAGTCAAATACAAAAGAAATCCAATCATGCTTCTATATAATGTAACATCAACAGACTTACCTGATGGGCCATTTGTTAATTTTGCATTTACAGTCATTGGTGTTCTAGCATGGGCAACCTTATCCAGTCCAAATCTCTTGACTAGATTTCTTACATATTTTGCTTGGTTAATGTAGATTCCTGAGTCCGTTTGCTTCACCTGCAATCCCAAGAAATAAGTTAGTTCACCAACCATGCTCATTTCAAACATTGCCTTCATTTCATCTGCAAAAGAATGAGCAAGAGAATCATTAGTAGCACCAAAAACAATATCATCAACATAAATTTGAGCTACACAAAACCATTCTTATCCTTTCTTATAAAGAGAGTAGTATCTGCAGATCCTTTTGAATCCATACTTAGTGAGATATGCAGTCAATCTATCATACCAAGCCCTAGGAGCTTGTTTCAAACCATAGAGGGCTCTCTTCAACTTGTAGACATCATCCGGTCTGTGAGGATCAACAAAACCCTTTGGTTGTTCAACATATACCTCTTCTTGCAGCATCCCATTCAAGAAATCACTCTTGACATCCATTTGATACAACTTAAAATCTAGATGGCTTGCTATGGCCAAAAGTATCCTGATGGATTCCAGTCTTGCTACTGGTGCAAAGGTCTCATCAAAATCAATTCCTTCCATTTGTGTGTACCCTTGAGCAACAAGTCTTGATTTATTCCTGATAATAGTGCCATGTTTATCTGACTTGTTCTTAAAGATCCATTTAGTTCCAATCACATTTACTCCCTTTGGTCTAGAAACTAATTCCCACACATCATTCCGAACAAATTGATGAAGTTCTATGCATGGAATTTACCCAATCAGCATCTTGAAGTGCTTCATCCACCTTCTTTGGTTCAAATTGGGATAGATAGCCTGAGTAAGTAATCACATTCAAGGCTTATGATCTCAATCTCATGTTATCATTAAGACTACTTAATATATTTGTGGCAGGATGATTCAATTTAACTCTAGAAGATGGACCTTTAACTAGAGATGTGGAGGCACCTTTCGGTTCTGACAGAGGACTAAGCACACTTTGTGCTTGTTGAGTTTCATGAATCGGAGTGGATGGTTTTGAACTTGATGGTACTGAAACTGTATCATTCAACAACAATAGCTCTTCATCACTATGTTTCCCCACATAATCAGCCAGAAGTGAATCATTAACTTCAATAGACTTATCTTGAACCGAAGTAGTGTTTTCTGAATGTGCTTTTGAACATACTTCATCATTGATCATAGCATTTGAAGATTCCATGACTGTTTTGGTTTTCAGATTGTACACTCTATAAGCTCTACTAGCGGAAGAGTATCCTAGAAAGTATCCTTTATCACTTTTTACATCAAACTTTTCTAGGTTCGCTCTATCACGCAGAATGTAACAGTTACTGCCAAATATCTTGAAATATTTGACAACAGGATTCTTCCCTCTCTAGAGTTCATAGGGAGTTTTCTTGGAATCGGGTCTAAAATACACTCGGTTGAGTGTATGGCAAGCAGTGTTAACTGCTTCTCCCCAGAAGGATTTGGGCAACTTTTTATTGTGTAGTATGACACGTGCCATCTCCTAAACAACTCTATTTTTTCGTTCCACTATTCCATTCCGTTGAGGTGTCTAAGGTGAAAAGAATTCTTGATGTGTGCCTTGATCATTGCAGAAAGTAGCCAGCTTGGTATTCTCAAATTCTCTTCCATAATCACTTCTTATTCTGGCTATCACAGTATCTTTCCTAACTTACAATTTCTTGCATAGATGTATCATCTTCTTAGGAGCCTCAGTTTTATCTTTCAAAAATACAACCTAAGTATATCTAGTAAAGTCATCCATAACAACTAGAATATACTTCTTTCCACCTAAACTCTGAACTCTAGTAGGACCCATAAGATCAATGTGCAATAGCTCTAGAGGTCTTGAAGTTTGAACACTAGTTACAAAAGGATGTTTGGATTTCACTTGTTTATCTATCTGACATGGTCCACAAATGCACTTATCTATTTTTTCAAACTTAGGTAAACCAATAACTGCATCACACTTGGAAATCTTCTCTAATTGCTTATGACTTGCATGCCCCAACCGTTGATGCCACAAATCAACTTGATCGATTTTTGCACTAAAACACTTGTTGTTTATACTTGGTGTTATACCATAACAGTTGTCAGCTGTTCTTACACCAACACACATACAGTCACCTCCTCCATCAAGTATCTCATATTCATACTTAGTGAAGAGAACATTTAGTCCATTGTCGCAAATCTGACTGAGGCTGAGTAAGTTGGCCTTCAATCCATCAACATACCAAACATCTTCGAAAATTGGCAACCCTGGAATGTCCACAGTTCCAATGCCTCTGATCACAGATTTGCTTCTATCTCCAAAAGTGACTGTCTCAATCTTTTCCTTAAAGAGTGTCTTGAATATACCTTTGTTTTCTATCATATGCTTGGAACAACCACTATCCAAATACCAAAGACAAGAATCACATGCCTTTAAGGCGGTTAAAGCAGTATAACACAAATAATTATTATCACATGTGATTAATCCAAGATGCTCAAGGAAAGATTTGGCAAAAGCAACAAGAGACAAAAATAACAAGTAGGCAAGTTGACATATAAGCAAAAAGATTTTCTAAGAATCCATGACAACAGGGGTCAAGGATCAGCTCAGAGATTAAAAGATCTACAACAAGAGAGCAACCTGCTCTGATACCACTTATTTGTTTTTAGACCCTTTAAAACACAATTAGATTAACCTAGTTAACAAGCCAAGTTATTATTTAGTCCAAATTCCAGATCTAGGTTATCATAATCAAACAATCATATCATGCATAGCAGCAGAAATATAAATAACACAATGATATGATGACCCAGGAAAACCAAACCAGTAAAAAACCTAGGGAGGATTTAACCTAACTATCCTCAAGGTAAACTTGAATCCACTATAGAAAGAATCGAAGTTTGTACAACAGCGACTTAGACCACTAACATCCTATTGTTACCCACCAGTAGAAAACTTACTGACAAGACCACGTACAAGCTCTGAGACCACGGACTCCTTCTTTCTTGGATTCTCTAGCAAGTTCAAGCACACTTGCTTATGTATCTTTAAGCTCTTATGGCAGTAACTGAATGATCATTAAACTCTTGAAGAAATCTCTTTCTTGATAATCCTAAGCTTGTGTGAAGGCAAGCACTTCTCAGATCTCACAAGAGATTCACACAAACAGCAATTTAAGTAACACAAAAACGTGGCTAAGGTTTGCCTCGTATACTTAGGGCAAAACATAAAACCCTAAACGTTTTAATGAGATAGGGCTGAGTTGGAATTCTGCAAAAAAACGCATTCTGCCCGATTTTCAATTGATCGAGCCTAAGCTTCGATCAATTGAGCCAGGCCGAAATGCATACTGATTTCTACATCAGCTCAATTTCAACTTTACATAAAAGACACAATTTTGAGTTAGTCTAAACAAGACTAAACAACATGTTTTGATCATGGTTTGCCAACATTACACATTAGAGTTCTAAATACATTAGTTCCTAAGTCTTTAGAACCTAACATAACGTTTAAAAATATTTAAACCCTAAAAACAAAAGATAATGAAGAGCAAGATCCAAATCAGTTACTTTGACTGGGAGACCAAAATCAATCTAGGAGATTGGATAGGGAACTTGTTTAAAATCAAAACAAAAGATGGGGTTCAGTTCAATGAAAACAACCTAGAGATTACAAGGCCTATATTGATTGAATCAAAATAGAGAACTTGTCTGCTTCACTAACCAGAGTTCTATAACTTACCATGTCTGGTCTCTTACATTCCGGTATATATACACACACATAATGGTTACTACTAAATAGAAAAGTGCAATTCCTAGTATGATATGTATATACACACACACATAATGGTTACTACTAAATTGAAAAATGCAGTTCCTAGTATGAGATGCATGAGTCAATCAGTAAATGGGATCACTGCATTATGAAGTGAAATGCTGTAAGAACAGTGGATTCTTCATTTCTTCTCTCCTACTAGTCCAGTGAATGCAGGGCCGGCCCTAGGCCCAGGCCATTAATAGGCCATGGCCTAAGGCCCCCTAACATAGAAAGGCCCCCAAATATGGGGCGGTAAGGCCTTTTTTTTTTTTTTTTTTTAAATAAGTAAAGAAAAAATGTGAGTTAGGTGTACATTTTTTTCTCACTCTTAAGAAGGCTTAAAATATTAGAGTTATGCTAGTATATTACAAATTTTATTACATAGGTCTTATAAATTGATGTGCTGGTAATTTAATACTCATTGATTCTTTTGTTGAAGGGCCATCTCATTGCCACATCGGTTTGTAAACTTTTTGTAGTAAAATTTGTAGTAAGTTTAGCATTTTCTTCGCACAAAAAAAAAAAAAAAAAAAAGAATTAATAGATATTCAATCCATTCACCATTAAATGAATGAAAAATACTAAAGCTAATACAAATTTTACAACAACAAAACTTACAAATTGATGTGACAGGAATATGATTGATGTTACTTAAACAATATAATAAATAAATGTTTAAATAAATTTTATTATTATTGGTGATATGCTAGTTTGTAAGACCTATATAGTAAATACCAATAGCTCAATTTGGGTGAATTAGTTATATTAATAAGTAAGAATTAATAATAGATTTGAGATAAATATATAAATATATATATATATATATCAAATAAAATAAATATTATTAAGTAATATTCAGATGTAAAAAGGTTTCTTTAAAATTTTCGCCTTAGACCTCAAACTATCTTGTGCCGCCCTGAGTGAACGAAACTATTTGTCCCTGAACTAGAAAAAGTAAGTGATTATATGTTATTATTAGTTTGTTAGAAATAATGACCCTCAACAATACTGCAATAACAAACCAGTAAGTGATACACCTAAAAGAAAAAAAGGACCTTCAGCAGAAGCAGCAAATAGCCACGTTAAAATAACAAAACAGAGCATATATATATGCGCCAACATGTTCAGTCATTCCCTCAAACACCTAGCATGCATGCCGACCAAAACCCAAAACTAACACTGATATACAAACACTCTAAAACTGTATTATTTACCCGCTAAGCTCCTGTGAAACCAGAAGATCGGCGACCGGTGACTGACTGGCTTTGGGGGAAGGTGTGGTTGATTCGAGGGGAGGAGCGTGGGTTGCGCGCGCGTGTGCTTGATCCAATTCCCTATTCAGTCCAAATCCATTTCCCGTCTTAGAAGATGCAGCACCGAATTACTAGCCCAAGAGACAAGTTTCAAGTGTCATTACTGACATGAGAACCAATTTTGTGGGCCAGCATCTTAGTCTACTTAATGGGTTGGGCTAACAATAGTGTGCACATGTTTGTTTGACTTTAATACTAACTATATGGGGCTTGGGAAGGAGAGAGTTGCTTTAAGAAAGTTGTTTCATGTTGCATATAGTTTTGGAAAAATCTTGTTGCACACTTTATATACACTTTTTTTGAAATTGTGTTTTGAAATCACAATTTTAAATGAAGTATGTAATAGTGAGTGTGTAATAATCATTATGTTACGTAACACTGCACTTAGCCCATGCATGGGTAGTGAGCCAAGTTTGTTGAGTCAACTTAAAACCACCAATAAGATAAGCTTAAAGTGGCATGACTTGCTTGGACTGCACTCTATAATTATCTCCTTTATCATCTATATCTTAGGATTATCTTATCAAATAAACTACCTCATCTAGTGAGGATTATCACTTAGGGGGTTTATCATTTATCGCTTATGATTGTTGGGTTTATCATTTGTTTGTTTGAACTTTGTGATAAGCCATTTGTTACGTTGTTATCCTTTAGGAACATAAGTTATCATGTTTTGATGCAATCCTTTATATATGGCTGAATGAATAGGCATGTGAATTTTAAGCTAAAACATTGTGGAGGTTGGGTTGTCCTCAAAACAAACCCATTGTGTTAAGTAATTTTACTGAGTGCGTGCGTTGTTCTATTTTCTCAACCACCATAGCACCTCAAGGCAAATGCGGAAGAGGACGTGGTCGTGGTGACCATAACAAATTGGTATCAGAGTCGGGCATGGCAAAACAACCACCAGAACGTTGGGAGGAAAAAGTCTGCTCTTTACAAACGGGACGAGAGAAAATCTATAAGGAGATGCAAGAAATGTTTGCAGCTATGAATGCGAGGTTCAATCAGCTCACAGCCACTAGAGCTTGTGATGAAGGTGAGAGTTCTCACTGTCAAAACCGGAGTATTGGTGGTCAAAGTAGTGGAAATGAAAGACCATACCAAGAGAAGTCTTCCATGAAGTATTTGCTGAAGCTGGTTAAACTCGATTTTTCACGCTTTGACGGATCCAAGGATCCAGGAAGCTAGATTTGTCGGGCTAACCAATTTTTTGAGATCCACCAAACACCAGAAGAAGAGAAGTTGCCGTTGTGGACAACATGGAAAGTGTCGAAGTCGTCACTTAGTTATATAGTCTAGGAACCATGAATATAACGTCCTTTCAAAGAAATACCATTGATCTTACTACTAGAGTATGAGTTCAGAGTTTAAGTATGTTCTTGGAAAGGTGTTAGGCACCCAAGACCGCCTAACCCTAAGATTGGCCTCCCATCATCGTGTCTTATATTTTAACCTTATCAAAAGCATGTTTAATACTTGTATTCTAACTCACACATACACTAACATATATCTAAGCATACAACATGGCATCATTCATCCCTAAACACATACATTCTACCTTTAAACAAAAGAGAGCCAAACCCACACATATAATAAACCCTAGCATACATCTAACATGTGAAACCTTATCATATATCTCAAACAGAGTAACAACCAATCATGGCAGCAAACAACATCACATTATTAATTAAGAGCATGGTATCTATTTTGTATATATATATATATATCAAGAGGGGAAAAAAACAACATGCATGTTCATGTGAATGGGCATGTGAATGTATGTTCATGGCATCGAAGCAAAAAACAAGCATAAAATCCTAATCTAAACCCTAATCTAAACATGTAAAAAGGTAAACAAGCAATTATAGGGCTTAAAACATATGAAAAAGGGGCTGCACAGAACAAACACGTGAATACAAAAACCAAATAAACAAAAAAATTAGGGTTCCTGGGTAACGGCATCACGCATGCTAGGACAAGTCTGAGATCCTTACCTAAAAAACCTAATTAACATAGAAACACAGCAGAAACCAAACAAAGCAGAAAAACGTAAATCTAACAACCTAACATGCTAAAGAACAAAAAGAAAGCCTAAAACTAACATAAACAAGCATATATAAGCATGAACAAAGCAAAGGAACAAGATTAAAACAGTAAAAGAAAGGCTAAAAAGGAAAAGAAAGGTTGAAGCTTGATACCTCAAAAAAGAGTTTCCAAGCTTTGATTTTGACAGTTCCCTCAGTCAAATCTATCACAAATCAATAGAAACGTGATTAGTAATCTTAAACTCAAAGGATCAAGGCCAGAAAATGCCTCAATCAAATAAAATTGACTTAAGGATGTTTTGTGAAAAACTCCCTCTTTGATTCATTATTTCTAGTGAATCTTAGATTTTCCCTTAGGATTTTCTGTGTGTCTTGAAAATGTACCATGTAAGACTTTTTATATTTGAAAAAACGAGGTTTGGAACGGCTCCCAAACGATGTGGGATTCATTCCAAACCTCAGCCATTATTGCAGAAAACTTGCCTTTCTTATGCTTTTGAAACCCTAGCTGCGTACGCAAGAATGTGCCTGCGTACACATACTTTAGCTTGCGAACGCAAGCCACGACCCACGTACGTAGGCCGAGGGCTACTTAGGTAATTTTATTTCCAAAAATAGATTTTTGCTCATTTAAAAATTTATATTTTCCATTTTAACACCTCTCAAGTCAATTTAACATCTGATTGGGCCCTAAATCAACCTTGGTCCGTGGAATTCGGACATCATTTGGGAACGGGGGCTCGAGTCGTAAGGGGTACAAAATGCGGTGTCTACAAATGCCTCTCTTTTGATTCATGAGCTTTGCTAATGGAATCAAAAGAATAAGAGACAAACATTTTGTTTTGACGTATAGCTCAAGCCCAACCCACGCACACAACACATACCATACATACATGGGGTGGGGTGCAACTCCGAAGAGTTGTATGGGATTCGTATGTCTGAATTCCCACCTTTGTTGTTTGGGAAACGAGCAATGATAGGTTCACTATCCTAAAACTTGTTTTGGCAATTGCAAGCAAAAGACGAGTGACCCACTATCTTGGAGTCATTTAAAAAGAAAAACAAAGGCTGCTCTTACGAGCTAACCCAACAAACAAAGGTGCTCTTACGAGCTAACCCAATAAACAAGGATCCATTTGGGGCTCTTACCTCAAACTTCTCCAGGTGGTACTCATCTTCTATCTCCATCTCTACCTATTCTGGTAGGGCTCTTGCCTTGGGGTGACTTTGGTCTCTATCTCTATCTCTATCTCTACCTCTACCTTTTCTACCGTGCTTGCATATTCAATTCCCGGAGGATATGTGCACGAGTACGATCCACTAGGGATGGTGAAGAACTCGCTGAGGAGTAGATAAGGAGGAATCTTCTGCCTCTCACAACTTGTTTGGGGATGAGAAATTTGTAGAGGAGTAAAATGGATGGATTCACCAAGGAGTAGTGTAGATGTGTCATCCACTAGGGAAGAATCTTTTGCTTCCTATATGGTTCACTGAGGATTTTTAGGGAGAAACTTTTGTTTCCTCGTTAGGGATTTTTTGGTGTATGGGACTCACTAAGGAAGAATCTTCTACTTCCTTCATGGCTCATTGGGGATGGTAAGGAAAAACTCTTTGAGGAGTAGGATGGTATATGATCCATTGGGGAAAAATCTTCTGTTTTGTTTATGGCTCATTGGGAATGGTAAGGAAAAACTCGCTGAGGAGTAGGATGGTATATGATCCATTAGGGAAAAATCTTATATTTCCTTGATGGCTTATTGGGGACGGTAAGGAAAAACTCACTGAGAAGTAGGATGGTATATGATCCATTGGGGAAAAATCTTCTATTTCCTTCATGGCTCATTGGGGATGGTAAGGAAAAACTCACTGAGGAGTATGGTGATTGACTCATGGAGGAGTAGGGTGAGGGACTTGCTAAGGAGTAGGGTGAGGGACTTGCTAAGGAGTAGGTTGACGGACTCGCGGAGGAGTATGGTGATGGACTCATTGAGGAGTAGGTTGATGGACTCATTGAGGAGTAGGTTGACGGACTCGCAGAGGAGTATGGTGATGGACTCACTGAGGAGTATGATGATGGACTCACTAAGGAGTAGGTTGATGGACTCGCGGAGGAGTATGATGATGTGTGGTCTACTGGGGAGAGATAACTTGCTGAGAAGTTTGGTGGAGTGTAGCCTACTAGAGCGAACTTTCTTGTTTTTCTTTTTGACTTACTGGGGACTAACGTTGATTCCACTCATGAGGGAGTTTTATCAACTCTGTTGGGGAAATTTTATTTTGCAACTCTTGAGAGGGTTGCTTTTGTGCCTTTGGACCCACGAGGGAATCCTTCTATGATACTGAATTTTGCTAGAGATTTGATCGCTGGTCTTAACTCACTGGGGAATTTATATTGGTTCTACCCATACCTTCCACATCAAAAACCTTAAGTTTGCTTATCCTGGACTTAGAATCAAAGAAATACAACAAGAATGGCTACTATCCTAAGCCAAGAAAACCCATCACATCATATACACAACATCAACCAAAAAGCCTAAGTTTGCTATCCTGAACTTAGAATCAAAGGCACACAACAAGAATGGCTACTATCCCAAGCCAAAAGCACATCACATCATCAAGGAATTCACCATTCATTCGTCGTTTCATAATTTTTTTTCTTTCATTATTTACGGAAAAAAAAAATTCATCATTCAAATCTATCCACCTTTGAAGACTTTTATCCATTTTTGAAATCCCACTTGGATTTTTGAAATTTGAAAATTTTCTTTTGAAATTCTCTTTAGACCTTTGAAATTCTTGATTTTCTTCTTAAGTGTCAATCTCTCACTTTAATTTATTTTTTTTGAAAAGTCTCTTTTGAACTTAGAATTTTTCTTTTCTTCTTAAGTGACATCCTTCTTGAAGTTTTTGAATTCTTCTTTGGAATTTTGAGATATAATTTGATTCTTTTGAACTTTTCACAACGATTAGGTCTCATGAAAACAACATGTTACATTAGGTTTGGTCCAAACACATTAGGACATAACCAAGCACAACATATCACATCATTCCTCTCAATCTTCTATTTTTTTTCATCTCTCTCTCTTTTTTTTTTTTCTTTTTCTTTTTTTCTCATCATTCTGTTTTTATTCTCCCTTTTCTCATCTTTTCCTTTATCCTTTCTTTCTCATTTTCCAATGCCTCACTTCTTTTTGAATCTTCATCTTACATTCCTTTTTTTTTTTTCTTCAACATCTCATTTTTTATTTTCCCTCCCATTTTTTGGACTTCTAAAAAACTTTTTTTTTCTTTAAAGTATTAACAAGAAAGAGTTGATTAGGCCCTGGGCTCATTGTATTATTTTCTTTTATGGGGGCACATATTTATTTAAACAAATCATTCATTCCTTCTCTCTCACTCTCTCTCTCTTTCTTTTTTGGCATCTTTTGCCTTTGGATGATCATCAATTTCCTAGAATTCCTAACACCTCTAGATGAAGATTGAAGGTAGTTGAAGGAGATTCTAGACCACTGAAATTTCAAACACGACAAGAGTTTTGAGAAGAATGAATATTTATAAACACAACAAGTTGGAAGAGACTCTAGACCAATGAGATTTCAAACACAACAAGCTTTTTGAGATAGTAGTGCACAACATGATTTGAATTTGTTAGGTTCTAAGGTCTTAGGATTTTATGTATTTAGAACTCTAATTTGTAATGTTGGCAAACCATGATCAAAACAATGTATTTAGTCTAGTTTAGGCTTGCTCAAAGTTGGTAAAATATTGTAAAGTTGGAATCGAGTGATTGCAGATGCATTGGTGCATTTTGGCCTAGCTCGATCGATTGAAAATCAGCCCAGATGCGTTTTCTACAGAAATCCAGCTCAGCCCTAACTCTTTTAAACGTTTAGGGTTTTATGTTTTTGCCCTAGGTATATAAGGCAAAACCCTAACCACGTTTTCAGAGTTGCACAAGTTGTATTGTTGCTCATACATTGCGGTTTTGTGTAAATCTCTTGTGAGATCTAGAGGAGCTTTCCTTTACACAAAGCTTAGGGTTTTCAAGATTGAGATTACTTCATCATCTTGATGATCAACTTGGTTGCTGCCATTGAAGCTTAAAGATAAACAAGCGGGGAGCTTGTAGCTGATTGAAGAATTCAAGAAAGAAGTAGTCCGTGGATTCGGAGCCTGCGCGTGGTCGTGTCAGGAAGTTCTACTAGTTGGTAGTATTAGGAAGTCGAGCGGGGGAGCTTGTAGTCCTTTTGTAAGAACTTCAATTCTTTCATAGTGAATTCTGGTTTGCCTTGAGGATCGGTGGGTCAAATCCTCCCCAGGTTTTTCCGTGTGGTTTCCTGGGTGATTATATCTTGTGTTCTTTATTATTTCCGCTGCTTTATATGTTTTATATGCATGATATGATTATTTGATTGTTTTAACCTAGAATAGTTTAATTTGACTAAGTAACAACTTGGCTAATTAATCTAGGCTACGCAATCTGGTTGTTTGTTTAAGGGGTCTAAACCGTTCAAGTGGTATCAGAGCGGGTAACTCTTCTGTTTTAGATCTTTTGATCTAAGAGCTGATCCTTGACCCCTGTTGTCATGGATAATTTGAATTGTGTTTCTGATCATGTTTCTGCTCATGCTTCTGCTGATTTTTTTGATGCTTTCGAAACTCTTCGTAAGGAATTATCTAAATCTTTAAAAATTGCTAAGAAATTTAAAGAAGAGTTAAAATTGGCTAATCTTGAAAAAGAGGAATTTCTTGTTAGATTAGATGAATCTAATAAAAAGAATGAATTTTTGAGAAATCAAATTTCCTCTCAAGATGAGAAGATGAAAAGCTTGGAACAAGAGTTAGTTGAATCTAAGTCTAAAATTGAAAATTTGACTAGTACCAAGCCTGCTGATGATAACAGAAGTGTTTCTATTTCTCTTAAGCCTAAAACTGAGAAAGTTTATATCCCTCCTTTCAAAAGGAATGATAAAGAAAAGGCTTATTTTGCTAGGTTAGACAAAAGTAAAAGTTCTGATGTAGACGCTGAAGTTTCTAAACCTATGTCTAAACCTACTGTTAGAGAGCATAATAAATATGTTTTTGTGCCTACTTGTCACCATTGTGGTGTTGTTGGTCATATTAGACCAAATTGTTCTTTGTTGAGGCAAAAATCAAAATCTGAGACTAGATTTGCTGTTAGGAATACTGATATTCCTAAATTTGTTCCTATTTGCCACTTTTGTGGTGTTCGTGATCACATTCGTCCTAATTGTCATAAATTGAAACTTAAGCATTCTGTATGTCAATCTAGGATATGTGATGATATATCTCCTGCCATAAGTCCATATAAATTGTTTCATATTCTTTTGAAAAATTTGAGCTTGTTGGCTTGTGAAAGGAATTTGCAGGATTTAAGTCTTTCTCAGAAGTTTGGTATAATCCCTCAAATACACTCTGCTTCACATGAATTTTCACCTACAAAGCCAAAGACTCGTGCTAGATGGGTGAGAAAAGATTCTCCAAGATGAGTGTTGCTAACTTGTTCCTGATTTAATTCTTTCAATTATTTGTGGACATGTTTTGTTTTTGTTTTTGGTTGTTTTGTTTTTTAGGTTGTTTTTATTTAAAAAAAAATCCAAAAACATTGAAAAATTTCAAAAAGACAAAAATATTTTTTTTTTGTGTCTTGTTTTATTGTTCTTGAGGAGTACATTGGTTATGATTTAGAACATGCTTGACATTGTGGTGAAACTTGAATAGCATGTGTTATAAATGTGCTAAGCTATTTTTGACTTTATGTACTAGTTTGTATATGTACTCATGGGTTAATTAAGAAATTGATATTTCTTGTTTGTGTACCCTCTATAGCTTAGTTAAGCATTGTCATGCATTGCATTTACATTGTTCATTTAGCTCAATGTGTGTTTTTTTTTGTTTTTGGTCATAAATGTTTTTCAAAATCTCAACAAGTGGTTATAATTTTTTTAAACCAAAAAGATTTTTGTGTTTTGCATTTTTTTTTCTGGATTTGAAAACAAGGTTGGTTAATCTTTTTACACATGGCATGTCCTGTGTGCCTTGTTTAACTTTGATGAGCTTATTTAATACACTTGACTAGTTGAAAATTTGTAGTGCATGTTGTGTGGGAAAGATGTGTGTGGTTTTTAATCACTTTGTCTTAATCTTAAAGTCACATGTTCTTTGACTGTCGGACTTGATCCTTTTGAGAAAGGCATAAATAACCATCTCACCACTGTGCACTAGCCAATCATGAACACCTTAGTGCATATCATAAGATTTTGTGCTCGAGAAAGTATAGCACATGCACAAAAAGAACATAAGGTGTAGCCTCAATATAATTAAAATTGGTGTGTACTATTAGGCTTGATGCCAATTCACTTAATTCAAACCGGTGTGTACTATTAGGCTATATGCCAACTCATATATAAATAAGAGGCAATAATGCAAGAAACTTACATAATTGCAAGCTTTTGTTCTAGGAGATGTGAGAGTTATAGGATGTAACTCTTTAGGTGATAGTCTCTTTTAAATTCTATGTGATGAATTGTGTAGACTGTGTGTTTGATTGCTATTCACATATCACCTCACATGTATCTCAAGTTTTTGCTAGTATCACACACTTCACAAGTTACTCTTTGTTAAACACTGTATATGCTAGTGTGTGTGTTTTTGGTCTGACCAACCAAGCTTGAAAATATCTTGAGATTTGTGCAAAACATATTTGATGCTTAAGGAAAATAATTGGGGGATGATTGAAACTTGTTTTTGAGGAAATTGGGTTTAAAAATTTGGGTTTTTGAAAAAGCTTTCCATTTCATACTCATGCATTTTGTTTTCATTGATCAAATGCTTTGAGGAGTTGTTTTTAAAATTGGGCTTGCATTTTTCAAAACTGTGTTTTTCCCAAAATTTTTGTGAGTTTCTGCCCATTTCGATCGATCCATTGTGATTTTCGATCAATTGAAAAAATGCCCTGGATTGTTCTAAAACAACTGTCTCATTCGATCAATCGAATGTAATTTTCGATCGATCGAAGATCGTGGAGAAGCTTTTTTACAAGATGAAATCTGACTTTTTTAAAGTACTATTTCAAAACTTTTTCAATCCTTTTTCTCTCTCCGACGAGGCAAGCTCTACTATTCCAATTTTTTGTCGTTTTCCTCCGGATTTTTTGCAAGATCTCTCTTTCCTCAAGCCAGTAAGACTCTTTTGCCCTTCCTTTTACTTTTATTTTCATGATTTCATGCATTTTTCATGCATTTTAAGGGAGATTTTCGGACTTTGCATAAATGGGATTTTCTGTTGATTCAAGCTCTTTTTCTTGCAATTGATCATTGGGTTTTTGTGGGGACACATCATAAACATGTTTCTTAACTGTTAATTTGATCAATTTTGGGTTTTGTAAAAAATTGAAAACTCTAGGGTTTATCCTTGATCTGAATTAGGGCTTTTTTGTGAAATTGAGTTTAATTGATGAAATTGGCTTGTGTAATTGATGCAATTAGTTATTATAATCTGTTTTTAACATTGTGTAATGATTAATTCATCAATTTGTTTCAAATTTTTCAAGTGGTTCTCAAATTTTTTAGGGTTTTTGTTAGAAACTCTATGTTCAAGCCAATTTTGTGTAATTGAACTTAATTTGAATTGTGTTTACTGCATTAGTACATGCATCATGGCTTTGCATTTGTTCATGCATCATATAGATTGTTATTCTATTTTTTTTGTGCTAACTTGCAGTCTGCCCTTGTTTTTTTTTGTTTTTTTTGTTCTTTTGGTTTTGTCTTTGTGTCTCTATCCTTTCCTTAGCACCATGCCTAGGAAGACTAGAGCTCGTAGGACTATTCCTTCACCTTCTCCTTCCCCTCCATCCTTTGACCGAGAGAGGTTTCCTAGGGAGAAAAACCAAGAGATTTATGAGAAGCTCAATCTTTAGAGGAAGATTTGGGCTGAGCGTCCGGTCATTCTAGATGAGCTTGATCCTGCCATTAGGGCAAACTTTGAGCGTAGAGGTTGGTTGCCTTTGTTAGATGTGTCTGACCCTCCTCCTCCGGCTACCTTGATTAGAGAGTTCTTCTCGAACATCTCTATCCGCGTCTATGATTCCAACACTCTTGTTCAGAGTTGGATACGAGGCGTAGAGTACTCCATTACTCCTCAGGTAGTGGCTGATGCTCTAGGGGTACCATTGGTTCGTGAGCCTGTCTATCCTTACACTGAGTCTCCCAAGTTGAGCGACGTTTTGTCTTACATCACTGGGACTACTGTCCAGTGGGGCTCTGATCCTAGGATCACTTCTGCTGAGCTCTCCGGGTTGCATTATCTTTTCTTTAGGATAGCCTGTCATTCCCTCTGGCCTATCTCTCATGTTCACACCATTCCTCTCGAGAGGTGTGTATTTTTGTACGCTCTAGTTACCGATGCTCCTATTAGTTTTCCTCATCTTTTTCTTCGTTCTTTGAACGAAGTTTATAGGAGTTCATCTACTTCTCATGCCCTTGTTCATCCTATTTTCATTCATAGGATTTTACTTTATCTTGCTCTTAGTGACTTCCCTTCATCTGAGCCTGTTCATGTTATTGGTCCTATAGGTGCGTCTTTTCTTAGACAGAGGGCCGCTCATCTTCGAGCTGGTTCTAAACACCTTAGGTTTGAGCCATCTAGTAGCGCTCCTCCTCCTTCTTCATCTTCTACAGGTCCTGCTGGTGAGGATATTCCTGATCCAGTTGGTGATGATGCTACTGCTGCTGATGTTCCTCCACCTCCTTCGGCCGACTTCGATGTTCGTCGTACTTTGGAGACTATCATGACCGTTCAGGCGGCTCATGGTCAGATTTTGGTGGACCTGCTGGATGAGATTCGTGCTCTCTGAGCCGACCTTGCGCATCTTCATTCACCCTCACCACCACCTTTTGATGGCGACTCTTGATTGCCCTTTGGCATTCTGTCACAAAAAGGGGGAGTGGATATATTGACTTGTAGAGGAGTTTTTGACTTTTTGAGGAGATTTTGTAGTTAGGGGGAGATATTTTTTTGTTAGCATGAGATATTGTTTTGTGGAGTTTATTAGATTGTATCTAGGTGCTTCACTTTGTATATCGTTTTTGGGGATATTCATGTTAGGGGGAGTAACATTGATATATTGATATACATGTTTTTATTTGATTCTTGTTGTCTCATGATTCACTGCTTACTGAGTTATATTTATGAGTTGTTCATTGATATATATCTTTATTTTGTGTTGTGTGAATCTTACAAGAATGTTATACCTGTTTATATACTATTTTCTGTCACACGTGCGTTTATGCGTTTGTTGAGTATTTCAGGAATATACAGGTTGTTTCAATTGAGCTGCTGTCTACACTTGCAACCGATGGATAGTAGTTAGGATTGAATTCTAGTCTTTATGAGCATTATTTTTGTAAAGGGCTTTTCAATTGTAAACTTTGAGCTTTTAATTTGTGTTTTGTCACAAATTGCCAAAGGGGGAGTTTGTTAGGTTCTAAGGTCTTAGGATTTTATGTATTTAGAACTCTAATTTGTAATGTTGGCAAACCATGATCAAAACAATGTATTTAGTCTAGTTTAGGCTTGCTCAAAGTTGGTAAAATATTGTAAAGTTGGAATCGAGTGACTGCAGATGCATTGGTGCATTTCGGCCTGGCTCGATCGATCGAATGTAATTCTCGATCGATCGAAAATCAGCCCAGATGCGTTTTCTGCAGAAATTCCAGCTCAGCCCTAACTCTTTTAAACGTTTAGGGTTTTATGTTTTTGCCTAGGTATATAAGGCAAAACCCTAGCCACGTTTTCAGAGTTGCACAAGTTGTATTGTTGCTCATACATTGCGGTTTTGTGTAAATCTCTTGTGAGATCTAGAGGAGCTTTCCTTTACACAAAACTTAGGGTTTTCAAGATTGAGATTACTTCATCATCTTGATGATCAACTTGGTTGCTGCCATTGAAGCTTAAAGATAAACAAGCGGGGAGCTTGTAGTTGATTGAAGAATTCAAGAAAGAAGTAGTCCGTGGATTCGGAGCCTGCGCGTGGTCGTGTCAGGAAGTTCTACTGGTTGGTAGCATTAGGAAGTCGAGCGGGGGAGCTTGTAGTCCTTTTGTAAGAACTTCAATTCTTTCATTGTGAATTCTGGTTTGCCTTGAGGATCGCTGGGTCAAATCCTCCTCAGGTTTTTCCGTGTGGTTTCTTGGGTGATCATATCTTGTGTTCTTTATTATTTCCACTGCTTTATATGTTTTATATGCATGATATGATTATTTGATTGTTTTAACCTAGAATAGTTTAATTTGACTAAGTAACAACTTGGCTAATTAATCTAGGCTACGCAATCTGGTTGTTTGTTTAAGGGGTCTAAACCGTTCAGAATACAAAGAGGAACTTGAAGAAAATTTGAAGGAGTTGAAGAGACGAGGTAAAGAAGCAAGGGATCATGGATCTAGTTGATTTTGCATGAATTACCTACCATCTTCATTGATTAGTCCAAATATGAATTTGAAATTTGATCATCTCTAGTGAACTTGATCGTTGTCCTTGTTTGTATATGCACACCTCACTTCTCTCATTTCTCCCTTCTTGTATTCTCCTAAATCAACTCATCTCTCATGTATGGTCACTTTTCTTTTTATCTTGGTTGCTTTAGCTTAGAGCTAGTCTCATCTTCCCTTGTATGTTTGTTTCTTTGACATTTCTATTCATGATTTGCCCCTAGCATGGAGTAAGTTCATCATTTTTCTTATGGCTCTTCTTCATTTCTTTTCAAGATGCCCTAACTTTTTCCTAGGCCGCCCTTTCAAGTTTTCAACCTAGCGGGCCTTTTTTTTTTTTTTTTTTTTTTTTTTTTGCTTTTCACTCCTTAAGCTAGACTTTCCAACATTTGTAGGGCTAAACAATCTTAATTGATAAGAGAGGAATTGTTTATGGACTATAATGAGGTTAGGATTCTAAGGATTAAGAAAGAAATGGTATTTTAAGGCTCAAATTCAATTTTATTCTTAGGGTATCCTAATTACCAAGGATTGCTACTTATCTCGTGCTTGCATTGTTTTATCCTTTTCATCCATTCTTTCCTTTTCCCTTTAGATTTTCATCTTCATTTTCATCATTTCATTTTTTTTTTAATCTCTTCTTTTCATTTCTTTTTTTTTTTCTTCCCCTTTTTTCTCTTTTTCCACAACCCTTGTTGAGGAAAGGGCATCCTTTCACTTATAAATCATATGCACATCTCTCTATCACAAAACTTGCCCTTAGTATAGGGTTGATCCTTTCCAATATTAGGGTATGCCCCTAGTGTTAAGGGTAACCCTTTCAAATCACCATCTCTTAATAACATGCCCCTAATGTAGGGGGTAATCTCTTGGCATGGGTATAAAGAAGGAATTCATCTAGGCTCAATGCGGTTAGCAAGTGGAAACAATTTCTCATTGTAACAAAGGGTAATAGAAAGATGGTCTCTCATCTTTTCAACCTTGATTGCTTAGTCTTTCCAAACCTAGATTAGCCTTTTTATCTCATCAAGTTCTCATCATTGTAGTGTCATCCATGTGAAACAACAAGTTATTCATTCTTTCTTATCTTTGAACTCACTCATGGTTTGTGCTTTAAGGAATCTCTCACCACTCATCCTTCTCATTTTTGTGTACTCTCTCACTTGATCGAAGTCTTTTTTTTTTCTTTTTCTTTTTCTTATTTTTCACCCTCTTTCTCACTTTCATGCTTGCTTTTTATGATCAAATGGACTAAGACAATCTTTTCTTTTGATTCCTTATTTGGATTAACCAATGTTTTAGGTTTAAGGATTCATTCATTTCAAAACTGGCAAATAGAGATCACATGATACACGTCATATTTGAATGACCATCTTTATTGAAAGTGAAACAACATTGACTTGAAAATTCAAAGGAATGTGACTCAATAGCAAGCATCTTAAACAAAGACTCAACAACACAACATTGAGAAAGACTCTAATAGCCTTGACAAATTGAAGATATGACAATTTAAAAAGACTCAACAAAATTGAAATGACTCATCCTTTAGCAAAGATATTCTCATGGGCTAAATCTCTTAAGCACACCCCTTCATTCGATCTTGCTTCATCTATGGAATCTTGGCTTGGCAATCACCCCACCGTCAATCAAGTCTTGAATCTCATGCTTCAACTTAAAGTAATTATTTGTCTTGTGGTCTAACTTTTGGTGAAAAGCACAATACTCATTCATGTTCCAAGTGCTTGGGATTGGAACTGGAAGAAGAGTAGGTTCAAGTGGCTTGAGGTAACCCCTCTTAGATAAGATTTCAAGGGCCTCCAACAATGACATGTGAATGTCATCAAATTCCCTTATCTTTTTTGGGGTGTCTTTGGCAATAACTTTCTTTCTTTCTTTTGGCTTGCCAAAAACATTCTCGGCTTGTAGGCCATGTATTTCTTCAAGCTTTTGTAGTCGAGTGCTTATATCCTTCATTAACTCCTCCATGTGAGCAAATGTCTTGCTCATGATGTCGATACTTTCATTTGTGCTCGTCATTGCCTCTTGGTATCTTCCTTAGATCTTGACAAGGCTAGGGATGTGCTTTGAGATTATATTAAGTGTCCCTAAAAATGAATTTGATCAAATAAACATTTGCTCCCAATGTCTTAAAGTTTTGGACCCAATGTCTTAATTAACTTTTCTTGCTTGCACCAACTTGTGGACTATATGTATGCCTCATTCATATTCTAAGTCTTGCATCATTTCATTATCTTCGACTTAGAAATAGAATGAGCTACACCAATCTTTCAAAATTCATGTTTTCCCCTATGCTTAAAGCCCAATTACATCATCCACACTTCTCACTCTCTCATCTTTCCTCACTTGGATCCAAGCACAAGATTTTTTTTTTCTTTGATTTTTTTTCTTTGGACTTTGAATCCAATTACAAGTCACCCATCTCGCCCTCTTATCCTCATTTGGACTTAAGCATAGGTTGTTCATGAATTTTGTAAGGTTAGTCCACATCTTGAGCTCTATTTGGCCTTATGAAAATGGTCTCATCAATAAATTTAAACATAAATATCAATGCCCCACTTGTAATGCAAGCCCATCATGCTTTGGAAAATTTCTTTTCTTATGAAAAACTTGTTTTAACTTGTATTTAAAATGAGACATGACATTTAGAAGTCCACATCTTTTCTTTGCCTTTTCTTTTCTTTTGGATTTTTTTTATTTGAAAAAAAAAAAAGTGACCAAACTTTATCTCAACACATCAAAGTCTTTAACTTGTCCTATTGAATGTTCACTCTCTCCCCTCATGAGGGCCTTGCCCCTAGTTTAAAGGTTCAAACCATTTTTTTTAAAAAAAATTCTCAAATGGTCCTTGCCTTTGGTTCAAAAGGTTTGGTCAATTGGTTCAAAAAGATTTCATCTTTTAATCCTCACTGGGCTCTTGGTGAGCCTACCCATGTCTTTAGGTTTTAGGGCTTCAAAACTTTCCCAAAGCATGGATGGGTTCGACATCTTTTCAATAAAGCCTATAACATACTCATGATTTTGGGCTCTCTTGCTTTTGAAAAAGATTTATGAACTTTGACCCAAAAGCTAGGGTATGTTATGGCTTTATGGCCCAATACCTTCCTCCAAAGTTTGTGGTATACTCATGATCTTGGGCTCTCTTGATTTGAAAATTTTTTGAATGGGCCTAAAACTTAGGATATATTATGGCTTTGTGAATCATCTTTCATCTTCTTTTTGAGTTTTTCTTTTCAATTATTTTTTTATTTTGAAAACTTTTCCATCTTTTTTTTTGAAAATTCATCTCTTGGAAGAAAAATATTTACAAAAGTTTTTTTTTTTTTTTTTTTCAAAAAATCTTTCCTTAAAAATCTTTTTCTTTGCAAAACAAATTTCTTTCTTGAATTCTTTTTCTTCGTAAAAGATTGTTTGGAAATTCCACTTCTAATATATATATATATATATTTACAAAGGATTTTTTTTTCGAAAACTTTTCTTCATTTTTTTTTGAAAATTCAACTCTAAAAAAAAAAAATATTCACAAAAGACTTAAAAAAAAAATTATTTTCCTTGAAAAAATTTTTCTATACAAAATATTTCTTTTCTTGAATTCTTTTTCTTCCCAAATGATTTTTTTTTTTTGAAAATTTCACTTTTTTAAAAATATTTACAAAAGATTTTTTTTAAAATTTTTCTTTTTTTACAAAATATTTCTTTTCTTGGATTCTTTTCTTTGCAAAAAATTCTTTTTCTTTTTGAAAATTCAATTTCTAAAAAATATTTACAAAAGATTATTTTTTTTGAAAAATTTTCTTCTTAACAAAATGTTTCTTTTCTTGGCAAAAGATTTTTTTTTTTTTTTTTAAAACTCCACTTCTAAAAATAATATTTACAAAAGATTACTTTTTTTTTTTCAAAAACATTTCTTCTTTGCAAAAGAGTTTCTTTTCTTGAATTTTTTCTTTGCAAAAGATTTTTTTTTTTTTTTTTGAAAACTTTTCTTCCTTATAAAAGAAATTTTTTTGAAGTAGCCCTTTAGCTAGAACATATTTTGGCCCTCCTTTCAAAGTCTATGAATCTCTCATCATTTTGGGCATTGGCATACAACAAGGAGGCCCAAGATTAGGGAAGTTATCATTGACTTTGTAGGATGTTGGATGCTAAGTCCATAGCACATTTGTTGCCCTAGGCCCAAAGTTCACCTTTTCAAAAGGCCTTTTGATTTGGGCTTATGATAGCAACTAAGTTATGGTCTTATGAACCTTTCAAGTTAAGACATACCTTTGGATTTGAGATAAGTCTCTCATATGTGAGGACTTCTTTTCTTTTCATCCTAATATCTTAGGGTATGCCATAACTCTTGGGTTATCCTTCCATTTTTTACATCTTTCATTTGTCCTTTAGAATTAGGTGAACTCCATAGTGGATTGGTAGCAAACCCAAAGCCCATTATAGGCAATGACATTGATTGTGAGTTGGTGGGATGAATTTCGGAAGATTTGGGCCTGAATGGAGCCTTCCATCTTCCCATTCATCACTAACCAAGGTTGAGGGACAAAAGAAACCAAGTAATGTGTGTGCAAACAACTACTGAAATAAATTTTATTAAGGTTAAGATATATGACACAGGAATTAAACTTATTATCCCCAGTGGAGTCGCCACTGTGGACACAACAGAAAGTGTCGGAGTCGCCACCTAATTATATGGTCTATAAACCATGAATATAGTGTTCTTTTGAGGAAGGACCATTGATCTTACTGCCAAAGTATGGGTTTGGAGTTTAGGTATGTTCTTGGGAAGGTGTTAGGCACCTAAGACCGTCTAACCCTAAGGTTGGCCTCCTATCATTGTGTCTTATATCTTAACCTTATCAAAAGCACATTCAATACTTGTATTCTAACTCACACACACACACACACACACACACACACTCTAGCATACATCTAAGTATACAACATGGCATCATTCATCCCTAAACACATACATATCTACCTTTAAGCAAAAGAGAGCCAAACCCACACATATAATAAACCCTAGCATACATCTAACATGTGAAACCTTATCATATATCTCAAACAAAGTAACAACCAATCATGGTAGCAAGCATATCATGGTAGCAAACAACATCACATTATTAATTAAGAGTATGGTATCTATTTTGTATACATATATATCAAGAGAGGATTAAACAAACAACATGGATGTTCATGTAAATGCATGACTTATCTTACTTACCTTACAGCCCCTCAGCACCTATGGCATCATGAATGGGCATGTGAATGCATGTTCATGGCATCAAAGAAAAAAATGAGCATAAAACCCTAATCTAAACATGTGATAACAAACAAACATGTGAAAAGGTGAACAAGCAATTATGAGGCTTAAAACATATGAAAAAGGGGCTACACAGAACAAACATGTGAATACAGAAACAAAGCAAACAAAAAATTAGGATTTTTGGGTAATGGCATCACATACGCTAGAATAGGTCTACATACGCTTGAGTTCAGCCTGCACACAGGCTAGATCATGCATACGCAAATCCTTACCTAAAAAACCTAATTAACATAGAAACAGAGCAGAAACCAAACAAAGTAGAAAAACGTAAATCTAGCAACCTAACATGCTAAAGAACATAAAGAAATCCTAAAACTAACATAAACAAACATATATAAGCATGAACAAAGCAAAGGAACAAGATTAAAACAGTAAAAGAAAGGCTAAAAAGGAAAAGAAAGGTTGAACCTTGATACCTCAAAAAAGATTTTCCAAGCTTTGATTTTGACCATTCCCCTCAGTAAAATCTATCACAAATCAATAGAAACGTGATTAGTAATCTTAAACTCAAAGGATCAAGGCTAGAAAAGGCCCCAATCAAATAAAATTGACTTGTGAAAAACTCCCTCTTTGATTCATTATTTCTAGTGAATCTTAGATTTTTCCTTAGAATTTTCTGTGCATCTTGAAAATATACCATATAAGGCTTTTTATAGTTTAAAAAATGGGGTTTGGAATGGCTCCTAGACGATGTGGGATTCGTTCCAAACATCAGCCATTATTGTAAAAAACTTGCATTTCTTTTGCTTGAGAAATTATATCTGCGTACGCAAGAGCGTGCTTGTGTAGCAGGCCGCGACCCACGTACGTAGGCCGAAGGGCTACTTTGGTCATTTTATTTTCAAAAATAGATTTTTTTTTTCTTATTTAAAATGTTATATTTTCCATTTTAACACCTCTTAAGTCAATTTAACATCTGATTGGGCCCTAAACCAACCGTGGGCATCATTGGGGATCAGTGGCCTGAGTTGTAAAGGATACAAAATGCGGTGTCTATAGCTGTTAGCTTCCTTCAATCTTGAGGGTGATACCCAACTATGGTTCCAACTCCTAAAAGAAGAGACGCTTGTCATCTCTTGGGACCATTTTAAGCATGGACTTCATAGTAGGGACGGGCCAACCCAATATCAAGATTTCTTTGGTGATCTTACAAAGTTGCAACAGATGGGTTCCATAAGAGATTATCATACTGAATTTGAGAGTCTACTCATAAGGGCAGGAAAGCTATCACCAAAACAATAATTGGGTTGTTTCATAAGTGGGTTAAAGGAGAATATCAAAATTGATGTTCAAGCTTGTAGAACCAAGACTCTTTCAGCTGCCATTGGATTAGTAAGACTGTATGAAGCTCGAAACCAATTCATTGCTCCATGCAACCTGATGCTTGAAAATCTTTCCAAAACTGATCAACAGTTCCTAGTTCCACTTCCACACCGATAAAGCGGTTAAGTCCTGTAGAGATGCAAGAAAGGAGGAGCAAAGGCCTGTGTTTCAATTGTAATGACAAGTTTGGCCTGGGGCATAAGTGCAGAAAATTGATTCTCATTGAAGGAAACTAGTCTGATGAAGAAAATGGTAATGAAGAAGTGGAGATGGATGATGCAGATTGTCACGCCCCAAACCCAAAAGGGTCCAAAGTGTGAGAGAAGAACCATTAAGAGCGAGAACATAGGAGTTTTTTTTTTTTTTTTTTTCCCCTCAACACATGATAAGGATAAATAACCATACTAAAATCTTCATATTACAAGTTAGAGCTCTACAACACATTTACAACCAATACAATTTACAAATAATGTCTCCAAATATACATGAAATTCTAAAACTCCAAATGGATCAACATCAAATCACAATCCTTCCTAGGATAGGCAACTTCAACAATAGAATCTATGCCTACTATGCCCAAGGCTAACAAACCTCAAGAACCCAACCTCCGATAGAATTAGCTATGGCCTCAATAAATTCAAAAAGTTGAGTCACCAACCAATTATAGCATAAATCTCTCAATTAGCATAACGCTCCAATCACCGCCAATAAAACAAGCTCCATGTCCGAGGTATAGCAAATTTATCTGTAAAACTGTTGGAGAGTGGAATGAGCTAAAGCCCAATAAGTAGCATAATTAATGGGGGTGGGGGAAATGCAAGTCTCATGATAATGGGCATATTACAAAACATGTTATACTTTGGGAATTTCAATGAAAATCCAGAAAATCCATTTCCATTGGTAAAATGACAAGAATGATTAAAACCATGCAACACAAAGCTTTCTTAAAATATTTCAACATGAAACTACATACTATTCACTGTGAGCAATAACAACACTGTTCCAAACTAGAAAATCCAACCCAAGGCCACGTGACAACGCCGTCACAAAGACGGAACTCATCACCGACACATAGCCGGAACTAATATGCCATCACAAAGACGGAACTAATATGCCGTCACAAAGACGGAACTCATATTTCATCACAAAGACAGGTGCTAAGATACTAATGTCACATAGACTATAGTACCTAGCTAGGTAATTACTGGGTAATCACACGTCACAACACAAGGGTAAAATATAAAGAGCTCACAAATTACCTTTAATTCAAAATACATAATTCACTTCCAAGTAGTTTCATAAAATATTTGAATGCCCAAGATATTCACAAGGTTCTCAAAGCCCTCAACTCATTTCTTGTCAAAATGATTTTGTATTAACTTCCCAAATAACATAGGTCAAGATAAAGCATCTTTATATTTTGCAAATAATGCAATAAATCCATAAAATTCATTCTCAAGAATTTAATTAAGATGTTAGTCTTTTCCATGCTAACAAATCATGCAATCCCCCATATGCAATAAGAATATGCACTTTCATATATAATCATAAATAGTAGGGTCACAACACAACACTTTTTAGAAAAACATAGTTTCACCATTAATTTTCCAAAATGTGTTTGACCCAAAAATAATGTTTATGCAACATGGTTATTTTCCAAAAATCTCATTAAAAGCTACTTACCTCGGAAAGCCAACCAATTTTACCTCAACCGGGCATCACAAAATCAACTAATCCCATCACTAGGTCCATCACTAAGAATATCAAAACCTAGAAACATAAGGAACAAGCCTATTAATAACAAGGCCTATCGCAAAGTTTATCATCACATTGGTCTCCAAAACCGAATAGGATCTCCTAAAACAAATCAAATGCACTAAAGCCTAGCTTGCCCAACCTAAGACAAGTACCCGTTCCAAAACGGGAACCAAACAAGCATACAAGTGATCCAAAGGACCATAACACAACCAAAGCATTTTAATACACTATTGCAAAAGATTAAACCAAACCATTATTAAATTTAACTAAGTAAAACACACGTCAAAGAAAATTTAAGAATTTACAAGCCAACCCACTCAACAAAGGTTTCAAGTAAATTCCACAAAATCCCAACATACTCGTCATACTTTCAGATTCACTACATAGCAGGTCAGCCTTTTTGTAAAAATATTTTGGTCCGTGAAAAGTTATCCGATTAACTTGAAATTAAATAGGGAGAAGACTTTATGTGTCTAGTATGTACCACCAAAAATTCAGCTCAAAAATATTTTTCTATAATTTATTAAAAATCATGTATTGCAGCTAACTCAAATCTGTCAGGGACAGATTTCCAATTCCAAAGTAAAATTACTATAATCTTAATACTATGCCAAAAATTTTCAGACTTGAATAACCTCAAAGCTAAATGTTTTGGCACATGATAACAACTATGAATGCAACCAATAACCTCATATAATAGTCATCACAACACGAGTCAAGAAATTCGATCCTTTAACTCATATAGGCAATTTACCAAACACTTGGCATGCAACCAACACATGCCCACATTCGCATATGTCAAAACCATTCAAATGCAAAGGAAACACTTTGGAATCAACTCATGCAACAACAAAACTCATATAGCTGCTCTAGAAAACTAAACCTCAAATACCCACTAGTAAAATAGACAATCACAACACCCCATCAAAACAAACACCCCCAAATAGTTTGAAAATTTTGGATTTAATAAAAACTCTTACTGCCCAAATCCTCATAACCCTCTAAACTTCCAATACTCACCAATCCCATCAAGTATATATGTTGGGTTCTAAGACTTTAGGAACTTCATTTTGTAATGTTGGCAAACCATGATCAAAACGTTTAGTCTTGTTTTAGACTTGCTCAAAGTATGTTTATGTGTAAAGTTGGAATAGAGTGTACTGCAGGATTTACTGTGTAAATCTGCCTGGCACGATCGATTGAACATTTAGACTCAATCGATCGAAGCTCGTGCAGATTTTTTTTCTGCATAATTTTCCAACTCAGCCCAAGCCTATATGACGTGTAGGGTTTTATGTTTTTCCTTAAGTATAAAAGGAGAAACCCTAGCCACGTTTAGTAGTTGTTGTTTATGCTGTGTATGTGAATCTCTTGTGAGATCTCTAGGTGTTTGCCTTCACATATACTTAGGGTTATCAAGAATCAAGATTATGTTAAGAGCTTGATGATCGATTCAGTTGCTGCATAAAAAGCTTAAAGAAACACAAGTGGGAGTACTTGTGGATGCTGTGAATCCATGAAAGAAATAGTCCGTGGACTTGGAGTTGTCACGTGGTCGTGGTTGTAAGTTTCCTACTCGATGTAGCAATAGGATGTTAGTGGTTTAAGTCGCTATTGTGTAAACTTCAATTCTTTCATAGTTAGGTTAAATTCTCCCCAGGTTTTTTGCCGGTTTGGTTTTCTTGGGTTATCATATCATTGTGTTATTTATTTTCCGCATTATTCAATGATATAATTTATACGTGTTAACCTAGAACTGCATAATTTACGTAAGTTAATCACTTGGCTAAATAACTAGGTTAATCTGGTTGTGTTTGAGGGGTCTAAAAATATACAAGTGGTATCAGAGTAGGTTAGCTCTAGTGTTTAGATCCTTTGATCTAAGAGTTGATCCTTGACCCCTATTGTCATGGAACTCGGTCACTTTCTTATGATCTCACCTCACTTTGATGGGAATAACTATGCTTACTGGAAAGTAAGGATGAAAGCATTCCTGAAATCTATTGATAAGAAAGTCTGGAACTTCATTGAATACGGATGGGAGAAGTCTAGTACTCCAGTGAGTGAATGGCAAACTTTTCAGAAAGAAGCAGTCGCTTTTAATAGCAAAGTCATGAATGCTATTTTTAATGCTGTTTCTATGGAGGAATTCAAGAGAATCTCTAATGTTGAGGCTGCTCATACTACTTGGAATATTCTCCAAACTGTGCATGAAGGCACAAAGGCAGTTAAGATTAACAAACTGCACCACTTAACTACTAGATTTGAAAGTATTAGAATGTCTGATGATGAAAGTTTTAATGAATTCTATGCTAAATTGAATGATATTGTTAACTCTGCTTATAATTTGGGTGAAATCTATGATCAACCTAAAATTGTTAGGAAGATTCTTAGATCTTTGACTAAGGACTTTAGACCCAAAGTGATTGCCATCAATGAAAGTAAGGATGTGGATTCCATCCTTGTTGATGAATTTGTAGGATCTCTTCAATCCTATGAGTTGGACCTACCTAAAATAAGCAAATCCAAATCAATGGCTTTTAAGTCTGTTAATGACGTTGATGTGAATGGATTTGATGATAAACTCTCTGCTACAGAGATTACCTATCTTGGCAAGAACTTTAGAAACATTCTTAGGAACAACAACAGAAGGGCAAGAGGTAAAAACAATGCTAAACCTAGAAATTTTAGGAGGAATGATCCCACTAAGGTGAATAACATTGAAAAACCTAAAGAGAAAGTAGGTTAACCTTCTTATAATTCTATGGGTCAACAATGTTTTGGTTGTCAAGGGTATGGTCATGTGAAATTAGAATGTTCTACATTCTTAAGGTCTAAGGGTAAGGCTATGGCTATTACCCTTAGTGATGATGAAGTTTCTGACAATGAGTCTGGTAGTGATGAAAATGGAAACTTCATTGCTTTCATAGCTATTGCTGTAGTTGATGAAAGTGTTGCTATTGAAGAGAACCCTTCTGATGGGGAACTCTCTAAAGATGCAAATTTGCAAGATGCCTACAATAAGCTTTGCGAAGTTCCTACAAAGGATGCTATGAGTGTTGATTTAGGCTTAAAGAAAATTGCATCTTTTGAACTAGATAAGAAAATTTTGCTTTTGACAATGTTTGATGCTAATGAATTGTTAAATAATGTGAAGACTGAGAACATGCTTTTACTTGATAAAGTTAAGAATTTGAAACTTGAATTATCTGTTGCTAGAGAATAAACAAATAGGTCTACTAATTCCAAACTTGATCACATGTTGAATGTTCAAAAGTCTTCCTTAGACAAAACTGGTTTAGGTTTTGTAGATAGCATCTCTGTGCCTAAAGCTCATTCCACAAATTTTGTTTCTTCTTCTGAGCCTTTTGTGAGTGAGATTGTCAAACCGGCAGAAGTTACAACTCCTAAGAAGATTAGGGTTGATCTTCAAGAGTCTAAACCTAAGACTCCTAATCCTCGTGAGGGCAAGTTGCATGATAGGCCTGCTTGGATTTGTCATTTTGGTGGAAAGTCTTGTCACATTCGTCCAAATTGTTTTAAGTTGCAAACTGCTAAGCGAGCAAATAAACCAAAAGTACCTGTGCCTTAAGCATAAGATCCTATGGTACTTATTGATGAGTTAGTAAAGGCTTTAAACCTTTATTCCAATCCTGGAGTTGGTCATCATTCTAATGTGAATAATAACTCCAATGCAAGAGTTGCATCTAAAAAGTTTTAGATGCAAAAGGCTCAATCTAATTGAGTCCTTTGACTTGGTCCTTGTGCTTCATTGCTGTACTCTTTGTGACCATTCTTCTTTGATTGTTTTTTTTTCTTTGTTTTTCTAGAATTTGCATTGTATAACATTCATACATTTCATTCTAGGTTGTTTTTGTTATTCCTTTTCAAAAATAAAAAAAAATAAAAATAAAAAAGAGGGAAAAGGGAAGCAAAATGTGTTTTGCATTATTTTTCTTGGATTTGAAATCAAGGTTGACCATATTATCTTTACATAACATGTATATGTACCTTGTTTAGCTTGGATGAGCTTATTTATTGCACTTTACTAGTTTTAGCTTTGTAGTACATGTTGTATGGGAATATGCTTATAGTTTTTGATCACTTTGTCTTAATCTTGAAGTCACATGCCCTTGATTGTTGGACTTGAACTTAATGAGAAAGGCATAAATAACCATTTCACCATTGTTTACAAGCTAATCATGAACACCTTAGTGCATTTCATATGATTTTATGTTCGAGAAAGTGTAACACATGCACAAAAAGAATATAAGGTGTAGCCTCGGATTAAATGCTAAAATTGGTATGTACATTATTTTGGCTATTTTAATAAGTTTCAAATCAAATAAAATTGGTGTATACATTATGAGGAATCAACAAACTTCCATGATTGCAAGCTTGTTTTCTAGGAGATGTGGGAGTTATATGATGTAACTCTTTAAGTGATAGTCTCTTTCAAAACTATGTGATGAATTTTGTAGAAATTGTGCTTGATTACTATTCACATATCACCTCACATGTATCTCAAGCTTTTGCTAGTTGCACACACTACACAAGTTACTCTTTGCTAAACTTTGTACATGATATTGTGTTTGATTTTGTTGTGGCCATCCAAGATTGAAAATTCCTTGATTTTAATGCAAAATGTGTTTGAAGTTTGAGATTTATGAAAAAATTGATTGAAAATCTTAATTTTGGGAGATCTGGTGTTAATACAAGTGTTTTTGAAAAACATTTCATATCATATTCATGCATTCTATTAAAAAAAATATCATGCTTTGAGGAGTTTCTACATTAAAATGCTTTGTTTTTCAAAAAAATTGTTTTTCCAGATTTTCAATCAATCGAACCTGTTGCTTGATCGATTGAAATTGCGATTAAAAATTTAAATTTGCCTGGCTCGATCGGTTCTCAATCGCTGCTGGATCAATCGAATGTAATTTTTGATCGATCGAATCTATTTTTCAATCAATCAAAAATCATTCAGAGAGTTTTTTTAAAATTTAAGTTTTTCACGTGTTCTTTACTATTCAAAACTTTTCAAAAGGCACTTTCTCTCTCTCTCTCTTCGACTGGTCTAGATTCAAAGTGAATTTTTTGTTGTTTTCCCTCAATTTCTTTTAAGGGTTTTTGTCTTCATACACCGATAAGACCCTTTTATCATTCCTTTTTCAATTATTTTCATGTTTTATGCATTTTTTCATGCATTTTAGGGAGAAATTCAAACCTATGAAAATTTGGGGTTTTTGTTGTTTTCAATTTTTTCTTTCAAAATTGATCAATGGGTTTTTGTTGTTGGATGATAATAAACTGATCTTTGTTGTTTATTTGATCAATTTGGTGAATTGGGAAAAATTGGATTTCTAGGGTTTGAAACTACCCAAATTGGGGTTTTTGTTCAATTAAGCATTAATTGATGAAATTGGCTTGTTTGATTGATTGATTTGGTCATTATATTCTATTATCTAACTTGTGTAATGATCAATTGGTTAATTTGTTGGGATTTTTGAAAGTAGGTTTTCAAAATTTGGGTTTTTGATATAAACTCTATACTCAAGCCAATTTTGTATTTTTAGAGTATAACTGAACTTTTCTCACTGCATTAGAGCATGAATCATGTGTTGATATTGTTCATGCATTATATAGATTGTTATTTCCTATATTGTTTTTGCTCTAACTGTGTCTGATGCAGTCTGCCCTTGGGTTTTTCTTTTGTTTTGTCTTTTGTCTCTTTTTTGTCTATCCTTTCTACTCTTTAGCATCATGGTTAGGAAGACTAGAGCCCATAGGACCTCCACTTCTTCTTCTGCTCCTTTTGATAGTGAGAGGTTTATGAGTAAGAAAAACTAGGAAACTTATGAGAAACTGAACATTCTTAGGAACGTGTGGGCTAAACGTAAGGTAGTTTTAGATGAGCTTGATTCGGAGATTAGGATAAACTTTGAGCGTAGGGGCTAGTTACCTTTGTTGGATGTTGACCATTCTCCTCCAGCTATCTTGATCAAAGAGTTCTATTCGAATCTCTCTGTCCACTCCAATGATTCCAACACTCAGTTTGTGAGAAGATGGATAAGGGGTGAAGAGTATACCATTACTCCTACAGCAGTGGCCTCTGCTCTTGGGGTGCCTAAGGTTCTGTAACGTCCCTGTCAGTTAAAAAAAAAAAGTGTAAGTCAGATTTTAATGGACCACACGTGCCTCCCAACTACCTTACCTGTTCCCACCACTCATTTCACTCATCTCTTTACTCTTTGGCCGGCTCACTCTCTGCCTTTCTTTCTTTTTTTTTTTCTTTTTTTTTTTTTTTTTTTTTTTTTCTCTCATACACTCCTCTCTACTCTTTCATCCTCTTACCGATACTTCCACACCATCACCACCACCATTTCCACCATCATTTTTCCGACAAGATCACTGGAAAATTCTTGTGAATCCATAAACACATTCACATCCTTTGTTTGAGGTAAAATTTTCTAATCTTTTTGGTGTGTTTTACACTTTTGCTTCAGGTTATTTTTATCTAAGCTTTAATAATGATACCCATGTGATTTATAAGCATTGGAAGTGATATTTATGTGTTTATATGTATGGGTTTTGTATTGGTGGAATTATTTAATGAGTGGGTTTATGGTTTGTACCAATGGTGGTGATCTAAGTGGTGAAGATTTGGGGGTTTTGGCTTTCTAATGTGAAATAAATGGTGAATATAATTTTTATTGATTATTTGGAACTAGTCAAAGATTTAAATTGTTTGTTTTGGAGGATATTATGATTTTGGTATCATGGGTCTCTTGTTGATGTGGTGTAAATATTGTGAGAAGTACTTATAAAATGTTGAGGTTTTGATGTTAAAGATAATACATTGAATGATTCATGAGTATAATGGGAGTATATGCCTTGTAAATTAATTGGTTGAGAAACTTTGGAAGTAGAAAATATTATTTGTGAGGCTAATTACTAGGTTTGCTTGATATTGTTTAAGTTCTAACTAATCTCCTTGGAGCTTGGAGAATTAGGCTTTTACGGTTGCGAGGTAAGTAGCTTTTTAATGGGATTTTTGAAAAACAACCATGTTGCATAAATGTTGTTTTGGGTTAGACATGCTTTTGGAAACTACCTATGGAAACTATATTTTTCCTAAAAACTATCGTGTCGTAACCTTAATATATATATATATATATATATGATTATATATGAAAATGCATCATATTTGGTATTGCATTCAGGGAAATGCATGAATTGTTGATATGGAAAAATGAGCATCTTTTATTTAATCTTTGATAAGAAAATCGTTGATTTTATGGTATATTGAAAAATTTAAAGATGCTTATCTTGTATTGTATTATTTGGGAAATTAATAGAAAATCTCTTGATAAGAATAAAGTTGAAAACCTTACAAACTTTATAGAAGTTAGATTATTTAAGGTTTTTCTGAAACATCCTGGATATGAACTATGTGTTTCAAAATAATGTAACCTGTGAGCTTATGCGGTTTTAACACCATGCCATGTGTGATTTCCCAGTGATCACCTGATTTAGTTTCCGTAGTCTTTGTGACAATGGAATCAAATCCAGGACAGTGCCCTTTCACTTTGGATGACTCGTTCTTCCCTATTGCCCATGGGGGGAAGAGATTCCTTGATTGTGTGTAGGTGAGGCTGCTACCCATGGGGCTAAGAGACCACATGCAAGAGAGGTTCTATTTGACGCGCTTTCTTTGCTACCCATGGGGGGAGAGAAAAACCTTGAGGGTATGGGTGAGGCTGCTGTCCATAGGGCTAAGAGTCTGCATACCAGAGAGGACAATATCATGCCAGTTGTGAATTGGTGGATCCCCTGACCGGTCTATGTGGTAGTGTGGTATATTTGAGATAAATTACCATGTGTTAGATTTTATGGCTTTGGAATTATATTATTAGTGCTCACAGATTATAGCATATAGTTTCAAGGTATTTACTTTGAGAAACTTTGTATTTCATTATTAAATCATTCTTGTCATATTATTATTATTGAATATGAAACTTGCATTTTCCCCACCCCCGTTAATTATGCTACTTACTGGGTTCTGTCTCATTCCATTATTTTATAAACTTTTCAGAGTAGGCAACAATCTTTTGAGACAGTTTTTTGGTGGCTAATAGTAGTTAGACTAACTACTGATGGAGGCTAAACTTTTGTAATAGAGATATTAGATGTTGTACATCTTAGAATAGTCTTGACTCATTCTTTTGTATATTATAGTGGTTGTGACTTTATTCCCACTGATGGGACAAGTTGTTGATATGTAATTATTTATTCAGACCTCTATTCTTTTGTGGCCAATGGTCATTGTAATTAATGCTTGGAGCTCTAACTTACTTTGAGAGTATATTCAATGGAATTATTATGATAATTTTTTATGTTGGTACTTGATATGATCTTTGTGGATTAGATTGTCAAAAAAGAAAAAAAAAAATCTACAGGTACTTTGAGACGTCTTTCTCATGCTTTAGACCCTTTGGGGTTTAGGGCGTGACAGTTATGGTATCAGAGCTTAGGTTATGATTCTGTAGACTTTGGAAATAGGAATTGATTTTGATCTAAGTCAGAGCATTAGGGGCTTGATGAATTCTTTATTTTGTACCTTTGTTTCAGCTTCCACTTGCTATCCCTTTCTCCTTATCTATCTTTTCTATGCTAACCTTCTATGTTGCCTTGTGATTTACTTGCTTGTTTCTTTGGTATAGAAATAAGTACTTTGGTACACTATGCCTCCTAAAAAGAAAGCACGTAAAGTAAGGCATGTAGATGAGGTTGTAGCTCCAAAGCATGGCTTTAGGCAATGCCAAGAGCGTGAGAGATTTGTCACTCTTAATGGTAGTGAAATTGATGAGGTGGCAGACAGATCTATGCTAGGATTGCTAGATCGGACCAAGGTGGTGAGCGTAGGTAGGAGGGTTGTTCTTTTGGGGAGTTTCATAAGCAAAACCCTCAAACTTTTAATGGGGAGCCTGACCCAATGGCAGCAGAGAAGTGGTTGCTAAAGATAGAAAAGTTATTGAGAGCCCTAAACTACTTGATTTTGAGTTATCGGTTTCTACCCCTGTTGGTGATACTTTAATGACTAATCTTGTGCCTAAGTATTGTTTTGTTTGTATTGAGGGTAGAGAGTTATTAGCTGACTTGGTGATATTAGATATGCATGATTTTGATGTCATTTTGGGCATGGATTGGTTGGCTTCTTACCATGCTAATGTGCTTTGTTTTGAGAAAGAGATGGTGTTTAGGCCTCCAGGTGAATCAAAATTTCTACTTAAAGCTTCATGTTTACCTTTTATGCCTCGTGTGATATCATGCATTCAAGCAAACCACTTGCTTAGAAAGGGATGCCAAGGATTCCTTGCTAGTGTAGTTGACTTACAAAGCAAAGAATTGGAGATAGGAGACATCCCCATTGTGTGGGAATTTCCAGATGTTTTCCTAAAGATCTACGTGGGTTGCCCTTGGATCATGAGGTTGAGTTCTCTATTGACCTTCTTCTTGGTATTGCACCTATTTCTAAGGCACCATATAGGATGGCACCCACAGAGTTGAAAGAACTTAAGGAGCAATTGGTAGAACTGCTGGACAAAGGGTTTATTCACCCTAGTGCCTCGCCTTAGGGAGCTCCAGTTTTATTTGTCAAGAAAAAGGATAGGTCTATGAGGTTATGTATTGATTACCGTGAGCTTAATAGAGTCACGATAAAGAATAAATATCCTTTGCCTCGTATTGATGACCTATTTGATCGGTTGCAAGGAGCACAAGTATTTTCTAAGATTGACCTTCGTTTTGGTTACCACCAGTTGAAGATTAAGGGTGAGGCTATACCAAAGACGGCCTTTTGGACTAGATACACTTAATAACTAGGGTGTTACACAGATATAAATGCAGAAGTTTAAGGGACACCAAAAATTTCCATCAATGCCATCTATGGTGCTAGGGCTCCACAAAGGTTCAAGGGCGAATTGTACAACATCAAATCATTTTATTGAGAGATTCAAGAAGTACTCATAACTTTCTGAATAGTGCGATAGCAAAAAAATTGGGTTTTCGAACCACTTTGACTAGGAATTTTGAAGTTGCAGTGGCTAATGGTGAAAAAATTAATAGCCCAAGATGTTGTACAGGAGTTTACACCACCATTCAAGGAGTTCCTATCACATCAGATTATTATTTGCTTCCTTTAGAAGGGTGTGATGCCGTTCTTGGAGCACAATGGTTGAGCACATTGGGACCCATTGTTTGGGATTTTTCAAAGTTGCAAATGAAGTTTAATCTGGGTGGAAGAGATGTGATCCTTATAGGGTTAAATGCTCCTGAGAACAAGCTTGTGGATAGTAAGGAAATTGCTAAGGAAATAAGGAAGGGGAAGAAAGGAGTCTTGCTACAAATTAATTCACTTTCCATGCAAACAACTCAAAGTGAATTACTCCCCCCACCTCATGAAGTAACTGATCCAGAGTTACAAGAAGTTTTGCAATCCTACCAAGATGTATTCAAGGAACCTTGTGGGCTACCACCACCTAGAGCTCATGTTCATAAAATTCCCATCAAACTTGGAACTGAACCTGTTTGCAGGAGACCATACAGGTATGCTCACTACTAAAAGAATGAAATTGAAAAATTGTTATTGATATGTTGAATTCAGGTGTGATTCATCCAAGTCAAAGCCCATATTCCTCTCCAGTATTGTTAGTTAAAAAACATGATGGATCATGGAGACTTTGTTTAGATTACAGAGGATTGAATCAGATCACAATCAAGGACAAATTTCCAATACTTGTAATTGAAGAGTTGCTAGACAAATTACAAGGGGCAACATTTTTCACCAAGTTGGACTTAAGGTTAGGTTGCCACCAAATCCGAGTGCAACCATTAGACATTCCAAAGACGGCATTTCGAACCCATCAAGGACATTATGAGTTCCTAGTGATGCCCTTTGGCCTCACCAATGCCCCTTCCACATTCCAATTCTTGATGAATGAGATATTCAAGACTTATCTCCGTAAGTTTATTCTTGTGTTTTTTATGATATTTTAGTCTATAGAAAAACTTGGGAAGATCATTTGAAGCATCTTGTGATTACATTAAAGATCCTAAGGACTGTTAATACTGTATTTTGTCTGCCCTCGATTTGCGTACTGGACTCCGAAAAATCCAAAAATATTATTTTATCTCCATGGGGCTGCGAGAACATCCAAAATGACGTGGCACAACCCGTTCGAATATCAGAGCACCTGAAGTGCCTTTTTCAACTAAAATGACTAAAATGCCCCTAGTCAACTTTAGGTTTGACCAAAGGTCAAACAAGGTCAAAATCCTCACAAAATAACATTTTTCATAGGTTTACATCAAACCTGAGCTTCTCGAAGATTTTTAATAACTTTGATCAAGTTTGACCAAGTTTGACCTGAAGTTGATCTCAGGTGGGCCTAAAAACCATAATTTTGATCCAGTTGTCAGAACGGGTTGAGACCAACGCCATTGCGAAGATTATCAAATTTCCATTCCAATGACTATTCATGGGTTGAAATCGGAGTTAGAATGGTCGAAATGTCACGAAAACCAGGATAACGCATCGATCGATGCACCACTAACTTCCGAGAACCATAACTTTTGATCTGACTATTGGATTTTCAAGATCCATACCTTTTCAAAAATAGGAAGTCAAGACCTTTCCAGACATGTCAATATCAACCCGATTAAAGGAGGTTTAAGGCTACTGCTGCCTCGAAATTAGTGTCAGGGCTATAAAAGGCCCCAGGCACCCTTTAGACCAAGGAGGAACACGTTTTTTTTGAGTTTTTCTCTCTGCCATTTTCTACATATTTTTCTCTCTTCCAAACACCAAAAAACATACAAAAAACATTTAAAAAAAATTACATCAAAGCTTCTTGATTCTTCTCTCTTCACCAAAAACACAAGGTATTGTTCTTATACCCAATCTTTTTTTCCTTGGTTCTACACTTAGGATTTCGGGTTTTGGGGCGTAGATGAAGCTTTTTAGCTACCATCCACACCCCTAACCCTCTAAATATTTTTCTAGCATTTATCATGCTATTTTTTCTTGAATAACATGATTTATCGCTTTCTTTAGCGTGTTTCTTGCTTTATTTATGTTTCTAACTTAAATCTCTTTGCTTTTATGCCTTAGGCCATGTTTCATGCTTAGATCTACATCCTTACATGTTCATACATTTAGATCTACATGCTTAGGGTTTTATGCCATGTTTTCCTATGTTTTGTGCCTCTTTTTGTTCTAGGTTGACGTTAGGGTTACATGCTCATATGCTTGTATGATGTTGTTGGCTATGCCTTGCTTGGATCTATGTGTTTTGTGTGTTTATTTCCATGCTATATGGTTAGATCCTTGTCCTCACATGCTTGTATGCTTGGATCCATGTTCTTCCATGGTTATGTGTTAAGTTTCTACATGTTTACATGCGTGTTTCTTTGCCTAGATGTCTAGATCTATGTTTCCACATGCTTGTGTGCTTGGATCTATGTTCTCTACATGCTTTATGTTATCTTCCATGTGCTTGTGTGCTCCATGCCATGTTTAGATCTAGGCTATGTTTGTCATGCCATGTGCTATTATAGCCCTTTTGTCGCTTTATCTTTCTTTCTTATGTTTTGGCCTAATGGTTAGGACCCGATATAGACCCTATGGTCTTTGTCTGTCTCATCTTGGCCCACATCAAAGGTTTTGGATCATCCTTATTTGCATGTCTATGCTTGCTTGCCTCTGTGTTTTATGCTTGTGATAGCCTCTCTTGTCCTAGGCTTTGCCACGCTTGATGCCCTTAGCGAGTTTGGTGGTTGTGAGGTTACATCCAACACCCATGAGGCCTTGTTTGGATGTAACCATTTGGGATGCATCACCTTGATGCTGGTCGCTCTATGTGTACTCTTCCCTTTTCCACTCCGCGCGATGCTATGCTTACCATGCTTGTTTATACCATCCATTGGCTTTCTATGCATCTTTTCACGCTTGCTTACATGTTCATGCATGAGTCTTGCTTGCTAGTATGTCGTCCATACTTCAACACAATGAAGCTATAGGCATTTGATCCAAACCTACATTTGTCCCTCGTAGACACCACCTTTTGTTTGCTTTCTTGCTTGTTTGCCTTTGCTTGTATGCTTGTTTTCTTTATACCCATTATGCCTTATCTACGCATCTTTTCCTTCCATTGCTTGTCTACTAGTTTCTTGTCTTTGCCTTTGCATGTACACACATGGAGCGAGGACACTTGGAGCTAGGGCACGGTCTCCTAGGCACAAGCGAAAAGGGCACGGATGCAAGCATGTAAATATAAGCCAAGTGGTAATGATCAGTAGATTTAGGCGTCTAGCCCTCCCATTTGGTTTTGTACTCTTTAAAACCCATTCTTTCCTCCTCCCTTTCTCTTTTAGATGGGTTGTATTAGGTATATCATGTTGTGTACCGTTTGTCCTCATCTCTAGAGTATGGCGACCCCTATTTACTTTATTGCACCTATATTTTGGGCCATACTTTAGGGATGTAGGCATTTACTTTCCTGTTCTGTGTGCTTACATTATGCATGATGTATGTATATATATACCTGCTCGCTCCTTCCGATGTGATTGTCACAGTCCGTGTCACCTAAGGCAAAGCGATGCCTAATTTTCGCTTGCAAAAGTAAGGTGACATTTCGCCGGATTTTTGCCATGGAAATTTGGTACTTTACCCAAATGCCTTAGGAAAGCATAGATTGGGACCACACCCATTCAAAAGCCAAACTCAAATCCCCCATGCATGAAAAGCCTCAAAAGTCAATGCCAAAATCATGTTTTTACTGCCAATCTCCAAAAATTAAGGTTTTATCAAAACAAAGGACAGTCCTTGGATAGGCATTGTAGAGTGCCAACACCTTCCCCACACGTAACCAAACTTCCGGACTTAAGAATCAAGATTTTTTTACCATTCACATTAGATTAGGAAAAGTGCCATTTTTCTTAGCCTATGATTGGTAATAAAATCAACTAGAAACAGGTGTCCAATCATACCTTAGAAACACTCAATGATTGGTGGTGACTTCACTTACCTTTAGTAATCACCTAAAATTTGGCCAAGATTCCTGCCACACTTCCAAAGGTAGATAAATACCCTCCTCCACTAAGAGAGAGAGCACCCGAAGCTCCGCACGAACCACACCAAGCGCACACAATCATTGAGAGGGGCCTTCAACAAGGACTAACAAGTTATTTGTCAAAAAAGAAAAGTGCACTTTTGCTCAACAGGAAGTCAAATACTTAGGCCATGTGATTTCTAGTGGAGGAGTTGCCCCTGACCCTGATAAAATTGCTGCTATGCAAGAGTGGACAAAGCCAAAGACTGTCAAAGCTCTAAGGGGTTTTCTTGGGTTAACGAGGAACTATTGAAAGTTCATCCAAGGGTATGAGAGAATTGCAGCCCCTTTAACTCAAATTCTTAAAAAAGGGAGTTTTGAATGAAGCATCAAGGCCGAAGAATCTTTCGCACTACTTAAGAAGGCTATGACTCAAGCCCCAATATTAGTCCTCCCGAATTCTAGTCAGCCATTCATTGTTGAATGTGATGCTTCAGGATCTGGAATTGGAGGAGTCCTCATGCAAGAAAAGAGGCTTATTGCATTTTTCAGCCACGCCTTGCAAGGTAAGAATTTATTTTTATCTAATGAAAAGGAAATGTTGGCTTTAATTCTTGCAGTCCAAAAATGGAGGCCTTACTTGTTGGGGAGAAAGTTTATTGTACGGACAGACCAACACAACCTAAAACACTTGTGGGAGCAAAAGATAACCACTGCAACACAAGAAAAATGGCTAGTCAAACTTATGGGGTTGATTTCACAATTATTCCAAGCCGGGAAAAGACAATAGTGTGGTTGATGCACTATCATGAAGGGATGAGAAGGGAGAGATAGCTGCCTTGTCAACACTTGTACCAACTTATGTGGAGGCAATTAAAGAGGAGGTCAAAAGCAGTCATCAACTACAACAATTAGTACAACTATTCCAAAATAGGGAAGCTATCGGGCCAGGGGATTATAAAGAAGGAATTCTTTACTTCAAGAACCGAATCTATTTGCTCCCTGATTCAACATTGGTTCCACTCATTGTAAAAGAGATGCATGCAAGCACCCATGAAGGATATCACAAGACCCTACAAAGAATGAAGTCAGTTTTCTATTGGCAAGGCATGAAAAAATTCCTTTAGGAATTATCAGGGGCTGTGAAAGATGTCAAAGGAAGAAGGGAGAAAATCTCAATCCAGCTGGACTCTTACAACCACTTCCCATTCCCTCACAAGTCTGGATAGATATATCTATGGACTTTGTGGAAGGACTTCCCAATGCTAAAGGCAAGTCTGTCATTTTTGTCATTATTGATAGACTTTCTAAGTTTGCACATTTTATCCCTGTTTCACATCCATACACTACAGTCTCAATAGCTCAAGTTTTCTTTGAGCACATATTTAAATTGTATGAGATGCCTAAAAGCATAGTATGTGATTGAGATGTTACATTTACTGGTACCTTTTGGAAGGAGCTTTTTAACTTGCAGGGAACTAGCTTTAATTTTAGTTCGTCCTACCATCCCCAGACCGATGGGTAAACAGAGGTGGTTAATAGAATTGTTGAAATGTATTTGCGCTGTTTCACAAGCCACAGGTCAAAGGAGTGGGTACGATGGCTTCTATGGGCGTGTGAATTTTAAGCCAAAACATTGTGGAGGTTGGGTTGTCCTCGAAACAAACCCATTGTGTAAAGTAATTTTACTGTGTTCGTGCGTTGTTCTATTTTCTCGACTACCATAGCACCTCGAGGCAAACGCGGAAGAGCACATGGTTGTGGTGATCATAACACATTAGAGCATTCACATCAGCTCTTTTATAAATGTGTAAAATACATATTTTGACCATTTTTACACATTTTGCATCAAAAAACACTCCACATCAGTCCTCTTAAAATCATGTAAACTTGTGAAAAATTATCAACGAGCTACAGTACCCATGTAAATTTACACGGGCACTGTAACTCGTGTATTTAATTTTTTAATGGTTTTTTCTCTCTCCTCTCTAACTGACTCTCATCTCCTACCTCTCTTCCCCAACCATTACAACATCCAGCGTGCCAAATCAACTGAAAATTAACCCCAACAAACCCACACACAAACAAACCCAAACAGACAGAGAGATCGGTACTTATCAGAATGATCTGGGTCGCTGGAGCTCGTGGGTCGGCTGGTGAAGCATGGAGCGTGGATCGGTGCTTGTGGAGCTTGGATCGACCGGTTAAGAAAGGATCTGGGTTGCCGGAGCTCGTGGGTCTCGCTTGATCGGAGCTCATGGGTAGGCCGGTGAAGCATGGAGCGTGGATCGGTGCTTGTGGAGCGTGGATCGGCCGGTGAAGAAAGGTTCTGGGTCGCCGAAGTTTGTGGGTATCGCTTGATCGGAGTGTGGAGCGTGGAACGATCTGGATCGGCTGGTGAGAGAAGGAAGAAAAGAGAGAAGGAATGAGACGATCGCCGGTGAGAGAAGGAAGAAAAAAGAGAGAGAGAGAGAGAGAGAGTTGATCTGTTCAGAAGAGAAAGATATGGCACATATATAGGTAGAAGTGGTTAAGGGAAATAATAAAAAAATTGTATAGAGTGAATATTTTATTGAAATATCTTGTAAAATAAATGAACTGATGTGGGTGTTTTGTAAAAGTGGTAGTGTAAAATAAAAAGATGAGGTTTTTTCATGTAAAATAGACAGAAAATTTAGATGAGCTGATGTGAATGCTCTTATTCGTTAGTTTTGTTTCCTTTACAATAAGTGGAAGGAGGGGATTTTTTTTTTAATGGAAAGGGAAGGAGGGGATTCGAACCCATATTCTTATTTATTAGAGAGCCTAGTAATGATTACACCAAAAGGCATTTGATATTTCAAGTTACATATAGATAGTAACAAGTTAGAATTGAGAAGGTTTTAATGGCCTTGTCTAACAAATTGAATGTATACAAAACGTAGCCTGAGCCTTGTAGAACTATAGCTATTTTATTATAACTAAAATTTTTTTGAGTAGACATACCTATGCTTGGATGGAAGGAAATGATGGAATGCTAGAACAGAGGAGAATGAAAGATGACTATAATGTACTAAAATTTGATAGTATATTTTTGTCACCTTTCCTTCTACTCCTCTCCTCTTTCTTTATCTCCCTTAGGGTTCGTTTGGTTGGGAATGTGAAAAAGTGAGAGAATGGAAAATAGGGAGATGATAGAAAAGTAGGAGGATAAAAGAGATTTTAGTTTCCCTCATTTACGTTTGGTTGGAATGGTAGAAAAGTGAAGGGATGGAAATTTTTTTTGTTTGGTTGAAAAGGGAAATGAGAGGATAGAAAATAAAGTTTGTATAAATTTACTCATATGTCCTAATTAAAAATGACGCTCAATTAAAAAAATAATAATAACAAAGAAGGCAAACAACCAACCAAAAAAAAAAAAGGCAATCACCTAGGTTTATTAAAAAAGAAAATTCATACCCAATAAATAAAAAAAATAAAAATAAAAAGTCCAAAAAAGAGGCTAACAACAAAAACAACGTCGTTCAGTTAAATCCAAAAAAAAAAGAAAAAAAAAGAAAAAGAAAAAGAAGGCAGGCAAGCCAGGCAGCATATTTATATGATTACACCCAAGTAACTTAAAAAAAAAAAAAATGTGGGCAATTTTGTCCAAATATTTTTACCCACTTTTCTCTCCCATTAGGGGAGATTGTGTTTTGGTGGAGGAGAAGGGAAAACTTGTGGGCTCTACCAAAATCTCTTATTCTTTTCCATCCTGAACTAAACAACCAAAAATATCATTTTTTTCCCCACTTTTCTTTTCCTCATTTTCCATAACAACAACAACAACGTTCAGTTAAACCCAAAAAAAAAAAAAGTAAAAAGGAAATGTGGGCAATTTTGTCCTAATATTTTTACCCACTTTTCTCTCTCATTAGGGGAGATTGTGTTTTGGTAGAGGAGGAGAGAAAACTTGTGGGCCCCACCAAAATCTCTTATTCTTTTCCATCTTCAACCAAACAACCAAAAACATCATTTTTTTCCCACTTTTCTTTCTTTTATTTTTCATCCTCCCTATAATCATTCCAACCAAACAAAGCCATAGTTCCAAACATAGTTTAGATACAATTAAAGAAAATTTTACAAATCACATACTAGAAATGCTTATTACTAGAAAATATCAAATTAATAGTGGATGTGATTTTCTATACATTGTGAAGCATTATTGGTCACTAATTATTTCTTGAGGGAATTAATCACTATTCAATTATTCATTAGTGCCATAAAAGAAAATCATATATATATATATATATATATTTTTTATATTTAAAAAAAAAATATTAAAGACGGGGGGCGCCCCATACTGAATTGGCCCATGTGATCAAGTACGCTTCTACCCTTTTTTTTTTGGGATGAAAAGTAAGTTTCTACCCCTAAAACCTTGCTCCAGCCACCCCCCCTCCACCATTGTTTATATCATATTTGAACCACAATGTGATAATGTATATCTTACATACGTTTCCAAAGTGTAAGAACATAAATTAGCGTGATAAAGGTCACACGTAGGGTAGAGTCCTTTGTTATAAAACAAATACTGATGGTCCTATAGTATTAGGAGACAAATGAACCAAAATGGAGTTAAGCATTCTAAAGAGAGAAGTTTAAACGGAAATTAAAGAGCTGTTTGGTTTTAACATCACTCAAAACTCAATTCCTATCCCCAAACTTCTAACTCATATCACATATCTTATACTCTATTTTTCTCTTAACTCACTCAACAATATGTTTAGCTCAAATAGTTGGGTTTAATTTCAACTTAAAAACTCAACTTTAACTCAAAAGTGTGGAGCCCACATGTTTGTTTATTCAGAACGGCAACAGTACCACAAAAGTCCACAACCTGCGAAATTTTCTCTCTCCCGTGTATGAGAACTTCAAAGAATACATTTGCCATCAATAACCACATTAATAGTACTGTTGCCGTTCTGAATCACCTTAACAATATATCCATCGCCACATCAAGTCACATAAAATCATATATGCACCAACAATAGCAATTAATTGAAAACTATAATGAGAAAATTTATCACTTAATAAAATAGCAAAAAATTTAATTTTGATTATATAGAAAAAATATATACATGTAGTAGTTGCTTGCATATAATTAAAGCCCATCAATTTCAAAACATTTTCTACAATAAGAGGCATCACCACCCTTCACCAACACCAATATATCACTGCATTCTTCCAATTCAACGGTCAAAATTTGGATCTAAGCCTGAACCATGACGAAAACCAGTCATTGTAACTGCCACAAAGAAATTTTGATTAGCCCCATTCTCATATTTTGACTATTTGATTGAGCTTAAAATTCACCAAAACCAATATTTTACTTCACTCTTTCAATCCAATGGTCATATTTTGAATCTGAGTCTTGCACATGATGAACACATGTTGTTGTACTCGTTTATTAGGAAACTTCAGTCACTATAAAAATGTCTAATATTCTTTCAAGAGAGTTAATACTATATATAAACTTTACAAGGAACTAAAGAGTATTACCTAAGGCAAAAAAGTTGGACAAACTTATTATGCACACGACTAGATGTATTCTATCTCCCTTCACCCCACCCCAAATCAACCTTCTTAATTAATCCGAGGGTGTAATGTGAAGATTCAATCTTATTCACAAACTTATTGTTGTTTTTCAAGTTTATATCACTAGATCCATGCTATCATGATCATCATTTTATTGCTATATGAAGTTCAAAATTATTTTCTTAATTGTACTTGTTAAAGTTTTAGACCCCTGAAAAACACAGTGTACATGTTTAACCTAATATATTAACCAAGTTGATACTTAGGTTTATTAAATAGATCTAGGTTAAACAAATATTAATTATATCACAAATAACAAAAAAAAGTAAAGAATACAGCGATGTGGTGATTTAGGAAACCAATTAAACAATCCAGTTTCAATGTAAAAAATTTGAGGAGGATTTAATCTAAATAATCCACAAGGCAACAATTCACTAATAGAATGGAAGTTTTTAAAATAGACTTAACCCTAAATTTACTACTACCTCATGTATTACTTACTCACGTTATCACACACAGCTTTAAATCCACGGACTCTTCTGTTATGAATATGTTACACACAAACACTCTAGTTTGTGACTTTGAGAGCTCCACTCAAAGATTTAAATCATCAAGTGTGAAGATTAGTGATGGAAACAACTTTTGCAATACTGGATCTTGAGTTTTTTCAAAGAATATTGCCGGTAGAAGATTTTAGAGAGCTTTGGATACAAAAACCCTAGATCTACAATATGAGGCACAATATGCACTCTTCTCTCTCTCTCTCTCTCTCTCTCTCTCTCTCTCTTAAAAATGTGCCTTAGGGTTTCTTTTAAATAATATGTGAATTAGATCTGAAACTCTAATCACTTAATGAGCTTAATGAGCTGTTAGGCTTAATTAAAATTCTGCAGAATCGCATCTTGATTGGTCAAGCCTTCTTCTCGATTGGTTGAACCTGGTAAGTTTCCAATTTCTAAACCTATAGCTTCCTTTTTCTTGTATTTTGACTTGTAACACCTTGAGTATTGTCTAATATACCTTATAAACTCTAAGATTTATATTTAGACAAGTTTGTGTTCACGGTCTACTAATTTTTCTAAATTTTTAGAACCTAACAGTACCATATCTCTTGGACTTTAGACTTTTTTTTCTTGGGTATGTGTAAAAGTATATTGGTAGCTATTGTCTTCTTTGAGCCATGTTAAATTACGAGCTTGATTCCCAAAAACAAATCTAGGTCTAGTATAGCCGCCCTTCCAGTGGTTGGCATGTGACCACACATAAAAGACCATAATTTAATTATTAACGATGGCCAAAACTTTCGTTGCAAATAGAAATGTAATATATATATATATATATTATGATGAAAAAAATATTCGTCAAACACACGAAAAATAGAGGCATGAATTTTCCCTTAAAAAAATGACAATTTCCGCTCCAATTGTGAAAGGGATTTTGAACACCTTGTTGCATGCTATCATGAGCTTTTATACCACTTCTTGGGGAGACAACATCTTGGGAAGATTCTAATTGAGAGGTTAATATAACATATATAGACACCAATTGACCCAAAAATTTAAGCCTATGAATTTGGATTCAACTATGTTATATTAATTACTCACTTTTTTCATTATTATTTAATATGAGACTTTACTCACATGTGTATAACCAATAGCACTTAACAACCAATTCAAAGATCGAGGTTAGTAGGAAAAATGAAGGTTATAGTTGAAATCGGGTGTTGTTTTTCGCTACCTAATAGGATAGAGTCGAGTGGGGGAATTGACTCTAAATCCAAGTTCGATTAACCCGTAAGCACCCCTAATCAAAAGAATGCAAAATAAATAAGAGCAAGAAACTGGATAGTCAATTAATCAGACTACAGCTCGAACTTGTTAATAGAGACAATAGTAATAATTAAACATGAAGCCCGCATAGCCTGAAATTACATTTTTTTCGGGTTATGTTATTGACCCCAAAACCATAAACATCGTTTCAGGGTATTCCAGACTATTTTTCTCCATCAATTAGAGAAGTGACAAGACAAAAAAAAAAAGGCTGATAATAAAAGAAAAATAAATAACAAAGGAAAAGAATAAAGAAAATGGAAAGCGTTATCATAACTTTAACAATGATAAAACATGTGGGAGCCAATTAAATTATGTGCATTTTTTGGAGGTTTTTTTTTTTTGTTTTTTTTGTTTTTTTTTTAAATCTTTCAAGCACTCCTACCGTAGTGCAACACCATGACATGATCTGTGGTTGAGGAGTCTGGAAGCAAAGTCGTCACTGCGTCCCTCGTACTCCATATGTTGTCTCTTACATGCTGCAACGTCAAGAAAGGTAGAAGCTGTTGCCCTCTACATGTTATCTCTATCTGCTTCCCATCAATCATAGTCACACGTGCACACACATACACACACACAGACAAGACGTGTTAGCTAGGATTGAAACAAAATTAAGAGTATCATTATTATGACAATGATAAAGAACAAGTAAAATCAACAACAACAATTGCATAATAAACAGTAGGCTATCCAAATAAGCAATCCATTAATATACATCAACTATATTATATATATTACTATTATTGTTTTTTGTTCTGATCACAACGATTCCAGGGAGGCATTATGTAGCAATAGAAAGATGTCGACTTCTATGTTTGTCCTTAATAAATTACAACGATTTCTTACCATTTGATGTTGATAAGAAACAATACATTATCCCTTTTAAAAGTTGTTATTGTAAGTTAACTTTTGCTAGTTATTGGTATCTGTATACTTCCACCATATCCACATCTCTTACATAAGGGATCTCTTTTTTAAGTCACTTGTAAGTAAGGACAAATAATTCAACAAGAGAGAGAGAAAAAAAAAAAAAAAAAAAAAAAAAAAAAAAAAACAAAGCTTAAGAATATTATTTTACATAAAATAAATAAATAACTTACCTACATTACATCATATATGACATATGTTTTTTGGTGCCCAAAAATAAATGATTTTTTTTTTTTTTTAATTTTTAGAGACTGAGGTCATGCTTTGTCACTGACTTACGTCCCCCCATGCTATGCCCCATATAAATCTTTGTTACGTCTACTTTAACCATAAAATTCCTCTGTCTAACTTTTTTTTTTTTTTTTTTTTTTTTTTCTTACTCCATGATTTCTCAAAATAATTCGGTCAGCGGGTAGCTAATGTAATCTAACGTTAAGGGCTGCCCACCAATATCCCACGATCTCGAACTGCCCGATTTTAATCATTAAAAGGGACCCACCTAGACTTTAATCGTAAGCCAAAATCATGCCCTCTTAGACTTTATTTTATTTTATATATTTATAACTAAGTGATTTCATAATCGATCCAAGCAATAACATAAAGTAATATAAAAATAAAATAGAATTAAAAAAATATAATGGATCCAAAAAGCACGGCGAGGAATAGGTAAGATTATTATTATTTTTTTAAAAGGTCCTAACTCCTAACTCCGAAGCGCTAACTATATATATATATATATATATATATACACTTAGCTATTTAAAATCGTCATGCACGTCTCTTTCACGTTGCTTCAGAAAACCCTAATTTGAAGGTCAATATTCCTCCATGAACTACCACCCACTGATTTTCATTCGTCAATTTTATGTGTAATCAAATATAAATAATAATTGTTAAAAGCTTTAGCTTAAAACCTGGCAAAACCTTGTTGTCGCAAGGGTCGCTATTCATGTTAGCTAGTGTGGAATATTATGCCTATATTTTTTTAATTGTGCATGCATTCCATTTACCTAAAATATTAATATAGTACTCATTTTTCATGGCTCTTATCCGACTTTCATGGGTTTAATCTCTTTTTTTCAACAATTTGCAATGATTCTGTTATAGATTTCTCCTTCATGCATTGCTTTTCCCCGACGTAAAAAAAAAAAGTGTGTGACTTTCGTTATTTCTTATGAATTATTTGATTGTAATTCAATATATATATATATATATATGTTTTTTCCTTTGTTTTGCTCATGGGTTTGATGATGAGGTCTTTTAAATTCTTCGAGAGTGCACCACTTAAGGTTTTGATGGGCCTTTTCAAGCACCATCCGTGGGAAAAGGGAGGCAAATTAGAAAGGGCCTACAATTAGCTGTCGGAAAGCTGAGTTGAATGAAGCGAAAGCATGACGAAAGAAGTGATATTAGGCATGCAAGATAAGTGTTGAGACTTGAGAGTGACAGTGTCCACGTGTGATTTTCATGACCCTACGATATGATTTTGATGTGCTAGCATCAACCTTTTCTTTTTCTATGTTAATGAGTGTCAACTAGGCCCAAAGATAATCCAGCAAGTTGAACATGTTTTTTACATCTTAAAGTCAATGCACTCTTTATAAAATCACAAAAAGGACGGCCTTCCCACCTTCAATATATCTTTTTTGCTTTCCTACATTGATTATTGCCCTAGACTCTTATTCATCTTCATGTAAAAAAGAAAAAAAGAAAAAAGTTCTCTCTCTCTCTCTCTCTCTCTCTCTCTCTCTCTCTTTCTCTCTATATATATATATACCTCTAACAGATTGCGGCTAATTAATCAAGGTAATCATCACAAAATACAGCATGATAAATGAGAGAAAAGGTTTATTTTTAGTCTAGGCATATGAACCTAGTATAAGCATAATGAATTCGATAATCATATTTACTTAGTGAATCAAATCATCCCAAGAGAGAAAGAGAAGTCCTAAATTTACGCTAAGATTTAAGTATTTAATGTAAGTTGGCCCTCATCTTTCAAACACGCATATAAAACCTAATAATTGTGGGATTGAGTTGCATGCCATGTGTGATAGGTGAGGGTTGGCATTCAGGGCGGCAAAGAGTGGTTCCTAGATAACAAATGATTATATCACCTCTCATGGCAGTGGATCCAATCCATGAAGAAATTGGCCATCTATGGCATAAGTTGACCTTAATAACTAAGTAAAGGATTGGAAATATTCATTATATAATAGTGATGAGAATGTTGCGTGTGTCACACATGACATTCTAAATAGTTACAATAATATATAACTCTCTTGTGATTAGGTGTGCAAAATTAAGGTATAATACTAATAGAAATACAATAATTTTAAGTCGCAGCTGAGAGAGAGAGAGAGAGAGACAGACAGACAGACAGAAAGAGAGATAGTTTTTTGATTCATGGTTGTTGTATATAGCTGTTTTATTAGGAAATAATTTATAAAATAAGATAGTGTCTTAATCTAAACTTCTTGCTTCATGGCATGAAATGCAAGAAAATAACAGAATATGCATCCAAATCATGGTATAAGAGTTGACCTAAATACAAGCTTATATGGAAATTCTAATTATATATAATATAATAAAAGAGAATGTTGAGTACGTATGTCATATATACATCCTTCTAATCTAATATATTCTATATGTTGTAGGTGACAGACAATACAAATGATCTACAAACACGGTTTTGGACGAGAGAAAGTAAATTCAACGCAACACTACATGGTTTTATATCTTCTTTTAATAATATGCCGTCTTATTTTAAAAATCTGATTATGCCTCTATAAAGTAATGAAATGAATGAAACCATAGCACTACGTGAATTTGTTTATGTAAATTATATATAATATATTCAATGAGGTTCTAACTATATTTGCTTTTGTTTGCTGCTGTTATCGTAGCTTTAATAATCATTTTGCCAGAGTTATTTGTTTTTGTCCTATTAAATCAAAACTTCCCCAAACGTGTCTAGCTTGTACTGGACCAGCGGACAACTGTTCCTTTTTTAGAAACCTAATGTTTTGACTGTTCACATAAGCTCAATGTAAATGGGCTCTCATCCTATAAATAAACCTAGTTTTCTTCCCAAAATATGGCTCAAATGTACACTAAGAAATATTTAAAAGATGTTTATTGTCCCATGTGGAAAGGAAGAAAAAGAAGATAAACAACAAAACATTTTATGAACTTGCTTTCAAGTATAACCAAACTTTGCGTGTCTCTATATCCAATGATGCTCAAAGAAAGCCCCTGCATGTCATGACGTTCAATAAACGTTTTATTTTTCCTACTTTAAAAGCATAGTAAGTACATAGTGAATCCATTTTACAATGCTTCACCATACATACATTGCACTTGGCTGAGCATAACTAGGAGTAATAATGTAATGCCTAATGAATCAAATAGCTTAGCCAAAATGAAAAAAAAAATATATATATATATATATATATAATTCTTAAAAATGAAAAATGTTTAACCAACCAAACTGCATTTGTTCTATTGGTCTTGGCTTGCTATTAATATAGATTTTCAGCTTGTGAACTTAGTATAGTTTTTCCCATATTTCCTTGCACATAAAAGCCATGTTGAAGATAAAAGGATGACTTTTGTAAATTTTGGGATAAGATCCCCTCTCATTGAATCATCTAATTCTCTCTAATTTTTATTTAGATACAAGACATGCATGTGACATTAAAAATTAAATAAATACTATATTTTGCACATCCTATTTAAAAATGGGAGAGTTTTAAAGGATTCAATTGGAGAGAATCATTTCCCATAAATTCTTTTAAATAGGAATGAATCACACAATAAGGCAAGTTCGTACATGTCCCATGATTCATGCTATTTGTACAAAGATATGGAATAAGAAAAACTTAAGTACAAGCACTTAGGGTGTTTTCTATTGAGTTTTGCAGTAAAATTCAAAAGAATGCATACATTAAATTAATTTAATTGTCTGTGGAGGGAAAAATATCACTATTTGTGTTCTATTGGTGAATGTAGCTATCTATTTGAATTTAATTAAAAAATTAATATACAATATCTAAAGAATTATACCTTATTTTTGCTTATATAAAATTCGTGGTATTTGTTAGTAGGATCCTATAATGTATATTTTCACACCTATTTCTAGTAAAAGCAGTTGAAAGCCAATACACCATAAAAGTTCAAATTTGTATTGACTTGAATTCAAACTCCTTTGTCTATGTTACACCACCCCCTCCCCCCCTCCACACACACACACACACACATATATATATATAATTTTATTTTGGAACTTTTAGGAATATATAATATCTTAGTTAACAACTAGTGCAATGTACGAGAGAAAAAAAAAATGATCTTCTATTTGTTATATTGTTTTTTTCTCAATATTTGATGATTATGGTACTTATTAATAGACATTTACTATGTTTGTATATGAAACTGTCTATTCTACTTTTTTTTTTTTTTTTTTTTTAAATTATGAAGCAAGATTCTGATTGAAGGTGTAAACATAGGAGATTTTAAAGAATATATATATATATATATATATATAAATATAAGCATCCTTTCATTCAACACTAAAAGATTAGAAAAAAATATTCAATACCAGTCTCCTCTCAAACGAATTGTGGACCTCAAATAAATACTTAGTAGATTGATACTAAAATCAATTCATAATACTTCAAAATAAATGATAATATCAAAAATATTTGTTGGGAGCTAGATTTCACTTAATGAGTGGGGCTATCTATTTGATTAAATCTCTCATTATGCAATGCACACTAACATTCATTTATATCATGCTTCTACCTACCTCATTATACATCATGACACACTTCCAAATGATTATAGGGTTTTACAAAGAATTATGCAGTCTCTATATTGAGGATAATAATATGGAATCCGTGGTCTAATTTTTGCTTGGATTGCTGCTAGATTTTTTGCTCTTTTGTATCAGCTTTTGACATAGCAAGCTATTCCTTGCTTCCTCAACCTTTATCTTATAAGTAAAGGTATTTAGTTTTAAACTAGTCTAAATTTCTATTCTATGATTAATAACCTAAAAATGAGTGTGCTACTCTATATTAATCTATATTATGCTATAGATTGTTGGAATAAATGGGCTACTCTTACTCTCATAATTGTCCCCAGGTCAGTAGAAATTCTTCATACAGAAATCTCAAGTAACATTATACTTGAATTATGTTTCATAGGTTTGAAATGCTCAAGTACTACAAAAGGAACTTAAGTTTATAGTAATTATTGAGGGGAGATGTGGTATTCGATGATGGAGTGTGCATGAAGCATTTTATAAAGTAGCAGTACACAACAATGTGAATCTGATAGACTAATTATATCACTTTATACAGTGTATCTCGTGCACACTTAATTATTATAGCATAGAACTATTTTTTGAGTAGTAATTACTGTATAGTAAATTGAATCTATTATGAGTTACTTTCACATATCAGTAAATGACAACCTAAAATTTTGTACAACCTTAAACATGTGTATAATACTTCTTTATAATTTGCTCGTATAATATTATACTTATCAAAACAATCAGATTCCTAATAGCGAATGGAGGCAATAGTTGAGAGCCTAGCTTATGATTTGAAGTGTAATTTTGGTAAAGAAAGTAGCCTACTATATAACTCAAATTAGTGAAAAAACTGAGGTTCGTCTTATGTTGGAACCTTAATTAAAAGGGTGTAGATTGTAAATGATACTATTAAGGTTCTTATCTACTAGACAGTACACACACGCATATATATATATATATATATATATTTGTGTTTGTGTTTGTGAGAGAGAGAGAGAGAGAGAGAGAGATGAAATAAGAGGGTAGTCTTTTCTATTATAGATTCCTACAGAATAACATATATATATATATATATATATATACAGGATGATCTCAAGTTTCCATATTAAATCAAAGTTTTTTCAGTTGAATGGAAAGTAATTTCTAGCTATTATTCTGCCTAATATCAAGATAATACAATCGAGCTTATGTGAGACAGATCTATTCACACTAATTTTGAATAGCTCACAATCTACAACACATGGGGTGCTAAGGCTTACTCCAAATTTTTTGTGGGATGGTTAGGCTCGTTTTTGAGAGCTTATTTTCAGTTTATTTAGTTTATGTATAACTTTATAAAGTTTTACCCTTTTTTAAGTTACAAATATACTTTTATCATGTTTATTTTAAATCCAGCAAACAAATGAAAATAAGATGTGTCACAAGTGAGCACTAAGAACTGTTTAGAACATAGGACTAAATGGAGAAGATTGTTTAATTATTAATCCTCTCTCTCTCTCTCTCACTCTCATCGGTGAACCATTAGGGTATTAGCATCCCATTTAAAGCTGTACGCAACTCTTTACTCTCATATGCCAACTCAAGCCGCGCTCTAGCTAAGCCTAGTAGACAGTGAATAAATTAATTAGAACCCTTTTAGGGAACTTACTCGTATTGGAAAATTTCAGTCCTAGGATTTGATGATCATCTATAGCTATTTTTGATAGCCTGCTCTCATTAAATCGTTTCAGTTGCTAGGAGCTTCGTATTAATGCATATATTGTTTGAGTATGCTAGCGCTAGATGAACTCTAATATGACCAAACCTGTGTTCACAATATTTTTATCTTGAATTCATGAAAGGGTTATATGTTATGACCTATAAAGTCAGGATTTCCACTACCATGGTGTTTCTATGTTGTGTCTCTTTTATACGTATATCAAATTTTTAGATTTAGATATATAAAATTAGTTAGTGCATTTTAAGTTTGGTTGTGCTCTCCTGTTTGCCATGGAGGTATTGAAATGTTATTTTCATATATGTTTATGGTCTTTCACAGTAAACCAATTTAAAGAAACATGAAAGGCTGGCTATCCCTCTTCCATTTATTTTGGGGTTTGTGGAAATCGGGTGGTAGGTAGTTTTCCGAATTATATCCAGACTTTTCCACTTAAACTTTACACCTAATTAAATCCATCACCAAAAACATTCACAACTAACTAAAACACAAAGCTTACGACCAATTTGGAAAGGCCGATTTTTTCTTGATTATAGTTGTTCTAAGTTCAAGCCATCTTTTTTACTAGCACTAGAGTTTGAGTTGAAAGACTAATAATACAAAAAGAGAGGCTGCCACCTAGCTAGAAATATACTTCCCACCTAAATATGATTTTAGCAGAAGAAATAAAAAAATATCAGTAGAGGAACCCATTTTAGTTCTGCTGTTTCCGTCATGTCACTAACACCATCGTGTCCATGTTCATGTAATTAACTTGATGAAATCATATATAGCTTGGTTTTCTATTTTCCACTTTTATTTTATTTTTGTTTTTTATGCACCCATTTTTGTCATTAATCTGACTGAAAAATGCGAAATAGAGAATAAATAAGGACTACAAGGAACTAAGCAAACATCCACATATGCATTTTCAATGAAAAGGAGTTGCAGTAATGATTTTAAATACCTCTGATTCGCTATCCATTCTCAGCTTATTGACCAAATACTTCATCAAAAATCGAACTTGCATCCTTCCATCCCTGAAGATTTGAAAAAATCAAAATAAGTAAATAGAGGGAGAGAGAGAGAGAGAGAGAGAGAGAGAGAGAGAGAGAGAGAGAGGTTTTAGGGAACTCAAATGAAACAAAACTTCGTGAAGATAAAAGAAAGAGGATGGAATTTGTTACTTGATTCTCAGGTAACTCTTTGGTATCTGAGGCAAAAATGGCTCTTTTACTCTGCATTGAGAAACCAAGTGAAACATCTATTACAAACCAAATTGTGCATAGTTATGTACTCCAAATATAGGACAAAGAAACAAAGGAAAAAGCTTTCCATTTTTTTGAAGGAAAAAAGCTTTACATGTTCCAAATTGTAATCCTTCTCTTTCAATGAACAAATGAACTTACTGATTTTGGGATGCTTGTAGCATAAACCAAATGCCCGAAAGCGGCCTCCGAGGAGGATCAATAACTCTGAAGTCTAAGCTTGGCCCAGCAACATCGACTCCAGACGGGTACTGAAAGGGCCGGGGAAAGTAGTTTCCGAATGGCATCAAAGGAGAATATGATGGTGATGATGATGTAGAGGAAGAAACAGTCCCTATATTATGCGAGATTGGCCTAAACGCCCAGTTAATCTCATGATGAGGAAAGTTTGAACTACTTCCCGGATGCTGAAAAAACAAGGAAGACGTACTAAAACTAGTGGCAGCACTTGGGTAATTCGGAACCGCACGAGGAGCTCTAAATTCTGGAGGCACATGAAAAATAGGGGCGCCTATTGGCCTTGCTTGTTGTGAAGTACCGCCACCAGGTAATAGATCAAGCTCGATCAATCCGGAATCTCGTCTCGCTGTTGGGTCTACCTGGTGATCATGATCATCATGCTTGTTGTTGTTGTTGTTGTTGTTATGGATGGCCGTACTTTGAGTTTGAGTGTGACCGCCTATACTCAATTGTAGCCAACCTTCATCTCTCTCTTCGTGAATATTATCCTTAGAGCTCGACCCAGCTTCGTTAAAACTGTTAGTTCTTGATTCATCTTGATCAGCCATCTGACCAACCACTAGCTCAGATCCTAAGCAAGATTCAGTATTACAATATTCATAACCTTCTACACGGTTCATAAGACCAAAATTTTCTCTATAAACACCGCCGCCGCCACCACAACCAGCATAACCTCCGTAAAGATATTGATGATATTGTTCTTTAGAGAGGTTTTGAGCAGGAACCATGGTCATATCCGACAAGAAGCTAGGAACCCAAACCACCAGTTTCTTTGATTGTTGTTGGAGTCAGGGCAAGCCATCGGTTGAAGATTGAGAAGTATGGAGTTTATATTTGAAAGAGGTAGTAACATGTGGTGTTGGAGCCATGAGAATGTTTTGGAATAGTGGAATTAAAAAAGAGAGAGATACCCATTAACCAGATAAGGGTTTTTGTTGGATGTTTCATCGTAGACATATCAGAAGACTACGAGGAGAATAAACCTTGCAAATCTCACTTTCCATTAATTCTCTTTGTTTGGAAGCTTGTGGTGGGAGATGAAATAGTTGCAGCAGAGAGAGAGAGAGAGAGAGAGAGAGAGAAAGAGAGATGGTGGTCAGTCAGTTAGATTGAATATTATTATTCTTAAGGAGGTCGAACAGTAATTGTTTTTGACTTTATTTTTAAGACGAAATATATGTTCCACCCGTTTTCTAATGAGAAAAAAAAATATCGGGGGTCCTCCAGCTAACAACTTTTGGGCAAGTTTCAAGGACAAAATGACTAGAAAGGCTCTTTCTTTTTGAAATATCACAAAAAGGTCCTTTTTAGCCCTAACAGGGTCTTACAAAAAGCTTAGAAATGTACAAATTAGACAACAAAGGACAATTAAGTCGGCCATTTCATCATAGTAACTATGATTTTCAGGGTTCTTACCCTTTTCGAATTAGATTCATATTCAAATAGTTACTTATTTAAGTATCAACATCTGCATCATAATTTCAAACTCTTTGATGATCTTGTATTAAGTATAAGGATTAAAGATCAATTACAAATTGAATCACTTGATTCTAGAAGGAAAGCATTAATGAGAAGAGTACTTTTTAAATCATTTTCAAAATTTCCAAGACTAAAGTGGTAGTTAATTTTCAAGACTAAAATTTAATTTGAGACTTAGTTTTTCTTTTTGATAATTCGATAATTAAATATAGAATATGGAAATTTGAATCTTGTATATCTTTATTAAAAGTATCTTAAAGTATTAACTGAACTACGAAGTTTTTAGCAACTTTAACACTGAAATACTAAAATTATAGTTTATCATAGTTAGCAATGTTTATGCTTTTGGAATTGAAAAGTAGTATATTTCTGTCACACTTGCTATATTCTAATCAAACAGCGGACAGTTTCAGTTTGATTCAGCCTATAACTTAAAACTAATGCCAGAAATTAAGAAAAAGGGATTGCCCAAATAAGTGGCTCGGCATAATGACATTACCTGTCAATAATAAGATATTAATGGAACAGAGCACATTGGAGTAAGTTAATTAAGATGTAATTATAAACAAAAAAATGGGGACTTTGGCATGCATGATGGTGTTTCCCCACAACCCGAGAATCGAAACACAACACGACGTGGGCTTTGTTTGCGAAAGCCATGTGCCTCCCACCCTCCTTCCAAATACTGTACGGCCTCTGGAATTGCCAATTTATCCACTTTCTTTCCTTCCCTCTCTCTCTCTCTCTCTCTCCCTTCTTGTGTTCTTTTCAGTTTATAAACCTCTTTTATGGTGCTAAAGTTTTTGTTGAAAACTGATCTTTTTTTAATTGAACAATGGTGGCTGTTCTTGCTTCACTCTCTCTTCCTGAAAAGCTGCCCATTTTCTTTCCAGCCCATCAAATATGGTCTTTCTCTCCCTCTCTCAAAAACACTCGAAAGAAACAAAGGGACTTTTCAAAGATGGGTCAATCAACCAATTCTCTTAACTGAAACTTTGGAAGAACTAAACATATGACATGCTATCGAGGCGCAATTTTAATTTGAGCACCTCAGATTCTGATAGATGGAGCTATACATACTAAAAGCAACAATACTACATAGACCAAGTTTCACACCCAAGTTTACAATTTGCTGGCCTATGTGAGTGTTGAGTCATCGAAAGAAGTTAGAAAAAAAAAATGTTTATCACTCACAATCACATATATCAACATGCGTAAAATTGGGTGTGAAATTAAGTGTATTTCTAGAATTATTCATACTAAGAGTGAAATTAAGTGCGGAATTGAGCGTGTCTCTAGAATTATTCATACTAAAAGTGTAAGACAAACTTGTACATTGTTATGAAAAATCAGTTTACGCAAGATTAAAAGAAGAGAAAAGAAAATAACCAATACAAAATATTTTTGTGGTTCAGTTGTATGTCTATATTCACAAGAGTAGGTAGCTATTAATCCACTAGCTATATGATAAATTAGGGTTACAATAGTGTTAATATATAACATAACCCTACTCCGTTTGCTGTCCTCCGCTATGATTCGCTATGCCCATATAATAGCCTTTTGGTCAGTGGTCCAGAAACAAATATGAGTCTACTCCAACATACCCATTAATTCTACATCTCATTTATTCTATTTCATACCCAAAAAAAAAAAAAAAAGGCCTTCAAAATTCGTTGCAAATAATGTATATGCGATTCAGTCCCCGTCAAGCTTGAGAATAATTTCTTTGATCTCCCTTTAATGTCAATGCAATAATTTATCTCCATTTCTGTATATAGGAAAAGTATTTTTTTTCCCAAAGAGAAAAATGAGAAATGAGTGATGCTCTTCTATATAAAGAAGCAGCCTATGCTGAAAGGCGTGGCCTCTTGGTGACAGTGCATGGGCATGGAATGACTGAAGCTTGGAATCAAAGCATGAAAGCAAGGAGGCTTGATGGTGATGTCTTTCTACCAAAATTTCATCTTCAAGATTCTAGGGAGTGGAGTGGGTACAGGGCCCATATCCCTGTCTATCTCTCTTTCACTCCTTGTACATAAATTAAGGAGGGTCCCCCAACTTACCCAAAAATCTGTACCACAAACACTTCACACACTTTATTGCTTTAAAAATAAATTAAAACAATGCATGATGAACTGACACGATTGTCAAATAGTTGCATCTTTTTTTCTTCTTTTTTTGGTGTACTGAATATCAAATAGTTGAATCTGTAGTCCTAAAGTGAAGTTGAACTTAATTGGTAATGGTGAGCTCCACATCATTAAGTAGGAAATCTCAAATCACTCTTGTACGTACATTAAATATTTGTTGCCAATTAATATACAGTTTGCTTGCCATGTAAGTCCCCCATAGACTTGTCATGGTTCAGCTAATCGGGCTTCCTAAAAATTTTGATGCCCAAACTGTTACCGCAAGTATAATTTAAGTCCATACTTTATATAGTAGGCCTTATAGCAGGTCAGTGTCTATCGATCTGCAGAATGACCAAACAGCCCCCTTGTGGTTTTGTGGTCATGAAAATACATATATGGAACCCTAAGCTAATGGAGGATTAGAAAGAACAGTACAAAAGATAGAAAGAAAGGACCACTCTGTGGAATTGAAAGAAAAAGAGTTGAATTGGGGCCCCAAAGGATATACTGACTCAGTAAAATGAAAAGCCCAACTATAACAATCCAACCAAACAATATCTAAAACATCTATCTATCCCCCAAACAAGGGAAAAAGGAAAATAGAAAAAAAAGCATGTATTGGTGTCTACGTAATAATCATGCATGGGATTCTCTCATGGACTTTTGTGAGATGGAGAGAGAGAGATGATTTCATGTATTAGAGTCCATGGAATTTGATTTTGTACCGTACTAAGGGGGGACCTAATTATAATAGCTTTTCATTGTGCATGTTCCCATTAGAGAAAGTGGAGTGTTTGCGCTTCTCTTCCCCCACTAAATAGATGGGTGGACACATTTGAAAGATTAAAAAAAAACACAAAAATGAATTGCCTTTAATCTCGTCATCATACCATCATCAATGCCATCATCATCACTCCTCCACATATATGAAACAAAGAGTGTGACACAAATCACAATACACTAACTAGGCTCTCTATATGTTTTGAATTTACAGTGAGTCTGTTTGCATGTGCATGTGATGTAATGAGTGCCTATGTCAGTCCATGCATGTGAGAGCGTGGGAGATAATTCAAGGTTTTTAGTTTTTTTTTTTTTTTTTTGAGAGAGAGGAGAGAGAGAGAGTTTTTGTGCATGGCGTTTGTCAGGTTTGTGAACACGGCTTTCCTTGGGCTTTGAATGCATGTGGATACTAACTTCAGACTTCAGAGCCCGGTGTAGTATATAGATAGTCAACAAGCCTTACATTTCAGCACTTCTTTATGGAATTGGTCCATTTGTTTATGTAAAGTTTGTATGCACATAATTTTACTCGATGAGTACAAGCTAGGACTCATCATAGTCAATCAAAAGCCTGACTAGGAGAAAAATTAGTCTTGCTGCCGAATGATAAAACATTTGGCAAAATTATGTCTTGACTATATATAAGAAAAAGATATGAATAATAGTAATAGCAACTTGTTTTAGTAAAAGTTTTTTATATGGATCCAATTTTGACCCGCTGCAGGTGAGTCAAACCCAGGCTCTATCCAACCCATTCATCAAGCCTCTATTAGGGCCGCGCAAAAAAACCACCTGACCCGCCAATCCGCACAATCGAAACCAACTCAACCCAATTCATGCGGGTCTATTAAGTGAGATGGGTCGGGTTTAGTGGGTTAGATAGATAATTTAACGGGTCGGGTTGGGTCGAATAAGGGGTTAAGACACAACCTGACCCGATCACATATATATATATATATATATTACAAAATTATGTCTCATATACACACCCACTTTATTTCTCTCATGTCTTTTTGATCTCTTTTTTTATTTTTTTCATTTTCACATTTTTCTTCCCTAATAAACTCTAACCGCGCTCTCTAAGATTTTATTATTATTCTTATTCTATGTACATGTCTAATTTAAGATTTTGAAATGGTTGTATTTTTAGTGTGATAAAATTTCAATCACTCTAATAAAAATAATGTAGTATTTGTGATTATTTTTAATAAAAATTGTTTTAGTGTGATAAATTTCAACCATTCTAATAAAAATAATGTAGTGTTTGTGATCATTTTTAATAACAATATTAATTTTTTTTCTTTCCTTATTTTTATTTGAGGGAGGAAACTATTATCCAATCTAATTGAAATAATTTCATTTAGCTAATTGCACTTATCAACCCACCCAACCGGCTCAATTTGCTAAATTAAAACCATTAAGATTTTTGACTGATCTGCCAGATTTATAGATTGGTAGGTTGGCGGCGGATTAGAATTTTGCTAACTCTCCATTAGTGGGTTAGTTAAAAATATTATTTTCCACCCACCCAATCCAACCCACGTACACCCCTAGCCTCTATTATAAAATATAAATCTCAAACTTTTTATACTAACTCATTTCTTTTTATACTAACTCATTTTAAATAGATACTAAGTTATAATATGATTTTTATATTATAGATACAAATAATAATGATGTTACTCGTTAATTTTAAGTGCAATTCTCAAATATAATTATTTTCAGTATCAAATCTATTACTAACATTGAATAGTTTTTTTTTTTTTTTTTGTATGTTAATTATAGATTTTCTTCTAAACTATTTACTTTTACTTTTTACCTAACATGTTATATTTTATTCTTAAAAATTTATGTATGAGTTTAGATTAGATTTCTTTTCTTTCAACTTTTAAGCTTAATTACTTATGTGCAATTTTTTTATAAGTTTTATTTTTATTCTAAATACAACTAACTTTTGTCAACTTTCAGCAAAAAAGTAAGTTAGTTTTTAACAAAAAGCTAATCCAAATGTACACTTATACTATATTTAGTTGGGTGAAAAGTGAGAGGATGAAAAATGGGAGAAAGAAATTTGAGAGGAAAATGTGATTTTCTATTGTTTGTTTGGAGTGAAGAAGAAGAGGAAAGAAAATGGGGTGAATAGAATTTTCCACCCGAACCCACCATTTGTTCTCTCATAATTGGGGAGAAAAGACTAAAAATGGTATTAAGAAGAAAAGTATAAAACTACATCCACCTTTTCATTCTTCTACTTTTAATAATAAGAGTATAATAGTAATTTCTCTTTATCCTTCCACTTTTACAACCTTTCTACCAAACACACATGATAGAAAAAACACACATATTTTGTATCATCACACTTTTCAATCCTCCTAACCAAACAAATCCTATTGTTTGTGGAAATTATACTTTCATTCCTTTTTCTATCTAGTTATTTACAATTACCCCTTACCCCAAACTGTAAAATCGAGGACAAAATTGCTAAATGCCCTTTTTGGGCAAACTAAGCAGCGTTTTGCCCTATTTTTCAAACTAATTAGGGAAATGCCCCTCTTTTGAAAATCGATTTTCTCAAAATCGAGTTAGACCCTATAGCGGCGTTTTTAAGGAGCTTATAGTGACATTTTCAGGACCTATAGTGACGTTTTGTAACTCGATTTCCATTAAATTGAGTTATAGGCAATTTTTTTAATTTTTTTTACCTATAACACGATTTCATATAAATCGAGTTACAAAACGCCAGTATAGGTTCTGAAAACGTCACTATAGGCTCCTTAAAAACTCCGCTATAAGGCCTAACTCGATTTTGAGAAAATCGATTTTCAAAAGAGGGGCATTTCCCTAATTAGTTTGAAAAATAAAGCAAAACGCTGCTTAGTTTGCCCAGAAAGGGCATTTGGCAATTTTTTCCGTAAAATCGACCAACATCTCCCCTTAACAATTGGAAATAAGTAAATAGCATTTTGCCGTCCACTCTACTATTAAGACCCAATAGAATCTTTTAATTCCTTTTACATTCCATACTGAAATGACTAAAACACCCTTGAGGTGGGGAATTGTGAATGACCCAATATTTCCGGATCATGTCATTCAAAGAACCCACAAAATGCATTGTTTGTATTTACTGCAAACTAAAAAACCTTCCTCTAAAATTTTCATTTGTGAACACTTTTTTGATAAACTTTCATTTGTGAACACTATTTTCAAGTGATCGCAGTACAAACAATAATGTTCTGTTTTACTGGCTTATACTACTGTTACTTGAATATGACATTTTCATGTTTACAAAACAAACCATTATGCATCATTTAAAATATATTGCTTGATGGTGTTGAAGGTATTTTGGCAATCTTCATTCAATATCTTAGGCTCACCTCTCTTGAGAAGTCGAAATATGGGTTCACATGTAAAATTCAACTTGCTATGAATTGATTAACGTGCTCCAATCTCCTTAGGAATCCTTTGATCTCCTTATCAATACTAGGGGGAGACAATTCCAAGTTGGCTTTTATCTTTGAGGACTATACTTCTATATATGACCCTATTGCTAACTATGAATCCCAATAATTTTCCTGCAGTAACTTCGAACGTACATTTTTTAGTGTTCAATTCGAGTCTATAAATCTTGATACTCTTGAAAAAATTCCTAATTAAGGTTGGCAACATGGCCTTCTCTATCATTGGATTTGACAATTTTGTCTAATGATATAGAAAATTGTCAGTTGAGTTCTTGTCTATGCAAATGGACGATGGCATTGGATTCGTCTAAAGACAAACCTGCAATAAGATGTGAAACAAAGAAATATGGATACACCGGTGTGGTATGTGCCCAAAACTCTCCGATGATAAAGTCAGATGGAATACAATTGGAAAATCACAATGCAATTCAACCTTGGGAGTATTTTTAAGATTAGAATTGTGTACCTTTTGGTTCTATCCCTCTCTGGCTTTATAGCTGTGCGGCACCCAACACCCGAGCCCATTGGGCTCCAATACACAGGCAAGATGTTTTGGCCTAGTCACTACCATCCTAACAAGCCCAACAGGCTGTTAATCCAGGTCTCTCAGCGAAGGCCCTGCCTTGTACGGTTTCCCAGAGCACCAAGAGGAAGGGAAGTAAGCTGTCATTCGCCTGTTCAGCAGCTTTTCGCAGAACACTACTGCCGAGCATTATCAAAAGTAAGAACCAAGTTCCAAAGCCACCCCCACCTAACCATCCACTTACCATCAACCACATTGGACCTCCCACTGCATCTGCAGATAAGCAATGATGGTCCTTCCATGGAGAAAGGACTATAAATATGAGAACAACAGGATGAAGAAGGGGTTGGAAAAAAAAGATAGAGAGAGAGAAAGAGAGAGCAGTACTGAGATCTAGTGGTTAGAATTACCCATAGTAGGAAACTCTCAAACCCACAATACAAATAGATTGTAAGCCCAAAAGAAGGAAGGCCCATTAGTCGCACATTGGGCTCACACAATAGCCATCTTGTCTTTTATGATCTCTGCATTCATTCTCATTTGTAACGATTAATACATTACAAACTGAGCTTTGATTTGTGTAACATTTACTTTCCTGTTGCTCTGTTTATCACTCTTTGGCATAAATGCTTGCCATAAATGCGTGACGTATCTTCGGTTCATCCATTATAACTGATGAAGCCGTTAGAATTTAGACTCATCAATTGCCCCATTGTTCCTATCTTTGTCTATGTGACAAGATAGGAATAAAGGAAATTTCATCTCTTCATTTTCCATGTACTCGCATTTATTATGAGATGACGTTTCGTCTATCCCCATGACACGTATAGGGCTGAGATTGCCTCGTCATACTAAGGAGCCGCCTTTCGGGTTTCCGACTCACGCATTTCCATCAAATTTTTTCTTTTTGGTTTTCCCTCTTTCCCTCTTTTTGTTTCATTTTCTCCTTGTGTTTGTTTTTTTGGAGCTTTCCTCTTCCCTATTGCTTCTAGAGATTCTGGTAAGTCTTTTCTTCAAAACTTCTTCTTTTTTTTTCTTCTTTTTTTTTATGATGGACTATTCTTTGGTTAGGCTAGATTGTCCTTCTATTTCCTTCTTTTTTGCTCGTTTGTGTGGTTTTTTGGTCTCTGAAAGTAAGGGACGTCCCCAAGTTGGGTTTTTTGTGGGGCGAGATTGTCCCTTTAGGAATATTATAGTTTTTCTTTTTCCAGTGATTCCTTGGTCGGTGAGTTTTGCCCGAATCTTGTTAAGGATGTTAGGTGAGGGGGGAGTTTGATCTAGTGAGCTTGAAACATGTTTATCTTCATCTAAACAAGATGATGCTTCTGAGGTCTCCTCTTCGAAAACCCCTTTTAAAGCTTTATGGGTGCTCTGCACTCTAAAAAAGATAGATGAATCTAGAATTAGGAACAAATTCCAACCTTCTCCTTCTATTAAAATTAGGATTTTTGACGCTAGTGACAAAGCCTGTCTTATTTTCCTAATGAAGTTTGCTTCTATGAGGCTGACTTCGTTATTCTAAAATTAGGAACAGATTCCAACTTTCTCCTTCTGTTAAAATTAGGATTCATGATGCTAGTGACAAAGCTTGTCTTATTTTCCTAATGAAGTTTGCTTCTATGTGGCTGACTTCATTAGTGGCCTCAATCCGTTTTCCTATTCATCCCTTTATTAGAGAGTTATTCCTTCGTCTAAAAGTCCCCCCCTACTCAGCTTGTCCCCAACTCATGAAGAATGGTTGTATATTGTATGGTGATGTGAATGTTTGCCAATGAAGGGGAAATCCTTAAGGTAGAAGAATTCTTACATTTTTATCGTTTAGGATGGTCCAAGCTTCCTGGTTATTGGGAATTTAAACCTTGGGACAAAAATTCAAGGTTAGTTTTTGATTCCTCTTCTTCCCTTCGCGAGTGGGAAACTAACTTCTTCATGTCTGGTGATGGTTGGGAAACCACTTTGAGTGAAAATTCAGAAGATGCTCCCAAATTGCTTCATGGGTAAGGCACTCTTGTGTTTGGTGCGTCCTTCAATTTTTTTTTTTTTTTTTTTGTAAATATATATGTGTGTGTGTGTGTGTGTGTGTGTGTGTGTGTGTGCACATGCTTGCTATTTCTCAACCTTGTAAAAATTCTTTACATGTATGTAGGGTTTGTTCATTCTCATATGAAAAAACGATATCATCATCGTCTGAAAAAAGTTAAGAGATACATTGATAGCATCTCGGATTTTGACAAACTCATTTCTCCGCAATCTCTTTTTCTTCACTTCATTGGACCCGAACCTTCTAATTACGTCCAAAACAACATTGAGACTATCAAAAAGAGTAAGCATATTGATTTTGCAAATGTCACGTTGCCTTTGTAAGCCCTCCCTTTTTTATCATCCTTTTTTTTTTTTTTTAAGAAATGGCGACTAGATTTAGCAAAGGGAAATTGGCTAAAGTCCAAGAGAAAAAGGCCAAGACAGGGTTGAAGGAAGGTCTCTCATCGAAGAGACGTCGTAAAGACGATGAACCGTCCAAGGGGGAAGATCATGTGGTTACTTCCCCTGTTGTTCAGCCTACCTTCCAACATCTTACTTCTCCCACATCATCATTGGAAATTATTACCCCTATTAATGAGGTGACCCAAGGCAGAGGGCGAGATCGGGTAGTGGTAGGCACTTTTTGGGACGATGTTGATTGTGCTGTGGCAAAGGCCCATGACGCCATTTCTGCTGAGGACTTGAAACCATTGACAACAAAACTTTCTATTAAATTGGTGTCTTCTCATGTTCACAAGGCTATGCAGGTATGCTCTTTACTGTTGTGATATGTTTGCATGAAGGTTTTTCTTTTGATTTCTTCTAACCTTTTATGCTCCAAGTGTTGGGTGAATCCTTTTATCTTTCTAGGAAATACTTGGACTATGAGGAAAAGTAAGTAGTTGCACAGTCCAAGGTGGATGCACTTTCTGCTGAGAATGAAGTGCTGAAGGCTAAGGTTACATCTCTTTCTGATGAGGTGAATTAGGCTCAAGATCGTGTGAAGGTTCTAGGGTGGAATGTGAAGATTAAGAAGGCTTTCTCTAAGCTTAAAGATAAGCAAATCAAAGATGTTGCACTCAAGCTTCAAAAAGCTGATTTTGAGGTGGTTGAAAAGTTTAAGAAGTCTGACGCATATTCTGACAAGCTGTGTGACTATTATGTGGAGGGTTTGAACTTTTTCACAAGTACATGGCTAAACATCATCCAAGTTTAGACTTTTATACTCTTGACATGGAAGCGGTTGAGAAAGAGATTCTGGCGAATCGCCGTTTAACTGATGCGGCAACTGGTAATGTAGATGATAGGATGGAAGATGATACTGTTGTCACTGCTGAGGCTCCAGTGGATCCATCTCCTTCTAATCCTGCTTGAAACACTTCTTTTACTTTCTAGCTTCTAAAAAACAATTCCTTGGGCTCGTTTGTTTTGAGCAAGTTTATATTTCCTGCTTTTAGCCTCTAAGAAACAATCTCTTGGGCTCACTTCTTTTGAGCATGTTTATTTTCTTTGCTTCGAAAATATTTTGCTTCATGGTTGAATATTTTGACACTGTATTTCTTAATTGCCTCGTCCTTGACGTGTTAACTTTCAGCCATTTTTGTGGTCATGTTTGAATGACAATTGTGTTGTACTTTTAGATAACTTTAAAAGTCATGTATCAATGATGGATTTGTTATGTATTAATAACTTTTTAGGTCATGTATTAATGATGATTAAGTTATATATTAATAAAATTTTAGATCATGTATTAATGATGAATTCGTTATGTTTAATAACTTTTTAGGTCATGTATCAATGAAGATTTCGTTATGTATTAATAACTTTTTAGGTCATGTATCAATAAAGATTTTGTTATGTATTAATGACTTTTTAGGTCATGTATCAATGACGATTTCGTTATATATTAATAACTTTTTAGGTTCATGTATTAATAATGATTTCGTTATGTATTAATAACTTTTTAGGTCATGTATTATTGACGATTTCATTATATATTAATAACTTTTTAGGTCAATAGTGACATTTGATAACAATATATGATTAATTTTGGTCACATGGCTAAAAGAAAAAAATAATTACAATGGTATCTTTTGAATAATACTGTTCTTCAAGCTTTATTTGCAAATGATAGAAATCTTAGCTAAAATGGGAAATAACAGGAACGGAAATACACTTAAAGTGAAAATGAAAATTCTTCAAAGTTTCTTACTGGTAGTACTTTTCTAAGTACTTTATGCCCTATGGACGAGCATAACTTCATAAGGTCCTCCCCATGTTGGCCATAATTTTCTAGGTATGACTTTTTGGGAGATTTCAAGGGTTCATCTACTACTAACTTGTCTGCTATCATCCTTATTTCACTTATGGGAGCCTTGGTATTATCTGTCTCTTACTTTTGATTCTTTCCGTCTCTCTACTGTCGTCTGTATGGATCTGTCTTTCTCATGAATTTCTACAAATTTCCTTGACAAATCAAGGTCTCTATTTGTTTTTTCAAGTGTCTGCATTCGTCGATGCAATGTCCGTGATCGTAATGAAACCTGTAATACTTGTTTTTATCTCTGCCTTCTGCTGGAGCCAATATGGGTTGAGGCCATTACAAAGACAGTTCATCTTTTATCTACATTAACACATGTTCAATAGGCATTATCAAAGGGGTAAATTTAGTAAACCTTGGCCTTTGATTTGGGAAGTTTCTCTTTCCATCCGAAGTCTGCTTTAGGCTTTGTGTTTCCTTTTTCTTCTCAAGGTGATGATTTGTTCTTTCGTCTCTCTTCCTTTTACTGGTCATTTCTTTCACAATTACTGCGTCTTCGGCGTTCATACACTTTTGGGCTTTATGAAGCAACTCTGCTACTATTTTGGTGGGCTTTTGAAGAATGAAAAGAAAAGGTCTCTAGGTAACAAACCCGCCTGGAAAGTCGTTAGGATAACTAGGTCTTCTTCTTCATCCACCTGTAGCAGCTCCTTATTGAAGCTAGTGACATATTGCCTCAAAGATTCTTTTGTTCTTTGTTGAATTTTGAGAAGATGCCTGGTTGGCTTCTTGTGTCACTGTACTTCAATGAAATGATGAACAAAACCCCCGCTGAGCTGCTCAAAGTTTGCAGTGGTACCTGGAGGTATTTCACTAAATCAGACTCTGGCTGCCCCCTTTAGTGTAGTTGCAAAGACTCTATATATTACTTCATATGGAGTCATTTGCAGATGCATTAAAGTTTTGAAGGACTCAACATGGTCCAAAGGATTTTTTGAACCATCATATGACTCGAGCTAAGGGAGGCAAAACTTCGGTGGAAGAGAACGATTCATTCGGATCATTCCATCCAGGCTCTCCATGGCTTTTTCTTTCATGGCACTCCTAAGTTCGTCCATCTCTCTCCTTATGCTACGAAATTCAGCTTCCATCCTAGATGGATTTTCTTCTGAAGCTCCTGTTCTTCTGTTGATCTGACTATTTGAATCCTCTTCATTATTGTTAGATCCATGTCCATTTCCTTCAATGTATTTTGGTCCTGCATTCCTTTGTCATTCTTCATTCCGCACCTCAACTGCTTTTTGTAGTTCTTCATTCTGATGTATCACCTCTACTACACTGACTGTGAAAGCTTTAATTTGTTATGCTTCTTGCTCTGGGTTCATCGTGCACTATGAAAATCTCTTTTGTCAATTCGAGAACTGACTTGAATGATCAGCGTCCCTACAAACAACGCCAAACTAATGATTCAAAAAATCACCAATTGAGTTCTCGTCTATGCAGATGGATGATGGCGTTGGATTTGTCTAAGGACAAACATGCAATAAGATGTGAAACAAAGAAATATGGATACACCGGTGTGGTGTGTGCCAAAAACCCTCTGTTGATAAAGTTAGATAGAATACAATTGGAAAATCACAATGGAATTCAACTTTGGGAGTATTTTTGGGATTCGAATTGTGTACCTTTTAGTTCTGTTCCTCTCTGGTTTTGTAGCCATCTTGTCTTTAATGAGCAACGGATCTCTGCATTCATTCTCATTTATAGCGGTTAATACGTTACAAACTGATGCTTTGATATGTGTAACGTCTTCTTTTCCATTGCTCCATCTATTTCTCTTTGGCATAAATGCTCACCATAAATGCGTAACATATCTTGGATTCATCCATTATGACTTATGAAGACGTTAGAATTTGGACTCATCATTGTCATCCACATATCTTAACTTCCTCGTGCATAATGTCACGAAGCAAGGTCATGCCCATCCTTTGATACATTGCTTTGACATTCTTTAATCCAAATGGCTTCACTGTGTGGCAATATATTCCCTATTCCATGACAAATGTGATCTTAGTTATATCCTTGGTTGCCATTTGAAATTGGTTATATCCAAAGAATCTCATAAAGGACACTAATGCACTCCTAATGATATTATCAACTAACACATCTATGTGAGGCAATGAGAAGTCATCCTTTATAGTTTGGAAATGCCTTATTTAAGTCTCCAAATGAATCCACACATGTAAAAAGTCACCAATCTTTCTTAAGTGTAGGAACAATTTTGGCTACCTAATCTATTTGATGTACGAGATTTATGAATCCTACTTTAAATTGCTTGGTCATTTCCTCATTAATCTTGAGAAGTCATTTTGGTCTCATCCATCAGAGTTTTTGTTGTACCAGTTTTATGTCTGGGTTTGTTGGAATATAATTTTAGGTGATTTCTAAATTTATTCCAGGAATATCTTCATAGCACCAAACAAAGAGCTCTTGGAATTCTCTCAAAAGAGCCACGAGGTCGTCCCTTTCTTTCAAGGATCGGGTGGATCCAATTTAAATCAAGAAAGGTTTTTTTTTGTTAACCAAATTAGTGGTTAAAGTTTATAGTTCCATAGGTTTAATTTCCTTTCCAATTCTTTATTAATCTCATTTTCAAGTTCATAGGAATCATTTACTTGTAGAATTTCATTCTCATTGGATACACTAGAGTAAACCAAATCAAAATTCATAGTTTTATTGAAAAATGTTGAAAACTACGTAGAAATTCATGTTACAAGTAACATTTTTATTGATACTAGTAGATTCAATCCAAGTCCAAATGCTAGAGTGCCCATTACTAGGCATGATGAAAGAGTTAGTATCCTACCTTTTGAGTTTTAGCAACATGGTCATCAAATCTTAATCAATGAAATTTACTCAATCCACTTCCTTTAGGTCAGTCTTAGGTGCCTTTTCCAAGGTCAACTTCTCATAAAAATAAATCTCTATGTGAGGTAGAAACTCACCTTTCTCATTCTTCCACATTTCCCAAACCCTCAAGATGGGAAAGAATTCCCTTCCTTTATAAAGTTCCCATTAAGAGTGTAGCAATTCTTCATAGTTAGGGTTTTATCATCTTCATATCCTAGTCCATGATTGTTTAGTTGGGTCTTCAAATTGTGGATTTTAGGGATCCTTGAGCCTTGTCTCCATAAACCTATACCAAGCATGTAACTCATCTTCTTCATCATGTAGGTAACCTTACAACTACAAAAGGGTACCATAGGTGCAACCATCCGCGACGGGCTTTAGGTTTCTCCAAATCCGTGGGAAGTACACCTTGGCCTAGGATGGACCATGGTGGAAGGTGTAAATGGATTCGCCACCTAAATTAGGTCTAAGAACCATATATATAGTGCTCTTATGAAAAGACTGATCTTTACTAGAGCACATGTCCGAAATTTAAGTATAGGGATGGGAAGGTGTTACGCACCCAACTCATGGGTTGACCTCCACTCACTGTGTTCCAAATCTTAATCTCATTAAAAGGTTCCTTAACATGTTATTCTAAACTCACACACACTCTAACATGCATCTAAAGCAATCAACATGGCATATCATCCTCAAACTTAGCACTCATCTATCATGGCATTAAACACAAATCACAAAAGGCAGCAACATCTCAAGGCAGATTTAATCAATCACATTCAATCATCCAAACATAGCATCATGATATTCAATCAATCAAAGAGACCAATCATCATATTCAGAGATGCATGTTCATATTCATATGCATGACTTACCTTCACTTGCCTCATTGCATCACAGCATCTATACATGTTCATGGTATTCAACCAACAAAACCTAATCGAGGTCTAAACAAACAAAATAAAACAAAACATGTCAAAACAGGTGAACAGAGACCAAAAGATATGAAAAACAAACTAAGTAGAGACTAAGCATGGAAAAGAACTAAGCAGAAAACAAAGAGGAATGGATCTAGGCTTATGGGCACGAATGTGTGTGTGCATAAATAAGGTATGCGTGCGCATCCCAATTGTATGCGTGCACACAATTCTAGTATGCGTATGCATGCATGAACCACGTGCACACCTACACGCCCAAAAACCTAAATCCAACAACATAGAACAAAAAACTAAGACCAAACAAGAAACTAACAACCTATCATGCTTATAATACAAACACAAACCAAACCTAAACTAGCACAAACATATTAAAGCAAAAAAGCAAATAAATAAACAACAAAACAAAAAAAAATAAGTGAAAAGCCAAAGTTAGAACCTTTACCTCAACATAAGAACTCCCTAGAACTTGATTTGACCATTCCCCTCAGTCAATCTAATCAACAACAAAACCAGCAGGTTATTAAGCTTTAGAACTCAAAGGCCAAGTCCAAAATAGGTCTCAACCAAGTAAAACTTGACTTGAGTATGTTTTGTGAATAACTCTCTCTTTGATTCACTATTTTCTAGTGAATCTTGCGTTACTTTGCCTCTCTTTGAAAAAGTGTCTTTTATGGCTTTATATAGTGGTAAAATAGGGGTGTGGGGCAACTCCCAAAAGATGTGAGATTCGTTCCACACGAAATTACGTGCAAAAAGCTTTCATTTCATAGTTTCTGCATGCGCATACTCAAGGTATGCGTGGGCATGTTTTAAGTGTGCGTGTGCATACGGGTGTATGTGTACGCACACTTAGGGTTTCCAGCGGTCTTTCTTTTCCAAAAATAGTTTTATTCTTCCAAAAATAAATTTATTCTTCCATAAATAATTCCTCAAGTCAATTTTTACGAGATTGGGCCCTAAATCAATCTTGGACTTCCATGTAATGTCGTCATTAAGGAACGGAGGCCCAAGTCGTAAGGGATACAAAATAAGGTGTCTACAAATACTAGGTCAAAAAAAAATCTTCTTATCATAGTCAACCAAGTTTACAAACTCAAACTCACTCATCTGAAGCTCCTTAACTTCTTGTTAGACATCACAGACAATGGCCAAGATGTCTCCATCTCTATGCATGGTTATAATCCATTGGGCCTTGTAAAAGGCATGTTGTATCATCTCTATCTTCTCATTCATCTCGGTAGAATTGGTAAAAATCTTGTCCATCTTTCTACTCTTCTTATAATTGGCCCAATCTTTCTCATCCCAATCCTTCACATATTCTTCCTCTTGTGGGGTTTCTTTCCCTTTCCTTCTTTTGGATAAGTAATTCATTCCCCATTTGCTCCAATATCTTCTTTTGTTTAGTTAACATCTAAGATATCTTTATAGCAAATGCTTCTCTTAAAGCTTCAATCATGTCTTCCAGTGTGCTGGTGTCTATTTTCTTAAGGCAACTTGAGGTGGGTGATTGGATCCAAGTAAAGTCAAGGATGTACTTTCTTTGAGTAAGGATAAAGGGGCAGCATGAACTTCACTAATGAGTGGATCTTGTGGAGGCAATAGAGAGGAGTGAGCAAAAGTAACCTCTCTAGAATCATTTATGCAAATAACAACAACAATGGAGAATCCTAGTCTTATGACTATGTCAAAGATAATCTTTACCCAATCTATAAAAGGGGGCAACCATTTGGTGGAGATAAGGGACTTCAAGGAGGTTTAGGCTTTAAAATGCTCTTTGTAGGCTCTGTTGATTGTTCCAACAACAGTTCTTGGATCTGAGGATTGACCTACTATAGATACTGCATTTTGTACTCCTTACGACTCAGACCCCCGTTCCCCAATGATGCTGAATTCTAATACCCAAGGCTGGTTTAGGGCCCAATCAGAAGTTAAATTGACTTGAAAAATATAACTTTTAATGAGAAAATAAATATATTTTTGAAAAATAAGGCCAAAGGAAACCTTCGCTATTCACACATAAGAATCATCCTGCGTACGCAGCTTTCTGCATACGTACGCAGGCTCGATCTTGCACACACATAGCGATTTCCAGAACATTATACATTGCATTTATGTTGAGGTTTGGAACGAATCCCACATCATCTGGTGATCGTTCCAAACCCCCTTTTTTCACACTATAGAAATTCCACGGGAAAACACAACGATTCACTAGAAATAGTGAATCAAAAAAGAGTTTTTCACAAAACACCCTCAAGTCAATTTTCTTTTGATTAGGGCCTTTTCTGGCCTTGATCTTCGAGTTTAATATTACTAATCACTTTCTTATTGGTTTGTGAATAGGTTTGACTGAGGGAAACAATCAAAAATCAAGCTTGGAAAGCTTTTATTTGAGGTATCTAGTCTAAACTTTTCTTTTTCCTTTCTTTTGTTTTTGGCTTTTAAATCTTTCTGCTTGCTTTATTTATTTGTTATAATACGTTTTAATATGCTTTTTTAGATTAGGGGTCTGTTTGAGATCTGCTTATCTTGCTGAAACTGAAAACTTTTTGTTGAAAGTACTGTAGATAAAGATAAAAGTTAGCTGAAATAGTACAGTGAAACCCATGAATAGTACCAAAAAGTGCAGTAGGGCCCGTGAATAGTAGCAAAAATAAGATGAATGGTAAAATAAGTTGGCAAAAATAATTTTTACAAAACCCACACTGGGTTTACATTTTTGTATGCTTAAAATGCATGTTAGGGTGTTAGATTTAGTGTTTTAGGCTTGGTTGTGTTTTTAGGGCTTTCTAGGCAAGAACCTGCGTACACATAATCTCACCCACGCACGCAGGATTGTTCTTGCGTGCACAAACCACTGCCCAGAAACCCTAATCTTTATTTCTTGTTTGTTTTGCTTCTGCTTTCACATGTTTGTTTTGCTTAGCTTCTTTTCCATGTTTTTATGCTTTTAAAGTCTCTATTTCACATGTTTGTTTGCTTATTAGCTATCTCATGTTATAATTAGGGTTTATCTTGTGTTTGCTTTGTTTCAATGCCATGATCATGCATTCATATGCTCATGCATAATGCCATAGATGTTAAGTTGCTACAAGGTAAATAAAAGGTAAGTCATGCATTGGAAATGCTCATGCATCTGTGATATGGTCTTGCTTTGATGATAGAGATGAATATGCTTGTATAATGTGTGATTTCATGTCTAAGAGTTTGGAATATATGGGATGATCTATGTTTGCTAGCCATTCCTACTTTGCTGCTTTGTTTTGTTGCTGCCTTGGTATGATATGATGGAGTTTGTGATGGAGCATGCTTATATGTATGATTAGGGTTCGTAATGTAATGAATGTCTTAATGCCATGATTAGATGAATGCTAGGATCTTTGATGAAATGATATGCATGATTAGATGTATGGTAGGCTTTGTTTGTAAGCATGATAGATGTATGGCTAGGGATGCATGATGCCATGTTGGTTGTTAGATGCATGATTAGTGTGTGTGTGAGTTAGATAACAATTTTGAGTATGCTTTTAATAGGGTTAAGACATAAGACACAATAACGGGAAGTCAACCTTAGGGTTAGGTGGTTTTGGGTACCTAACACCTTCCCGAGACCGTACCTTAACTCCAAACCCATATCTCTGGTACTAAGATCAAAAGGTCATTCCTCAAAAAGACGCTATATATTTGGCTCCTAGACTATTGCAAAAAACTAGGTGGCGACTCCATTAAAAACAACCCCTTGCGTCCGCACCTACAAAATCTTTTTTGTTTTGAGTTCTCTAAATATTATCAATAAGAACAGCAACTGATGGTGATCAACAAGCGTACTTCGTCCTTAGTGATCATCCAATATTAATAATGTCCAGAACAACCTTCAGAAAGGTAAAAGAAGAAGTAGACATCATGAACATACAACAAAGACTTACAAGTGTATCACTGGTCACCCATAAAAGATTCAATCGTCCAGATAAAGTACAATTGTCCATACCATATTCAAGTATGGACGACCAATAAACACTTAGTAAAATTCTAAGTATTCTCTACAAACTTCAAATGGTTAGACTAGTAACCCACATCTTGGAACGTGGGGTGAATTCCCTGAAATTCACTCTGTTCTTCCCACTAAGTCCACACATCTCCCACAATGTCAGTAGTTCCTAACTAGTAGATCCACTCCCAACTCTCTATAAAAGGACTAAGCCTCATTCAACCAAGGTATGTTCTACTATTCACCCACTCACTATCCTTGTATTCTAAAGAGAAAACTGACTTAACCGTCGGAGGGTCCTTGGCTAGTCACCCTTGACAATCTTTTTCTTTCTCTTCAGGTCATTAAACTGCCGTTGTAGTTCGGAACATTTAGCCTACTAATTTTCGTGCATCATCAATAACAAAGAAAGTAAATTTGTGACAATCCTTAGCTAGAATATTCAAGATATTAGAAGGGTTAATCAAGCACTTTAACATGTCCTTATTGTATCCATGCGGCCAAATTTAGATATATTTAGAGGCCAAGCAAATTGGGAGAAAGTGGTGATGGTAAAAGGGCAATGGATGATTAGGTTCTCTAGGGATTCTATTGGGTGTTTATAAAGAACACAATTGAGATCACTTTGCGGCCATCTCCTATTTTTAGCCTCTTTTGTGGGTAAAGCATCCCAAGAAATTTTCCATAAAAGCAGTTTAAGTCTCTCATGCATCTTTAACTTCCAAAGATGCTTCCACTCTTGAGAAGTGAGAGGTGATGGTTGCTGAAATTTATCTAATTGGGAGAGATGGTATGCTGATTTGTCAGTGAAAATACCTTGGCTATTGGGGGGTCCAAATGAGGAAGTCATGTTAGTCTAAGGGAGGGGGAGGGGGGAAAGATATGAAAGATGCGGTGAACAGAGTCTCTATCAAAGATATTAGTGAGAAGGTTAATGCCCCAGAGTGAATCTAATTAATTTAGTTTTTTAATTGAAAATTCGAATGATATAACAATAGATTTGTTGAGTAATTTTGAATATTATTTATGTGGTTGAAAAATAATACATGACAATGTTTGAAATAAATAAATATTACAATAGTTCATGAATACTAAAAAATGTATTGAAAACACAAGAGCTGTTTAGACCTCCAAATTAAAATTACAGCTCGATAGATTTTACACTAACTTAATACTAAGTGCAGATTAGTGTAAATGTGAATGGATAAATAATCAAGCTACTCTAATCCATAATCTAAGTAACACAGCAGTCAAATTGAATATAGAAGAGTAGGGAAGAAAGATGCAAACACAAGATAACACGCCGATGTGTTATCAAAGAAGAATCTGAAGACCTCGGTGAAAAACCTCTCCGCCGCCCTCCAAGCGGAAATCGATCCACTAGACAATCAGTTGGGATACATGGGTTAGCAAGAGACCCTCCAAGCCTAATCTACCAATGTACCTAAACCCTCCAAGCTCCTACTCTAGCAAGGCTTCTCATAACCGTGTCTTGTCTAGTTCTCCGGATCCCACAACAAGCTCCATGTTGCATCTGCCATCCTTGGCTTCTTCCAATGCTTCCCAGTAGCACCAAAATGTCACTTGACACTCAGAAAGGGTGTGGTAAGTGTTTGGGCTATCAACCTCTCAATGGTACGGAAATGAAGAGGTAGGTGTTGGGAAAATACCACAAACAAGTTTGTAGAGAATTGTGGGTATGACAATCTCTAATTCTCAATGTGTTTGGCTAGGGTTTTCTCTCAAAAGCACTCTTCAACTTTTGTGGGTAATGTGGATATAAATAGTGTAGGCACAGAAAGTGTGTATCAGAATGGACAGGCTGGTAGAACAGAATGTCTCGCGGGTGTCTCACGGGAAAGCCTTACCCACGAGGTACTCGCAAGACACAACTGTCTCCATCCTAGCCTGACTCTTCGCATTCCAACATGTGCAAAGCACATGAGTCACTTCACGAGATACTAAGTCGCGAGCTACCCACAAAAACTCTTAAGTCTTCAATTGCTTGAGTCTTCACACTCTCTCTTTCTAACACACAACCCTTACAATCAAATCCCACAATAAATACATGGTACATAAGATTGAATGCAATTACAATCAAATTTGGCATTGAATAAAAGCCAACAAAATATATAGTTGTAAATAACAACTTTACAATCTCCCCATTTGGCTATTCCGTGACAAAACCCCTAAAACAGACTCTAGACTTAAACGTGAGTTTGGGAACAATGACAAAACTCACTCACACCTAATCTAGAAGCTGTGAAGCACTTGCACGTATATATACCTGTAACCTAAAATACTTGTACACAAACAAAACTTTCATTAAGCTTATGACAAGTTGAACACAAGGTACGTATATGAACAAGTAAAATGCAATCAAGTTTGTAAATACTTTAAAAACATGTAAGCATATCTTGATCATATAAAAACAACAGTCATTAAAGAATGACTACAATGAACATTTAGCATGTAAATGCTCATCCGGACACGCAATGCAATTTAAGGACAATCCCAAGGATCAATTGCATGTTCAACACTCAACTAATGCGTAAAACATATATGCATCTAGGAAAAATCCTACAAGGGCACAAGAGTGAAGTACTTAAGACA